>CP012812.1:1351827-2703655 GCA_001936135.1 Saccharomycopsis fibuligera x Saccharomycopsis cf. fibuligera | reverse complement strand
TTCTCCTGCTTCCTCTTCTCATTTCCCTCTTTCTATCTCCCTTGCAACCCATCTCCTTCTTCTATCCTTTCGCTCTGCCCTGCTCTTCATTCTCTCCACTCTCTCCTTTCCGCTCCCCCAATTATTTTATTTTTTCCTCAAAATCAAAAATCTCTTCAATAAATCTTACTTTTTTCCCCTCCCGCCTCACTTTCTCTTCTTACCCGTCTTTCATATCTCTCTCTCACTCCCCTCAATTATATCTGTTCTTCTTCTTCACTTCCAATACAATCCACTCCCTCTTTTATCTCCTTCTATTCTATCACTCTGTACCTTTTCTCTTGTCTTTCCCTATTCCAATCTTCTCTACTTCTCCCTGTTTTCTTACCTTCCCAACCCCTCCCTCCCTTTGTATCTTGTATTCTTCCCTCATATACCTCCCTCCTACATCCATATATTACCAATATATTACTTTTCTGTCACTTCTATTCTTTCCATTATCTTCCCATTATTTTAACTACCTTCCCGACACCCTTGCAAAATATCTCCTATTGTTCTCTCACCAATACCTTCCTCCTGCGTCCTCCTGCTTCCTCCCGTATTACTCTTCTGTAACTTCCTATTACTACTACTGCCGTACATCTCTTCTCTTCCTACTGTTTCTTTACTACCTTCCCAACCTTCTCCCTTTGTATCTTGCACTGTTCTCTCACCAATACCTTCCTCCTGCTTCTGCCGTATTACCAATAAATTACTCCTCTGTAACTTCTATTACTACACTACTGCCGTACTTCTGTTCTCTTCCTACTGTTTCTGTACTACCTTCCCAACTCTCTCACTTACCACCTTCCTGCCTCTCCCATATTACCAATATATTACTTTTCTGTCACTTCTCTTCTTTCCTTTATCTTCCCATTATTTTTACTACCTTCCCAACCCCCATCCATACTATCTTCTATCAATCTCTTACTTACTTACCACCTCTTACTTCTCCCATATCACCATTATAATACTTGTCTGTTTCTCTTATTATTTCCACTATCTTCCTATTATTTTTACTACCTTCCCGACACCCTCGCAAAATATTTTCTATCAATCTATCTCACCTACTACCCTCCTACCTCCCCCGTATTCCCAATATAATACCTGTCTGCTACTCCTATTATCTTTTCTATCCATTCTAATACTACTCCAATACTTCTTTTCTCTTCTCCCTGTGCTATTACCTCGACACCCTTGCTTACTATCTTGTATCAATCTCTCACTTACTATCATCATAACTCCGCCATATTTCCTATTATTTTTAATATCTTCCCTACATCCTTCCCGACGCCCTTTCATACAATCTTCTATTGTTATCTCACGAATACCGTTCTCCTACGATCTTATATTATCAACAAATTACACACTTCCCTATTACTTCTATTCTTTTCAATACCCTTCCTGTTTTTTTTCTTACTACCTTCCCGACGCCTTTCTGTACTGTGTTGTATCAATTGCTCACATATCACCCCCTACTTTTCCCATATTATCATCATAATACTTTTCTCTTATCTTATTCACCCCTTTCCACTATCTTTCCCCTTTTGTAAAAACTCCACTCCCTTCCGTACTGTCTTGTATCATTCTCTGTCGTAACATCCTTTTACGACTCTATATTACCGATATAATACTTTTTGTCACTGTTATTCCACTTTCCATTATTTTTCCTCTGTTTTCTCACTTCTTTCCCGACGCACTTACATACTATCTTATATCAATCTCTCACTTGCCACTCTTTTACAACTCTATATTACCATTATAATACTTGTCTATCACTCCTATTCCCTATTGTCTTTACTATCGTTCTACTACTACTGCACTACGTCCTTTCGCTTCCTACTGTCTTCTTATCTTCCCGACGCCCTTCCTTACTAACTTGTATCAATATTATAATATCACCCTTACCCAACATACATAGTACCAATACAATACCTTTCTTCGTCACTTGTTCATATTTACACCACCCATCGTCCCTTCAAAATACTCTCACTTACTGTCTCCTTTGCTACATCTCCGCTACATCTCCGCTACATCTCGTGCCTCAATCCCCATCTTTCTCTGACACTTACATTCAACTCACTACTGTTACATCCCTCTTCCTAACGTCCTTGTATTTCCTACTTACTGCTTCTCATTCACTCACTTCTAAACCTTTGTACTGCTCGCTTCTATTTCCCCGTGCTCAATTCCTGTAACGCCTTTCTTTCCTCCCTCACCACACTACTGTAATATCTCGCTTGATAACTTGTCATTTTCTTACCCCTACTTTCTACATCTCGCTTGAGCTTCGCTTGTGCACCGCATAATACCACCACTTCCTTTTTTTTTTTTTTTTTTTTGCCTCACACTTTATTATATTGTCTTCACTTCCACATAACACCGCCCTTGCCAAATACCCCAAGCTCAATATCATTTAAATTCACACACCTCCTGTGCCAACCACACTCCTCTCATCTAACACATACACACCCCTCCAACAACCACTGTATTGCCTCTATAGCACTTCTTTTCTCTTTCTTGTCCTCTATCTATTATCTGCCCAACGCCCTTGCACACCAACCATCTTGTATTTCATAACATATAAATTCAATCCTGTACCCAACCCGTTACACATACCACCCTTCCACATCCACTGTACTACAAATATAATACTTCTCTTCTGACACATGTAAAATCCTATCCCACACTCCTCTCTCTCCCCAACAACCGTTATATTAGCTTGTATTCCATCTTTTTGCTCTTCAACATCATAATCATTATTTGCGCTCTTTTCTTCCACATATTCAATTCCATAATCTTCCTCACCATCCTCCGACTACCGCTATATCACAAATATTATACTCTGTTTCTGACGCTTGTATCATATTTCCTGTCTTCCCAACACCCTTGATTGTGTATCTTCTCTCTCCGTTTGCCTTTTGCCATCTTTTGCGTATTTTTCTTTTCTTGCTTTACACACTTCTAATACAATACTTCTTTTCTGACACTTGTACTATATCTACTACTCTCTTCGCTCTGCCCTTGCAATCACACGCTATCGCCGCTTCTTTTCTCCATATTCTATTCTCAATATTCCTACCACCCTTGCATCTCCTCGTTGTATTTCTATTTTGCCACTTCTTGTATATTTGCCATTTGCTGCCTTTGCTTTTGCTTCTGTTTTTCTAGTCTCCTTGACAGTTTCACGTCAAATCACTGCTTCCTTAAAACCCGTCCTTTTGTGCACATACCTATCTACTACTTCTTTTCTCTTCCACGTAATTCACCTATTATCCTCCGACCCATTTGCACACCATCTGATGCTTCACAACATATAAACTCAACCCAGCATCCAACATGTCAAACTTGTTTTCTATCTTTTACGTCACCCACCACCCTAGTGTAACATCCCTTGTTTCACTTTATAACATTATATTCTTTTGCGTACACACGTCAGACCCAATCACACTATTGCTGCTTATATTCCCTGTATTCCGTCCTTAATCTTCCTACCGCCCTTGCATCTGTTTTCTTTTATTCTCCTTGAACTTTTTATCTCAAACCACTGCTTTCTTCATACTTGTACTCTAGTGATACTGCTGTAATGTAATCTCTTTAAATGTGCGTGTTTGTGATTTTACTGTTGTTTTTTCAATTTTTTTTTAACACTGACAGTCTGACCTTGACCCGCTTATTTGCTAGCTTGCGCTCTTTTTTCTGACAAAATCGTTCATATCCGTCTTCGAATTACTTGCTTAAACATTTTTCTAACTACGCTTTTATTTCCTTGCATCTAATATTCTCATTTCAGTAATTCACATTTTTTACTAAATAGCATCTTCCTTGTCGCACCAGTCTACATAATGCTTATCACATAGCCTCTATTTTTGCATTTCTCAAAAGCAACATCTCCAGTTTCACATTATCTAAAGCCAATTCTGTGCTCAGTATTTTACACATAGCACCCGTCTATGACCTTCATATCAACTGTATTATACTTCTTTTCTTACGCTTCAGTTCTATAGCAACCGCTGTATTAGCAATATAATATTTTTCCCATCTCACTTGTATTATATTTACTGTTTCCCTTACACCCTTGCAATATCGAGATATTTCCGCTTATTTTCCCCGTATTCTCTTCATAAGCTTCGCTTAACCCTCGCATCTACTCTTTGCGTTTTCATTTTGCGTTTTCATTTTGTCCCTTTTTCTATCTTTTTTCTTGTTGCTTTTGCTTTCCCATCTCTTTTTCCGTTCGCCTTGAAACTTGTACTCTTTTGATACTGCCGTAATATTGTTTTTTCTAATGCCCCTGTTCTTTCTTTTTGTTGCCTCTTCTGTTTCATCTCACTGACAGCCTGACATTGTTCCACTCATTAGCTAGCTTACGCTCTTCCTTCTGATAGATTCATTCATCTTCGTTGTCGAATTTTTTGCTTGTGCATTATTCTAGCTCCTATTTATTTTCTCGTATCTCTTGTATCTAACATTTCACGTTACCTAAAACTTAGTACCTCTCTGCCATGTTCGTCTCTATACTATTGTTAAAAATGCCTTTTTTGATATTATTATATTTATCACTATTGACTACTAAAGCTTGACCCTTGCCTTTATATATGCTAGCTCTAGCACTATATTTATGCTGAAATGCTGTCTTTGTAATTTCCATTTATTATTTTCCTTTTCCTGTTTTGCCGTTTACTGTTTATTGAAAGTGTAAACTACGCTCGAGCTTAAAGCAGTTTGAATCCTTCTTGTCTTCTTGTCACACATGATCTTACTGTCTCACTACAACTAACCCTTCTTTTTTCACTTTTTCTTTTTTTTTTTATACAAATCATACTCTTTTATAGCTCGTGTTCGTCCTTGCTTACTTTTACGCTGCGATCCGTCCCACATGCAGCATCATGATTTTTCTTCATTATGCCATTTTGTTGCCTAATGCTATTGAGTGCTTGACCATGACCCACTTCTAAGCCTTCGTACTGTGCTTCACTTCTTTTTCCGCATACTATTGCTATAGTAACGCTTCTCATAATGACTTGAACTATGCTCTCTGTACATTTGTTTGCCCGCTTCATACTGATGCCGCTATTTTGTACTTATCACTTCTCGATAATGTTTTCATCATCACAACACCCTAAATAACACATATCACACATCTTCTACTCTCTGCACTTTTCAACATTGAAATATCTCAACAACATCGCATTATATCCAATGTTTTCCATCATGTAAACTCAACCCTATGCCCAACATGACACATGTACCTACTTATTTCACTTATATTATACTCATTATCCTCCTACTACTCTTGCGTTACTTCCTTTACACAGCATGCGAAATACTATTTCGCGCTCCTTTCTTTCCCCTAAAACCATTATATCATCTTTAAAATCTCTTTGTTCACTTCAATATTTTGAACACTATTTCTGATCTTTTCTTTCCCATACTCTATTCATAATCTTACTATCGCCAGCCTCGCATCTCCTCTTTTTGTCTATGCAACTTCCTATATGTTTCCCTTTTTATTTTTCTTTTTTCTTTTTTCGGCCTTTTTAAAGTTTTCCACATAAAGTTCCTTCCTGCTTAAAACTTATACACGAGTTTCACAACTGCAATATTGCTTTTACTTACTAATTTCGTTGTGCTTTTATTTTTATCTTTCTATTTTTTGACGCGCTTATTTGCTAGCTTATGCTCTTTGCTTAGCACAAACGAATCTTTCCATTGACGTCTTTCCTGTAACATCGCTCTAACTCATTTTTTTTATCATGTTTCCCACTATATCGGTTATTTTCTTGACAAGTGAGTTATATTATCCCTTCTATAGTTTACTGTTTATACAAAGTCAACATTTAGCCTCTGCCTAAAGCAGTTTATATCATTCTTGCCTTCTTACCATATCTAATCTTGTCTGATACTATGCCTATCCTTTTTCATTCGACGAAAAGTGCTTTTTTACAGAATCCGTTCATACTTGCTCTACTTTTACGGCGTCATCCGTTTCATCTGCAGCATCAAAATTGTTCCGCATTATGTTGTTTTTTCACTCAAAGTGCTTGATCTTGACCCACATCTTCTTCTTTGTGTTGCAGTTTTATTCTTTTCATATCCACCCAAATGACTACTTCATGTGATCCATCTCTTGAGCTAGTTACTGAATCTCTTTACCCAAATCCCATGTCTGACAATGCCATACTATTCACATTAATCCTTTCTTCTCCTTGCTCTCTCCTTTCTTTGCCTTGTTTGCTTCTTTTCTTCCAGCCTGCATAAGAGCTTTGTATCAAGTCACCTCTTTCTGGAAACTTGTACTCCAGTGAAACAGCTTTAATACTGTTCTAACTCATGTTATTGTGCATTTTTTTTTTTTTTGCTTTTCTTTTCTTCATCATACTAGAAGTTTGACTATGTCCCGCTTATTTGTTAGCTTATGCTTCTTGATTATTAGAAAATTGTTTGAACATTGCTCTAGTTCCTGTTCTTTAACTTACACATAGTATACTGTTTGCCCCATTATAGCAGCTTCACCTTCCTTGGAAAACGTGTCAGATTAGCCTCTTCAAGAATCCCCAATATTGTACCACTTTTATTGTTTATCTTTTGTAAAAAGTGCAAAACTGCTTGACCCGAGAGCAATTCGTATCTTTCTTGCCTTCTTGTGATATATGCGCTTTTTTCGATACTTCGCCTGTCATTTTTATTTTTCAGCAAAACCCACCTTTTTATAATACTTTTTAGTTATTACTGTGCTATACTGCCTTTCGTCCAATCTTCAGCATCATGATGTTGCCATATTATGTTATGCCAATAATTATCCGATTAGTGTACGGGAAAACTAAAACGTAGTGCCCACAGTGTAACCAGCACACACACAGTGCAACCAGCACACACACACAGTGTAATCAGCACACACATCTAAAATATTCACAGAAAAGAAAGAAAACATTGTAAGACACAACATATATTCAATACCTTCTCAATATAGCTAAGCAATAATCTTATCATATTTTACAGAAGATAAAAAGAAGAATATATATGTAATACAATCCCACGTACAATGCGCCAAAACCTACTTCACATGAGTCTAGCTCTCGAATCACTTTCTTTTTTTTTTTTTTATTTCTTAGTTTTAATCTTACTGTTAATGCGCTTACCTCTTGCTCAGTGTCTACTGATTTATCTCTAGTACATTAACACTTCCTCAGCCAACTATTTAACCGTTTCTTTTACTCAAGTATACTCATTACACCATCGCCAGATCTCTAAGACGCCAGTGTCAAATTAGTTTAATGACTACAGAATACCGATCCAAAATAACAAGCACCAATTGTATGTGTTCTCAAATATTGCTTCTTGTTTTTCCTACTAAGTACCTACGACGTCGTTATTCGTTCTGTGCATCCTTAAGACATGTCTAATGCTTACACACGCATTGTTTCTCCGATGCATACAAGAAAAAAAGTGCGAGTGGGTGAGAGTGCACTATGAGTGCACTATGTAAGTGCAGTCCACCGCTAAATCTAGTGTCCGCCGCCCTTGCTTCCTGCAAGATCCCTGCTTCCTGCAAGATCCTTGCTTTTCCGCTCACGAAACCAAACCCAACATGCTCTAGTAAAAGCCCGCTGAGCAACATGGCTTGTCAGACAATAATTGCAGTACACACCAACGTCGCACGCAGCATGCCCTTACCACAAGACACTATTCAACTTACTATAGAACAACTGAGGCATCCAAACAACACTCACTCATACGGCTCAGACAAATTCACAACCCCATTTTGCATAAAGCCCTGCATTAGTTTCAGACCGCAAGCATAATAGAACGGCCAGTCACATAGTCATACTACAACAGGAAATATGCCTAAAGATACAACGCTGCTCTACTAAAGAGTTGGACAATAGCAGTTTTATTCATGTACAAGCAAAGCTACTATAGAATATCTAACCATAACTAGAGTGCTTGCCAGAATAAAGGTTTCGACTACAGCAATAGAATTGTTATTATTATTCTTAGTATTATAGACATTATCGAGAATTACTGGCAAACAGATCCTGTTTATTAAGGAGGTATTCAACACATTTGTGACTTAAAAGTCACTACCTGTCCTAGAAGACGATAGAAGTTTTTATAGAGAATGTACTAACAAATAACAAAAGGCAAAAAAAAAAAAAGACAAAAAAGTAAAAAAAGCAATTGTTAAAAAAAAAAAAAAAGAATAACAAGGGTTTCGAAAGCCTTGACGTAAATTATGGTACCAATTCCGAGAGAGCCGAAATACATTAACCACCCATCGAAGGGTCATATTCAAGGTCTAACACAGACTCTGAAAACCAAACTAAAACATAACATGCTAACGGTATTCCGTGATATCGCTCGCAGAGCTTTTTCACCATTTTATCAAAACAGTTAATATCCAGTAGTATGGGGAACATGGTCTCAACAACCAGATGGAATTCCTCGGCAACCATTGTAATATAATAGATAAACAAAAGTATTTGGTTTTTCGGAGACTCACAAGTACCAATTGAGTGGTTCATCAAACAATTAAAGCAACGTCCCTTGGCCCATTTAACATTTGCTAAATATTCCGCCATAATATTGTCATATAGCATAAAGTGGACGTTAGCTGCCTTTGCGGAGTTAAAAGGCTGTTTTATTGCTTCCCTGCCAGTTACAATATTTTTGTCCCACTTGATTTGTAGATTTTTGAAAACAACAGTATGGAACGGGTCGAGAAGGTTTTCTTTGAGATAACCGACATAGTAATCGTAGACCTTGTTAAGATTTTTTCTGTAAGGAGGCTCCCACCCTGTGACCTTCTGTAGCTTTTGTGGTTTTCGTTTTTCTAGTTGGGTATGATAAAGCATTGTGAATGTAAGTAGCTCGTCGCCCAACTGCTGCGTAATAACAGCAGCGATGTAGGAGCATGCATCGCTGTATTCTTCGGGGTAGCATCCATGACTGTAGCACATTGTTAAGCAAAAGTGAATAATCTGTTTGAAATCGCATTTTTTTATTGGGCAAGATTTCCGGAAACATTTTCCGCAATAGTTTCTCTTCTTGTAAGCATTTGATATAAGCGAATAGTGATTAGCTAAGGCACGGCCATATGGTACCTCTGTTTCTGCCCATGAGAACAAATCTTTTTCCGCCGCGCGCTTGATGTTCGCGATCCATTCTGACTTGCGAGACTCGATAGTGTCACTTACAGTCGGCTGCGTAACTGTAGGAGCATCTTCATAACCACTATCGTCCAAGTCCGACCACTCGCTGGACAAACTCTCGCAAGGCTCCAACTCTGCAGGCCTTTTTCGCTGCCCTTCGCGGCACATGTCGCTACATTTATGCTCGAGACAATAGAATTTCGCAACTTGTCCGACTATGCAATCATTAACAGCAATCACATCCAGCTCTTTGCAAGCATTTCTCTGTAGCGGCATAAAGTATATTGAGCCTCGCTTCCGACACCGACCCATGGCTTGTATGGTGGTGGCAATGTCAAATAGTTGTTCGATAAACACCACCTCGTAGCAGTTTTGGAAATCAACGCCAACTGTCAAGATACTAGTAGCAAAGATTAAGTTGAATTCTTCTGCTGCGTCTTTCTCTCTAACTAGATCAATTCTAGTCCTTTTCTCTTCAGTCGAAAGATCTCCGGTTATCGTTGTATAGTCAATATTCTTTTTGGTAAAGAACTCTTCAAATTCAGGAATGGTGTTTTTGTACCTAAAGAATAGGATGATGGTCCTTTTATCTTTCGACTGTTCAATTATACTTAGTGTTGCATCTTTGGCTGAGTCTAAACTTCCTTGAATCTGCTTATAAAATGCAAAGTGAGCAGTAGGCACCTCGGTTATGAGTCTGTGGGTTGTCACCTTTGATTTAATGTTGAATACTTTTCGTAGTTCGATTAAAGTTGTTTCGGGCATAGTTGCCGACAAAAAGATGATTTTTCTGAAGATCTTTTTCAAAATGGACAAGTCTTTGGGCAAGTTTCTGAATTCTCTTTCCGACGTGTATAGATGGGCCTCGTCGATGATGAGGAGGTTCAAAAACTTGGAAGGATTGAATTGCGGAAAGTTGACAAGGTAATTGTAGAACTCTGCATTGTTGAATACGTCAAAGTTTCCAACTATGGTATTGTAGCCTGCGAGCTGAGCATGGTTGTCCGAGTATGGTACGCTGGCAGACACACGGTTAAGAACATCGACTTTTAGCGCGGTGTACGGAGTTATAACAAAGTTTGTGGCTATATCTTTGTACAAGTGGATTGGAATTTGATAGCAGAGCGTCTTGCCAAAACCCGTGGGGGCGTTGACAGCTATGCAGCTTGTTGTGGCATATAGTATGTCCACGGTGACCTGAAACTGCGACACGCTGCGAAAAGCAAAATCATCCCCAAATAATTGCTTTCCAGCACTAACTAAGCTGATGCTGTCCAAATCATCTGCAATTGGAAAGTTTTGTTTTTTGACTTCCTGCTTCGTCTCCTCAACAATCTTTTGATACCCAATAAGACGCAACCACTGGTTACTGAGCATTCTGTGAACACCAAAAAGGCTTCCGCGGTTGTTGGTTGAGCCGTAAAGACTATTTTTGGTTGAAGGGTGGTGTCCTTCGGCTGTTGATAGTATTCCACGGACAGTTTCTCTGGTTTCCACATCGAGGTCCTCCATTAACTGTTCATTCAAAGCCGAGAAGACCTGCCTAAAGATTCTAAAGCCGCAGCAGCTCATCAAATTGCTAGTTACCTTCCGGGATACTAGTGTACCATTTTTTGTTGGGAAAAGAAACGTTTTGTAGAATGTGTTCAGTAGAATACTAAGCTCGGCGTCTCCGCTTTCCGAGGAGTCCGACAAATTGTCATCGAATGCTCTTTCCATGAAGATATCCTCATCAAGTGAAACCAGGGGTAAAGTTGGGTTAACAGTCAATAGGCAACTAATGTACAACGGACGCAAAGCAACGATTAAAGCGACAATCTTCATGCTGGTATCTAAAGAAAAGAAGTGTACGGATGGATATGTTTTCTTTGTTTTCTTGTACCCAGCCAGAACGTATAGTTGCTTTGTAGCCGGATAAAAGTATATGCTGCGTTCTTGACCGGCAAACTGGAGATTTAGTATCTCTGAAAAACGATATGCACCAATCTCGATGTATGCTAATATTGCCAGGATTGCTGTGAGCGAGTCTATCAATTTAAGCGCCATAGTTGCAGACTCGGTACACCAGATTTTCAAGAAGAGACCTGGAAACGACAGTAGCTGGTAAAATGTCTCACAAATCGATTTTCCTGAGGTTTCCTCATAGCAGTTACTAGCAAAAACATCAAATATATGCTGCAAGCTAAACTTGTTTTGAAGCAAATTTGACAATGACGAAAAACATTTGTCAAATTCGGTATTTAGGTTGTTGAGATTCTGCTGTATATGCTGGCAGGAGATGATTGCATTGTTCACAGAGACTGTAGTGGAGTTGATCAAAACGCAGTCAAAAGCACGGACAACGGACTCTTCTGCCGAGATTCTTGAGTAGGCAGTTGACAAATATTTGAATACCTTGCCATCCTCGGATGCATAGCTGTCGAAATCGTCATCATCGGCAAAACAAAATCTAATCAAGTTCTTTATGCTGTTAATAATCTTTCTTGATAACCAATGCTCTCTGTAGCGACCAGGGTCACTGTGAGTTGGATCCATCAAGCTTGCGGCAAAGACAGCATTGAAAAAAGATGGTGCTTCTTTAACTAGAATGACTATTAGCTTTTTGAATTCACTTGGGTTTGAAACAGTGGCGTGGAATTGATCTAATAAAGCAGCTATTTTTCCAGGAGGATCAAGACGAATACAGTTAATCTCTTTGTGATTGGCAAGAGTTGAAACAAAATGAAAACAATATCTTCCCTGATCGGCTAAAGTACTCTTTTTCAAAAACCTGACTGAGCTTTCAAGGCCGGCAATACTTGAAGTTTGCACCGAGTATTGGTGATTGTCTAAATGGGCCATTCTGTGGAGATCTTGCATTAATTTTACACATTTATCTTTGAGGGAGCTTGCGTTCAGTAGGTTCAATACAGCCTTGGAGGCAGCATTCATTGATCTGGGGCCAAAGAACAATGTGTAGGCACTGTTAGTTGATCTGGGACCCAATTCTTTGAACTCAAGCATATCAACCTTTGGTGGAAAGCCTGCATGGTTGACTGTGTGGACAATGAATAGTTTTTGACTGTTGGGTAAAGTTATCTGAATGGCTTTCAAAAACATCCACCCATTATTAGTGTATTTATTTTTAGTGTACACGTAATTGCCATCACTTTTCTCTCTAATCGAGATCAAAACTTCGCTTTTGCGGGTGAACTCTTTGGCATGTTGAATATCTGCAAAAAACACGGCCGATTCTCTTCTTAGTTGGCGTAAATTAAGTAACAGTGTACTGGATGTAATCTTGGAGCCAGCTTTGGACATAACAGTCTTATTTGCTGGGTCTAGTGCCAACTCATTGACTTTGTCCACCAATATCCCATCTATTACTTCGAAGCGACCATTATCTTCAGACTGAGTCATCATGAATAAGCTTATGTATCTAGGTAAAAAGACTAAATCAGGTTAAAAACTAAAAAGTTCAGACAGGATAATCTGTAATTAAATATTTAAAAAAAAGTTTACACCACAGAGTTATTTTTTTGGGTTTCATGACAAATAAAGAAAAGGAAAATACCAGAAAATTTACAAAAAATGCGAGTGAGCCGAGAAGGTGAGTGTGGGAAAAAATCCTACGGCTCAGCTACCAGAAACAGTGTGGTTCAGGGTGAGTAGTACATAATGCAGAAAATCACGGAATTTTGGTTTGGCCAAAAGTGAGGAAAAATACGGATTTGAGACAGTGCGGCCGTAGAGGATTTTGGCGAGGAATCGGATTAGGGCGTAGAGCGAGAAAAGTGCGGTTGGGGGCCAAAGCGGGCAAGTAGGTGATGCCCACAATATAATCGGCACACACATCTGAATTATCCAATAAAGCATTTTAAGACTCGGACACCTATCTCCAAAATGCTTTTACTATTCTCTTCTGATTCTAGCTAAGCAATAACCTTGTTTTGTTCTACAGTAGCAAAAGAGAAAAATATTGATATCAGTGTGTACCAATGTGTATATAATATAATCCTACGTACTGTCCACCAAAACCTCCTTCACATGAGTCTAGCTCTCAAATCACTTGCTTTTTTTTTTTTTTTTACTTTCATAACTTCAGTCTTACTGTCAATGCATATAGCTGTTGCTCAGTGTCTACTAATTTATCTCTAGTACATTAACACTTCTCCGGCCAACTATTTAACAGTTTCTTTTAGTCATATATACTCTTTACACCATTGCCAGATTTCTAAGATACCAGTGTCACAGTAGTTCAATGACTGCCGAATACCTATCCAAAATAACAAGCAAAAACTATATTTGTGGTCCTATTTTCTTCAAAATTTACGTACAGTCAGTTCCTAAATGATAAAAAGGCATCATTAGATGATTTTAAAGCACGCAGTGATCCCTGCTAACGAAACTATTATAGCATTTCTATCAAATTCTATCATCGCATTTCCATCATAGCATTTCCTTGTTTTTGATATCTATAATAATTTTGTAAATGAGAAAAATTTTAACAAATTTGTTGAAGTAATTTCCATCAAAAGGACTTCTAACGTCTGAGACTAAAACATTCAAATTGCTAGAAAGTAGCATGTGTGAATGTAATAGTGTTGTGCATTATCTGCTCGTAAAATACCTTTAGACCAGCTGTATGAGCTATAAAGTCGTCAAATAGTGCTTGAAGACCATGTTATTTATAAACTCAAATATGATATATTTCCGGTATCTGTTTAAAACTCAGATAGCAGACAAAAAAGTGCGTCTTTTCGAATCTATAAATGCTTTACAAAGCGTTATGGTGTTTCTGAGTTCGTAACTAGCGCAAGCATAAAAAAAGAAAAATGACACGCGTTTCTTTATGAAAGTGCTACAAACAATGATTGTCAGCTCAGATTTTGACCACACAAAAGTTTCTTTCTAAACTTCTCACCAAGGCACAGCAACGGCAAGAGCTTTGAAGGCTTATAAGCCTATGGCGTTGAAAACCATCTAGAATGTATGTTGGAATAAGCTAATCGCGTTATTTTGCGTATCTTTTTTTCTACTTTTTGTTTTTAGTAATTTTTTCTTGGCAGGTGAGCGCGTTGGGAAGCTGCAGGAGGAACCTGCATACGTTGACCCCAAAAAGGGGGATAATGTATAGCTCAGAAACTCTCAACAGCAAACATATTGCCATAGAAAGCAAAGGAAAAGAAAAATAAAGAAAAACCGAAGTAGTTCCTGAAACGAACCCTTTTTCTATTTGGCCCTGTTTTATGGATCACTAGTCTTGTGAAACAACGTTTATGGAATTGTACTGCATAGCAAACATGCAAGTGAAAAAGAAAATCTGATGAATTTTCTTACTCCACTTCGCCAACCCAATTGTTTCGCTCGACCAATGCAGGCTCAATAAATTCTTAGACTTCACTGGTTTTGAATTACTGTTTAGGGCTTAAGATCAAAGGTCATCAAAGTATATTGAAATTACAGCCTTCATTTTCATAAAAACTTTCTTTAAAAGTTTTAGAAATAGTATATCTGCTCTACAGTAAGATTTTCGGTGGCCTCACTGACTGCATAAGCCATCATTTACGTTATGCGTATTGTCTCAAGGAAGCTTTATTGTTGATTTGCGTAACTCTTGTCAACCCCAGCCTGATGTTGTTTACAGCGTAAAATTTTTCTGGCAAATCATTATTCAACTTAAATAGTTGCGTACCTCTGCGCAAAATATTGATAGCGCTAATTGCTTGAGAATATGATTAATGGGAACTTATAACAAATAGCATGCTGAAAGATAAAAGCAATGTATTTAGTTGAGAATCAAAAACTTGCCTGAAAATCAATGAAGCAGTTTTTGTGAATGACACGACAAGACAACAAAAAAGCAGTATTCGGATCTACAGAAAAACAAAGTAGACAGTCTTGAAGAACCTGGTCTTGACTGAACTAACAAATTGGCCGGAAGTCGTTCACCAGATAGTAAAGAAGGCTTGAAACTGAAACGAGCTATCCTAAAGGATTTTTTTTTTAGGTCGACGTGTTCGGCCAGATTGGCTGTTTCCGAAAGGTCAACGATATTTTAAATTTACGGAAGCAGATCTCGCGACGGCAAAAAAAAAGGATAATGCAGAAAAATTCTTTTTTTTAATAATAATATCAGCGGTTAAGGCAGACACCAGTCCCATTTAGGAATTAAATGACGCATTTTGCTGCTCTTCTATGCGCTATCATTCTGTGGTAAGTACCCGTGGCACCAGAGGCACGTCGCATGATTGTGTTTGTATTATGATTTATCAATGAAAAGACCCCTTCAATAGGCACTTGGGCGGGTGATCTTGCAATGCAGCCCATGGGCTACTGCAAATAGGGCTAGCTCCGCACAAGTTTATTCAAAGCAGCGCACTAAAATGTACCAGTTGCGATATATTAATTGAATGCCTTGCAGCCACATGCGTCGCCCCTATTTGTCCATTTTCTGGCAGTATTGTGAAATTTTATATTACCTAAAAAAAAAAAAATATAAACAGAGGCGCCTTTGGAAGTATGTATAAATAGTTTCCGGTGCCCGGGAGATGTTGTTGCTGGTTTTGCGATTACAAAGTCTCCTTCTTTTGTTTTACACCCAGTTCATCTATTACAATTAAGCATCTATTTTACTGTTACACACTCGTTGAAAACACACAGACCAATATATCAAATCGCAATGCAATTCCTCAAACTTAGCGCTTTTTCTGCCTTGATTGCCTTTGCCGCCGCTGATGACGGTGTCTTAACGCTCACCACCACCGACGTTTCCACCTCCTACACCACTATCTGTACATCTTCCACCACTGTTGCCAAAAACTCAACTTTGCACACTTCAACATCTTCTTACAATTTGAATAACGCTACCGCAATTGCCAACAGTTCCAGCGCTGCCGCCACTGCTGCCGCCACTGCCGGCTCTAACTCTAGTTCAGACTCTTACAGCTCTGCTTCTGCCACATCCTCCACTCCAGCAACTGCTAACGGTGCTAGCAGAGTTGCCGTTGGTGCTTTGGCTGGTTTGGCTGCCATTGTTTACATGTTGTAAGCGCTCTGTGCCCTCAAAAGTACAACTTAAATGTGTGAGTCGCTGTCAATTCTCCATACCCTGCTACGAAGTTCAGTTGGCCTATAGATTTTTATTTCTGTTTTTTCTTTTCTTTTTTCTAGTCAAGATTAAAAAGTCACACAGGTTTAGCCTTATTTGATTGGGATTTCGGTTTTGGTTTCTTTATTCTGATGTTTTTTTTCCTCTTTTCTAGCTCTTGTTCTATAACTACTAAGGCGCTTATTGTGCTACTTTAATGATTGTGGAGTGATTTGTTCTTAACAGGCTACAAGTTATGTTCTGATTAATCCTCTTTTAATTCTATTTTTGTGTTTTTTTGTGTTTTTTTTTTTTATTTTGCTTGGTTTTCATGGTTTTTAATTAGATGTATCACTTCAGATTCTTTTCATAAGTCATGTAGCAAGTTATAACCCTTGGTAGTATATTTACTGATGTGCTATAGCACAAAGATATTCAGACCGTCTGAACTGATTTTGGACAATTGTAAATAAATAGAGCGCCTTCCTGCGAGTCCATGCACAGCCAGGCTAAAACTTTCACCAGTACCTTCAACACTTACCCAAAGGTAAGTTTAGGCAACGGAGCGGGATATTGAAACCAAAAAAATAAAAAATAAAAAAAAAAAAAAAAAAAAAAATTATCAATTAAAAGCAAGACATAGTATAATTATCCAAATACACGTATATACGCGAGGCAGCATTCATACTTTTTTTTTTTCCAATAGTGATACACAAAGCACAATTCAATGACTTCATGAGCAAATATTCCAACAACAATGGTACAAAAGCTGGATCTTCCCAAAAAGTCACCAAGCAATCGGCAATAACCTCCTCGGGTAGCGCCATCAATTGTGTCAATAGCCCCACCACAGTGAAAAAGAAGAAAAGAAGAGTTTTTAACGGTTGCTGGACCTGCAGGATCAGGAAAGTCAAATGTGATTTACAGAAACCTGTTTGTCGAAATTGCAAAATACTAAATATTGAGTGTAAGGGCTATGGTGTAAGGCTCAGATGGTATCCGATTCAAAGTTACGATCCCAAGACATTTGACCTAATAATAATCGATTCTGACAAACCGGATGATGGTGTCGTGGCGGATAGCAAAAGCCGTGACGCATCACTATTGTCAGCAAACCCTCTCAAAACTCATCGTTCAATGATTGAGTCTGTCCAATGGAAACGTCCGTACCGTTCATATGAAGAAATTGATGATGATTTGCAGAGTATCAATGATGAAAGAAATCGGCGTGATCAAACAATTAAAGGGCCATTTACGGTATTTAGCGCTTCCCAAGTAGTTACGAGCCCTATAAACAAAATAAGACTTTTTAGGTCCCAGTCACCTAGCAAAGTATCAATAACAGATCATAGCCCAGTAGAAGATGGGAACGCAGAAGATATCATTTCCGGTAGCGGCAACTATATCTCGAACGATAGTATCAAACCTGTAGATTCAGGAGATATCACAACCACAAGTAATCATCATACTTATGTTCTGGATAACCTCAAGTTATTAGAAACTTATAATCGACACACAGATTTCCTTTTGTTCAATAATAAGGGCGAACTGAAAAATATTTCAACATTGGGTGATTTAAAAGCGGCTTATAGCGAAAAGCAAGTAATTCTAGAAAATATTTCTTTGAAAGCTGATTTGCAAGTGAAACGTTGGGTAGATGTCTCTTTGGTAAAGTATTACTTGATCAGTACCAGTTTCAAGAAGGATGTCAAGGGAGAAAGAGTTATTATTTTGAATTCGCTTTCTGCTACTCAAAAAGAAATCGTTGGCGAAGATTTTCTTAGTGGTATCATCTGTGTGGGCCAGCTCATCCATTTCGGGGCTATATTAGCGTTCAAAAGCCTTGACAAAGTATTATATGAAAATGATGCGACTAATGGTAAACCTTGCTTTCATTTGAATACAGGGTTTATAAAAAAGTTGCTACGTAACTTCACTGAGATGGTGTTACCCAAGCTCACAAATTTTACTCCAGCAGGCCAGAGTTACTGGGAGACATTAATTTGGAAGACAGAACTATTACCAATTTTAAGTGAGTTTTTGCTTGAGGATGGATATTTTGTTAATGTTAATAATTTTGTTTATGGTCACAATAAAGTCACAACAGTCAACTTTAAAATTAGCATTATGAAATCATGTTTGGTCTTGGTTATTTTGTGTGCTTCGAGCTTCAATTTGTATTGTAGTCAAAGCACCAATACAAATCATTTAGTTTTAGCAATTAACCTAAACCAGCTAACCGATACTATTGTGGTGAATGTTTTAAAGCATATCATTGATGAAGATCAAAATGACCTTGATTGCGACCATTGGATGGAAAGTTTCAAAAACAAATATACGCTGGGGAGTGTTCTTGAAGCAGTTCCAAATTTACTCAAATTGATTTTTTTGTATTTGCTTATTAAAATACATTTTGACAATATGATGGATATTGATTATAATTACAAGAAGTGGTTTAAATATGGAAACATGCTAATTGAGGCTTTTCAGTACATTGATAGCATGGTTGTCGCGAATGAGCATACAAACTTGCTGAGTTTTAATGACAACTTGTATAACGACTTCCTTGATTTTGATTTGAGTTGCTCGGGACAACAAAATACAATCAGCGATGTTTACTACTTAATCAAGATATTCAGAATTTTGGAAATTTTTTACGAATGTACCTCTATTTATGATTTGCAGGATTTTGAAGTGTTTCGCATCGAAAAATTTAAACAAGAATTTGACGAATTGATAGTTGCAGAAAACAATGAAGAAAACAGGGCGTTTACATCCACAAAGACCGAGGACAGCTTATTCAAAACTACCATTAGTGTTTTGGATGGTGGAGGTGTAGTAGCTCAAGGGGTAGTATCACCACTTTTTAGCACGGTTGCTCAAAAGACAGGCGTTAAAGAAATAGATGTTTACAATACGTATATTCCAAGAATGTTAAAAGACAATTTTATGGGAAAGTCGAATATGATTTACAGAAGCAACGATAATGAAAATTACGATATCAATGATGATTATGAATTCAATGACGATGAGGATCCAGTTCCACCAACGTTTGAGATTTCTTTTCAGTATGGTGAATCAAATAACAATAGCAGTAGCAAAACTATTAGTGAATCAGATCGTTCACCTGCGGCAACAGAAAATTCAGATTATATAGATGGGAAACCTGTCGAAGGAGAAAAAAAGTCGCTTTGCAAGTTGGATTTTGGACCGCATAACAGTACTATCAAGAAAAATATTGATTTAATGCTCGAGTTGTCTTTTGGAATTCCTTTATCATTGCTCAAGTTGTTTCAACTGATTGTGAAGCTAATCAAGCACCAATTCTACTTTTTCGTTCACGAGATTCATTTGCGAATTTTCCCCAAGGTTTGCTCAGATATTGAAGACAGATTGTTGAGCTGGAAGTTGGGATGGGATCTATTTGTTGAAGAAGATGATGAAGGGAAACCAAAACGTAAAAGATTTCACTCGATTAACCACGAGATTTTGTACCACAACATCATGTCGTTTTACCATGCCTTGATTGTTTATTATTTCACATTGGTGAAAGATGTGCCGTTTACGTTTCTCAAGCTCCATCAGGTGAAAATTTTGGAGCATTTGAATTACTTGAAGTATGTGCTCAAACCGGATAAACGCAAAGGTACTGAAGTGAGTAGCGCCAGCAGCGAATCTGAACAACCACCAGAGTTTTATACATTTCGGCCGCAGTTTTTTGCCATATTTATTGTTGCAGTTGAGAACAACGATGCAGTGCTTCAAAACAACGTGAAACAGCTTATGGAGTTCTACGAGAGGCACTGGCAGAGCCATGAACTCGCGCTGCACTGGCAGGCTAAACAAGTGGTGTATGAAACATGGCGACTCCGACGAGCGGCGTCGACTACCGGCGACAAGAGCGATGAAGAAGTGAGCTGGGTGGATGTGGCAAGGACATTGTTGGAACGACTGCGGTTATTTTGCGTGTAGTTAAGTAGATGTTATAATAGAAGATTATGGTTACTGATATTGTAATGAATAGTGATTATGATTATGATTTGTAGTAATGATAATGATAATTACTACCAGCAGGATGGTCGCGTGCCGCTTGTACACACCAAAGATGACAACAACAATAGAGGGTGGCACCCTGCAAAAAAACACTTTTTTCTTAGGCGCCGATCATTCACCGCAGACGCACATACCATTCCCCAACGAGCGCTGTTTTGTAGTACATGCTACGGTATATACTATATTACTGCCCGGGTTCAGTTAATTGATCCAGCATTAGCAGTTATCATTGATAAAGTGTTTCTCGATTGACATTTTACACATTGCATTTTTATTTTCTCTTCTCTCACTATTTCTGCTTTTATCCACTTAATTAGCTTCCCCACTACCACTACGGGCCACAATCCCAATTACCCTTTTTCCCCCTTATTGGCGCCCTTGCGCTGGCTTTTACTCTCTCTCATTTTGCCGTTAGCGCTCGTTTTTCCTTCAGTTTCCCTGTTTACTTTTTGCTTTTTTTTTGTTTCCAGATCTTATTCTAGGTCGGCGCTTAATCCAATTATATCACCAATACCAATACCAATACCAATACGACACCAATAGCTATAAACCACATTGGAACTGCTTCAAGTTTGCTATTCCTACTGCTTACTCTCCCTGGAATATGAACACTCATGACATATTACTAAACCAGAACGACTTTGCTTTGTCCAGATCAAAGTCCTCTAGTGGTAATGCTAACCGCTCGCGCTCAGGGTCCATCAAGAGAAACAATGCTAGACCTCCCATCTTCAACAATAGCCCACAGTTGCCTCTGGCTCCTTCTCTAGTATATAATGATACAACCGGCCAAACAAATGGGTTTCCCGGAAACAACCTCGGCGGTTTTCCCTTAGCAGATCCTACCGCCATCAATAGTGTTAACAGCAGCGTTAATGGTATTCCTCCAAGAAGAACAAGAACTTTGCCAACAAAGAAATCGACTCCTAATCTTCGCCCGCAACAGCAACCACCACAACCTTTGCCACAACAGCAACAGCATCAACTACCACAACTGCCTCAGCTTCAACCACAGTCTCAAATTGGTTCTCCTTTGCAGCAGCAGTATCAACTCCAACAGCCGTATTACTATGCTCCTGGCCAACAACAACAACAACAGCAGCAGCAGCAGCCTCAAAATCCACACAACAAACCACTTTACGACTTGCAAAACCATGCAAAACAGTTTACGCCTATGTCACCTTCTAGTAGAAATGGTGTTCTGCCTCAAAAACAACTGTTATTTGATGAATATTCTCAGAAACAATCAAATTTCTCTCAGCCGCATTCCGACAACTCAACTTCAGTTTTGAATAGATCTAAGAGTGCGGGTTTCAGTCTTCGTAAAAACAAAAGTTTTCGCAGGGTCAATGATGTTTTATCTCCACAATTCAGCGACAGCCAATCTCCTATGCTTCCTCATAATGTGAGCCAGTCTCCACAAAAATTCCAGCCAAGAAATGACCCAACTCATATTACAAGCAATCAAAATACTCCAACTTCGCGTAAATTCTCTGATTCTGCAATCCTTTCAGACGAAAACAACAATTCCAACGTTATTAACCCATTTACTGGAATTTCTATTGGACAGAGCGCTAAATCAGAATTTTCCTCTTCTTCTAATCAACTTGTGACTTTTGACAGTTTATTAACATCAATAGTAAATAATAAAAAGGTAAACAAGCTTAGATTCAACTGCAACCCAGAAGCAAGATTTGATATCAAGCTAGCTGGAACATGGATCGAGTATCTCAGCTTGAAACCACACCAGTACGTGAAAATCAACAGCAGATCTTTGCAAAAGCAAGAAATCATATTTCAGCTTATTAAATATCAGCAATTAAATTCTAAAAACGATAAAAAGGATTTTTGGGATACCATTGGCTATGACTTTTTGTTTTCGCAGGACGAATCCATTGTGTTTCCTGAAACCAAAGCTGAAGTCTATGATGACTTTTTTGGTTACTTCAATACATTGCAACAGCTTGAAGAATTATGCGAACAACACTTGTACAATCCATTGTTGGATGAGTTAAATAAAAATAAAGACTTTGTGCTGGAAGATATTGAAGACGACAAAAATGAACCCACATTCCTTAGTGTTGGCAAGCCTAAACCTAAAAGTACTACTGGTAGCCGGTCTTTAAGAATGTTCAACATCAACACAATATGTGTTATTTTGAATACTTGGTTGTTCAAAATTATTGACACTTATCAAGTTTATATTAACCAATTGATTGTTACCAAATTTTGGCTAGAAATGGAGTATTTCAAGGATCCTAAGTCAAATGTTTTTTTAAATTGGCTTAATAGTAATTTCAAATCCAAGTTCCCATATCAAGAGCTCATTTCAAACTATCTTATTGATAACTTAAGAAACTATGTCAATTGCTTTGAAAAGCTCTTGAAATTGCACTCGCTGCAGAAATCTTCTACTGCATATAAAAAAATTTTGATTATTGTTAATTCCTTAAAAACTTTTGTCAATCAGTGTCATGGTCATTACTTGAATAGTGAGTTCAAAAATTTTTTGTCAAGATTTAGTTGGAACTGTCCTACTAATGGTAATGTTGAACTCAAATGGAAAAATTTGAAGATTGTTCACCACAATAAGATTAATAACAGCTCCCAAGCAATTGATTACTTGATCTTATTCAACAATTGTCTAGTTTTGTGTAAATTGGACATATACTTGAAAGAATTTATTATCAAAGAGTATCCATTGCCAATTGAATTTTTGGAGATTCTGGACCATTGTGGTCCAGATGAGCTCAACTTGCTCCATAGAGGCAAAACAAGCTTGAAGTATAACTTGAAGTTTTTTGACAGGAAGCTAAAAGAACACTGGATTAAACTTATTACTGAAACTAAAGTGGACTATTTGATCAGCAAATCAAAAATCGATCCATTTGAATTAATTCCTGTGTCCACTAATTTCGTTAGTGATGATCATAATAATAGTGGTTATGCAGCTCTGAATCCCACCGGCAGTCATGGTCAGCTAAAACAGTATGAAAGTTTGCTTATAACAATGGCTTTGGATGATCTGAACAAGCAATTGAAAAATTCAAATAAATTGAGCGGCAAAATTTTATGCTCGCTAACTATGAACTATAATAATCAAACTTACCATTTGATTGGCACAAACTACGGATTGTACATTGACGATATTAACAGAACAGGTCTAAATTGGAAAAAATTGTCTGGTATTAGAAATGTTAAGCAGGTCGAATTTGTTGAAACTGGCTCCAAGCTTATTGTCTTCACTGGTGACCAAGTTGTCCAGTTTGATTTCAATAATATCATTAAGAGCATTCTTGACCCGAATTATCATTTAGTCGGCCATGATATTAGTAATCAAAAGGTATTTTTCTTCAAAATGGGCTTTATTAGAGGCGAACTTTATCTATTCTATAGATATTCGCCAGCAACTATTAAGAAAAAAGGGTTGGAAATTAATAACTTGAACATCAATAATGCGACATCCTATTTCAAAATCTTGAAACTCAATAGGAGAAACGATTTTGAAACTTTCCGGGAATTCGAGTTACATGATATCAATTGCTATGATATAATTTTATTGAATGATACTAGTGATATAATTTACCTTTCGACCGACCAAGGCTTTTTCAAATTATTCTTGCATAATGCTAGTGGCGCTAATGGTAATAGTTATCCTGTGTCTACCTCTTTTGAAAGCGAATCGCTCAAATCATATAACTCTAGAGTTAGTGAAACAACCAATTCCATTAATTTGAGCAAATTGCAAATCATTCCAAGTTATGTCTATAATTCTGAGAACAACTATTCATTGGATGAGCGTATGTTTTTGCAAAAAATTGAAGAAAATTTGAGAGTATCAAAGCCAATCAAAATTTTGGAAACTAGTAATCCAAATGAATTACTATTGTCTTTTGAGACGTTTGCGATTTTTATCAATAGACATACCGACTTGATTTCAAGATTTGATGTGATTCATTTCAACTTGAATGTTGAAAACATTGCTTTCAAAAATGACCATTTGTTTGCTTGCTCTAAAAAATGTATTGAAATTTTCAAAATCAACAATCACAAGAATGCCACCATGTTTAGTAGCAGTTTGTCAGATAACGCTGTCAATAACTTAATATCTAGACATAACAAGTATTTGGCTCACGAACAAATTATTGTTGCTGAAAACATTAGTTTGATTGACTCTAGTTCTTCATCAATAACTATTGTGTTAGATCATCCATTAGAACCACCTGGTCACCAGCTAGTAATGCAGTTGGTGGAAAAGAAAAGGGAAGATAAGAAAAATGTTGAGAAGACGGGTTCCAATAATAAGGAGAACGGCTTATTCTCTAATCTCGATGAAGAAAATTATGCAGACGACAGTACTGACACCGATGACGGGGATAATGGCTACGGTAGCAATGATGTTGATGATTCTGAAGATGAAGTCGATGACACAAATAGCATTGACGACAAATACGCTGCACAAAAACGTAAAAGCCAACTTCATGTTGAAAGCAAAGGCAAAAAATTATCACTTGATCAAATGAAAATTATGGATTTTAATACAAGATTACCTGAACATTGGATTAAATTATGGGATCTTACTTCAGCTGATTTAGTAAGAATCAATAGCGGATTCATTGGTAGGCAAGAACACATTTATCAATTATTAAAAAGCGAAGAGGTGCTTATTTTTCAAGCAAAACAATTACATAGAACATTGGGTTTCAAATTCCTAAGCAGTGAGGTTAACGACAATATGATTTATCCAGATACCAAAGACTCGATTTACAGACATACTTTTGGATGCTTAAATCCATTGGTCAGTTTTCATGAGAAATTTTTGTTGAAGCCAATGCTAGAGATTTTGAATTTGAAAAGTAAGGAATTGCCGCTTTATGAGATTTTAGAGCTTTATCTTAATTGGATTAGTGAGGCAAATTTTATTTATCTTGAATACTCTACCAGATTGGCCAGATCTGATTGGTTCTTTGACTTGGAAAAAAGAAAAGAGACTTCAAATTTCTTAGGTTGGTTAAACCTTAGCCCTCAATATGTCAAAGATACTCTAGAAATCTTCTTGAGACATTTGAGTAACCTTATTGGCCAATTTAATCACATTTTGGAAGATATAACAAAAAATCGCGACATTGATTCTAATATTATTATTTCAAAAATCAACTCTATTGTCAACAAAATCATTAATCTTAATGAATCAATCAATTCCAAATCCAATGCAGAGAAATTTTCGGTGATTACTAGTTCCCTAAATTGGGAAATTTCAACCGATGAAGCTGAATCTGATTTAATCAAGAAGAACTTTTTAAGTGGTTGTGGGAAACGATTAGTGAAGTTTGATGAAATTTATATCAAGGTCAATGAAGGTCAAAACAAAATTTACAAGAAAAAGCGATTGATAATGCTTTTCCCAAACTGGTTGCTTATTACTAAATTTTATAAAGATACAAAAGTGTTTCAAGTAATTGAAAAACCATTGGCTTTGAAAAAAATAAAGTTTGAGCATTCGACTTCAGATCATAATTCTATCAACATCTACAATTATGATGGGAAAATTTTGTACAAGTTTAGCTTTGCCAATAGAAATGAGAAAAAAGAGTGGTTTGATGGATTGCAAGTATGCTCTTGAAATTGGTTCCATTTATTGAATAAAGAATAAGAAATACATCTTCATTGCTGACGTTTTGCTGCTGGCGGCAGATTTTTAATACTCGTCACAGTATATGCAATCTTACTGCTTTTTCTTCCAATGAATATTTAATTTATTATCTTTCTTTTTTTCAAAGATAGTATGTATTATTACAGACATTTGACTTTTCTCCGCTAATTTTCAGTTAACATTTTTCGTTGATTATAGCCCTTGTTTTATCTATTCATCTAATCTTTTATAGTTGGTGCAGCGTTTTCTAGACTATCAGTTTGTTTGTTTGTTGTTTAATTTTACGTTATCCATTTTTCACAAACTTCTATCTGATGTTTGTAAAGCTCTATTATTGCACTTCTTGGATATTCCCACTTTGAATCAGTATCTTCTCTCTCCAACGAAGCAGTTAATAGCTTAGCATGCTGAACGTTTCTTTGGAGTATCGATGAAAGTATGGTGCCATTGCGCTTTTCAAATCTTGATTCGTCGATCATGCCATTAATAAGCAACTCAACTTGTCTAAATTGCTGAGCTTCAGTTTTTCCATAATCAGCGCAACTTAGCAATGAAAGGGCAATTGTAGTTCTGAAACTGATGTCATTGTGATCTATTGTATAGTCCCCCAAGTAGTCATACTGTTTCAAAAATTGCTTCTGGTCATTTGACAATTGAGATAAAATATTTGGTGAAATATCTACAACTTCCCATTGATTAGTATCTTTTAATACAAATCCGTACTCGCAAAGTAAAAAAGCATTTGCATGAGGTCCATAAGAAAAAAATATCTCTCGTAGGTTTTCCCTATTAATGTTTAAGTGACCATCAGAGTTTGGATTTGTTTGCGAGGCATACGCGGTAAAACCAGAATGGTCTATCCTCACATGGCAGCTATCCTGATGGGAATTATCACAATGATTAATGAAATCTGCAAGTGGACAAAGAGTGAAATTGTCGGCGATGCATTTATTGGGCAAAGAATCAGGAAGTTTCATGTAGATACAACGAGAATTGATGCATAGCCAACTCCACAAAAATTCCTCTATACTGAAGTATTGTGATTGTAACTCGTCAAGATTTATGCTGGAAGACTTGTTTAATAAGCCAAGCACTGTTAAGTAATCGTTTGTAAAATTATGATACTGTTTCTTGACATGCACTTGGGCAGAAAAAGGAAGAAGTCCAATCAATGGATTTTGGAATTGAATTTTCTCGTTAGCTTCATGTGTAATCTCTAAATCGTCGACTCCTACTAATCTATACGCGTTGAGTTTTTGCAAGCCGGATGCGGATTTTTCCATTAACATTTTGTCATCAAATTTTAGTCCGTTGCGTTTGTTAACAAACTCCCAAGTCAAAGGAATTCCGATAAATGAATCAAGACTAGCTGGCAATACATCTACAAATGGATGCCAGAAACTTGCATCCCGTCGCTGTCTTTCCAATGCCAAAAACATTCCAACTAGTTGGAAAGACGATAAGTTAATTAAGGTTTCTTTGTTTAACTTTTTGTATATTTGTTCTCTGATATTCTGCTCGCTATTGGCAACGTGTTGCGGCTTTAGGGAGTTTTTATGAAATTTCTGATAATATGTCAAAGGAACTTTTATTTCCCGATACTCAAACGAAGAATCGAACTGTTTGGTTGTTCTGCTATCGTTGACTTCATCAGTGACCTCCGTTTCCTGCCATGCTCTTATATGCTTCAAGCAAGTCACAAAATTCAAAAGAATATGTTTTGGTAATTTTATAAATGCTTCATTTGCAATAAGTTTCTCATTAGCATCGCGATATAAGCCAAAACCTGATTCTTCAGTATATTGTGCCACTAATTTAGGTGAGATAAAAGTTGATGATGTCGTTCTGTTGTTACTATTATTGATGTTGGTCTCATTTTCATTGATCCAGTTCCATAGGTTGGTGAGCTTGTTAGCGGATTCGCATGCCATAGGAACGGTTTTCAGATCGTTAAGCTTTTGGTGTAACATTTCTACCACCTTAATAAAATATTGGTGTTTTTTTTCTTTTCACACAACATGTAGGTCCTTTTCGACTTTCACTTTTGGCAGATCTGCAGATATTGATTGTTTTTTGTTTTTTTTTTCTCACCACATCATGTCCCAAATTAATGGGTCATTTTGATCTGCATAAGTTTATGGTATATATACAAACACAACTTCAAATTACAATTTTTTTTTTTCATGACACCCAAACTTAGAAAGATGGAAATATCCAGTAAAATAGATACCAAAATGAAGTATAAAATAATATAACGCAGTTACTTATATATTTATTGTATATGTGATCGTAATCAGAACTATATTTTTTTTCAAAAACCACTAAGGAAAAAGTAATGAGATTCCAAACATCACTATGCAACAGAAGAACCAAAAATTTAAGACAAAATGGATGCGCTTGAACATTAAAATTTATGAGCACTAGGCGAAAAAAATTGAATAGAGAGAGTATAAAAGAAAAAAGAATGTAGTTTTTAACATTTTTTTCATGACATTCAAACCGAAAAAGCAAATTGAAGAGAAGAGAACGAAAAAATAAAAAAGTAACAAGACAATTTTGTGCGCTGGCACTCAGCAGCAACAGAAAATGATAATATAGACATACTTTAAGAAAAGGGTAAAAGACAAAACAAACAAACAAACAAACAAGAGGAAAAAGTAGTGAATGAAAAACAGAACAAAAGAAAGAAAAAAGTCGTAAATAATACAAATGTAGTTAAACCATAACTACCCCTTGAATTTAGAGATCATCATGCCAATTATAATAACGCCTACTGTAGTTACAAGACTCACTTTTGTATTTTCCGGTTTGATGAACATGCCACTGCCATTGGGATTATAGTTAAACTCGGCAGAGTTTCGTTTGGAGCTATCCAAATTATCTTCATCTATATTGGTAAAGTTTTCTTCTAATTCTTGTTCACTAACATTTTTTGAACGTAATCTGTTTATATGTGACAACGTGGGGCTAAAAATCCCAAACAACGGGGACAGTGGTATGTTGCGGGATGACACAGAATTTGTTGAAACATTAGAAGGAGTCCGGGTCAATGGGTTGGAAAAATTATTTGACAATGTACCTCTTCTAGATAAAACAGAATCTGAACCTTCAAGCCATTGGCTATTATTTATTGGCGACTTTATGTGCTCTTCATAAGGCAAACCATTAGACGAAAAATCATGGCGCGACGCGTTTTGGATTTGTTCCTCTAAAAATCCAATTTTTTCGTCCCTTATTCCAATATGGTTTTTTATTGAGGAGTTTTCTATTTCAAGTTTCTCAAATTTCTCAAGCAATTCATTGTATTTCAAAAGAAGCTCGTCATTTGCAAAATCATTTTCGCCTTCCAGCAATTTTTTCTTTTCATTGTGATTGTGACTATGATTGTGGTGTATCTGCTTGCGTGAGTCTTCTCCGCTTTGCTGCTCTTTATTGTGTAGTGGTCGACTATCAAAGCCATCGGCTATCGAAATGTTAAGAGGACTTTCTTTATTGAAGTCCAATAATCCAGTTTTCTCATGAGTCAAACCATCATTATGAGAATCTTTTTCATTTGCCGTGCCTTGGAAATTTGAGCTTTCGCCAGTCTTAGAAGTGGACAGCTGGATATTAGCGTCTCTATCGACAGTGGGGGAAGGTAAGCCACCATCATCATCAGAAATAGCTTTTTCATCAGTTATAATATTATTTCGACTTGACATGCTATTCAAATCTTCATCGCTGTGAACCGTAGGAATACCAGTAGTGATAGACTTTTTAAGATTGTCGTCTTCATCTTTTTGGTTTTCTAATGCATCATTAGTGTTTGCGTTCATTTTCTCTAAGTCAGCCTGTTGTTCGTTGTTTGTAATAACGTTATTATTGTTAACGGATTTTTTCAAATGAGAGGAATCTGAACTGTATTCATTACTTCTTGCGTTTAGCGACTTTGCCAACTTTTGCAAATTTATATCATCTTCATTCAATGTTGAAGAATCGCTATCATTATCGTTTAACGCACACAAATCTTTTTTATTATACTTTTTCAATATGATAGGATCTGTTTGCAAGTTTTTGTCAACTAAGGGAGCCTTAGTTTGATACTCTTGTATTTTAGCTTCTAGCTCCGTAAATTTAATCTTCCAGTCATTGAGCTCATGTATTTTGGATTCAATATCATTTTTAAGAGTGTTATTTTCTGTGGTAAGCTCTTGTTTTTCCTTCTTAGCAGTGTCAAGCTCGGTTTTGAGCAATGTTTCCTGTTTATGTAACTCACTTGAAGATTGAGCCAAAATTTCGTTTTCATTCTTGATTTGTTTGTAATTATCAGTTAGCTTAGCAAATTTCTTTTCATAATCCTTTTGCTTTTGATGTAATTCATTCTCAAACTTTTTAGCTAACTGCTGTTCATAATCTTTGACTTTATTTTTGCTTGCTTCGTTTTTCTCAATTTCAATTTTCTTTAAATTTTTAATGTATTTTTTCAAAAAAGCTTCAACCGATTTGATTTTTAAAATAGAGTTCTTTGTTAAATAAATTTCGTTGATCAAAGTTTTTATTTGAAAATCCAAATTGGAAGATGTGGTTAAGTTTGAGTTTATGGACAATCCTGTCATTGAATCATTTTTAATATTTAGTACATTATCTTCAAAATTGGGTAGTATGTCACCAAAAAGAGCTGAATCAAAAGAGTTACTCAAGATTGAATTCTTGACATCGTTTTCAATTTCAAACAATGAAACATTGGCGGTAGTATCATCACTATTATTGATTATGTTGGTGATCAAACTCTTCGAATTGCTAGTCAACGGCCTTATTATTATGTTTTCCACTTTAGCACTTATTTTACGGTGGTTTTGGTGACTTTCAATGTCAAACCCCAAGTCAATAACGTCACCTTTTTTAATCTCTGTTGGTTCGCTATCTTTTTCGGACGCAATTTTTTTGCCATTAACAAAAGTACCATTGGAGGACCCCAAGTCTTTCAAATAAACTTGGCCAGTATTCATATCAGCAAAAAGTTGCGCATGATTTCTCGACAACACCCTAGAATCAAAGTAACCATTAGTAGGTGTCGGCTGAACTTTCGTACCGGCGGGTCTTCCCAACTTCAAGACATCTGGATGGTATGGGATTATAAGTGATTTTTTTTCAAAGGTACCATTAAGAGAAGTAAGAATGAGGTTATATTGAACTTGAGATCTATCGATTTTAGTTCTTGGTAAAGCAGAGTGTGAGGAGTTGGAAGAGTTTGCCGAGGACAAATGGCTTGGGCCGGGAGAAAACGATGGCGGTATTGGATTGATTTGTCTTCTTGATTTTGAATTTGAACGTCTTCTATTTGCTCTAGCGAGTTGTTGTTGCTGAATGCTTAGAGATGTGGAAGGGGAGGAAGATGAGGATGAAGATGCAGAAGAAGGGCTATCAAAGGTGGAGGTGGTGGTGTTGTTGTTGTTGTTGTTGTTGTTGGACTTGATGTCCAATTTGACGGGTATATTATCTTGATTTTTTGATTTTGGGAAAGCTGAAGGGGAGAAGTCTTGGACTAAAGAGGGATCATTATTGTTTAAGGATTGAAAGAAACTGTCGGCGCTTGCAGTTGCGTTTGATGAGGACGCATCCAGAGTAGGGCTTTTTGAATCTATGGAAGACTGAAAAGACATTACTTTTGGGGAAGTGAAGCAACCAGTCCAGCGAGAAAAGAGGAGATAAGTATACCTAACATAAACGGAGAAACAGCACTATTGGGAGCGGCAATCCAAAAGTGGAAGACTTGAGGAGATAAGAGCAGGAAAAATGGAGACAAGAGTAGACAAGAGAATGGAAGCGCTGTATAGGACAGAGTGTGGATTGGAGTTGTGGATTTGGGAGTTGATTTGTGGAAGGAAACAAGATCGGCCAGCGGCAGGAGGAGAGAGTTGGAGTAAAGGACAGGCTTTTGCGAAATAGCAATGGGCGGATGGTATTTGCAAGGACGTGGATGTTGACGTGGACTTTGACGTAGATATGCCAGTATTAACCCCAGGATGAGCAGTGGGTGGAATGGAATGGCTAATGAAGTGCTCCAGTATACTGCGTTTGCTGTGATTGCAGTTGATTTTTGTAACCAACTGTTGTCTTTTTCTCTTAATTTCTCACTTCTTTTTCTCGTTTTCTTGTTGTCTTCTGTTCTGTTTGGCAGTCCTCGGGGCACCGCAACCGGGCGCCATGTAGTGCATATAGCATATAGGGCACCCTGTCATGTGATATCCCAATCAGCTGATATGTATTATCTCTATATTACGTAAGAGTAGTAATGTGCGGGTAATCATCTCTGCGCAGCTGCGCTGCTGCGCTTCTGTTTCTCTTTTCTTGTTTTTTTTTTCCATTCCGCTCAAAGAATTCTCTTCGCTGGCTGCACTTTGCCAGTAAACGGAGGAGACCAGCAGTTAGCATGCAAACTGGCTTGAACCACTCTCAATTCTCGTCGTCTAGTTTCTCTCTGTCGCTGCCACTGCCTCTGCTGTTCTCGACAATATCTCTGCTTCTTTTGTTCCCTTGTTTCGCAAGCCGTCTCAGCTACTGTCTTGGCTAACTCTGTTTGTATATTCGGCACAAGGCTTATTAAATATACATAGCTCCATCATTCCTCCCTCTCCTGTCTTCTCGCAGCATTATCTGTTTGCCGTGTTCCTTCGCCACAAACATCTTTCCTTCCTTCCTTCCTTCCTTCCACTGCTTCTCAAACAGCCTGACAATAGCCCTTTCTTTCCATACCATACCACACGTAATTCGTCTGGCTGTTGATCTAGTCGTACTCTTACTTATTATTGATTCGTTGGTATTTTCATATTTTAGTCTATTATCCTTTTTTCCTTTACCTGGCTTGCTTGTTGTTTACATATTGCAAAACTTATATAGGATTTCGCTTTACCTGCTCTATATATGCATCACGACAGACCAATAATGGAGAGTAACCACTTCATGAACTTTATCGACCTCAAGAATAACAACAATGAGGGCGATTCCAGTCAAGCCTCATTCAACTTACACAACCAATTGCAGAATTTCAGCCAGCAGAATCGCATGAATCACAGTCAGGTACACCAGGTGCCTCCTCAATCTCAAAACCTTCCGTTTCCTCACCAACCTCTTTACGCGCCCTTACCTCACGATCAATCCTTCCAGCAGCCGCTACCTCAGAATTTGCCCCAGCCAGCACCACAGCAGTCTCCCCCTCCAGTCAACTCTCAGCATCAACAGAATCTTCCTATCTTCCCTTTCCAACAATACAATAATTTTAACAATCGTAAGTGTCCCAAAATATGAAAAAAAAAAAAAAAAAAAAAAAAAAAAAAAAACTATGGTATCTATTGTTGCCGTTACAAGCCTGTCTCTTGTGGCCAATGAACCGACATCGTTGAACATCTAGTCAACGGAGGCAGCGTTACAATGATTACCTATTGATACTATTTCTCCTCACAGAGACACGAACTAACTTTATCCTTCTAGTCAATCCTAATAATTTTTCATTTGACCCAAACAATCAGCTTTTTAACCAGCCGCCAGTGAATAATAATAATACTATTAATAGTAATAATAATAATAATAACAATAATAACAATAATAATAGTAATAGTAATAGTAATAGTAATAGTAACAGTAATAGTAACAGCGGCAATGTGGTACAAGAGCATTCGGTAAATTCAAATGAGGTCTTTGTTAATGGTAACCAACATTTTGCAGAACCAACTTCATTTAGCCCGCCTCCTCCTCCTCATCCTCCTTTCCCTATGTTGATACCTCAAAATAATATGTTTCAGTTCTCTAACTTTATCGATAGCAACATGCAAAAACAGTTGCACCAGCCACAACCTCAACCTCAACCCCAACCTCAACAAGCTTCACAACAAAAACTACCGCTACCACCAATACAGCAACAACAACAACAACAACAACAACAACAACAACAACAACAACAACAACAACAACAACAACAACAACAACAACAACAACAACAACAACAACAACAACAACAACAACAACAACAACAACAACAATCGCAGTCGCCCCAGCCGTCAAGTCAACAAGCCATAAATGAGCAGTATTTCAATGTCATGAACATTATGGCGTCTATGAACAATGACAACCAGCAAGATAAAGATAATGATGATCTTGATGTTGAGCTCATTGGTCAGAATATATTTTCTCCTGAAAATCAGACTAGTGGCCAAACAAGTAATTCCCTCATGGGGCAAAGGCAAGTTGATGCAACTAGCTTTCTCAATTCAAAGAAGCGCAGTAGCATATCTGATGAACGCACAAATGTTCAAGATATCAAGAAAGTTAAACAAGATTTATCAATCTCTTCTCCATTGCCTGATAATATCCAACATCCTCAATCTGCCATGCAATTGCCGTCCCAGTTTGAAATGCAAGTAAAGGAAGACATACTAAAATACAAGCAGCTCATACAAGACAGGAAATTTGCCCAGCAGTTTGCCGCTTCAACAAACCAATCAGTCATGCCTCAAATCCCTACCTTCAAAGCTTTTAGGGAAAACTCAATGAAAGTAAAAAGTAGTATACCAACAGGAGCTTTTGCTCCGAAAAATTTCTCTAAAAAGAAGAAAGGAGATAGCGACAGTAAAAAAGGTTCAAAAAATGACACTACTTCTGCTGGTGATGCCTCTGAAAAATCAAGCTCACCATTTTCATTTAATGATGAAAATATTAAGAATGATGACTATTTCACTAAAAAGCTAGAGACCTTGCCAAGCGAACTCAACAAGCTGTCTACCGGTAATACAGAATTAAAATTACTTTTGATTTCTAATATCAAAGAATTTAATAGTGAAGCCAATCAAGAAAAGCTAATGAATCGTTTGACTTTGATCTTGACCTGTTTTGAAAAAGATCTGTGGGGCAAAGATCCTGATTGGAGATTAGTATGCTTACAGCAAATCCAAGATCTTTCAACGTTCATTACCGTATCAAAAAAGATTATAAATTTTAATATCAAATTTTCTAGAAAAAATAAACTTTTCAATAGAATTTCCAATTGGTTGAGATTTGATATCTCCAACAAGAATTACGAAAGCTTGAAAATTACTTTGAACTTTCTTAAACAAGTAAATTTGAGTTATAACGCCTTGGAAAACTACAAGATCATTGCTCCTTTGAACAAGTTGCTGTCTTTGGAAGATCAACCGGATTTGAACAGCTTAGCCAAAGAGTTATTGCAATCACGGAGAGCATCGGTGCCTAAAAAGCAACCTTCAAGCGCGGCTTTAACTTCTAACACAAGTACCGTTACTAGCTTGTCAAATAATGACCCTAAACCAGCAAAATCAGTAACAAATAGCAATTCGGGTAAGGTTCATAAGACTGTTGCGGTGACAAAACCGGCCGCCGTTACAAAAACTTCTTCTTTGTTCAAATCAGAAGTGCAGAAATCTGCCAAACCTGAAACTTCTAAGCTGGTGGTGCGCAAACCTTTCATTGGTAACTCTAGTACTGCGCTGACTACGGTTGGTAGCAAAACAGACAAGGGTAGTAGTGAATCAACTAGTAAAGATACTAAAGCAATTTCAGCAAAGACTAAAAAGCCGACACATTCACATACTGCATCGGAGACCATCAAAAGTTCAACTAGCTTTGCTAGGTTCTTACCGAAGCGCTCTGCTAGTGTGGTACAAGTTAAGCATCGAGAAAAAGGTGCTGATTCAGATATTTCAGAAGTGGATGAAAAGGTCAATATTGACAAGAATGGCTTAAAAAGTATTTTGAGACGCCAAAATGATGATTCCATGACAAAGCGTAAGAGAAGAAACGTCTCTTTGGCATGGAAGGATCCTAAAGATTTAGTGTCAGTTAAGTTTTTCGACTTTGATCCTGAGGAAAGAAAACTTGATGTTAATTTGTCGATTAAAAATAGTATAGATAAAATGAGCAAAAAATCGCTTTCGGATGAGTCTGGTGATGATCATCTTTCAACTGATGCTGAGCAGTTTAGTGCAGTACAAGTTGAAGATAACGAAGAAATATCGTGGTATACTCCATTAGAAATTAATTTCAAGGAAATTCCCTGGTATGAATACAATGAAGATAATTCGGAAACTCGTGGAAACGGCTCAGTTAAAGTTAAATCGCTAGAAAAAACTAAGCAAATAGAAAGAGAAAGTTCTGTTTCTGAAGTCATTTATAAAGATGATTGTGACGTTCCATCATGTCCTATGGAACCATTGGATGGTGGGAGTAATGGAGTAAAGCCAGATTCCTCAAACGGGTTGGTGTTGCAAGCCAAAAATATGGTTCCTTTTGGTGTGGTTGCAATGGGAATCTAATGTATCTATTTCATGTAAGCATATACTATTTTATTAGCTTTTTATCTTATTAATGTTTAACGAGAATTACTTTTTCCAATTAATATGTATAACAGATGGTGTAAATATTATAGTCTCCTCAGTAACATTTACTAGAGGTAAGGCAGTATCACATGCAACAAAGCGCACGACCAACACTTTTTGGGCGTTCTGCTGCAGAGCCACAGCGAGAGATTTCCAAGTGACGTTTGAACGATAAACACGAACTAGAACTGACTTAACACATAAAATATTGTCTTTCTGGCGCCACCAGTCATTATCATTGAAGAGTTTAAGCGTTATTTTTTACTTCAAATTTTTATATATCTTAACTCTCCAGCCTGTGCAGGCTCAGTCTTTTCATTCCTTTTGAAACTTTTAATTTTTGTTTTCGAATCGTTGCAATCCCACACGCTTGCTGGCTTTTATTCAATTGAGCTCGGGTATTTTCATTTGCAGAATTACAAGAGTATAATACCGACTTTTTTAAATTACAATCATTCTTACATAACAAACAGTTCAGGTTGCAAGCCAAATTCCTCCATGGCAGTTTCGCCAGAATTTGTGAGTCTGACGCTACAAGCGTCAGCCACACAACCACATTATACCACACCCGGAATTATGGGCATGGTGCAAAGCTACTTCAAAGCTCTACTGACGATGGTTTTGGCAATAGCGCCATTAAAGTCCCATGATGATCCTAAAGTGCCCGATATTCAAAGGCCGACTGCTCGAATGATAAGAACCCAATTAGTTATCGCTTTTGTCTTGGGTTTTATTAATTTCATCACTTTTTGTGTTTTACGCTGCAAATGGCCCAAATTGTACAGTGCTAGATTATTGCGTCGTAAAGGATTACCGCAGCTTCCTAAAAGCTCGTTCATTAGATGGATCAAAGTCATCAGTCAAGTAAATGAAACCCAAGTTTTGGAACATGCTGGACTAGATGCGTTTGTGTTTTTGAGTTTTTTCAAAATGGCAATAAGATTGTTAGCTGCTTGTGCCTTCTTCGGGTTCTTCATCATTTCCCCCATCAGATACCACTATACCGGTGGTTATGATCAAGGTGATGGTGATAACATTAACAATAGTTTATCTGCAATGGCAGATGATATTCTGGGAACTGCACCTGAGGAATATGAAGGATATTTATGGATGTATGTGGTGTTCACCTATACGTTTACCATCATTGTTGTGTGGTGTCTTTTCCGTCAGACAAAACATGTCTTATCCATCAGACAAGAGTATTTGGGTAAACAAAACTCAGTAACTGATAGAACTATTCGATTGTCTGGAATACCTGCTGACTTGAGAGATGAAGAACGTCTTGGGAAGCATATTGAACTGTTGAATATAGGCAAAGTACTATCTGTCACTATATGTCGTGAATGGAAACCTTTGAATAACTTGTTTAAACAACGAAGAGCCATCATTATTAAATTGGAAAAAACATGGAGCAAATATCTTAAGCCGTTTGATATCGGCTCCAGAAATTTTACTTTTGAAGGAATTGATAATGGAATTTTCGCTTTGAGTAGCTCCAAGGGGCTCAACTCTGGGGCACTAAATAAGTTAGCAGCAAAGACAAAATATAGCGATAACGAAGAAGAAAATTCTGTTTTCGCTGATGATAACTTATCAGAGAACATAGAAAACATAGTAAATGGTCTTGCTAGAAATGAAACCAACCATGGTGATAATGGTGACGACGATCCTGACGAAGAAGCAGAGTTTTTGAATCGAAGAATAATTTACAGCAATAACCAGCACAACATTGATGATGCAAATTCAACAATTAGTGCAGGACTCATTAATTTGGCCCAAAACCAGCTACAATTGAAACGTCCGAAAATTAACAATGGCTATTTTGGCATATTTGGGAAACAAGTTGATGCAATAGATTATCTTACAAATCAATTACATGTTGTTGATGAAGAAATTAGAAAGGCAAGATATCGGTACTATCCAGCTACTCCTACTGCATTCATTACAATGGAATCAGTGGCTTCTGCACAAATGGTAGCCCAAGCAGTATTGGATCCTCATGCAAACTATCTAACTACAAAGTTAGCTCCAGCTCCTCATGATGTGATGTGGGATAATGTATGCTTATCAAGAAAAGAAAGAATCGCTAAATCATACTACATAACAGTCATAATTACCATAGTTAGTGTGGCGTTAATTTTCCCAGTTTCATACTTGGCAACATTATTGAACGTCAAGACCATTTCCAAATTTTTCCCTGAGTTGGGCGAGTTCTTAAAAGCACATAAGCAAGTGGAGAGTTTTGTAACTGGCCTTTTACCAACTTATATATTTACATTGTTAAATGTAATTATTCCATTCTTTTATGTCAAGTTGTCATCGATGCAAGGGTTTATTTCTCATGGAGAAGAAGAGTTGTCCATTGTTTCAAAGAACTTCTTTTATTTGTTTGTCAATTTGTTTTTGGTCTTTACGTTGGCTGGTACAGCATCGAATTATTGGAGTTTCTTAAGTGACACTACACAAATTGCAAAACAGTTAGCCACCTCACTTAAAGACTTGTCATTGTTTTATGTTGACTTAATCATTTTCCAGGGAATTGGTATGTTTCCTTTTAAACTTTTATTGTTTGGTTCCGTGGTTAAATTCCCATTCTTTTATACCAAGTGCACAACACCCAGAGAGTTCAAAAAACTCTATAAGCCGCCCGTGTTTAACTTTGGGTTAGCATTACCGCAACCAGTTTTGATTTTAATTATAACGATCATTTACTCAGTTATGTCGACAAAGATTTTGGTCAGCGGTTTGATTTACTTTATAATCGGTTATTACGTTTACAAATATCAATTAATGTACCTGATGGTGCACCCACCGCACTCTACTGGCAAAGTATGGCCTCTTGTCTTCAGAAGAATTATTTTAGGATTGCTCATTTTCCAATTGACCATGGCTGGCCTTCTAGCTTTGCAAAATGGGTTTGTGTTGGCTTTTTTCCTTGCCCCATTACCATTCATCACTATTGGGTTCTTGTACGATTTTCAAAAACATTACGTGCCATTGTCATTTTTCATTGCTCTTAGGTCAATTAAACAAAATGACGAAGAAGCGCAAGGACAAACCGCTCATTACTTAGACGATCCAGAATCTTTGGTGGAAGACGAAAATAGAAATGCTATTGTTCATAACGGAAAAACGGCATTAAATCCTAATGAATATAATGTTAATGGATCCAATGGCTCCATTAACAATGAGCTAGTTGAGGATATTGAGAACCAAGCAGCCAACAATTTGGAACCAAGTGTGTCATTAGCTAGTGAGTTTTTCTCTACCATTAACCCCAACTTGTTGGGACAGCGACAACCTGATTCATATTTTGCTCCTACGCACACATCAAAATACACAAGAAGATATTTTCGCAACTCCATATCAAAAACCCTTGATGAGATACGAGAGAAGAACTTGACTTACAAATACCCATATCTTATTCAGCCACTAGATGGACCATGGATCGGTATGGATGGTGGAGACATTGTATTGATTAATGACGACACCACTGTGCGGAAAAAACTCGAACTTTTTGAGTGGGAGTAGCTGTAATTTAGTTTAATTTTACTTTTTATCTTATATGTTTCTATAGATTTCTTTCTAATTATTTCTGTTTTATTTTGTTTTGTTTCTCTCTAGCTAGCTTTCTTAAACAATTTGTGATTTTGTTTATTTTATATCATGTTTCTATATGTATTATTATGCAAGTATTATAAAGCACTTTGCAGCAGTGCGCATAAGAAAAAGTGTGAGGAAAAGCAGAGCATCAAGAAAAATTATAAAAAAAAAAAAAAACTTTTCAAATGAACATACAACCAGGCATTATTATACTGCGAAGAGAACAACACCATTAGGCAATGATACAGTAATATGTTGAGGGTATTGAATTGTGCTAATAAAAACGTGAGCCTAAACAAGTCTCACATTTTGCCAGTCCGCAATATTTTCGCTACATCATTTCTATTTAACGAACATCACCATGATGGTAAAAACAACGATGATGATGACCACAATAATAATAACAACCATCGTAATTTCAACGGCGATGAGAACAGATATAACGAAACAACGATATTAAAACGCCCAAATAAGATTGTAATTTTGGATGCACAAACTTCGGGGGTTATCAAAACTCTACCAAGATACATGAGCAAATATGATCCACTTAGAGCTATAAAGCAGCAGAAACATAAACGAACGCAACTACGGCATCTGCCGGCGCCGGGAGATCTTTTAGCTAAAAAATCTAAAAGAGGTGAGGCAAACGTGCCCAAGAAAGGCAACAGATCAAGTAAAAAAGAAACTAACAACACTGAATCAACCATTTCTGGTGACAATGATGCCCTTTTAGCTTCAGCTAATGGAGAAGCAATAAAGGGCATATCCGGAGATATCAATTTTTACGAACAGCTTTTGGATGAAGATAGACAGCAGTTGTTAGTGTTTGAGCAAAATGCTTCAAACGAGCAACTTTTTGATTCTATCAATGAGCTAAAACCTCTTGAATCAAACGTGCTGTTGAAATCATATCAAATGTTATTCAAAAATTTATATTCTGGCTACTCGTTGAAGAACTTGTTAGCATATGCCAGTTCATATTACAAAGGCCCAAAAAGATTACCAAGATCTAAGAGTAAAACTTATTATGCCAAATTGATATTAAATGATATGTGGGGGTTAAAAGCTGATGACGAAGAAGGGACACCTGATCTTGTAAATAAGATCAAAAGTCTGAAACAGCTGACTGATGAAATGATAACCACTAAACGATTCGGGGCAAGTAAAAAGATTATGTTTTTCTTGTTTAGTGATAACGGTAAAATGCTTTTCAACTATACTTCCAATATGGTGAAGATCTTGTTTAGTAGAGACAACAATTTGATTGTGACAGCAACCGAATCCAGAATTAGATGGTTTGAAGCCACTTTAAATAGTTTCCTCCAATCTTTAAAAAAACAATTTATTGATTTTGAAGCTATTAACAACTTATTTGTTACTACTAATGTGGCTCCTAACAAAGACAGTGCCAAAGAAAGCGTTGAGAATAGTACTAATAGTGTTAAAGAACGCGACATCTTGCCAATAAGTCATATACAGAAAGTGTCTGATGTCTATTTTGACAAAATCAATGCCAACACATATATTTTGAATGCAGTTAGTTATAGTGGTTTATCAAGAGCAAAAAGATTATTGCTTTGGTACTTGAACTATAACTCGCACTTGAATAATTTTTATTCTAATTACAAGAAATTTTTACAAAAGAGTGAGGATCAAGTAAAATTTTATCGTTATGTTGATAGCAAATCTTTGCCCTGGATATATCGAATCAAAGAATGGTACAGACTTAGAGCTCCGGTAGTGAGTAAAAAAATAAATGAACTGAAAGATGAGGAAACAAAAGCAGAGAGTATACCTGATAATGCAACATTTACATTTACAGAAAGCCAAATTGATGAAATGTATGAAAGATTAAGTGATTTTGCCTTGAAAAATAAGGAAGTTAAAGGAACTGCTTCTCAAAGGTGGAATCCACCGACTTTATCAGCTACTTTTGGCCAAATTTTATTTGACGCAGATATGAAATATCATGCCATAGAAATGCTAAAAGATAATAATGAAAAAGATGCGTCTGATGTAGTATCACAACTTGACAATATGGATGTGAACGATGCACAACAAGGTTGTATTTTCCACTCTCATATTCCAGGTTTGAAGAAAAATATCATTCAGTTACCATTATTCAACAATGAGGACAGCTATGATGCTTCTACTGACTTTGAATTTCAAGATAGTGATAATCACAATTATTATACACAAATAAGGCTTGTTCCTAGTCCGTATGTGAGTGATAGTAAAAGATCTGTGGTTACTAATGTTGACAACTACAAGAATTATCCACCAATTGAAATTTGGTTAGAGTTAAATGCTAATGATGAGGTACAATGGGATACTTTGAAAGTGCTCTCTGTGGAAAGAGAATCTAACGTTTTTGTGAATTTGCCTAACAAAGCATCTGATTTGAAGTTGAGTAATACTGTCACAAGTACCCTTGTTGATGCTTTTTCTGAGGAGTCCGAAAGTGCTGAAATTGAAGAAGACAATGAGAATAAAGGTGCTGAAAATATATTACAAGATCAAAGAAAAACGTTTGGTTGGCTTAATCGTGGCGATCAAGAAAACTTCAATGAAACTGTGCCTCTGTATTTGAAGGATCAAGTTGGATTGCATGAGTTTTTGAAAACATCTAATCTAAGTTTCAATGGTAAATCGCTAGTTAAGGTCTCGAATCTGGCTAAAGTTAGATTTACAGATGCTAGTGGCGAAGATCATGATATTGAGTATGTTTATATGAATATCAACTACCGGAAACAGTTGGACTTGAAGTTCAATAATGACTACTTGGTGCAATTTGCGCTTGTTGAGGGAGGATCTTTAGGTGGTAGAAAGATCGAAGTCAGTATGATAAATATCAAGAAGAGTGCTCTTGAAAAGGAAGAAAGTGAGTGTTCTCATGAAGAAAATAACAGCACTTTGACCAAAGAAGAGTTTAAACGTTTCTTTGAGCAAGCATTGGCGCTTATAAAGAATACATAGTGTGAGAGTTAAATTGAAAGAAACGAAAAATCAATTCATTTTAAAATGAGAAAAAAAATGCAATGCAGAAGAAATGGCTATCACATATGCTTGTAAATATAGAAAGAAAACGGATAGGCAATTGCCTTGAATCTCGGTTACGAACAAAAAAAGCTAAACGATTGAAACACGTTTATTTTAATTTTGATTTAATATACACTAGGATGCCCACCAGTGGCTCCATGATATGAAAAATTTGATGCCTAAGTAGTCTATTTAACTTATGGGAATATATAAAAAAGTAAATTATTGCTCGTGAATTGTAATAACCACATGCTAAAGTACCTATTTTTCTGGAACTTGTACTTGAATAATTGTAAAATATAAAGTTGAAGCATATAATATAGTTGAAGTGAAGACACATTCATAAAACTATAGTCACAATAAACGTAAAAGACAAAGTCAACAAGGTCACCCTACAGTATGTTGCACTGTGTGAGAAATACATCGGACTAATTGAAATAGTATGATAGGGAGCCAAGCCGCTTAGCAAATGGTTGGTTTTTAGCGCCACGGCCATATGAGTTTCATGTATGACAAGCTTAAAGTTTTTGTTAGCCCATGTTAGAGGAGACTTCAGCATTAGCAGGAAAAGAATTCAATTCTAACCAGTAAATTAAATGATCCATTGCAATATCCACAGTAAGGAAGACCACTGGAATGTGAACCACGAGAAAGTAACATGAGAGCACCATTAATGAAGCCTTAACAAACATTTCTGACAGTTGAGTGACGATAGTTCCAAACTGGCGTAACTCTTTGTTTATATATACCAGTTAAACTGATCTTGTATGAAACGACCTTGTATGAAACGCCCTTTGTGCGTGGATGTGATAGAGAATGGAGCAGTAGTATAAGGCTTTGTCAAAATGAGCACCTATGCACAACCAAAAAATTAAAAACAAAAGGGGAAAAATGGCCACTAAAAACGAATCTGAAGCTTATTTATATCATATGTAATATTTTTTTGTATCTTTTCTTTTTTGTTCTTTGCAGCCTGTGAGGTATAGTTAGGCAGACTGTTGATGACCGGAGCAACAAAAGGGCAGGATAGAATTTGACGGCGATGACTTAATTTTTTTTTTCTTTTTTTAGTTTTTAGTGGCAGAAAACGTGAGCTCCGGAACCAAAACCACCTCCGAGAATTCACACAATTTTTTTCCTCGGCCGGCAATCGTGGATTTGCAGGATCTTAAATCTGATTATGTAACTGGTCAAGCTGTGTATGACTAATCACACAATCATCACATTTACAATATCAAGACTTTAAACTTTAAAAATTTTTTAAAACATTATTTATAAACCAAACCTAACAATACAAAATGGAGAAGAGAGAAAAAAAGGACATAAAAAACATCGCACAACCGTGAAAGAAAGAAACCGGAAATAAATCTATCGAAGGCGTAAAGTGAAGCAGAGAAGGAAAAAGAAAAGACAAAAAAAACTTTTAAGTGATTTATTGTTTCTCTACATGTTCAAAAGAACCAAGGAAACAACAACGGTGCCAGCCAAGTAGATATGGCCGAATGATTGTGCGTATGTCTTGATTGCACTACCTTCATAAGATGAGAGACTTGGGGTTGCTCCGTATGCAGCAGAAGTGCTAGATGTTCCATTTGTGGCAGCTGGAGAAGTGGCAGCAGAAGGTTCAACCGTGCTTATCGAGCTTGGAGTTTCAGAAGTGGCAGCAGTGGCTTCAGTGGCTTCAGTGGCTTCAGTGGCTTCAGCGGCTTCAGTAGCTTCAGTGGCTTCAGTAGCTTCAGTGGCTTCAGTGGCTTCAGTGGCTTCAGTAGCAGCAGTTGAAATAGATGATGCTGCAGAGGCTGCAGAGCTTGCAGCACATTCATTCACTGTCACAGTAGAGACAACAACAGACTTCACAGTGGTGTATACAGTACTTTGAGCGGTGGCTGGGGATGCATCAGTTGCTGCTGCTGCTGAAGCAACTGGAGAACCAGTAGCAGCTTGGATTTGACCATCGTTGATCTCAGAGACAAGTTGACCTGCTTGAGTAGAAGTTGAAGCAGCATCAGCAGTAGAATCTGGGGTTGTCTCGGCAGAAGTTGATTCTGGAGTACTATTATTAGCACTGGAAGACACAGCAACAGTTGAAGCAGTATTGTCATCACCAGCATCAGAAGTTTGAGCAGCAGGGTTAGAGCTACTACTAGTAGAATACGTAGAAGTAAAGGTGCTCCCACCAGCAGTAGTGGTGGTGTCAGTACCTTGGGAGACAATAGTAGTGGCCGTTTCATCGTCATACACAGTGGTGACATCGTCATCATCGCCTCCATCAGTGGTCACAGTATTGTCATAGTCGGTGATCAGCTGAACGGTGGTGCTGGAAAGAGCAGCAGAGACAGTGGTTTCAGCAGCAAGGGTTTTGCTTGCAAGGAAGCAGAAGGAAAGAGTGTAAAGTAAGCTAGAGTATTGCATTTTTAAGTGAATGTAATTGATGAAAAGTTATAGGTTTGTTTGTTAATAGCTGGTTTATGCTTAATGGAAAGAACGAATGTTTAAGTAAGGCTAAAAACGAATGTATGAGGCACAGTAGGTCAAGTGAGCGAATGGATGAAAGTTCTAAAGAACAGGAATAAATAAAAGAGTGTGTTGATGTGCTTTGAGATCTAAAGATGAGAGAGTAAATGTAATTAATTGAAAAAAATCTCTGAATATTAGAGACACAAACCATCACTTATATAGCCATTTGAGTGTTGACATGTTGAAGGCCTGATGGGCTCCAACGCGCAATACTGCATGTTCCTGTTAGGTGCCTGGCGCCCCCTTGGAAACGCGCCGGGTAAAAGTGTATTTTCGCTCTTTGCAATATAGAACTCTAGTAAATTTAGCGGACATATTGATGGAAAATCGCGACGAACAAATTTTAAATTTTCAGGTACGTGAAGTAAATAAAAGGGATCGGCAAACTTACAGTACAGATGTTTAACAACGAAGCTCCCCGGAGATTAGGGTGCCTTCCTGGCTGTTGAAGGGGTAAGGTATCGGTTATTGGTCGATAATTGAGGCTTACAGAAAAGGAGAGACTAACAGCTCCTTTGATTACTGTTTTTGTCTTGTTAATGACTCCAAGTAGCTAATATGTTGCTCATTATAGGCATAGTAGGTGTTTTTTGTTTTTTTTTTTGGCAATAACATTTTCGTGTTGGTTCACTTAGTGACCCCTTCCTTGCTAGTCTACGCCATACTACAAGATTGGCTTGCTCCACCGGTTCCTTATTAATATCTTTTAGGATCCCTTCTTGCAGTTTGATGTATAAATTTGCCTTTCCTGTTCAGGTCTAGAACACAAAGACTTGTTGCTCATTATCAGGTATACGATGCATGTCAACGAAAAGTACAATTCGTGCCAACGGCCAACGGACTCGAATTGCACCCCTCAAAAAACACACACATTTCCGCTTTGCTATACAGGAACCACTAAATGATAAGACATCATATAAAATACAGTATATATTAAAAACCCAAACCTATACCGACCAAGACTATAACGCTCACTTGAACAAAAATAATGAAACACAAAAAACGAAAAGAATTATAAAAAAATTGGAAGAACTTTGGAAAAAAAATTAGTTAAAATTAGCAAGGACAAAAAAAAGATACTACCGAAAGCCGAACCAAAAATAAAAAGTAACAAGCACAATAAATACACTTCACATCAATACATATAATCATAGTTCGGATTTTTATCACCCATTATTGTCTTCTTTCTGCTACTATACAGATCGAACTCCGACTTGTAAGAGTTAGATCTCTTTTTCATGTTTTGCTTCAATAGCGTGTACAAGTAGTAAATGCTGATTGCCCAACAGATAAGTTCAAATACAAAACCAGCAATGAAACCTTGTCTAAAAAGACTATCGTTCTTGTAAAAAGCAAATAAAGCAACCAAGCCGCCAAGGTCATGGATGCTCACTTCAAGTGAAGTAATAACACTTTTTCTTAAGTGACCACAAACATTTAAACTAGACCAACAAATCAAAATTGGCATAGAACTATATGCACCAGAAATCAACATGAAATTTCCTGCATATTTGAAATGGTCCCTTCCTTTATTTTTATCGCAAAAGATTAATAGTGCACCAATTACCACAGCCAAAGTATTAAAGAACAAAAATGGATATCTGATTTTAAATTTATCAGACAAGTAAGAATTGACATTGATCCAAAAAAAGGCCACTATCCAAGGAAACGACGAAAACAAGTTGGTCGTCGCTGTGCCGAAGTTTAAACTTTGGTAGATAACGGGTTCAAATAACGAATATGCATGACTAACAAAGCCAATGCCAAAAGCTGCGAAAGCTGGCAAATAAATCAATGAGTCTTTTAAGACCTCAAACACTTCTGGAGCTGATGTATTTAAAGTGTAACCTGATTTGCCTCCATAGAGCTCTAATTTCTTGATTATAAAGAAAGTTTCATTGTCATTGAAAAACCTTGCCCCTTCTGGAAAGTCCGGCACAGTGAGAAATAAAATGACAGCTGCTCCCATTGTTATAGAGCCAAGAATAATCAAAAGATACCTCCAAGGCTCGTAGCCGTGTAGATGGCCATTGGTTACATGATTATTGATACCATAGCTTATCAAGTTAGCTGTCATTCCTCCCAAACAATTGACAGAGTATAATCCACTAAATCTTCGCTGAGCTTCTCTTCTTTCATAATAATGAGCTAGAATGTAAACGACTGCAGTTTCAGATCCAGCTTGGAAAAGACCATGGAAAAACTGACATACAACGAAAGTTCCATAATTCTTGGAAAATCCAGACGCCAAATTAAACGTTCCATAAAACAAAACGCTGAAGGCAATCCAAAAATGTGGTTTGATGACTCTCAAAATGATATTGGAAAAAAACTGAAAGCAAATAATTGGGGCAAAAAATGCAGCGTATGCAGCGGTGAGTTGTAGTTGATCAATATTCAAACTTTCAAAGATGCCGTCAACCCACACTAAGCCAAAACTGGATCGGTTCAAGAACGACACAAAATATAATAAGGCAAATGGAGGAAGCACACAGAGATCAATTTTACGAAGAAGTTTCTTTTGGTCAACACCGAATCTCTCGCCAAGTTCAGTCACTTGCAAGTCTTTAGTCTTTTCGCTAAAATATTGTGGATCCTCTTCTATTTGAGTTTGACTGAAGTTATCTACCCTATATGACGACTGACTTTTGTTCAGAAAAATAGTGGTACCATATTTGCTCTGTTCTGTGGTATAAAATTGCATACCGGGTATCTCTGTTTTATACATATTGGTCCAATGGGTTCAATAATGCGGATTTTTTGGCTGTAAAGAAAGGTGGATAGTTTGACCGCTGCGCAAGCCGTGTATTGATTGTAGTTAAAATTGAAGGAAAATACTGGTATTTATAAAGATTGACCTAATAGTTAGCTTTTAATAATAAAAGGTGGCCCAAGCAAAACCATAAGGAGAAGTGGTGGTAACTCGACTTCGGCGATCATAGTGCGTTATATAAGTATTTAAGATTTTTAATCTAGTTTAGCAGTACAGAACATGGTGGTTTTATCGGGCAAAACCCTCTGTAAAATCCAACAACGCCCGGATGCAACTATTACAGTAGTGTGCATAAGTCTGTTATTATCATGCACTCTAGTGCGTTGTGTCACTGGACATAAAACAAAAGACAATTGAACCAATGCATCTAGATAATAAGAACTAAGAAGCCAGAAACAGTCAGCATCACGAGAAATATACAATACTATGGTGCGGCTCCTCGAGGTTTTGCCAGACCTTGGTGGACTTTCTGCCTCAATCAACCGTCGCTCTTTCTTAAAGGCTCGCAAGTTATTTAATTTAATTGCAGTTGGTATTAGTCTCAAACTTACGAGGCTTTTAGGTCTAACAGCACGGGTCCACTATACCAGAGATATACATCACCTCTTTGTCGAGTATCCGCAGATCTTGTCAGTTACTGTACTACTCATAAACTTTGAACCGCATTGCAGACCGCGCATCGAAGGAAATCTCTCGACTAACAGTACTATAGCTAGCAAAACAGCATCTCAAGAATGCTGTTGTAGTAAAATATAAAATACATATAGCCTAACTTCCCACTATAGGAGTAACTGCATTAGCTTGAGCAGTGTTGGTTTATTTTTTAGTGCTTGATCTATGCTAAACTAAATCACTGCCTTTACAATATGGGAAATGAACTACGCGGTATCTTGTTTCTGATCTTCCGTTTGTTGTTTGGCTAAACATGCGGGGTGGATAACTTTGAAATAATAACAGCATACGCTTATTGCAGAAAATCATCTATTGTTTGTTTGATGTTCATTCTGGAAAGTCTTTATTCAGAGTTCTACATTGTGATTTGGTTCTTTACAATTTTTTGTTTTCTTTCTTCTTGCGTGTTAGCTTTGCGTGTGTTGTGCAGCAGCTAGAATGTTTTGAAACCATTCGTTTAGTGCTTAGAACTCTCATTAAGAAGTTGCTGAGTTTATTTCTTTACTTCACGTGCTGAACTCTTATACTTATTATTACTCAAAATAGTTACCCTTCTATAATTCTCATTCACCCACCCTCTGGAAATTGACTTTATAAAGGGACAGTTTTACCAAAAAACAGCAGTATTTCCGCGCAGTAAATACTGCAAACCAATGCGGAAATAAGTAATGGCAGTTGCGTTCTGCGCCTAACGTGGAACACAAAAAGCGCAAAAAGAGGATAAATAAAAAGACGCTTTATTGTCCGCTCAACTGCGACAATCTTGAACTGTTGATAACGTTTAAAGTATCCACAAGAAGTTGTTGCACTAAATGCGTTTATCTATCGCTTGTGTTTCCGAAGCAGGCAAAACTCCTTATTAGCTTTTCTTTTCCAAGCTTCACGATAGCAGACATACATTTTTATAGTTATGTGATAGTGTTCTAAACCTCAAATCTCTCGTATTTCAAAAATTCTGTATCTACATAAGACATACTGATAGAAGCAGATATGATCTAGCTTTTAGTTTGACTTTCTTTTTTGTTTTTGTTGTTGCATATCCTGACGTCTATCGCTGTTGACCAATGATGCAGCTAATTGTGGTATCTGCCTGTGGAGGTTGCAACCACACATGTAATGTTGTCTTTGCAACATCTATTCATTCATAAGGATATTTTTTTCACAGAATATCGATTTAAATTTTTATATAAACGATACAAAATATAAGGAGAGCCCTACAAATGAGTTTGCTGCTATGAATGGCCAGAATAAGAACTAGGGCCTAGTTGAAATCTGCTGTAGACTAAAAGAAGAAGTACTTATCTAGAGAGACTATATTATGATCTAAAAAAGTACATGCTAAACCCGTTAAAATGGAGTATTCAACATAGAACCTTCACTCTAATTATCAACATAAAGGCGATGGTTAACCAAAATTTCCTTTTTTATAAAATTATGGTTTTAGTTTAGTGTATCTGTCATTCTTCAATAAATGTTTAAAAACTTTTGAGAAGATTTTTTTTTACACACAAAATCTATCCCTACACGCTGCGTTTAGTCCAATGTTTCAAACTTGTAATACAATCACTGTTTGATCCTTTAGTGCCAATCAATGCTAATGTTTCTAGCTAACAGATTTTTGTTCCTAAAATTTCTACTTCACTTTTACAAGAGAGTAATTTTTGAAATGTTTTCGAACTGTGCATCAATTATCACCAATATAGGGACTAATATACGAAGTTTCTTTTATCACATCAAAGCCCTACAAATAACAGCAATGTTGAAAGAAGTAGTCAAACAAACTAAAACAATGATAACTTTACACTTGTTTTGGCGTGAATCATTTTTTATATGGTATCTTGTGTGTTTTTGAAAGACAATGTCTGTTACATATGCAGATGATAGGTTCATCTTTGCTCTTGCGATTAAGCAGTGGTAAACTAAAGTAGCATCTTTGTATATAATTAGATATTTTCACGCATATCTACAGTTATTTTACTAGACTTATGGGTGATATTCTAATTTTTGTTCTGTTTTATAGCTAACCATCTTTCAGCCGTATACCTTCACCTTTGTAGTGGGACTAACTGGTAGATAAAGCGAAGGTGAATTATATATGTACAATTAAGTAGAAAATAGCGAAAACTCCTAAAATAGACAAGTTCCAAGAAGTGTAGTTTTGAGATAATAATATACGATTTAGACCGGAAAACAAAGGTGGCCAGTTAGTGGGAATCCAAGAGGGTAAAGGAAAGAGAATTTTATGGAATAATTGTAGAATTTTGTTACAAGCTACATATCTTTCTTCTCGCGCATATTCGGGTCCAGGCCTATGAGATTTATATAGTTCTAATAAACCAATCATTATGTTAAAAAAAGTATAAGTAGCCTCGCTAGCACAATCGGTAGTGCATTCGACTCTTAGTAATTTTGTGAAATCGAAAGGTTGCGGGTTCGAGCCCCGCGTGGGGCTTTCTTTTTAGTTCGTGTATACTAAATACGAAGTTTGAGCTTATTTTTAGTATGCGAAAAATTTGAAACATATGTTGTCTATTTTAATGAAAAAAAAATTTTTTTACAGTTCTTTTCTCTGTTTTGTTTTCAAATAGATTACCCTTTTTTTTATATAGTCCATATCAATAACAGTATGTGATAACTTGCTAGACTTTACTCCAACTTCTTCATTAGTAATGCAAAGTATATAAACTAACTAATGAATTAGATAGTCTATCGCACTACACTTATTAAAAAAAAAATCTGGTAAAAGTTCTTCGATGCTTGCTCAACAAATAGGCTTATGACACATCCATGTTAGATGCTCCGCCTATTGCCTTACTGATAAGGGTCTTGAAAAATAAAAAATGACTCAACGGTAGGGATGCATGAAATAAGAAAAAGTAGAGAGGCAGTATAAAAACACTCATGTCGCATATGTTGTATCTTCGTCTTTGAGTACAGCTGCTCACTTTATATCATTTTGTTGGTATTCCTGTCAGTTAAAATATCCATCGAACTCAGATAACAAAAGTCAGTTTTTGTCTTCCAATTATGAAGCTGTATATTCGTTACTTTGTCCGTTTCAATTCCTCCGCAGCCCCCAATAAAAAGTGGGCCAAATATGTGCCTTCCACTGGCTCATATCCAAAAGGCTACAAAGTTGGGGCAGTACACTGTGGGGTAAAAGCCAAAAATGAAGCTTTGGATCTATCACTTATTACTTCCGATGAGCCCTGCAATGCTGCTGCAGTATTTACCACCAATAAATTCAAAGCTGCACCAGTACAATTGTCAAAAAAAGTTCTTCATGAATCCCAAGGAACCAATATACATTCCATTGTGATCAATAGTGGGTGTGCAAATGCAGTCACCGGGGAAAAAGGCTACAAAGATGCAGAAACCATTGTGAATGCTGTTGATTCAGCGTTTGATCATAACAAGCTAGCCCATCAAAGTTCATTGATAATGTCCACTGGGGTTATCGGCCAATTACTTCCTTTGCAGAAAGTCCTCGCTGGTGTTGACGCGATAGCCAGTGCGAGAAATTCTGTACTAGGTGATCTGCATGAACACTGGTTGAATTGTGCAAAAGGAATAATGACTACTGATACATTCCCAAAGTTAGTGTCAAAGTCGTTTTTTATCAATGGGCGTGAGTACAGATTGGCTGGTTTGTCCAAAGGAGCTGGGATGATTTGCCCAAATATGGCTACCTTGCTTGGTTATTTTGTCACGGATGTGCCAATTGCACCTAGTGCTTTGAAATCTATCTTGAAATACGCAGTTGACAGATCTTTCAACTGCATTTCGGTCGATGGTGATATGTCAACCAACGACACAATTGCTGCTTTGTCTAATGGTTCTGCCGATGACGGAAATATTGAAGCTATTACCGAATCTTCTCCGCACTACAATACAGTTAGAGACGAGGTTACTCAATTCGCGAAACAATTATCTCAACTTGTGGTTAGGGATGGTGAAGGTGCCACGAAGTTTGTTACCATTAAGGTAACGGATGGGTCAAGCTACGAAGTTGCCAAAAAGATAGCTTCCAGCATTGCTAACTCATCTTTGGTAAAAACAGCTCTTTACGGTAAAGATGCAAATTGGGGAAGAATTTTATGTGCTGTAGGATACGCTGACTTGGGGGCTGAGCACGAGAAGGAGGTAGTGCCAGCAAAGACCAGTGTAAGTTTTGTTCCAGTGGATGGCTCTACACCTCTCAAATTGTTAGTCAACGGTGAGCCACAAAAAGTTGACGAACAAAGAGCCAGCGAGATTTTGGAATCGGAAGATTTGCAAATTGTTGTGAATATCGGCACTGGAAAAGGTCAAGAAGCTAGTTTCTGGACCTGTGATTTGACTCATGACTACGTTACGATTAACGGTGATTACAGAAGTTGAGCGAAGAACTATAGTGCTAGTACTGCTTTAGTTTATCATAATTATGCGTTATCTTACCTTAGTAAATAAAATTAAAAGAACTTTCAACAGTATTCTTTATCAGTTTATCTTATGTTATTGTGGCTTGTTCGAAATGCTTTAATTGCTCTCCCAGGACCATTCCTGACGGTATCACTACTGTAAATAAGTACTAACCCTTAATTGATGTTGTCTGTGTCACTTTGACTTTCTGTGGATATGTATGTTCCACAATCTCGGTATCAGTATAATAGTACCGACCAACGTTCCGGGTTATCCCCGGTGACTGAATGTGCAGATGCCCTCACCTTCTTTTCCTATTTTTTTTCTACTGACGAGTTGAAAATCAAAGCTCAACGTTGAAGTGGGAAAAATTTGTCAGCCCTCTATGTATCTTGATTTTCACCTCTTGCAATAGATACATAAATCTACACAAAAAGTACCAAGCAATGTCTGACGAACTTCCTAAGACAGGATTTTCTTTCCCAAAGGAAGAAGAAAAGGTCTTGAATTTTTGGAATGAGATCGATGCTTTTCACACGTCCAACAAGTTGAATGAAGGCAAACCGCAGTGGGCTTTCTACGATGGACCTCCATTTGCAACTGGTGCTCCTCATTACGGTCACATCTTGGCTTCCACCATCAAAGATATTGTTCCAAGATACCACTCAATGAACGGCAAGTATGTCGAAAGAAGATTTGGTTGGGATACCCATGGTGTTCCCGTGGAACATGAGATTGACAAGAAGTTTGGAATCACTGGTAAACACGATGTCATGAAAATGGGAATTGATAACTACAACAAGGAATGTAGAGCTATTGTCATGAGATACTCCGGTGAATGGAGAGAAACCATTGGAAGATTGGGAAGGTGGATTGATTTTGATAATGATTACAAAACTTTGTACCCAACTTTCATGGAATCTGTTTGGTGGGCTTTTGCCGAATTGTTTGACAAAGGTCTCGTTTACAGAGGATTCAGAGTCATGCCATACTCCACTGGTTTGACCACCCCATTGTCATCTTTTGAAGCTCAGCAAAACTATAAAGAGGTTTTGGACCCAGCTGTTACCATTGGCTTTCAATTAGAAAACGATCCAGATACCTATTTGGTAGCATGGACCACTACCCCGTGGACTTTGCCAAGTAACTTGGCTCTTTGTGTCAATGAAGAGTTTGAGTATGCTAAAATTTACGATGAAACTAAAGGCAAATACTTCATTTTGCTTGAATCTTTGCTTACTACTTTGTACAAGAAACCAAAGAAGGAGAAGTTAAAGGTTGTGGAGAAAATCAAGGGTAAGGATTTGGTGGGCTTGAAATATAAACCTTTATTCAACTTCTTCTACGAAGACTTCAAAGACACCGCTTTTAGAGTCATTTCAGCTGAATATGTTAGCGCTGAGAGTGGTACTGGTATTGTTCACCAAGCTCCAGCTCATGGTGAAGACGATAACATTGTGTGTGCAAAATGGGGCGTTTTCAAGGGTCAACACCCACCATGTCCTATTGACGATCTTGGTAAGTTTACTGAGGAGGTTCCTGATTACGCCGGCCTTTATGTAAAGGACGCCGATAAGAAGATTATTAAGGATTTAACCGCTTCTGGCAACTTATTAGTCAATGCTCAAGCGAGACATAGTTATCCATTCTGCTGGAGATCTGATACCCCATTGCTTCAAAAAACTATTCCTGCATGGTTTATCAAGGTTAAGGATTCTGTTCCAGAGATGTTGGAAAATGTGGAAAAAACTAGATGGGTTCCTTTGACAGTGAAAAACAGATTTTTAAGCTGGATTGGTAATGCTAGAGATTGGAATTTCTCCAGAAGTAGATACTGGGGTACCCCTATTCCATTATGGGTCAGTGAAGACTACGAAGAAATTGTGGTTATTCACAGTGTTGAAGAGTTGAAAGAGCTTTCTGGCAGAGATGACATCACTGACTTGCATAGGGACAGCATTGATCATATTACAATCCCATCTAAGAAGGGTAAAGGTGTGTTGCGCAGAATTGAAGAAGTTTTTGATTGTTGGTTTGAATCTGGCGCTATGCCTTACGCTTCCAAGCATTATCCTTTTGAAAACAAAGACAAGTTCCATGATGCTTTCCCAGCCAACTTTATTGCTGAAGGTTTGGATCAAACTAGAGGTTGGTTTTATACCTTGACCGTCTTGGGTACTCTTTTATTCAAGACTGCTCCTTTCCAAAACGTTATTGTTAACGGTATTGTGTTGGCTTCTGATGGTAAGAAGATGTCAAAGAGATTAAAGAACTATCCAAATCCTGATTTGATTTTGAGTAAGTATGGTGCTGATGCATTAAGATTGTATTTGATTAACTCTCCTGTCTTAAAGGGTGAATCTTTAAGATTCTCTGAAGATGGTGTGAAAGAAGTGGTTTCAAAGGTATTGTTGCCTTGGTTGAACTCTTTCAAATTCTTGGAAGGTCAAGTAGCATTGTTAAAAAAACAACATAATGTTGAATTTCAATACAATGCTGACTTCACTTCGACCAATGTTATGGACAGATGGATTTTGGCCTCTTTGCAATCTTTGATCGAGTATATTCATCAGGAAATGGGTGAATATAGACTATACACCGTCGTTCCAAAATTGTTGCGTTTAATTGATGATTTGACCAACTGGTACATTAGATTTAACAGAAGAAGATTGAAGTGTGAAAGCGGTGTGGAAGATGGGTTGAAAGCTTTGAACACATTGTCTATTACTTTGATGACTTTATCTAGAGCTATGGCTCCATTTACTCCATTTTTGGCTGATAATATATATAAACAATTGGTACCATTTTTCTCCAATGAGTACTTAGCTACATTGACTAAAGATACTAGATCTGTTCATTTTTTGAGTTATCCAACTGTTGACAAGAGCCGTTTTGATTCCAAAATTGAGGTTGCTATCGGCCGTATGCAGAAAGTTATTGAATTGGGCAGAAACATTCGTGACAAGAAGACTATCTCTTTGAAAACTCCATTAAAATCTTTGGTTATCTTGCATTCTGATCCTGATTATTTGCAAGACATTAAATCCTTGGAAAAATACATTCTTGAAGAATTGAACGTTAGAGAATTGGTCATCACATCAGATGAAGCCAAATATGGTGTTGTTTATAGCGCTGTTGCTGACTGGCCAACTTTGGGTAAAAAATTGAAGAAAGATGTTAAAATTGTCAAGAATGCTTTGCCAAACTTAACCTCTGAGCAGGTCCAAGCATACCTAGAATCTGGTGAAATTATAATTGAAAATATTAGCTTGGTTGAGGGAGACTTGAATGTTATTAGAGGTTTGCCAGAAGACAGAGGTGATGATGGTCAAGAAGTTAGATCTGATAACGATGTTTTGATTATCTTGGATGTTAATATCTATGATGAATTAAAAACTGAAGGTATTGCAAGAGAGGTTGTCAACCGTATTCAAAGATTGCGTAAGAAGGGTGGTTTGCAAGCTACTGATGACGTTCTTGTGCAATATCAATTGATCAAAGATCCAATCGGTTTGGAAAAAGTTATTAAGGATTACTCTCATTTGTTGGAAAAGACTTGTAGGGGTGAGATTTCCGTCTATGACGACGCTCCAGAAGACAGAGTTATTGCTGACGAAGAACAGGAAATTCAGCAAGCCACTTTCAAATTGAGATTGCTTAGATTGTGAGCGATTCGAGTCTGATATAGGGAGCGGGTACTTTTCTTTAGCTATTCCAAAGATAAAAATACATAGCCAATGTGGTCATTTTTGTTTAACTTTATTAACTTTTATACAATTATATAAGGCATTTTTATATAAACATGTGTTTTGCGTATTTTTTTTCTGCTTCCTTTTCAGACATTATATTATATGCATGTAGACGTGCGTCCCTTTAGCATACTTCTTTGGCGCTTAATCTGCACAAACGCATTGTCCCCAGATCACAAAAACGGATGATTTCTAGATGAATAACACCATCCTTACTAAACTAATGATGAATTACTACCAGCTTGCTTGAATATTAGGCCGGTTGTTCTTCAGTGAAGATCGCGCTAAAGATAAACTCGGCAATAGTACTAGATAAAAATGGAAAACCCCGATGACAGATTCGGCACCCAGGACGACCTTGACGATAATGGGGAAGCCAATTATTCTCAAGAATATGATTATAATACAAATCCTAACCAAGAATATACACAAAACTCAAACAACTATAACTATAGTACCACATTTCCTGCCGAAGGTAATCCTGGGGATCAAGAAAGCACTGGATCCAGACCCTATTTGTATCGAACTTCAGAGTATCCGTGTTGGTGTGAAGAAAATGATCAGTCAATAAGCAGGGAGGAGATAAAAGAAATATTTACAAGCTTAAAAGACTATTTTGGCTTTCAACAAGACTCAATGCTAAACATTTACGATCACTTTATGGTGCAGCTGGATTCAAGAGCTAGCAGATTGCCAGCGGATATAGCATTAGTAACACTACATGCTGATTATATCGGAGGTGAAAATGCAAACTATCGAAAGTGGTACTTTTCAGCAATGCTTGACATCGATGCAATTGACGATCTTGATATAAGCCCAAGAGATAAAGATAAAGAACCAACTCATGAATCCAATAAACCAGGGAACTCGCTCAATGACAAGACTGCAGAAATTGCTGGGACTATCATGGAAGACTTAAAGTCAAAATCTTTTCAAGGAATAGAGTATAGATGGAAGCTCAAAAACAAGGCATTGTCAGCAAAAGAGATGGTGGAGCAAGTTGCTTTGTACCTTTTAATATGGGGTGAAGCAAATCAGGTGCGGTTTATACCGGAAGCGATTTGCTTTATTTTTAAATTAGCATATGACTCTTATAAAGCGAAACAGCCTTTGGAGAATGGAGATCAAAGCAACACGGCTAAGAACGAAGCCTTTCTTGAACAGGTAATTACTCCCTTATATACATTTATGAGAAACCAAACATACAAAAAAGTACACAACACTTATGTGAAGAGAGATAGAGATCATAAAAAAGTTATTGGGTATGACGATGTTAATCAACTATTTTGGTATAAAAAAGGACTTTATAGAATTATGTTACAAGACAAGACAAAATTGATGAGCCTTCCTAAAGAACAAAGGTTCAAAAGGCTTAAAGAAGTTATTTGGAAAAAAGTTTTTTTCAAGACTTACAAGGAAAGAAGAACATGGATGCATTTGTTCACAAATTTCAATAGAATTTGGATAATTCATTTATCAACTTTCTGGTACTACACCGCCTTCAATTCACCAACTCTTTATACTGTCAATTATGTTCAAACAGTTGATAATAAGCCTTTACCACAAGTGACATTGTCCGTTGTATCATTTGGCGGAACAATCGCTTGCTTGATTCAGTTAGTTGCAACATTAGCAGAATGGTGTTTCGTTCCACGAGGGTGGCCTGGGGCACAACATCTATTTAGAAGGTTTTGCCTGGTTGTGGTCATTATGATAATTAATATAGCTCCATCGGGATATATTTTAGGCTACGTTCCCTTGAATGTTTACTCTAAATCAGCATTTATATTATCAATTGTTCAGTTTGTCATATCGTTGTTGACTTTCACATTTTTTGCTTCGCGGCCCCTTGGCGCATTATTCGGGTCATACTTAAGTACCCCAAAGTCTCATGTCAGAAAGTATCATGCATCGCTACAGTTTACTGCAGCATTTCCAAAATTAGACGCAGCAGGCCAAATCTCTTCCTACCTGCTGTGGTTAATTATATTCGCATGCAAGTTCACAGAATCTTATTATTTTTTGACCCTTTCTTTGAGAGATCCAATAAGAGATTTGTCAATCATGAAAATGACCCGGTGCAACGGTGAACGGTATTTTGGCAATATGCTTTGTTTATATCAGCCTCAAATTGTCCTTGTGTTAATGTACTTGACAGACTTAATTTTGTTCTTCCTTGACACATACCTTTGGTACATTATTTGCAATTGTATCTTCTCTTGCTTCTCATCATATAAAGCCGGATTTTCTGTTTTAAGTCCCTGGAAAAATCAGTACAGCACCCTCCCAAAAAGAATATACACAAAAATACTAGCAACTACAGAAATGGAGGTGAAGTACAAACCAAAAATATTGGTCTCCCAGATTTGGAATGGAATTGTTATCACGATGTACAAAGAGCATATATTAACTATTGATCATGTAAACAAGCTGTTGTACTTGCAAGTTGATTCCGAAATTGAAGGAAGAAAAGCATTAAAAGCACCCTCGTTTTTTGTAACAAAAAACGATAGTAATGAGGATGGAAGGGATGAATATTTTCCAAAGAATGCTGAGGCTGAACGACGAATTTCTTTTTTTGCTCGCTCATTGGCGAGCAGTATGCCAGATCCAATACCTGTTGAAGGCATGCCAACTTTCACGGTGCTTGTTCCTCATTATGGTGAAAAGATTATTCTTACCTTGAAGGAGGTTATTAGAGAAACGGATGCCCACTCAAAACTTACTTTATTAGAGTATTTGAAGGTTTTGTATCCAGTAGAATGGAGCTGTTTTGTTAATGATACAAGAGTTCTTGCTGGCCAGAAACTAGAGCAGGCACAAAAAGAAAACAATAACGAATATTTTTATAACCATGTCAGCACAGAAAAAGAGGCGCTAGACAACCCATACAGAAGCAAAATACTTGATATGCCTTTTTTTGTTGTTGGATACAAAAGCGTAACCCCAGAATTTACTTTAAGAACAAGAGTTTGGGCTTCACTTAGATCACAAACACTTTACAGAACTATATCTGGATTCATGAATTATGCAAAAGCTTTGAAACTCTTGTATAGGGTTGAAAATCCAGAATTTATTACAGAATTAATGTTTACGGGGGGTGACATAGAGTCCGAAGTAGAAACCATGGCGTTTAGAAAGTTTAGAATGGTTGTCTCCATGCAAAGATACGAACAATTTTCAAATGACGAAAAACAAGATACTGATTTTCTGTTAAAGGCATATCCTCACTTACAAATTGCATATCTTCAGAAAATATCAACTAGTGACGACCCAGACGATGATGTTTATTATTCTTGTTTAATTGATGGAAATTCAAAGCTAGACTCGGAAGGAAAAAGAATACCTAAGTATAGAATCAAGCTTTCTGGTAATCCCATTCTTGGTGACGGTAAAGCTGATAATCAAAACCACGCAATAATATTTTATCGGGGCGAGTATATTCAAGTCATAGATGCAAACCAAGATCATTATATGGAAGAGTGTTTGAAGATCCGCTCTGTATTAGCTGAGTTTGAGGAGTATAGAAACTTAAATACCAATCCTTATGTTCCTGACATGACAACAGAGCAGCTATCCCCAGTGGCGATATTAGGAGCAAGGGAATATATATTTTCAGAAAATTCAGGAGTTTTAGGTGATGTTGCTGCCGGGAAAGAGCAAACTTTTGGAACATTATTTGCCAGAACCTTAGCAATTATTGGTGGAAAGTTACATTACGGTCATCCTGATTTTTTGAACGCAATTTTTATGACCACTAGAGGAGGTATTTCCAAAGCCCAAAAAGAGCTTCACCTAAATGAGGACATATACGCTGGAATGACAGCAGTATGTCGCGGTGGAAGAATTAAGCACTGTGATTACTTCCAGTGTGGCAAAGGAAGAGACTTAGGTTTTGGATCGATTTTAAATTTCACAACGAAAATTGGAGCTGGGATGGGTGAGCAACTTCTTAGCAGAGAATACTTCTACCTAGGAACACAACTACCGTTGGATAGATTTTTGTCATTTTATTATGCTCACGCAGGTTTTCATATCAATAACTTGTTCATAATTTTGTCCGTGAACTTATTTATGTGTGTTATAATTAACCTTGGCGCTTTGAGTCACGAAACAATAAAGTGCGTCTATAACAAAGATGTGCCGATAACTGACATGCAACTGCCTTTAGGCTGCTACAACATTCAACCGGTCTTGGATTGGGTGACAAGATTTGTACTCTCAGTCTTCATTTGTTTTTTCATCGCCTTTTTACCACTAATTCTACAAGAGTTTACAGAGAGAGGCTACTGGAAAGCTATCACTAGACTTGCATTCCACTTTCTCTCGTTATCACCGATATTTGAAGTGTTTGTCTGTCAGGTATATTCTGTATCATTAATGGAAAACATCACTTTGGGCGGGGCGAAGTATATATCCAGTGGAAGAGGATTAGCAACAACAAGATTAGCATTTAGCGATCAGTATTCTAGGTTTGCGACCATATCAATATACTCTGGAGCTTATATATTCATGGCTCTTTTGTTTGCGTCAATATCAATGTGGCAACCCGCTTTACTGTGGTTTTGGGTAACAACAATTTCATTATGTTTGGCACCATTTATATTTAATCCACATCAATTTGCCTGGTCAGAATTCTTCATTGATTATAGAGACTATATTCGATGGTTGTCGAGAGGCAATGCCAAATATCACCCAAAAGCCTGGATAACGTTTACTCGAGAAACCAGATCAAGATTTACAGGTTATAAGCTAGGAAAAGTGAATAAAAAAATAAAAAGCAGCCAAAAGCCAACATTTCTCAACTTAATTTTTGGTGATATTATCGTGCCCATGTTTTATACGGCATCTTCCTTCTTCGCTTACACATTTATCAATGCACAAAATGGGGTTAAAGACGTGCAGCTTACTAATTCTGTGTTAAGATTGGCTTTGATGGTTGCTTTTCCAATAGCCTTCAATACGGTCATAATTTTAATATCAATGCCAACAGGCATGATTATTGGTTCTATGTTTAGACTTTGCTATAAGCGCATTGGAGCGGTGATGGCAACAATAGCTCACGGACTAGCGGTTATTGGCCACCTGGTTGCCTGGGAAGTCTTTTGGTTTTTGGAAGGATGGAACTTTACGAGGACCTTGTTGGGCGTTATTTGTGCGTTTTCGTTTCAGAACCTCATATTCCAGACTATTACTATTGTGTTTCTTTGCAGAGAAGAGCAGCAAACAGATATAAACAAAGCATGGTGGGACGGAAGTTGGCTTGAAGCGAAGACAGACAATTACAAAATCATTTTATTTTTTAGGGAGTTCGCTGTAAAGATTATTGAGCTGTCTCTCTTTGCTTTAGATTTTGTCTTGGGTCACTGCTTATTGTATGTTCAAACACCAATACTGCTCATTCCTTATATTGATAGATGGCACTCAATAATGTTATTTTGGTTCAAACCAACAAGGATTTTGTTGCTGCCAGCCATAAGCAAAAAGAAACGCAGACACAGAGCCAGAATCATTCTAAGATATGCTATTCTATACTTCTTTTTATTGCTCTTATTTTTAGCATTGGTGCTTGTTCCTCAGTTCACTTATCATTTGGCACCAGAGATCTCTGATCGTATTCCTCAATTTTTTCAGGGCATAATACAGCCAAATAAGCAAGATAATAATGACACGGGTGATGCTGCGCCATCGGAAATTCTAAGAGGTACCCCTAGTCTTTCAACGTGGAGCACAATGTTTTGATTTGCATATGGTAATACTATCAATTAGTTTTTACATTTCAAGTTTATAGAATCTAACTGTTTTCGTTTGTATATTCTTTTTTGTAGTCTCGCAAGCACAGTGGGCATACATTCATATGCAAGCCATATGACACAGTCGTTAAGCAATGCGCGTAAAATTGTAATATTGCGATATTCAAAGACAAGCCAGTTGGCCCAATAGTTGTTAATAACTCTTCTAGTATTTAACAGTGCCAGAACAGGTTAATCAACTGTGTTGCAGTTCATGTACGCAGTTGGAACGGAAAAAGAGCCAGGGCACATGTTCCCGCTTTTTTCCCTTTTTAATCTTTTTTTCTCTAGATTTTAACGTCTTTTTTCTTCGTTTCTGTTTACTTTTATCCAAGTCCCAAATTATGGGCACCAAGCAGTAATCAAAGGAATTCAATCCATCCAAGAATTCATCATCTACAGTCCAATCGGAGTGCTTTCAGGGGCTAGAACGTCTCATTTTTTTTAAAGACAAATTTGAAAGTAAAATGAGCCTTGTTTCTAGTGGGAATTCACAGTCGCTTTCCAAGTCAAATCAAAAGGCCTCGATTATGGCTTGGAATACAGAGTTACCTATAATATGTTCTCCTTTTGAGTCCACATTCAATGTATCTAAATCTATGGCAGCGAAGCGCTGCAATTGTGCCTTAGTAAAAGATTTCTCACGAAATAAAGTTATTGGCATATTCACCGCTAAGGATCTTGCTTTTAAAGTGGTGGCCAAAGGACTACACCCCAAATTACTTAAGGCCAAAGACATAATGACAGGGAATCCTATCTGCGCTACAGTAGATGAGCCGGCATCATCTGCTTTAAACAAAATGATCAAATATAAAATTAGACACTTACCGGTTCTCGATGAATATGGCGATGTTGCTGGAATGCTCGATGTAACGAAAGCGTTTACCCAGACTGTTGATAGGCTTCGAAAGCTTCACGAAACTTCTAGAAAACTAAATGAGGCACTAAATGAAGTCCAAGAGAACATAGCGAGCATGGACCATAATGAAGCCAATGTTAATAAGCATTCCGAAATGTATTATCAAGCACAAGACATGGTACTAAAAGCAAAAAACAATATTAGTAATTTATACCAGAATAACTTGGCATTGACAGGAGACTCTGGTGATTTTGATGATTTCGAAATGCTTTTGAATTTGATAGAATCACCAACTTTGGAAGATGTGTTGTGTGTTCCAAATCATCCACAGACTCTTTTTATAGATGCAAATAATACAATCAGAAGTGCTGCAGATATAATGAAGAAGAACAACACCACTGCGGTTTTGGTACGTGACACCACTACAAGCGCAAAAAGTGTTATTGGAATCTTAACGACAAAAGATATTGTGTACCGTGTTTTAGCTCAAGAATATGAACCTGACTTTACTATAATTACCAGAATCATGACACCAAGTCCGGAATTTGGTGACAAAGACATGGGCATTGTTCAAGCGTTAGAGATTATGTATAATGGAAATTTTCTAAATTTGCCCGTGACTGATGAGAATCATAATGTCATTGGCATTGTCAGTGTGTTGCAGTTGACAAACATGGCATTGTTGCAACTTCATCGAGGAATGATGAGTGATGAAGATGCAGACAAAGAAAATTTTGGTGATACATTTAGTGATTCAGGAGCTGCTAACCCTAAATGGGACAGATTCTGGGGCGCCATGGATACCTCCAAAGGATTTGAAGATGATACTGGAAAATCTGATTATAGCGTTCGTTCCAACGGGCCAGTATTGCGCTCTCCTGCAAAGTCCAGTATTAGCATACATAATTCAAATTTGAAGAAAAAATCAGTATTGCTGTCACGATCGCCTAATCTTGGTGGCACGCCTAATCTTGGTGGCACGCAAACCACAAAGTCAATTACCAGTGCAACATTGAGCAATAATTATCATGAATCAACCATAAGAAGTGCGGGTTATTATGATGATGATTTCGATACCAATTCGTTACCTGCTTCAGAAGTCTCTCCAGAAGACTCTATTTCTTGTTATATTCCTCCTGAAAGTGAAGTCAACTCCATAGTACTGTATACAAGTGAGCTTCGCAAGCAAAGCGCAGGAGCAGGGTCCGGAGTAGGAGGACCAAGCAGTATCATCAGAGCCCAGAAGCAGTCTTTCATGTTCAAATTAAAAGACCTTGATGATAACAATCGCGTTCATAAGATCAAGATCATGTTGCCTAGATCCAAAAATGTTCTACCGAATTTGAAAGTTGCTATTGAGGAAAAGTTTAATATTGATGCTAAAGATATTGGTCTTAGCTATATTGATGAAGATGAAGATATGGTGTCTATTGAAACTGAAGAAGATTTGAAAACTTCAATTGACATAGCTGCTGCTAATAGAAAACCTAACATTACTCTATGTCTTTCAAGGGGCCTTATTTCTCAAGACAAATCTACAGCCAACAAGAATGCACTAGATGAAGTTTCGAAGTTACGAGCTAAATTGGAGTCGAAGGAAAGAGCCAACCACATTGATATCAATGGTGCCACGGATAACGGGGCTGTGGGGTTATTGCAAAAGCCCGAGATCTTGATTTCCGGAGCCCTCTTCACTCTTTCACTTGGTATTCTCCTTGGAATAACTTTGTCTAGACAGAAATAGGGCTTTCAAGTTTATAGCTAATGTTGTGAGCTGTGCTCTGTGTACATAAGCAGATGTTTGTATGGACCATTTAGAATACGACTAATCTTGAATACCTGGCACACACACGGCTGGTAGACAGAGTGACACACGCTTTGCAGCGCATTAGACCACATTGAATATCACGTGTCAGATCAGAAACGAAAAAAAAAAATTTTTTTTTTTTTTTTCTTAGAAGAAAGAAAAAAACATCCGCAGCACTGACTTTTTTGTTTTTTTGACAAAACCGCTTTGTTGTTTTTTCTTGCTCAGACACAGCTTCATTGGATTTACCGAATCAGAATCAAGCCATTGCCAAAGGACAACAGATATTCACAGCAAGACAAGCTATCTTTTATTTCTCTCCCAGATCGCCCTTGTTATCAAAAGCTTAGAATTGTTCTTTATTTTATTATATTGCCGTTACTGTACAAGGTGAAAATTAAGTTAATACTGATTTGTCTTTGTCTGTTATCACCAAACTGAGCTACAGCCTGAACTCATAATTTGGGCAGTTATCATTACGCTGAGATCTGTTCAATCACTGTTTTAACGCACTGTATTGCCGTGCTGCTATTTTATCACACTTTCTCTCATTGATCTATTTTAAGTTCTGCCAACGTATACAATATGTCCTTGTTACCAGCGGATGCTAATTCCACCTTACTACAAATATTGAATGGTTTGATCACATCTGACAATGTGACTCGTTCTAATGCAGAAAGAGCCTTGGAAGCAGATTGGTTCAATGACAAGGGCTTAGAGATGCTTTTGCTTTTTTTCGCAGAGCAGGCTGTGTCAGGAGCCTCGGACTTGGTGAAGTCCTTTTCTGCCGTCATCTTTAGAAGATATGCATTGAGAATACCACCAGACAATGCTGGTAGCATGACCGCCACCTCAATTGGCATTGTATCTGAGCCAGTCAGAGCTCAAATCCGTACTTTGCTATACAATGGGTTCGTGAGTGAACAATCAAAGGGTGTCAGACACAAATTGGCCGATGCGATCTCTGAAGTTGCAAAGAGTGATATATCACCACCAGGCACTTGGGACAATTTGCTCCCAACCTTGTTCGAGGCCGCAAAGTCTACTGATGTCAGCTTTAGAGAATCGGCCTTCAGAGTCTTTTCCGCTCAGCCATCAATAATTGTTCCGTACGTCAAAGATGTTTTGGAGATTTTTAATAACGGTTTCATGGACCCTGATGACACGGTCAGAATTGCTGCTAGCGGTGCATTTGTCGCATACTTTAGCATCCTTCCAAAGAAAGAATGGGGAGCTTTTAGCCCACTTTTACCGACTCTTTTAAACAGTTTACCAAAATACTTAGAAGCAGGAAATGAAGACGCTTTGACTTCTGAATTGGAATCATTGATTGAATTAGTCAGTTTGGCACCAAAAATGTTCAAGCCAATGTTACCAACCATTATAGAATTCTGTTCCACCATTACCAAAAACTTAGAATTGGATTCAAGTACAAGATTAGCTTCTTTAGAATTGTTGACTACCTTCTGCGAAGCTTCTCCAAATATGTGCAAATTGGTGCCTTCCTACATGGAAAGTATTGTTGTCTTAACATTACAATTAATGACCGAAATATGCCCAGACGATGAAGAGGCTGCAGAATGGAATAACAATACCGATAGAGACTCTTCTGACGAAGAGGAATACGAAGCTGCTCGTAACTCTTTGGATAGAGCGGCTTTGAGTCTTGGAGGTAAGTTATTAGCTGAGCCTTTGTTCAAGTACTTGACCCAAATGATGAGTTCTAGCGGATGGAGAGATCGCCAAGCCGCCTTGATGGCTCTATCTTCTGCAGCAGAAGGGTGTAATGATGTGTTGATTGCTGAGATTCCAAAGATTCTTGATTTGGTTTTACCTCTTCTAAACGATCCTCACCCAAGAGTCCAATATGCTTGTTGTAACGCACTTGGCCAAATTTCTACTGATTTTGCTGATTACATTCAAAAGAATTTTGGCAACAGAATACTTCCTGCTTTGATTTCTAAGCTTAATAATGGCTCAGTTCCAAGAGTTCAAACTCATGCCGCTGCTGCTTTGGTCAACTTCTCTGAAAATGCTACCGAGGACATTTTGGAGCCGTACTTGGACAACTTATTGACCAACTTGCTTACTTTATTACAAGGCCCACATAGATATGTTCAAGAACAAGTGTTGACCACTATTGCTATTGTTGCCGATGCGGCTGAGACCAAGTTCATCAAATATTACGATACCCTTATGCCATTGTTGTTGAATGTACTTAAATCTGACTTGGGTAAAGAAAATAGATTATTGAAAGCTAAAAGTATTGAATGCTCAACATTGATAGCCGCAGCTGTGGGCAAGGAAAAATTTAGCCAACATTCTCAAGAATTGATTCAAATATTTGCTGAAATTCAAAAGACTACTGAAGATGACGATGATCCAGTTAAGCCATATTTGGATCAGGGTTGGAACACCATCTGTAGCATTATTGGCACTGAGTTTTTGCCATACTTACCAGAAGTTCTTCCATCTCTTATTGAACAGGGTAAAGCAGAACAGATTATCAAATTAGTCGACGAGGGTGACGAAGTTAATCAAGACGAGAAGTGGGATGTTTATCCTTTGGCTGGTAAACATGTTGCTCTTCATACCGCCTTGTTGGATGATAAGGTCGCTGCTATGGAAATTCTCAAATCCTATGCCGATGTTTTGCAAGGATCCTTTTACCCATATGTGACTCCAATCGTTAGTGAGATTTTGCTTCCAGCTTTGGATTTCTATTTTCATGATGGTGTCCGTGACTCAGCTGCTGGCGCATTGCCAACTTTTTTGGCTTCCGCTAAAGTTGCCACTGGTAACAAGTCTCAAGAAACTTTGTCTCTTTGGAACAATATTGCGAATAAATTAATAGAAAGTTTAGAAGGTGAACCTTTGACTGATGTGTTAGTGAGCTACTATACCGCATTTTATAACTGTTTAATAATAGTTGGCGATGACCCATTGAATAATTCTCAATTGTCTGCTTTTGTTAAATCCGTTGACATTAATTTGCAAGGAGTTTATGGTAGAATCAAAGAACGCGATGAAGCTGAACAAGGTAGGGAAGAGCAATTTGACGAAGGTTTGGAAGAAGAAAATAGTGAGTTCACAGATGAGGAATTATTGGATGAAATCAACAAGACCATATCCACAGTTTTCAAGTTTTCTAAAGCCAAATTTGTTCCTGCATTCCAAGATCTTGCACAAACTCTCTCGACATTGTTGCTTGAAGATAGTAAATCTTTGAAATTGTGTGGTTTGTGCATGGTTTCTGACTTGATTGAACACACTGGACCAAATTCCGCTATTTTCAAAGATCTTTTCATCAACCCAGTTGGTGAATCGTTAACAAGTTCTCAAGCTCCAGTTAGAGAAGTGGCATCTTATGTTATTGGTGTAGCTGCTTTAAACGGTGGTGACGAATACGCTGATTTTGCAGTTGCTGCGTTACAACCATTATTCAAGATGATCTCTGTACCTGATGCTAAGCTGGATGATAACATCACCGCCACCGAAACCGCAGTTGCTGCAATTGCCAAAGTGTTGCATGTTTACGGTTCCAGGCTCAACAATCTTGATGGCTTAATTGAAAGCTGGATACAAGGATTACCAATTGTTGTTGATAATCAAAGCGCACCTTTTGCTTACTCCTTTTTGGCTCACTTGATTGAAAACAATCACCCAATTATTCAAAAACAAATTCCAAAAGTTGTTGACTCCGTGATCCAGTCATTGATCAACGGTTGTTTGAGTGGGAAAACTGCAGAAAAGGCAGTCAATGCTGTTAAGCAATTGTTAGGTACCATTCCACAAGATGATGCTATGACTCTTATACAAAGATACAGTAGTGATGAACAGCAACTTATTCAGAAATGGTTCAGCTGATGCTTGAAATTTTCAAGTAACTTACGTTTGATTACTTTTTCTATTTGTTTATATTTCATCTGTTTTATCGTTTTACTTCAGCTTTATTTTTATTTAATTTTTTAATTTTTTTGTTTCACTTAGATGTGTATCTTGTCTAGGTGTAGAGTGTTCCTTACTTTTTTAGCGTTTTGATTGTTTCTGTTCAAGCTTTGTCACTTATTCCTAATTTTGTGCATATAAACATATATGCTCTTCATATGTTTTACTCAATTTTTTATTTAATTATTATAACTATCTTTATGTTAACTATTGTTTCCAGTATAATTAGTGCAAATTGTAGCTCCTAACCGGTATATGCTCACGCGTTTGATTCTCGTAAGTATATGACAATTCTGGGACAGTATATTGACGATCCTGGACTATCTAATCTCCCGTCACATTATTTAATCCAAAATGTTACATGAGCAGAAATAAGCGTATACTATTGCAGATAATGAAAGTCATGACAGGGATACTATAAGCATAACTAATAAAGAAGCAGATTCTACTAAGTCTGAATTATACAGAGTCAGACCAAGTAGGATGAAAGTTAAGTTGCAAAAGAAAAAATAGAAATAGTAAGGTCTATAAAAATAACGGATAATACAAGATCACCAAGTTCTAACCAGACTTAGCAATCCCGTGCACGAAGTTTAGAGACAGAATCTATTTTTTACAGTAAATATTTGTTGATATCAGAACAATCTAGGTAGACATGCATGCACGTGACAACGTCGCGTTGTCTTGTTCTCTATTTTGATACGTGATGCATAAATATGCATGAAATCACACAAGTCATAACTGCGCACCATAGATACATAATATCACACCAAAATACATTGCAGGACATGTAGGCATCGCAGGAAGAAAAATAAAATTTTTTTTTTTACTATTATTATTCTTATGATAATGCTACTTTTTATATAAGCTACCCATACTCTAGCCGAAAAGTTTGACTCAACGACCGAATACAACCCAAAGGCAGGCGATCAGATAGTCTAAGCTAAGAAGGGCTTTTTCAAAAACTCAACGTAACCTACACATATAGTCATGGGTCTTGCAGCGCAAAAAACCAAGCAAAGGTTTGGATTGGATCCAAGAAACACAAACTGGTCAAATGATACTGAAAGATTTGGCACCAAATATTTGAAAAAGCTTGGCTGGACTCCCGGTGGTGGATTAGGCCTAGTGAGTCACGCTACCACATCTCATGTTAAAGTGGCATTAAAAGATGATAGAGTTGGCCTTGGAGCTAAATTGGCAAAAAAACACAAGAATGCAGACATGAATGATGATATTGTGGGATTAGATGTTTTTCAAAGAATTTTGGGTAAATTAAATGGTAAAGAAGATGAAATTAGCAGTGAACTTGATAGGCAGAGAAAGCAAAAGATAATTGAAGGTAAATGGGGTATTGCTTTTATAAAAGCAGAAACTATGAAAAGTACATGGGATGCGGAAAGGAAGAAATTTCTTGATGGAAGTGAGGATTTAAAACCTAGCGATAAAAAGCGTCTAAGAGAACAGGGAGAAAGTGATGCGAATTTAAAGGAGAACAAGAGACAGAAAACAGAAGACATAGAAAAAATAGACAAAAAGAAGAAGAAGGAAAAGAAAGAAAAGAAACAGTTGAAGGACAAAAAGAAACATTTTAATGAAGATGATTCTGACAACAAAGAAGAAAGTAGCAAAAAAGACAAGAAAGACAAGAAAGACAAGAAAGACAAGAAAGACAAGAAAGACAAGAAAGACAAAAAAGACAAGAAAGACAAGAAAGACAAGAGTGAGAAGATAGAAGGAAAATTAAATAACAATAAGGGCAAGAAAGGCAAAATGGATTTGAAAGAAAAGAAATATAAAAAGGATAAAAAGGACAAAAAAGACAAGGCAAAGAAATTTGAGGAAAGGAAAGAAAAATTTAAAAAGGAAAACGAAGATAACGCGTCAGACAGTGGTAAGAAAGATGTTTTGACAGAACATAAGGTCGCTAGTCGGTTAGCAGCAAGATCAAGATACATACAGCAAAAAAGAAGAGCAACAATGGATGCAAAGGCATTGAATGAAATTTTCATGATTGCCAACTAATGTGCCATAAAATTGTTGAATCACAGAATATATCTGTCAATATACGAGGTTTAGGGGTTTTTTTTTTCAAACCTACTATTCAATTGTTTTTTTTTTCTTATTTTCTTTCCTTTGTTTTTGTTTCCCTTTTTCTTGTTTTTCTATATTTTTATATTTTACTAACCTGGCCCTGCATAGTATTTTTTGTGTTGCACCTTTTTTTTATTTTTTATTTTTTTGAATTTATTTTTCATTTGCATTTTGTATCTCTATTTCTATTTCTTAATTCGAGTTTGAATAGATTGTCAAACCAAACTTGAGACAAAAATTATTATATTGGCTGTTCACTCAATGAATACAGCTCACTGTGAGTTGCTATTGAATAGACTGTAAATCTTATCATGTTTTTCCCTATACTTTTTTTTTCTATATTCTAATCGGTATCCAAATAAGAATGAACAAGACATGTATAAACTAGGCAAAAAATGTATATAACAGTTTACAAACTTTTTAATTTTCTAATATATAACTATTTGTACGGAAAAAAACACGATAAATATAAATGTAACTAAGATAACATGAAGAATAGAGAAAAAAACAAATTATAATATAGTATAGTATAACATATATACAACAAGCCTAAAAATAACTAACAACACCGGAAAGAAGCAAGAATTTATAATAAATCAAAATCAAAAAGTAAAACATATGAAGGAACCAAAGAGCAATACTAAATTGAAGAAAGTAAAAAACGAAAGAGCGGAAAGCAAAAAAACACCAATTATTAGTTGAAATTTTTTGCGGCAAGTCAAACATTAAGCTCCGCGTAGATCTTCATAGAAATAATTAGCGGGAACATAGTAAAGAAGCAAGAACGAGAAAACGAAGCTGATAATTGAAAAACAATACAAGAATTCTAGAGAAGGAGAGTAAAAAACAAAAAACAAGAAACAAAGAACAAAGAACAAAGAATAAAGAAACAGAAAAAAAAAGAAAAAAGAAAAAGAAAAAAGAAAAAAGAAAATAATAAAAGGGCTTTGTAAAAGGGAGCCCCTATTGATGAAATTTGCTCAAATGATAAACTTCAGAGATTGACTGACGATTATTACTATCAAGATCGTACATATTTTCTTCAATAATAATATCATTAAAATCACTCTGGCGATCACAGTGTTGAGTTGGAGAAGAGGTGCTATTAGAGGATGGGTCAAATTCTGGCTCATAAATAGTAGCAGGCCTCTTTTTATGAAAATCGATGAAAGATAATTCAAAAAGGCTTAGCAATTGTTGTACATTTGGTCTATTAGAATAGTCCGGCTCAATCATCCAATGAACTAAAAGATCTAATGTTTTCCCATCATTTATGAAATTGTTATTGACAGTGCTATTATTGTTAATAACAAATTTTGATAAGTTACCTGCATCGCTCAAATCACCATTTCTTAATTTTTGCCAACACACGCCATTGTCTGGTAAGAAAATATTAGCAGCAATTTCAACAATGATTAACCCTAACGAGAATATGTCCGCTGGAGTACCATAGCGAGATTCTGATAGCACTTCGGGAGCAATATATTCACGATCTCCTTCCTTGTCTATCTTTTGGGAGTAGGTAGACATATTCTCTTTGGGATTGCTGCTATTATTGTCGTCATAGTCATTCATAAAAGTTGACAATCCAAAATCACCAATTTTCAAACATCCATCATTAGATACAAAGATATTTGCAGGTTTTAGATCGAGATGGAGAATATTGTTACTATGCAAAAAACTCAAACCTTTTGTCAACTCTAATAATATTTTCCAAATCCTAAACTCATCTAATTTATTAGTTATGCCATGACTTAGCAAAAATTGATCTAAAGTACCCTTTTCATAGAATTCCGCAACAATATAATTGTTTGATTCAAATTGGAAAAAATCAACATAATTAATAATATATTTAGCATAGTTATCACGGATATTTTGGGTGTGGTGCTGGCTTCTTTTGATAGCATTGAGTACCTCAACTTCCTCACTGAACGCAACCTTTTCCATATTCAAAATACCAAGATGTTTTGAAATTGGATCGGTATTCAATTCAGTGTTTAAGCAAACTTTCTGTTTATTAGTATTTATAAAAGAGCCGTTTTTTGTTTTATTGACAAGTTGTTTAATTGCATAAGCCTTATTCTGGAAATTCACTTGATAAACTTGGGAAAATTCACCTTTCCCGAGTAACTTGACTTGGTTGTTGAAACTTTTAATCAAAAATGGATTTGCAGAACTTAACATAGTAGGATCAGTGAATATTGGGGTTGTTGGGGTTTTAAGGGAACTAAATTTAGAATTATGCAAAGTTGTGTTACTATTTACCTGTAATTGTAACTTTTTAGGATTATTAGTATTTTCTTTGACTGTTATCAACTCTGAAGAATTGCATGCAGCTAGTGCTACTGGCGTTTCATCGATATTTGGCACCGCAATTGACTTGGTTTTCTTATTCAACTTGCTAGAGAATTTGCTATTTATTGGAGAATGATATTCATCAAACATTATTTTAGATAATGGAGACAGATTGTCATATGCTGAAGGTGAATATTTAGTGCAGACTGAAATGGAAACGTTTTTGTTATTTTTGCTAGTTTTAAATCTGTTATTAAATCTAGTCAAGGCGCTTTTGTTGAAAAACTCATGATCTTCAAAATCATCAACTTCAATTGGTACAGCATGATGTGTTTTGTTAGACTTAAATTCTGAAAGTAATTGTCTAGCAGTCTTTTTTGAGTAGCTATTACCTTGGGCTCTATCTTTCTCAGTAGATATACTACTGCACTCTGTGGATATACTATTTACTGATTTGCAAGGGGTGTCAGGAAACGATAGAGTGGACTTTTTTTCAATGAGAATGCCACTGTTATTAAACACCATAGGAGATTGCAAAAATTGTTGAGAGTTTTTATTCTTCTTTGACAAAAGACCAGATGAGTTGAAAGCGGTTTGCAAAGGTTTGACAAATTTGAATGAATTATTTGGAGTAGACAAATCGTTTGGCATTGAATTAGACGAAAAAGACAAACTTTCTACCGAACTTGACGTTGTTGATTGTACAAGCGACAAAGAGGATTCAATAGAAGAAGACGAAGTAGAAGGATGGACCTGTTTTTGAAGAACAAAAGGTCCAATAGCTGTGCTGTTGCTATTATTATTATTATTATTATTATTATTATTATTATTATTATTATTATTGTTGTTGTTGTTGTTGTTGTTGTTGTTGTTGTTGTTGTTGCTACTGCTGATATGGTAAGCGCTGTACTTTGGAGGACGAGGCTTCCACAAGGGTAAGTCCAAGTCCCAGTCTATAAGCTCTTTGGAGTTGTTGCCTGTGTTGATCAAGGTATTTGTGCTGTTACTCTTGGTAATTTTTCCGGCGTGAAGGTTGAAGACATTGTGTGATAGGTTTAGCTTGTGGTGGTTGTTGGCAGCTACGGGGGTTGAATGGTGGATAATATTAGCGAAGGATGTTGATGCTGGGGAAGAACCGGAGCGGTTGGGAGAAGTAGACTCTCTTTTGCGCTTGCTCATGATGGATAGCAAGGCTACTAGTAACTCAGGGTATAATGCTGTTTAGTGTGTAAGTGTGTAAGTGTGTGTTGTTTTATGTCTTAAGTCTCATGGCCTGAAAGACTCAAAATTCAGCATTCAGCAAAACAAAACAACTTTTGTAAACAAAAAACGTAAACAGCACGTCACGTATCATGTGATAAACATATTGAAAATTTTCTTTTTTCTTTTTGCTCCGCTAGGACAAAGAACACTATATAAACAGCTAGCGTCTCTCGAGACTCTTTTTTTCTTTTTACCACTTCTCTTCCTGAATTTTCTCTCTATGCCATTTCCGTTGGCATTCATGCTTCTAATAGGTATGTATTATTCACATGTGCTGGTTTACCAATCAAAAACTGTTAAAATACATAGTTATCATGATGAAGATTACAGATAGGGACAACTGAGAGATCCTTTGAAGATTTATCTAATTTGGTCGTGTTTTTGTAGATACTGGCCGCTTACTGATCGAACTTGTGTTTTGTCTAGCAATTTTGTTGGTTACTTTGCCTAATTGAAGCTTATGGTTTGGACTATTTACTAATCTATTATGTTTAGCTATACAATGCATCTTTCCCACTTTCCATCGTTCATCGATTGCTGTTGCTATTGATGAAGGAACTATTAAGTATAGTTTATAGATGTTAATCAAATGTATTTGATATTTTGTATATATTCAAACACTTTGTAGGTAACATTTGAGTATCAGGAGCTGTCACTAAATACTATATCTGTAAATCAAACAAGTTGCAATCATTATAATACAAAGCTTGTAATTTTATTGCCAGTTATGAAGTCAAAGAAAAACAGAAACATTAGATAATGAAGAGTCAAATGAACAGATTGAATGATTAAATAGAAAAAATTATAATAAAATAAGAAACTTATGTAAAACTAAACAAAAAATAGAAATAGAAAACAAGTCAAGAAACAAACAAAAACAAAAAATTCATCAATAAAATACCAGACCGTACAGTCGAATCAATCTAAACATGCACTTTCCAAATTAATCTTCTCCAAGTTGTAAAATAACCACTTATTTTGATATGCATTAACATTGATTGATCTAGCCTTCAATCTTAGTGGTCTATTATCAGTGATAAGAATATTATACTCAAAATTGTACAAATCTTGCGTATTCAATCGTTTGCCTCCATCAAATTCTAATACGGATTCATCATCAACGCCATGATCAATGTATTTCTCATTAAGCATATTGATATAGTTTTTCTTAATCAATTTAGATGACTTGGCAACTGACGACAATATAGAATCATCAATTGCTTTAAATGTAGGGTTCTTCTCTCCAGTATCGCATGTATCATTGAGATTAAGTGTGGTTGACCCATCCGGTTTCACCAATAATAACAACGTTTCATGAGTCTTTGTATTGTTCTTGTCATAATTGTTTTGGAAAAAAATCACATTGTCATTGTACAAATTCTTGATAGTAATAACACATCTGGTAGCTGAATCACTCAAAAATGAATCCTCTGATTTCCGCAAAGTTCTCAACTCTTGATAAACCACTAATGGTAATGAAATCCTTAAGCACAAATTAACACTTTTGTTTAACGTACAATTTTTGAAAATCTTGTATATCTTACCACAGTTCTTCAACCAAGAATTGGTATCAAATGTAACGTAAGTTATAGATGTATCGATATCTGAGGTTATATTACCAACAAATGGCACATGTGGTAATTTGACTTGATTCCGTTGAGTATTTGCACCAACCCCGCCAAATGGCAGAACCAGGTGGCTAGCGGCGGCGTCACCACCTCCATGTTGATGATCATCTGCCTGCCTATCCAAATGACTATCAACACCAAGTCTCTTGCGTGCAAGATTGTAGTTCAAGAAGCTCTCGGTATCATCCATCAAAGAACTTTCAATATCGGCGTCTGACAACCCTTCGGTAGTGCTGGCAAAATTCATTGAAATGTCTGGTTTAGTGTAGTCATTAGTGATCATAGATTTATCGTCGTCATCAGCACTATTTGGAGTATTAGATTGGCTTCTGGCTAATTCTCTTGTTTTTAAATAGTATTGATAATTCTTTTCTGACTTGAAAAATACATCAAGGTTGAACTTTGCATCGTCATGTCTAGCGACATTAAAATCATTGATGGTTTCAGAAAGATTAGCAAATCTAGAATCTGTGACAAATTCAAAAATCAATGTATTTCTGTGCATCTCTTCAGCATTAGCATTCATACTAGTACCACTATTAGTTTTAGGTCTGGTTGGTCCATTTGCATTGTTGTTGCTCTCGTTGAATGGCGAACTAGTATTGCTGGTAGTAGCTTGAGTAGCACTGTTTTGATTAAGATCCAATTTAAAAAATCTATCGGTCAACTTGAGACCAAATTTAGGATATTTCTCTGAAATGTAAATAGCTAACAACAAAATTCTCTTAATTCTTTCCTTTTCAACACTATTAAACAATCTTCTATCATTTCTATCATTGGTAGCAGCATCCGGTCTAAGACCCTTTTTGAATTGCTGTTCTCTTTCAAACTTGATTTCTTTCTCATTTAAACCAATGTTAATTTTATGGTTAGTTCGATCACAGTTATCACCTTCACTGAACAAATCTCTAAAATAATTGTTGTTGGTATTATGACTTCTTTGCGCATTATCTTGAGAATTTAAATCAGGTCTCAAAATATACAATAGTTCTTCATTTTTGTTTATGTAATCCGAAGAGAACTCTTTACCTTTCCAACCAGCAAATTGCATATTCAAATAGTTTTTCTTTTCAAATATAAAATTGAACCATAAAGATCCCCACAACTTCCAAACCTCAATCAAAGTTTCATTTTCATTGAAATGATTAAGATAATTTTCATGACCAAGTTTGTACAATTTCTTTGTTTGCACAATCAAGTTTTGCTCACTAACAAAATCATTACCGTCTTCGTTACCATCTTCTTCCATTATATTGAAACCTTTCGCCAAATCGTCAAAATCAAAACAGTCTCTTACTTCGTTCACCCAAAAGTTCAAGTAATTCACCAAACTGTCCCATGGGAAAAATCTCTTAAATACGTTTCCTAAAACAACGCCTTCACTTTCAGGGTTTTTCTCAACGGCTCGTCCAAGAGCAATCAAGTAATAAAGCCACACAATAACATGAGGAGTTGAAACTGATTTGAAAGGACAATTTAAAAATTTCTTGAGCATACGGAAGGAAAGCTCCAAAGAAGATTTGTTGATATATTGCAAAGATTCGTACCATTTGAAAACCGTCATTTGTGACGCAAGTGGGTAAGTATCATTGGCTAAGGAATCATAAGACGAGGCAGTGACATGAGGAAGGGTTTTTAAACCACCTTCAGGTATTTGGGAAGGTGATTGCTGCGGCTGTTGTTGTTGCTCTTGTTGTTGATCTTTATTGTCTGCAGGAATTCCGGACTCGGTAGCAGTCGAAGCAGTACTTGCCTTTCTATTCTTTTTCGTTTCTTTTCTATCATGTTTTTCTTTTAAATGGACAGGTAATTCAAAAAGAATACTAAACAAGTTTTTAAAATTTATCACTCCAAATCCAACGAGTTGCCATATATTGATACTTGCCAAATTCCCTGATTTGTTAAACCAGAAATTTAGAAGTTTAATGGACGGTTTATCAATCAACATTGATTTAGTGGTAGTGTTTGCATTTTGCACCCCTAAAGCGGCAGAATTCTTTTCGAAAAATGAGACTCTGATGGCTTGATGTGTATATTGGCTTTGTGGTAATGGTAAAATACGGTTAGTGCTATTGTTGCCAACGTTACTAAATGGGTCTAAAGAGATTGGGGAATTGACGCCAGACATAATCATTGCATTTGCAGCAGCTGCGGATGTTGCAGTAGGAGTAGTGGCGCTTGGAGTGGCAACTCCATTATTATAGTCATAAAATGATGGGAAATCTTCCCCACTAACAAAATCAATACTGCCAAAAGTTCTTGCAAAATTTGAAACTAGTTTAATCAAATCTAATGAGGAGTTAAAATTGTTTACGAGCAAAACTTTGCTGATGCGGATATATTGTAGTATGATTAGTTCCCAGTTAGCCAAATTGTCAACTGCAGTGACTTTATTCTTGTCGATTAAAATTGTACCGTTTCCACTGGTCAAATGGATTAATGATGACTCATAAATGGTATTCGATGATATTCTGGAGTTGGAAAACATTGAATCAAGCACCATTCTTAAGTAATGACCAGTGGGTATGAAACAGTCTTTAACAAACACCGACTTACCAAGATTATAAAGCGCCTCCAAGGACACATTCAAATTGCCCGCATTATTGTTACTCAATGCGCTATGAGCTCCGTAAATAGATCCTGGGTCATTTTGTTGTAGTGAATTGAATTCTGAGCTAGGCTGTTGTACTGTGGCTAAGTGATAGTAGGTTTTTCCGTGGCCGTAATTTCTTCCTATTGCTTTCAAGTACCAATATTCAGCCGACTCTTCCCAGTCAATAAACGTCGACGGGTATAAGGCAATTGCCATTCTTGACAAATCAGCAATCTTCTCATACCACCAATTTTGAAATTCGGCAATAAGCACTATTGTAGAGGAAACTTTCTGGCCATCTTGGAAATCATCTTGCGCTTCTGAATGAAAAATAGCCGATGAGCTACTAGACTTACCAGTGTCAACCTCTATACTAAGGTTATTATTCATTTCCACCAAGGTACTCAACAAGCTAAAACAATGACTAATGAAATTAACGCAAAGCTCATTTTCTATCTGTGCAGTGTTTTTGTTCCTCAATTCATACATTTCCAACGGGACGTTGTTGCTTACGGATATTAAATTCTTCATGTTTTCGAGAAAATTAATGATACCGTAAATCCACAATCTGCGGGATATTTTGTAAACTTGAAGTATCTGGTAGCCTGCGCATATAGTGGAGATATCCGTAGAAGGGCCAGAGCCGTTGATACTACCACCAGGACCAGCCCCGCCAAAAGAAGGGTCCCCTCCAGCAGCGGCCGCACTAGTGGAAGTGTTACCTCCTCTCAATGAATAAAGGATGAAATCGTAATAAGCATCCAAAAGCTCTAAATTGGTAGTATATGCAGCAGCAAGAGTTTTCTGGATGCTGACATGTCTAGAAACAATCGACTTTGCTTGCTCTTGAGATATGAAACCCGAGTTCTGGCCAAATTCATTGTTTTGAGCATTATACTGGGTATAATGTTTAACAAGTTGGCTGAATTGATATATTGACTGATTCAAAGTGACATTATATTGCTGATTCTTTTTTTCTAGTTCAAGTATGCTAATGTAACAACTTTGAAGTGTTTCTGCAAGGTTATATGAGTTGAATATGCTGTTGAACTGCTGCTGCACTGAGCTATCAGCTTGTCCAGAAGTTGGTGCTTGAGATTGAGCTGTGACATGGGCTGGAGCAGACACAGTTGAGACTGCCGGTGGGGCGGTTGTGGTGGCAGCGGTGCTGCCAGCAGAAGGGCCAGCACCCTGATTAGCAGTGACGGGGGCAGGGGAATTGCTGTTGATGTTGGCATTGAAGGTTGATGAATTAATGGCCTGAGGATTGTTTCCGGGTGCCGTATTGTTATTGGCGCTTGAGCTGATGGGGTTAGCAGGGAGATTGCTAGGATATCCAAAAGTGTTGTTGTTGTTGGCGATGTGGTTAGCGCCACCAAAGGAGTTTTCATTCATGGTTCCTTGATATGGCTGCTGCTGTTGCTGTTGCTGCTGCTGTTGTTGCTGTTGCTGTTGTTGTTGTTGTTGTTGTTGTTGTTGTTGTTGTTGTTGTTGTTGTTGTTGTTGTTGTTGTTGTTGTTGTTGTTGTTGTTGTTGTTGTTGTTGTTGTTGTTGTTGTTGTTGTTGTTGCAATTTTTGTTGGTGGTTTGCAAACCCTGGAGAGGAAGAGGACTGGTCAAAAGGCATCAGGTCGCTAGAATACTGAAAAGTCTTTTTCTTGCTGACTTTGAGCAGAGTAGGATTGTTTGATTGGGAATTCTGTCTCTTTTTGTAGTAGTCTTGATTTGGGTTTGGAAGTTCATTCGGGTTGAACATGGTAAGTGCCGACTGAGAAGCAGACACACTCTATAATCACACACACAGTCTACACACACTGGGAAAGAAAAAGCAGGTGGGAGCAGACAGAGGGAGTACAAGCTTGCGACTGGAACGCTATCAGCGCGAGAGCGAGAGAAAGCGAGAGAGACAAGAGAGAAGACAGCGCAGCACAGGGGCGATTGCAGAACGTGCTAGAGGAGGAAGTGATTGATTGGATTAGGGGGATATGTGTATATGGAGACCAGGAGTGGGTGCAAGTGGCTGTGATGTTTGTTGTTGTTGTTGTTGTTGTTGTTGGTGGTGGTGGTGGTGGTGATGATGCTAGAGTATATGATCTATTATGATGTGGTGTGTACTATAAAAGCGTAGTAGGAGTGGTGGTGTATTATGGAGTGCTGGCGTCTGTTGACGGGATCTCTGGCTCAAAATTGAGTTTTTTGTCTTTTTCTTGCGTTTTTCTTTTGGTTTTCCAGCAATCTGCAGCCGCCCAACTATATCACGTGAAACGTACTTGTTCTTGCTTACGCCCACGCCCACACAAGCCACGGCGCCACCCACTCTCAGTGTGGCAGTGCTGTACCGTCTACTGACTACGTAGCTTGTATATATACACGCTGCTACATATATTACAGAAACCAACTGTGTATATATTACACACAACTATAGTATAGCAATGAATTATTAAAAAAAAAATGAACAGCGCATTGGCTGCATGTATCTGTATGTCTGAAACTGTAATTGCATATAAGACAGAGAAAAACACGAACAAAAAATCGGAAAATGATTAAAACTGACAAAAATGTAGTAAACAAAGAAAGATATAAAACATAAAACTAAAAATACAAGTAACAGTCTAACCGTTATAACCGTCAAGGAACAGAAAGATGATAACTGAAAATGAAAAAAAAAAAAAAAAACGTAAAGTAGTAGCCCCTAACGAAATAAACTGATCTTCGAAAAAAAAGTGACAGATTCAAAAAGAAAAAGCATAATCAAAATGTAAAATTAAATGGTAATTATGATGAAAAAAAAAGACAGCTTCAAAAGTGAGGCAGAATGACGAAAAAAAATTAGAAGAGCAAACAAAACTTTTTGATAATATAATAAAATTAAAAGGGAACAAAAAGCAGCATTCAATGTTCCTCTTTCTCCTCACCAGGAGTAATTCCAGACTCAATATCCCCATTGATACTTCTCAAATGCTGCAAAATCAACTTTTTAAGCAACGTACGACGAATAGGTTTAGCCAAAAATGCATCCATCCCATTTTCCAAACAATGCTTCACATTACTATCGTCAGTGAAAGCCGTCAAAGCAATAATTGGACCTCTAAAATTGAGCTTTTCTCTAATATACTTGGTAGCTGTTAACCCATCGATTCGCGGCATTTGAATATCCATAAATATCATATCGTAAATAATTGATGAGGTGTTTTGGCGATTCTTTGTTAGATATTCATACTCCTTAAGTGATTGCTTCACCAAATTTATAGCTTCACCGCCATCACAGGCAAATGAAATGTTATTAAACCCTTCCAAATTGAGCAATCTCTGCACAACTTTTTGGTTAACCATGTTATCTTCAGCAACAAGAATTTTGAGCGGGTACTTTTCTCCTAGTAAACTAGAAGAGTGACCTTTCCCATTGTTACTTGAGGATCCAGCACTATTAACTGCACCGTTTACAGTTAAACTCATACCGCTACCAGGAGTTCCACCATTGCTTAACACAATCGGTGGCGTTAACTGTAAAAATATACTAGCATTCCCATTCTTAACCGGTTCTTCCAATCCATCAATATCTTGTCCATCTTTGCTACTGCCATTTTCTTCAAGCTTCTTGCTGACAAATGAATTGTTTTCATGATTTAGATTGCTAATCATCTCCAATAAATTGTCATAATTCATATCTCCCAAAGGCAACTGGTGCTCAGAAGCAGAATCAGAATTACCCTCGTCTTTGTTCACTTTGTTTTTGGCAATGTAGTTGTGAATATCAAGCAAAGTAAATGGAGTTTGTGAGCCGCCATTTAATCCACTGCCTGGTGATGACGCTCCTTTATTCAAAGCGATATTGGAATGGGCAGTACCCGTTGAACTAGCAGTGAGTAGTGCTGCTTTCTCTTGGAAATAAGAAGCATCTAATGCTTGATTGCGTTTGGATTTGTTGGAACCAGATCGTTTCACAGAGTACGCAGAAGAAATTGATGGTCTCCTAGAAACCTTGACTTGCGTTGGTTCACTAATATGCACATTTTTGGTAATAGCGAAAGCTGAACCGCCATTGTTAGCAACGTTCACGCTCTTGTTAGCATTGTCATTAAAATTAACGTTAACGTTCGCATTAACTGTATTAACAGCACTTTGCAGCACAGTATCTTCAACATCCGCCGCAGTTGCATCATTTAACGGAATAACTTGAAGATTGGACTTTCCAGAATCATAACTACAAACTGGCTTGAGAGCCGTGCTTGTAGTATTATCAGCAATAACACTACTGCTGCTCACGTCTTTTCCACCAGTTTGTCTTAAGAAAAATTCTGCATCGGCTTGTTCATTGTCATGTGGTAACAAATTACTTGGATTTGGCGAATGTAATAATGCATTATTGGCAGCAATTTCGTCTTCAAAAACCACATTTCCATTATTACCATTCTCAGTGAAAAGTTTCTTCATATTATTCTTTACATGGAACTGATCATTGTACACAAGATTTTCATCACCATGATTGTCCCAGAACACCTCATCGGTTTGTAGTAGCGGCACAGTAAATGTAAATTTCGATCCATGACCGATTTCACTTTCCAAACTCATTTTACCGTGCATAAGTCCAGCCAATTGTTTACAAATACTTAACCCAAGTCCCGTACCACCATAAGATCTTGACAAGGTTTGATCACCTTGTACAAATGGCTCAAACACTTGCGCTTGCAATTCATGAGAAATCCCTGGACCAGTGTCAGAAACAATAAATTCAAAAACCCAATGCATTGGATGCTTGCGAGTTTTAACATGAAGACTTGAGGTGTCAGCATTGACAATTGGTAACCCAAGGAGCTTCTTCTCTTGCAAATTTTGCAGTAACTCATCAACAAATGAATAAACTGACCCAGCAACAGATCTCGAGCTAAGTGAACTTCTCTTAGTAGCTTGACTTTGAGCATCATCAGTGTCATTATCTTTGTTATCATTTATATTATTATCACCATTGTCAGTATTGGATCCATTTCTTCCATTACCATCAGCGTCAGTGTAATCCAGATCATCAAAATCACTAACTTTCTTCACATAAACATCATCATAGTTATTCTCACGACTCTTGACTTCATCCCATTGCCCCAATAAATTGACTTCCAATTTGACTTCGCCATTCACTGGTGTAAATTTTAGCGAATTAGAGACCAAATTCATTAGCACCTGATTGATACGATTATCATCAGCAAGAAGAACAAAATTTCTCATTCTATGCAAAATAAACGCGTGTCGCAATTCTGGGTCATTCAGTTTTAGTAGCTCATCACTGAGGAAATCTTGAGTGTAACCAAACTTGGGGCCATTGAAGACAAGGGAAAAATTCACCTTTGCATCAAACGCGTTTTTCATGAAAATACTCTTAATTTGCTTCAATACGTCTACCAACATAAATTTTCTGAATTCTAATTTAGTTCTATTCAAATTGTTTTTCGAAAATGTCAATAGCTCGTTAAGAATATGCAAAAGCAAATCACCGCTCTTGTAAATGAGGGATAACGATTCAACAACATTGGCAACTATATTATTAGAATCGGCTAATGACAAAATGCTGTCAAGCTCGTTACTATTCTGACTAATTGTTACATTATTGTCATTGTCATTAAAGCTGTTATTAGCGTTGTTCAAATTGTTTGTTTGTTGAGTTGCGACTTGCGTTATTTTGGATTGCAACCGTTTCAAATCAGCTTTAGCAATGGCGCACATCCCCAATATGCCATTCAATGGAGTTTTCAACTCGTGAGATATATTTGCAATAAACACAGTTTTGGCTTCATTAGCTCTTTCTGCTTCAACTTTGGCCTTCTCAAGTTCTTTTGTTCTTTCCTTAACTTTATCTTCTAAATCGGAATATTGACGGCGAATCAAATAACTCATGTTTTCAAACGTTTCGCGTAATTCTGTCAATTCATCATTAATAATGATATATCTCCGAGGATTAAACACGCCAAGCGGTTTAGTCGGATGCAGTTTATTCAATCCTTCTCCATCCTCCAAAAATCCGCTTCTTTTCCCAAAAAAGGATATAAATGATTTATTCAGCTGATTTAACTTGAAGGGAGAGGAAAATGTGTTAGCCTTACCATTATTGAGCTGTTCATTGCCGTTTTCTGCTTGAGCAACGTCTTTTTTCGTTATTCCAAGTTTTTCATGAGAATAAGGTAGCGATTTTATCAAAGTGAGCGAACGTGACTGATCACTGTCAACAATTTTTTGCTGAGTGTCCTCAATATTATTATAATCGTTGTTGTTAATGATGCTATTAATGTTGTCATTGTTGTTATTATTGTTGTTATTATTGTTGTTATTATTGTTGTTATTATTGTTGTTATTATTGTTATTATTATTGTTATTATTATTGTTATTATTATTGTTATTGTTATTATTGTTATTATTATTATTATTATTATTATTATTATTATTATTATTATTATTATTATTATTATTATTATTATTATTATTATTATTATTATTATTATTATTATTATTATTATTATTACTCAAAGTTGTACTTCCATTAGCAGCAACATTGGCATTTCTTGTGTTATTACCATTCTGCGTTACTTCTTGGCTCTTTATGTATAAATCATTCAAATTTGAACTGGTTTTTTGATTTGACTCGAATTTGAGAGTCTTTCCTGAAAGTTCAGACATATTATTTTCAAAAGTAGCATTGGAGGGTTTATTTTTCTGTTTGGACATCATGGGCACACTTTTCTTATTGGCCATTAAATTATCTGCACCGTCTTCGTTTTCCGGTATAGCTAAAGAATCTTTTTCGTGAATTTGACCCTCTTTGTTCTTATCCTTATTGAAATCAGAAACATAAGTGCTGTTAGAGTCTGCTTTGTCAGAGTTTTTCATAATAAATTCTGAAGATACACCTTTATTACGTCTTGAACGGTTACGCATTTGAAATGTATCAGCAAAGGCAAACACTTTTTTGAACTTATTTTTAGAATTTGTGGTACCACCATCGGCCCCTGGATCAAACCTGTCATTATGTTGAAACTCATGACTTCCATCTGCCATGTTTTTGCTTATTCTGACATTTTTAAGATTCTCGCCATTTTTTAAAGAAAATACTTCACTTTGCTCTTTTAATCTGGTAATGGGTCTGGCGGCATAATGGGCCATGGGGAACGTAATTATACACATGAAGATGCAAACGGCAAATACGGTTCCCACAATAATTTTCGTTAATTTTTTGCTAGGTCCCATGAACACTGGGGCATCTTGCTGAACAAAAACCGCCCAATCAACTAAGCCACTTGAAATTTTATCATAACCAACGGCCATATTGTTACCATCTGGAGTTCTAGCGTTTTTAGAAGTTCCATGCAGTTCATGAATCAAACAATTAACAATAACAGGAAACTTGGTGATTTTAAAATATATTTTGAGTAAAAATCCAGAGTCACTTGGCAGCGGCGGAAAAACATATTTGATATAATTAATATTTTTCAACGAATAATAGCGAGTCACCACTGATTTAGGAAATTCACACCTTGATCCAATGCAAGTCGCATTGGATGTTGCAGAAGGCGATATTAATGATGATGATGATGATGATAAAGCCGTTGATGGCGACGGTTTTGCAGTGGTTGAATTTGCAGCTCTTTTTGCTAATTCAAAACCAACATTGGATTCAGGTTCAGATCCGTACGCATATTCTTCATCAAAGCGTATATTTGATAGTCTCGCTCGTTTTGCAAAATTATAGGAACTGCTTTTCAGCGCCGCATTAGTTCGATTCTCATAATAATAGTTCGATATTGATGATTTTGATGAATTTGATAACCCGTTAGACTCATATCCTAAATGAACTAAAGTATCATTGAAACCACCTTCAATCAAAAGAATTTTACCATTTCCAACAGCACTAGTATCGTAAACCACTGATTTGAGGGCCTCGGCACTATAAACAATAGTGAGGTACCCTGCTATCAATGAAGAAACCGACAGTACTGATGAGTTTGGATAAACCGGCAACGTCATAGACATGATAAACTTTTCTGATAATGAATCCTTCACCGGACCACTAATGATTCCGGATCGTATAATGTTTGCCGGTAAAGAGGTGACATTAGGGTTCAAAATGTACAATGAGCTTACTGAATCATTCGAGTAAGACTCGATGATGGAAAGCGTTTGGTTGGTAGTGTTTGAATAAGGGCTTTGAGAGTTTAAGGTTGGGGTAGCAGAGCTTTTGGCAGAGCTGTGGGAAGATTTTGTTCGCGAATGATGTTTTGAAGATTTGGTTGAAGTTGAATACGGAGCGGTGTCTAGTGTTGTACTATAGGAGGACGCGTTGTTACTGATTGTGCCAATCTCTTGCAACTTGAGATCGTATAGTTTCGCTTGAATATATGTATCGGAGGAGTCAATAAATTTCTGGAGATAGTCCATAGCATTTTGAGCCAAATCAGATTCGGTGGCTGAGGTGTTGGTTAATTGGGTTATGTTGGAAGCGGTGGAGACATATTTTTGCACCGAGTCACTAGTGGAAGCCCAGAAAAGCTGGTAATAGTTTGACTCCAAATTCTGCTCAACTTGGGAGGACTTGAGTTTGGCAATGACGCTTAGCCTTTCGGACCTGAGGCTGAGGAAGTTTTTTGAGAAGTAGACCCCAGTGATGATGGCCAAAAACACAAGCGAAAACGTTGCCACGAAGGAGACCAAGATGATCAACTGCAGCCTTATCCCTAGCCTGATGTACCGTGGGAATTTCATACCTGCTTTCTCATGTCTCTCTAGTGTGTGTGTATGGGTGTTTGAAAGAAGGGTGTGTGTTTGTATGTGATGCAGTGAGTGTGGTAATAATGGTGGTGATGGATATAGTGGTAGTAGCAGTAGTAGTAATAACAATGTGATATATCACTGGGGCTACAAAAAGAGACAAGCGCCAAAGCTGAAATGGGAAAAGAAAAAAGAAAGTACATACAGATTGGCGGGTGATCCTTCTGGCCAGCCAGCTATACATAGTGCCAAACTACTCTCTACAGATGTATCTATATATCTATATATATATATATATATTATATAACACGCCAATACCAATACCACTACACAGCAGACAGCAAACCACCCACTACATGGTGCACTGCTATTGATGCTTCTGCTTCTGGCGGCTATCGTATGGTGCGCTATGTGAGTCCAGTTGACACTTTCTCTTTACAATTAATATCGGTATGATTCCAGAATCCCTTGCGGATTACGTAATCTTGGAGATGTCTTTCGCTACGCAGCACACTATTGCACTCAGTTGCTGATGAGACAAGTACGGTGGTTGCAATCTTCCAGCTCTCTCATCTTCTTTCGCCTTCCATCGTTTACCATGCACCACTGATACATCTACACTACACACTGCCCGTACCAGTCTCCAGTCTATCATAGCACAACCACAACACATACCCAAATGCTATTCAAAGACATCGCCGTTGCCTACGCTGTCCTCGCTGGAATATGCGCAGCCACCACTTCAGACAACAGCTTGATTTGTCCAGACATGGACATCACCAACTGCTACCCGAAATCTTTTGTACCTACAAAGCAATGGCAAATCATAAAACCGGGTCAAGTTGTTCCTGAAGGATTGCACTACAAGGTCGATTTTGAAACAGGAATCAAGCAGGCCAAAATAATGGAAGATAATGCGCAGCAGAATCCGCAACTGCAAAATCAAGCCGCAGTGGCGGTGGTTGAAAGCAGTCAAGCAAATGATGATGTCGGTGCCAGCTATGATAATAGTGGTCACGAAAACAAACCGGTAAATGTGGTGAAGCAAAGAATTCAAGAAACAGTGGCCGGAGAAGGTCCTCAGTTTAATAACGCCTTGAACGATTTGCAATCGTTGTTTGGTACAAGTGACAATAACGTTAACATTGAAACCGTTATTAACAACAATCTTCATCTCATCGATCAGTCGCTAGACACATTGATCTACTCTTCACACGATATCAAATACGGCGAACAAATAACTGCCGATAACAAAAACATTGTCATTTTCTTTTCCATCATTAATTCCGGTGCTCAACAGGTGCGGGTGAAGGAAAAGCTGCTCAGAATTGTTAGCTCTAGCATTAGAAACAATGATCAAGCATTGTCCAATATAATCAGCAACAATGGCGGCCAATTATTCGAGAACCTTTTGCAGTTCATTGACAAACAATTAGTAACACAAAACTTTGATAATCAAATATTGGTGAAAAGAGCAATTGGTATTTTGAATGCTTTGATTTACAATCCACAGGGATTGCTGAGCTTTGAAAGTTTGAGGTGTAAAGATTACTTGAATAGCAGATTCCATTTACTCAATTCTGATGTTAAAGAGAGATGTGTAAACTTGCTTAACGACGTGGACATGTTAGTTGCGGATAGAGGGTCCACTGTCAGCGATGAGCTTTAGGGGAATATAGAAGACAGAGGTAAGATTTTATATATTTGTATTTGTATTAATTAATTTATCAGATTTTGCGAGTTGCATTTGTATCAACAAGCATATCAATTTTCGTTAATTGTAAGTTTGGAACGCCCATATATATCTTCCACATATAAACCTAGACAAGTAAATATTCATCTGTTAACCGCCGGTGCTTGTGTTCATCAGGGCTAACAAATGCTCCAAGGAATCAAGACTGTTGCATCATCTGACTCTCATGTGATCCACATCAGGGCTATAGAACTGAAACTCACGGCCACAGCAGTGGTCACATACATCACATGATCCGGTAGCCCCTTCCGCTTTCGGTGGTCACTTGACCTGGAAGCCAGTGTGCCGCTTACATAATCAAAAAGGACGATCGAGATTCTGGCACTCGAGTTAAGTGGAGACAGTTTCCACGGTAGGCGGAAGCTGGCCCTCTTACCCGTCTCAATGATTCCGCTCTCAATCGCTCAATCGCTCACTCAGCGTCGCTTTGGTTCTCTCTCTTTTTTTTTTTTACTCAGTTTTTTCAAGGATTTTTTATTCGTTTTAGGGTGAAAAAAGTTTCTGCTAGCTAGTGTTATACTACCTTTACCAAGTGTTAAATCAGTATCGGATATCAAAATGCAAATGTAGGTATTAGGTATAATATTCCTAATGGACAATCATAATGATCAAGTTCAACAGATGGGAAACAGAGCCTTTGAGAATGTCGTCAAAAATTGTCATATCAAGCAAAACAACAAACATACAAAATTTTCAACAACTACAATGTCGCAATGCACAAAATTGCCACTAGTATAAACGTTTCGAAAATGCAAACAATCAGGAGTTATTCAATCTATTTCAATACAAAATGCAAGCATGGAAAACTATACATCATAAGACTTGGAAGTGGATTTTTGTATCATCAAGCAAACACGAAATATAAGTGGTTTAAAAAATCTATCAGCAGCAAAACAAAAAAAAAAGGAAATCTGCAATACAATTCGTAAACGTTTGATGACTGTTAATTCCTGGAGTAACGCACAATGTAAAATTTGGCTTCTTTTGGTTGTCATGGGACAAACTTATTAAACAATTAGCAATTAATATTTAACATCAAGCATATACAAAGCAAGGATTTAAATATTTTATAATCCCCATGAACAATTTGCTTACTTGGGGCATTTTCAACAATAAGGCCATTTTCCATCATTTCAAGATCTCTGTTCATTATTTGTTTTTCCCGTCTCTTGTAACACTTATACTAACTTTATCTCTAGTTTCGTTAAAACTTTGACTGGTAAAACCATTACCTTGGAAGTCGAATCTTCCGACACCATTGACAATGTCAAATCCAAGATTCAAGACAAAGAAGGTATTCCACCTGACCAACAAAGATTGATCTTTGCTGGTAAACAATTGGAAGATGGCAGAACCCTTTCTGACTACAATATCCAAAAAGAATCTACTTTGCATTTGGTCTTGAGATTGAGAGGTGGTGCTTCTACTATTGATCCATCTTTGAAAGTTTTGGCTCAAAAATACAACTGTGAAAAATCTATTTGCAGAAAATGTTACGCTAGATTGCCTCCAAGAGCCACCAACTGCAGAAAGAGAAAGTGTGGTCACACCAACCAATTGAGACCAAAGAAGAAGGGTAAGAACTGAGCTTTTATATGTTCTGAGTTTGAGTTGCAGCCTGTCCTTAATAAAATTCACTGGTTACGCTTATATATCGTTAATGTTTTTTCTCCTGACCTATCTTTCTTTTTTTCTCATTAATTAAAGATATTGTTATCTATCTGATTTTCTGTTTAGTGTTTTCCGCATAACTGTGTAGCGTCAGTAAAGAACACTTTTTGTAGTTCTCATTTGTAGTGTCTGTTGATGTTATTTCTTATAATATTCCCAGCATTATAATCTCATCAAAACCCAAACCAAATTTAACTTTAATGCATTTATTTATTACTTAAAGATTAAGAAAATATAAAATCACCAAAAATATAAATGATACTCAATAATACCCATACCTTATGAAAAATTTAACTAGAACCTGAAATCAAAATTCAAAAAAAAACAAGAAATAAAACATAAAAAATAAAAAAGAAGATATAAAAAAAACTGCCTTTCTAAAAAAAAGATCAATGTAGAATGTAACTAAACTAATTAAAGTAGAAAAAAATAAAAATAGAAAAATTAAAAAAAAAAAAAAAATAAATAAATAAAAATAAATCAAATAAACATTCAAATAACTCTTAAGCCAAAACACAACGTAAACTAATCAATTACCAACAAGCTAGGCAATCTTTCAATCAAATCTCTAATATAGCTGACGGAATTTAACACCAACACTTTGGTCTTATAAATCATTTTCTTTGCTGAATCAATGAGTATTTCCAAATCAATAAATTCCAAATCATTGTTGGAAGCATCCGATGATGGTTTGCCTATTAATGCAGCTTTGGTAGGTCTGGTGTAATTTAAAAAGAAACCTTTATCAGATTTTGCAGCGCTGGCGGTGTTTTTAGCAGTATCTTGAATTGCATTAAATTCCTCCTTTTGGAAAAGTTTTTTGTAAATTGTTTTACAATTCACCAGTTTGTCTTTGCTAAACTTTTTGTACCAAACTATTGAAGCAACAGCAGTAACCACTCCTAAACCAATGCCAATTGTGACAAATGTATTGAAAACAAACACCCGTTTTTCATCAAGCTTCAATGGGTCAGAATTATTAATCTTAGTAAACGATAACTTTTTCTTGTCAACTCTTTTTCTTCTGTATTTGCTACCATTAGCAGATGAATTACTTCCTGACATTCTTCTTTTTTTCGTCCGCAATACTGATAACCCAGATTTGCTGCGAGAACCAAGTCTAGGTTGCTGATCACCGTTATCGTTGAAATTTCTGTTTTGTATAATTGCTGAGGCCCATGTTGAGGTGCTGGTCTGGATATTTCCAATATCGTCAACTTCATCTTCACCATCTTCACCATCTTCTTCTTCATCTTCTTCTTCATCTTCATCTTCATCTCTTTTCCCTTCCTTGTTATATACCTTATTGAGAAATGAGCTTTGAAACTTTGATATGAAAAATGAAATGATTGCTTGGTTCAAGTCATCATAACAAAGGACATTATGCTCACGAAGTTTAATTGGCCTGCTGAATAATTTTATTCCATTATTAGCTAAAAGACTTATCAACACTGATTCACTAACATCAAATATGCTATCGTTACTATCATAAATATACCCTTGATTATCTTCCTCTTCACCGCTATCCGAGTTATCACTTATACCTCCAGTTTCTATTTTACTATTACTATTACGAGAACGGTGGCGAGGTTTTATCGGCGTTTGGTAAACTACTGGTAAAACATGTTTTTTGTAACTTGCCAAGATGCTAAACAAATCTTTGGAATAAAGACCATTGACTGGATCGAATATCAATATGACCAAATCAACTTTGGAATTTAAATTAGTGAAAATGTATTGAAAAGAATATGTCGTGTCACTGGCAGCGGTTTGTGATCTGACTTGTTCATTCAATTCTTTTTGAATTCTGTTGCGGCCATTACCAATAATACAAACTCTGATATATCTTATCTTCAAATTATCGCTTTTGGGAGCAACCATCATTTTGGGCATTATAAAAGATGGTGATGTTGCACTAGCAGTGTTTCTTGCTGTGGCTAAATATGACTGGTTCCCAGTTTTAATTAAGGCGTTCATATCAATCTCAAAAGTGCCAGAATCATCAGAATCCTCGTCTTTGGCAAAGTAATCACTGTCATCTTCCAATGAGGCGTCCTCAGTTCTGTTAATCAAGTTTGATAGCTTCACTGTAGCAGCATTACTTGGTCGATGTGGCAATGATGGTTGGTCATAATCAGTATCTCGCTTGTCAATGTTGACCACCGACTCTTCGTTATCCGAAGATAATGACAATATTGAATTTACTGAGCGCCCATGACTATTGGTATCACCGCCACTCAACTGCTGGTTTTGATTACTGTTATTAGATGCTTGGATCGATCCAATAGATTGCCACGAAGTGATTGAGAAAGCAGTGGGGTCATCGACTATTGGGGGAGTTCCGTTATGGTTGATAGTGTCGTTTCGAAGAAATTGTCCAACACTGCCATCATTAGCGCCAACGTTGCTGTTGGTGGCGGCAGGAGTCATGCTATCCTTCATGTTATTGAGTTTCGAGTTCTCTAGTGTTTGGTAAATGGACAAGTGTGATGCTAACAATCTGCTGGTACCGCTACCACTGCCAGTGGTTCTGGCGGTTTTATCGCTATGATTGGGGAATGGTTTGGGATTAGCAGAATTGATTGGATCTTGGTTGGCTTTTGAATCAAGAAACGTTTTTCTGGTATCTGATTCCAACTTGGTGTGTAAGCGCTTCAAATTTGTCTCGTTATTCAAGATAGCGCCAGCGTTTAAAGGAATTTGTTCATCAATAACAGAATGTTCTGTGTTGGAGCCATTAGATGGAGCAGACATGGACTTATTCATCGCCACCGAGCGTGGTAGATTCTTTTTGGGGGCCCTCGATTGATAATCCATGGTCGTTAGAATACAGATCTAGGTCCGAGAATTTAGTCTTTTTGACCGTGTGTACGTCTGTGTTTAGTGTTTGCGTGTTTTGTTATGGGAATTGGCGAAAATAATAAGGGATACGAATAATAGCGCAGGCAGGAAAAGTAACGTAGAGCAGTGATAAATGAATATGATCACACGTTGCTTAAGCAGCTGAGCTAGATCCGAAGCGCAGAATGGCGATGTGTCTGAGGTTGCAATCACACACTAAGTTCAAGCTTGCTGCGATAAAGGTGCGGGTATGCCAAAGGAAGCTATGATGTGATGTGCAGTGTGTATAGGATGACGCCTTGGTGCTTGAAGCGCTAAGGCAAGAGTGATATAAGTAAGAGTGGGTTTATTATAATTGATATTATCAGGACACCAGAGCACTAGTGACTCAGTGCACTAAACACAGGTCAGAGAAGGAAACCGCACAAGAAAGAAAGTCTTCTTCTCCCTTGCCATCTGCTCTGCTCATCGCCTTCCTGCGCGCTCCCCCCAATCGCCACCTGACTTCCCCATCCAAACACGACATTCTCTTAAACACATCAAGCATAATAACTGTAGATACCCTCTATAGCACACTTCATTCGCCCAGGTCACATGTGCGCACATGTGCGCACCTTATTGCGATAAGACGCATGGTATACCGGGGTCTTTAGCAGCTTCTGCAGCATCCCAGAATAATATTAATAACCATTTACAACAGCCATACAACAATTACGGCATTATATCACATAATAATGGTTCTGGACTACGGTATTGATTGAAGAAAGCACCATTAAAAAAAATAAAAAATAAAAACAAAGATAAACATTCGCTAATCATAAATTAGATAAAATACATCTAACAGAATAAACATAATTAGTTAAATTATAGGGGTGCAAAACAATCGTGACTCAAAATCTCAAAATACTATACATAATCTAAATTCCGACTAATTATCGGTCTTGGGTTTCTTTTCATCACCAGAACCAATATCGCCGCCTTCTGCTGATCTCTTCTTTTCATTTTTTTCGTCTCCAGGTTGAGACTGCGCTGATTGTGAAGCCTGTTGTGCCTGTTGTGGCTGTGAAACCTGTTGAACCTGCTGTGGCTGTGCTGTCTGCTGAGACTGTTGAGGCGGATGTGAGAGTGCCGGTTTCTGTCCTACTGCGGCTTGGAGTTGAGGTTGCACTTGCTGTTGAGGTTGACGGTTAGGAGCTATAGGAATACTAGGTAAGTTTATTGGTGGTCTTGTAACAATTGACTTGACTTGCTTATTTTGCTGCTGTTGTTGCTGGCGATGTTGTTGGTAGGGCTGGTGATGGTGGTGTTGCTGTTTTGGCTGCTGCTGCTGCTGCTGCTGCTGCTGCTTTTGTTGTACTTGGGCCAAAGCTGGTGGTTGAAGCTGAAGCTGGGGCTGTTGCGACAATGGCTGCGTCTGTATAATTTGCGGTCCTCCTGACTGCTCACTCTTGACTGGGCTATCATCAAACTTGACTGGACTGCTGTTTGCACTAGATGGCACCGATCCTTTGTATTTCGATAACTCATCGGTAAGTTTCTTAATTTTGCCTTCAAGCAACTTCATCTTAAGCCCTGAGGCTTTTTGCCCACTGGCAAATTGTTTATTCAATTCTTGCTCGTGTTTCTTGTTCAACTCAGAGATGTTTTCCTGATGTTTGTTGGCTAAAAATTCGCGCAACTTTTTCAAATCTTCAGGATCTGCTTGTTTATTCGAACTTGAGGATTCACGCTTCTTCAACTCAGCCTCAACACGGCTGCTAATTTTCTTTTCAAACTCATCAGTTAATTTGATAATTTGCTCTTTGTGCTTCTTTTCCAAATTTTGAATTTTTTCATCATATTCTGCCTTAACATGCTTCTCACTGTTGGATTTAATCTCATTCTTATGTTTCTTGATGAATTCTTGAAACTTTTGGTTGGCCAATAAATCTACCCTTTGCTTTGTTGGAAGAGTAAATTTAGCTCTTTGATCGTCAAGAGCAGCTTCAATTCTGCCTTTAACCTCTTTTTCGTGTTCTTCTAACCATTTATTTTTCAACTCTTCCACATTTGGCGTAGATGCTGATCCTACTGCTGTGTTACTGCCACCTTCGGTCAGTTCACCTTTACCTGCAGCTTCATCCAATTTGGAATACCGTTCCTTCAATTTAGCAATCTCTTGATTCTTTTCACTAATGAACTCATTCTTTAACTGTGCCTTCTCTTGCTCAAATTGCTGTTTGAGCTGAGTAATTTCATCAGTCAACTTTTTATTAGCAGCTGCGGTATTTTCACTGTCAACGACATTATTAGCAGCTTGTGGTTGCAGTTGTGGTTTGGACAAGTTTTCGACTTGCTTTTCTCTAGTAGACAAGTCTTGCTTCAACTTATTAATAATCTGAACTTGTTTTTGCTCATTCTCATCCTTCTCTTTTTTCAATTGAACAATTTGAGACTCGAGTACTTTAATTCTACTTTCAAATGAGTTTCTTTCTTTGTACACTTCAGTGAGTTTATTTTTAGAATCATGCAACTGCTTAGTAGCCTCATTGAGCTTATGTTTCAAACCACCTTTACCACTGCCGATATTAAGATTAGTAACATTGTCTGTTAGCTCTTTCTTTTCTTTTTCCAAAGTGGCAATTTTGGCATTAAACTCCCCATTCTTTTTCTCAAGCTCTTTCTTCAAAGCGTCAATTTCATTTCTAAACTCTTTAGCTTCTTTACTTCTGCTTTGCAATTTGGACTGGAATTCAGTTCTAAGTCTGGTAATCTTACCGCTTAAATCTTGTTTTTCTTTTTCAATTTCCGCGTTGGATTTGGCCAATTCCTCAACTTTCTTTTGCAATTCTGCATACTCATTAGGATCGATCTTGTTGTAAGTTTTCAAAAGACTGTCCAATCTTCTCTTCCAATTGGCGTTTTCTTCGTACAAAAGTTTAATGTCCTGCTCTTTGACACTGATATCTGACTTCAAACGAGCGACTTCATTTTCCAATGGTGCCTTACCGCTTGACAATAACTTGGTTTTGTTTTCCAAGTCACTAATTAAATTATCCTTTAACTTTAACTCATTACGCAAGGTAACATTACTTTCACGCAACAAATTCAAGTGTTCAAGCTTACTCAATAAATTATCATTTTCTTGTTTGAACTTTTCGGCATCAGAAGAGAATCTCTCCAAATCATCAATCTTGGATTTAACGGCTAACAACTCATCTTTAGCTTTATTCAATTCAATTGAAATTCTAATGTTTTCTTGTGTCTTACTTTCCAATTCATAGGCAACCACGTCTTTTTCTTTACGCAAGAAAGTAATCACTTTTCTAAGCTCGTGATCTTTGGCTTCATCTTCATTGACATTTTCAACGTTAATTTTTTCTCTATTATTCACTGATTCTAATTGATCAAGTAATACTTTATTCTGAGATAAATATTCCTCAACTCTGGCATTGGATGCGCTAATTTGTTCTTCCAAATCTTCTTTTTGAGACTCCCAGCTGTTCTTGGAATTATCAAAAGATTTTTCTACCGCTTCTAATTTACTAGAGATTTCACTAAGCTTAGTGCTCATAGTTTGATTTTCTAACTGGAGTGACTTAGTCTTCTTGATTGTTTCTGCATGTTTGGTGAGTTCGTTTTCGTAGTTTTGTTTCAATTCATTTTGCACTCTAACATGTCGGTCCAAGTCCTTTTTGACACCATCCATCTTGGAATCAAATTCCTTTTTAATTTCTTCTGTAGTCTTCACTTTAGCACTCAATGATTCAAGGTTGGTGTTAAGCTTGTTGTTTTCAACTTCGTAATTCATTAGTTTTTCTTCCAACGAGTTCTTGTCATTAGTCAACGATTCAATACTCTTAGACAATTCAAGTACCCTCTCGTTAGATTTCTTAATCGATTCCTCTGATTTAGCCTTGTATTGCTCAAAAGAAGCATTCATGCTAGACAATGATTCTTCTGCGCTATTAGCAATTTGCTTGAATTGAGCAACATCATTATTAGCAGCAAGAAGATCTTCCTTAGCATTGTTGAGCTGTTGTTGCAAGTTTTTGATTTCCTCGTGCAACTTGTCCTCTTCGGAAATGTTATCAGAAGCTTCAGTTCTAGGTTTGGAGATGTTGTTAATGTAGTCCTTGGAAGACAAAATCTGTTTCTCTAACAAATCAATCTTGTTCTTGTGCACTTCTAGTTCATTACTCTTTAAGTGTAAAGAGTCCTTTACTTTGAGTAATTGATTATTTAAACCGTTAATCTTTTCTTGATATACACCACTGTCATTAAGCTGCTTGAGCTCTGCTTCCCTAAGCTCTTTTTGTACCTTCGCTAATGTCTCTTTAGTGGATTGAAGCTCAGTCTCATACGCTTTTGTCTGATTGAGTAATCTTTCATTAGATGATTTGAAATCAGCTTCTCTGCCCAAATTAATGTGCTGTAAGTTCTCCAACAACTTATTTAACGATTGTTTCTCAGATTTAAGCTCATCATTTTCTTTCAAACTTCTACTTTTGATTGATTCTAGCAAGTCCTTTTCAGCTTTTAAGTTTCGGATTTCATTTTGCGCAACATTAAGCTCCGACTTAACAGAAAATACCTCATTAGCAAACGAAGATATCTGAGCCTCTTGTTTAGTTAGTGTGCCGTTAAGTTTGTCATTGATTTGTTTCAATTCAGAAGATTCTTTTGTCTTGAATTCAAGGTTGTTGGAAATGTTGTTGTAACGTTCTTTTAGTATTGTTTCTGAAGATTTGAGTTCATAAATTTGCATCAATAATGAAGATTTTTCATTTTTGAATGAATCAGTCTTCATACTAAGCTCATCAATGATCTTTTTGCTTTCCGTCTTGATATTCGTCAAATGGGCTTCTAAGTTTTTAATCTCATCACGAAGCTTGCTGTTTTCCTCGAGCAAACTTTGATCTTGGTTTGATTGGTTATTATTGTTTTCCAACAAGTAATTTGCGTTACCATTACTCTCCGAGTGCTTTCTACTATCAGCAATCGATCTGAACAAATCCCTTTCTCGTTGAGAAGAAGTGAGCCTGATCTCTAAAGATTCAATTTCCTCTTGAAGGGTTTTGATAGCCTCCTTGGCTTCGTCAATCGTGGCACTTTCAAACTTGGTCAAAGATATTTTCTTGGATGCTTCTTCCATTTCTAACTTGCTACCTAAAGATCTCACAATATTGATCAATTCTCTATTTTTAATTTGTAGTTCATTAATATCTTTAAATATCACCAATCTTGAAGAAATTAGCTTATCGGTGTCTGATTCTACCACTCCAGAATAATGAATCTCCCTTTGAATGTCCGCTAAGTACTTGTCTGAAACCTTATTATCGTTCAAGATCTTATCAATTTCTGATTTTTCATAGTCTGTGAGTGGTTCGGCAGTTTTGTCATTTGCCAATGCTAGTTGAATAAGCAAATATTGTACCTGTTTAGAAAGATCCAATTTAATTTTTAACAATGATGATATTTGCAAATGCAATTCGTTCTTCTCCTGCTGAGTTTGTTCAAGTTGTTTACTTAATGTGGTCTTTTCAAACGATTCCTGCTCCAAAACTTTGGATAACTCAACCAATTGATTTTCCAAGAATTGGTTTCTGTTGTTGGTAATTTCAATCAATGGAATTTTTTGTTCAAGCTCAACAATAAAGCCGTCAATTTGCTCTTGCATCAGCTCTTTCAATCTTCTTTCGCTAATAAGTTGCTTTTTAAGAAGAGTATACTCAGAAAGCAACTCAGATAGCGATAAACCTTTTACCTTATGCGCTAGTTGCTTAGAGGTCGAAGAAAGCGTCAAATGGTTATTACTAGCTTGTGAATTATTAGGAACAGAGAGAGTCAATTGATCTTCTGTAGTTAGCTGGTCTAGTGTATTTTCTAACTCCTGTACTTTAGCTTCTCTTTCAACCAACTGTTGTTGCTGCTGTTCAATTTGCTCATTAAGTTTGGAAATTCTATCGCTCAACTTAGAAGATTCGTTATGATACTCTTCAGTGATACTGTCAATTCTTTTCTTTATTGTTTCGTTTGAGTCTTTCAAAATTTTAATCAATTTGTCCTTTGAGCTTATTTCATTGAAAAAATTCTCAGAATCTAAGATATGAGAGCTATTAAGCTGCTCAAACTTAAAAATTGAGCGTTCTAATTTTTGTTGCAATGAAGCCTCGCTTTGTTCGAGTGTCGATATGCGGGCAGTAAGCCTATTTTTTTCTGCTTTGATAGCATCAAATTCTGATTGAAGTCTGGTTATCTGTTCAGATTTTTGTGACTTGAACTTGGTGGATTCGTGGATCTTACCGTCTAATTCAGATTTGTACCATTGCAAATTCTTGTCAGTCAAATTCAATTTGTTCTTGAGATCTTCGTTTTCAAATTTCAAGCCAACTATTTCATTTTCAAGGTTCTTTATTGATGTTTCTCTAGATATCATTTCTGAGCGTAATTGTAAAGATTTATTCTTTGCTTCATCAACTTCTTTTCTCAATTGCAAGTTTTCATCAGTGACCTTGGTAATTATTTGAAGATTTGACTTTGATGACTCGCTAGAATTGTTTATGGCCAATGTCAATGATGAATTCTCATTCTTCAACTTGGAAATTTCAAAATTTAAATCTATAATCTTCTTATTTAATCCACTATTGGCATTCTGCAAATCGCTATTATCATTTTTCAATTTGGCATTCATGAAACTCAATTCGTTGTTAGTTTTCCCCAAGCTTTCAATTTTCTTCTGCGAAGAATGGGAAACTTGACCTAATTTTACATTCAACAACGTGTTATCAGACTGCAAATTTTCAAACTCAACAAGTTTGTCTCGGATAGCATTGAGCACTTTGTCGTTCAAGCAATTCACATCATCACCAGATATGGCTAAAAACGAAGACAATTGGTTCTTGTCAGTTATCTTTTGGTCATTTGAAACAGTCAGAGGATCTTTCTCCTTAAGAGCATTGTCAATGCTGCTAGTATTGTTATTGGTATTGCTACTGCTGGCTTGTGTCGTCGCGTCGATTGGAGTATCAGCAGGTGCTAAAGAGCTATCCTTCGCCACCTGGAACGACTTATTGATGAGGTTTTCGTCCGGCTGGTCAAGAGTAATGTTATGTTCTGGAAGCTCTTGTTGTTGTCCCTGCTGTTGCTGTTGTTCAGTGGTATTTATGTGTTGCAGTTGCTCCTCTTTTTGCGGTTGTTGATGATGATTATTCTGAGCGTTCGCGTCAGCCAGCAGCTGTTGCTGCTGTTGCTGCTGTTGCTGCTGTTGCTGCTGTTGCTGCTGCTCGCTGTTATTTGAATCAGAAGCGTTATCTGACATCTTTGTTTTCCCAAACAAGCAACAATCCTCAAGAACTCGATTATACAAGTGTGGCAAAAGAGAATTGAAGATGTGTTGGTGTAGCGGTTGTTTACTTTGGAGCGGTTTGGCTGATATACTTGCCATTTTTTTAATTTTCGGTATTCTTCGTTCGTCTAGGAAACAGAAAAATCGCTTTGGCGGGGAGGTGGCGGGTAAGCCAGTGTAATTAATATCTCGAGAAGAGGTGCCACTAAAGTGGGACATTGCCTTTTTACTGGTTGTGGACAGGGTGAAGCACTCAATGACTGACTAAACAGTAAAAGCAGAATTTTCATTTTCTAATAGTCAGTATCAAAGTACAATATCTATGAGATACTACTTAAGGTTTTGTTCACCTCCCTACATTTTTAAGCATTTATGTGTTTCACCCTCGCTGGTTCAGACAAAATCGCACCAGGAAACTCTTCGCACCCCCATACACCCCCTTGAAGCTGGAGAAAAATCAGTCAGCGAATATTAAAAATATCAGAAGACGATACAAAGGTACTACGTTGAGATATAAACGAGTAAAACAGACTTCTATAGGGCTCAACCATAATAAGTTGATCTACACTTCGTTCGCTATTCTCCACTATCATTTGCCAAATCATCTTAAGTAGACTCATAATGTCAATCCTAGAAGAAGCCAAAACTTTAGATCAACAGTACCCAAATTTCAAGCACAAATTCAATGTGCCAACATTCGGGTCTCTCCAGATCAAACCTGACCAGCAACAATACAAAGAAACTGACTCGTCAGTATACTTTTGCGGAAACTCGTTAGGGCTTATGCCAAAACAAACTAGAAAGTATCTTGCAGATGAACTTGACGCATGGTCCAACAAAGCAGTCGAAGCTCATTTTGACCACCCAAAGACATGCTGGATGAATATTGATTTACCAGTGGTGCCATTGCTTGCGCCTTTGGTCGGGGCAAAAGAATCAGAAGTTGGTGTAATGAACACTTTGACTAGTAACTTGAACAGTTTATTGACAGTATTTTATCAACCAGTGGGGAAAAAATCTAAAATTGTGTTTGACAAAGGCGCTTTTCCTTCTGACTACTATGCTTTCTTGAATCAGATCAAGTTGCACAAAAGAGACATTATTGGAGAGAGTGCTAATGAAGAAGAAGTTTCAAAATTTAGAGCAGAGGATCACCTTTTGCAACTATCCCCAAAACCGAGCCAATATCATTTGCAAACCGAGGATATCTTGGAATTCATTGACGCACACAATGAGGAAATCGCCTTGCTTTGCTTACCGGGTATACAATACTACACTGGGCAATACTTTGAGATTGACAGAATCACCGCACATGCAAAAAAGTACAACTTGGTCGTTGGTTGGGATCTTGCTCATGTTGTCGGGAATGTGCCATTACAACTTCATGACTGGAACGTCGATTTTGCATGCTGGTGTACGTACAAATATTTGAATGCTGGACCAGGTGGTATCGGTGGATTTTTTATCAACGAAAAATTCAGCAAAGATGTGTCACTACCACGTCTAGCTGGATGGTGGGGCAATAATGAAACTGAAAGATTTCAAATGAAGGAAATTTTTAACCCAATTCAAAGTGCATTGGGATTCAGACAAAGTAACCCATCAGTGTTGGATGTGGTATCGTTACAATCCTCATTAGATGTGTACAAATCCGTTTCATCTTCCGGTGACATGAATGAATCTATACAATTTTTACGTCAGAAATCAATTCAGTTGACAACATTTTTGGAGAAATTATTAAAAGGTTCCAAATACTATGTTGAGCCAAAAAGTACATTTCCTCAAGATCAAATCACAAAACCAGTGTTCACCATCATTACTCCAAGCAATGCTAACCATAGAGGCGCACAGTTGTCATTGTTGTTTTTTCCATTAGCAGACAGCAGTCATAGCAACGGTCAGAATGTGATGGAATACATTTTCAACGAAATCCGTCAGCATGGTATCATTGGCGATGAAAGAAGACCAAACGTTATCAGATTGGCACCAACGCCGCTCTACAATACTTTTAAAGAAGTGGTGTTTGTTGCTGAAAAGTTGGAAGAGGCGTTCCAAAAACTCTATAAATAAAGGGTATGCAATTTGTGTGTTTATGTAAATATAGTATTATTTGATAAAGATGCCAAAATGCCAAAAGACTGACTGAATTTAAATATTCTGGAATTACAATAAATCATCCTGCACGCCCAATTGGAAGAATTTCGAATTCAAGTAATTGAGCAAAAACAAAATAGAATAGCTTTCCTTGTTTTCCTGGTGCAATAGTTTGGACTTGTTATTGAAATTTAATTTCATGTTGTGGAGGAACTGCTGCAAACATAATACATGATTATCTTCTTTGATTTGTACTAGCGAGGGCATTTCTGTACTATTATTAGCATACTTAACCGCTGAGCTCTTCAAATCAAACAGTTCAATTCTAATAGCATTGTTTTTGACGTCCAAAGGAACAAAGATTTTCACCACGGTATCCTGAATACTAAACTCATCAAGCAACAACCTGATCACGTTCGTAATATTGAAGTTGTTTTTCTGATTTTGAAAACTTTGAGCAATCCCTTCTAAATTTTGAAGGGCAAAATGATAAATGTATCCAACACCGTAGTAATCATGCTGATAAGTAAAAGTCTTCTCGTGTTGGCGATTCAACCGGTAAGCAATATTTCCAAGATTGTCATTTAATTTTTTGATATCTGCACTAGTAGCTTCATTAGCAGCAGTGAGTGCCGGGTCAAGGTCATTGAATCTTTCCGGAGCAGCATTATTCTCGTTTTCTTCAGCAGCGGCAATAGTAGCGGCAGCTGTTGCAGCATTTCTCTGTCTCACAAACTTGATGGTATCCTTTTTCTTTTGCGAGAGAAAAACTTCTAAGTACTTGTCCAAAGTTTGAATAATGCCCACTAAATTGTTCCCACCAACGATCTTGATTTCCTCCTCGAGCGACTTTTCACTATTAGACTCAGAAATTTTCCCTTTCTCACGAGCTTCTTTTTTCCCACACGATTTTTCAACAATCTTTTTGAATCCTGATTCGATATTGTAACTGATACCTCTTGGTATTTCTGAGTTCAACACCATCATTGATGGCCGATTATTGGGCACGCCATTCTTGTTCTTTTTCATCGGGTAATTAAGCGGCACAAGAAGTGAAATTTTCAACAATTCTAAATCAAAGGGAAACTCTGGATCCGACGGTATCACGTTGATTACCAAGTATACATCTTCAGTGACCAAAGTAGTTTTGACAAAGTTGATCATCGCCCTTTTGTGGCTCGGCTGGAATTCTTTACCATTAATTTGTGATGGAGGAAACTTGTTTATCAAGGAAGTAATCTCTTGGAGACGGAAATCTGGAGGGCTTTTGCGAGTAATATTCTTGCCATCTTGGGTTTCCAGCGTCTGGGTAAGGTTTTCTTTGTTGTTACCAGAAGTATTTTTAGCCTTCTCCTTCTTCTTCCCACGACTTTTGCTTTTGTTAGAAGATGATACATGTTGGGCGTCACTGTTACCAGTCGAAGTGTTGGCGGTACTAGAATTATGGCCCTGATTCTGGGACTGGTTCTGCTTTGCGTTCTGCTTCTGTCTCTGTCTATTTCTAGGAGCCCTTTTGCCTTTCAGAGGGCCAGGGGTGTCAGCAGAATCAAAATTGTTACTGACATTAGCAGCAGAGGATCCGAGGTTTCCAGAATTGGTGGATGGAGTGGCCATATTAGGGAAGCGACAATCTATTCTTAGAAACTGATATGCCGAGAAAAAACAAGTGTGAATGGATCAAAAGGAGAGAAAACGAGATACGCTTTTCAAAACGCTTTGTTTGCTATGATATTATTTGAAGTAACAGCGTTTTGTATTTGTGGTGGCTGGGGCAGACTGGGTCTTATTGTCGTGCTGTTGTACAAGGCAATTGCTATATTGTCTACAAGTGTCGCGGTCGCGGCTTCTGTAATTGACTTCAATAATTTTTCCAGCAGAGTACTCTGCAGAGGATCAGTTAACAATTGTGGATGAATAATCAATTGACTGAAAGATACATCTCCAGGGCTTCGTAACCAGCCCCTGTACTATTGTGGCGAGCGTGTCTATTATTATAATTCTTATTGCTGTTATTATTTCTGCCAGTAGCGCTGCCCCCGGAACATAGGACACCGCCTGGCCGGAGATATGTAAGAACACCGGAAGTACCGCGTCGCTCTATAGGTAAATAATACACAACATTACAAGACACAATAGCACACCATGGTTGATACAATGCAATATATTGCATTGGATTGTACAGTGCAATATTCGCCAACCGTGACTGCTCAGACCTTCTCTCAATGATATAAATATCTGTGCTTTGCACTTCCACCAGCTCAATGAATTTACTCCTATTTTTTTTCTCTTCTTTTCAACATCAATCAATCGCTTAAGATCACAGTCGTTCGCTTTACTCTCTTATTTCCAACTATCTAACAATCTTTTAAAACTCTCAACCTAATATCAAAAATGTACGCCAAATATTTAGTTGCTTCTGCTTTAGCCTCCATCGCTGCTGCCTCCTACAATACTACCACCGTTGGTGACATCCAAACCAGTCTTGTTGTTGTCACCTCCTGTGCTGGTGTTTCTGACTGTACCGAACAGACACACACCACTGGTGTTACTGTCATCACCCATACTTCCGAAGAAGTCACCACCCAATACACCACTTTCTGTCCAATTTCTTCTGAAGAAGCTGCCAGTTCTGCTCCAGCTCCAGCTCCTTCTGCTCCTGCTGGTTCTGCTCCTGCTCCTTCTGCTCCTGCTGGTTCTGCTCCTGCTCCTTCTGCTCCTGCTGGTTCTGCTCCTGCTGGTTCTGCTCCTGCTGAATCTGCTGTCACTCAAGACACCACTGCAGACATCACCAGTACCAACACTGCTACTGCCACTGCTTCTGTTCCAGGTGCTGCTGAATCCGGTTCTTCCCCATCTGCTTCTGTTCCATCTAGCGGTAATTCTACTGGTAATGGTTCTACTCCAGGTGTTGCTACTGGTGGTGCTGCTAAATTATCTGTTGGTGCTGCTGCCTTTGCTGGTCTCGTTGGTTTCATGTTATTGTAAGTTATTCAATAATAACTTATACATTTGAATACCCAATTTGTGGTTGCACTTTATTTTGCTTATACCACGGCTTTTTCATGTTCATTTATTTTGCGCACTAATAAAGCGAAATTTGTATTTTGGTTTTGTTAAAACTTTGTTAACTACATTTTTTGGTATACTACCTTTTGTTCCTTCTACAATATCTTTTGCATTGACTTAATCGCATTAGATTTTCCATTTTATTTCTGCTGATAATTGTCCTGCAGCGGCTAATTATTACCCAATTTGCACATTTTTTATATATTATAGTTCTTTTTTACAATAAAAAGCTACAGTATTTAATTAGCGAATGCTCTAGTTGCTAAGTCTCCTAGAATTTTAAGTAAACAGTTATTCTTAATTCCTTTATTGGCGCAATTTGCAAAATTTTCCTCTGAACAAGAAAGGTTTTGATTTATTATTTTATTGTCAATGTGATTTAACTACTTGACTCAAATTAGAATGACTGCAAGAATGCTGACGTAGACAAAAGTTAAAGACAAAAGCCTCGGAGCCTGCTCATGTTCTCACTTGCTATTTTCAAACATTTCCCCTGCTTTCTGCATGCATGGTCCTGATTTTTGAGAACCAGCAGCCGGGGGTTGTTTAATTATTCATCCCAATAGAGTAAACATCTTTACCTGTTTTGTCATTCATGATATCCGAGCGCGTCACACATTTTGCCTTAGAGTAATTATTTACAGTTGTTAAAAATCAACTTTAAATCAAAATAGAAACAAAATTAACTTTTGCAGCCCATAAGATTTAGCGACGTCTTCAACGTGTCATCATTTGCACATTGATATAGCTAAAAAACTGCTTGACCGTAAACTCAAACAAGTAATAAAAACATAGCCATATTCCTCTCTCAAAACTAAGCGCCCCTGGCCGCTTTGTTTGAGAAAAATATTCAGTATGGCATTGGCGTTGCCAAGACCCTAAAAGTATTGCATATGCAAGTGCAGAGTATGGGGTGGATGAGATCGCGAGCGGTCACACTTATTGGACATTTATTACTAAACAGTACCCCCAATCTAGGTTATCCGTAATAATAACTAAGAATATCTTCAAAATTAAATAAATAGCTAAATATTACCAGGTCTGTTAATGGTGAAGCTACGATAGCTGTTTCGTACTACATGCCCGTCGAAGATTTGCCATCTTAATATTATGCATCCCTCGGTTGACACACTATGCATGAGTGTCTTACAATGCTAGAAATTGGTCAACCACTTCCGACTATCATCCATATGATTGAGTATCATTTTTCTCGGTATTGGGAATATGCTATAACTGGCCGGTATGCATGTACTGCATAATCTGTAGCACTTCCGGGTACAATGCCTCTCTGCACGACACGGTCTGTCTGCCCCACGTTTACTAATTATCATCAGTATCATCAAATAGACAATGGCAAGAACTGAGTAGGCTTATTCCGTTTACCTGTCTGACCATGGTTACTTACTCGAGAATTCAGCTTAAGTAAGGACTAGCTTCATGAGCGATGGCTTAAATTAATGACTGAATATATTGTATTATAAGTTGCTATAATTTGTTATGCAAGTATCTTATTTGGGCAGCAGCTGTATTTTAGTGGACAAAGAAGCCGGTTTGACGCTTTTTTTGTGCAGTACTATGTTTACAGATAACTTTGCTTCCCTCTGTTTCAGCTCATGTATTATTAGCAATTAGCAAAGTCCAATAGTCACTAAGTAATCTTATTATTTCTGAAGCGAACTTTAATATAGCCAGTATTGGACAAAACATTGAATGTGTAGCTACAATGATTGCAGGCAAATATGTATATATATATATTTAACACGTTATTTTTGTTTGACACAATAGGCTTTTACTGCGTCATTTCTGTTAGAAGTCATTATAAACTGTCAAAATAATTTTTAATTAAGGGTTGTTTCTATTTGTTTTGTTTGTAACAGAGAAAACACGGTTTACTTGAACATCAGTATTTAACGTACATCAAAGTTTTAAAATTCAGTGGTTGACAGGTAAAATTAATTAGATTTAACATCATTAAATAAAGTAAATAGTTTTAACTTGTTTTATGGTTGTGCAAGATGAGAATTGCCGCCATAGAGGTACTCATAGGTTCTCCTATTACCGTTACCCTAGCCACTATACTCTCTCAAGCATTCACTTCTTGACCAACATAGTACATTGGTCATTCTATAATGGAAGCCCACATCAAGCCATTGGTATATTTATATTTTTTTTTCAATCAAATTCAATTTCGTTGGTTTTTTAAGCAGCTGCATAAGCTTGAACAAATGTAATTCTCATGCAGAATTACAATTCTCCGTTCAGGGTAGTCTCTTATATATACACGGTTCTAAAATAAATCATCTGTACAGTTTTGGTCATATTTTCTTCCGAAGACCAAATAAACACAGACTTGTTTGCTCCGGTACAGGGCGCATATGTAGATCACGTAGTTGTATATAAGTGAGACAGGAATAGAGGGATAGAATCTCGCCGTTGTGATTTTTTCGAAAATTGGTCTTTTTGGGGTCAAAAAGCATATTCATGCATGTTGAGGCGTAGGTGGTAGCCGATGCACTAATGTTCGTACATTAGTGAAGAAGAAAAGTAAAATCATCATTACAATCAAAAGCTCGACTGTTGCATTTTATTTGCTTTAAAAAAAGAAAATGAAAACAGTGTAAAAAATATTTCTGCTTTTTTTTTTATTTTTAAGCTACTATGAGGCTATTTTTTTAGCTCCAGTCTGAAGAGAAAATTGAGAGAACTTTTTTAAAATAAGTTATGAAACAATTTCGAAGATAAAGCTAACATGGTAATCTTCTTTAACATTTAGTAAGCAATAAAATTCTGAAAAAATAAAATAAAACAAAATAAGCATATCTTTAGAAAGTTCTCGGGCCACAATAACATTCAAACGCGATGTTGCAAAAAGTTTTGCAACAAACGAGGGCATTGTTGTAATGCCTAAATTCATTTCAAGATAAATCTACAATTGATACAAACAGGTGATACTGCATAATCTATTTATATGTCCAGATTTTTCTTGTTGTCAAGATTGTATTCTTATCCTTTTAGCCGTAGGAGATAGCGCCAGATGACGTCTTGTCAACCTATTAGAGGCTTTTAGGCAGCATATCAAACTTTCTTTAACATAACCTAAAGATGACTATAAATCAAGGATAAAGGCTAAATAATACCCCTACTCATTTTCACTTGTGTTGTTGATATTATTTTTTTAAAGGACAAAGAACTTTCTATGAATCCTGAGAGAATGTTACCAGAACATGTGCATTTTTAACCAAAAAAAACTTGTTATTACGATACATATATCAAAAAAAAAAAAAAAAAAAACAAACAAACAAACCAATAAAGTCTTTGCTTTTACAAACGTTAATTTTATTAAAAAAATTTCGTTGACAACTATATGCTCTTTGGAATTAATCGTGCTAGAGAACACTCACTAAACACTGCGTTGTATAATTCAATAATTTTTTTTTATTACTCATGTTCAGGCTAAATGTCTGCCCAACATCAATCATCTAAGGGAATGCTGGACAATATGTACGCAATCATTTAGCACCTATAGGAACTTAGTAAATCCCGACATGCAAATTTTCACCGCAGTACTGATATTATTTTTTCAACTACGCGTATTCATCAGAAGCACATTAGCGGCAAAAAAAAAAATATACAATAGAGCGGTAACCCAAATTCGTGCTAACTCCGGAAAGCGTCTTCTACAGCTGGACATGATGATCGGACAGTTGGTTCTAAAGCAAATCTTTTTTTTCTTTTTTATAAATTACAACGGTCTCTTCAAAATGACATTCAATATTTAGCCAATTTTTGTATTAAATATTTCATTTTTATTTTTCCCTTCAGTTTCTTTTTTTAGCACACTTCTGCATATTACGTATTACACGGTACTTCAAAATCTGCATCTACAGCATCTCCCCAAGCATATAGGTTGCTTTGTTTTTCAATTCTATAGATATCTTTTACAGTCCTAGAACAACTGGATCTTCTTTTCTTTTCTCCAATAGTTAGCGCCATAGATAGAGAGGAGCCATAGTATTAGGAGGTCCTTGAACTTTGATCGAGAACAATTACACCACCCATAGGAGGTTTCCAAAGCTTAGCATTTTTGTAGGTTTGCTATTGATTTATGGAGATGGGAATAAGATTATTTGGTAGCTGCCAAAAGCAGTAGTGCAAGGGGGTTGTTACCGCAAAGAGCGGTATACAACGAAATTAGGAAATAAGCAAATAAACAAAAAAAAAAAAAAAAAAAAAAAAAAAATGAAGAGAGGATAAATCTGTGTACATGCACAGTCGCAGGACCAATCCTGCGATCGAAGATCGCTAACATTGATATACTCGCGTGCCAAATGACACAAGTTGCAATTGTATCCCATATTTCTATATATAATTTTAAATCAGCACTGTGCAGAATGTGATCTTAAGTAGCTATAGAGAGCGGCTGAAGATATTAAGGTCTCGCCATAGAAACGTGGACAAAAACACTAATTTGCCAATTATCGAAAAAAAGTAAAACTTTTCTGAGAAAAAGGGTCCATGCAGGCAGGACGCGAAGTTCACAGGAGGCGCACCGGCTCAATTTTCCACCTTCCATCAGGAAAAAAACTTTGCTAACGGATTATTCAATGGCTCTGGTGGTTTAGATCTAAAAATTAGTGTATACGCTAATGGCTAGCTTGACGCGAAAATCCTAGCCATTATTACAACTGTCTAGCTGCTCTTCAGAGCTGGCTGAAGAATGATTGCCTCACTATAGAATATTCAATATTTATGTCGCTTGTTCATGAACATCGGTCTTGATCAAGAAGGCGTTGAAAAATAAAAAAAAAAAATTCATCGGACGCACCACAGCTGAAATTAGCGTTAGGACATTATTCAAAACGCATTACTGCAAGCAATTGGTGCAAATGATATTATTGATGGCACGAATCATGAAACGTGGAGGCTCAAAATACTGCAGTGACAATATGACTTGGCCTAAACGGCCAGAAGAGGCCCATGAGCATTGCAAGATTATCCTAGAAATGGAAACTTAATTAGCTATACTTACCAACAATCAGATCTGTTATAGTGCAGAAATATATATATGCAAGATCTGTTAAGTTTTCCTTAATTGGTATAATCCCAGTAAATTTAGCCGATTAAGCTTCTTGAAAATATGCACGAGTTGAAAAACATAAATACGTCCATTACAAGAATTACCACTACACTCGATTTCATTGGCCAAATAACCAGGATTTGATCATAGTCCACATCAACGCTAACAGCAGACCTGCACTTTTCATTAGTGATGCTTGCCTTGATGCAATTAATGCAACTTCCCTTTGACATTTATTTGCTTTCCATTTTGGGTAAATTTGGTACAGCACCAATTTAGTTTGCAGCACAGTTTTGTTTCAGAGCAGCAACAGCACAATAGGCAGATTAGTATATATAGCTAACGGTAATCCTCTACAATGCTCCATTGTTGTTATTTAAGCGAGATCAATTGTAGTCAACTTTACAGCCGTTCCACAACTACACGAGTACACAACTTCTCAACATGGTCCAACAGCCGCATTCTCCTTTCCCCAAGATTTCCACCACAATCACCACAGCCAGCGATAAAGACAAGCCTGTGGCGATGTCTATCAATAAGCTCAACGTTGAACAGATAGTCAATCTCGATGACAATTACAGCAATAACTACAGCAATAACAACAATGACGGTAATATCGACACCATCCATTACTCTGAGAAAACTCTCCTTCTCAAACTCCGAGAACTTGCTTCAATATATCAAGTCAGCAACAGCAAACTTGTTCGCAAAATTGATTGGTGTGTGATCCCGCCATTCGCTCTTCTTTATTTTCTAGCATATTTCAACCGTTCCTCATTTGGTGGCTCATGGAATTGTTTCTAATCTTCAAGGTCACCATAATGGTTGGTTAGAGTGGCGCTGGGCAGTGGTCATTTATGGAGCCATGACAATGGCCGCGAGTATTGTGCTTTTTTTCACATTGCCTGATTTCCCTGAAGGTGCGAGATTCTTTGACGATAATGAAACTTTCTTTTTGATTAGAAAGCTTGAGCTTTATGGTGGGAAATCAGGGTACGGTTTATCGTTGGACGGAGATAGCGCCAACTTTAATCTTGACACTAAAAACACTTTCGATGATGGTCTCAGTAATATTCTTGGTCAGATGAAAACTTATTGGCATTCCGCCATTGCTGATCCATTAATTTGGATGCCAGCGGTCGTATCAATGGGTATATCATATTCCACTTATGTTTACGCGTTCCATGAGCCAGTGTTAATGAATGCCATTGGTTACGGTACAACGACACAATCGCGAGTTTTGGATCATTGCCCTGGGTAGTGGCATTTGTGTGGGTGAATTTGTCCGCTTTGGTGTCTGAAAAATTATTGAATGGTAAAAGACTGCCGGTGATTGCACTCAACTTGATGCTTGCCATTATTGGCGCGTTAATTATTTTTATACCATCGTCAACAGCATCTTATTTAGCTAATCAAGGCCAAAAGAGATTGCAATACGCTGGCTGCTTCCTTTTAGTGAGTGGTGGTTATGCTGCTCTCCCAATGCTTTTATGCTGGGCCACCATGAATGTTGTTGGTCATGTTCGTAAAAGCAGTATTACTGCCATGCAAATCAGTTTTGGTTCAGTGGGCGGCATTATTTCCATCTTTACTTTTTATAATCATGAGCAAGATATAACCGCTCCATTTGCAGCTGCTTTTGGATTTTTGGTGTTGACTTTTGCCATGGTTGGTGGGTATTCTTTTGTTTGTGTGAAGAAGAATAAAGAGAAGAGAAAGTTAAGCTACAAAGAAGAATTTGGCAAGTTATCGGAAAAGCACAGAATTATGCTTGGAGATAAACGACCAAGCTTTGATTATATGCTATGAGTTCAGTTATTTGTTTTACCGGCTTTCTTTGATTTTTTGTTCTTTCAAAATTGTACTTTGTTTTACTTTCTTTGTGTTTTGTTACTTCTGTTTTCTTTTTCTGTCAAGCGACTCTCATTTGACAAAACTTTATTGTTTCAACAACATTTTTGGTACTTAGTTTTTTATTCTTGACTTGCTATAACTTTTTGTTACGACTGGTTTTATGTTCAGCAATATTTTTGATATCCGTCTGCAACCTTTTTAATATTATTATTCTACTTTTATAGTTTTGATGTTAGTCTTATGTTAATGCTGTGTACTTCAACTATTGTTCAATCTATCTATCTTTTTGCTCATCTAGAAAAGGCCTGAATGCTCAAAGACATCAAATTGTAATCACTGTCAAGTTATCTAGTTTTGATTCAAGTTTGTATTTGGGCTGGGATTTATGCTAAACAGTTTTTGGCTTTCAGAAACTACAATAATGATACAGTGCAAACAGTTTATACAATTTTATACGTGTATCTAAATAGTAAATGCAATGCTGAATGTCAAATAAGAAAATTAATAAAAAAAAAAAAAAAAAGATAAAAATCAATGCAGAACAAATGTCAAAAAATAAAATAAAAATCCTTTGCCTGTAAAAGAATGCATCACCCATCACGAAACCTTGTCAAAGAATAAACAAAAACGAACAAACAAAAAACAAATAAGAATAAATAAAAGAAATAAATAATATCCAATGAAAAGGCAAAACGTCCCGAAATTGCAAACTCTCACAGGAGCCTCGTAGCAATCTCACGAATTATAATGCTGAGCAACGACATCCGGCATTCCCCAACATTCATACCCCAAGATCCGAGCTTGATAACAAAGCCCTTCAGTTTCAATGCCATCATATCCTTCAAGTCTTGCCCAATCGGTACCAACAATATACAATGGTGGGAATTGAATACCTTGCTTGAAAATGACACTCTTCACAAATAAAATGGCCCCTCCTACAGAATCCAATGGATGCAAGTAATTGAATGCTTCTTCTGAGTTGAATTGAAGGTGACGGGAAAGTTGAATTAGTAATCTAGTGTTTCCTGTGCGATTCGGGACGTAAATAAACTCACTTTGCTGTTTTTCTGCTTCAGTGAAATCTTGCTCTTTTTCTTGTTGCTTTAATTGCTTGTTATGGTTGAGTTTGGCGAATTCCTCAGCGCTTGGGGTAGTACGGTCGCCAAACCATGAGTTCTGATCATAATCAAAACACACTTCTCCCTTTTGAATTCTCGGAACAACGATATCCTTGTTGGACTTGATAAAATAATTGAGCAAATTTTCTGGAATTTCAATGATATCGCTGTCTATAAACAAGGTGTATTTTTCACGATGAAGCACAGTGTTGAGCAAGAAATTCCTCACTTTGGCAATCACAGATCTTCTCTTTTTTTGAATGTTTTCCGCATGCCTATTTTCTCTAGTGATTTGAAATGAATTTTCAATGAAGGGAGCATGCACAAGAGTGATCTTGTTAAACTTGCTGTTGTTTTTTTGATCTAATTCTTCATCTTCCTGGAGAACGTCACTGAAATACTGAGCAACATTGGTGGCCTCGTAGTATTCAGTAATCAAAATTTTAACCTTCTCAAGTTCTTCTACCGATTTTATCGACAAGCCAAGCGAGATTTTAGCTCTGTTATAGTTGATGGTATGCAATACTTTAAAAAAGTGTTTGAATTGGCGCACTTCTGCATCACCATAGCTGCCAGCATCCATGATACTGGACAAGATAAGCACTGGACTTTGGTAACTGAACTTTGTTGGGGTGGCGGTGTAATCCTCTTGATTATCGGTACTCTCATTGCTATCATCGGGGTTGCCAAAATAGTCAAAGCTGATGGTCTCATAGTTTGAGGAAACATCATCCTGATTGAAAGTCTCGCGGCTCACTTGGTATTTCTTGGCACCGATATTCTTTTCTTGATCCTGATCTGACGGTGAGTTGAAAAACAGTGACGAAGCACCAAACTTGTAGTTTTTGGTTTGGCATTCCTGGCTAAACTTGCGCAAATTTTTGTTCAAAAAGTTTGCATTATATAGACCAGAAGCAGCGGTGGAGTTTTTGTTAGCGCTAAGCACTTGAAGTAAGTTGAGAAGGACAATAATGACGATAGCAGTGGCGAATAGGGTATAAGTGACGATTTTCTTGTTGAGTTTGCTTCTCTTGGTGGCCCAAAGACCTCCGGAGGAGGATGTCATATTGATTGTGGTGTTGATGTTATTGGATGTGTGCTGATATGGATCTCCAGTGTTTTGACAATGTGTGTACAGCGCGGTAAATCAGAATACTGTGAAAAGATCGCGTAGTGTCGAGGTACTGGTTGTAAGCAAAGCTCTACGAGAAAAATGAATTTTTGATTTTTCCCGGTGGGTGCTGCTGATCGATCGCTAATATAATCTCGCCGCAATGTTCCTGTGAATAGCAAACTGAGTGGAACAGAAGTAAAAGCCAACTGAATCTGACGAGCCCCTGAGAAAAACAATAACAACAATAACAACAACAACAACAACAACGACGACGACAACAACAGAAATTGTCAACAAACAAGCAAGCCCATGTGCGTTCGGTTTAGGTTCTTGGTCTGGATAATAGTTGTATGAGTTAAGGTGAAACCGTGCGAGACAGAGGCTATTATTTGGTGATTGTAGGGGCCAGGGGGCACTGTGCTTAAGCGCTATTGTGGGAGTGCTGCAGTCTTCCCCAGAGACAATCGGAGCTGTCTGCTGCGCCATATTATTTTCTGCTAACAAACAATAGACCCGTTAGAGTGGTATATAAAATTATTACCCGTAACAATGTAGCCGCAGAAAACAGGGGTACCCTCCGCAAATGCTACCATGCTGGCATATGCATACCACAGCAAACATACGCGCAACCGGGATGCTCTCCACGCTCTTTCAACTATGTTTGTTGTGCAAGCTGAGCTCTCAACGGCAGAAAACGAGCCTCGGAATGGCGTGCATGGCGCACGTTATTTCACCGGGGGGAGGATCACAACAGCATTACGCACCACTCAAGCTACTAGGCGCACCACTATTACACTTGATCGTTTCTTGGGCAGGAGCGAAATAAAAGTCTTAGAACGGTAGATGTCAGATTCAAAAGATTCATGATTGATTTATCGCTGCTATTAGAACCAGCAGCCACAACCACAACCACAACCACAACCACTCACTCTCACCATGAACCTCAGCGGTCTGATCAAGCTTAATAAGCGGGTCATTCTCATTGCCGTTGCTTTCTTCTTTGTCAATCTTTTCCTCATAACCAACTACTACTACTCCCACACCGCCCTCTCTACCACTTTGGACCACTACAAAACAAAACTCAATGGAAGCAGGAATGGCAACCAAAGTAACAATAACAGCGAGGGCACCGAAAATGACTTGCTAGAAGAACTTTTCAAAAGCTCTAGCGCTAACCCATACGAAAAATACTCCATCAAATACATCCCAAATTACCAGCAAGAAAACTTGCAAGCTAAGGATTCCACGTTGTTTCTTTCATTGATCTCACACTCTTCGCCATACGGCAAAGACAGATCATTTGATATGTTTTTCAAAGAAGTCCTACTTTCTCAAAAGTATGACTACCGCAAACTTTCTCTTGGCCTCTTGTGCATAACTAGCTCAGAATACAACACTGTCAAGCAACAAGTGAAGCAATATTTGGAAAACAGTGAAATTGACGATTCTCGCAAATTCAACAAAATCACCATAATATATGCTCCATTTTTGGATGAAAAATCAGGCAACAGAAATAATAGACAGGAGCCTTCTTTCCAAAAGAAAAGAAGATCGCTTATTGCTAAATCGCGCAATTTCTTGATCAACAATGTGCTTGAGTTTGAGAATCATTTGCTCACTATTGACTCCGACATTGTTAAGATCAAGGACATAACACTCCAGCTTTTCCTCAACAGTAAAAAAGATATCGTCGTACCCCGCATCAGAAGAGGCGACCAAAAGGACTATGATTTGAATACTTGGAAAGGTTCAAGAATCACTCCTACTAAGGAAGAGTTTGCTCAAATTGCAGCTGCTCAGCAAGAAGCAGTCAAAAATGGCAAAGATGAAGAATACATTTTTGTACCAATGGACAAGGAGGGTGAAATGAGACATTTGGAACAGTTTGCTAAAGAATTGAAATCTAACAAATCAGATGAGTTGGTGGAAGTGGATTCTGTTGGTGGTGCAGTGCTTTTCTTGAAGAGTGAGATCTTTAGACTAGGTGTGCAGTTTCCGCCATATTATGTCATTGGCAGTGATTGGAAGTTACCGTTGGGAGGCTATGATGGCATTGAAACGGAAGGAATTTGCTACGTGGCTAAAATAGTAGGCTACAAATGTTGGGCCATGCCAAACTTGCTAGCTAAGCATAGCGTTGAGTAGTTGATTTAGAATATTCTCTGTGATTTGTACATTGGTTTTTAAAACCGTTTTGTCTTGAATCCGACCTAATTTTGTTTTTTTCCTTTTTCTGTTTTGTTTTTTTCAAATTCTATTCATCTTACAACAAGTGCTTGCACCTTTATTTCTGGTCTCTTAGTCATTGTTTTTATTTTTATTTTTATTATTATTATTATTTCATTTGTTTATTTTTATTTTTATTATTATTATTATTTCATTTGTTTATTTTTATTATTTTTATTTTATTTTATTTTTTTTTTTTTTTTTTTGCGTTCTGGACTTTCATTTTTACATCATTCAGTGCTTGTTTTAATCATACTATATTTCGTTGATAATTACTGTGCGTGGTTTTCTTTTTTAATTTTGTTTTTTAATTTTGTCTGGCAAAAAGTAAGACGGCAACAACATTGACACTATACTAATTAACTTATCAACAACTGACGATCCTTTGCCAATGTCCAATAACAGAAAAAGGCGAGGAAATTTATCCACTATTTTGGATGGATCCTGGCCGGTGCCAGTAACGGTAACGGTAACGTTGCCAGAATCACCGAATTCCGGTATGTCTGCACATGATACAGTATTATTATAGTGAGCAAAGGGCGATGTCCGCCCCCCGGAGCACCGCCACCGCGCCAGACGACCCGCTAGCAACTGATTGAAATGATGGTGCTATGTGCGTAATTATGTACCCCCGGAAACATTCAAACAGGGTGGGTTTGCCACCGGTCACCGGTAAATGGTAGGTCTTGTTGCATCCATGCTTTTTTTTTTTTTTTTTTTTTTTTTTTGACGTCTTTTTACGTTTTTACACTTTTTTTAGCTTTTGCGATGCTTGCGAATTCCAGCTTCTTTCCATTGGCAATTCAAAGAACCAGTTCACTATCATCATAGATTGCTCAATTGTACTAGCACTGGAGTGTATTTTAAAAAATAATATACATATATATATTTACAATTCACTTAATCTAATCTAATCTCATCTCATCCCATCTCATTTTAGTTCAGTTCAGTCCAGTTCAGTTCAGAACATTCTATTTTTCTTCTTTTCTATTGATCGCGCACACTGACAGTATCACAAAAAAATAGCAAACTACATTTACATTCAACAGATATAGTATCCACACAAGATGTTTTTCGTATTAATTGGAAGTAAGTGTAAACGCATACACGCGGCAAAAAATTATCAGTTTAGAGTATTCCATAATGTGAAGCTGAAACCAGTTGGTGTCTGACGGGTTCCAATGTCGGTGAATGGCTCTGAAGGCGTAAAGTTACCGCTGCTCGTCTCATCGCATGCACACCATTTTTTTATTTTTTATTGTTTTTTCTTACAATTCTGAGCCAGTTATACTAACCCCAAGACTTCTAGGCCACGAATTCAACAAGGATATTGATCAAAATAACAAGCCACAGCATTGTCCACATTGTAACAATTATTCCGTGCAACCTAGAAAACATAGACGTTTTGTCACATTATTTTGGGTGCCAATTATTCCCGTTAGTTGGAGAAAAGAGTTGCACTGTTCAATTTGCAACTGGAGAACTGACCTTTGAATTGGGCTGCTTTCTTCACCTTTAGCGACACCTGTGTTTTATGAAAAGCGGGTTGTCTTCAACTTTATCAAGTTATTGTATCCTGAATTTCGGTGTTATGTGGAATACTTGCCATTGAGAACATAAAGATTTGCTATGGAGTTGCTGAAGAGATTAGCAACTTGTTATAGCTTTCATCTTCCTACCAGACTATCAACGTAGAGAGGCTTTCAAATAGTGCTTCAGTATCTCTATTTTAACGTATTCCTATGGCTATATCAATATTTTTCTATTTGTTGTTTCTGTTAAATCCTTTTGGTTTTTATTTTGATTGTCTTTTGATTTATCTTTTTTTTTTTTTTTTTTTTTACCGTTTTTGTCCCCTACCCAGTTATCTGAGAATGCTTTCTTTTGAGATTGTAATAAACTTAATTCTTTACGTCAACCGTTTCGTTTCGCCTGATTTTCACACAAGTAAATTATTCTTCGTCAGAAATATAGTCAACGTAAGAGATTCTGTCAATGAGCTCATTGATCATCCCTGAAAGCACCTCGTTCTGCTTTTCGTAACTGTTGATTGTCTTTTCGTTGTAATGAGCATCCAATTCGCTGATAGAGTTTGGCAATCTGTTGAGCAACCAAGACTCTTTTAAAGATCTGGTCAATAACAATAGCTCTTCAAGAAGTCGGATAATATTTGAAGCATTGGACTCTATGGAAAGAGTAGAGGTGGCAATAAGGTTCAAGTTTGTTGAGTCTGGTTGATTTCTGCCACTACCATCACGATGAGTCTCTTCCGTGTCGCTGTCGTCAGACTTGTTGGTAGTGGAAGAGAGTTCTGTGAGATTTTTGTACCGCTTGAGAAGGAGATCGGTGTTGGCGTCGACTTTGTTCAAATAGTTGATGTATCGCTGTTGCATGTTAGAGAGTGAAAAAGAAAAAAGACGGTAATAGGAAGAGGATAGAATTTTGGAAGAAATGAAGGGAAGCGGTGGGGATGTATAGGCCAGCAGAAATACAGTAGTGGTTACGGGAGGATCTCTGGCAGCTTCTTAGTGTAGTTTTCATTATCCTACATGTTAACTCAGTTTAGCACCGAAAAGGAAAGGGAGGGCACATAACGCAGAGTAGCGTTCTTGAATCGAGTGTGAGCGTAGTATACGTTGGTGGGGGAAATGGCTTACTCATAGCGGTGGATGTGGTTTCTGAGTATTCAACAGAGGCACTGGCCGATAACCGCTGCTGCCTCTAAGGCGACCGTCTCAGCAGAGTGCCCCAGCAGATATATATATATGTATATATAAGATAGATATCTATATATCTATATATACATGTATATGCGCATTACACTGAGCAACGGCGCTGTTGCAGGGAGTGCTGGTCTGCGGCGGGTAACACATAAAATTTTGACTTTGGGGAGAAAAAGAAAAACAGCAAGAAGGAAACAGAAACAAAAGAAAGCGCTCAAGTGTAGCTGCTATAACCACAACTACAAGGAAGGGAAGCTGTTGTTACTCAGGCTTGTATTCTTTTTTGCACCACTATTATTCATCCTACGCCACCTGTATCCATTTCTGCTCAGCTAGCCTTTAACTCAGTCAAGTCAGCAGCAGCAACAACAGCAACAACAACAAGTGCCAGTCCGTACACACCTCATAAGCACACCATCTCATCCCATCCTACACAAAACATCCCCTCATCTCCCAGTGCCGACAGAAGCGCCACATACAAAACATCCTCTCTGCTTACTCTCATATAAGCTGCAACAAAACATAGAAACAAAAAACATCTCAAGACACGTTTATTCACCGCCAACGCCAGTAATGACTAATCTCGGATTCTCCTGGGGCTTTGAGCCAAAGTTCAGCCCACAACAGCCGCAACCTTCTAACCAAAACGTCTTCGGCGCCACTACCGCTCCTGCCATTAATAAAAAGTTTAACAGCAAACTAGCATCTGTGCGCGACAAAAAGTCACCATCACTCAACGCTATGATGAACAACAGCTCTAGTGCAGGTAGCAATAGAAAATTAAAAAGAAAAATGCACTTTGAGGATGACTCTGCGCCGGATTTTTCTAAAAACTCTGCTTCTTCAAGAAGAAATATCGCAAGCTACAAGTCCCAGATCACTAAAAGCTCTCACAAAAAAATCCGCAACCCAGCAAACATTGCAGGTAAGCAGCTTCCTGTTTTCAGATTAATAGAACTTTTGGACAAGAAGCAGCTAACGGATATGATTTTGAATTTGATGGATAAAAAACCTGAACTAAATCAAGTCATTTTTGATGACATGAATACCGACAAGTTTGGCTCTATAACAAACCCTTCAGTTGAAAAGTCAATAAGCTATTTGGAGACTTTCTTGCAAGAAAAAGTTTTGGACAAATTGCCGTATAAAGTTGAGCCAGAGTCAGAGTACTCATTTCTCAGAGTCCAAAAGAACTTGGTGGAATTTTACACAATCTTATCTGACTTTATTTTAAACTATTTGCCTCCGAAGGAAAAGGATTTTACTACTTGTCTAAAATTTATTGACGAAACTACCAATTTGATTCACAAAATTCCATTTTTCAAGATAAATAAGTTCAACATGTACCATTACATCAACATTTATGAACAAATCACTAATGCTTGGTGGAATATTTTGACAAACTTTTTGACAACTTATGAGCAAAATGAAAACACTGATGCTTTGGCAGCCGATATCACTCCAAGCGAGAATGATTTGAATGTCTTCCATATGCTTGAATTCAACTTGTTGGAAAAATTGTACCGCCACCAAGAAAAATGTCATTGTGACAAGTTTGATAGAGTTATTGAATTTGTCAAGATGAAAGTTGACGATTATCAATTAAATAACAGCACCAACGATGGTAATTACATGCTAAATTCCAGATTATCCATTGCTAATAATTTATCTGGTTATGGAAATTTCAACAACAACTTTTTTGACTCCTTCGCCAATGAATATCTCAACAACGCGAATGATTGTAATAGCAGCAACAACTTGGATGCTAATGTTGATCTTGAAAGCAACAACAATACCAATAATCCACAACTTGTGGGAACTAATTTCAGCTCCAATAATAACCCAATCAATCATAAACCTTTCAACTCGGCAATTATGGACAGTACCTTAAGATGAAGTTGTTTAACTAAATGAACTCATTTTTGCCCACTATCTACTATCCTTTTTGAAAATTCTGCATTCATATAGATCTAGCCGACAGGGTCTTTCTTATCCCATTTTTTTCACTTTTACTATCTATATTTTTATTCTCACTTTAGTTTTCGCTTAGCATTTCTCCATATATTATACTTTCACTTACTAGTTCCCCCCTCTTTAATTTGGCTTGTTTTTTATTATCTTGGGTCAATTGCTGCATCGCAAAGGTGCAAGATTTGCTGAAATGTCGCTTATATGAATTTGGTGTACATTCTAACACTGCTGAACAGGCTATAGTATAAGCTTCATTGTATGACAATTTTTATAATATGTATCTCATGATTCATTGAACGACATGTTGTTGCCTGTTTTGTGTGGACCGTCTGATACGGCTTTGACCTTTTTTTTTTTTTTTTTTTTTTTTTTTTGTTTCTGTTACTTTTTTCCGTTTTGTTTAGATGCTTGTCACCAGCTGTGCTTTTTTATTTACTATCTTTTAGTCTTTGTTTTACTTAATAAACCTATATAGCATTGTGTTTCTTACTAAAATCTCCGATGATACGCACCTGCCCGGGTTTTGTAATCAAATATACTGTAGTTATAGCCGTGTTGCTATAGCTTTCGCCATAGCTATAGCCCTACCTCCGAGAGGAGTCCACCAACCGTTTTCCATAAACAGCAGTTCTCCGTCGCAATTTGCATATATTCCCGGAAACTAACCGTATTAGGTAATTTACAGCTACCTTTGGACGCGGGATGCACAAACAGTGGAAACTTAACTGCGAAAAAAAAAAAAAAAAAAAAATAAGTACTAAGACTTATATATATATCTGAGGGTCCTGTTGCTCATATTTTATAATCACACTGATTGCTATGCTCATCTGCTGGCAGAAAAGCTAGTTAAGTGGATTTCACTATTACCACACAGAATGTCTCCTTCTGAGAAACTGACAGAGTCTATAGACTCTCAAAACGGTGTGACCAGTTTCCCGTCTGCTGGTGACCATGATCACAATTATGCCAAACAAAACACTTTTTCACGTAACTTCAACGATGGTGATATAACAAGTCAATACCTCAACCGCAGCCACAGTAGAACCCATAGTCAAGCAGAGATATTTGCCAGTCTTAGCCGTCAAGATGAGAATGAAATGGAAAAAGCCATGGAATCCACTGATGGTGGTGCCATTCAGGTGGGAAAAGATCCTGCTGCTAGTATCTATCAAAAGCAGCATGATTTCGAGATCCCTGATGGCGGCTATGGATGGGTGAATGTTGGTGTGATGTTCTTTACCAGTTTTTGCTGCTGGGGCGGTAACGCTGGTTTCAGTATTTATTTAGCTAATTATATCAAAAATCATGAGTTTGGCGGCTCTGGTGAAGATTTCGCGGCCGTGGGTGGGTTGGCCTTTGGCTCAGGCTTTTTCTTTGCTCCGTTGATTACTTATTTTGTCGGACTTACCAGTGCTAATGCTTCATTATTCCTTGGGGCTGCCTGCCAATTGGCAGCAATGCTTCTTGCTAGTTTTGCCACCAAAATGTGGCACTTGTATTTAACCCAAGGAATGCTAATGGGTTTTGGTCTTGCCCTTGTGGCCGCCCCAGTACCGTCAATTCTCCCTCAATGGTTTAGCAAAAAGAGAAGTTTAGCAATGGGTATTGGTGCTGCAGGGTCTGGTGCAGGTGGTATTTTGTTCAACTTGGCAATGCAAAAGCTTGTGGAAGTGAAATCAGTTAGATGGGCATTGAGAGCTCAGACCATAATCTGTGTTGTTATTATTGTTATCTGTGCTTTTTTGCTCAAAACCAGAGGTGATAAAATTAAGCCAGAATTCAAACCGTGGGATTTTCAAGTTTCCAAGCTTTTCGCGTTCTGGCTCATTGTTGCATGGGTCGTCTTTACTATTTTTGGTTACGTGGTGGTGCAATATTGTCTTTCTGATGCTACTATTGCTTTAGGATATAGTGCTTATTCCGGCTCAATTGCTAGTGCCCTTTTAAACGTTGGCGTTTTATTTGGAAGGCCATTGGTCGGGCTATTAGCTGATAGACTTGGGGCTATCACTGTCGCAACATTAGTGTATTTGTTATGCGGTATTTTCTGTTTAGCAATGTGGATTCCTGCCCGTAATTTAGGCACCATTATGTCTTTTGGTATCTTGATGGGAGCCTTAATGGGTTGCATTTGGGGCGCTATGGGAGCCATTATTCCGAGAATTGTTGGGCTACGCAAAGTTGGCGTTACTTTTGGTATGACGTGGGTCTGTATTGGTATTGGTGGTATTGTTTCACCAATTATTGGTCTTGCTTTGAAGAAAGATCTACCTGAGGGAGTAACTATGGACAAGAGCCAGTATACGTGGGCAGCATTGTTCAGTGGGTTATCTTTTGTCTTGGCATCGCTTTCTTTGGCAATTTTGAGGGGGTATGTTATTGCAAGGGACACATTAGCAGGTGAAGAAGCTGATTCCGACCATGGCGATGCATTGACTTTAAAAGTACCTCCAGCTTTGGTACTAAAACACTTTTGGACAATAAAAACTGAAAAGAAGGTATGATGTTGCTGGTGCCAAAACAATTTATTGTGCTACATTTTTGACAATTCTCCTAATCTTTGATATATTTCATTATATTTTCTCTCTTTTCGACTCGTCTTGACTCTTTTTTACATTAATTAGAGTTTGCTTAATTTTAATTTTTGTTCTTATTTTACTTTTTTTTTTTTTTTTGCTTTTAGTGTTTTTCGTGCATTTTCTTCGTTAGCTTGTGTTTTAGACTTCCACTCGGGCAGCTTTCTCATAAAAACTTAGCACTTGGCGATTCATTCACACCTATGCTATCTTTCATATTTCGCCTCATTAATTGTTAATCTACATCGACAGTATGTCGAAATAAAACCAGTTTGGTATATATCTAATGTAGAATTATGTAGCTTTAATACTCATGCATGTCGGGCGTATTGGCCTTCCTGTTGTTGTTTGTTTTTTTTTTTGGTTTTTTTTTGTTTTTGTTTAGGGTTGAGAACCATTTCTCAATCAATTTACTTACAGATGCTACAACATGCTGAACTATACGAAAACGAAAAAAAGAAATTGGCAATAAAAAGAATATATTCACGCAGACTATAAACAGCTTTAAACCCCGCCTAGATAGTCACGCTTTTACCAATGAAAACTAGTTCGTTATTGTCATCCAAATGTAAAGCCTTTTCAAACCCACCAAACAAATTATTGATTGGCACGAAAATCTGCTCGACCAAAAAACTGCGTACAAAGTACTTGCAACGAATCCAAGCTCGCGTTACTTTATTCTTATCTTGGAGATATTCAGCATTATAGCTTTTCGCTTTTATTATGCTATTGTCAACGATGTGAAGCACTCTGGTTTTCAATTCCACTGGATTCCCTTTAACTTTCCAATTCCTAATTTCATCTTCATCAGCAGAATACTCGCCGTCATCCAATTCATCATCGTCAATATCACCATTAATGGGCATGCTATCAAATTTCTGATACTTGTTAGCAGCATTAACCTCTTCATCGTATTCTTCAAGCTCAATACATTCTAAAATATCCATAATTGTATGATTAGTCATTTGAATTTTATCCATAAACCCAAACTTTACCACACAGCGGTACAATCCAGCATGACTTGCTGCCTTAAGCTTCTCAATCATAATATGGTCTTTCTGTTTCACATATGGGTCTGAAGTGACTCTAATTGATAAAAAAATGAATTTTGTTGGCAATGCTGGGAATGACGTGATTAGCTGCTCAAATAGTTTTGGTACTGTATTAGCGCTGTTCAATGTGTGAATGATGTTTGTATACATTATACCAATACCTTGGTAGCGAATGAGGTCGTACTGAGTGGTTTGGTGGTAATTGACCTTGTAAAAAGGATCAACATAATTGGTTTTGACTTCAGTGAGTTCACTGCTGTATTGGTCGTTATTGCTGATAGTTCCATTTGCATTACCAGTTCCGCCAGTTCCACTGGTGCTATTTAAGAGAAGATCGTGCGAGTCAAACTGTAAAACCACTCCTTTATCATTACTTCTATTCTTATTATCACTTACTAGCTTTGCACTGAGCAAAATGTTTTTTATTCTTGACCGATCAGCGTATTCTTGATTGATTTTTTTGCTGCGGCACCAGCGCCAAAAGGAAATAAAGGCAAATACCAACATCGTGACCATCAAAGTGAACCATGCACCCTGAGGAACTTTCCGTAACCCAGCCACCACAAGACACATTTCCAAAGCGCCAAAAAAGCACAAAAATCCCAAAGCAACAAGAATATTGATTTTGTAAACATAAAGCAAGCAAGTGGTGATCAAAAATGAAGTCACCACGAAATCCATTGCCACACCTAACCCATAAGCCGCAGTAACGTTGCTAGAAGTTTTGAACCCAACACAAGTGCAAATCACCGCTACCATGAGAATGTAATTAACTACTGGGATGTAAACTTGGCCAAAATGCTTGCTAGTCATATGCCGCACTTTGAAATTTGGGAAACAGTCCAAGTGAATAAGTTGCCTAAGGATAGAAAAGACTCCCAAGATAAGAGCTTGGCTAGCGATAACAGTAGCGAGAGTGGCAAGAACAAACATAAACCAGTATAATCCGGTATTAGTTCCCCCCGGAATACATAAATAAAACACGTTGGTTATACCTTCTGGATGCTTCATTAAGTATGCTGACTGGCCCAAGTATTGGATCATTAAACATGGGAATACAAAGCAGCTAAGGGTGAGCTGAATAGACAAACGTGAAAAATGGCCAATATCAGCAAACATTGCTTCAGTTCCAGTAACACAAAGCATTACCGCTCCAAATTTGTCCACGTTGCCATATCTTTTCAAAAAATCAATGGCTTCTTTTGGGTTAAGGGATCTAAAGACTGCAGGGTCGTGCTTGATAATGTTGATCAACCCAGTGATGAAAAGCATAAGAAGCCATACAAAGATTATTGGAGCAAAAAAAAGGCTAAGTTTGCCCGAGCCAAAGCCTTGAATAAGGAAAAGCAACAACAAAACGGCACAACTAACCGGTAATACCTTGGTTTCAAAAGAAGGGGCAGCAACGGCGATACCGTCAATAGCGGAAAGCACTGAAGTTGTTGGTGTAAGCAAGCCATCACTAATGACTAAACCGCATCCTAAAAAACAAAGCCCCATAATAATAGTGGACAAGTATTTATTGACTAGGGTTTTATTGTACCTGCCATTCCTCAATTTGAGTTTTTGTAAAATGGTTTTTAACTTTTTATCACCACCGTGGTTTTCAATACCGTTCTGCTCATCAATATTGAAGCTATCATGAGTTTCGCTTCTAGTAAAGGACAACAAGTCCCCAGAATTGTTAATGGTAACCCCCTTTGGTCCAATTGACAAGTGGCTAGCAATCTTGGCATAAATAGCAATTTGCCCACCTTCGTTGTTATTAGGGCCAAAATAAAGCACAATGAAGCAATATTTGCAGATGACCACAAGTGTAAAGATCCAAAAGATGCAAGACATGGCACCGAGAACATCCTTGTTTGAAGGTGGACCATTAGGAAAAATGCTGTTAAGAACATAAAGCGGTGAAGTACCAAGATCGCCATAAATTGCCCCCAAACTGCTGAACCCAAGAAACAAGACACCTTTAATGTTGGATGAATTGACGCTATACTTGTGTTTTTTCAGCTTTGGTTGGGCTTTGGTTGTTGCGTCCGCTTGAGTTTCAATGTCATTTGTGTTGATACTGCGGTCTTCTTCAAAATCATTGTTTGTTGATCTGTCCAATGTGGCAGCCATTGGTTGGAGCATAGAGAAAAGATGGCACAACAAAAAAAAATCAGGAAATTGTTATCTAACAAGGAAAAACTACTTTGAATAGATAGTATGATGATGGATGCTGTATCAATAAAGTGATGCTACAAGGTAGAAAGAATATAACTCTACAAGAAATACATTTTTTCCATGCTTCAGGGAGCCAATAACGGTTTTATATGTTTTACTGGTTGAGCATTTCCCATGCTTTAGTCGATTTGGTTTTGAAGGGTTAATTATGAGAATGATTCAGCGGCAGCCAGCTGGTGAATAGTTGATAAGAGTTGCGCTGACAACAAACAAGAAGACGGCGAGGAACTACCAATCAAAGAGGGACTAATCAGAAAAAAAAACAGTTCCAGAAAACGGGACGTTCAACGGTGCGCCGCATGCATGCATTCCATAAAAATTGCAGTTTTTCTAACATGAGCACCCCGCCAAAATAAATCTCTCAAATCTCTAACGTTAACTAATCTGCGTGGCGGTCGAAGGAGGTCCGTTCTACCTCCATTGGGTCAAGTTAGCTGATGTATTGAGGCATTTTTTTTTTTATTTCATCAGCTCTACTACGACAAAATAACGCTTCTTGAGCTCCCAGCAGCGTCGACCACCCGGCCTCAAAAATCTGGCAGGCTATGTTTATCAAATTCAACTTTGCTCAATGCAATTTTTTCTCTCCGTGTGCTACTTGTTTATGCTTTGTGTACCGTGGCTTCTGCTGATAGTTAAGTAACTGTGGCTGACCGTAGCCCATCACAGATACCCATATTGCCAGGGCACTGGGTTCTTTGAAGGCTTCACGGCGACAGCGGCGGCGCAGAAAATGTATTTTGAAAAAGTAACACAAAAGCGCAATTTCAAAAACAAGGCAGTGTGCGGCTGAACAGATGACATCACAGGAAAACTAGAAAGCTACAAAGAGCATTCATTAGCCGCTTCAAGATCTTCATTTCATTGTTGAAAAAATACCGCATGCATAAAAACATTTCCCAGCACAAAGTTATCGGGTCTTTCTGTAATTCCTCGAATAAAATGCAAATTTTTTTTTTTTCCGTGTTGTCATCAAAATCTTCGCTTTTTACTCTCTACTTTTAAGTGGTTAGCTTCGGGTATATGACCATTTACATAACGTTTCAGATGGCTTCTCATCATTAGCCAAATTCTAAACATAACATAAACGGAAGCTTCCCAAAAACGCATATATTTGTTTCCAAACTAATGTCTCATTGGGTGTCTTTTTGACCTGTAGGCTTACACACATGTATACATGCATTGGCTGCATGAGATACTAATAAAATCAAAACAAGAGAAAATGTGGTCTAGTTAGGATGCATTGTATCAATTCATGTCTATCAAAACAGCAAAAGAAGTAAATAAAAAAAAATAAAAAATGAAAAACAAACATGAAAACAAGGCAAAAAAAAAAAAAAAAAAAAAAAAAAAAGGAGGTTTAGAAATATGGAAAAAGAACTAAACTGGTAAAACACCTAATAGTACATAAAACAAAATTTAAAACACAGAAAAAATCATCTATAGTGAAATCAAATCCAAGTCAACTTAACAAACATCAATGGGCAACACGTTTTCAAAACTGTCCTGGGCTAATCTTGCTTCCGACGTGCCCGTCATCTTTGATAATTCTGTTGGTTCTGATGGTTCTGTTGATCTCAAACTGTCGCCAAAAATTTCCTCGTACGATGGTAACGACCAGTCGTTATCCATAGTAACTTCGCTGCTAAAACTGGCAGTATTTCTATCGCGGATGTCATTTTCGGAAAATATATCGTCACAATTGCCTTCAGCATTCTTACTGATATTGCCGTATCTATTGATAGCGCATAAATGACTATAATCATTCATCAATTCAAGGCGACGGTTCAATATGCTAGATGGCTCAATTATGCTTGAGATTCCACTAAGAACTTTCACTTTGACGCACATGCTTGAATGAATTAAATGCTGTGGCTGTTGCTTGCATTTAGTTTTGCCCCTGGCTTTAGCCTTAGACTTGACTTTGGCAAGCTTCTTGGTGAAAACACTGCTGTTATTGCTATTGTTAATGTTACTGTTAGACTCACCCAAGACGCACTTATCCTTGTAGATTTCTTCGCCATCATCAAGATGGCTAGTAAATTGGCACTTAAAGGCTAATTTGTAGCCTCTTTTGATATTGCAAGATCTAAAACTAGGGCAAATATCCGAAGGGATTATAACGTTTCCATTGTTGTTCTCAGCATCATTGTTACTGAAGTTTTCCGACGCGTTGAGAAATGCATTGATTGGAATCTCTCTTTCATAGATGGGAGCCTGAGTTATTGATGATATTCGATTATAATTTTTCACAAATTTAGGTGGTTGATTTGTATTACTGCGTTTGAGAATGTCATCATAATCGTTAATCGATTTGTAATCCAAAGCAATCTCATGGGAGAAGGAGTTATCTTGAGTCTTGAAGATGTTGATCTCTCGCGCATATGTATCATTAATGAATTCAGGCTTAGCCCCTTCCTGATCACAATCATCGCAAAGATTCTTCTTCTTTTTCTTACTTTTGCTATTGATACTGTCTAGAGACTGGTTCTTCACTTTGGTCTCTTCAATCAAATTAATTTGTAACCCATGAAGCACCAATTTAGCCACTCTTGATTCATTAGTAATATTGCGAATATTTGAAGGGTCTGTTATACTAACTAAATAAATCTTGAATTGGGGAGCAGTAGAAGGGGTGAAAAAGTCACTGTCCAAGAGCCTTAACTCAAAATACATTACCGTTTCGCTAGAAGCAAAAGTTTGTAATTCTAGTGCTACCTGTTTGTTAGCTCTGTTTGCAAGAGCATGATCCACTCTACCAAAAATTTGATTTGTTAGTGGGTTGACATAAGAAAGATGTCTGTCTGGAGTATAACTAGTATTGTTGTTGCTACTATTGGTACTATTATTGCTATGATTTCGCTTTGACTTCACGTATTCGTTGATACAATATCTTTCAGTTTGATTAAGTTTGAACAACTTGGGGGTTTTGTAATTTATTGGAAATTCAGAGCGTTTATCTCTTTGACATAAATCTACACTGCTTTCACGAGGCAAAAATTGAATTTCATGGTACGCGTTGGCAGTCTTGGAGTTGTTTGTGTTGTTACTACCGCTTGCAGCCGTATCTCTGGTTATTGAGATTTTCAAAAAATAGACAATACTGAATAAAGAATTGAAACACTTGGCTAGCTTATTGCCGTTGTCGCTATTGCTAAAATGCAACGTTGGTGGTAAATGATACTGTAGTACTTTACGCTTGCCGGCATACCAGTTTCTGTAATGTTTGGAAAGATTGTGTTTGGTATTTGTGAGGGAATGGATATTAAAAACTATATCTTTAGGCTTGCTGAAAGTGCTTTGATCAATGAATGATGAATAATCAGTAACCATATCACTAACACTGCTGGGCACTGAACTAATCGTATTGAATGAAGTTCTGGAAGTTTCTGTGCTATTGCTGTCCACCATCTGAAGTGACGCATCTTGGTCAGTAGCGCTAGTATCAGCACTACCATCACTGCTATTACTACTGCTTCTACTTCGACTGCTGCTATTACCGAGGCTATCTTCACTTTTGGTATAAGCGTTAGAATCTCCATCGAGCAAGCAGCAGACCGCTTCTGAAGGGATCAAAAACTCAAAGTGGTAAGTATAGGTTTCCCCAGGGACCAATTGTTGGATGTTATTTTGACTTTGAGTGCACTCATTTAGTTGCTGCTGCTGCTGCTGCTGCTCAAGATGATCTTGTTCAATATGGACCAAGCGGTGACACTCAATATTCAAATTTTGATCTAGAAAGCTAAAATTAGATTGCAATAGCGGGTTATCAATGAACTCAGTCTTTTGGCTATTTTTGATGTTGCTCTTGTCGTTTTTATCACAATAATCGCATTTGTTGTTGGGCTTATTGTATATCTGACTGATACTAGCGCTGCTATGATTATAATTATCTCCTAAAGCGGTTTTGGTAAAGCCCTGTAAGGACACATTGACATTAGTTACGGCGGTTAGCTTTCTTGGGATAATGAAAATGGTTCCTTGTAGAGTATCGTAGCTGGTGTAGACATAGTTGTTGCGAGGCGAAGGACGGATTTGTAATTTGACCTCGTAGTATTTTCCTTTGAGGATGGTGGTAGTTGGGTAGGTGGACGAAGTTACTGAAGTTACTGAAAAGGATGGGTTTCTCAGGGAAGTATTGGAGGTTGGCGATGCCATTTCTACTTCTTTTTTTTTTTTTTTTTTTTCTTGAATATTTTGTAGGCGGTGTGGAGCGGGTACGCTGTATAGTGGAGCTGAGAAGGCCTTAAAGAAAAGGAAAGGGATAGGAGTGCAAAGGACAACAGGAAGTGAACAGAGATCCAAGGGTATGCATAAACGAATATAAAGGGCGAATAATTATATATATATATATATATATATGTCTACAGCAGACCGACAGTGGAGATTTGAAATGCTGCAAAAATTCCCTTTCTTAACCCGCCGTGATTAAGTTTACTGCTGAACCAAAGCTTATAAAGTGTCTATAACACTGTGGAATCTCCGGACAATCAGCCCTAGCCGACCGAAGACGATCCAAACACAACCTTAATTGGGCTAGTCACTGCATATGATGCCTGGTGTGGTGTGGTGTGGTGTGGTTTTGCCGTTGGTCTGTTGATAGTCTATACAATATGAGATGGTGTTTGAGAGCATATGCTTCAGTGCTGTTCTTTCCACCTTGGGAAAGAGAACTCCAGATAACCGCTAAACTGATAAAGCGGATGGCGGCACAGATTAAAACGCGGTGACACCAGTATACTCTGCTATACTATATTGCACCCTGGTATACTAGACCACATGTATGTGGACTACATGTATGCAAACTACATGTATGTAGTGCGCAGCATCTCTATTGAGAAACGTGGGTTGGCAAGACAGCGCTTCCTTAAACACGGTTGGGGCAAACAAGGTGGGTAAAACGGCGCCTCAAAGCTTGATCTCAGACTGTAGCCGCCGCTCTGTGTATGGATATAATCTCCTGTATATATATAGAAAGTTTATCCACAATGCGCACTTTCCTTTTTATCGTGATCGCTTTGTGCTCCGGAAGAACCTTAACTGCAGCATGTCGACGCAGACTGCAGCAGGTGGGAGCTGGGCGACGCATGGCTGAAGGTACGCAGACACACTATGCGGTGTTAGGGTTTTGTCTTTGTGGTTTTGTGGTTTTGTGGTTTTGTGGTTTTGTGGCTCCTGCTAGAATCGTGTAAAAGGGTATTTGCAATTGATGGAGTGTATTAGGAATAATGAGGTGCCCCCAATACGCCAATCCACAACAGACAGACAGACAACGGTGCTCATGTCATGCTTGCAGTCTCGCTAGCAAGTCTTTTGGTCACTGCTGTGGATCGACGCTCAGTTTATCTCATGCTTATCTAGGATACTTGCAAGCACTACGATTCTCATTAGATGAGAATCGTGGCTTATGCAATAGTTCACTGCATGGTACTCTTTTCATAACCAATCCATTCTCCTATCAAGCCACAATAGTGACCATTATCACAATTGTATAGCTCGCGGTCTTTCATATGGCAGACACCATTGCCGACACCACAATGTTTAACTTAACGTTTCTTTATTCTATAATCATTAGATTTCATAGCTTGCGAACCGTTAGTTCTGGATTATTGTCACTTACAATTATATTCGCAAATATTGCGTCGTAATCAGACCAAATTGCGCACAAGATCAGTCTTCACGTCCTATCTATGAGATGCAATATATGCAATCCAGATAAATCTGCTTTTCTTCTTTATTTATGTATCTAAGTCTGTGATCAACTTATCAAAACGTGACGAGGCTTCCTCTAGCCGCTTACTAAAAGTTTACCAATAAAACATTACTATGGAACTGGCACTGATATTTGGCCAATAGTTTGGTAATGGAGTGTCGACTTGGAAAAAAAAAAATAAAAAATTATATTTAACCAATTCGGAAGTAAGTCATTAGCGCATTTCGATGGGAGCAACTCATGGGACACTCTGTCTAATAAGCTTCGGCGAAGCTTCGGCGAAGCTTTGGCTAAGCTCTGTGTAAATCATAGCGGAGGATGTTGTAACACTGTAGTTTGGTCATATCAATATACTTTCCGTCTGGAACTTCTTGTAAGGCTTTTTTGGTCTTTGCAGCGCACAAGATGGTTGTCCGGCTGTATTGTGATCTTTTATTTACTCAATATGAGCAATAGCGTGTTGAGCTACTTGTTTTATTGATGGTACACAAGTGGCGTTACAGAAATACGAGGTTCCAACATGACCAATAAATAGTATTGATAACGGTCAAATTTGCCATTGTTATAATGGCGGTCAAGCATTTATACTGCAATTGCATCAATTTTAGCTATGGCCACTGCCACTGCCATGGCGATGCGATGCGGTATGATACGTGTCAACAACTGTCAATAATTGGTTTCATTAAAAAGGGAGCGGGGATGAGGTACACAGACAGTACTTACTGTATTAGAGCTCACTGTTTCCCACAGGCTAAACAATATCCAATACGACAATGCCCTCGATTCAATTGACTCTGGTCCGACGCCTAGCTCTTAGCTACAGCGGTGCTGCTGTGCTGTGCTTCACATATTCCACATAGTACAGTACGTACCCACTTTCTGAGTCCGCTCTCAACTAGCCAATCATCCAATCAAATAATGAGTTGAAAGCTGGCAAACCTGTCAAGAGTTTTTGACTTCAATTGCCACTGGATCGAATGTTTTCCCTTGCTTGATCGTTACCACCATAATAACCCTTTTCGCCCGTGGTTCTGTCACTAAACGATGCGAAGCATTGGGGTAGTTGGCATTACTGTACATTGCCGCCACTGCCATCACAATTGTTACCGTATACCCTTGGCTGAGCTTCACATACCGTAAAATCGTACACTCAACGTCAATGACTTGTGGACAAGGCAGGCTGTGGCGAGTATCAATGATGACTACTGCCGCTGCTGCTGCTGCCGCCGCCGCTATTCAAAGACTCTTACTATATAGCATGTATGGAGAAGGTAAGAAAAAGAAACGGAAAGTTGGAAACACCATCAACGCAAGCCAACGCATAAAGATGCTTCCTACTGTATAACACTGCGCCACTCTGCACCATACGGCAGCGTTTCGGTTTCATCTTGTCGCAGTGGAGGTTAGTACTGTGTGGACCTTTCGAAGAATCAACGCCATTCATTTTACAATATTGCATTATAAAAACCACTGCATCTCCCCCCGTTTCATGCTGTGAATTCAATCCAGTTTCTTCTTCTTTCTATTTCATCATCAATTGATCTTATTTTATCAACTCACCTCTTCAATAACTTTTTTAATACCAATTCATAATGTCTGCTAACGATTTCTACGGTTCCGGTGAACAAGGTTCTTACGAAAGAGGCACCTCTAACCAACAAAATTTCCAACAAGAAAACGACCACGAAGGTGCTAGAGGTATCGGTGCCACTATCGTTGGTGGTGTCGCCGGTGGCTTTGCTGGTGGTAAACTCGGTGGTGAAAACCACTCTACTTTAGGTAAAATCGGTGGTGCTATTGCTGGTGCTATTTTGGCCAACAAGGCTGAAGACGCTTATGAAGACCACAAGAGAGATGAAAGAAGAGAAGAATACAACAATGAATACCAAGGTGGTAACAACCAAGGCGGTAGATGGTAATCAATTTAATTGACCGAATTGGATCAATTGTCTTTATTTTCACTACACTACAATAAGAGATAAAAGCTCACCAATCTAATCTGAGTTGGAGCCGGATCAATGTTATTTTCTCTCTCTTTTTCAAGGGTGGCAGCCAGCTTCCGAGTTAGTGCGTTTGTTCAGTGATCTGCGTTTCATATACTGTTATTGCTTTGGGTTATGCTTTGCTTTTTTGTGTTTTTGTTGTTTACTCTATTTATGCTCTTTTTTTTCTTGTCTTTCTTTTTACTCAAATACTACAATGAATTAGCAGCTACGTTATTTCGCTTCATGCTACTGCTGTAAAATGCCCTCGTGCAATAGTAGATGGACAATTGTGTTCATAGCCAATTGCCGAGAATCGTGAACACGCTGTTGTTGTCTGGGCGTGCATACAAGGTTGAGAAGCTGTAATGCAAATGATACGTAATTGCCAATGTTTTACAAATATGTTGTGTGAGCTAAGGGATGAATTTAAGCACCCATAGATTTTGTTTTGGCGATCCCCCGGCCGAGGAGAGTTCTTAAAACCCCGACCATTGGTTGTCGATTGTCGAGTCCACCGGCGAACAAGGGGTGGCGTCGGAGACGGAATGGGACGGGCGGTGTAGTGTGGTGTGGCGCGAAACTCCCGATATGATAAGCTATTTTCTTTCGGAAGCCAAAGAACAGAAGAAGCTGATTCTATTTTTTGATATCACAGAAGATGGCTACTTTTACCTATTGTAGTGTTTGGTGCAAGTCAATAAGTTATAGGCTAAAGTAAAACTTCGCTTACTGTAATGTGCTATAGCATTAGTAACATAATGAGATCCAGTGAACTTTTTTATATCTTCGTAGATAGTGATGATGATGATGCTGTTGATCATCTTTACTTGCAGATATTTGTTTGTATGGAAACTACTTGAGCCAAGCGGATTTAAATAGCACTGCAGTTGACTGTGGTGTCACAGAACCACATTTGGATATTTTGTAACTAAAACTTCTATGACCAAAGCTGAGGCTCAGTTTGGACTAAAAAAAGAAAAAAAAAAAGAAAAAAAGGAGGAATGTTCAAAAATACAGGAAGAAAAAGAAAACACCATAAAGGCCTTTTTTTGTGTTATTATCAATATGTCAATAACTTGTATATAAAATGTATGGTTCAAACTAAGAAAACAAAATTAAAAGAAGACGAAAAGACTGGAAGTCACAAAGAAAAAAAAGAAAAAAAGTGGTAATGTGCAATATTGAGCAACATCTCTTGAATCAAACCTTTTCTTTTCTTTTATTTTTCAAATAACCGGAATTTTGTTACCTGATAGCAGCAGTAGGTCAGTAACCTCGAAGTACATGGTCAGTAGTTCTTACTAGTGATGGTGTGTGTCCTGAGGCTGCATGTTGTAAAATAAGGCTCCGAAGATAACTCCGACCGAATCGGAGAATTGCGCTGCATGAAAAAATCACTTTGGATCAAGAGGAGCAGAAATCAAAAAAAGAAAAATAAAAAGAAATAATGGATGGCACAACTGAAAGTCACTTTTTACTCCACCTATATCCGATTTAAACCTCTATAGACACATACAAAGCGCGACTCTTAGTATATTAGCGCAAAAAAAAAAACAAACGAAAAAAAGACAAACGAAAAAACACTCGATTCGTTTATACCAAAAAAATTTTCTCATAAAATTGTTTCGAGTAAAGGAAAAGCAAAATGCTCCGCTGTGTCCCACGAATCATCAACAGTGAGCTAAGGTCTTCTTTAGTGATATCTTTTCTCTCAGTTCAATATCACAACGTTAGCAGACTTCAACACAAACCCATCACTAACAAGCTCCAGTCACTTTCCCATAAAAATTTTTCAACGTCTGCCAGAAACTGCAACAATTCAGATGTTTTAAACAGCATTGACAGCCCGTCATGCGGCATCCAAGGCAGCAAAATCAGCATTAAGCCAAACACCAGCAAAACCCTTCGTCATTTACATTTTCAAAAAACAATTCGTTATGAAGATGGATTACAAGTTCAGGAAAAATTCGTCAGAGCGAATTTAGATTACAAAAAGATTCAAGCTAAGATTGCTCAACAAGTGGCGAAGATCAACAGTGGGAAATATTCTGAAGAAGGCCAGGTGGGCGAGGAAGGTCAAGAAGGAGACGCAAAGAACGACGTTGATGGCCCCCAATCAGAATCCCAACCACAAGTTTCAGATTATGAAATGAAGCTTCTTACTAAACTTCTCACTGATTTAAAACCTAGTTCTATCCTTTTGACTTTTGAATTCCGCCCTGTTTACACTGGTGGGAAAAGAGAAAAATTGCATACTAGTGCTGATAAAAATATGGTGGAAATGTATAACTATAAAGGTGCATACTACTGGCAAAGCTCAAGAGGTGGACAGGTTACTTACCATGGACCTGGGCAAATGGTGGGGTATCCAATCGTCGACTTGAACAATTTCGTCATTGGAGAGCAAAATGAAGGTGCAGAGACTGAAAAGGAAGTGCCAACAACTAAAAAGAATAGTGTTTTAAAGAGTAAACGCAAAGCACTACCAGCCAGATGCTATGTTAATGCTCTTGAAGAATCCATTATTCAAACTTTGAGCAATGGTACTATAATGAAAGGCATGTCCGGCAAGAGACCATTTAATATCAAAGCATACCGTACCGCAAACACCGGAGTTTGGGTCAGCGATACTGAGAAAATTGCTAGCATCGGTGTCCATATCCGTAGAGCAGTAACGTCGCACGGTGTTGCCATTAATGTGAGCACGGAGTTGGGGTATCCTAATCGATTTGTGATGTGTGGGTTGGAAAACGCCACTACTACGAATATGGTGGAGCAATTCAGAGCACAGAAAAAGGCTGCTGATAGTACTAATGTTTCCGTGAGAGATGTTGGGTACTCTTATGCTAGAGAATTTGGCAAATTATTTGGGTTTGACAAAGTGGAGCACTATGATGTGGACTCGGAGAAGTTTTTGAGTGGTTTAAATGATGCAAGTGACGAGAATGGAGAGGGACAGCTGCAAGCAGGGGTTTACCAGAATGGGATTTTGGAGGTACTTCATTGAGAATAGAGTGATTCTGTTGGCGCTTTTTGGTGAGATAGATCATTTTTGTCCGTTAACGGCCGTTATGTATCGATATATTTTGGAGCATAATATATAAAATTACATTAAGTTGTTAATTAACACAGAATAATAAATTTTTTCTGCGATAGCTGCGGTAGCTGCGCACTGCTGCAGCTGCAGAGCTCCACTGATGTTACCACCAATGTATGGACAATGTTGAACTATTTTTTGAACACACTGGACAAAAACAGTGTCTGATTCACGCATTTTGCAGCAGAGAGACAGCCACCCAAATTAAAAGAATTGTCTACAAGATGCAAAAGTAGCACCGACAAATATATATATTTATTGCAAAAAGTCATTAAGTAAGACAACTCCCCTTTGAAGTTTGGCTCTTCGAGGAACACAATTAAATCTCTAATTCATTACAACTCATTATTAATACTTTAAACAATTTTTTCTATTATTTTTTTAGTTTTTTATTTTTTATTTTTTGCTCTTTTGAAAAAACTCTAAATTATCCTCAATTATTACAAGAAGTATTTAAATACGTATAATATACAAATAGCAGACTTCAAAAGAAATTAGTACCATTCATCATTACTCATGCATCATGTTCCGGTTTGCCCAAGTCGCTAGGTCCGAAACTTAATGGCAAGATGTCCTTCAAGTAAACTTTGAAATACTTGGATCCATCGTTATTGAACAAAAATAACGGGATATTCTGGCCAAACTCTCTAATAACTTGACGACAAATACCACAAGGACTGCCAATCTTGTCAGCTAAATCTGTAGAGACGCCAATAGCTTTGAATTTCTTGTGGCCCATAGCGACTGATCTGACAATGGTGGTGCGTTCTGCACAGATACAAGCACCGTAACTGGCATTCTCGACGTTAGCGCCGTCAATGAGGACGCCCGATGCGGTTAATACGGCAGCGCCGACTCTGAAGTTAGAGTATGGAGCGTAAGCGAGGTTTTTAGCTAAAAAAAAAAAATTGGTGTTAGTATTGATACTCAAACGGAAGGGTTCTTTTGTAGGAGGCAGATTACTATGGAATAGTATAGGAAAAGCACAAGCGCCATAAGCTAAGCGAGTGGTTGGTAGAGATCCTGACATACCGTTGATTGTCTTTTGCTTCAAAGCTTCGAACTCATCGTCGGAGAGCTCACTGTGGTCAACGTGGGCAATTGAAGAGTCAACAGGAAGAAGGTCCAGAGACATTGTGGAAGAAAAGGAGAAAAGGGAAGGAAAGAAAGAGAAAAGGGAAAAGAAGAAGAAGAAGAAGAAGAAGAAGAAGAGGAAGAGGAAGAAAAGAAGAAAGAAAGCAGAGTAGAGGAGTGTGATATTTAAATAATTGAGTGACTGGATGAGTGCGTGAGTGCTCTAGCGCGTGCGGGACTGGGTGAGTGTCTCTGTACAGATAAGCTCTTTATGCAACTGCTCCTGCTCCGTCGGACACTGGAGGTAGGCGCCCACCGTGCTGGTATCACACTGCAAAAACCTTGACCAGAGCATCGCGACACCAGAAAAATAGTCTGATTATTTAATTCTTCTCTGTGATATATCCATTCAACCAGTACTGAACAACTGCACAGCAAGCCACTTCAATGTCTGTACTCAAGAACTACCCATCGCACGTTCCGCTACGGTGGATAGACCGCGCTTTAATGACCGTTACCTGCGGCATTGGCGCCACTTTGCACCCGGAAAACAACAACTACATCACTGGTATTGGCGAGATCACCGCTTACGAGCCTGTCCTCAACAAGCTCCGTAACCAAATGCTCTCTGACCCTGTGGGGCGTCGCATTCTTCGTGAAAGACCTCATATCACTTCACAGAGCTTGGACTTGCAATATTTGCAATCACTTCCAGAGACAACTTTTGGCAAAACTTACTACAATTGGCTCGCTAAAGAAGGGGTTAGTCCTGATACCAGAGAACCCGTGCACTACATTGATGATGAGGAATTAGCGTTTGTGTTTCAAAGATACAGACAGTGCCACGATTTTCATCATGCTATTGCTGGATTGCCGATTGTGCTTGAAGGTGAAATCGCCATTAAAGCATTCGAGTTTGCCAATTTTGGGTTGCCATTTGCTGGGATAGGCACATTATTGTCACCTCTAAAGCTCAGCGCTAAACAAAGAAAAAGATTGTTTGACTTGTATTACCCCTGGAGCTTCTCAAACGGCTTGAATTGCAAACCATTAATCAACGTTTATTGGGAAAAAATATTGGAGAAAGACGTCGATGAGTTGAGAAGAGAATTGGGCATCGAGGCTCCACCGCCAGATTTGAGGCAGTTGCGCAAGCAGATGGGGTTGAAAAAGAAAGAACTTCACTTACCAAAATAGTCTGAAACCATTTTCCATGCTTCTCTAATCACTTTAAGTGCTATTTTTGTTTGATGTCACTTTACTTATACTTATGTCTTATACATACATACATAGCCAATAATATTTTTTAGTTGGTACCCATAGCTCGCTCGACATCTTTTGGGTGCTCCCTTTGTCTCTCGGAGTTAGTCCCCAGTTGCCAAATATTTCCTAAACAATATCATGAATTAATTTTTACGCCATAAAACTAATTAAGAGACATATGCATTAAATAATAACCAGAATAAATACATCTCCTATACACAATATTTACAGTCCACCAAACAACGAATATTAATCAACATAAAATTAACATAAATTTTAATGCATTATCTATGAGCAAAAAAAAAAGCTGAATATCAAATAATAAATAAAAGTCCTAACCAACTGAAAGAAAAAAAAATTTCCCCAACTAATTAGCACTCTTAGTGACCGGAACCGCCCAAAGCAATACCTGGTGGAGTACCCAAAGTAGTCTTCAATTGACCGTAGATGGTGAATTGCAAAGAGGTCAAGGTACCAACCATAATCAAACGGGTTGGCAAACCAGCGAAAGAACCTCTGACACCTAATTCCTTAGCCAATTGACCCAACAAACCAATGGTGGATTGACCTGGAGCCTTCTTAGTCTTGTTAACCTTAGACAACAAAGTGTCAGCTGGTTGAGAAACAATGGCAGCAGTACAACCGGCAATAACACCAGAAAGCAAGTTAATACCAGTAGTAGCAGTGTTAGACAAGTCCTTCTTGTTTGGAATGAAACTGTAGATAGCTTCAGAAGCTCTTTCGTAAGTCAAGAATTTAGCAATGTTGTATGGAATTTGCTTGAACAAGATTGGGGTGAAACCGTTGTAAAAAGAACCAGCACCTTCTTCCTTCAAGATTCTAGCAAAACCACCAACCAAACCGTTGGCAAAAGTTGGTTGAGAAACCAATCTAATTCTGGTGGCTTCCAATGGACACAAAGCAATGTCAGCAAAGAATTCAGCAATAGCAGCAGAACCAATGTAAACACTGTCCTTGTATTGAGAAGCGGTTTCGTAACCCAAAAGGTCAACGAAAGTCTTCTTGAAAACTTCGTAACCACCGAATTTGAAAGCACCTTGCAAGGAGTAACCGAGAACAGTTGGACCCAAACCGGTCAACAAAGCACCAACACCGGCTTCACTGACAATTCTCTTACCAGCTTGACCCATAGACTTGTAAAGAGTTGGTTCCAATTGAATCTTGGTCTTGATGACATCGATTGGAGTCATGGCACCGTGGGTGACACCACAACCGATAGCACCGGCCAAAGCGAATTTACCGTAATCAGCAATAGAAAAGTTTGGAACTTGTGGAGAAGCCATTTTGATCTGTTGTTTTGTGTATTAAAGATACTTGTGTGGCAAATAACAAGAGAAAATAGAAAAAAATAATAAAAGAAAAAGGAAGAAAAATGGGAAGAAAGAAAGCGGTTTATAGCATTTAGCGATCGCTGGCCTTGCAGATCTCACAGGGCCGAATTTTTTAATACACGGGCAGCGGTCGAAAAAGAAAAGGTGCCGCGCACTGTTAGCAGTAGGCCGGTAAAAAAATTTCACCGCGGGCACGTGAACTGTTTGCCTCGGAGACAGCACTTATAGCTGTTGTGATTGGCCGGAGAGAAAGAGTAGGGTTATAAGAAACACGTGATAAAAACTTATGCAAGATTAGGTAATGGAGCTGAAGACACAGCATGGTGTATAACAATGCGGGTTGCGGTAATCTTATCTTGGGGAGCCATTTCAGTGGGTCATATAGCAGTGTTTTAAATTACTCTATCACTATCTACAGAATGTAAGAGTAGTTACAAACATATGATAATCAAGATAATTTAACAACTTGAATACTACTTACCAACACATGACACTCATAACTAATAAGATTCCACGTTTACACACTTGCTTAGGGTGCAACACATGCAACATTATTTTGTAGCACCGGCCCCACCACCGTAGTTTCTTCTACCGGTTGAGTCATTGGCAAAATTACCAGCATTGCTGCTGGAGGCATTAGGCGTAGCAGAAACAGAAGCAGCAGTATTGTAGCCATAGTACTCTGGAGCAACATTACTGAGCTGTGGCATTGGCGAGCTACTGAAGTAGCTGTAGAAACTAGACTGATGTTGCTGGTGTTGCTGATTTGGCTGTACCTGAGGTTGAGATGATAAATACGGACCAGCTGGAACTTGTTGGTATGCATATGGCTGCGGCTGGTATGTCTGTTGTTGCTGTGGACTTGGATGGTAGTACTGTGAGTATGGCTGATTATAGACGCTGTTACTGTATAACGAAGTGACTTGGGGCGGAGCTTGATACGGTTGAGCAGTCGCATAATTCAAAGGCTGATTATGATAACCGGTGTGCCCTGTAGCAGCATTATCAACTTGTGGTGAACCAGTAATATTACCATAGGAGCACCCCAGCACAAAATTACTCTCCAACTCACTCAAAGAAATAGGGACTTGTTTTTTTATGTTTGGGGATTGTGTGCTATTTGCGGTGTTGTTGGCAGTGTTGGTTGTGTTACTACTAGACCATATCTCTTTCACAAAATCAGCATTTTTACCAATAGTTGTGCCTCTAAATTTTTCTGCAGAGTTGTTGCTGGAGCTATTCAAGCCAAAAGGAGAAAGAGATGATCGGTCATCAACCAATGAGTCAACCATGTACAGATATCGTTCATCTTCTTGAGATTTTATCTGGTTAGTAACGGTGTTCCTCGTTTTGCCAATTTCTGTTGCTACTTCAGAGTGCAATTCTTTTGGTTTTATTCCTGATTGTGAGTTGCCATCTATAGAGCTGGAAAATTCAAGAGTCTCAATTTCATCGCTGTTTCCTGTGTCATCACTATCAATGTCTTCGGCGTCTTTAATTTTACTCTCAATAGCGTCATTTTGAAGTTCGCAAATATCATTTGCTTTGTAAGCTTTTCCGTTTTCAAAGTCTGGCTCATTCTCAGAAACATCTTTAAATTCGCCAGCATAGTCAAAGTCTTCAAAGTCTTCAAATTCCTCAAAATTATCAAATTCTTCTGCATCTTTAAATTTTTCTGGTAACTTTGCCCTTTCAGGTTTGTTGTTTGAGTCCCTAGCAGCATGAGATAATGGCCGTTCGTAACCTTGTTCTTCGTCAAAATCAGTATTATCTTTTTGTCTCCATTTGCCGTTACTTTGGTCAAAAGACTTGCTTTTTCTGTTCCTATTCTTCTTGTTATTAACCCCATTAGCCGACTTCTTTGATTTGGCTTTCAAATCAATAAACCTGTTATTATTATCTCTCTTAATATACTCTGTGCTAGTATCCAACACCTCCGCTTTGTATTTATTGATATTGAACTGGCGAGTCTCACTACTGAATTCAATATCAAAAGCATTAGAAAAAACAATTCTTCTACCAAGCCAGCCGATTGCATATAACCTTAAAAGGTCTTCATCAGCAATGAGTTTCCCGTCCACATTTTCAGGATCAACTGGCTTGGTTTTTCCAGACACAGTAATCGGCTGTGGTAATTCGCCAACAAGCCTCATGTTGGCAAACTTAGACTTGTTAATAAAATCGTCCTTAAAGTCTTGGAAATAAAAATTGATTGGCTTGTAGTCCTTTAGCAACGTGTCCTCACCGAAGTATCTAAGTCGTTGATATCTATGGGCTAAAATATCCTGGTCGTGATTCTTCAGAGCCACATGTACATAAATGTCATTAACCACAAATGCGAGCTTGGAGGTAAACTCCAAATGGCTTCTTGCAAAGCGAAGCAACAATTTAGAAGGCCTTATCCAGCCTAAGATAACCCTAATAACTGGTAAATAGAATGAAAATCTATTTTTGAGTTCAAATTTGGACCCATCTTCTTCAAGAGATAATGGGAAAGTAAGGTTAAATTTTTTGTGATCAATGATCAAAATGTTAAGTACTTCAACCAGGAAAGTAAAGGCAAATTTTAAGTATGCTTGAGTAGTCTCTGATAGATCATTAAACTCCGTAATATTCTTGCCGCCTTTGGCGAGCTCATCGTTGCTCAATAAAACCTGAAATCCACCAATTAAGATAATTACCTGTTTGAGTAAAATATCAATATTTTTATCATTAAAGGATATTGCATTTTTAATTATGTTAAAAAACCCATTACTAATCTCTTTGACAGCCAAATGAATGGCTTTGCTGGATATTTTCTCGGCACTTAATATTTTCCCCGAAACAGAAGCCTTAGGGTAAAAATACCAACTGAATAAAAGCAAAAAATAAATCTTTATTGCGTTTTCGAGTAACCTATTTTTGGCCACTTTGCTTTGCCCAGATGGATGGATCAAAAACATTGCTTCGGCACCCTTGCTGTTTTTCAATTCAACAGTGAAATAGTGCAACATTGCATTGCCTCTGTTGTCAACTGCCAAAATCTTTTGAATGCTTTCAAGACCAGCATTGTTACCCAATCTTTGGTTACTGCCGCGCATAAAATAATAAACTGCTTCAAATTTGTCGCCATTAACAATTGGCGGTTTTTTAGAAAGTGGCATTACATTCAAAGAACCAAGCACTGACAAGATGTTGTAATTTGAGATATGACCGTAGCTATTCATCACCATGGCGATATGGTAAAAAGGGTCAGAAAATCCCGGAAGAAGCATGATGGATAAATTAAAAAATTCCAAGGACTTATCGAAAGAGTCAAACCTTATGGCAGTTGTACGGTCTTCTTTGTTCAAAATACTGGATGACGATGATAGCACATAGAGATAAAAAAGACTCTTGTAGCGTGACAAGTTGCCTTGGAAAAATGTAATTCGATGGAGAAAAAAAATGAGTTTTGAGATTTTCTCTTCAGACTGGATCTCAGAAGCAGCTGTTTTGCTATCATTAGGAGAAGCAATTCGGTAAAATTTGTATAATCCTGGGAAAACAGAGTTAGAAATATTATAGCTGGTTAAAATATGATGGATTATCTCTGAATAAAAATCCACAATGAGTTTATTCAACTTGCGAAATTTCCCAAAGATTTTTTTGAAGGTTACATAAGTTATGTGCAAATTCGGCTGACTCGTATTCGGCTGACTCGCAGTTTTCGATTGCAACTGTTCAATCTTTAACTGATGGAACTGCAAATAAAAATATTGTAAAATTTTGCTATGCACATTCAACCAGAGATATTCAAGTAAGTTAATGGTTTGAAAAGTTTCATCGCTGATGTTCTTATTGGAAAAGTCGTGCACCTTCTGTTGTTGCTGAGGTTCATTGTTTTCTTTCTGAGCGCTACTAAACTCTTTGTCCAATATTTCCGCATCAAATTTGGCTGTGAGCCAAATAGAAAACTTAGAGTGAGTAAAAGACAAGAGACCAGCAAACAGTGAATCATCAATAAAACGGTCAGCTAGCAATTCCTGCAATTGCGTTTCAATAGATTGCAAAGTTGAAGCAATTGACATTTTTGCAACAGTCGAAACGTAATGTTATAAATAGTATTTGTTACTTTGGTGTTTGATAGATTTAATTTTGAACCTTGTTTTATTTTGATTTTATATTATCAGGATCTGACAATATAAAAAAATCTCTTTTAAAGCTAGTTTTCGGTGTTTTTATTATTTGTTGTGAAGACACTTCTTGATACTTATTTGATAAATCTGAAACTAATGGACCAACCAAGTTCTAATAACAAATAATGCAAACTGGTTTATTGTCTAAGTTGGATATTTAACTTGATGGTTTAGGTGTTGTAGTATTGAATTATTGGTAAAAAAAAACAAATAAATTGAAAGACTGGTAAAATAATTCAAGTTGTTTTAATTAAAGATAAATCACAGAATTTGTTGAGTGTATCAAGTGTTGTTCATGTTAGGATTACCTTACAAGCAAAAAAAAAAAAAAAAAGACAATCAGTTGATTCAATGTTGTCGGTTGATATGGCAGGTAGTTTTGATGAAGATGTACACTGTCTAAATTTTCTCAAAACCGATGCAATTAGTCTCTCGCCTTCGAGCCAATATTCAATTCAATTTCTGACGTTTTTATTTATTAATTTTTTTTTTTTTTTTTTTTTTTTTTTTTTTTTTTGTTTTTTTATTTTCTGGGGAAAAGGTGTGTATCACAAGATGGAAGACATAGGTAGTAAGTGAGAATATGTTGGTATTCGCGGTGCTGCGGTACAAAAATATGAAGATGAATTCCGATAGATAAAAATCCAGTATTTACTTCTGAACCAATCTTAGGATTATGTGTAATGGATATAAATAAATATATATCGGCGTTTAGCGTGTGTGCTCTTATGTGCAAACCTAATGGGGTTGGAAATACTCTGAAGGGGGCATGATAATTCAACACATATATGTCGATAATTTTGCAAACAGGCTTTTTTTTTTCCTTCTTTTTCCTACGGCTTTGCATTCGTCCTCGGCCACCGGAATGCGCGCGTGATACCTAGTCGAAAGTCAGCTGAAGGCACCAGATCTATGGAACGCCAAACTCTGGGGCTGGCGAGTCACAACATGAGAAAATAACCTCTGCCAATCGGTCAAGTTCCAGTAGGTTGAATTACAGTCAATCCAGAGAAATACACATATACAAATGTGCAATTAAAGAGCTAACAAACAGGAGTGAAGTAAACATTGAGAACATGAACAAAAAAAAAAAAAAAAAAAAAGACAGATCAAAGCAAACAATGACAAACTAAGATAGAAGCAAGGATAAAATGACAAAAACAAAAAAAAAAAAAAAAAAAAAAATCAAAGAAAAACTAGCATAAAATTAGACAAGGTAAGAAGCGAAACAGTAAATAGAACGGATGGAATGATTGGAAAAGCACGACCAGACTGGCGAGAAAATTGTTTACGGAGTTGAATATGGGTAATCAAATGTCAGGATCCTTGTGAAGCATAAAGTCTATGACAACCCAGAAGCAGAGTCAGGGAAAAAGAAGAAAGCAACAGCAATAATAACATAGGCCATCAAGAGCATAATTCCTTCAAGATAAGTGGACTGGCCGTCATTAATCAATGAGTTGCAGATAAATACACTAATAAACATCACACAAGTCTCAAAAGTGGTGAATAACAAAGACATTGACTTATCAATCCACCATCTGATAAGCACCATGAGTGGAGTCACAAAGAGCGCAATTTGAGTAGAACTACCAATGGCCACCCCAATAGACAAGTCCATTTTATCTTTCATTGCCACAACCACCGAAGTAACGTGTTCAGCGGCATTGCCAACGATAGGGATCAAGACAAAGCCAACGAAAGTCTTAGACATTCCGGACTGCTCAACTAAATCATCAATGGAATCAACCATGTAGTCAGCACAAAAAGCCACAATCACAGTGACTACGGTAAGGACAGCAAGAGATCCAACTAGCGAGAGGTGCTGCTCAGTGATGCTAGCGGCGACAGAAATGAGGGTGCCCTTAGTTTTTCCGGTTCTTTGTTTAGTTTCAGTAGAACTAAGTTGATTGTTTACGTCGGGACTTCCATGGGTGAGAATTTCCAAGCTGTTGCGGTTGTTGGCATGTTCATTGACAAGGTTAGGACCAGGACCCGAGCCAGAACCAAGCGCAGCAGTAGCATCAATTGTGTTGTTTTCTGACAGCACAAGTTGAGAACTATCAGAACTGATATCTTTATTTTGGAATTTTGGTGGAAGAATATTACCTTGTTTGGTTTCAGTTTTTTCAATGGCATTATCCTCTTCAATGACATCTTGAGGTTTCTCATCAACTTCAAACATTTTCTTGTGAGTTTTCATTTGAAAAAAAAGATAAAAAATGTACATCAAAAGCAAAAGAATACTTGTACCTCTTGAAAGTTTTAAGATTCTGTTTCCTGGGTTAACGGGACTGATGGGATCCTTCTCGTTAGCGTTCAATGTGGCAGAAAGAGAAGCATGAAACGCAGCAGGGATCATCAACGATGAGCAAGAAAGAATCATCAACGAACCCAAAGTCTGGGCCACCGTATGATTAAAATTTTGGGTGAATCTATTGTAACCACCGGCAATAAAACAACATCCTAAAACAAGCAACGAATTAGATAAGATTGAACCCAACATTGAAGTCTGCACCACTCTAATTTGATTTTGCTTGAGGGCAATCACCGCAACAATTAGCTCAACAGCATTACCAAAACTGGCATTCAACAAGCCTCCTAGCGATTCGCCAACGTGTTCAGCGAGTTCTTCAGTAGCGAAGGCTAAAATGGCGGCGAGGGGAACAATAGCGACGAAATTCAAAATGAAGACAGCAAGGGACGGCCAGTTAACATGTGGTGCGGCAAGGGCAAAAGGAATTGTGAGTAAAAGAACGTTAACAGGGGAAGATTTCAACGCAAGCCAAGTGGTGCGCTTGGCACTGGAGTACATGTTTCTGGGCTTGAAAGTGTCCTGGGTGATTATGCCTTTAAGTTTCATCTTGAAGTTCTTGGCTAAATAATATATGGCTTGAACTGTTATTGTTCTGTGAATAAATATATAGTTGAAATTACTTGTAAACCGAAAGACAGCAACAAATGTTTTCAAAGATATTTAACGAGGAAGAGAAGGCTTTGGATACTTGATTGGAAGTCTTTTTGATGTCAACTGTCTATTGTTTTGCTGCTGAAAATGCAATTCTTAGCAGAGTAAGAAAAGTATAACAGTGGCCGTTGAGTAGATAAAGGTGTGAAGCGGAGTTGAGCAAACTTTATGTATGGATAAAGCAAGCAGGAAAATAGCAAAGCACTAGGCTATGAAAATGAACTGGAACAGCGAGTGAGAGTATAACAGGGCAAAGCAGATGGCAGTGGAAAAATTTGAACAGAAAGGCAGAACCAAAACCAGAACGATATTGACAAATTCTATACACTATACATACGTAAGCCGAGTAGCCAAGTAGTCAAGTAGCGCAGGTAGGATGGGAAAACTTTTTGAGGCTCACAGCGACACTGGCAATGACAACACACAGCTATTTGTTAGTAAACAGAGCCGTGGACATACAGACAGGCAGTGCAGCAGAGCACAGCGCGAGCAGCAGCAGCAGCAGCAGCAGCCAACTTGCTAACCATCCAACCACAAAGCTGGCTCATCGAGGGTCTTGGGAACGTTACTGCCGCATGGGCAACGGCCTTGCTACAAGCTACAAGGGTGGTTAGCTGCGGCTGGTACGATTGTCGCTCAACTGAAACGTTTCAGTGGCAGTTAGCACACAACCTGCCGATAAACAAGTTTAGATTCTTGGGCAAGAAGCGCGTTTTATTAGGGGGGGACCAAGTATTATGCAACATAAAGCGGTTATATGCTGGGATCATATATATCAGGTGAATATCATCTGATCCAGGCACATGACCTATACATTGACATGTCAGCTGACTGACCACATGACCAAAACTGGAACTCCCACGCGTTGCTGCTTGATTGAGCAAGAGATCTCGGGGGAACTCGCAGTAGCGCCAGCGAGCTAGTTTGATTGCAATCTGGTGATGGCCTTGCTGCTTTTTTCCCTCCCCAGGGCGGCCGCCGTGCGGGTGGGGCAAGCTTTTTTTTTTTTCGTCTTTCCAAGCTGTTCCCGCTTGGGTTTTTTTTCCTTTTCCACTTTGCCATTTGACCACCTTTTCTTTCTAGGCTTGTCTTTTTTCAAATTTGTTAAACTTTGTTTCTTATTCAGGTCAAAGAGAATATTTAAAACAAAGCAACCAAAGCACAGTCATCATGCTTAGAACCTTTGCCCCAAGAACCGCGGCCACCGCTACTTCTTTGAGAAGAGTTGCTGGTGTTGCTGTTGGTAATGCCACTACCGCCAAAAGATCCTTGGCCACTGCTGCTCAGTTGGAACCAGTTGATGAAAGCCAAGATGAGTTAATCACCATAGACTTGCCAGAATCCTCTTTCGAAACTTACAACTTGGACGCTCCAGCTTTGTCTTTCCAAACCAACAAATCTACCTTGCTCAAGATGTACAAGGATTTGATCATTATCAGACGTATGGAAATGGCCGCTGATGCTCTTTACAAATCCAAAAAGATCAGAGGTTTCTGTCACTTGAGTGTTGGTCAAGAAGCTGTGGCTGTGGGCATTGAGTATGCCATCAACCCAAAGGATACTGTGATCACTTCTTACAGATGTCACGGTTTCACTTACATGAGAGGTGCTCCAGTGAAAGGCGTGCTTGGTGAATTAATGGGAAGAAGATGCGGTGTTGCTTACGGTAAAGGTGGTTCTATGCACATGTACGTTCCAGGTTTCTACGGTGGTAACGGTATTGTTGGTGCTCAAATCCCATTAGGTGCTGGTATCTCCTTTGCTCACAAGTACAGAAACGAACCAAATGTCACCTTCACCCTTTATGGTGATGGTGCTGCTAACCAAGGTCAAGTTTTTGAATCATTCAACATGGCCAAGTTGTGGAACTTGCCATGCATCTTTGCTTGTGAAAATAACAAGTATGGTATGGGTACCGCTGCTGCCAGATCCAGTGCTATGACCGAATACTACAAGAGAGGTCAATTTATTCCAGGTTTGAAGGTTAATGGTATGGACACTTTGGCTGTTTACCAAGCTTCTAAATTTGCTAAGGACTGGTCTCTTGACGGTAATGGGCCTCTTGTCATTGAATACGAAACTTACAGATACGGTGGTCACTCTATGTCTGACCCAGGTACCACTTACAGAACCAGAGAAGAAATTCAGCACATGAGATCTAGAAATGACCCAATCAGCGGCTTGAAACAGCGTTTGTTAGAATTCAACATTGCCACTGAAGAGGAAATCAAATCTTACGACAAGGCCGCTAGAAAATACGTTGACGAACAAGTTGCTGAAGCTGAAGCTAGTCCAGCTCCAGAAGCTAAGATGGACATTTTGTTCGAAGACGTTTACGTTCCAGGTAGTGAAGTTCCAACCTTGAGAGGAAGAATCTCTGATGACACCTGGGATTTTACCAAGAAAGGTTTCCTTCATCAAAACAGAGTCGAGTAAATTAGTCGACTGTAGTTACTGATAAGGATAGAGTTTTTCGCATTTAGTTTAATCAATATAAAAAAACACAACGCACACCAAGTGAACAAATAAATATTATTACGGGTTTATATGAAGGCATCTTGTAGCGATATGTCTAATGACTATGCGTAAATGTACCGCTGTTCGACATTATGTATGTTATGATCTGGCACTCTTGTTGTTACCGGAAGTCTCTTAAAGCCGAGGTGAAGAAAATCGCATAAACTCGTAGTGCGATTAGTAACAATTGGTGCGCACTGCGTATATCTGCACTGTAATGCAATGAGAGTAAAATAGCATTACTACTTCTAGGAATAAGGGTGAAAGCACCCCGTGAGCACTATAGCGTACTTGAACTACCAAACATTAGCATGTATGCTATATAGCCTAGACCGCAGACAGTATACAGAAGTGAATTTGTTCTATTATAGCTTCTTTTAGATACTTTCCGTTCCCTCCATCGCGGTCGTGTGTAGTGGTAGTGTCAGTGGCAGTGGCAGTAATGCTTTTGGTTAGTGATAGTCCACAACAGCAAATATATCTTTGTGGAAAGCGCATAGATGTTACACGCATTGTTGGAAATCTAACAGCCGTCCAAGAAATTCTGCACTGAACGGTGCTTCATCAAAACGGTCGTAACTACAAAGCTATTCTTCGCTCGCGTACAATCGATTCACACTTTGTCTATCGAAGCCTCTTAGGTTATTGTAATCATTCAGATCACTTTGGTTTCTCGAGCAGCGCAATCACCCGTGTATTTTCCTCTTTTTGCAAGTGCTGCGCTTAACTACGGGAGCCGCTACACACACTAGCTGTCCTTTTTTTTTTTGCATTTTTATTTTTATTTTCTTTCCTCATATTCTGAAACCAAGAAGATCCTTTATTTTCACCGGCGTACTTGCCACAGTATCGATCCTTCTCCAAACCAGAATTACCTTCTACAACTGCCATTCACACATTCATACACTCGCCTCCGGTTTCACCTCTATAAATATATATATATATATATATATATATATATATATATATACTTAGACGCACACCTCCTTTGCAAACCCTTCTCGCTGCTCCTCGATTTCTTCCGCGCCGTTTCCCTTTCACACATCTTTTTCACCCGATCATTGTCAGTCAATCAATCAATCTAGATCTCCATTAATGATTTCTACTCTGTCATGTCTACTCCCATAGTCAAGCGCAGCGCTAGCACTTCCACACATAACCACAGCAATATCAACCATGAACCCAGTCTCTCATTAAAGATACCAAACAGCAGCCTCGATACAATGCTCGCTAATAACAATAACAGTAACGCTAACCCGAATCATTCTAATAACCACTCACTTAGCGCTAGCGCCAGTTCTTCTGTTTCCTCACCGTTGAAATGGAGATTGGGCTCAAGAAAGCTGTCGCTGTCTCACCGTGATTCCAAAGACTCTAATACCAAAGATACTGCCAGTATAAGTAGCGGCGAGAACAGTCAATTTCATGGCCATTCTTCTACTTACAGTTCTCATAGCACCTACTACAAACATCATCACAATAGTACCAGCTATCATCAAACCTACAATAATCAAAATCATACTCTCAAAAACCACCATAGCACACACAGTACGCACAGTACGCACAGTACTCATAGTGCTCATAGTGGCTCTAGCTATCATCCAGGAATGCCTTTGACTTCCCCTCAGCTGCTGTCTCCCAAAGTTAGCATCACATCGCCGTTGCAAGCTAGAGCTAAACCAGCAATGACCAGCTACGAGGCCTCAAGAATGTATTTGAAGCAATCTGCAAGGAACAGCAGTAATAGTAATAACAGTATGGCAGGGGCATCTATGGCGACTGCTTCATCGGGAGGCGGATTTGCTAATATCAATTGTAATAATGGCTACTATGGTAGTAGCAACAGCAGCAACATCACTTATAATAACAACAATATCATTAGCTCACCTCTTACAACCCCAAAATCAGCTACTCATTTGAAACATGGCATACATAACAGCGGTTCTTCCCATACCACAATCAACGCTCAAGAAAATAGTAACAGCAATATCAGTAATAACAATAACTCTTACAAGCCAATCCCTTCGCCATTTGATACCTCTTCTTCTAGTTTCGCCAAGTCCCCTATTCTGCAAATGATGATGAAGTCGCCAAAAGTTAATAAAAAGGCTAGTACTTCCAGCTTTACCTCCATCATTCCAAAAAAGATAAGGAGTAACTCATCAACATTCAATAATAATAATAACAATGATGCCACACTCAGCAAAGGGAAGAAACTCAAGAATAAGCTCTCTGATTTAGACTTGCACATGTACAAAAGAACTTCAGGCCAAAACTCGTCATCTTTAAATTCACAGCCTCCACCAGTGCCCAAATCTATGCCTTCATTATCTGATGTCGGTCAAATCTCGAATGGCCACCAAATGTACCAGTCATTACAACATCGCACTATTGGAAGCAGTCTTCAAACTCAGCAGCAGGCGCCGTTACCATACGCAATCAAATCTGTCCATAATCAAACTTCAAATCAAGTGGCACATGATAAGCTATCCCATGGTCATTCAGCTAACCATAACCAACCTTCAAATAGTGCGACTAGTGCAACTAGTGCCTCAAAAGATAGGCAAAACTTGAAAGATAAGAACTTTATAATATGTGATGAAAAGCTAGAAATGGTATTACAAACTTCGCCCACTCAAGTGGAAAAAATTATTGAGCTTCGTTGTGGGTGCTTTTGTCACGAAGATTGTTTACGCTCCAGTGTTCAATTTGAAAAAGAGAAATCGATGACTGACTTAGCAGTTGGTAATAAAGGACTTAATTACAACAAATTGCCATTAGCTGAAAAAGCGTTTCCGATTTGTTTCCATTGCGAAGGAACCACTAAAGCAGTACCAAAGAGTCAAGATTTAATGGACGAGTTTATTACTGAATATGTTACTTATGAGCCAAAGCCAGCGCTAATTAAAAACATCGCTTTTGCTAATGGTAAATCAGCAACAGCAATAGCAGTCACTAATTCATTTTCAGTTGCACCGCCTCAACGGCCAGCAACGGCCCCTTCAGCTGGTGATGATAGTGGTAACGCCGATATTAGTACTTTTAGTGGTAGTCCTGGTACTAAACTCAATGTGAATACTAGCTTCTTATCTAATAGCCCATCGCACAACCCTTACCAGAATATCAATAGTCCTAGCAGCACTTACAACAAGTCTTTGCCGTATATACAAAAGCAAAGCTTAAATACTAGCAATCAAGTAGTGGCAAATAACCCATACATTCAAAACACATTAAACGGTATAGGAACTTTCGCTCCAAGAAAAGATGCCTCTTCTGCACAGCTATCAAGTAGGACGAATAGCGTCAATAATGTCAGTATCGCAAATACTCCCAATTCAGGTAAGCCCGCTAGCATGGCTAATACCATTAATAACAATGCTGACACAGCTATTACTCCAACGCAGACACCAATTTCTAGAAAGCAATCCAATCCGAGCATCAATCAAGGACCGTTACCAATAGTAACGAGAAAGAAACCCACTACTAACATCGTTTTGAAAGGCAGTGGTAGTCCACTAGCTAATAACAAAAAGCACCATCAGTTTCAGTTTCAAGTTACTAGACAGGCACCACTGCCTCCAATCAGCATCAATAGCGCAGAGCTGCGACAACAACATATATCTAGGCTCAATTCAAAAGCTTCGAGCTTAAGCTTGGGCAGTAGTCGTAGAACCTCACCATCCAAAAGGCTACAATCTGACAATACGAGTGGCAGCAGCAACAGCAACTTTGGCAAAACAAGCAATGCAAGCTCTGGATCTGTATCCCCAGCAAAGCAACAGTCCTCATCAACGTTACAGAGAAACAAGAAAAATAATTTGTTTATCGATATTCCAACTGCAAAAGCCGGTAAAGTTATCAAAAATAATAATGGTATCAATAGTAATATTGCTGGTACCTCTGATGCTAGTAGCAAAAGAAGGAGCATGCATAATTTTTCGTACGAAATTCTTAATCAGCAAAGCAGTGGTAGTAGAAATGGCATTGTGGCTGTTTCTCCAACTTCAGCTTCTCCTAGTTCTGTGTCTATGATGAGCAATTATAGCAACAGCAAGCCTAAGGCCGTTGGTACTATGGCTGAATTCCAACCACCGCCACAGATAGTGCCTAGTACCGGGAAATTAAAACCAAAGGCGAAAACAAAAAATAGAAGCAGAAGCAGGACAAGAACAAAAACGCGCAGCAAGCAGTATAGCATATACACTGACTCTAACCGTTCTAGGGGGTCTTCAGTTTCAGCGGTTTCGTCAGTGGTTTCTTCAGTGTCTCGCTCACCATCACCAACTGTTTACGATTTCCGTCACAATATTAACAGTAACTATAGCAATAGCAACACCTTATCAAGATCTAATTCTCTTAGCTCATCTTATTCACTTCTGACCACTAGCAACACTTATTCCCAACACAGTACAACTGATGGGGAAGATGACGAAGATGACGAAGATAGCAGAAATACTTTAATCAATAATAGAAAGATTTCACTTACTACTTTGAGGGAGAAATTTGTGGCCCATTTGAGAAACACCTTGCTTGACAAGACCAAAAATGAGGAATTCGATATTGATGATACTACGTTGCTGACATTTGGTGAATTAAGGCTCGTTGATCGACTACTGATCTCTGTCAACACCATTGATGCTTCTAAATTCAGCGACAAGATCGTATATTTGTTCAAATATCGGTTGTTGCTTATTGATGTTCATTATGACAGTTTCATTTCATTAAAATTGGATCCTATAGCTAAATTTCCAAAGATGGAGATTTCGTCTACATCCATCATAAAGCTAGATTTTTCTGCTGGTTCTGTTACTGACCCACTGACTTTATCAACATCAACATCAACAAGGGCTAAAGCGAACCGCAATCGCAACATTAATGCAGTTTACATTTCTATCGAAGAAAGTATGAATGACGTTATCCAGAAATGGGCCGGTGCAATGTGTGATTACGAATGTAGCTTCCCACCAGAGTTCTTCACCAGTACTTTGCTCGAATTGGCCAATAAGTTTTTCAATGAAGGCCAGCAACAGCAACAGCAACAGCAACAAGGCCTGCTGGTCTCATCTCCAATCGGTGATAGTGGTGATGTGAATACTGGGAGTGGTATAGTATTCCAGCATAATACAGAGTCACAATCTACTTTGAACGTTATCGATAGACGGTCTGCAAGACTCCATAATAGCTATAATAGATTATCAAACAGCAGTGTATTTTCTGATGTTGGTGCTAATAGTAAGACCAATGATAGCCGCAATAGCAAAAACACAAGGGCTAGTTTTAGAGAAAGCAATTGCCATCGTGCTTTCAAAACTACCCCGCAAAGCTTGTTGTTTTTTGTTAATATAGACCAGAAGTCACTATCCGATAGTCATAAGTCATTGCTTATCAACATCATGAAGACCTTACTGTTTAAAATTGGAGAGATTGAGATTGTTAAAACTATCGATAATTTTGAGACTCATATAGGGAGCTGTTCTGATGTTTCAGATACGCAGCTTCTTGATCTTTTTGGTAAAAGCAGAGCTAGCTCTATTGACAGCGACGATGAGTCATTCAATGTAAACAGCTACATTGAAAAATTTTTGCAAAGTCACAAACTGGTTATGGTTCAAAACAAACATCGGCACCCTGACATTGGAGTTTTGTTACTTTCTACCGCAGAAATTGTTTCTCCACCACCTATCAATTTTACTGTTCAGAAATCTTATGTCCAAGTTGGCTTCACGCTGGGTATAAATTACTCTAAAAAGCAAGCTCGTAATCTTCATCATTCAAATGGCAGAGGCTCATCTGTGGCTACTTCCTATTTGCCTAATAGCGTGGTAAGCGTGCCAGTCTGGGATAACTTGATGGAGGCCATTTGTAAAGGATTTCACATTTCGTTCGATAACGACAGCTCATCAGGTGTTGACGAAAGTGAAAGTGAAAGTGATAGCAGTGAAAGTGATGATGTTGAAAGTGATATTGATGTTGAAAGAAATGAAACCACGAGAATAGATTTTGATGAAATAAGGGATAAAAAGCCAGCAGAACAGGCACACATGCATCAACAGACGCAACTAACGAGTATAAGAACTAATTCTATTATTGTTGATAATGGCCATGTTGTTGTAAATAGTGGTGACGAAAGTGAAGAAAATAGTGAAGAGAATGACAGTTCTGATAATGAAAGCGATTATGATAGTGATGATAGTACCAAAGAGCAGCTTTTGAAGTTGAAAGAGGAAGGTTTGTTAAAAGATGATGCCTTGCTTGGAAAGCATAATGTTGGGATCCTGACACACGAGCTTCTGCTGCTGCTGCAATCACCTGGCAGCAATAACAACATTGGCAAAAATAGCATTGGCAACCGCGATAGTAAGTATGGTAATAACAATGTTACGGAGGCTGTTTTCAATGACACATATGACAATAACAGCATAGATGACTACGAATACGTTGAATCTTCTGATTCAGATTCGGGCTCAGATTCAGAATTCGATTCAGATGATAGTACAAAGGAACAACTCCAACGAATTAATCAAAATGAGTTATTGCGGAGTCTTGATAAATATAAGCGCACTGGCGTGGAGCAATACAAGAGTGATAACAGTGAGCTTGATGATGTTGATTTATTACATTCAACGGTTCAAAAATCAAAAGGTGACGATGTTGATGAGACTACGTTTCGACACAATGAAAATAAATTGGCTGAAAGCCCTGATGAACCAAATAATGATGAACTTCAAAAATTTATTACAATGCTGCATACTGAAAATATAACTCATCAGAAAAAGCTTTTAAGCCCTGTTTTTCTTGAAGGCGAAGCTGCCAAAAGTGCCGATAACAGTCAGCAGCCATCAAAAAATGACCAGAGCGACGAACGAAAAAAAGATAACAGCAGTCTGGAAATTGCTCCCGCGAATGATTCAAGACGTTATTTGAACCTTAATAATATAAAATCAGATAATGATGTAAAACTAGATAATGATACAGATCCTTATATTGCAAGTACCGTTGTCATTACAAACCAAGCACCAAGGAAATCCAGTTTTGTCCAAAATATGGCCAAATTGTTTCAAAATGGTGACAGCTTATCATCGATGCCAAATCGTTGTCCCTCTTCAGCGCCCTTGTCTTTTCCCTTGTTGAAAGCTAGCGACCCAAGCTTAGCTTCAGCTGGACTACAGACTAATACTTGTACCAACAAATCCGCAACTGCTAACTTTCATGCTAAATCTCGATCGATGAATGTGCCGAACAACCACAGCGATAATATTCACGATAAAGCAAGAAGTATTAAGTCTAGCATTGTCAATAATGGTGCTGCTATACCAACTGCATTTGTGAATAAAATTCATACCCCGGCAAGTTACGCGCATCGGAACAGCAGCAGTAGCTCTAGCCTAAATACTGGGTTTTTGAGTAAGAATAACGGCAGCAGTAATGGTATTGGAAGTGGCAGTGGTAGTGGAAATATCACAAAAAATATAAATACAGATGATCATAGCGCGGGCGTTGCTAAGGTCGGTGTTGATGTTTCTGGTAGTAGTACTGATGGTGGTGAACCAGAGTTCAGTGTTACTACGCCAAAGGATCAAATAATTCATGATGTGGGCGCTGTTGGTGGTGATTCCACTTTTGCTCTTTGTAGTTCAAATGGTGATCAAACTTCTGCCGATCAAAATACATCCAGTATTGAATCCAAAAAGGAAAAAGATATCAAAGTCGAAGAAAAAGGTGCAATAGAAGATTCTATTGCCGATAAAAAGGTTTCGTATAACAACACATTTGATATGAATACTAGCAATGATAAACCTACTAGTGACGTTAACAATACAAGGTCCCCAACACCTCGATGGAGTGTGTTGTTCCAAGGTATTGACAAAGAATGGGAATCTCTTCAAGACGACGATGAAGGATATTCAAGATACAGCAAGTGGAAGACCCTTAGCATGAATGGTTCGAAAGCTGATGATCCAAATCAATAATAGGCTCACGGGAATCTTACCCACCAATACTTTTCACTATGTTCATTTGAATCACATTTATTTAAAACAATTGTGAGACAATTGCATGCTTGCTCTTTAGTACTAATTCTATAGTAGCTCTGTGTTTTTCTTGCAAGAACCAGGATTAAACAAGTATGCTCATTTGTTTGTATATCTGAATTAGTTTGACTTTACTTTCTTATCTCTTGAAACATGCTCTCAATTTATTACAAGCATTGCTGCTTTCCTTCTTGAGTACACCAAATTTACAACCTTCATGGATTTTCTTTGTAATTTAGATCTAATATCTAGAAAACTTCATGCTTACTTTGTTATGCAGCCAAAGTTTTGACTAATTATTTGAAGCTTATCATGTTCCATGTATAGACTAATATCCATAATAATAAAGGACACCCGAATTAAAATTATCAGATTATTTGAAAATAGTAGGAAGTAAATCATCTAATCATGTTTTGTTTTTTTTTTTTGTCAAATGTATATATTCCGCCATTTTCAGTGAGCCAATCGTGCCTTGTAGACGGAGGACACAACATTTTACATTCATATGTCGCTATGAAAGCACGCGTTATCAGACAGAGCTAGATACATACTATTCATTATTGACCAATGGAAATCGGTGAAATGTGAGAATGTGTTATTATTCTATTTTATTTTCATTTATTATTATTAGCACAAAACATGGTGTTTGTGTTTCTGTTTTGCTGCATTGTAAAAGTATTAGTTCTACATAATGAGAAGTTTTAAATACACTAGTATTTTAGTTGAGACAGATATTCAACTGTTCTTTTGCAAATATTGTCATTACGTAGACTAAAAAATATCACCCTTTACTAAAATCAAGAAAATAAGGAATTGTTAACGTCGCCTACGCAATTTATACATGAAATGATTAATGATGTAGAGAGTTTAAATACCTAAACACAGTTTTAAGGAATGCTTTGATCAAAAGATAAAAGTTTAGAGAACGCAGAAATGGAAAAAGAACAATAAAATAAAACATAAAAAAAAAATAAAAAATAAAAAAAATAAAAAAACACTCACAGGATATGTTCACGGTTTTAAATAGCTAAATTTCAAACTAAATTGCAAACTAAAAATTAAAAAATGCTAACTTGAAACTATTATGGCTAAAGTAGCAAAACACATATTGATATATCATACGATTTGAATATCCTCATTGATAGTGAAATGACTAAATCTTCCAATTTCGTTTAAAATATTTAATGCCCATAAATCCTTTTCCTGTCTGGACCGTGCCATGAATATCATGCTACGGCCTTCTGTGCCTAACCTATTGACACTCTTAATAATACTTTCTTCGACCCTATGCATTTTTTGTTGTTGTAATTGTACCACGGATGTTTGTGTTGAAATTCTTTGGCTTTTTTTATTTGAAATGAAACCTGGCTTAGTATTCGATGCTGGGTCTCGATCGTCAACCTTATCAAATACGTTTAGTGACCCGATAGATTTTTCTGTCTCTGACAGTTTTCTCTTGGATGCTTTTTTAATCAAACGCTTGGTACCTATCCAAATGGTAAAACATCTAGAAGTTTCATCTTCTGCCGACTTCCAGCCATCGAGATAGATTTTTGGCAATGGGTGATGACCGGGATTCATGATGTCAAACTGCCGGTCGCGGTGCAAAAGGTTGGCTGAAGTTAACTTTCCAGAGTATAAGTAGCAGTTACGCAACGGAATGCTCAAATGATGTTGATAATCTGCACAGGGGATTGACAGATTGCTGAAACTGCTTCTTTTATACATTTGATAAAGAATTAAGTACCCAGGAGATAGCACAACGTAGTATTTTTCAAAGTTGGCGTGCTTTCTTGGCTTATAGTATAGTTCTCCATGATAAAGTATGTTCTTTAAAACCGATAATGTGTTGATATTGTAAATGCTAGCATCCAGAATTCCTTTTTTTAGCTCCCAGCTAGATGCTTTTTCCACAAATATTGGTTCAGCATACTCTGAAATTCCCAAAAGATTAACATTAACATCCCTGGTATATTTGGCTCTAGATAAATCTTCTTCTTTACGAAGCTTCCAATATTCAGATAACTTGTTTAAGCGAGATACCCATTCGTCTCTAACCGGTTGGCTGCAAGCTTCGAATGTAATACACACGTTACTTTCAAGCACCACTTCAAAAAAAGCATCATTTCCTGAAGCCCAGTAAAGATTTGTTCTTTTCCATTTGCTAGCGTTGGTGGGGCGCACTGTGCTGACATTGCACAAATCTATCACTCCTTCTGACTTTAGCATATGGAAATTATTTCTCTTTGCTTCTAAAAGTGCAGTGCTATCGTGCACGTAGAACTCAGCATCGTTAATATCAGGTCTTAGCCACTCAAAATGGTCATTTTCGTCTATTTCAAAATTTTGCATTTGGTAAAACTCAGGTAAAGTTTGCAAAACCTTGCGTAGCTCTTTAGCATCAAGTTTTTCATTTGCCTCAACATCGTATAGTTCTCTAATTGGTGGTAAAGCATTGAAATATGAAGTATAAAATAAAAACCCTCGGTTAGTGAAAAAGTATTTTAAGTAAGTAGTTTTGTTGTGTAGAACTGAATAGACATCGTTACCGGCCTGGTCTGATAATTTGTACAAGAATCCTTCTACTGGAATGGGCTCATCAATAAAATTACCTTTGTAGGATATTGCGCGAGTTGGATAATGTGTAATAATTCGCAATTCTAGTGTGTAGCTATTGCACATTGCATTGTATTGCCACATTATATTCTGATTATATTCTCCAATCCATTCTAGTCTATCATAACATTTCCAAGCTAATCCCAATTTATTCTTGTAATTAGTAGCATTCGCTAGCCACCCTGTAATCTCTGGGAAATTGTATTCAACTTCTTTTAGTCTTTCTAGAACAAGATCAATAATAACAGATATTGATGTCGAGTTTTCAATTCTATATCCGTACTTGTCGTAAGACAATGACAAATGGCTCAATGACTTACTTTCTTCAATGATTTCTTCGTATGCATCTGCAGGTACGAGTATATCAATTCCAAAGTCCAAATCTGGAATAGTGATTTTCATAGTTGAGGATTTGGATAAGCCCAACGATGTCTGAATGAAAAGGTACCAGTCAATTGACGCGAACTGTGAAGCGCATTTAAATATATATACTTTCACGCCACGTTCACTACCGCCGCCTCCTCCTCCTCCTTCTTCCTCATTAACAGGAAAGGAAATAGCCACAGACTTGTCCAAAGTGTTATAAAAGCTAACTTTGCAGCTGCGGATATCTAGCACAAAATCAAGTTGTTTCTTTCTCCTGCGGCTATCTTTCATTTGTGAGGCCTTCTCTTCATATCTAATGCTCCGATTGGTATAAAACTGTATTAGCAACGGTAACTCAATGTCTCCAGTAGATCTAGCAACGACAACATACTCTTTCCACCTTTCAAGGGTTCTTGATTGATACGAAGCAGCATCACTTAGATTTTTTTCAACCGCTTTAACGTTGGGTAAAAGCTTGACCATTACTAACATTTTTTGAACTTTTACCATCTCTCCAACATGAAATCTGCCAAATAATTTAGACAATAGTTCTACTCTCTCATTATAAAGTTCATCTTTAAAATGCCTTGCCTTTGAGACTGTTTTGTGTTTCATTTTATGAATAATTTTCGTATGTTCTTTTCCGTGACTCTGCTTCTTGAAATTGAAAGGGGTTTCTGTACTTTCCTGCGCATCTCCAGGTTCAGGAGCAAGTTGTTTTATAACATAAGCAACCGGGTCTTTTTTGCGGTTTTCCGTTCTGGTAGAATGTAGTTGTTTCGCCTTTTCATGTTTGTTTTTTGCCAGGAGCTTTTTCTGTTCTCTTTGTTCTATTTTATGTTGTTTTTTGTCATCAGTTCTAATATTATCTCTATTATTGTTGAACGCTACTTTTTTGGGCACTATGCCCCCGTTTTTCATACCTCCCTTAGTTATAGCACCCTTGAATTGGCCTTTATTTGTAAACCGTAAGCTCTTGTGCTCTTTTTTCTCAAGAAGCTCTAGCGTTTCACGCTTTGGACTTGGACTGGTAGTATTAATATCAGATATTGACAGACTTCTCCTTAAATGGCGACAATTTTTACCAAGGGTTTTGCCTTTCAGCAAATTCATTTCAGATTTAACTTTTCTGCTAGCTTTATCAAATGCACCATTTGACATTTCCCATTGCTGTTTAAGTGAGTAGTTTGCTGTATACTGCACATTGTCAAAGAAATTCTTAACTTTCTTGTCTTTGATATGGTAAAATAGTTTCATAATCTTCAATTTTGGCTGAGGAGCCCAAACATCAGGGATTCTTCCTAAAAAAACGACAGTTGATTCTTTTGCAACTTGTTCTGGTGTTGCATACAAAAGTCTGAACGATGTGAATGACGCCTTGGGTATTAGTATTCTTTGCTGACGTTGAGCTAACCGAGCCTCATCATTTTCATCGTTGTCAACGTTTGTGGTTAAACTAGTGCTATACTGCCTGCTCGTCATATCAGAGCTGTTCACGGTTAATCTGCTTTGCATTTTCGCCACGCATCCTCTCTGGTTATTTGTATTTGGCAGTGATATGCTGCCAGGGCCCACCGTTGTCTGTTAATCAATGTGGTACCTTTTTTTGTTATTTGGCACTGTGATCTGATTAGATGACTTGCTTTTTTTGAGTCTCATTCATTTCAAGCGTTAACAGAGAAAAGAACCGCGATTTTGGAGTGCGCGTATATATGCACACATCTGCGTTTAAACTGCCTCTATCATATTATATATGCATTGGTGTTCTTTTGCATATGTGATAATATGCGTACTAACGCATGTTTCACTAAAAACATCCCTTTTTCTTTTTGTGGATCAGATCCAAACCTACACGCTCTCTTTTTGCGGAAAAAAAAAAAATCAGCCATGGTGGTCGACACCTTCGCGTGGTAAGCACGAACCTTCGTCAACACTTTTACTTCATCTTTTCTCAGTACTCGATCTTAGTTGTTTATCAGTTTTTGGACCTATCAAGCATCCGTATTTGGCTCATCTGTGTCTTTTCAGAGTTGACAACTTCTACAGTTTGAAGATAGATGGGACCTAAACCTACAGAAAACGGTGAGTCGGAGACTCACTTGGGACCTCATTGTACAGCGTTCAAGGAGTTTCTCTCTAACTCATCAGAAATCAAATCAGACAGACATGCAAATTCGTCGAGGACAAAGAAAGCTAGAGAGAAGTTGTTGAAGCTTTCCACTGAACAGTTTTCTGAATTGAGTACCGATGTTTTTGATGAGTTAAATAGACGGTCTGACAAGTCACCCGAGAAGCCTGGATACTTGTTAGCCAACGACCAATTTCATCCCAAGCGCAATCAAGCAAGACGGAAGTTAGCTTCTCTTCCATCATCCAGATTCAAGGACTTGGTCACTGATATGCTTTATGAGGTTGAAAGAAGGGGTTTGGATACTGAAAAACCGACAGATCCTGACGCTTCAAATGATCACTCTACTGCACATATAGGTATTCAAGCTGGCACTGTGATTCCTACAAAATCAACTTTAGCTTGGAGTAGCGATGAAGAGGATGAAGATATTTCAGAACGGAAAGTTGAAAAACCCAAGCCTGTTCTGCCCAAAGCCATTTCGAATTCTAACTCTAATATTCAGCATAGTAGTCAGCAGAACAGCTCGCAGTCTAGGTCAATTCAACCGCATCATAAAGTTACAAACAGTGATGCAAGTAATGACTTTGCTGTTGAGTCTCCGCAAGCTCGAAGCCACAACAGAAATATTAGTGAGCATTCATATCTGCCGCCTTCTAAGCGCAAGTCCGTGGATGACCGTAAAGACAGAGAAATTGAGCTTTTATTAGCGGAAGGAAACAAAATGGATAAGACCATCACCCTACATGAACAAACTATTGAAACCCTTAGGGCTGATTTGAGAAAATTGGAGCTGGAAAAAAGCGAATTGCTGCGGTCTAATGAAGACAATCGCTCCAAAGTTTTTCTGCTTGAAAGAGAGTTGGCAGGAAATAAAGGGCTTCTTGATCTGTTGCGCAACGAACAAAATTCGAAGAGCGTAGGCTCAGAAAGTAAAGTATTGGAGCTTCAGCAAGAAATTTCAAAATTAAACTTTACCATTTCTAACTTAGAGAGAGAAAAATCGGCAGTCGAGAACTCCTATATTAAGTTGAAAGACGATTATGAAAAGGCTAATGGAGAATACAAGAGTATTTTAGATGACTACAAGGTATTGCAAGAGAAGTATAACTCTGTTTTGTTGTCAGAGGAGGAGGTGAGAAATGAGGTCAATGATGAACGGAAAAAAAATGTTACTAAAATCAAGAAACTTGAAACTGAAAACAGATCTCTTTTAGATCAACTTGAAGCCTCGAAGGCACAACTTGAGTCTCAGAAAGTTAAACAATTTGCATTGTCTAGAGGTCTACCTTCAGAGTTGAATTCGAAAGATTCTCTTTCAGAAATAGGTAAGATTGAAGATAGATTAGAAAAGGTAAAAAATAAGAATATTAACGACGACAATGAATCAGTAGAGGGGCTTAAACTTCAGATTCTAGACTGGCAGAAAAGATATCAAGATTTGCGTTCCGAATCTTTGAAACAGCCTATGACTAGCGGTGCTAATGAAACACTGTTATCATCTTTGACAATAAAGCCTACGGATCTCTCTGAAAATTCCATGGAGCAGTTTGTCGATCCTGGTGGTTTAATTTCATTGAAAAGTATTGTTGATTTGAATTCTTTAATTTCTTCGTTCTTGCTTATTATAAATGATGATAACCTTAGCACCGATCTATTGTTCGAGACTATCACTAAAATAACAATAATTGCAGGTAATATTGCAAGTGAAGGTGAAACTATTAACAATGGAGAATATTCGGCTCTTATCAAAGCTTCTGTCTCTCATGCCATTACATCGACCAGATTCTATGCGGTCCATGGGAGAACTTTGCCCAAATTGGTTGTTGAGACCGCAATTAGTGAAATTGCCTTTAGTGTTTGCAATTTGGTCTCATCAGCCAAGGCTCACAAAGCGGGAGGCAATGGTTTTACTACTTTGATTGGAGACGTCCCTTCAAAAGGACAACGCTCACTTAATGCCGGTGACTCTTTTGGTGAAGACGCTAATGGGTCTGAAGAGAGCATTCCGAATGTACGGCCTTTAAGGATGGCCAAGAAGAATGGACAAAATCTGTCACCAATTATCACCACTAAACGGGAAAATCCATTTACCACCAACTTTTCATTGAGTCCTAACTTGATTGCTATGTCGGCGCCTAAGTTTTCCTCATTTGGTGCCAATAATGACCACAAAAATAGCTTTGGTGTATCATCTAACCATGAGAGCAATAATTTGAAAAACAGTCCACAACTTGATTCTAAAAGTGGTCAAAATCATACAAATGGCCCGGGTTTGACAAGTAATTCTAGCAAATTCAATGATTCTGGGCAAGAAGCCAAAGGGATTTTTAACACACTTAACCTAAGCAAGTCTAGCAATAAGGTCACTGACTTGGATTTTGAAGCTGAGCCAACTATGAATGAACTATCTCCTAATTTTATTAGCAAATCCGTTAGTGAAAAGAGTAGCGCAAGTCCGGCTGCCCGCTCCTATGAGAAAACTGAAAGCGAACGAGGCACAGATGGTGTTGCTTCTAATTTGAATTATACAAATGGTAACAACCTCAAAGACGCTGTTGACGCTACATATTCTGCAACTCTGGAAAATCATGTTGACAGCTTTGCGACATTAAGTAAAAGTACAGAGTTAAATCGCAGTAGTAGTACTTCAAGTAACACTGGTTTTGCTGAAAAAGCCGAACAAGGAACGCATAACAAGAATACCGATTATGCTCATAATGATTACGGTCGGAAGCTGGCCGAAAATGGTAATTTGCAAAGCTCTAAAGATGATGGTATTAAGAACAACAAATTTGAGTCTAAAAACATTGTGAAGAAGTCAATTATTAATTCATTTGACAATAATCAGAATAGTAAAAACTCTTCAACCCACGATATTAGCAATTTATCGCAAGATACTAAAGAAAGGGATCAAAGAGAGCAGCAAAGTGTGAGTCAATTGAATAGTCTGTTGAATAGACAAGAAAACGGTCAAGAAAGTGGCCAAGGAAGTGACTTAGTAAACGGTCTATTTAATAGTCAAGAAAATGGACAAGTGCATGATAAGAAGGATGGTCAAGCAATTCACAAGGAAAATGGTCATGTAACAGATCAAGAAAATGGACAAGTGCATGATAAGAAGGATGGTCAAGCAATTCGCAAGGAAAATGGTCATGTAACAGATCAAAAAAATGGCCAATCTGGTCATCAGAAAGATGATCAAGAAAATGGACAAGCAATCAATCAAGAATATAGTCAGAAAAATGGGCAAGTAAATGGACAGATTAATTATCAAAGCAGTGAGCAGGTAAATGGCGAAAGAAATGGACAAGAAAGTGATCAGCAATTGCAGCAAGTAGTGCAAGATAGCGATTTACTGCTTACCAAGGATATAATACCTGAAAAGTCATTAGACCAAAAGAAAGATAGCTATGCAAGCTTGAAAAATGACTCTAGTTTAAGGTTATCTAATCAATCAACTCCAAAAAAGGGCTCCATATCCAGTTTGAAAGACAAATTCAACAAAGATGCCTCTAAAGACGGCTACGAAAGACCAGTGACTAGAAACATGCCAACTTCCAAGGGCAGTATCTTATCTAGGGTCAGGCAATTAGAGGATTCACTGAATCATAGCAGTCCAAACTCGTCCCCTCACAATTCACCAAACCCAGTTAAACCGCTGTCTGATATAATGGTTCTGAAATTTGGCGGCAGATCAGTTTCTGGAAATTTGAAAAAAGAAGACTCGCGCAACTCATTAGATAATAAAACAACTGAAATCAACGGCAATAGTTCCTCAAATAGCTCATTTAGTGGCTCTCCAAGAGCTCACAAAACGAAGAATGAGCCAATACCACAAGTAAGTTCTAACCGCAATATTACCCCACTGAAAATTATAACCCAAAAACCTAACACTGAGGTCTTTAGCAGTAATGACAATATGCCTTCGCCTTTGCAGGAGACTCGTAAGACAGACAGAACAGCCGAATTTGACATCAATGCCTTTGACATTGCTGACCCTGACAACACATTAGCAGAATTATTGCTCTACTTGGAACATCAAACCGTGGAAGTCATTTCAACAATTCAAACATTATTATCTGCTATTAAAACTCCAGATTCTACAACAGGCACATTGAAGGAGGGTGCTAAGGCTATAGGAGAAGTGGTTGGTCAAATGTTTGATGCAACCAGTGTCTCAATGGCTCAATCGAGAAATGTTCAATTGAGAGAGCACGGTAGATGGGTAGTTCAAAGTTTGGCAGATTGCGGAAGAAGGATGGATATGTTGTGCAGCAATGACAAAAGTGACGATGATGATTACGCGGATAAACACTTCAAACAAAGATTGGCAGGAATTGCATTTGACATTGCCAAGTGCACTAAAGAGCTAGTTAAAACTGTTGAAGAGGCAAGTATCAAAGAAGAGATTGCAGTTATTGATGCTAGATTGAGCAGAAGTAGAGTAGAAGCATAAACTATTGTGATTTAATCTTTACTGAAGATTTTGGTTGTTATTGTTTTTGTTTTTCTTGTTTGTTTGTTTGTTTTTATTTGTTTTTGTTATTTGTTTGCTTGTCAAACTAATTTTATCATCATTATCATTATTTTCAAGTCTATTTTTTAAATCTTTTTTCATACGTTCCTTCCGAATTATTTCCTTTCCTTTCTAGAATTTTTCTATATTATTATTTTATTCTCATTTGAATACCCATTGCCTTTTATAATAGCCTTTTAACTTTTTTTTACCGCCGCTTAAACGAATTAACAAATCCTAGCAACATTTTTTTTTTCTGCTGCATTTGTACTATTGGCTCATCCAATAAAATTTGGGATTAATTTATCGAAAGGTTGTCAAGTTTATTAAAGCCTGGTTAAATACTTGAAATTTGTAATTTCTGGATAAGCGAGATACCATTGTGATGGGACTATCTGATTATTATGCAGCTTGCAAAAGCGCTTGCACAACTCATCGCACCATCGCGCATAACCTAAATAAATATGTAGAGAAAAAATATATATAAGAAAAAATTTTCTAACAAACATAACATCATAAACTTGACGAAGTAAAATATAAACCTAAACGAACCACACTATCATATAAAATGAGTGCCGTTGAGCAAAACCCAAATACTAAGACAGAAAGCTTGCCTAAAAATAAGCTAAAGGGGGAAAGAGTAAATGGGAAATCATGGAAGATTGAAAAGCCGGCATTTAATAAGTCATTAAACCATACGACGAAGAAAGAAAGTTTCAAAGACCGCAAGCAGAAACAAGAGCAGGAAAGGCTTGTGAAAGAAAAGTTGAAGCAACTCAAGCAAGAAAAGGTTGACGAAAAGAAACAAAGAATAGAGGATATTAAAAAACGTAGAGAGGATAAAGAAGAGAAGGAAAGATATGAGAGATTAGCTCAGAAATACCATGCTAAGAAGGTGGAGAGATTACGCAGAAAGGAAAAGAGAAACAAGTTGTTGAATGATGGTAGAAAAAAATAGAGTGGTTTTTCATTTATCTCCAAGTATTAATCATTATAATTTTTTTCTTTTACATACTAGGCGCATGGGTCTTGGTAGTAGTACTATGGCTATTACATTGACTAATATGATTTACTACAGTTATTTACAATTGTTTGCTTTGATCCTGTTGTTTTCATTAAAGAAAGTCGATGGGTTTCCTCGCCATGGTGGGTGCTTGAGGATTGCAGTACTTGCTCAGTTGTTTTGCAAGAATTTACTCACTTGTTGGTGATTACCTGTGGCTGACTGTTTTTCTTATATTGTCGTTTGAAGCCATATATTATTTGTTGCATTGTTATTATTATTGTTCTTTTTTTTGATACTTGAGCGGGCATGTTGTTAAACAGCTGCGCTCTTATAATTTGAAGTTTTATAAAGACTTAGTTTGGGTTTATATGAGGATACTGTAAAATCAATTTTATTTTTTACTAACTACTTGAAATTATATAGTAAGAAACATACACATGTACATGTACAACAGTGTACACTACAATGAATCAGTAATCTGACATACCGTATCGTTCATTGAAAAGAATGTTATACCTAAGCGCAACAACATCAAGCCTCAAACAGTATTCTCATAATATTTACGCCAATTGAAATCATAATTTTGTAGTTGCAAGTTATTCAAACATAGAAACAATAATTGGAGCACCTTTGATTGCATCATTGCTGACAAACCACTTGATTGGAATGTTTGGCAAGTCATTGACCAATTCACCAGGTAAGTTTGACTTTTCTTGTTCAAAGATTTGTTTGATGGCAGGAGCTTTACCTTCACCTTCGGCGACAAAGGCAATGTTTTTAGACTTTGCGAGCAATGGTAAAGTGAAAGTAATTCTTCTAGATGGAGGTTTAGGAGAGTCATTGACATTAGTGATGAGTCTTTCAGTTTCCTTCAATTGTGGGTGGTTTGGGAATAAAGAAGCGGTATGACCATCTGGACCAAGGCCCAACAAAACCAAGTCGAAGCTGTGGTCTTTTGGTAAGAGAGATTCGTATTCTTGTGCTATTTTAGAGTCATTAGTATCATCTTTGTCGTGAATCAAAGATTCGTTGATGGTAAAGATTTCTGGACCTTTAACTTGTTTTTCAGTCAATGCACTCAAGACTTTATCATTGAACAACTTGTAGTTAGAGTCCTCGTGGTTTAATGGCACCAATCTTTCGTCAGAAAAGTAAATTTCCCATTTTTCCCAATGAATTTTGGAAGAGATTTCACTGTTTTCAACTAATGCCAATCTCAAAGTTTTCACCAATGAGCCGCCGCTGATAGCAATTTTAAAAGTATCATTCTTGAGCAAGACCTGGTTTTGAATTCTCAAGATGTATTTGGCTAAAGTGTTAGCCAAGGTTTCGGTTTTGGAATAAGCAAAGACTTCTGCGTCAGACATTTTATGGGTAATTTTGAGTAATTGAGGATTTTAGTTAAACTTAAAGAAGCAAAGCGAAGGCCCTCTTAATAATATTTATTGTTGTTTCGATATATATTCGGTGTAACTACGGTGTAAAATCCGCAAGGGGTCCGCGGCGGTTGCTCAGTGTTGACGACGGAATGTAATTGCTGAGCAAAATGGCGGAAGGCAGTGCGCGGAAATCGGAGAGCAGACAGCGGTGAGGCCCCACAGTGCTCATGATCGGACCACTGCCGGGTTCTCCGCATAAAAGTCTTGGAAGCCGATGTTTTCTACCAACAGAACCAAAACAACACAGCCTGAAAAGAGCATTATATTTACTACTGTTTTCCCACATTGCGCTTTGGATTTCAGGTCACTGACTGACTCTTCCAATTTGTTCTCTTGTTCCTGTCAAGTCGGTCTACCTCTCGACCGCTAGTCTGTCTCACCAACCGAGAAGTCTCATACTGGCCCACATCAGCAGCAATGTCAGATAAAGAGGAATTGATGCGTCAGTCGCGGTTTAACCGCATCTTTTCAAAAGCACATCGATTCTGGAACAGAAACGTCTTGATGATGTTTTTGCGTGTGTACATTATGGTGTTTTTTCTTTATATTGCCTTTTTGTCCATATACTGGGGAACCTATTACAACCGCGGCTCTCGATTGCACCGGCTCAAATTTCTCGCGATAATCGCCGACGACCGGACACTGTCTACTGTGCCCCCGGTTATAGGCAACACCTTTAGCCGGATCATCACCTCCCCCAAAATTGCGCAGTATGGTACTTGGACACTTCAAAATTCTACAAACTATCAGTTCACAAATAGCTCACAGTATTTCAGTGAGCTTCTGCACAAAGTATATATTCAAGACTACTGGGCTGGCTGTGTTGTTATGCCCAATGCCTCTTCAAATTATCTCCAGGCAATCGAGCAGTCTAATGGGACGGTCAACAGCACACTGTTTGTACACTGCATTTACCAAACTGGTGTTGACATGCTTACGGTTCAGTCCTATGTGCTGCCTGTTATTTCGACCATTAGCCAGGCGCTCATGGATTATGCCCCTAACGCGATAATTCAGCCGTTGATCGGAGAAATACCTCAAAACACAAGGGCCGCTACAGTTAGAAAGACTTTGACAAATCCACAATCGGCTAACTTAATTACAGGTCCATTTGTAGCTAGCATTACGGATTTACGGCCTGCTTCATATGCGCCATTCATGGGAATTATTTATGTGGGACTCATTTACACTTGCGTTATATCAGTTCAGCTTTTTAATTTCACAGCATTTGTGCATGATAAGCTTCAAGATAAGCTACACAAGAGGTCATATTTCTTTTACAGGTTGGGCTCGTCACATGTGCTTTACGCTGCTTTAGGTCTCGCATTTACATTGGTTGTAGTTGCATTTAGACTTCCTTACAATGCAACATTTGGTAAATCTGGGTTCTTGGTCATTTGGGCAGCTTCATACTTGAATTTGGCGGCCTTGGGTGGTATCAACGAAAATATTCTCTTAAATGTGATTAGTTTTGATCGGACATATATTGGTTTTTACATTGTGGGGTTCCTCATTATCAACATATCACCAATTATGTCGGAAGTTACCATTAGTCCCAAATTTTACCGCTATAGTTACGCTTTACCAGTGTACAACTATCAAAAAATCTTAATCATTTGCTTTTTTGATACGACAAAGCGCAGACTAGGCAGATATATAGGTATTCTAATTGCTTGGGTGGTTGTAACAAACATTGCTGCGCCTTTCAGCATGAAACTCTCGAAGAAGAATGCTGCAAAGTTTGCCAAGCTAAGAGAGAGTTAGATTTTAACCCTTTATTATTCTTTATTCCTTTTTCTTTATTTGTTTTTTTTTTTTTTTTTTTTTCTTTTGTATCGGTGGGTTGGTAGGCTTGGTTGGGTTGTTTGGGTGTTTGTTCATTTTTCTGCTTGTGTTTTCTTTTTATTTTATAATATTCTGTGTTCCATACATTTTTGTTTTTTTTTATTTGTCTTTTTTTATAAAAAAAAATTATGTATATTAGAGATATACAAAAAATCCAATGCTTTATGTAATTAATTATTCTATTTGAAGCGTCTATAGTTTGTAATTTCAGCAGAAGCACAATGCTTTTAGCTGGTTGATAATATCATGCAAATTGAGTGGTTTGAAGATGCGCCAGTTGGAACATTTTGTTTATAAGATATGATATAATGAACAGTTATTGGTAGGTATTGGAGGCTTAAAATTTAGCCTTTTCTATTTTTTGAAAGGATCAAAAATGGGTATTTGGAAGTCTTTCTTTGTTGGTAAAACTGTAGTGGTTAGAGTTGTGCCGAGAGGTGTGGTTATGGGCTGAGCACTACTAATCGGTACTATTGTCATCAACAAAAATGACGCTATAATTAAATCAACTGTGTAATGCATCTAGCTTTTTAAAATAAATTCAAACAATTTTGCAAATTATAGTGCGTAGTTTTGAACATCTAAATAAATATACAATCTAGGTTGAGTACTCGGTTGCTTCCTACGGCAAACCATTCAGTATATATATATATATATATGTGTGTGTGTGTGTGTATGTGTATTGAGATGATTATGATCTGCACCAGACTCTAAAATATCTTTTGTGAATTTAATAAATCATTTTCGAAACTCCATTGCCAAGGAGCCAAGTTGCTTTGGCATTGTGCACATATTGCTGTGATTGATAAATAGTCGCAATGCAGATAGAAAAATGGCGTATGCAGTAATTCGTACCTTAGTTTCAAGCTGCGCGTATTCCCAACATCTAGTACAAATTTGTTTAAGCGACTCTGGCTGGTATCTCCGCCCGGCTGTCGCGACTGCACGCATCCTTATATTCAATATTAACTGCACTATAGTTTGGAAACCGGTTGCTCTGTAACATTATTATACTTCTTTAACTGCAATTTTGCTTTGGGTGAATTAAAGGCAATAGCCATTCTGCACTTTTAGGGGACAACGCTGTTGATTAAGAGCAAACTTTTAATTTTGCATAACTTTCATTCTGACAACATAGTACGGTGGAATGCACCGTTTTAACTGAGCTTTGAAAAACCACATTTCAATTATAAATTTGTAGCTAAAAACAAAACAAAAAAGAAAAGCAAAAAAAATATAGCAACTTGAATCGCATGTGTTACATAGATTTATTCAACATGTCCCATCGTTATGATCTGTTTTGAACATCGAAGTTCGCATGCATTTCAGAGTTCGCGTATGTGTGTTAATATTTGAAAGCCAATGGTACTACTATTTTTTCTTTCTTTTCTTCTTAAATTAATATATATATATAGTTTATTTTAAGTGCTGTACCCCTTATCGTATTTGGAAGATAGTTGAATCCAAAAAATAAAGTGTTTGGTTTAAATTAGTGCATTTGGGCCCTGTTACACTTGTCTGTCTTATTCGCAGCAAAAGGTTGATTGGATTGTATTGAGTAAAAAACATCAAAAAAACAATAGGGTTATATAGTGTCCCAGTTTTTTCACGAAACTTAAAGGAGTTCAATTTCTCAGTAACGCTAGATGTTATGCGTATGTACTAAGAGAACTGGATAACTAGAAATATTCCTGTGATACTAAGCTACGTTCTAAAACACCATACTCCTTTGTTTATTCTCAGCTCACATACTGTGAGAATGTTTTTCTTTGCCTGAACTTCGAAGAGACGAGTCGGATTACTGAGTTTGACCCACGACTATTTTATCATTTTGCTTCTATTTTCTCAAATGAATTGCAAAGCAAATTGACTAATAATCACCGGGTACTGAGCATTTGGAAGTATCAAGATAAAACCAAGCTGCCCTAATAAAGTTACAGTTATTTTGAATGAAAGTACTAAATCAAGGTAGGCATGACAAAAGGCACATAGGTTTTTTAATTTTTTAAAATATTACAATGAATAACGACACATGGAAGAGTGTTACTAAATATACCCTGATACACAATTGAATCCTTTTTGCTCAAACAAAAAACATTTTTTAGAGCTACCTAACAACTAAGCTTTGCTCTCATGCCAGCCTCCTTCTCTCTGTGACTCAAAAAGCAGAACTATTAGCTTATCGATGATGATAACGAGAACATATATATTAAAAGCGGAATGCAGGATGCATAGATCCTACTGATCAGCATACAGCAGGGCTCGCAACATAAAAGGGAAAATCAAGAGCTCTCCTTAGTTCAATCTCACGAAAAAGGAATAATTTTTCTCCTCCAAAAATTTTAATCTAAATGCATAGACAGTTTTGCTTTGTTTGAGTGATAGTCATTAACAAATCAAAGATACAATGTCAGACTTAACCCCATCATTTCAGAACTTGACTATCAGCGACGACAAGTTGTTGTTCTCTGAAACCAAGTTGACGGTTGAACAGCAAGCTTTAGCTGCTCAATGGACCAACTTAGTTTCCACCATTCAACAAGATTCGTCATTCTTTTCCAAGCTCAACGATTCCTTGAGACACACCACTTATGTATTGGGTAATGAGCCATCTAACACTGATATTGTTGTTTTCAAGTCTATTTTCCCAGTGTTAGAATCCGCTGGCGACAAGTTGAATGACGAAAAATATATCGCCGAACATCGTCACATCATCAGATGGATAGATTTGGTTCAAAATACTTTGGTTAAATTGACAGATGCTGAAAAATTGAAGATTCCGTACGATGCAAAGATCCCAGCTGAAGTCACCCAAAAGCCAAAGAAGGATGCCAAGAAAGGTGGCGCCTCTGGCAAAGAAGCTGCTCCAGAAGCTGCCGCTGCTGCTGCTGCTGCTGCTGCTGCTGCTCCAGCTGCTGGTGGTAAGCCAAAGGGCAAACCATCTCCAGAGGAATTAGCTAAATTGAAAGAAGAAAAGGCTAAGGCTAAAGCTGCTAAAAAGTCCGCTGCTCAAAATGACGCTGCTAAGAAAGAAGAGGCTGCTGCTCCAGTCCCATCTCAAATTGATCTCAGAGTTGGTTTTATTGAGAAAGCCATCAAGCATCCAAATGCTGACTCATTGTACGTGTCCACCATCAATCTCGGTGAAGAAGAGCCAAGAACCATTTGCTCTGGTTTAGTGAAGTACTACCCATTGGAAGCTATGCAAAAAAGATATGTTGTTGTCGTTTGCAACTTGAAGAAAGTGAAGATGAGAGGCATTGATAGTTTGGGTATGGTTTTGTGTAGCAGTGACGAATCTAAGGTTGAATTTGTCAACCCACCAGAAGGCTCGCAACCAGGCGACAAAGTTTTCTTTGAAGGTTACGATGGCGAGCCAGAAAAAGTGTTGAACCCAAAGAAAAAGATTTGGGAAACTGTCCAACCAAAACTTACCACCAACGAAGATTTTACTGTGGTCTACAAGGCTGACGATGGCAAAGTTTTCAAATTAGTGAACAAGAAAGGCCAAGAATTCAGAGCCAGCAGCATAGTGGCAGCCCGTGTGAGTTAAGTGAAAATGTGAGTGAAGCGTTTATAGTTCCTGTCTAAATATACTATATGCTAAATAAAGGCTTGATATAATGAATTTTAGAGATCCCACGGGATAAGTTGGCAGTAAAGCCACATTGATGTGTATGCACATTAGTATATAGGGACCTACACCAGCCACGCCATACACACCAGCCACATCAACATACACCAGCCACAACATCTCGACGGAGTGCGTATGGCAATTTCTAGGGCGGCCCCTTTGGCGCTGCGTCTATAGCTGTGCATGGATAGAACGTTCTGGCCAGCAGGAGCGAATGTGCTGCATGCTTGGGCTCAGACAGGACCACAATACCAGTGAGAGAAGCGAGCAGCAGAAGCTATTTTTACTGCTAACAGTGTGGTGTAAGGGTGGTACATGCGATTTACGACTGCGGTGCTTCTAGCAGCTACGAGTGCTGTTGGCACCGCCCGCGAGTAATAATATCATATTATATTATCACATTTAACATTAGCGCCCCGGTTGATTATGGAGTACGTGTAGAAAACGCATTGTTGTCTGCTGAACGTTAACTCTGCCGCTCTCTTTTGTCTCTCCCATCTCTCTGTCTGTTCCCCCCTCCATTGCCACTGACTGACTGGCCGCTCTTCTTCGCTATCGCCCATCGCATCGCCCCCCATTCTCTCGCACTCACAGAGCTTGCAAAAAACTGTCTCAAAAGGCATTTTATCTCTGTCTCATCTTGCCATAGCTACTGCTGCTACTGCCGCTGTCTTGTTTTGTTTTTCCGCAACGTTGTACTGCACTCCTCTTGAGCGCCCTCCTCTTTTTTTCTTTTTTCTTTTTTGTTGCACATCTTTTTTTTTTTTTTTTTTTTACTTTTTCTCTGCTTCTGCCATTGGGGTTGCAAACGTATCCAGCACCATTTTCTTATTCTGTACAAACATAATTATCAAAAAAAGAGAAAAAAGCTGAGGATAGGAGCCTAGACGCAAACACATAACCAAGACCCATAGAAATTGCATATCCGCAATTGTTTTCAGGAAAGCCGCCCTTAAGATACCAGATCATCAGTTGTTTTTCTTGACGGCTTCTTTTTCCATTTGTGTTTTGTTTTTGATCTCCTTATCTTAAAAACTTCAAGCAGTAAGAATCACATTCAATTTTTGCTCAATTTCCATGGCCGGTGAATCAAACCAAAGGATTTCCTGGTGGAAATTCAAATCAAAAGGCTCTCCTGATAATAATGACGACGAGTATGAAAGTCCTCCTCCCACGAGAATATTACCGCCAAAGACGAATTCTCCTGGGAACGTTAGGCCTTCATCTGTTTTGATATCTGGAGATAACGTCGACCCGAACCAAAATATTAGAGACTTAAGAGATCAATTCTTACAAAACAAAAATGATGACTTGTCTCATAATCGAGTATTTGGCGTTGAGCTCGAGAAATCTTTGGATGTTGCCTCTGCAAAGATCTCAGTGTCCACCGATAATCCAGACCATTTTTTCGAGTACGGCAAAATTCCCATAGTGGTTGCTAAATGTGGGGCGTTTTTGAAACATAATGGCCTTTCAGTTGAAGGCATATTCAGAGTTGGTGGCTCAAGCAAAAGAGTTAAACAATTACAATACATCTTCAGTTCTCCTCCAGATTTTGGGAAAAAATTGGATTGGGATGGCTATACGGTTCATGATGCCGCTTCGTTGTTAAGAAGATTTCTCAACTCCATGCCAGAACCAGTTATACCGCTTGATCAGTATGAAGCTTTCAGAGCCCCATTAAAGTCCAGACACAGAATCCTAAAGTATTTGGCTCATAGAGGCGCCCCAAGTGCCCCTAACGCATCTGCAAAACTTTCAGAGGTATCCCCATCTCCAGCGACACAGACACCATCTTTACTAAACACCGGAGCACAAGCAACTGCTACGCCTGTGGCGTTTGTTGCCAGCGAATCCAAAAAACCCGTGCCTCCTCCACGCCCTACTGAGAACGTTCAAAAGGATGATTCTATCAACAATAGCAAAAACTCAAGCGCCGGGCTGTTAAACCCTAGTCAGATAAATTTAGAATCTAGTAACGCGATGAAAGCCACCGAGGAAGAAGAGGAGAAAAAAAGAGAGTTGGAGAAAAAAAGACGCAGAAGGTTAAAGAAACACAAAAGATTTGTTGAAGATATTAATGGTGCACTGCAGGAATATGAGCGCCTAGTTCAAAATTTGCCAATTTTGAGAAAGCAATTGCTTTTGTACATTTTGGACTTATTGGAATTATTTAGTCAACATTCTGCTGAAAATAGAATGTCTTCGGCAAACTTGTCAGCGGTTTTTCAACCTTCAGTTTTATCTCATCCTAAGCATGACATGTCACCGGATGAATATGTTTTGTCTCAAAGAGTGGTAGAATTTTTGGTTGAATACAGTTATAAATTGCTACCTCAGCAGACTAATAAAAACATACTCAATAATTCAAATAGCCGCATGACCAGTTTGAAACAATCAAGTTCCAATGTGGCGGTATCTGAAAAGCCTACTCGTCCTTCAATTCACACAAACAAAATTAAGAGTGTTTCTGTCGATAATTTCCATATAAGAAGTCCAACTTCCAATGACATACCTTTACTTCCACCAAAAAGAACTCAAACTGATATTCTTAAATCGGAGACTCAATTGAACGGCGTCAAAAGTCCTTCATCACCATCTTCATCACCATCACCATTACCACCTACTCAACCCTCAAATCCAAAAAATAGTTTGAAACGTCCAAAAAGGGGCCATTCTAAATCTCTTTCTTCTGCTACTAATAATTCGGAAATTATACTCGGTGGCAATAGTAAGAACGGAGAAAGCAAACCTGCTAATCTCACTGAACACGAAGCTCAGATCACTACTGATGACGAATCTAATTCAGATTTTGGCGAAAACCCCGATGGTGATATCAACTCCAAGCATGAAAGTAGCAATAATGAAGATCAATCCTCCACAGGAGAAGAGAGAACACCAACCACTCCTTTGCTAACCGTTCCTGATGGCAGACGTTCAAGATGGGATGAGTCTTCCAAAGAGTCTTTTGACGGAAAGTCTGATAATAAAAAGGATAAATGGTACAAACGTTTAAGAAGTAGAAGCAGATCCGCCAATGGATCAGAACGTTCAGGAAGTGTGGATCAAGACAGGGCAGGCTCCGAATCAAAATAATTCACATAAAACCTTTTATTGGAATTCCATTTTTTTTTCTGTTTTTTTGTTTTTATTTTACTCTATTTTATTATGTTCTAGTTTTTTCTTGTTTGATTTAGCTTCTAATTACTATTTCTAGTGTAATATTCTTTATTGTCGTTGCTTCCTTTTTCTGTTACTGTTGTTGCTTTTTGGCAATCATTTTCTCCTAATTTATTCTTTGTCCGTTTATACATTTTTGTTTATCTCCACTTTGCAAAAATAGTTCCATCACAATGTTTATTAGTTTTATTTAGTTCTTTTTTTTTTTTTTTTTTTTTTTTTTTTTTACCTTTTGTTTTTTGTTATTTTTTTCATTCAACCCAAAAACCATTTTCAATACAAAATTTTATCTCTTTATCTATTTATTTAATTACTTTTCTTTGCTTTCGACTTTGCTGATATTATACCGAAAGTGGTATCATATTTTTTTTAATTTTTTAATTCTTTTATTTTTATTTCTATTTTTTTCTTGATAGATCTTTTTAGCATTTGCCATATGCTCCTGAGGCAAGCAAATTTTTGCAATTTTTCATCCTTGATAGTATTTAATTCATAATCTTCAAATTAGAATATTTTTAGTAGTAACCAAAGCGAGGCATTAAAATAAGTACTTTCATAAATAGTTAGAGCTTTTTCAATGCTGAGGCTATACATGCTTGGGTTTATACTTAAAAACATATGGCGCATTTACGAGGTAGGAAAAAAAAAAGTTTTTAGTTTAACAGCTCAGTTTATTAAGCATTACAAGTTGACTAATAAATATACATTGCTTGAGTACAAAAAAGGGAAGGCAAAAAAGAATAAGGGAAAAGAGAACAACAATTACAAAGTTTTGGTTTTTGGTTTTTGGGAAAAAAAAAAGGAAGAGAATAAAAGAAAAGTAAGCTCTGATCAATATTCGTCCTCATTTACTTCTTCGCCAACGTCATCGTTACCTTCATTTGCTTCATCTTCGCCTTCATCTTCAGCGTCTTCCTCTTCATCTATCTGGGCCACATAATTGTAAGGATCAAATCTACTTCTTTCTTGATCTCTAACAGCTTCTTCGTTAGCCGTAGACTCCCTGATAGTAAAGTTAATCTCGTCAAAGTGGACACTTTCTCTTTCAGCATCGTTGTCTTCTGGATTAAGCCTTTTCTTTTTCAACTCAATCTTACCTTGAATAGGCAAGTATTTTGCCTCGAGGTTAGTTTTTTTGTTTTTGATGGATGGGTCTTCCAAGTCAAGAGCAGATTCTGAAGTTTTAGTATTAGATAAATTCACCGCCACTTGTTTGATTTGCAATGAATCAAAATTGTCGTATTTCAAGTCAAAGTCCCTATTGAACTTCATCTTAAATGTATCTTCTTCATCGAGTTCCACTGCGTCAATCTTACGCTTTAACTGCTTGGCTCTATTTAAATCATTCAATGTAAAAAACGACATCCATTCTTCGTCAGTTAAAGTTATTGGTTTGAACACCGAGGTGGTGAAAACTGGGTTGTTAGCATTAACACCATTATGCGACTGATCAGTTAATGCGTTTGAACCAGAAAACCGATGCTTTGTTCTTGATAATGATGCAGAACCAATAAATTTAGTAGAAAAATATGCTTGATCCATCATTTCTGTGTTTGGGGTCAAGGACCATGTTCTTACTGCTTTGAGATGTTTTTTGATTGGATGTCTTAGTTTGGCAAACCCAGCGCCACTTAATGTTTCAGAAGCTTGTTCAAAACTTAACTCAATATTTGCCAACTGTGATTCAGGATCCAAATCGTTGATTTTGGATTTTTCTTGTAATCCAGCAGCATCTTGGGCATTACTGGCGTGCTTTTTATTGCTTCCCAAAAAGTGGGACTTGTTGGAAATATATTCTGTTTTTCTTAAAAATGAAACCGATGCGGGATCTTTAAGTTCGCCATTAGTACGCCCCGTATCTTTTCTATGTAAGCTGAAATCAGGGTTTCTTAATAAAGCACGGTCTTTATCATGAAGCTTTATTTTAGCTTCTGAGCCAGCACCAGCCGGTAAAGCGTCTGCACCGTTGGCAGCATTGCTGAAGGGCAAAGCGTGCAACGCAGAGCTATCATTTTCATCAAAGATTCCTGGCAACTCAATAAGATCCAAGCTCAAGGCCAATGGGTCGTGAATATTGCTTTCTCTGCTTAGATTGATGTATCTCTTAAAATTCTGTTTTCTGAACAATGACGACAACACTCCGGGAGCAATAATGGATTCGTGGTTGGTTTTCAACGAGCCGCTGTATTTCAATAATCTTGGAGGACAGTTTGGCGGCGGAAGGTCATTCTTATATCTGACCTTAGTGATGTAGTCCTGTCTCCCAGACATGGTTTGGCTTATACGTGATGAGCAATATGAAAGTAAAGAAGAAGTTGGAATTTGCTTGGTAGAAGTTACTGAAGGATGAAGAAGAAGATGAAGACTGGCACTGGCGGTAAACACATGTACATTACACTACTATCAGCATATACAGAGCGACTAATGTTCTGTTCTATTTACATTTCACAATTTGCAATTTTTCTGTTTTTCAGGCGGAGGGCGCCTGCGTGCGCCTAGCCATATAATAGCCGCTCCAGAAGTAGCTGAGCGCCAAATGCTTCACCAGGTCCTCTGCAGAAGACGGCGAGGACGATGATAGAGAAAGTAACTGTTCGATGCTAATGTCTGCCACTTGTTCAAGCTTTTGGAGCATTTGATCTATCTGACTACTGGAAAGAGCTTCTTCTTCTTTTGCTTTTTCTTCTTCTTCTTCTTCTTCTTCTTCTGCTTGCACCTCCATCGGCTGTTTGACGACCGCTTCTGCTGGCCTCTTTTTGTTCTTTGGTGCTTCAGCCAGTGATAGAGGAGGCTCGAGACCCAAAGTGCTGAAGTAGCTATTTCTGACGCTTTTGTAAAAATCGTCTACCGTTTTTTCTTCTGCCATTGTGTAATTGATATCCTGTGCAATTCCTGCTTCGCTGATTGGCACTTCATGGCTGTCCAATGGTAAGCTACAAATGACGGCGCTCTATCCCTAAGTATCGCATCGCAGCAAGCGAAACAGAGCGCTCTTTGTTATATCAGCTGACAGAAGAACATTACACCCATCCTCGTTTAGCTAGTTGATCATATATGACCAACTTCATCCTCATTTCCGGATCACTGGAATCCCTTTCTCTTCTTTGTTTTCGTAACCTACTGTATATCCATTTTGACACCATTAAAAAATCGACATCATTTTGCCCTATCCATCGTCTCACATCCACATATGCTCTCCTCAATGTTTGCGCGCAACTGCAGTCTTCTCATCTTCAGAGCGCCACTGCCACTAATACCAAAAAGACTCTTGTCAACTTCTCTCTGCGTCTGGGGCAAAACTACACCTCAGTTCTATAACTTGACCCACCCACCAGCAAGTGCTGATGGCACCAGCAAGCCAGAAGAGATCATTGTAGACGCATACAGGGCGCAGGTGCGCAACGAGTACAACTTCTTGAAGCGCATCTCTCCAAAGCAAGACTTCACCGGCGCCTACACTCAACTTCCGGAAGACTCTCAGTTCATCGAGCAGCACTACAAAGAGTTAAAGCTATTCAAACAATATCTAACTTCCAAGTACGAAAAGACCTTCAGCGACTTCAAGTCTGAAGAATTACTTAAGAAACTATATAGTTTTATTGATGAATCACTTAACGGCAGCAAAGTTGAAGTTAACAATGAGCAAGCGCTGAGCATAGGCTTGAACGTTGAAAGCATATACATTGTGGTGGACAACGAAAAAATACCGGCTAAGTATTTTCTCCGGTTTCTTATTGACGTGAAGATAACTTTGAACCTAAATAGCAACCATACTTTTATCCTCGACACCCTTCTCCAAAACAAAGAGATCTTTGACCAGGTGGACCGCCAAATTGCTAACAAGAAGAAGTAACAGCATAACTTTCCACTAGTATGTCTGTTACCCTCGGTTAACGGGAAACATATCCCCGGATATGCGTGAACCGCCTCATCGATCGACCTGCCAGCCAAGCTCCAATTTCAGCTCAGCTTGCTGTTCGGGGATGCGTATAAATAGTACTCTCAGCCTTCATCTCGGATACCAATTAGCGGGTGGCTGCTGTTTTCTTGTTTATTTACATTACATCTGTTTTCTGTTTCAACATTACATCTCACATTCAACAGACTAACATCAATAATACTCATTCACTTTACACAATGGTTAAGAAAGCTAATCTCAACGAATTGACCGAATGGCAAAAGAATGTCAATGACAACACCAAATTGTCAAAGTTGTCCATCCCTGGCACTCACAACTCGGCTGCTTTTCACACTGCTTCCCTCCCTTCTGTTCAATGTCAGAATGCTTCAATTACTGAACAATTAGAGCATGGGGTTCGTTTCCTTGATGTTAGACTTGGAAGAAAACCATTGAGTAATGTCATTTCAACCATCACCGCTACCATTACTGGTACTCCGCAGAACACTAGCTCTAGTAACGTTGATGAATTGTTTGTGGTACACAGCAAGTTTCCGGTAAAGTTACCAACTTCTACAAGATTAGATGAAGTCTTGGACGAAGTCTACACCTTCTTGGACAAGCACAAGTCAGAAACCGTTTTGTTGTCACTTAAGCAAGAAGGCGAAGGTAATTGGGAAGGCGATGATTTCCCTAACTTGGTTTGGAGAAAATACGTTGAACCAAAAAAGGACAAATACTACTTGAACACTGACATTCCAAAACTTGGCGATGTAAGAGGAAAAATCTTCCTTTTTAGAAGATTTGGCATTAAGAATAATGATCAATTGAACAGCCATTTTGGGTTTGATGCTCACTGGTGGGACTATAATACCACTAACGATGACAGAGGCTCTTTTGCTGTTCAAGATTGGTGTGAGATTAATGACGTCAATGATATCAAAAAGAAGGCGGAATATGTCAAGAACCAAGCCAAGAGAGCTACCGACTACAATAAGAGCAATGATGACAAGTTGTTTGTCAACTTTTGCTCTGGTGCTAATTTTTACAACACTGACTGTTGGCCAAGCAAGGTTGCCAAAGGTTTGACGGAAAACGGATTGGAAAACTCGTTTGGTCCTTCTTCGGGTGTTATTGTTTTGGATTTTGCCGCTGACGATGAATGGAGTAATGTTAGGGCTTTAGTTGGCCAAAACTTTTAAAATTTGCAGCTCAAGCTCGCCAGACTAGCTAGCTGGTTTTTAAAGTTGCTTCCACATATTTTATATTTAATTTTTGTTGTCTTTCTTAATCACTCTTTTTTTTTGTTAGTTGACTTTATCCTTTCTTGAATTTTTTTTTACGTTAATTATTATGCTTGTAATGGGTAGAAATGTACAATGCACTTTGTTATGACCAGAGTTTGATGATGGAAATTTGGCATATATTACTTGCCAATGAGTTGCTGCACTATAGATAGGCGTCAGATACATGCATATACGTACATGTATTACCAAGAGCTGACAAAGCATATATTTTCTTACCCTGATTGAGAAATTCAATATAGTGCGGTGGTGAAAAAGTGCAGAAAAATATTCAAGGCGGAAAAAAAAAGTCAATGAAAAATAGTTAATCAATGAAAGATTAACCTATTGAAAGGGTGATTGTCCCCTAGAATAAAAAACAAGATTAAATAACAATAACAATAACCGCTGTCAATAATGGGTAAAGGGATAGTCAAACACGGTTTCAAGTCTGGTGTTTTGCCAGTGGCTCGTGAAATCTTTAAAAAGCCAATAAAGCCAGTGAAGTTGAACCCAAGCATTCCTCAAGGGTATGCCCCAAATATACAACATCCAAAGGGCTCAACCAGAGATCCTATTCTTCCAAAACCATTTCCAGTGAGTGAAAGAATCGCCAAGACGGCTCCTAAGCCATCTAAAACCTATTCAAAAGCAGAACTCGAGCAGTTACCTGAAGATCAAAGATACAAGATTTTGAGAAGCGAGTTGAGAAGACAATATTTGGTTGGGTCATTAAAATTTGAAGAGCAAAGATTAGCAAAAGAAAAAGTGCAAGCGGAACAGCAAAGCGCAAGAGAAGAAGAAGAAGCTGCCAAGTTGCAGAACATGAACTATGAAACCGAAACTACTAGATTGACATTACCTACTATTGAAAGTTTTTTGAGAGGAAGAATAATGAGAGACAGAACTCCAGAAGAACAAAAAGCTTTGGAATTGAAAAGAAAATCCAATAGAGTGACACAGGAATTAAAGGTTAAGGAGAACAAAGCAGTTAAGCTTTTAGACTTATATTATGAGAGTGAGAATTTTATTATCGAAGAAGATGAGCTAGCAAAATCCATTGACAAGGCATTTGATTACTCTGATGATTATTATGCTACTGCTGTCAATGACGTCAAGGCCAAGCTTCACAACTTTGCCGATTACGAGCAAGAATACTTGGAGAACGTCAATAATCAGTTCAACTATGTGATGTTTGGTTCTAACCAGGACTCTAAGCCAGGTATTTACGAAATTGAAGATAATATCTCTGGTGAATTTGCTAAGCTTCAGTTTGAAGCAGAAAAGAAGAGCAACGAGAAGTTGGCCCAAGAGAAAAACGAAATAAGGGAGTCTTTGTTACAACAGAAGGATTCTCAAGAATCTTCTACTTCTGCTTGATTGTGCAATAGGTTTTTAATTTTTACTTCCAATTTTTTTTTTGAAAAATAACACACCTTTGGTTTTTTTTTACCTGTTGTGTTTGCCTTGTTATTTCGCATGCGCATTTTCTATGTGAATAGCTACCCTTTCCCTTGTCAGCGTTTATACAGACTATAAATTTATGTAAATATAATGAATCAGTTTTCAGTACTAATTATCTTGTTGTTTGTAATGGTTTTCCAAGTATACTTGATGCTTCATGAAGTTATACAACGGTTTACTCATTCTATTAGGTCGGAACTTCAGAATTTCGACCATTATCACGCGACCTCATCTTGCGCCGCTTACATAATTTTTTTCGTTTTTTTTTTCTCTTCTTTGGATTTAGAGGGAAAATTTTTTAACATAATATTTTATAGAGAATTGATTATCTTGTATTCTGTTCAGTTAATTTATTTTCTAGTCTAAGCTAATTTACTGATTATTTTTTGACATAAAAATAGTGGAAATGCCGCCAAAAGAACCACCAAAGAAATGGAAGGCCCCAAAGGGTCCAAAACCAATCCATCACAAGCAAAAGAATACCATTGGTTTAGGTAAAGCCATCCAGCATAGAAGGGCTCAAGAAAACAAAGTTGAAATTTTGCCCGATGGTGAATCAAGATTTATGACCGACAAGAAAGACGCTGACTGGGTTAAATTGAGATCAATTACTCAAGAAAATCATATTGATGATTTTTTGAATAGTGCTGCATTAGCAAACAAGGATTTCACCGCAGTGAAGCGCAACCAGATTACTATTATTAATCCAAATGCCACTGAAAACAACTATTTATTGTCAGATGAAAAAGAAAGACAAATCACTATGGTACAGTTGGAGAATCAGAATAAATTGACAGTTCCTAGAAGACCTGCTTGGAATAAACATACCACTAAGCACGAATTACAAGAGAAAGAAAAGAAAGCATTTTTAGATTGGAGAAGAGAATTTGCATTATTACAGAAAAACCATGATTTGTTGTTGACGCCGTTCGAAAGAAATTTGGAAGTTTGGAGACAGCTTTGGAGAGTCATTGAAAGATCAGATTTGATTGTACAGATTGTTGATGCTAGAAATCCTCTTTTGTTCCGCTCAATTGATCTAGAAAACTATGTTAAAGAATTGAATTCTGACAAGAAAAATTTATTATTGGTGAATAAAGCTGATTTATTATCACTCAAGCAACGGAAAGCATGGGCTGAATATTTTATCAAACACAACATTGCTTATGCATTTTTTTCAGCTGGCCAAGCCAATGAACTTTTACAGAAAGAAAAGGAAGAACAAGAAAACGCTGAATATCAAGTTGAAGACCCAAACTTAGAGCAAAAGATTTTGGCACAAGAACTTGAGAATAAAACTGAACAAGATGAAAGGCAATCTGAAAAATCTGTTGAGCAGGATACAGAAGGTGATGCCAGAGATACCAAGAAAGCTTTTGATACCAATAGTAACGATTTGGAAGAGAAAGTTAGAATACTTACTATTGACGAATTGGAAGATTTATTCATTAGTGAAGCACCTGAACCTCTTACTGTGCCGCCAAATCCAAATGAAAAAGCGAAATTACAGATTGGATTGGTTGGTTATCCTAATGTTGGTAAATCTTCCACCATTAACGCTCTAGTTGGTTCTAAGAAAGTATCCGTTTCTTCGACTCCTGGTAAAACTAAACATTTTCAAACAATTTTGTTATCCGATGATATTATACTTTGTGATTGTCCTGGTTTAGTGTTTCCAAATTTTGCACACACCAATGCCGAATTGGTCTGTAATGGCGTGTTACCAATTGATCAGTTAAGAGAGGCTACGGGTCCTACACAGTTGGTTGCTCAAAGAGTGCCAAAATACTTTTTGGAGGCCATTTATGGTATCGCTATTCCGGTGAAATCAATTGAAGATGGTGGTACTGGTATACCTACAGCTCAAGAACTCTTGACCGCCTACGCCCGTGCTAGAGGTTTTATGACTCAGGGCTTTGGTAGTGCAGATGAAAGTAGAGCTGCAAGATACATTTTGAAAGATTATGTGAATGGTAAATTATTGTTTGTGAACCCGCCCCCAAATGAAGATGGGACAAACAGACCATTGAACGAAGCTTTAGAGTTTAATAAGGATCTTTACACTATTGATTTACTTTCTGAAAACAGAAGAAAACAAATTATCTATGCGATAAACTCAACCCCAGGTTTTGATTTGGAAACATTTGATCTTTCAAAGGATCTTGAGAAACTTTCATTTAGTTCGCACATCGGTGGTGCTGATGGTAGTGATTCCAGAACCGCTGGTTACGGTGGTGTAAACTCGTCCTTGCATTCTGCTAGTGACGAATTGAACAAAGAGTTTTTTCAAATGAACGGTGTCAACAGTATAGCAAACATTCCTTTCCACAGAAAAGGTGCTGTTGTCGATAACAGTAAAAAGCACAAGAAGAGCAAAAAGCTCAAGACAAGAAATATCAAGTGATTGGTCCGCTCTTCTGGTTTTTGCTCATTTTTATTTTTCTTTTCTTTCCTTTTAGCTTTCTTACAATAGCATGGATTTAGCTTCTATATCGAGCATATCAATTATGTGTGTACTATAATTTATGAATAACAGTTATGTTGGTCTTTTTGTTTGAGTATACTGACTTATAAGTGTTGCGGCAAGTCTCGAGGGACCAAGTTCTTGGTTGCTAACGACCGATGCATATCACGTGATGCAGCGCGTTTTCTTTATTTTTACAATATTTCTTTGGAGTACGCGCCTAATGAACAATAAAGTTTCTTTTTCTATACCAGTGTATCACAGTATCTTTTGTTGGTCAGAAATTTTTAATATTGAGAAAGAGAGCTGATTTGGAGATTGGTGTGTATTGCATATGAAATGATTATGGTCAACCAATCTCGCCAGCACTCTAGCTTTGATTTGGAAGACCAGCAAAGTTCAGCAGGCAGCAGTAAAACGCGTCCTAAATTGAATATGTCTGATTCCAGCATCTCATCTAATAAAGGCTCTGATGTAACAGGAGCTTTCCAAACGAATGCGAATGCATTATCTGAAGCGGTCGAAATTGATGAAACCGCTACCAAAAAGAATAAAGTGAAATCCATTGCAGACATCCTCAAGTTTCCATCACCAGATCAACAGAAGCCAAAACGCGCAAATAAGAAAAAAACGAAAAGCAGTAAGACCAATCATAAGCCATATTTTATTGACAAAAACAGAGACCAGTCCAGTAATATTACGGAGCAAGGGTTTGCAACAGGTATGATTGGTGAACAGAAAAATGAAGTTGTGGATTTGGCAAGTGATGAAAGTGGATTTTTTGACAATCAATATCCCGATGAGCAGAATTCATCTTTAAATGTCTTGAATGAGGCACCTTTAGCATACAAGCTTCAACAGAAGACTATTTCAGAAAAGCCAAACTATGAGCGCCTAGAAAATAACTTTCTGTCGCCATTATCAAGTTTTACTGATGTTGATGATATTGACTCTGACCTAGTTCCTTTGGAGAACTTAGCGGGAAACATCGAAAACGAAAATTATTATAAGTCTGATTTTGACGCCACACAAGATTCCACGGCGACGGCAGCTTTTTTGAACACTACAAAATTTAACAATTCAGAATATGGAAGGGCTTCCTCGGAGCCATTAAGTACAGATGACGATTTTCACCACAAGTGCTACAGAAGAATTAACATCAAGAAATTAAGCGGGGATGACGTAGAATACCTGGTTTCGTCATCTGCCGTGGAAGAGGATGATACCCCAGAGAACGTGGGAAATTTGAGTCAAGTTTCTAAACTGAAAGATTCATTATTGTTCAAATTTAAATCTGATAAACTCAAGTATCAAACAAGTCCCCCAAAGCGGACTGGTCAGCACACATTAAATTTTTTGAGGCAAACGCCCGCTAAGACAGAAAATAATCAATTTCTTGTTAAAATTGCTTCACCAAAACTCAAGCATCGTGACATTGAAAAAATAGAAAAAGAAATTTTTGCCAGTAATAAGTATAAGCAGGCCAATCTCAAAAATCTATTAACGGGTAAGGCTCAGGTTAGCAAAAACAGTAAGAAAGACTCCAAATTGAAAGCCCCATTGCTAAAAGAGCAAATTGTGAAGCTCAAGCTACCAAAATTTTTTTTGAGAGAGGTTCAATTGAGGCTAGAAGCACAGGATTTTGCAGTAAAAAACCCTTTCTTTACTGCTGGCAGTAAAGGAAGAGTAGATGAATCAGATAATGCAACTAGCAGCTTCTTTACATCTGTGAAGGAGAGAAGCAAAATAGCGGATGCTAACAAAACTTCCAAGAAGCAAGATGCGGCATCTAGTATGAGAAAACTAGATTCATTGCCTACAAGACCTATGGTTCGAGACGAATTCCATGTAATACTGGAAACCGAAACTCCTACCTTAGCCAAACGGATTTGTCTCTCTCCAAAACATGAAACAATACTAGATTATAGTCAATTTATTGCAGGTACTTTGAACACCAAATTGATAAATGAGGTTGGCAATATTTCTGCGCAAGGAACATTTCACAGCTTTTATAAATATTATTTGGCAGGCGAGTTTGAGAATAAAGTGATGATGAAATTTCGAAATACGTTTGAGAACCCTAAATTTGCTAAATTTCTTGATAACGGTGTTTTCCATTGCTCAAATTTGGAAAGTCTGCATCTATGGACAGAACGCTTCAAACCAACATCTATAGGGGAATCTTTGATAGCGGAGGATGATTCAAAGTCAATATTTTGTTGGCTAAAAGATTCCTTTTTGTTACTTGAAAAAAATTACCAGTTGAAAATCCGTCAGTCGTATATCAAGGAAAAAACTGAAGGTGTCAAAAAACGCACTCGCGCCTACAATGACTACGATTTTGACGATTTTGTTGTTCCTAATTTTGAACTGACAGATGCGGATGCCGCCGGCTACAATGACTCGCTACGATATGATTCATCTATTTCTATATTTGATAACATCAAAAATGATGCTCCTTTTGTTCCTTTGATGATCTTGACTGGTCCCACTGGCTGTGGGAAAACAGCCAGTATTTATGCATCTACTCAAGAACTAAACGGTTATGTGCATGAAATCAATACAAATCAAAATCACAGTAAAAAGGCATTACAAAAAACACTCAAGGAGCTTTCGACCTCCAAAATTGTACATCAAAAGAAGCAGAAAAGCGTTGCCAATTTTTTCTCAAAGCATCTTGAACCATCATCTACATCAGTAGCTGCTGAAACGGACTTTGCATTTCAAAATGGTATTATATTGTTTGAAAATGCAGACGTACTTTTCAGAAATCATGATAAAGGCTTCTGGGATTTATTAAACTCTATTTTACAAGTTACGAGAAAGCCTATTGTTTTAACGTGTTCTGACATAACCATGATTCCTAATAATCTTGTGAGTATCGCGGAAGAACAAAATTCATTGATCGAGTTATCTAAACCTGATGAGCAAGATTTATTTTTATATTTGAAGTTAGTCGCTAGTTCCTTTAGGTTTGAAGTTGAAGATAGCATCATTCAAGATCTTATTGAAAATAGTAACAAGGACTTGAGGCACTGTTTGACCAACTTACAGTTTTTATGCGAAGGATGTGCTGATGCAAAGACAATAGATACGCGCAAATTTAAATCCAAGGATGATGAGGCAGGTGTTATTGACATTACTAATATTGATGATGATGAAAATATGGAAGCTCTCCATAGCCCTGTTGACGATGTACTGCATAAGGTGATAACGTTACAGTACTCTGACAACTTCAATGTTTCAAAGCGTGACGCATGGCAAGAGCAACAGGAAAAATTTCCAAAAAGTATTGTTGAATTTAGCAAGTACGTTGATTTGTTGTCAATGGCCGATGTTATTGAGACCGGTTCGAAATCCAGGTTGTATGAAGTAAACTTGGTGAACAGAATTGATAATTTCGAAGATCAGGAAAGTACTGATATACCTGGGTTTGATAAAGAGACTGCGGTTTTTGATATTCAGAACGATTATATTTATGACAACTATCAAGATAGTGAAATTTTAATAGCCAATGATGAAGAAAAGACAAAGATAGTAAATGATGATGATATGGAAGCGCCGAGAACATTGAATTTCGAGTTGAATATTGGAATGGAGATAAAAAAGCAATATATACCTACACTACTCATGGGTTACAGAATAAAATTCGATAAATATAAAAGCAGTAATATGGGGTTAGTGGAATATCAAGATGACATTGTTTTACAGCAAGATCAAGATCTTTACGATTTCAAAGTGAAATTTTTGCGTTTTCCTGATAAGAGAGCCATTGTTGATGTGTTCATGAGTTTTTTGCAACTTAAAATTCGCAGATTTTTAATAAATCCTCGGATTACGAGGCTGTCTTTAAATATTCTTAGCAATTCAATATTTGAAGAAGCAGATATAGTAAAGATAAATGATCTGGACACCATCAACACTCTTGGTTTTGATACCATCATTGTGGAAATTGGACCAATTTTGAGAGATTTCGCACGCACAAACATTAATCGTTACAAGCACAATGAGTATTTGAAACAAAACTCGGGACTTACCGAGCACCAGCTTGTCCATAGTGGAATTTTGAAGCCATTGAAATTTGAGCTCAATGAGGCCGTTTTTGCAAAATTGTTTTCCACCCTAGGCATCGCGGAAGCCCCATCATAATTAGCATATTTTTTTCCCTAAATCGTTTCACAAACTTTTGTTTTCTATCCTATTATGTCACCTTTTTTCTTTTTTTTTTTTTTTTTTTTTTTTGCATTTTCATATCATAATACACATTTTCGCATTGGTATAGACCCAATAATGAAAACGTTTCACCGAAAGCTGAAAGTAATACAGAAATCAGTCATAAATGATGATGCTAGAGAAAATGGATAGCAGCAGGCTAGGCGTAGATGGGATTTAATTGTTTTGCCTGATCAACTTGGCATTATGCTTTCCCAAACATAAAAGTCGTTTTTCTCATATAAAGGTGATTGTTACTTGGTGCAGGATTGTAAGATTATCTTTATCTAAAAAGGTATTGACATACATGGTCATTCACAACTAACTGGTTCGTCTACATGCATATGTTGTTTGTATGCTCACTGGTTATCGTCTAGTTATAAAGTACTCCAACGATAACAAATGACCATGAATTCGCCTCTCAGACAATTCTTGCAAACTTTTGGAGTACACGGCAGTGATTGCGCGTTAAGGTTCATGTTGATTCCGGTCTACTTATTAAAAGCCAGAACTCCGAAGCCGAGTTTTCGGCATTCTATCATGCTTAGCATCAAAGCACTAAGCCTTAGAATTTGCGCTAAACTTAGCACCCTTTCGCGGCAACCATCCGGCTCCTTTAATATGGCCCATCTGTAAACTCAAGTTATGTGTCAACAACAAGAAATAATTTAGACGAGCGCATATTAATTTAAAAATACCACTGACTATTGCTTCTTTTTTTTTTTCAAAAAAAAAAAAAATGTTTTACAAACCGTCTTACTTGCTGAAGAATTTGCTCAAGTAGCACATAGACTATAATATACCTCTCAGCCCACTACAAACTGTAAAGTGTGTTTCATTGACAAAAACAACAAGACTTAAGTTGCCTGTGTTGTACATAATTTTGTTCCGTTAAACGTCACAAAAAGGCAATAATTCCACTAGCCACGCGTCAGCAAGAGTGGCCAAGATCTTTGCGACGATCTTTCATGATTCAAAATCTCATATGAGAAATATATGCTATTTTGCACCTCCCAAATTTTTGCAAATGCTCACGTATGTCTGCAATATAATGTGTAGTTCTGTATACTACTGCTTTATCATGTGCGTGAACTGACCGTATTGTTATTCTTTTTTTTTTTTTTTTTTATTTACGAGGGCAAATACCCAATAATTTCCGACAGAAAAACAGGACTAAATATCTTGAGAATTCCGAGGGCAAATAAGCACTTATTGGAGACAATTAAAATACCTATGAATTATACTTAACATACGTAAATATGCGCACACATTGTTTATTAGCAAACCGATGGACGCAAATCTATGAAAAACAAAAAAAGAAAAAAAAAAAAAAAGAAAACAGCCCTAAGACTGTGTTAAGCTGAAAACAGAAAATGATAAGCTATCTAAAGATAAACTTCCACTAATGTATCAATATTTTTTGCAAAAGTACCCAATTCAGGACACTCCAATGTCCAGTAGCTGAATATAGAAGTAACGTCCTCATATTTAGCCGTTAAAGCTGCTCTTGTAAACCACAGTTCTTTGAAGTTACCATAGATTATGAGTAATAAGACAACAGAGGCATAGTCTTCCCGTAATCTAAACCACGTATCATAGGTTCGCGTAGTATCATACTGCTCATCCGAGTTTGCTAATAAGCAAGTGGCAAAATCTTTCATGTAGGAGTTGACTGATCGTGAGAAATGTTGACAATAACTTGAAGCTGGATCTTCTGTGCCAGGCAGCTTTGGAAAGTTGGACAGTGCTAAGATATAATATAAAAGAGGTTGGTATAACTTAATTTTCATTGAGATGATCTTGCGCTTCATTGATATAACATACTCAGGCACATTTATTTTGCAATCATTATAAATACCATTTTCGAGCATAACTTTTAAGTCTGGGATATTAAGGCGAGATATTGGCTGCTGGATTTGATTTAAATAAAAGCTAATCTGCTCTTTCAAGTATTCTTCACCAAAAGTGTTCCAAGACTCGGCTTGCATGCTGCTGACATTACTATTACCGTTGCTACTACAGCCATAAAATTTATTCATTATCTGGTTTTCTGTTGAAGTCAAGTACCAGTCCATAGTATTAATGGTATGAATACGATGAAGGTCATGACTTATGTGCTTGACAGAATAAAATACCTCGCTGCTTAACTTAGGCTCCAAGTCGTATTGAAAAATTCCTGAGTTAACGTAAAACGGCGATAAATAATTTTTCACTTGAAGTTCAAATTTAAAGCAAAACCAATATAACTTCAACACGAGCATTGATTCTGGAGTCGCCTTAAGCACACCAAACGTAACATCGGTGACATTAAGGTACATTATGATTTTGCTGCACGCCTTTTGAAGGTAGTGCCATGCGGCTAAAGGTCTCATAATATACCATTGATAGACCGATGCCAAGAGGTTGAATTGAACGTTCCAAAGGGAATATGGTTTCACAGGAGTAGTTTGCCCCATTGGTAAAGCGCAATATCCAGCCTCATTGTTACCAGCACCAGATAGGGATATGATGTTTTGAATGGCTGTTGAACGGGATGTGCTATACAGTGGAACGATAATATGCGAGCTTTGTATAATGCTCTGAAGTTGGAGAGCAATCTCAAAACATGTATAGCCAAGTTTGTAACTATCAGATGTTGCCTGTGTGTTGGAGACTGCGCTGATAGGCAGCTTATCTTGAGCAATGATAGCAAGGGCCACACACAATAAAATGACTGGTAAGGGTGTATGTTCATTGTTTGGTGTTCTATAGTTCAATAAAAAGCACGATATTGCTGCATTATCAGCGTTACAATGACAAAAGTCCTGATAGCTTAGACATAATTGCTTTACTGAGGCCAACAAGGTCGTGGAGTCAATAAATGGGTTATGTGGATAAACCTCATTCATAAAGACTTTGCTGATGAGACGTTGAATGTGCGCAAATAAATACTGTTCAAAGTTTATCAACCTTTCCAAATTATGTAGATGAAGGTTTGGTAGTGATTCTTGTAATAACTGAGTCAGAGAACGGAGCCTGCCGATATCGTTGGAAGATGCAATTTCAAGGCTCTTAGTATTTGGATATAATTGACGAGAAATACTGACAGCATTCATGGTATTTGATAAAGGATCCTGTAGAACTGTTAAATTCTTTGGGTGTTTGAAATGGTAAAATCAGCAATGCCAATAGTCTTTGGATCATTTGTCAGAAGCAGAGTCAACAACTCATCAAGTAATACACATACTCGCTTTTGAGGTTGAATAAAAGAGCTTAGCTGGTTCGAGATCGGCTCCCAATCCAATATTCTTTCTATGCTAGTATCCCATTTCGCAAAAGTTTGAGGAATAATCGTGCAGGAGCCTATGCTTGTGATTGCATTTTCCGCAACATGATCTAGTCTCTCGGATAACTGATTCAAAAACGTTTTAACTTGTTTGGACTCCGCGTTGTTAGGAAGAGTATTATTACTCAAACCAATCACAGAAGCCGAGTTGGGTGGAGTGGGAACTTGTGCTTGATTTCCCTGGTCAGTGCAATGGTTTGACAATTCTTTGATTGCGGCTTCTATGCTAGACAATTTCTGAAGAATTTCCAAACTAGCGCGGTCGAAACTTGAATAGTCTGTCTTCGAGTCGCTATAAGTACAAGGAGGAAAGTTACTGTTGGAACTGGCTTGGTACTTCTGACAGCTACCACATACAGGTCTGACATTGTCACACTTTATTTTTCGTTGCCTGCAGGTTTGGCAAGCTGTTAGTGAGCGATGCCTCTGATAGGCAAGAGCTGCTCGAGATGTTGGTGTACGCTTCGTTGATGATACCGGCCCTGATTTATTTTCAGAGGCTTGATCAATAGCTTTTTGGCGCTTTTTGGTACCACTATTGGCTAAACTGTCGCTCAAAGAATCAGAGCTCAAAGTCAAAAGTCTTTTCCCATTTGTGGTTTCATGTTGTCCAGAATTTTCTCCAGTGCTAGACGAATTGAAGCTATCCATTTGAGGAGGAAAACGAATGGAGGGCAATGGGTAACTTTGAATTGAGGTTGGAATGCAGCAGTGAATGTCCAAGATAGACATCTACACTAAATTAAATTTTTTTGGGTTGACGATTGTCACTGCTGCAGACCGAGTTTTTCCAGTAAACAATGTCGGTCTATAAGAGATTACCCTGCCTTATTTTGAAGAACGGTTTGGCTCGACAAGGGAGTTCCGAGGGGTCTATGTGATATGTGCAGTGAGACACATTCAGACGCATGTTATTGGTGATATGTGCCTCGATGTGCACGTATGCTCGTGTATGCAGAAGCAGTTTCAGAGACAAAGAATGCATGCAAACCTGCAGATTTATTAACGCAAACCGGCAGTCGGCTGTTGGCCTTTCGGGGAGCAAGAAGACATTCTTCCCAAGTTATTGGTGAGTGCTGGCGCTCATGAAGTTGGGCTAAAGCTGCGTGCGAGAAAAGGGCTATCACTTGAACAGAAGGTGTATTGGTACAGTAGAAGTAGAAGACATTGTGAGATAGACAATAGATGCCAGTGTATGGTAAGAAAAACAGACAGACAGGGACTCAAACACCACAGTACACTGAACGCCAATTTTCTGTTTTTAATTTTTTTTTTTTTTTTTTTTTTTCTCGTTTGAGGACAGATGCTGCTTCCCTGTCCGAGGATTCCCCATCCACATTTTTCTTGGACACTCAACCTAATTGCTGTTCTGGTGAATATCAGAAAAATAAAAAAAAAAAAAAACGAAAAAAGCCACTGACTGGCATATCAAATATCTCCGCTACCTTTCTTCTACATCTTGCCAACCACCACAATACAATATATTTAGTACTGTTATTTTAAAGCAGTTACAGCATTATTAGCATCGTTACGTTCTCTTCACCTCATATGCTATGGTGATGCTGAACAACCATTATCCCCTCTCCTCCTCCTCCTCCTCCTCCAACTCTAATACCACATCCACATCCACTTCCGCGCATCTCAATGTGTACTCTCCTTCCTCTACGCCCACACCGTCTTTTGCAAACCCAGATGGCACTCAGAACCCTCATGTAAGCCATCAGTTCACAAGTCCCACGTCATCTTTGAGTATCAGCTCAATCGGCAATCTCAGCAGCATTAATAGCGACCAGATCAATAGCCATTACCAACTCGGAAACTTGTATCACCCGCAACGAAATCACCAAAATGCCAACATCATTAGTACCACTGGCTCTATTCCTGAGTTCTATCCGGGCTCCTCACATCAAATTCAGAGCCAGAATACTGTTTCCTTTGATAGCCCCAACATTTCTCCTTCTTTGCAGAGCAACTTCATTGACTTTTCTGTCACGAATACCCAATCCATGAATGGTAGTAATACTACTACCGACCATCGCAATAATGTAACAAGCAACCCCGACCGCAAGAGCAGGAATTCTCAAAATATGGCAAATGGTGCTGGGAGCTCAATCCAGTTTCAAGTAAATGCACAGCCTATAAGCGTCAGCAACTCAAGTGTTGAGCAGACCGCCACTCCCTCCACTCCCAGCGCTGCAAACTCAGCGGTGGCTGCTGCAAGACAGAAAAGATCATATGTTTCTTCAAAGCTTGGTTGCCGTAACTGCCGCAAGAGATTCAAGAAAAGATGCGATGAGACTTTGCCTCAATGTTCTCGATGCATTCAAAACAAGGTGCGCTGCAGTTACTTGGACGAAGACGACGAAGTGATAAACAGAATCAAGCGCGCGCATGCAATCATCGCCGACCACAAGTTAACTTTACAGAATAATGGAGAAAGCAACTTTAGCACCGGGCCTCATTTTGGTAAATTCAAACTCAAGTCCTCTAGATCGAAGAAAAATAGCAACAAAGACAACGCTATCAAATCTGTACAGATCAAATCTTTGACAAAAGCTCTAAATGGCAACACCAGCAAAAATTTCCCAATTGTGGTAAAACCGGCCGCCAAAAATGAGGCAGTCCAACGTTTGCAGAAATCAAAAGGCCTTCCTGGCTGTAGCATAGAAAGCAAGCTGTTTCTGGTTTACGAGTTTAACTACAACACAAAGTTCGAGATCCCCAAAAGATTCAATATTTACAATTACACCTCGTTTGACTACTCTGTTAATGATGCTTGCTTTCAGGGTTTCATGCAAGATATATGGTTTTACTACTTGATGGTTGAAGCTACTAAGTCGCTACCGGTCTGTGCTTCGTTACTAGACTGTAGTATTGGGTACTTGAAGGCAAACACAGTGTACTCTGCAAACCACAAGGTGCTTACTATGGAACTATTCAAAAAAATCCCATACCATTACAAAGACGTTGTCTTCAACTCAATTGCAAAAGGATTAAAGATTTTGGATAGCTACAAGTGTATGGACAATGAAGGATTTTGGAATATTTGTAACAACTTTAACAGTGAGGATATTGAGAAAATTTATCAAATCTCTACAAGGTTGATGTATACCACAATTATCATCCACAATGCTGCGTTGCTTATTCCTGATAATGCGCTTCAGACGTCCTGTTTTTATGGTGGCTCTTTCAGTCTAATGTGTTCGTTACAAAAGGTTTACATCAGATTTAGCCACGAATACAAAAACAAGACGTTTTCGCCAAAGACCAAAATTCCAGTCTCAGCTATAAAGTCGATTTTTTTGCCAAACTATAACCTTGAATGTTTGCAGGAAATTTTGAATAAAGTGACAAGCTTTTATCATGCATTCATCGCACACAACGCTGATGAACGGATAAGCTTTCAGTTTAACAATCTAACCTCATTTATAAACAAGTTGTTATCACGTGTTAGATATGCCAAGGACACATCAAAAGTGAACAACTTTCCAACGGAAATGATTTATGAGATTATCTATGACTGGTTACGTATTGCTCCCTCAGAAATGGTGGTAGTGAAATGCAACCGGAGTATGAAACTGGTTCATAAAATATTCTACACTTACTGGATTGCTCTATGTTATGCGTTAAATAACATCTTCCCTGAGTGTGTATACTTTTTTGGATCGACGTTTAGTACCTGTTCTAATATTTATGGCTTTGATTATAACTATTATGGCAAAGACTTTGACGATGGAGTTACAGCAGAATACTTGACTGCTGGTTCAAATGAGCAGCAGCAGCAGCAGCAGCAGAATTACAAAGTTTCACAGCTAAGAATACACATGAATTATGCAATTAGAATCATTGCGTTCTTCAACATGCGCACAAATTTATTCTTGAACAACTTGGTGCTCATTAACCCATATCCTCATGAATTTTTTGAAAGAGGTGCTGAGAATAGATTGTTTACAAGAAAGTGCAACAATCTCAAAGAAGTGCAGGTGACCACTTTCAAGAAAAAATTTACTGCTGATAACTTTATTGCTATTGATTTGGAAAAAGAGAGATTTGCAACAAGTACAAAGAACGTAACGTTCTCCAAGTTGTCATATCCGCGTCATGACCTAGTGACTATGTCGAACTACATACATGGCGACTTCAAAAATCATAAAATGATTGACTCTATCATCAGCAAAATAAAGAGAAACGAAAATTATGCGAATAATTTCATTAATAATAGCGGTTCTCCAAATCACCCATTTTCCGTACCAATCAATGTCAACAAGTTTGATAGATACTACAACAAATATAACTCCAGCACTGACTTGAGTATTGTGAATGGCAACAATATCATTTCACCGTCAAGTGCTAGCGGCAGCAGCGAAATTGATACGGATCTGGTTGATGGCACTCCAGCCAGCACGGCCCCACTTGCTAGTGGGGGCATTAACGGTGCTTCAATATACTCCAGTACTGACCTTGAGGCCGCTGATGAAGATTTTGTTGATTTACTCCTGCCTTTATCTACAAACGGTCTTTCTATTGGTGATTTTAATCCGCGTTTCCACAACCACGAAGACGAAAGGTTGAATTTGTTTTACAAGAATGCCAACTCCTTGAATTTTGATGGTACTGAGATTGAAGAAAGTGTGAGTGATTTATACACTGATTACTACCATGATAGGAATGAGGTGTTGAACCAATTGTTTTTCGAGAGAGCTGCTTAGCGTGGTGGTTTTTTTTTTTTTTTTTTTTTTTTTTTTTTTTTCATTTTTCTTTTTCTCTTAAATTGGTACTTTAGGGAATGTTTACACTTTTGCCCAAGAAATAATGCGTTCAAAGGTATTGAAGGCATACCTTAGAACATGCGTCCACAAGTGTTTTAAATTTTTCTTTTAATTTGTTTTGCATCATGCCCTGTTTCTTTCTATTTTGTTCTGTTATAGTCATTTGCTATTTGTCTTACCCACCGGAGTTGTATTATCCCTTGATGTTGTGTTATTTATTTTCTAATAATTCCATTTTCTTGCATTCATATATATTTTCATTATTGCCCTATTTTTTGGATCTATCTTTTTAAACTGTTCAATTTTGTTCTTCTACTTTGACGTTTTCGTTTGTCTTAATATGAAAATCTATTTTTTTGTTAATCGTTTTGATTTTACTTTACTTTAATTTTTTTTTTTCTGTTATTTTTTGGCTGTTTGATTTTGTCTACTTTTACGCTACACTTTCTTTTTCTTTTTTTATTGCATTGGTTTAATTTTTTTGAGCTTATTGTATCTTCACCTAATTGAAAAGAAAAAAAAAAAAAGTTTATAGATTTTTGTATTTGTTTTTTGATTTTGATTCACTGTACTTTAAGCCGCTGCTATGGATGTTCCTTTCTATTCGCAACGTGAAGTAAAACCTCGCACTCTCTCGAGAAACGTAAATCAGTTTTTTCTGATGGAAAGCTCTTCCAAATGGCAATTTTGCCAAATCATGCCATTTAGCAATGGTCAAAGACAAGCATGGCTAGGACGTCGACCCGAACATCAGAGGACGTATGATGCGAGGCGAGTGTACCACAATGTCAAAGCCAAGCCATCAAAACAGGCATGATATATATTTACTTACTTATTTATTTATTTGTTTGTTTATGGCGCATCAATATTTCTGCAAGCAGCGCGCTGCTCATCACGAACGACGGAAGGTGGCTGGCCTGCAGAATGGTGCATGAGGATTCGTTCCATAAAGACAATTGAAGCAAAAAAAAACACAATAGAACAACTTTTATCACAACAGTGACAAAAAGAAGCACCAAATGAATGAAAAAGAGGAGACACTTTCATTGAAAGCAAGTGTGGAACAATAGTCCGGAATGGGATACGTGCAATAAAATACTGGGATTTAGGCGTCGTATTGTTGTGTTGACCGTTCCATATATCCCTTTTTTTTTTTTTTTTTCTTTTTTTGATTGTTTTGCGTCTCCTCCGAACGCAATCAATTTAGTAAATAAAGAAAATATATTAGTCCAGCTCAAGTAAAAAATGTCAATTATTTTTCTGAGTAAAGGGATAATTGTGAATATTTTGGTGCATTGTTGGATAAACGGTACCTTTGCATTGTAATTTTACGTGTTTCTCAACTTTTTGTATATAGATATCTATATGGTAGAAAAGCAAGATCTGAGTTCAGTTTTCCAGGAAAGCAGTGAAAAATGTGTATACATTGTACAGTTGTACAGTGATATTGATAAGCCGCGTGTATATGGGAAGGGTTTGGTAGTTGGTTCAAAAATTAATTGAGAAATCGTAATACCGCACCAGCTACAAGTGTTGGTCTAGTATAGTTTAGTACGAGGACGGCTGAAAGGCTGAAAGTTGACAGACATCCTTGACTGCTAAATAGGCCCAGCCATTAGCATCGATAAACTGGACTATCGGCAGAAATGAGGATCTGCCATCATCATGTCAGCTAGCTACTTAGCTAAAGTTTGGCAGACAGACAGACAGACAGACTTGCACTTTTAGGCGAGTCTGATACAGGAGTTGATTGACTGTCAAAAAAGAGACGTGATGGGAAGCGATGGCCATCGATTGATATTGAAGCCGTAGGCACACATTTTTCTCAGACCATGAATACTCCAAACAGGCGATTTTAAGGTTTTGCAGGACAACGTTGTACGTTGAAGGTACAATCAAATGCGAACGAGGCAAAAATGTTAACACTTTTGCAACAAAAAACAAATTAAGTTTACCATAATAGGAAATGTAGTAGTGTGAGGCAAACAAATTTAAAGGGCATTGTATTTACCAAGAGGGAAAAGTGAATGGGAAGGATATATGTGTCAGGCAATTATTAATAGAATTAAAACTACAGTTTTACCAAGTGGACGGTTGAAGGAGGGCAGATGCAGACGCGATAAGAAACCACATTGGCATTTCGGTACCACTGAAGAAAAAACCAGGGGAACAAATGAAAGGGAAGAATAGAAAAAAAAAAAAAAAAAAAAAGAATAGTTAAAACATTGGCATCAACTAGACATGGATAAGTAATGGAGCGAAACGGTGTGGATTGTGTGTCTTGTAGGGGATACCGGAAACACGATTAGCCTCTTGCTCTAAACAAAGAAAAAAGATACAAAGGTCAGATACGGAGAGAAGGAGGTTTTAGTTGATTAATTAAAGGGAAAGGTCCATGGGCAAGGTAGTTAGTCGTAGAATAATGAAAGTGGACTATAGAGTTGTCTTCGTGTAGACCGCTGCTGTCTTGTGTTTTTCTGTGCTGTGCTTTGTTTACTATTGCCAGAACCCCGGCTATGCTCGCAGCTGGTATAGCATATATATGCCGGGTGGGCAGGGCTGGAAAAGCCTCAAAACAGCGCTGGAAGGTGCGCACCTTCCAGCGCTGCTCGCCCCACCAAGCTAACACGAACACAAACCAGCTCCTCCAAGGAGACGCACGCAAGGAAGACGAGACACAGTCGAAGTTAATGTGTCGTTGATAACTGGGTTAGGCCGCTTGAATCGAGCAGTTAGTTTTCTGTTTGCAGCAATGAAATATACCGAACGAGAATCAGTCAATGTAAATTTAATTATAGCTTCGGATTTGTAGAGTGCCTTCGTTGAGGCGTCGAGCGAAAGGCACGCAGGGGGGCTCTGAACTACGCTTAGCTAAGCAGTGCGCGATGTATTACCAAGGCTTTGGTGCTTTTGTTTCGTAATCTTGTGTCCGATATGTTCTCTTCTGCAAAATGATGTCAAGTCCTGCACTCATCGCGTCTACCGGCAAAGTACCTGCCATCCTGCAATATCACGCAGCCTATCGCATATTTGGGCAGTAGTGTCCTCGTTTCCTGCCACTCCTTGCAGGATGCAGCAGCCTGCCTGTTTTTTTCAATCTTCTCTGCTGTGAAGCTTCATTAGTACCGCTGGCAGTTTATATATAACCTTTGGATGCTCTTGGGAGTTGAAGTTCATTTGGAGATGTGTTTTCTGTTTCCTCAAGGCCTCTACTGTCATTCCCTCCTCTTTTTCTGCTTTGCTTTGTCACTATTATAGAAGAACTACATCACATTCCTTCCGTCAACTACAATGTCCAACTCTCAGGCCCTTCACATTTTTTTAAACCAGCCAGTCAACAACCAGATGCTTCAGTGCTTGGTGAACAGCACACTCAAGGTGTTGCCATGCTGTGTTCAAGACTCCTACCCGTCTCCTCCTTCTTCCCCAACTGGCAGTCCTGGTTCTTCTGCTCTTCCTTCCTTGTACACCTTCATCTCCAAACTCGTCAAGTACACTAACGTGTTCACTGGTACATTGATGGCTACTTTGGTTTACTTGAAAAAACTTAACGAAAAGCTTCCTCAGGGAGCTTCTGCTCAAGATCCTAGCTCCAGACACAGAATCTTTTTGGCCTGTTTGATCCTCAGCGCCAAATTCCATAATGATGCTTCTCCCAAAAACAAACACTGGGCTAAATACACCGATGGTTTATTCACTACCCATGAAATCAACGAAATGGAAAGACAGTTATTGTTTTTGCTTGACTGGGATATCACAATAACTAGCCATGACTTGGTCTACGTCTTGAGAGACTTTTTGACTCCAATCAAGCAGGAAATCAAAAACGTCATGAAGTTGAAAAACTTTCTCAGCCAACAAAAAATCAATTCTCCTCCAAGACCAAGTGAAGGTCTTTCTAACAGTAACAGTAGCAATAGCATCAACTCCACCAATAGCAATAATAACAAAAACTTTTTGATGTCTTCCAGCAAACCTCTTCCAAGAACTTCCCAAAGAGGCGCTAACCAGCTCAGAAAATTCCCATCATTGCCTCAACTTCCTTCTCAGCAAAAGCAACATCAACCACAACCATTATCTCGCTTGCCAACCATGCCAGCAATTCCAACACATTCCCATTCTCAACCAAACATCTCCTTTGGCTCAAGATCTCAACAAACTAGACTCCATAGTGTTCCAACAGCCACCACTACCCCCTCTAGCCGCATGGCTAACCCACAACTTACTGTCAACACTAATTACAATAAACCACAAAACTTCTCCATCTCCTCCTCAAGCTCAACGTCCTCTAACTTGTCTTCTGCTCCATCTACTAGCAGCAGTTGCTCTTCAGTGTCATCCGTGTCTAGTGAGACTTTTGCCATGTCTACTTCCTCCTCTTGCTATTCTTCATCATCTTCTACCGCTTCTTCAGTGATAAACTCTCCAGATGATGAATTCTTCTGGCGTTCAATGCCAAACAACACCCCTGGTAACAATGCCAAGTCTGGTAGAAACATGAGAGGCCCCCAAATGGTTATGCCACTCAATAACAACTCTTCCAACTATGGAATCCCAAGAAAATTCAAGAACCCATTTAGCAATGGTATCTCAGTGATAAGTGAAAACATTGCTTATGTGTAAATTTATAGATTTTTCAAAATTTTCATTCGATGTTGTCAAGTCATTATCTTCTATCCAATGAATTTGTTACGATTAAACGATACTACTATCACACATACTACTATTACAGATACTAGTAGTACTGTTATTATTCTTATAGTTCTTTTCATTCTTCATGTGCATTACTATACTATACTTTATGTTTATTATTATTTTTTTTTTTTTCTTTCTGGCTGCTTTTTTGTTTTCTGTTTTTCGATTTTAATTTACTACTTGTGTTTGCGTTTATGGTCTAATATTATGTTTAATGATTTTAATAATTAAAAAAAGAAGTTGTAGCTCATGATGACTAACTTTCGTGATACCACCTACCATGCTTATACTTTTTTTTCATTTTTTTTTTTTTTTCATTATACTCTTGTAAGTTAGTGCACTTTACCAGCAGTCAGTCATAAGTACCAATTTATTTGACACAAATGCTTTTTTTTTTAAAAAAAAAGCAGGGAAAGTGAAAGCCTAGACATATGGATGTGTTAAAACAGCAGGAGATTACAAGGTGGACACAACTTTGTTAAAGGCTGGTAGTTTTCTCTATCCCCTGAAATGTACTCGGGACTCAGGTTAATGATATCTGCTGCCCACTTAAGGTAAAAGTAACAACAGCGCGTTAGTACCATTGTATTAATTAAGTTTACAATATCTACCAATTTGCAATGTCCTCGTTATAAGTTAACAATAGCTAATCTCTTTTTGTAATCAATTTTTAAATACAGGCGCCAGCCAGTATTCCCTATGGCAAATGCCGATTGATTAACCTTTGTATACATTTATCTTTGTTTTATTAGCTAAGATCTGCGCTCCGGCAAGGGAGGTGGCCAGACGGAGATGTGGTGTCTAACAATTCTATACACAGCTTTCCCGCACACTGGCGTGTATGCACAATGGCCAATATTGAACAAAACAAACAGCAGAAAAAACAAAAGGCATGCGACACGTATATAAGACATGTTGGATTTTGCACTTTCGATAAAATCTCCATCGAAAAGTTGATCAACTTCACATCCTTCACGCCCATTGTACCAGTGCCAACTCCAGTAGCTCCTGACCCCGTTGTATCTCGTACGTATCACATTCATCTCACGGTACGGGAAGACTAATCTACTTACTGAGCATGAATTACTCTGTAATTTCGGTAACTCTGTACTTATGTTAAGTTCTTTATCACGCTCATCGCCGCCGGTCAAACTCTGCGATAAACGGGGCGACTCCACGGATGCCAATTGTACAATACAACCATCTCAATAGTAGCAAGACAGACATATATTTATGATTGAGGCTGTGCAGGTTATGATTTACCCATGGGCACTGTAACCCATTAATACTTTAAAAGACCACCTAACACATCAACAAAGGGGTAAAGCTTCATAACAGGTGCTTCTACTAAGAAAAAAGAGGGAAAACACGACAATGATGTTATGTGTCTAGTGCAGCCAGCGGTGCATTGTGCCATATACAAGCAGCTCATCGCCAATAACGCTAGTCCTTGCAGAGGCAATACCGAAAGGATTGGTGGAATATACAATACGTCAATGTTATTTCTTGACCATCATCTATTGCTTAAACAAAAATCAATTTTATGATTGTATCTATGATATTATAGTACTAAACGTATGGGTAGATATGACAATGAGAATTGCATAAAACGAATGATAAATAAAACAAAACAAGTGAAAGACAAAAAGATGAAATAATAGTAACACGTGGAAAAATATGATACAGAAAAGGCCTTTTCTATATAAACAGGCACAAATGACGAAACCCCGGCTATACGTTTGATAAAAATGGAAAGAATGAAAACAAAAAAAAAAGAAAAAAAAAAAAAAAGCTTGTAACAGTTGTTGTGAAAAGATAATGATACAGCGAAAGCAAGCCTGCTGGCGCAGTAACTGATAATTGCAAATACTGGCTAGTAAGTATCAACTCATAATGATTTAATGATAGGATAACTGTCGTTCTCTATTAAAGCTGCTGCTTTATCGCAAAACCTGAATAGATCAGGTAGTTTAATAGCTCAAGTCAATGCTTCCCTTTTGCTGCCAAAAATCCCGTTTCACCTTTCTGAATCCGGGTCTACTAGATTCTGCCAGCCTTGCTTTCTTTTCAACATTAATACTCTCTTCACCCTCGCCTTTAGGCTTAGCGGACTCATCCTCGCTCTCATCATCAAGACCCATTAGCTTATCAACTTGAGGCTTCTCAGTGTATGGAGCAACAGCCGAAATTTTGGGCTTTAACCCAGCAGGCTGAGGGGTCTTCAAATAACTAGACCCATCATCACTCTCACCTTCTTGATTTTCCTCTTCTTCATCGTTTTCCTGGCCGTCTTCATCTTCGTCTTCATCTTCATCGTCTTCATCTTCCAGATCGCTACTATCACTATCGTCATCTTCCTCATCTTCATCACTGCTGCTCTCGCTTCCTAAGTCATCATCATCAGATAGCAAGACTCCATTAAGTCTGTTTTTGTTATCGCTGGCCAACTTGCGCTTGTTACGCCCCTCGCCAAAATAGAGAACTTGATTCTCAATTGCTGCCAAATTCTTTACCAAATGTCTTTCGTCCAGGAAATCACGACGTTCGCCTTTGTATTTGATAATATTGCCCAAAATTGATTCATTTAATCTTTGCTTATAAGTTTTTCCTTCTAACTCAAAACACTTGTCAACAAGCAAATCAAAAGCCCCAGCAAAGGCTTTCTTTAAGCCACGAACATTGAATGAGCCTCGAGAGATATTGTTAGATGGATCACTTGGGTCCTGTATTGCTAATTGAAATGGGTTTCTATTCTGTAGGTCAGGATATGCATTCTTGTTCAAAAGCCCCGGCTGGCCATTGTTTTCGTGGCACACAGGCGCTATTGCCACATTATCGTAGCCAAAGTTCTTGCCAAAAAGCTCAAAAAACTCAATAAGCAAAACCCCAATGTTTTTCATAGGGTTGATGGCATCTGTAGCTAATCTTGGGTGAAGCTTGAGAAACGTGTACACCAAACATATGGTAGAGTAGCCACCTAATCCACCTAAATGGACATTATTCAAGTTTCTCGTAGATAAAAAATGTTTTACAATTAGAACAAGTTCTCTAAGCCCTGGAGTAGTATCTAGCCAACCTTTTATCACCATTGCTGCTTCAAGACCATTAGATCTTTCAAACGAAATATCAACATGAATTTTAGATTCTGCTTCCACTAGCTTGATGATCGGCACTTTTGCCTTGGCAATGACTTCAACGTTCGTTACAATGCCTTTGTTTTTCAAATAATTCGACAATTTGTACAAACTGGAGCGGTTATCTTTCAAATACCGAACATCATCAGAGTTATCGGTCTTGACCACCATATCAATATCAGAGTGCGGTAGGTACAAATCAGTAGCATAAGAGCCAAACACATAAACATGGCTATCGCACCAGAAGCTTTCTATGGCGCTTTTGAGTCTATCAATACAGCCATTTCGCACAACAATTTCTTCCTTGGATGGGGAAATATAATGCACAAAGTCTTGAATTTCAAGGGTAAGCCAATCAGCAATTTCTCTCTGTCTAGAATGATCATGATTCAATACCCATGGGAATGCACTATTCACAGTTACTTTCTCGCCGTTATGTTCTTCAACTTCTATTGCACCATCATCTTTCTCTTCGTTATTTTCAAGCTCTTCTTCTTCTCCTTCTTCTTCGGCGTCAGAAAAATCAAATGATATAAAATCCTCATTAGCGGCCAACTCTCCTTCATCATTGTTGGCGACTTTTTGACTTTTATTCAATGGTTGTTTATCTCTGCTATTTTGAGAACTGTCTGAAGAATCATCATCTAAACTTCTCTTCTTTGGATTAGGGCTGACAGATTTCATTTTTATTATCTCCTCTTTGGCTTTTTTTGGTTCTTTGACATCTTCATTATCATTCTCATTGTCAGAATCCACGTCAATTATCTTTATTTCAGAAACATCATCGTCGTTTTTGCTTGTATTTAATTCATCGGTGCTATCTAAGTTCACATAATCTCCGGAATGGTCTGATGAGCCGTCCTCTGATCGCACTTCCTCGGGAAGGCTCAAAAATGAGTTAGCTCTTTTAACTGGTGGCATTCTCTATATATATTGCGCAACCTTTTTCCTTTACTTGTCAAAGTGAATACTTTTGGCTAGCTGAAAACCTTGTTAAACAAGTTCTTGCAAGCTGAGCAGACTCATTAATTTTTTTTTTTTTTTGATAGATTATTGTCTTGGTAATTTTTTTTGTAGGGTTAAGATGAGATCACGTGTATTGATATTTTCCGATCAGTTAAGAAGTTGAATATCTATTTGCTTCTTTTCTGACCTTTACTTTAACTGATTGCAATTACTAGCAAATAGCCAAAAAGAAAAAAAAAATTTGTTGAAATTTCCCATCAAATCATTATACAAAATATGTCTACTGTAACTCAGGAAACCTTTGTCGACAACTTCTTGCAGCTTCTTTCTGCAAAAAGTAACGGCATTGTTTACAACGATGATTACAAGGAAGATCTCTCCAAGCTCCAGCAGCTTCCAATTGCCTTTCCAAAGCCTCCTGCGAAAAAGACTCTTTTTACTAATGATGCTAGAAAAACCGGATCTGGCAAACAAGAAAAATACAAATTGAAATTCAAGTCCATCAAACCACCTTACAAGTTTGCCGCAGAATTTGTCAGCGAGGCAACTAATACTATTTACCAAGTTAAAGACCAGTTGATTGAGAATGTCAAGAAACAGTTTACCGATGACGACAAATATACCACTTTGAGCTCTGCTCAAGTGAAACTCTTGGTGAAATCTAAAGTTCCCCAAGACAGTATTCAATTGCAAGACCTTCAAGGTGTGAAAAACAATGAAGTGTCATTCATGGTCATGGTCAACTCTAAACCTTCCGCTCCTCCTTCGCAAGAACAAACCCCAGAACCAGATATCGAAAAAGTTGTTCCAGCAACGAAAAAAGAGCCAGAATCTCAACTTTCTTTGAGTGAAAGTACATGGGCTGGTATTCGCAAGCTTTTGATAGAGGAATTGGGTTCTACAAATGCAGAAGTGGCTGCAAAAAGATTGAAAAAGGGATGGGACTTGGCCAAATAGGTAAGAAGAGTATGCAATATATATTTACTTAGAAAATTATTCATACTTCACCTTTAACTTCCTGCAAAAACCCATCAACGAAATCGACTAACCTTTTATGTTTAACGACTGCTAACTTTTTAGCCTCTTCGGTTTTCAAACTATCTTTAAGTTTTAATAGTTTTTCATAAAAGTGATTTAACGAGTTATTTTTCGACTGCTTGAGAGCAGGTTTTCCGTCTTGTAGTTTTTCAGTTTGGGCATCATAGGATTCCTTTGTAAGGCTTGTATTCGGTTTCACTGACAAGTCATAAAGTTTTGAGTGTCTGCTGCCACCATAAGCGAAGCAACGAGCAACACCAATGTTACCCATTGCGTCTAACCTATCAGCATCGCTCACGAATTCATAAACTTTCACCTCTGAAATTCTATCGGCTTGCTGTTCTGAGTCACTGTTCTTGTCATTTTCGCTTTGTTTCTCGCTTTTTAATGATTTTCTCCAACTGACAGAGCCTATCTCTTCAAGAATGAAATCAATCTTTTCATCCGCTTCTCGTTCTGACAGCAAGCCGCTAACTTTCAAGTCTTTAAACAATGGTCGAATAAAACTAGTAACCAAAGCCTTTTGATCATATCCAAACTTGAAGTCACCTACGTCGTGCAACAAAGCAATGAGCTCCACCAGTTGTCTCGTAGCAACATCGTCATCACTTTCACCATTATTATAAGGAAAAGTCTGCTTATAAAGCCTCAAAGCGAGGTTTCTGACACGATTGACATGGTCCCAGTCATGAGCAGAGTCCAAGTGTTCACAATGCTGTTTAACAAACTCTTCGGTTTGTCTGATTATGAGCTGAAACTTATCTTTTGGAAATGGTGGCATACTGATGAGGTTATTTGTAGAATCTGGGAAAAATTATACTATAGCAAAGTCGTCCCGATTTGACGCGATGGGCACTACTAAAAAATAAAGCAACGGAAGTCCAAGAATGAAAAAAATAAAGCTCCCGTCATGTCTTTGCTAAGTTTAGCTTATCAAGATAACCACATCTTACTAACAAAAATAAAAAAAAAAAAAAAATAAAAAAAAAAAATAAAAAGTATTATTATTACCAGCTAACATGATCCAATATCTCAAAGGTGACATATTTGCTGTGACGCCCTTCCCGAGTATATTATTGCATTCGTGCAATTGCTTTGGCTCCTGGGGCGGGGGTGTTGCTGCCGGATTTGCTTGGAAGTTCAGATCTGGATTGCGGGCTCACGAAAAGTACTGCAAGAAATATAAAACAGACCCAAAGGAGCTCTTAGGGCTTTCGCAGGTTATTGCTACTTCTAGAGATGACAAGGGCAATAAGCCAATCAAAATGGCAGAGAGCGTTTCACCTAAATTTATTGTATGCTTGTTTACCTCACTTCACGGTGGCCACAATGCTGACTCTCCGGGAAGCATCTTGAAGAATACTGATAGGGCGTTGAAGAACCTCGAGACAAAACTCTTCAGCGACCCAAAAGATTTGTATAATGTTACAAACGATGAAGCAGAGAAACAGGCTATTACAGATTTGAGAAAAGCGTTTGAGAACGAAAAAGCCGGAGGAGAACAGAAAAAATTGGATATATTCATGCCTCAGATAAACTCGGGAATATTTCAAACGCCATGGGAAGATACAGAGTGGATTTTGAAAAAACACGAAAAGTTTTTTAATTTCAAGATTTTGACACTAGATTAAAATCTCATATATTTACTTTCATGTGTTCCTTTCCATATGTAATTAATGTTTTGCTTCGTCATGTAATAGATGATGTAGGTACTTCGAAGCCTAACCGGTAGGAACTGTTTTATGATAAATATTATTGTTATTATATGACTCTTACTTATTAACCTTTTACGATTGCATGCCATTATAATCAATTTATGTGAGAAGAGTACCAAATCGAAGAAGTAAATTTTAAAGCATAAAAACTAAATAGAAGAAACCGCCGAGAGAAATTATAAAAAAAAAAAAAAAAAAAGTCCTTAATAACCATACCTAATAAAGGGGACACCAACAAAATGTGAGCAGACAAAAAAATAACAAAATAAACATAAATAAAAAAATATCAATGCAACATACAACAGAAAAATCATGCAAAAATGGCACACCAAACCAACCAAAACAATAAAATTAAAGAAATTTTCAATGATATAATACAATTACAAATAAAATCAGAATTGGAAAAAAAAAAAGAAAAAAAAGAAAAGAAAAAAAAAACAATATTCATCGATGACGTTGCTCATACAGACCACCTCCAGCAACAGAATGCTCTTCGATATCATTAATAGTGTCATCTCTTGTATTTGCGCCCTCAAAAACATCATCCATATATCTATAGATCTGGTCATCTTCCTCATCTCTGTTCTCATCACTTTCGGAGTCACTTTCAGTTTGATTTACATTGACTTCTGCAGTTGTGTATATAAAAATGGGATTCTCATTATGTGTGTTATCACTGCTATTTGAGCTATTGCTGCCTTCATCTTGTCTATTGTTGTTGCTTTCACTTAAAGTAGTTGTGCCTGTATTGTTGGTGGTGGTTGCCGTGTAGCTGTTGCTGAAGTGGTTCAGTCTGCGAAATAACCCTGAATCGCTGCTATCGTCCAAGTTGGATCCATAATCATCATAGTCATTGTCACGGCGTGCAAAACGTTGCTGACGACGATTCCTCTTGAGCTTCTTTTCAATACGTCTTTTCTCTCTTCGCTCTCTGCTATTGACAGAAACTGAACGGGGCACCGCCAAGCCATAAGCAATAATCTGATCCGTTAAATACAAGAAAGTGTTAGTGGTTTTCATGATCATTTCCGGAATGGTAGATGAAACAAACTCTCTTGTTTTAAGCTGTTGATTTGAGACAAAGTCGTGTAATTTAGCATTCAAATTATGAGCTTGAAGTGGTGGTTTCTTGTTAGTTATATTCGCACCATTCCCAGCCGGATGTTCTAAATCACCGCTACCAGTAATTTCTTCTGTTGGTCTGCCATTAAAGCTATCGTTATCATGATTATCATCTTGTGTATCTGTATAACCAAACAAATTTTTTTCTTCCTCTGGCACGAACAATGAAATGCGGTCAACTTTATTAGCACCTTGCAATTCCTCCTCGTAAAATGGCCGACCCAAAATACCTTTGCTTTGCTTAGCTCTTTCGCTAGCATGAACCCTATTAATCCATTCCCAAACAATAACAGTGGATACTACGTAACCAGCCGCATTGAAAACTTCAGAAAGTTCAGCAACCCATACATTAGCCACATCGGCAATAAAAAATGCAAACTGCAAATTAGTAGAGAGAATACTAACAAAAGAAATCAAAATTAAGCTCCTTTTCATGATAAATTCGATCTTGATGAAGCAATAAATACAAATCAACACTGAATACATGACGCTCATAGCAATCCTCAACAAGTAAATGAATGCCGGCAATATACTGAGAGTATCTTCATCAGGATCATATTCAGCAGTAAGGTCGGTATGCTTCATAGTATGAAATGTTGAAACTGCCCAAATGACTTGAGATATAATAGACAACGATACTCCCATTACAAATGTAAATCGTTTCTCTTTTTGTCTCGAAAAAAGTCTCATGATGATCTGTACTTGGCAAAGTTGAAGAATGAAAACTGAAAAAAGATCAATGATGTTAAAGCTTAAGTTACTTTGTATGTTATCTAGCAAGTTCTCGCCTGAAGCCATTCCTAAGCTTATTGTCCCACTAAGAAATCTCATTGTGCTTGTCAGCAAATAGATCAAGTTTATGGAGCTCAATAAGCAACCCAATATAAGCAAGTAACTTGGCTTTTGAGTATTGGTGAACACAATCACAGTCAAAAAGCAAGTAACCACTGTTGCGGCTGTTACTGAGTATATTGTCGGATACACACTGTACATAAACTCGCCTTCCTTCCTCTGGTTTATAAAAGAGGTCCAATCGTTGTCAACGATGGGAAGCGTCTTAAGGCCAAACCTCTTGTTGGCTGAATATGCTGGCTTTTGCCCATAGCACCCTGGCATATATTGCATATCTGTGAGATGCGTAGGTAAATGGTCTTGATTTATTTCGATGTTGTCATTGTTGTTATCATTATCACTGGAGGAAGCAATTAGCGGTGATGACTTTAGCGCTGGTATTAACACACCGGATAGATCAATGTTGTTGCATGATGAATAGTCTATGTTATCCTCGGGCGACCTCCATATAAGGTTTCTTTTTATCTTCATCTTATGAGGTGAATAGGAGTTCTGTGTAGACAATAGATGTAGGGGGCTGTCACTCCATTTTACGGCCAACATCGACATCATCGCTATCCGTCTTTTGTCACCGTTTAGTTACATTCTCCCAACTTTTGATACACCGTCCACCGGGGCTCATAATCCACATGCAGCTTTACATCGATTAGTGTTATCGTGTTCTATACAAGTATATTGGTAGCTTATATATATATCAGCAATCAATCGAGGGTGGGCTTAGGAATCACAAAATCAAGTGAGACATGCCCAGAGCGTCGCGGGCTAACTATCTTGATCTTTTTGTTGCGTAGTTGAGTATCATTAATTTCAGTCACGTAGTCTTCTAGCTCTTGCAACTTTTTTTTGGAGTGATTTTCTATCAATTGGTCAAATATCCACATCGTGACAAAATTAGCAATTCCACTGATAACGTTTTCAAATTTCAGTGCATTCAAAGCGTCTTTCAAGTACTTGTTGACTTTGTTAAGGATAGCTTCAAACTCAGATGGACTTATATAGTCTGAAAGAGGTGATACTGAAGAACAGCCATAAAGTTGACCGTAATGTTTGCCTCTGGGTATAAACTTATTAATATTTTGGTCCAGCAGGCTCTCAATGGGGTCAACAATCGCCGCTTCTTCAAACCCTGGAATGAGTTGCAGGAATTGCGGAAATAGATTGTTACTGTTGGAAGGCTCATTGTACATCCTTGGTACCCTTACCACCCGCGTGGTTTTATATTCATAACTGGATGGATCAACGTATGGGTTAGGAAAATGAGTAATTATGAGAGGATGGTCATGTTTTTCGTAGACATGGGTATCAAGGGACTCGTATTTTTCAATTGAATATTCATGGTAGTTGAAAAATAAAAGATCTTCATTATTTCCATTGACAGTGCTGTTATTGTTAGGGGCACTATTATTATCATTGCCGGTATTCTCTATATTACCATGTTGTGGAACAGCTGCCAAAAATGCGGGATTATTTATGCTATTTGTAACGTTGGAAGCTTCGGCGTGAGCTGTATCTTGGACATTGCTTCTGTCGATGGCATCGTTGTTACTTACACTATTTAAATTTCTGTTAACAAAATCTTTTTGGGACAGACTGTTGCCTGGCTCTTCGTGTTCAAAAATAGTGGAGCCCGAAAATGGACTTTGATTTTGTTTGGATTCATTTAATTCGCTCCGTGGGATAACAATATTGTTACTATTGTTGTTGATACTCATTGAAGATATAACATTTACTGGTTTTGATGATTCAGAAAAGTGCTGGTTGTCAGTCATATTATAAATTCAGTTCTCCTACAATTATGGAGGAGCATTCTTGTTTAAAAAAGCTATATTTTCCAGATGGTTCGGATTCTTTGCGTTAAGCTGGAAAAACAAATACTTTAAAACTGCGAATGCTTCGCTCAATATGCCTGACTTGCTTCTATATATTGATTTTAAATTATTCTGTCTGAGTTATGACACTTGATCTCTCGCGGGAAGTTTTTATGGGTACCCGGCTTAATATCTAGAATATCGATAAAAACGGTGGTGGTTCCACAGGAGCGTCTCGCCCAAGCATGCTTACCAAATCTAGCTTGATTTAACGCTGCGCAGCGGATGAGAAATAAGCAACTTACACAGTCAAAGCGTTAAAGTGCAGAAAAAATAATTAAATAAAGTAAGTACTCTAGTCTATAACGGTCTATTGAAAGAAGGAACTGAAAAAAATAAACCTAAAACAAAAAGGTCAACTTGCAAACAATAGTTTGCAAAACGAACTGAATTACTTGTAAATAACAACCCTCACATTATCAATACTAAAAGCATTCCCAATAAAGCACTGAGCATGCTCATGTTTTTCCTAGCTGGCAAGCCACTATTGAATTGGGTAATTATACCTGACGGCAGAGAATAGAACTTATCTGGCTGATACTGATCTGATGAAGAGGATAAGTTATTTGAAGTGTAAGGGCTGGTGTAGTTGATATTTTGGACATAAACTGCCGTTGAGATGTTTGAAAAGAAAGGTGATGATGAGAGATGTGCCTCGGTGGTTTGTGTATCAGAATATTCTGCATTAGCATACGCGTGCGCTGAAGATGGAGCAATAGTAACAGTGGCATAGTTAGAAGACAGAGACTTTGCAAGCGTGCTTTCAGTCGAATATACGTTTGAAGGAGTGGAGGTACTGAAAGAACTAAAGCCCAAGGCTATCTTATTGGCAACACCGTCTTGTTCGGTAGCTGTGTTAGTTGCTACTGTATCATAAGCTTTTGCACTAGTTTCCTGAGTGCCAGACTGAACAATTCCCTCTTGGCTCAGTTCTGTAGATTCCTCTTGAGCAGCTGCTACTGCGTTGTCTCCTGATGTGAAGTATGGAACCGTATATGTACTATAAGTTGTTGTTGTTGTTGACGTGACGCTCGTGGCTATACTGGTAGAATAAAAATTGGCATCAGAAGGCAAAGTTGTTACTTTTTTCCCTGTTCTGTAGTTGGTGCTAGTTAATGGACAATACGTGGTATATGATTTGATTATCCCAGATTCAGTTTTTGTGACATATGCGATGCCAGTTGTCACTGCTCTTGTTGAACAGGAATTCTCTGAACAAGAGGTAACTGTTACCGCAAGGCTTGAAAATGCTGATATTATGACAGTACCTGTGGATATTGGGGAAGCAACAGAACTGTTGTAAACATTGCTGATATTTGATTTATGCAGTGTATCATATGTCGTGAAGTTAGAAGTCGTCGTAATTGGATCAAAAGCAGTGGAATCTATTATTGTCTTTGATGAACCATGGCTGGAGACGGCTGTCAGGTTTTTGGCAGCTTGAATACTACTTGATATTGTAGAGGTGATAGTTTTGGATGTACCATTACCTATCAACACTGCAGTAACACTGGACTTCAAAGGTACAAAAGCATTGGTGGTGGTAACCTTTCCATTAACGGAGCTGGTGACAATAGCAACACCTGTAGTTATAGATAAAGTAGTGCAAAACTTATCCGAGCAGACTGTAGTTGGTAAAATACTGGTTGATGCTATTTTTTCCTTGGTTGTAATTGTTGTGATTATAGATCTTGTTAATGCAGAAGAGTGTGAATGAAGGGAGGAGGCGGTCTGTGTCTTTGACTGTTCAACATTCTTGCTGACTAACTCACTACTTATATAAGCGGTACTGCTTGTTTTGATCAAAGGAGATGGCAGTGTAGTCTGAGCACTAGAGATGGAGGTTAATGAGATTTTTGCTGTACTTTCTACAGAACTAACCAGAGAACTCAGAATTTTGGCTTCTGTACTCAAAAAAACGGATGTGCTGGTAGCTGAAGATAATTTGCTGGTCTCGACAGTAACTGTTGCAGGAGACATATGCAGGGGAGTTACAGAGCTGGCTGACAGTAACGCTCCTGATATGGTACTTGAAGTTCCTAGGTAGGATGCTTCACTCGATGATGAAGTTTCAGTTGTTGAGCTGCTGACTATAGAAGTGGATGTTGAACTGCTAGTTGATATGGAAGAAGAAACTGCTGCTTCGGCTCTTTTGATGTAAGATGTTAATTGTTCGTTACTAAAACCGCAACCTGGGGTAACAACAGAGGTTCTTGGAGCTGTATATGTCGTCACAGTAACTGTTTTTCGTATCACCACATCAGTTGCTTTGACTATGTTAATGGATAATAAAATTAACCATACAAACTTACACCACTTCATCCTTCAAAGCCTGATTAACGTAATTGGTTGCTATTAGAAGATACGAGTTACCCAGAAGCACTTTGCAAGATGAAAAATATCAAATTGAATGGGACGTTTTCTTGAGAGAAGCTGGATAGAATCATGGAGCATTGTCTGTATATATAGACAAAGATTTCATGTTGGCAGCCATATTTGGAGAGTGCATGCTTATGCAGTCATGTGCATGTGTCCACATAATACCACTATAGAGGATTCGTGCTCGTATATATATGGCTGACGTAAGCGCTTCTGGCGCTTCGCGCTTAGGAAAATCAATGAAAATGAAACGCTAGCTGTGGTCTATAGAAGCCTAGGCTGTGTCACTTTAAATAAGACGGTTTCCTTATCGTCTATCACTAGAGTATATTGCAACACTGTTTATATAGACACAACAGTATATAGTTAATCTATCAACCGATGTCTATGTGCAGATAAACATGTAGTATTCGATAACTGATCTGGTGTTTGAGTTCTTTTGGTTTTCAGTTCCTTTTTTTGGTTAAAATTTTATTTTGTGAGAAAATCACCTTCATTTTCTCACAAAGGCCACGGACTTGCGCTGGAGAATAAAACTCCGTTTCAGACACAAACTAAATAGGCAATAAAACACCCTAAATTTCCACATGTGTTTTCTCTATACTATCAAGAATCGGTTTAGATGAAATATACGGTGGTTAATATATTTGTTTTAATAGCCTTATGTAACGTTTAGTGTAAGGATTTCAAGTGTCAGAGTGACATACTACGCATTTTTCACATAAAAATTTAGATATTTCTTATCATCAGCTTTTATAGATGCTCTGTTAGTGCTATACATCACTTATACAAGAAACATTGGCAACAAAACTAGCCTAAAAGAGAGCTTTTAAAAATGTTATAGCTGCTTGCCAGAATTTAAAAAAAAAAATTTTTCTTGCGTACTTGAGATGCAGTTTCATACACAAAAACTCCTCTTTCTGCGTTTCCGCATGACAATATGGTACAAAGCCAAAATCACAAGCTTAAAGTCCAGCTATATATTTCAGGCCTCGATGAATAATATCTAAACTGTTTTATTTTCAAATATTTCTAGCCCGTCAACTCATACCTAACTCACAAAAAAAACATTCACTGCAACACTGTTGTTGAAATTATAAAATAACACTTCCCTGTTTCAGTGGACTGCCAAAAACACTCTTGTTCTATTTTCTCTAAATCACTTTGTTATCAAAGCTTAAAAAATAAGGCTCTCTTCAGCTTATCTCACAATTTTCCCACAAACAAATAATCTGCCATAATGCCAATCAGAAGAATTCTCGGACAGTATGTTTTACATTTTTCAGCATAATTGAAATAGTTTATATCTAACATTTTTCAGATCTGCCACCGTCACCGAAGCAGGTGTTCCAGACGCCACTACTGCCTCAGCTGTCCATGAGGATGCCCCAGTTGTGGAAGAAGAAAGCAATGCTACCGGTGCTGCCGGCGGCGAAGTGACTAGTCAAGAAACTCATAAGGTTCACTCTAAATTCATTAACCATTTAGAAACCTATCAGGGTTTGGGTGCTATTGTTGAACCTACCGGTGACCTTTTGGCTCCAAGTGTCTTATACGTCAAATCATTATTCCCAGACGCTGTTGTTAATGCTATCAAGTCCGTTGATGTTCTTTTGGATGATACTTTAACAAGCATTGACAACTCTGTTGTTCCAGTGTCTTTGAGAAGAACACCAACTCATAAGGGAGTTAGCAGCTGATGTTGAAGGTTGAAGAAACTGTGCTCGGCATGTTAGCATTTGTGTATAGTTAAAGGATTTATAAATGTGTCATTCTTTTTTTTTTTTTTAAATCAAGTGGTATTGTAAAATGTGAAAACAAAAAGCAAATAAAAAAAAGGTATAAAGAAAAAAAATCAACCTTTCCTACACTCTACGATTAAGGTGAAAACGGTTATAAATTACGTATTGTATTCCATTGATATCCATTTTGCGATGTTGGTGCAGCCGGTGCTGCAGGATTCAGGAATTCTCAAGAATTCCGCTGGATATTTGCCGTGCGCCGTCCGTGCCCGCCAACATGAAAATGGATTCCAAGTTCTGGAGTAGATTTTTGCCGAGAAGATGGCCGTGCAATACACTTCTTAGCTTTTCGAGTTTATGTGGATTCTCTATGACATTTCCAATTATTGGTTTCACAGAAGAAAACATACCGCGCCTTACTGGTCAGCATAGTACGTTCTAAAAATAGTGTGTGCCTCTAGAAAAATAGTAGACGGACATTAAATATTCTTTTTCTATTTTTTTAAAAAAAAACAATTAAATATGGATTTAATTCATGGATAGGTATTTAACAGGGCTTGCTTCCTTTTGTTTTCGTGTAGAAACTCATTTAATTTCTATTCTATCAACCAATTCACAACATACAAATTTTCTTCTAAACACAAATATAATTCATTACAAACACCAAAACTTGCTGCCTACAATGAAGATCTCAACTGCTTCCATTTCTGCCCTTACTTTGCTCTTGTCTACGTCTGTTGCTGCTCTCAATTTTAGTAATGCAACAACCTCTACAGACGTTGTCTATGTCTCTGATATCGGAACAACAATAGTCACTATTACCTCATGCGAGGAACACCGTTGCAGTCTGAGCGCTGTAACTACTGGTATTACCACTATTACAAAAACCTACGAAGACATTACTACCCAATACACCACATTTTGTCCGTTGACAAGTACTTCCTCTAATATCATTCCATCCAGCCCTGTTCCGGTCCCAACATCATCCGAAGAAGTCACCGGTTCAGTTTCCATTACTGCTCCACCAGAATCATCTGGCTCCATTATTTTGCCAACAGGGACCTTGGTTTCCAGCCATACGGGCAACATAAGCCTTAATACCACATACTCTTCCATAAGCGAAGGCAATGGGGCTAAAAAAGTTGCTAGCTTGTCACCAATTTTGGTTCTTGCTGGATTCTTTTTGTTCTAGTTTTATCGCTTCAATATTGCTGATATCATATTATATCAATTTTCAGTTCTCCAAATTACCCTTTATTTATAATATCTTCTTAGCTTATTATTAGCTTTAGTTCTTCAACCTTATTGTCTTCGACATCTGTGATGTTTTTCTATTTTTTTCTTTTTTTTACTTTATGTTTTCTAATTGCAATAAGAATTTTTAACTTTCTGCGGTCTCACTCCACAGCATTTACTTTTGTCATTCACAAACTGTTAAATATATTTTGTTTTTTTTATTTTTCTAAAGTCTTGATGTTAGTCTTCTATTGCAGAAATAACTATACTTGAAATTTGTATCTTGTAGAAATGTGTGATAATACTATGATAAGCACAAAGTCATAGTTTCAGAGCACTTTATCTCAAAGTACTAGATTTGCTTCTACAATTAGACAAATCTCACCGATTAATATAACATAAAAAATCATACCAATACATAAAACACGGATAGGCTTGATATACCAGACAAAGCCATTAGGACTAGGAATTAAGTAAACAACTACCTTACCGTTTGAGTTGTACGACCAGAAACATGAGTGACCACTAATGTTAACTAACAGATATCATTGCGCTTTTTGATTGCATCAAAGCATATACTGCTTTTAGTGTTGTTTGGCGGACATTATACATTTAAGTTGCAAAGCCAAGTTTATTGTCGCTCTCATTTAACATTTGTGAAGCTTAGTCTGAAAAATAGACCACACTTGATAGTTAAGTCCAAAGCCTCGAGAAAAGCACAACTCCTGAAACTACACTAAAGCCGAACACTCTTTCAAAATTTGCCTGAAAAATGAAATCAATAGCGACTAATAAAGCTTAATCTCAAACAAGTCTAAAGACAACCATCCTACTATCCAATTGTTGCCAGCGCATCATTGTCCCATTCTGGACGCCGCACTAACTTAACGCACGCTCCCAAAAGAAAAGCGGTACTAATGACAAGGTTGACACAGACCAGATATATACATATATGCTAAAAATGGCTTACATGACTGCATATATGATTATGACACCATATCAGTATAATGTCTGGCTCTTTTGGCAAATTTTGAACCGGACGCCCAATTTAGTGGCAGATTGCTAGAATAGTGTAGAAAGCCAGTACAATGGGACACGCATACGTTCACACTAGTAATGCGCATGCGTTCACAAAATTTGCAAAAATTATTGCAACAAGAAATTACCCAAAGAGACGGGTTGTTTTGAAAATTCGGTAACTGCAAGCTATCAAGTCTCTTTGGGGGGTATTGTTAATATCAGAGCACATTAGTAAAGTTGCCAATATACCTTATTAACACTTTGGGTGAATTTTATGCCTTTGTCAATTTCCGCTAACTAGTGGAAGCATAATGCTACTTTGGGAAATATGATACACATGTACATAATTACGTATATATATGAAGCACAGTCGTAAATATCCATGGAGGTGGTAACACGAACCAACCGTTTCCATAGTGTAGTGGTGTATCGTGTTTCAAAAGCTTGCCTTAGCCAAGTGGTTTAATAGCAGCGGGTTTAGATACCCTCCTACTGTTTGGTATGATACACCGCCAACCGGTGGTAGATATAGAATCAATAATCCTAAAAGTCGAGCACCCATACCAAGTGAAAGTACGCTCGAAAGTTAAAATACTATTTTTGTTTGTTTGAATTCCTTTTACCTAGAAAAGCTGTAGAGCAATTGACAACTGGGTGACATGATCTTTACAAAAGTCACTTTGAAAGCTCTAATAGCCTCAATTTTGATGGGCTGTTGCTCGGCACAGCGGCATATACACAAAAGGCAAACACAGGTAGCAACACAAGTTAATCTTGTGACTGTTGATACTTATCAAACTACTACTGTCTATGTTGATAGTGATGATGGCGTGCAACAAAAAAATGTACAAACTGATTTTGCTACTATGTCAGAAAAGTCGTCTGCACTGACCTCCCAAACTTCAGCTTTTACCACACAGACTTCCGCTATAAGCTATTCCCCAACGTCAACAAAGCAAACGACTACCTTGTCACCGTCACCGTCACCATCAAGCTACTCTATCTCTAGCTCTTCTTCTACATCTGCTTCTTCTCACTCGAGCGAAACAGACACTGTTGGTTCTGGAGAAAGCAAAGGCATCACATACTCTCCGTACAGCACTTCTGGTTGCAAGTCCTTGGACCAAGTGAAATCAGATTTCAAGCAGCTTGCTCAGTTCGACGTTATTAGACTATATGCAACCGACTGTTCGCAGTTAGAATATGCGCTACAAGCAAAATCTGATAGCCAAAAAATTCTTGCTGGTATTTTCGATATGAGCAAAATAGAATCTTCAGCAAATGATATTGCCAACGCAGTCTCAAACCACGGTTCCTGGGATGACATCTATGCTGTCACCGTGGGGAACGAGTTGGTGAACGGTGGTACTGCCACTGCTAGTCAAATGAAATCTTATGTTGAGAAAGCAAAAAACATACTCAAAAGCAAAGGGTTCACAGGCAAAGTCACAACGGTAGACACTCAGAATGCGGTGTTGTCCAACAAAGATCTCTGCTCTGCTGGCGATTTTATCGCCGTTAATGCCCATGCATATTTCAGCACGGAAACCTCCGCCGATAAAGCTGGAGAATGGGTAAGGAAGCAAATCGAGAATATAGCCAGCTATTGTAGTGTTGATGAAAGCAGCATTTTAGTCACCGAATCTGGCTGGCCTTCCAGTGGTGACACCAACGGTAAAGCAATCCCAAGCCCCGAAAACCAGAAGACTGCCATAGCTAGCATAAAGGAAAAAGCCGGATCACAAACATTGTTGTTCACCGCTTTCAACGATTACTGGAAGGCAAAAGGCTACTTGAATGTAGAGCAAAGTTTTGGTATCTTGAGCTAGTTTATTATTTGGCGTTTGTTTGGTGTTAACAAAACACATTAATCTATTTCAGTTCTGTTTTTTTTTTGTCTTAAATATTTATAGATATTTCGGAAGGACAGCCTCACGACGACCGACCGTTTGATCAATACACTTTATATTAGTTTTTAATTTTTGCCTAAGAGTTGCTTCATTTCGAAGTATAAACTGTTCAACCGTTTGATATAAAATATTTTGATTCTGCCTATTTTGCAAAGCTCCTGAATCAAAGACATATTGCAATATGCGAATTTTGGAGTCAAATACAAATCAAGCGGGAGATCACATGACTATACATCGGGATCGCATGGAACCATCGACAGTAAAGCAGAAAATAGACGCCGGCAGTGCTGGTATCTCTTCCTCATATAATCATCAACATCGTCAACATCTACCAAGACCAGACCAAAGACATAAAACCACTAAATCATGTTTACACCCTCTCCCGCCTCTACGGGGACTGGTACTCCATTAATGTCCTACGCAGCTCCACAACAACCTTTGCTTTATCAGCAGTTTGTGCCTCACCAGCAGGTGCCGTCGCCATCGGCACAACAACAAATACAACAATATCAACATCAGCAATATCCTCAGCAGCAGCAACAACAACAACAGCAGCAGCAGCAGCAGCAGCAACAACAACAACAACAACAACAACAACCGCAACATGTATTACCTCAGAATGAAATTGTTCAGTATCCTCAGCAGCCTTCTGCTGCAACAGCCTCTACTACAACGACAACCACTACGACATCGGTAGCGCCCTTGGTGAACGGCCAAATTACAGGAGGTTTACCACAAACACAAGCACAAGTTCAGAATATTACAGATCAAATGCGCAATGTTATCAGCAACAACCCCCAAGAGAAAAATCAAATGACTTTGGAGCTTTACCGCCGTATTCTCAATTTCAACTTTGTTGGCAAATATGATCCAAAACTTAAACAAATTATTCATCAAACGCCTCATGCAGTTGTGTACAAGTTCAACTCAGACACAGATGAGTGGGAAAAGTTGGATTACCAAGGAGCATTGATATTTTATGAAAGAAATATTGATCAAGATCCTGTCCACACGTATCTCTCTAATGATGAATTGAAGTTGAAAGACAATTATAATCACGGTTTAATGATAATCAACAGAAATAATCCAAAAAACATATCCTTAGGCATTATTTCAAAAAGGATTACCTCCAAATATGCAGATTTTTATCACGGTATGAATTATGAAATTCAAAACGCCAATGACCTATTGATGGTTAGAAACACATTAGGTGACGTTTATGGCCTATGGATCCACAATGAGAAGGACCGTGACGTTTTTTTCCAGTTTATTCAATATGCCGTTGGCAATTAGTAGCACAATTTACGTGAGTTATTACTTGTTGCGTTCAAACTGATTGCTTTGCATTGTAGATTTTAATAAATTATAGTTAATGGTTTAAGCTGCTTGTGTGCGTTGATGGAGGTGATTGACAAGTATGATCCAATTTAGCGCTATTCGGTATCTATAGGTGCTTTACCGGTAACATTTGAGAATATTACATACTGCTATTTTTGGTTTTCTTTAGACAGTTGGGCAAGTTTTGTTATTTAGCCTCATTTGGTTGGATACATGCGGAGAAATGATCAATAGCAGCGAGATAGAAATCAGTCGTGTGGTAATTAGCCACGCCCGTCAAAACTCACAAATTGCAGTAATTATCAGACACTCAATTGATGATTGAATCGGCAAAAATCCACTGACTTGGGGTTCTCTTATCAACTGCAGCTGCTGCGAAGGAGCGTTAGGGGAGTTGCACTTTGTCGGGGGCCTCCGCCACCTTGCAACCACGACTTATGCAGTAACCTAAATATGAGATCACGTGAATATATCACATTGTTTCATAAGAGTTGCAGTATAACACTCCATCCGCAGATAATTTTTGACACTACCTTAAAGCACCGCAGCGAAGGACGATATCATGGAGCTTGGCTTGCACATATATAGCACTGATGTTCCTGATGATGCCTAAAAGATGAAGAATATAGCCAAAGTTTATTTTGACATGAATACAACTTTCCTATTTTGCAAAATTATTGGAAATTTTGTTCATCACAACAATTTTTGATTGGGGCATCGTTATATAAAGGATTCCCAACATGAATCAATCAGAAGCTCAATTGCCAGTAAGCGACACTGCTATTATACAGCAAATTAACGAAAAACAATTACTAGAAAAAGATGAGCAAATAAGGCAGCTAACTTCGAAGCTTGGTAATGTCACCGCAAAGTACAACAACTTTGTCTACAACATTATAGACAACAAAAATCTGATGAAGTTATTGAGCGAGACATTGTACGAAGAGCAGCAAAAGGTTGAAAAGTTAATAAAAGAAAACGAAATATTCAGATCTAAGGTTATTAGTTTACGGGCTTTAGCAAGTGATTTGTCCAAAGGGCTTCAAGACATTCAAGACCTGAACAATAGCAATGATGTGCAGCCCAAAATGGAAGCCCAAGAAAGAGAAATTAGTAGTTTGAAAGGCCAAGTACGAGAGTTGGAGGCTTTGAAAAGGTCTAATAAAGTTTTGAAAGATCTCGTGCAGCAACAGCAATCTAGCAGGGCACTTGCAACTCAAGTAGTAGCCAAAGAAGCCTCAAGTTTTACAAGAATTAATCCTATTCCAGAAAACTCGAAGCTTAGCTTGGACACCCAAGCTGAAAACACTTATAACAACTTGAGGTCGTCAAAGAACAATACCAAATTTAAACACCACAGGAAAAGCAGAAGTTTTGGATTTGGGGATAAAGTCAATTTTAATTTTCCGTTTAAAGCACAAAATCAATTGTCCAGCCCCATCAGCGCTACTTTTTTCAAAAGTCATAAGACACACTGTAATGACACTGATGTTAGTAGTCATGATTCACAGCTTCTGAAAGCCAGTACTTTTAGTGAAGCAATAAAGAAATTGGATTCTCCAGAAAACATCTGCCACAAGTTTCTGAAACCTAACTCTAGTACTTCGTTGGATAAACAAAACACTAATATGAGCAGCTTATCAGAGTCCGATAGTGACTACTCTTCATCTTCATTGAATTTACAATCATCACCAAAATCTTCTGCTACTTCTATCTCAGAGCACTCCGGTCTTGAAATGAATGCCAAAAGTACTGATCAAAGCAAATTGTCTATTCTGACCGAAACTGAAGCATTAACCGGCAGAAGCTTTTTTCGTGAATTACAACGGCCACTATCGCCTTTAAAGATAAACTTTTTTGGAAGTGGATTGAAGAAAAAATCATCAAGTTCATCACTCAGAATAACAACTACCGGTAACGAAACTCTTGCCAATAATTCAGAAAGTCCGATAACTCAGAGTAAAATGAATAAACTATTTGGTGCAACCAATATTTCGTTGGTCAACATGAGCAGACCAGTCAGAAATGGGGCGCACTCAGCAGGCAAAAGCCGCGTTGTTGATTGTGAAAAGTCTGTTGTTCTTAGTGAATCGGAAACTTATGATTCAAATTTCGTGGCTGCCGAGCTGATAACTAGTATCTCTAATCCGCAGGCCAAAGCAAGCAAAGATTCAGAAAATGTTGATGATATCGAGGAAAGCTTGCCACAGGAAGAGCTTGAATCATTTACTGCAGAAATTTGTGATGCTACTAAGTTGGATTATACCTCACTTGACCCAAAGTATGTCATTACTCCCAAGATTAAGCAAGATGGTGGGTTTTCTGAGTCTGAGTCTGGCAGCAAGAGCAGCAAGAGCAGTAATGAGAATCTCAGACTGTTACATAACAAGAAACCTTCTCTTCGATCGATTGCCGACAACCAAACAGGGAATGTTTTGAATTACATGTCGCCTAAAAAGAGAGCGCAACATGTGGATAACGAATTTGGTTTGTCTCTGCATAATAATAGTTCTGAAAGCCTTAACAACATGAAGAACGCTTCAAATTTCCGTCAACAAGAGGCAAAAATGCATAGCAATGAACAGAGATCCAAGAATTCTTTTGGCAGCCCCGCTGGTAAAAATGTGTGCATGAATGATAACAATGGCAGCAATAACACTAAAGTTTTTCACGGTTTCAGAAGCGAGGTTATGGGCAACAAATTTTCTACTGATGCGCCATTTTCTGAACCAATAAGGCCAATGAATAGCAATAGCAGTATTGGCTCAAACTATCAAAACTACAATAACAACCGCAGCAACACCAATTTGTACGCCAAAGCTTCAAACAACAGTATACAAAGCATTTTAACGCACGAAAACAAAAGCTGCGGAGATAACAAGTTCAAAAAGCCCTTTTTGGGGCTTGACAAACCAGAGAACTTTTTCAAAAGACCTAGAGCTAATAGCAACTCTGGCTTAAGAAGATTTTTTTGAGTAATGGTCATGTTTTGACGATGAAAAGCACTGTTTTTTTGAAAAAACAGTGCTTTTTATTTTTCTTTATTTTTTGTTTTGCCTTTATTTCAAACGTTTTAGAATTTATTGTTCTTATTGTTATGTGTTACTCTAATTTTCTCTTTGTTTTTTTTACTCTTGTTTTATGGCCTTATTACTGTACTTTATTAGTTTTTTTATCCCATCACTTTCAAGTCTCATTTCATTTTTTATTATGATACACTTGCAACGTCAAAGACGATAGAATGACGTTGCTTTCGTTACTTTCCAATCTTTTCTCTCCTTAGCTTCCTTTTTTTGGCTGTTAACCTAATGCACCTTATTGAGTCCTACTATTTGCTGTTAATCCGTAATAGATATAAAATCTTTTTCTTCTTTCTTTTCGCGATCAATTTTGCTTCGTTAGAAAAAACATTCACATTAAGCATAAATCAATAAGCAATACTGAAAAATATTACTTAACCCCGTTGAGAAGTAAAGATAGACAACATCTCGGCTCAACTAGTTCGAATATCAATAACAATAGAGAAAATTTTTGCATACACAAATAACATCAACTGAATCACTGCATAAGCATGTTGGTTATCAAAATTGATTACTTTAGACTGTTTTGCATAAAAATTACGACATAATATATTATTTTTCTGAGATGAGCACAAAGTCGATGACAGTACGATATGGTGTTTTCCAGGTTTGTGGTCATATTTGTGTTTGCGTATTATATAGCTTGGCCTTTCTACCATTTATCATATAGACTGGCGCTTCACTTGATAATGTACTGTTAACCTATTACCAATTAAAGATCTCACGAGTACTCAAAAAGCAAAAATAGTATTGAAAGTTTGACTAGTGTTATAACATGTTAATGGGCAATATGTAGAATATAACGGAATAAAACAAATGAGTGAAAGACCGGATGGCAGGAAAACGCGTATAGCAAATGAGAATGTCAAGCGAAAAATTAGGCTAATAGTCGAATACAGTGTAAGTAAACAGATAAACAAGAATTTTGAAATTATTCAAAATTAACTAATGGAACAAATAATGAAAAAGAATCAAAAGAAGTAGAAACTGTATGATATTTAAAGTTCAAAACAGCAAAACTGTGCCTAAAATGGCGTTTATGTAAATCCTGCAAAGGGTAAAGCAAACGGGTAGTAAGTCTAAGTGAAAATTGGAAAACGTTAACAAGAATAAAAGAACATGAATAACAAAAAATAACGCAAGAATACAAGACATAGAAATGTAAGTTACATTGTTGTCAATTGATGAACAAATGCGTAGGGAAATTGCTGTTTAGGAAAAATCAGAAGGCTGGAAATGGATTTGATAGTGGGGTTAATTAATAGATAGGTAATTAGGATCATTGAGGAATACCAAAATTAATGGGACTCTAAAACTCAATGACAGGTAAGAAACCAGGAAAATAGTGAATTTGTCACTCGACCTGCAAGCTATTTCACCTTAAATATCGTTAAAATTGTAAATGTTGTAGTTGATATTATTATAAGATCACCAGCGCCCCATAATTCAAAAATCTTGTCCCTGCATTATTTTTTGGAAAATTATTCAATGTGCTTCTACCATTCTTGGAAAGGCCTTTCTAAATAGAAAGAAAAGAAATAAACAACATCAGCAAGAAGTTCGAAAATCCAACAAGAGAAAAAAAGAAAACAAATTTGATCAAAAATAATTTTCTATAGACATAGAAAAAGAAAAAAAGGGAACTTTTATCCAACGAAAAAGATTAAAATGGAGAAAGATAGACGAAATAATAAGAAACAGATTAGTAAAAATAAAACACAGACCCCCTAACGTAAAAAAAAAAAACATTTTGACAAAGTTTAGACATGAAAAAAAGTTAAAATAAAACAAAAAAACATTAAATCACAAACCCAAACTGTTCACATTTGGCAAATTAATTCGCTGTTGATTGTTTGGAAAGTTCTTTTGGTTTTGTAACTCCATGGAAGACGGCAAATTTGGATTTCTGTACTTGAGCTGTCTTTTCATGAACTCTTCCTCCTCAGCTTCTACAGCATCAACATCCATTTCAATAACCTCATCATCTTCAGTTTCGAAAGTTTCCCTACTTCTGTTTGGTTGAGAGATATGACCATGATAAGAAATACCAACGTTACTGCTAAGCTTGGTATTAATAGATCCAAATGAGTTGTTGGAGTGCAATGGTGGCCTAGAGGCACTATTTCCAGAATCAATAGCCATACGAGCATCCTCTGAAACCTCAGCATGCTGTGCAGTTTCCTTACTGGTTTGGATAGTCTTAACAGATGAGATAGAGTTGTTATCAGTAGATGAAGCAGTTTCCGAGTTAACTGTTGTGGCACTTCCATTTTCTGTTGGGTTGGCTGTATTGAAACCAGGTTGTCTACTATTACCGTTATCTGAAGTGAAATTGAAATCTGCGTTACTATTGTCTGGAGCTGAAAAAGTAGTGTTGATAACCGAAGCTCTGGAATTATTGTCAATAGATCTGCGGTTGAATGTTTTCTCCGTTGGAGTTGGAACTCCAGTGGTAGTAGCGCGGCTCGAAACATCATCATTGTCATCATCAATTAACATATTTGAAATGGTTGGCTTTTTGCTCAATGGATTGGATGACACTCTGTTGTTATGAGACGATTGGCTGTTGAGAGCAGGGCGGTCGGAATTCAAGCTTAGTGACGAAATAGTTGGGTATTTAATCGACATGCTATCGCGAGGAGAATCTAATTCTGGTTCATCATTGTTAATTAAATAGCTAACTCTATGACCATGTCTATAGCTTTGATGACCTTCTTGAGAACTATGTCTGCTAACATTATCATTATTGCTAAAAGAAGCGTTGCTTTGATCAAATTGTGACTGCTTAGATGGCGGTAAATACAACTTTGAATCTGAGTTGACTGAAAATTGGGAGTTTATAGAAAATTCAGATCTAACAGACATTCTCTTATCATCATTATTCAACACGGATCTTAACCAAGAGTTGGAAGAAGATGACGAAACTCTTTTATTTGCCCCAAACGTGCTATTGAAATAGTTGAGATTATTGTGGAAGTTGCTGCCATTACTGCTACGAGTACTAGCACTAGCATTACTGTTGTGTCCATTATTGAAATTTTCATTGATAATTGGAAGTTTTTTACCTGAAGCTGCAAGTTGTGTTTGCTGATAAGCAGATAATTTTGATGTTGAAGCTTGATTTGAGAAAACCATTGGCAACGGAGGTAATGGATTGTCATTATTTCCGCTACCATTCAACTTGCCATTCATATTTCTGCGGTTAGCACTGCTACTCATTGATGAATTCAGAGATGAAAAAGATGATCTTATCGAGGAGGTGGAGCTAAAAGCACTGGACACTGGAGTAGTTTTCACCGAATCAAAATGAGAAGCAGAAGAAAAATTGCTAAATGAAGGAGAAGAGGGCTGAGAGCCAGACTGAGAGAACTTTGAATGGTAAGGGGAAAGAGAAGGGCTAGAAGAACGGTGGGCATTGGCGTCACCTGGGATAGGTGGCGGCTGAGGAGTTGGAGTACTGAGATTAGCGCTGTTACTAGTATGCGAACTGTTATTGGAGTAGATCGAAGGAGCACCCCCATGATTGTTCAAAGAGCTATTATTTGAATATACTGAAGTGGTCTCAAAATTATTTATGTTAGACAGAGGTGCTGGGGCAGAATTAACTGAAAGATGGCTTTGATTGTTGGTGAAAGGAGAAGCAAGCTTGGATAAGAACGAAGTAGAAGATCCGTCAACACTATTGCTGGCTTTGGCATTATGAGAATTATAAGTACCAACTTGTATATCCTGTTCACCTTTAGAAAGATTCAATGGTCTCGGTCTTTTTCTTGAGTCTGATCTAAATTGCGGAGTTTTAGAGAAAGAAGATGTTGAGCCAAACTGGGAATGTGGGTTTGTAAGTATGTTCGAATTTATGAGAGTGGACTGATGTTGCTGGAATGATTGGGCGGCATGGGTATTGCTGACAGGAGGAGAAGTAAAATACAACGATCTTGTAGGACTCGTACTGTTCATATTTGGAGGAGGAGGATTATTGTAATTGTTGTTGTTGTTGTTGTTGTTGTTGTTGTTGTTGTTGTTGTTGTTGTTGTTATTGCTAGCGCTATTAGTGCCATTAATAGATTGACTAGATAGCATTGCATTCTTCAAAGTTGAGTGTCCCGAAGTTATAGTGTTTGAAGATTTGACAGAGGTGCTTTCAAAATTTGGAGGAGCTGCCAATGAAGGGAGTCTTTGATTGAATGGATTTATGGTTGGATTTTGAGTGTGGTTATGATATTGCATCGAACTGTTGTTGTTGTTATTGCTGTTAATCCCAACAGGGAAACCTCCGGGAGACTCATAGCCACTGATACTGTTGGAGTACATCATGCTGTTGTTATTGTTGACATTATTGTTGTTGTTAGTGTTATTTCCGTTGTAGTTGTTGCTTGGATTTGGAGGAATGTTGGCACTGGTTGCACCAATGTTCTCTTGTTCAGGAGTTTCTGATTGGTTGACAGTCAAAACATTGTTTTCATAAGCGTGCACTGTTTGTTTATGTTGGCGTAAATTATCCAATCTGGAAAAAAACTTGTTGCAAAACTGGCACTGGAATGGACGCTCACCGGTATGTTTTCTAATGTGTCTGGCGAGATGCTCAGATCTGGTGAATGTCATGCTACAATTGTCATATCCAGTGCACTGAAAAACCCTCTTCTTCGACTTCCTTCTCATTGTCGATGGAAGGGGTTGACGGCTAGGAGGGGGAATGTTGGAAGGTGATATTTTGGCGGATTTAAATGAGGGATGCAAATGAGCGTGGAAATGGAGCTTTTGAGAAGCGGACAAAAGCTATACAGGGGAAAAAGGAGTTGCGGTTTGCTGTTGCTATTGTTGCTGTTGTTGTAGTTGTAGTTGTAGTTGGAACGTGAGGATTGCCGGGAGAAGGATATTGGGAAATAGAAGGAGTGGGATGGAAAGGGAAACAGAAAGGAGGAGAAGGAAAGAGAAGCAGATGAAGATAAAAAAAAAAATTGGGCAGCGTAACAGAGAGGAAGAAAGAAAGAGGAAACGAAGAAAAACAGGTGGTGATGACAGACAATAGTGGTAATATACAAAACGACGATTGTGCTGTGCGAGGAGCAAATTGCACGCTAAAGTCGCACAGAAAATTGGGAAAAGCAGAAATTCAAAGAAAAAAAACATTTTTTTTAACGGGAAAAAATAGCAGAAAAGCCTGTCGTCCTGCACAGTACTGCTCTGTGACGCCTTTATCTGTACCTACAAGTGATTTCGAGCGTTCCGCAGCAGGGCAGCGCGCATAAAAGCGTCATAGCGCATTTTAATGTGCTGGGCCTACAGCCTTTCTGAAGCTTATTTTTGTACTGGCCGCATTGGTCCTCAATTGTCTCAGGCCCAACCACGCAGGAGAAGCTGCTGCTTCTGTGCATGCAGCAGCTATGGTTGTGGCCATGCATAAGTGGAACAGGACCTAGCGTCATGGCGCATCCACTGTATCTTTACATCAGCAGATATTCCTGGCTAAATACACTTATATCGGAGCTGTATAACATTGAAAGAAGTGTGCGAATGGCCAAGTATGATATCTCGATCGATTGTTGGACGTTCTAAAGCCAAGTAGGTTCCCACCGCCTCTTTGTAGGGAAATAGTGGCACCGCACATCTCGCAGCGAATGCACAGAATGCACCAAAATGGCCCTTATTAATTCATCTGTCACGCTAAGGGAGTGTCCCACTGGGCAGCTAAAGCAGAGTTTCGCTTTTTTTTATTTTATTTATTTTATTTTTTTATTTTTCTTGACTGCTTTTGCTGTTTTTGCTGTTTTTGTCGTGATTATTTCTGTTGGTGGGGCGATTTGGCCATGGTGGGTGCGTGAACTCACCGCGGGCGGCAGCAGCGCAGATTACTGCAGCGGGCTAGCGCTCTGAACAATCGGCGGTTGCGGTACAGCACTGTGTTCAATGCGCTGGCGAGTGCTCGAATTTGTAAAGTTATGTCAGCATAGTGGACCGCTTTGCTGGTGGTGTTTAGCTAAACAGTAGGCGGTAATGACAGCTGCTGCCTCTGAAGCTCAAGGGTTTTCATCAGAAAGGATTCTAAGCGCAAATATATAAACTTAGGGGCCATTCTTTCTTTGGCTGCCCAGACGGAGTTTGCTACAACAACCAGGAACCACCCTTAAGTATACGCGTCCCTTGGGTTTCAACTCGAGGCGGGCTCAGCTTCCCACGCAAGGTACAGGGCGCAAACTAAAACTCTCTTTCCAGTCGTTGTGATTTAAAGACTCAGAAAATTTGTTTTTTCTTTTTGTGTTGTTTTTTGTAATCTAACACCGCAGCGCTTTTAAAATTTTCGGTTTTTTGTCGCTTTTTTGCTGTTCGGGGATTCTACGTGCGGGTAAATTAATCGATATCCGGCGCCTAGTTGGCTTTGGTGCTCGGGTATTCGGTTAAAGAAAACAGTGCGCGACATGATAACATGAGGTTCTAAAATACCAAGCAGTAGGGAGCACCCTCGAGTGACTTTTGTTATACTATAATTCCAGGCAGTGTTATCCGATTACTTGACCAGCGATTTTTTTTTTGTATATGGCCCCTCGTTGTTGTAACGTACATGGAAAGTGTAGAAATTTTTAAGAAAATGGCATGCTTATCCATTAAGCCAATGCACTAATAGCAAGCCTCAGCTAAAAAAGACAATACGCGTGTAACCAAGCAAAGGCTGTCATTGTAGCACATACCGTTGTATTCCGGTATGAGGAAAATGAAATATTTAGCCCGTTGATTAATTTCGCTTAAGTCAATGTCTTCACAATAAAAAAAAATCAAAACGCTTTGATTTAACTAAAAGACTATTACTGCCTTTTTCTTTGCCCAAGTCTAGACGATACTTAACAATCCTTCACCTTTCTTGTGTTCTCGTGATCACATTGATATTACTTGCTTTTTGGCATTCTTTTTACTTTGTTGTTCCTTTTATTATTATTATTATCATCAATATTATTATTATCATCAATATTATTAATTTATCGTTACTGCGCACATTCAAAAAGCCGGATTATCGTCGGCAAAAAAGTAAATAAGAAGAGTCTACTTTACAAGAATATCCACTGATATCCCAAATCGCTATGTACACATTCAAATAGCTGTTAATAATCATGAACAATCATTATTAAATGTAGAGCTCGACCTTTCATCGGTATCGGACGATTTTTGAAATTTGAACCCTTGATGTTGAACCAGGTACCCTTCATATTGCATGGCCTAGCACCAAGCAGGACATGAGAATAAGCATAAGCAGAAACATAAACAAAAAATAAAAATAGAATTAAAATTAAATACATCGCAAAACTTGCAGTTCTCCTTCTTGCCCGTTACAACAAAAACCGTTTTTTTTTGTTCTTTTTGGTTTATACCGCAGCAGGACAACACAGCCTGTTGAAAACTTTTTTTATGTGCATGCAATGTTTAAAATAATCTTGCTTGTTCTTCGTGCATTGATATGGTGGGACAGTTTTCACACAGCTCCCTCATAAAAGACAGTAAAACAAAGTAAGACTTGCAAAGGCTTGTAGACAGATTGTTCAAGCAAATACTTGTTTAAAACAAAAAAAAAAAAAAAAAAACGAAAAAAATAATCTAGAATACTGTTGCTAATTATAACTTTGTCGCAAGTATTCATGTGTTTATTGCGTTGTAAAGAGAGACAGAGAAATCAGGGACGCTCTGAGGTCCATAAGGTTTGTGTCTGCATAAGGTTCTGGTTCTTCAAAACAGCACCCGTGAGACGCGCATGATGAGTAAGCAGTTAATCAGCCAGTGTTATGCGATATCTTTACTATTGTCGCACGCAGTATAATATGTTCATTTTCTATACGCTCTAGCTATATGCGATATCGCATGCTAATAAAAAAAGAAAAAAAAACGGTGTTAGTAGCAGTACTCAACATAGCTGGCGTAAGCAAGCACCAGTGCTTATCCTTTGTATAACCAATAAACAGTGATTGTTTGTTCAAGTATTGCCTCATGTTCTGTGTAATAGATATCCTTCAAACTTTGTACTTTTCGTCTCTTTTAAACGATAAGGGCTTGGCCATGGTACCCCCGCAAAAGGAAAGAATTGCAATCCCTGATCTGCGTGATTTTCTCTCAATGGCAATTTTTTCTATTTTATGTATTCAACTTTTTTTTTTTTCTGAATGACAATGATAATGATTCAGCGTGTGCGCAGTGGTGGGGGTGAGGCAGGCATTATTTCCTTGGTATTGTTGTTATTGTTATTAATGCTGCTATTCTTGAGATAGAAACAATAAGTATTGAATCAGAGCTTATTGTGGCGTCTCGCGTTTTCCGACCACGGCGATGGCAATCTAGAACGGCAGAAAATTTAGGCTGTTTTGCTTGTCTGTGTGAAAAATATAACAAAACAATACAACAAGATACAAGTCTGCGCATATTTCCAAGGAACTAAGACTCGCTTTATAAACTTATAAAATTTTAACCCTTTTTAGCCTTTGTCAAGCAGATAGATGCCTAAGCAATCCTTGTCTGCAGATATAACACTAACGTAGCCCAGCACAATAGGATCTGATTGTCCAAAAACTCAATCAGTAAATGATTCTCTATATCAATCATGACAGCGTGCACAGATTGCATTTTCAAGTTCGCATCATAATATGCCTAGCAAACATTCACGATAGCTATCCATTAAAGTTTGACTGCTGTCCTTAGATACCAAAAAAAGAGAAGGCATTCTTTCACTGCTCGGAGATAAGCAGATTCAACTACAGATGTAGCACGTCGTCCAAAAGAAAACCAAGAAAATCAATTGCAGATTATCAATCACTCGGCTGTTTTTTCTCATTTACTGCAATTTGTCTGCTCTCAACAGGACGCGTGCTCTAAAATAATCCAGATACCCGTCTAGGCAAATGCGGCCTGAGGAAGCAACTTTCCACTATTTTACGGAATGAGCTCAACAGACGTATTGTATATTGCATTCTACTGGTCAAAGTGCCCCTGTCTTGCAAAGTCTGTAGCTGATTGAAACAGCATAAAAAGCCAACATACTGTAATTATATTGAAATATATTAGTGAGATTCTGGTCAGATTTCTATCCTAAACTAAGTCTAAAAGTGTCTTACAATTTACGCGTGTGTATGCAGCGCCACTATGATCTGTGCATAATATGTAGATCATGTGATGAACCACATGACACTATCAAAAATATTTTTCGAATCCATCTTCAAGGTATCTGCCTCCCTTTGCCTCTGTCTGTCAAGGTGTTTTATCCGTCAAAACAATAACTGCCAAAATACATAAAGCTTTTTGAAGATTAGAACAGTTTAATAACAGTGTGATATTTGAACATTTTGCAAACAAAGATCAAATATGGCTGAGACTAGCGGACCAGAACCACCATACGTCCCTAAAGTGACTCCTGTTACTAAACGCATAAAGTTTGGCCAAGTTAACTTCTTTACCGCCCTCTACAGCGTTCCCGAAAACATCGAATACAAAGGCTCTGTGCTTTTTGTTCATGGATTTGCAGAATATCACGAGCTCTATCTTCAAATTGCTGATGAGCTTGCTTTGCAAGGCTACGAAGCTTTCTATTTCGACCAGCGAGGCACTGGATACACTTCTCCTGGTAACTTAAAAGGTCGCACTAACGAGCATTATGTTTTCAAAGACTTGAACAATTTCATTGAGCTAAGATTAAACGCCATCTCTAGTCGTGAGAACAAAAAATTCTACTTGTTTGGCCACTCTATGGGCGGCGGTATCATATTAAACTATTTGATTCATGGAAAGTACCGCGATCAACTCTCGGGTGTAGTATTATCCGCCCCATGTATTGACCTTTCCCCTGTGACGAGACCAAGCTTTTTCCTTCGCAAGCTGTTATCATATGTGGCTAAAGTGTTTCCAAACATCAAGTTGGATGCTGATATGAAAGTTCAAAACATCACTGCTCATGAAGGATGGGCTAAATACTTGGTGGATAATCCAATGTCCAAGAGCATTGGCACTTTGGGGCTCTTTGAAGGTATGCTTTCACGTGGCGCTAAACTTATGGATCCAAACTATGTGAAGGACCAAATCAAGGATGTTCCAGTGTTGATTATTCATAGTAGACACGACAATATCAATGACTTCCGTGGTTCTGAAGCGTTTGTCAAGGTCTCACCAGCTAATGATGTGCAGTTGATTGAGCTTCAAAATGCAAAACATAGTCTTTTCATTGATGAAGATGAGGTTCAGAAAAAAGTGCTTGTTTCCATTTTTGATTGGCTTTCCAAACATTAGTGTTTGTTGCTTAGATATTTATAGGTTAAATAGTTGTTGTAATTAGAAATTGTCTGCTATGTTTCTTTGTGTTCTTTTCCTTTATTCCTCGTTGCGGTGGCACGCATATTTGAATATTTTTGATATTTATAAAATTTATTTTTGTGCTCAACATATGTTATTGATAGTCTTATCATGCAAAGTAGCTATAGTTATAGCTACCATAGCACTGGATTATGAAAATAAAGTTTTTACAAGGCATGTGACGTATATATGGTTCAATTACCATATTGGTCAAGTTCGTGATTTAAATAACTTCCAGCTATTTAAACATAAACCTACATAAGTTTCTTAACAATAAAATTTAAATTTATATTGAGTAAGTTAAAAACCTGTTCAGCAAATAAAAAATCAAGAAAATCCCAGAAAACAAACCTAAAAACAAAAAAAAACAAAAGTACCGATAAAAATAAAAATTAGAGATCCGTCAACAATTTTTTTTTTTTTTTCAAATATCTGTAGTAACACAATTATTATATAAGGACCTCACAATTTTGGATTTCCCTCGCCAATTTGAATTTTTCTAACGTTTTCTTTCTCTTTCTTTGCAGCAATTTTTGGGACTGTTATTGTCAAGATACCGTTTTTATAGCCGGCACTAATTTTCTCACCATCTACAGCAACACTAGTACCAAATCTAACTTTTCTTTCAAATGACCCAGATCTCAACTCTTTATAATGTTTATCTTTTTCATTCTTTTCAATGTTTACTTCTGGAACTGTGCCACTAATTGTAAGCTCTTTATTATCGTTATTATAATCCAAATTGATTTGTTCCTTTGGTACACCTGGAATAGAAGCATGAAGTTCATACTTATCTTCCTTTTCAATCAAGTCAACTGGCGGTACAATGTCAAAGTCCGGCTTAAAAAGGGAGTCATCGAAAAAGGGTCTGAACAACGAGGTGGCTCTATTTTGTTCAGGGTCTTTTTTAGCAACAAATTTGTTATCGTTGCTTTCAGTTTGTTTGCTGCCTAATAATCTTGGTGAGATTGAGGTGTCAAAAGGTTCAAAATAGTCTTTGTCCAAGTTGTTGTAAAAGTTCCAGAATGGAGAATTGTTGAAGAAAGCCATGATGTTTGTAGGAGTTTTGTTTGTTGTTTGTTGTGTGTAATTCGCAGAGTAAAGGGTAGTTATAATTAAAATAGTCAATGATGATTTTATAAGAAAAAAAAAAAAAAGAAGAAATTATTCAATAAACTGGGGCGGTGAAGTGCTTCTTTTATAGCAGTTAGATAGCTCTTTTCACATCATGATAGACACTTTTCCAGAACTGTCAAGAAGTTTCTGGAATTATGCATACGCGCCAAAAAATCGGTACACTGTCCCAATATGCATTATTATGCATAAGAACATTCGAGAATATTCTCGAATGTTTAAAACACAAAAGCGGCTTTCTTTGGTGATCACTACAATGCGCACAAATAATTGCATGCAGTTCTTATTCAATCAGCCTTCTAGCGCTTCTAGTGGGCTCGTTCAGATCATTATTGACTGTATTCTACAGTAGGTAGTGAGTTCATAAAGTAGTCTGTCGGAATGTCTATATAGTTTTACTATAGTTGATCAGCTTTGCCAAAGCCACCACCACCAGGAGTTCTGATTTGAACTCTATCAAATGGCTGGACCAATATTATTTCTTTTGCACCCAATTTTGTGACAATATAGTCGCCGTTCTTTTGTCTTCTAAACCACAAGTTTTCTCCCTTGGCTCCTGGATCCCCGCCGTTGACCCCGTACGGAGCATAAATTCTTCGTTCTGACAAGATTGACACTCTCAAAGGCACCTGCGCTTCAATTTCACGAACTGCGCCATCTCCACCGTACCATTTTCCAGCACCACCAGAGCCTTTGCGAATTTCCCATTTGGTAACCACAACAGGAGCTCTAGCTTCTACCACTTCAATATCAGTAGTCTTAGTATTTGTGCAATGAACATTACATGCTGAAGCACCGCCGTAGCCTTCCAACGCTCCAACACCACCACCGAGGGCTTCTCCCATGGCAAATCCAGGCTCAACCTCCCCAGTGTAAATATTTTTTCCACCACGGCCCCAACCAAAAGAGTTTGCACACCCCTGTGATGCAGCAACGTTTCCAAAACATTTCAAAATCACATCAGTGATACGTTGTCCAGATATAGTGCTGCCACAAATTGCCACAAACTCACTCGGGTTCAAAATAGTATTTTTGGGAATATGAATATGACAAGGCTCTAAACATCCTTGATTCAATGGAATATTCAAATCAATCAAGCAGCGGATCACGTAAATAACGCAAGAATGAGTAATAGAAACTGGCGTATTCATTGGCCCATATGTTTCCTGGCCGGTTCCTGTAAAATCAAAAAATGCTTCTCCTTTGTTGCCGTCTATTGTTATCTTTAATTTCACTATAGTACCGTCGTCAAAGAAGTCCTCAGCTTCTAGAGGTTTTCCGCCACGTTTTTGGTACTCTTTCTTGAAGAAGTCACGAACCACCATTTCAGCATTGAAGGTAATTGCCCTCATATAATATTGTACAAAATCCTTACCGTAGTCTTTGAATAAATTTTCCACCAAGGTTATACCTTTTTTATTCGCACCAACCTGAGCCCTCAAATCATTCAAATTATGGTTAATATTTCTAGTAGCAGAACATCCCGGCATTTCAGCAACTTTTGCAAACAATTTTGTAATGCCTTCTTCATCAAAATGGCCCTGGCTCACCAACTTAAAGCTTTTTATTGAAACACCCTCTTGCCAAAGTTCTCTGCTATTTGGACTCATTGCTGTAATCCCCGCTCCCCCAATATCAGCATGGTGTCCTCGTGAAGCAACATAAAAAACAATTTCACCATTATGAAACACAGGTGTGATAACAGTAATATCTGGTAAATGTGTTCCCCCTGCCTCTGGATGGTTTGAAACAAGAACGTCTCCGGGCTTAAGTGTATCCTTGTGTAACTCATGTTGATATTTTATAGCAAACTGCATAGAACCCAAATGCACTGGAATATGAGGTGCATTAGCACACAACCTAGCCTCAGAATCGAATATGGCACATGAAAAATCAAGACGCTCTTTAATCGATGAAGAAACTGAGGTCCGTTGTAGCGTACGGCCCATAGTTTCTGCAATACCCATGAATCGGTGCCCAAACACTGTAAGTAATACTGGGTCTGCTTCGCTTAGCGGTGTACCGGCGTTGATAGGAGCACGATTTGTCGACTTCCCTAATGAAGAATCCTTCAACACATCAATTTCAAGCACGACATGGTTCTCCAAAACATAAGCTTTTGAATTAGGTTCTACCAATATAGTTTGAGTTTCGTCAATGATAAGCGCTGGACCAAAGATAGCTGCACCATTTTTAATTTTTGGTAAATTGTACACTTTAGTATATTCGTATGTTCCCTGTTCAAAAACAACGCACTGCACAATATCACTGTCAGCAATTTCAGAGCCATTTTCCTTTAATAGTGACAATTGGGAAGGAATTGTTGATCTATGTGCGCTGTTCTTTGGGGAAGGCGAGTAAATTCCTCTGACGTTGACTGATGAAATCAAGATTTTAGCACTTTTGTTGTTAAAACCAAATTCTCTTTCATGAGCGGCTAAAAACGGAGTTTTGTAATCATCAGAGCCATTGATAGCTTCAACTTGAAACACTGTGTTTGAGCCTTTGTACTTCAAGCCCAAGCTGATAACTATACTAATATCATCTATATTCTCTGCGCCTTGAGCTTCAACAAGATGTTGTATTACCTTTTGCTTTAATTTATCAATCTTAGATTTAGCAGTGCTCAATGCTTCTTCATCAAAATTTGCATTGTATGGTTCACTCAAATCAAAATTAGTTTTCGCTCTAGCAATACCATATGCAGATAAGATAGATGAGTACTTGTGGATAACTACCCTGCTGATGTCTAAGTTTCTTGCAACTGCAGAACAATTTTGAGACCCAGCACCCCCAAATGATACTAATGTGTGCTCTTTAGTAGCATACCCGCGAGACTCGGTTATATCTCTAATCGAATTTGCCATTTTTACATTAGCAATACCCAAAAATCCCAAGGCAACATCTTCGGGACTTAACTGTTTACCCGTATCTGAATTAATCAGTTTGGCCAATGCTTCAAACTTCAATCTCACTATATCTGCGTCTAGTGATTCATCACCGTTCTTGCCAAATATTTTAGGAAATTGATTAATAAAGAGTCTTCCTAAAAACAAATTTGCGTCAGTAACTGTCAATGGCCCACCTTTTCTATACGAAGCAGGGCCTGGATGCGAGCCAGCAGACTCCGGGCCAACATGAAATAGTCCATTTTCCCATTTTAAAACAGACCCACCGCCGGCAGCAACAGTATGGATCTGCAATTGAGGAGCACTGTTCTCAAGACCAGCAGTTTTGTTCTCAACGCTAATTTCAAAGTTTTCACCATCGACCCTAGAAACATCAGTGGAAGTACCGCCCATGTCAAACCCAACCAAGTTGTTGAACCCTTGGGCCTGTCCAGCGGTGTAGCAGGTTTCTTTCACTCCCACCACACCACCTGCTGGCCCCGAAAGAATAGCATTTATCCCTTTGAAGTCTTTGGCGTCGGTTAATCCACCGTCTGATCGCATGAATTGAACCTTCGGAACAGTATTAAAGTAAGATAAAAACTTATCCACGTACTCTTGTACAATCGGAGTCAAGTATGCATCAATACATGTAGAATTGCCGCGATTTAAGTAGTTAATACTCTTTGATACATTCGAAGAAATGGAAACATGTTGGAAGCCAATATCCTTGGCTAGCTGATAAAGAACTTTTTCATGATCATTGAACAAGTATGAATGAGCAAAACAAACTGCCAAGTTACGGTGCCCCTTTTCAAAAAGCTTTTTTAAACGCTCTCTACTCAGCTTAACATTTAACGGTTTGATGATTCTGATTGGGGTTGTTGAGGCTGTGATAACAATATCTGGATTGTTAGGATTAATTTTCACCTCGTTTGGATCATCCGATGAGGTTTCAACTGTGATGCGCTCCTCAATGCCAACAACCTCATCATATAATGGTGCAGTTTTATGTATTCTCAAATTGAACAACTCTGGTCTAGCCTGTGTTCCAATTTTCAACACATCTTCAAATCCCTCAGTTGTGATGTACACAAAACTTTTCCCCTTTCTTTCCAACAAGGCGTTGGTAGCAACTGTGGTGCCCATTCGCACATACTCTATCAAATTGCCATCAAGCTTCGTGCCTTTGGGAATGCTGTGGCCCGTGTGTTGTTCGAGAATTCTTCTTATGGCTTCACCTGGAGCATCATTATAGTTTTGAGGGTCTTCGGAAAGAAGCTTAAAAATCACTTCTCCTTTGCCAGGAATATCTGCCCAACAATCAGTAAAAGTTCCACCTCTATCTTTAAATTGTTAGTTATAACGCTTACAAAAGCAAAAATGGTTTGCATATTTTCAAAGTCTTTACATACCAATTGAGATTTTAACTTTGGACATTGTATAATACACTAAGGTCTTAAATTTCAAAGTAGGAGCGCAATCAAGGCAATAGAGAGCAAGATGTCTCCATAAAACCAGCTTTAGGGACCTCGTTTATAACGTTTTGAATTTAAAACATTGCACCATCTTTCATTGGTGATAGATAGCGTTAGACCATCATCAAATCTTTTTTGACCTCTAAGCTCTGGTGCGCCATAGTTTTTGTTGACTGATTGATTTAATTGCCGCTTTCTAAGGCAGCAGAAAGATAAGCTCACCACACGTGCAGCATAACAATAGCTATTATGTTAATGGTTTCCGAGTAACTGCGTTACTCAATTTACGATCGACTTACTGACATGGCCGTCACTGCTACCAATTAACTTCCCCAAACTGATTTGTTGAAGCATTAGGATTATCAGATGAGCTCGTACAAGAGAATTTGATATTTCTTACAGTACTGGTCATACATGCATACTGCTGCATATCACCAGTCGCAGCAGTAATAGTATAGCAAACTTATAATCAATATACTTCCTAGTTGTGATTGGATACTTTATGTGAATACGTAGGCTGCTAATGCAACAATTTTCTTGATTGTAGATATCTATGTTTATATTTATGAACTAATATCTATTGACTTAAATGAAAAACCGAAAAAACCAAACCCCAACAGTAATGTGAACGACAACGAAAAAAAGCAAATGCAAAAGAAATTAATAACAAAAAGCGAGATAAAAAAAATTTGAAAGTCAAAGAATCATAAGAAATACAGAATAAACTAAAAAAAGTATACTGTTTTTAAAGGCGTCTCCAGTTAACATCTTTGATATCAAAGTCAACAGAAGCAATCTCTTGAACCGGTTCATCCAACTTGTTTTGAAAATGAAGCTGCAAGCTTCCAACAGACGGATTAGTTCCTACTTGGCTCGTGTATTCCAAGTTAAAGTTTGAGAAGTCGGAAGTATCAGAAAATCCTGCCGAAAACATGTTTTGTGAATTGTTAGTGGCAGTGCTACCAGTTTCACTCAAGAGATCTGGCATGAAAAGGCTGCCATTAAAGTCGATGTTGCTCAACTGCTGGAACTGTGAGTGAAAATACTGCTGATTTTGTGGAGAAGACAAAGATACCAGGCTTCTAGTGTGCTTTTGGTTTCCTGGTTGTGTATTGCAATTCGCATTGATGTCGTCATTTATGCTGTTGTTGTGAGTAAGTTGAGGGGAGAGTGTAGCCGAATAATTTCCAGATTGGTGTCTTACTGCTGGTGGTGCTTGACTATAGTTAAACTGCAAGCAGCTAGAATCTTGTGCAATGAATTTTTGGGTACCGTTTTCATCGTTTAATACATCAATAATGTTTCCATAGCCTTCACTACCAAACTTTGAAGCACCGTTTGTAAACTGAGTTTGATAAAGGCTGTTTGATCTTCTTTGATTTACCATATTTGGGGATCCGGAAACTGAATAGTGACCACTGTTGTTGTCTTTGCTGTTATTGCTAGCAAATTTATAATTAGATGGAAACACTAGTGGTGCCACTGATCCCGATAACGCTTTAGATTTTGTGACTTTTGTAGTTGCTTGTTTTCTAGCTGCTTTCTTAGCACATGGACTTGGCTTGCCACCTTTGCTTGTGGTGTGAGTCTTCAAGTTATCTATTCTGCTAAAGAGTCTGTTGCAATCTTTGCAAATACGGTGTTGTTTGTGTTCTCTAATATCGCTCTCTTTAGCGAAACCCAAAACTGTGAATGGACAGTTACTTGCAAATTGGTGTACACCGTCGCAAGTGTATTTTGGTTTGAAGTTGATTTCCTTGGAATGGACGTTCATGTGGTGAGCCAAAGAAATATAACTTGAGAACTTTTGGTTTCTGTCTTTGCATTTAGGATAGCGACAGTAAAGCTTGATTTTTTGTGGAGTTTCCAAATTCATGTACTCCTTGATACCTTCATCAGCAAGAAGAGCTTGAACAAAATCAAAATGGTGTCCCATTGGCTGGTCATTGTAAGGAGGGTATTGTTCCAAGTTTGCTTCCCCTGGAGAAGCAGCGGAGCTGACAGTTGATGGTGTCCCGCTAAAGTTCAACTTATTGATAATGTCTTGTTGATCGTAAGGCGGTTGCTGAAAGTTAGCAAATAAAAAACTTGCATCGCCTGTAAATTGAAATGCAGGATTGGTATAATTTTGGTTTGGTTGCTGCATGGTGAACATTTTTTGTTTATTTGGGGCTGTTGTAGTTTTGTGTTTTGATTTGGGTTGTGACGGCACGAAAGTTAAGGTTATAGATTAAGGAATGGATAAGAGTTGGAGGGTTGAAAGAAAGGATCCTGTTGGAATATTTGTCTGTAGAAAGAAGGAAGTGTTGACAGATTGTCAGGACTAGTAATTGCTTTCCAGGAATTACCAAGCATTTTATATCCTTTCGAGACCGAAATGTCCATGTCAAGAAACTGCGTTGCTGCACATCGGAAATGTTGCATATAGCTGCAGGAGTACCAGATGGTCCTTAATCTTCTTGTTTGAGATTTATTGTGGGACTCTATTTTTAGAAATTGGCGTTTTGACCTTCCAGCAGAGATCAATAGACTAGCTTTAACACTATTAAGCGAAAGACCATTATGTGCTGCTACCAATCGGCGAAAAAATACTGTTAATAGTGCTTGGATAATGCTTTTGCATGTCGCCAAATATCTGGATCTTTAAAGGTAACATTTGAATATCACGAATTGGAATGATAGCAATCTTTCAGATAATTTTGATAAAAAAATTTTTCTTTCATAATGCCTGCTAGCTTATCATACCACTTGCAGGGTATATTTAATAATGCTCGTGCTAGTCACTTCGTCAACTATTTTGTGTAATTGTGGTAAAGCCCGGTTGTTAATATTGATAATTATAACGCTACTGAGCGAAGCATCATAATATCAAACAACGTAAACACCAAGATTCTAAAAGGACGGCCCCAGCTTATCCATTATTTCTAAAAATAACAACCACATCAACTTCTTTCAAAACACCATTTGAAGGTCTCTTGGAAAACATGAAACCAAAGGCCAGCAGCGAACTGAAATGAGGCAACGTTGGGCTTACCACAGGCTTTGATGCGTGACTGCATAGTTACATCTGCGGCCGAGAGTGTCAAAAGTCACGTGCAAAAAATCTTCGCTTATGTCGCAGAGTTTCAGCCTTAATCCTGTCACAACCCTTTGGTAAAAAAGTACGATAGTCAGCCAAAAATAGCAGTCATGCCAAATGTCAAAGCAATTAGCACTATCTTGTTGGAAACTTATGGATTGACAGATTATGCTACGCGTTTTAGACCCTATTGCCAATTAACTCGTATTAGGCATCGAAAGAGTATTCACCATGTATTTGGATATCTGTGAAATTTTTCAGCTATATTCTCAAAATGCAAGTTGATCTATTTCCCAAGCAACCAACTCAAGTCACGCGCTTTTTCTTCACCGATTAAACCCGCCAATTCTTTTTCATTGTTCATGAATTTGTGGTCTAAGAATTCGAATCCAGGCACAACTACTTCGCTAATGAGTAAATGGTCATCTTGATCGCTCAAGAAACTGGCTTTCCAAACATCTCCTGGAACCACCCACTGCGCAACTTCGCCTTTGGCAAAATTGAAGCCTACTCTAAAAGTCTTGATTTCTCCATTCGGATAGATAAGCACATATTGACCGGAGCCCCTTTGCAAAATGTGAATAATCCGCGATCTATTTCTGTGAAGACGGCCAAGAGGGATTTCATGGGCAATGAGATAGTAGATTAAAGTTGAGTAGTTTCTGGTGAGTTCCTTATCCCCAATGTTAGAATCCGTGGTGCTTATCAAATTACCAGAATTGGCAATTTCATCATTATATGGATTCTGCAAATGGAATGGCGATCTGTCAGTTTCCTTGAAGTAGCCACCTTCTTGATGAGGGATAAGCTCAAGCTGTTCAATGAGCTCCTTGGCTATCGCACTGTTCCTGGAAGACAGGTCAAGATGCTTGGGTCTGACTATTTCAAGGTTCGCGTGTTTGATATTATCAATTGTTGGGGACGCAAAATTAGACATTCTGGAAAATGCACTACTTGAATTGTATCTTCTGTGATGTTCGTTTTGCCTGTTTGATCAATTAATATTGATCGGATTGGATTCTTCTATAAGTTCTAGTCCTCAAGCTCCTAAATTTGCTGCAGAGCTTATACACTAGGCAAGCAAGCTTTGAGAAAAAATATTATCACGTGAACGTATCAGGTTCGAGGGCCCGTAGATCGCGCATTATCGGGGGTGACAGATCACAAAAAAAGAAGAAAATCTGAAAATCATAATTCCAGAAACAGAAAGCAAACAGCCGAGTAACAAATTAGTTTACGTGCCACCTGGGGAGTTTTCAATACACGCGTTGATCTATTACCTATACTCTTCAACCATACAAAATAGTATACATACCATACTACAGCAGGGTTGATATGTCCACCAGAAAACTCAGATTATCTGTTTTTGCCACGGTAATAGTGCTCGGAGTGTTGCTTCTATTCAAGACTCTTCATTATTCCGATGACTTCCAAGTGCCGGCCATGCTCAGCAATGACGCTACGCAGCTCGACCCATTGGTCTCCTCACTGCTGGCCCAGATCGACAATGGTAACAATATCAAAGTAGAGCCAAATACCAAACTAAACACTCCAGCTGGCAACTTGGACGAAAGCACTGTTAAAGATCCAAAGGCAGATATCAAAGGATCCGCAAAAGACCTAACGGAGGAACCAGGAAAAGATTTTAATCCAGCCAAAGAGTTTAACGAAATTCTTCTGTTTTCTCCTGTTGTCATTTTTTCTAAAACTTACTGCCCGTATTCTAAAAATTTGAAATCATTGTTGAAAAATGACTATGAACTTATTCCTGAACCAATCATTGTGGAGTTGGACAAACACAAACACGGGAAAGAACTACAGGACTATATCGCTGAGAAATCAGGAAGATCTACTGTTCCGAATTTATATGTTAATGGAGTCTCTAGAGGAGGCTCGGACGATATGAAGGCGTTGCATGATAAAGGGGAATTGTTGGAGTCTTTGACTACCTGGGGTGGTAAAGCATTGAAAGTAACGAAGCACAGTGTTCCTTCCAATTCATGATTAAAAATGTGAATATTTTGATTTCCCTGCTTTTTTAGTAACTCAGCACAATCTACATTCAAATGACAATTTCTTTTTCTTTATTGTTCTTTTTACGCATCTGCTTTTTTTTTTTTAATTTTTTTTTGTTTTCTCGTTTCTAGTCATATCATTGCGAACACTACAACACGGTCTAGTGATATCTTTTAATTTTCCAAACAAACTATAGTATTTTAGTATGTATATTATGAGTTAGTTTCCTTTGGTGTATATAATATCCGCATATTTAGGGAAATGTATGAACATTACTCTAGGCAGTTTACGCTACGACAGCAAGCGCATCAGCAGAGATGTACGGTGTATTCAGTATCACATTTACGGCTAGTATTGGAAGGAAGCCCTTTGTGCTTATGTGGCCTTGAGCCCATGGACCAAATATTAGGGCTAAAAGCGAGGCTTCACGTATGTCATCTGATTTCGCCATGACTTTTCCGAGGGCTTAAATACCAACAACACATTTGCTCTCATCACATGTATCACATGACTATCACGATACTCCCGCGCAGCCCTTTTCCCGCTCTTCTGTCTTTGACAGCCGGAAAAAAAAGTCGTTTTTCCATTCTGTTTTCGCTTCCATAGTTAAAAGGAAAGTGTGACAATCACATGATCATAGTAGAGCGAACTTTTTTTTTCTTTCCTCCTGTCTGTCTTTCGTTTCCTGTTTCCATTGCCGAGTGGGAGAGAGTATATCAAAATTTTTCAGCGGTTCTTCTTTTTTAATACTTTGTATTAGTCGTATATACAGGAAGTTTGAGCAAGAAGAAAACAACTATACTATCAAAATGGCCACTGAATTGACTGTCCAATCTGAAAAAGCTTTCCAAAAGGTGTGTATTTACCATTCAAAAACAAGATTGTTGATGTATTGTACTCAAGAGGTCATTTAATATCAAGGAACTACGAAGATTTATTTATTGAGAGATTTGTAAGAGAAATATTCCAAGTTCACACATTACCATTTTACAAAAATATAATGAAAATGCTGTTTTACGTTTATCAACGAAGTTCAAAAGCAATTTGTCAAAGTTTTATCATGTTAAATATTCAAAGTTGAGGAGTGGGACGAATCAACATGGGTAAAAAATTAGTAGATGCAAATAAATTGAATATTTTTTGTTGTGAAGAGAATCAATAGAATAGGAAGCACTAGCAGGAAAATGCCAAATAGAGAAATCATGTCATCATTGAAAAGCACAGATAGGTCTATTCATTATGTAAATAAAGCAGCAATATCTTTGAAACAAAATACAACGCGAATATTGTGCAAATGATAATCTTAAACTATTGTTGTTTGCTTCATGATTCCAAATTATTTGACTAGAGCAACCACAGATTTTGAGCGCAAAGAAAAGTATCGTTCCAATTTGACCATCAAAGGCATGATTCTACAAGCAACTTTAATCAGCAGTATAGCAATGCAGTATTTGTCTTTTAAAGAGCTCTTCAATCCAATAATTTATAGTGGAAGATCTTTGACTTTTAAATGACCCCGGCATATCTTGCGTATTCCTTAACTCATATGGAACACTTTTACTAACTTTATTTTAGCAACCACACATCTTCACCAACCCAAAGGCCAAGGCCACCAGAAGAACCAAGAGATGGTATAAAGATGTCGGTTTGGGCTTCAAGACCCCAAAATCTGCCATTGAAGGTTCTTACATTGACAAGAAATGTCCATTCACTGGTGAAATCTCCATCAGAGGTAGAATTTTGACCGGTACTGTTGTTTCTGCTAAAATGCACAGATCTGTTATCATCAGAAGAGACTACTTGCATTACGTTCCAAAATACAACAGATACGAAAAAAGACACAAGAACTTGGCTGCTCACGTTTCCCCAGCTTTCAGAGTTTCTGAAGGTGACGTCGTTACCGTTGGTCAATGTAGACCATTGTCTAAAACCATCAGATTCAACGTCTTGAAAGTCCAAACTGCTCCTGGTAAAGCTAACAAGAAATTTGCCAAATTTTAAAGAAAGAAAGCAAAAAATTATCATGGAATTGAATGGGTATATTAATGTATTCTAATGTTTCTTTTTTTCTTTAAAGTTTAATTTATGTTGATTCTCTTTTTTTAATAAAAATCTATCACATTGCCTCCTCGATTCATCTGTAATTTGTTTGCGCTATGTGTTAGGCTAGTTGTAAGTGCATTGTTCTTGTATTTTTCTTATTGTACACAAAAGTGGTCTATGAGTTGTATAAAAGGAAGGGGTTAGACTGTAATCCTCATCTATAAAAGTAAACATTAATCTAAGTACCTAAAAGACAAGATTTCTTGCACGTAATTATCAAATGGAAACACTCCTACACCGTTCCTTTGTACATCGAATCTCTTAAATGAGCTAGTAGACTTCATCAACCACACTAAGCTTTCCACAAACATATCCAATTTAAGTGATTTGATCCCCACCTGCTGATCAACTGCACTTTCACCTGTCGTAGCAAATATATCAAAAATATAAGAAACAGTTTCTTGACCCATACGATATCCTAAGGCTTCTAATGCCTCTTGGTATTGATTTATCGTGATGGAAGTCCCATTATCAAACTTGGAGTATTCTAAAAATATTTTTCTCCATCTTGAAACATACGACCATAAATGATAAAACTCGCGGAAATCAATCCCATTTTTATTGGACTTATCAAATAATTTAATCATGATTTTAACTGTGGATAGCCTAAATTTTGAATTATCAGTATTCAATAACGCTTTTTGCAACTCACTGGGGTTTAAAACCCCAGATCGTGTTGCATTAACCGCATCAAAGATAAAACGTAATTTTTCTTCAACCTTCACTGCTTCTTGAAGACTAGCAGAGTTGGTATTATTAAGAGGATTTATCATGCTGTCATTATTGACGTTCATGATGCCATTTTTTTTGTTGAGGTTTTCTTGTTGTCCGATGTTTGCCAACGTTGTATTTGGGGCTACGTTCGGAGCGCTATACTTGGCTTGTCTAGAGCTATGGTTAATTCCGCTTTGGTCAAGGTTTTGATAACTGTTTGGCAGCATATCAGCATACTGCTGTTGCTTTGGCGGTGGTTGATGCAGTTGTGGCGGGTATGCTTGAAACGTTTGTGGCACTGGTGGCTGTTGTTGTTGTTGTTGTTGTTGTTGTTGTTGTTGTTGTTGTTGTTGTTGTTGTTGTTGTTGTTGTTGTTGTGATGGTGGTGTTACAAGTGGCGGTTTATTATTGCCAATTCTTAATGGTTTTACTGTATCATTTTCATCATATTGGTATCTTTGAGGAGAATGTTGCATTTGCTTTGGTGCAGGTTGAGCGTAGTGCAGTTGTTCCGGGTGCGCCAATACGAGCTTTTGTGGTGATTGTGGTTGCTGCGATGGCTGTTGCTGCGATGGCTGTTGCTGCGGTACTGGTGCTGGTGGGAAACGACCAGACATAGGCAATTGCTGTTGGTTGTGATTGTGATACTCTGGTTGTAAAGATTGATTTTGATATTGGTATTCCTGTGGCAGCTGTTGGTACCTATATTGGTCATAGGAATCATTTTGATATTGTGCTGGAATCTTGGGAATAGGCGGAGCATTGTGGCTGTACTGTAAATCTGGCGTAGAGTTTCTATTGTATCTTTGTTGAGCAGCCTGTTGCTGTTGTTTTTGCTGGTTGCCATTCCCTGACTGGTGATTAGGAAGCGCTGGTGAAGATGAAGAATGTGTTATCTTTGATGTATTACCGTCATATGCTCTTCTATTTGGATTTGGAGGCAAAGAGCTTAATCTATGAGCAAATACAGCAGCAGACTGGTTGTCAATTTGACTTGCAGATGCCCCAGTTTTCGAAGATTTCAAATGTATGTTGGAAGAAGCACCAGCAGCACCAGCAGGCACAGCGCCGCCAGTGAAACTTTTATGCTGAGGCGAGTTGGGTAACGACTGTGATGTGTTCTGCATAGCCATATACGAATTCGGTGGTAATGGTATATTCTGGTACTGTGCTCCACCGCCAGTCTTGGAGCCATTCACCAATAAAGACTTATGCTGTCTTTTCTGAAACTCTTTTTGTTGCTGCTGTTCTTGCTGAGGCATTTTTGTACCAATGGCATAAGTTTTCCGTTTTGATTTCACGTCATAATCCAAATCGGCCAAACTATTAGCCATTGGATTTAGGTCACCTGGAAAAGCATCAGGGAATGGTTTTCCTGCGCCATTATACTTTCTTCCATTTGGCACCGAAGGTATAGCCACTGGATGACTTGATGATGATGGGGCTGCTGTTGCTGAGGGTGGCCTGCTCAAAGTGGTTTTTTTCGGTGATCCGATGGGCGAATTTTGAGATGAGGTTGGATTCAGATTAGGTTTATGTGGCTTCTTTCTGAATACTTCGTTGGGAGTAGCAAAGGCCTTGGTCATGTTAGTATCTGAAGTTTTAAAGAGTGCATTATCAGCCATTTACTGAAATTACTTCTGTAAATAATTTTAATAATATTTTTTTGTTGTGATATGCCTGTGATGGCTAATGATAGGTATTGTTTTTCCCTTTTTCCCCCAGTGCTGAAACACGGCTTTCTAAGCCCTGAGGCAAAGCCGGACGAATAGATCCAGTTACTAAAATGCTACAGATAAAGCCACCTTTTCAATGGAACTGAACGAAAAAAACATACAATAAGCTCATCTTCTTCTTTTTCAATTTTGTATTTACCTGGCATTCTGGTGAAACTGTTGTCAATAGCAATGCGGCCATAAACAAAGCAAAGAATAAAATAGGACATTATGGTGATTTTCGTTATTTATTTACTTTTTCCAATTTCCTTTTTAACTTGCGCCTGTTGTTCTCATGCTCGCCTTTATGCATATTAACGCTTACCAATGCAGTATATGCATCAAATCATGCAGCCATATTTTAAGAAAAACCTGTGTGCAATTCAGTAGACTTGAACAGTTTCCCTCTCAATTGGGAAAGCTCTTTAAAAGTTGTTTTGAAAGGTAGGTGCTATTTTGCGGATCTCAACGAAATATCGAAATTCTTTAAAGAGAAAAAATTTCCTTTTTTATTTATTTTAAGGAGCATTTTTTTTTATCTGCTTTTCAAAATCTTTACAGATAATTTGGTGGAAAATCCTGACAATTTCAGCTAGAAAAGGAGCAAAATGTGAAGTTGACAACACCAAAGTGTATATAAGATTTTTCAGATAACTCAAGTTATACATAAGAAATACAAAAAACTGGATTTTTTGAAAATTGTTCGGCTATTTTGGTTGTACTTTTTTGTACTCAGAAGTAAATGTGTCAAAAAATGCACGAAAAACGCTTAAAAAAAAAAAAAAAAAAAAAAAGGAAAAAAAAAAAAAAAACACGCAAAGCACACTTGAGAGGTATTTATGGTGCAGTATCATTATTAGGCCTGATAGTTGCTGCTTAGTGCAAAACAACGTTAAGAGATTGTACCAGCAAGTGCTTTCATTTCCTTTTCGTTATTAAGAATACACGTCTCAAAGAATTTTGAGCTATACCGCAAGACGCACATATGCTGCGAACGAAGCACCGCTCTGCACTGGTATGTTCAAGGAGTTTCATGTCAAGATACTAAAACGCTATTTTCAAGCTACTACCACGATTCAGATGATGGACAAGTAAATTTCTTAATTTGGAAAATAATGTAACACCTAAATCGGCTAAAGTAACGGCTATTCATAGTTGTTATGAGAGTATTTTTTAGATAACTTAAACAAGACTTAGAATGTACAGAAAGCTCTAAAATAAATAATAACAAATAAAAAGAAAAATATAAAAGTAAACACAAAACACAAACAAAATATATGGAAAACTAGAAGCTGCAACAGTAAAAACACAGAGTGGTAAAATCAGCCATTGGAGTACTATATAATAGCCCCGCTTATTGCTGAAGATCAGTTGAATTTCTAGAAATATGGGTTTGTAGCTTCAAGTCATTTTGCTTTTGTAATCTAGCGAAATTTCTAGCATCTCGTTTCGCTTGATCTTTTTCAAAAATTCTGTTTGCCCAGAGCCTTAACTTTTTACCATTTTTCAAAACAAAAAGTGGAAATGGAATACCTAAAGCAATCACTATAAAGAAAAAAATAGTGCAACCCCAACCATAGCCAATATCAGAAAACATTTTTGGTGAAAACAATGGGAAAACAAAACCAAATACTGATCTGAAAAACGATAGCGCAGACGCTGCTGAAGCAGCAAATCTTGGGTTCATATCAATGACATACACAATAATTGTCAAAAAATTGTCCAAATAAGCAAAGGAGAAAATCGCAGCAAATATACAAGGCACAATCCAGTGAACCTTGGCTTGTGCGGTCCATCCAAAAACCAAAATGGAAAAAGAACAGAGAACAGCAGCATAGGACAATGTATAAATTCTGAATTCAGGTTCCTGAACACCATTATTTTTGTGGGTCAATCTATGGTATGCCCTTTGATTGCAACGACTCCAAAAAATAAGTCCGAGTCCATATCCAATACCAAAGGAGATATACATCAATCCCTGGATACCTTTATTGAAATGGTAAGTGTTGCTGTATACAGAAGGGAATGCAACGATTAGCAAATAAAATAATCCATATAAGAAAGCCTGGAAGGCACCAAGACCGTAAACCATTGGATGAATAAACAAGAATTTAAATGGCAATGCTAACGCAACATATGCCTTATCCCAAATTGTTGAACCATCTGCAATATCGTAAATGGTCTTTAGGTTTTTATTTTTTGTTTCTTTTCTTAGCTTGCTGCATTTCCATCTAAGCAAAGTTGGGGAGTAAGTTTCTGGATAAAAAATTGTTCCTAATATAGCAATGACACCAGCAATAATCGACATTACCCAGAAATTCCATCTCCAGCCTAAATTCTCCTCAATAAAACCAGCAATCAAAGGAGCAAGAACAGGCCCCACAGTCGGACCCAAACTGAAAAGAGTATTTGCAGAGCCTCTATCAACTGGAAGAAACAAATCACCAATAACACCTGCCCCTACGCAAAGAGGCGTAGAACCACCAGCGCCAGCTAAAAATCTGAAAACAAGAATTTGAGCAGTATTTTGCGACAATGCGCAACCGATGGTGAAGAAAAACAATACCCAGATAGAAACATCTAAAACCACTTTTCTGCCAAACCTTTCGGAAATTGGAGATATGAAAAGAGGAACAATAGCATACGCGAGAATAAAAATGGAGGTGATCATCGATTGCACCGGAGCTTGAGTAATGCCAAACTGTTTAGCAATTGAGTCAGCACTAGGAGAACAAATACTGGAGCTAAATGGCGATACCATAGCATAGCATGATACAAGACCAGTGGTTATCCATTTTTTCTTTCTTGGCCAGTTTCGTGGATGTTTTGGATCTTCTTCACCTTCCCAAGTAACCAAGTTTGGATCTATTGAGCGAAACTCGGCACCGTCCTTTCGAGTAGGAAGCTCAAGTTCATCGTCTTGATAATAGTTGAAGGTATCGCCGTTATTTTCGTTATTTTGTTCTGTAGCTCCAATATTTTTCTCTTTGTCGTTTTGCGTCACCGACGTGCGTCTTGGCCGTTCGTAATTTTTCTTGGTATTTTCATCATCAAGCTCTGGATTATCATTTAGACTGGATACTTTACTAGCTCTTTTGGAAAGCACGGAGATAATAGATTGCTCAGTTTGAGTTCGGCGAATTACATCATAATCATCATCATAATCATCATCATCACCGTTCTCATTGTTATTATTTTTTTCTTTTCTTCTAGTACTTCCGGCTCCATAGGGACGGTTACCGCCAAGATTCGATCCAAGTTTCTCAATTGAGGTGTCATTTGAAAAAGCCGAGTCGCTATCAGAGGAGCCTTCATGGATATCCTTAGGTTGATAGTCCGCAATAGAAGAACTTTCTTCACCCGACTCATGGTGATGGTGTTCACCACCTGCGTTTTCATTACAGGATTCGTTGGTATTGATAGCCATTCGATTAAGTGAAAATATAGGTTAGTCAAAAGCGCAGAAAAGAAGGAAAGATGGTGCGGAAAGTACAAGTGCTGGTGAAACAGACGGACACGAAGTTCTCCCGTGAAGTACAGAGCAACTAGCTGAATATTTTTTTAAAAAAAAATTAGGATAACGATACAATATCCAAAGGCAAAAAAGAATAGCAAAACGAATTAAAAAAAAAAAAAGGGCAAAGCCCCCAAAAATAAAATAAAAAAAAAAAAAAAAAAAAAAAAAAAAAAAAAAAAAGAGAAGGAATAAACAATCTAAGTATACGCACTACACAGCTGCTGCACAGCTACGCTGCAGACTAGCATCAAATGACCCGCGGAGAGTGTCCCCGTAATGAGATTATTCTATGACAATTCTGCAATATTTCTTCCGCCGTGCGGTCGGTTCCTATCTCCGTGGGCGTAAATCAAGCACCTCAGGAGTCGGAACGATAAACTGTAGCTCCGATCGCCGATGTGGCTCAATGGGGGAATACGAGACAAAAGTAGTATAAGCATAGCGTGGCAAAGGGTAAAAACGTACATTCAACTTACATGGTTACCAGAGCATATACGCAAGCAGACTTATTCAATCTCAATATATATCGTTCAAAAGATGCTCTTCAAGCTTCACGTAGTCTGTCAAATTCCAACTGTTCAAATATACTTTTTCCACCACTTCGATAACTTTGATTTTGTTTTCAGTTGAAATCTCAAGGTAGTTGATTAGCTTATTATCCACTTTGTAATACTGCTCAAATCTTTTGAAAATCTGGTAAAAAAAGATATTCTTGATGTTTGAAATGTCATTGTACGTAGCCTGGCTCAGACCGTCTTTGGTGTTTTGCCTAAACTTTTTGAAAATGTTGAACCTTATGAAATTCAAACAGATTTTAAACTTCAAGTTAACTGAAAGCTTCTTGTAATCACTAATCGTGAGTGATTTCTTGATGACAAAAGTAGCGTTGGCCATGTGAGGCTGCCGCGTCAGAATTGCTAGGTCGTTTATCGGAAGTATATCTTCGACTGGTGGTGGCACTGATATTCGCTGTGTTCGGGTTAGCGTTATTTTCAGTACAGAGCCAGGAATGGTATATGATACTGGTAATCTTGAGGGCCGTATCTGGCGGCTTAAACTGGGGCTTCGGAGCGTTAACTGCTGATTTTGTTTATTGTTCGCGTCGCTCTTGTTTGCAGGCCTTATAGTTTTCAAGCTTCTGAGATCAAGGCTTTTTGAGTTCTCCTTTTTGGCAACCTGCTCATGACCATTATGTGGTTCTTCCTCGTTAGCTTCCCCCTCAAATTCGTGGGACTCTATTATGGTAAACTTGTCGAACCACTCTTCCAACTGACTGATATTTACATTTTGCTGGTTCACTGATAGGCGGTAGTTTTTGTTCCTACTCTGGCTTTGCAATTTTTTATTATTTTTCAACCCACTCCTCAGGTCAGCGATTTTGACGCTGCAACCGGGTTCTGCACTCTTTGTCATGCTAAATTGAATTCAACCTTTTTCCAATGTAATGCGATACAGTCAAATGCCCTCCTCGATATTCGATATCTCCAAATCCTCGACTTGTTTATTCAATTCCTCAATTCGCTGCTCTGAGCTCTGACTACCAGCAAAATCGCTCAAAACTTCGTCTTCTTGTTGTTGTTGTTGCTGCTGCTGCGGTTGCTCCTTCTCTTCTTCCCTGCGAGAGTCCTGCTCCTTGGTGGGCTGTTTATTATCAAATGCGAATGAGCTTGATGATACCAAACCGCCAGAGAGTAGTTTCCCAGGCTTTGGATTTAGATTTGGCTTTGGCTTTGGTGGTTTGCGATACACAAACTTGACAGTTAGATAATTTGGTCTTTTTACTCTAACAGGAATACAGCCGTTTCTGGAGCCACTCTGCTTATGTCTATGGCTGTTGCAGTGAAGAATACGTCTGCTGCTATGTATGTTCTTTGGAATAGTTCCAGCGCTCAAACGCAGTGACGGCTTGCCTAATGGTACTGGCGCAGGAAGCGTTTGCAAATAGCTAAATTTTAAATCGCCACCGCTGCTACTACTGCCCTGATTTGGATCTTCACTGATAATAAGCAAGTTTCGTTGCTCGTGACTGTGTAGCTTCTTTCCCAAATGTTTGGTGTTTTTTGCGGAAGCGGAAAACGCTTTTTGGTTTTGGTTTTGGCTTTGAAGTTTTTTGCTTTCGTATATCCGCTTGTATGCGTTCATAGTAGCTATATTAGCATCACCACAGTACAAGCGTGTGTGTTGGTGGTGCGCATCAAAGGAAGCCGTCCATCGCAGTGTAGTTATTTGTACCGATCGCGACAGCCTAAAAAAAAAAAAAAATAAAAAAAAAAAAATATATTTTTTTTTTGCCGAAGAGGACATCACATGCCCCGCATGGCTGCATAGTCATGCAGCAGCAGCAGCAGCTGCTGCTGCCCATAGGGGGAAATTAAGGACGGCTGTGTCGTAATGTTTAGATGTTGTTTTGACTTGATGGTCTTACTCAATAATTAGAAAAAACGCTCAGTGTATTAGTAACATAACATAACAAAAGAAAAAAGTATAGGGTCAACAGCAAAAAACCAACTGTTCAGAACAACATAATATAATAGAAAATAAGATCAACAATATAAGAGAACAATAAATAAAGTTAAAAGGAAATGAAAATGACGTAAAATGCTTGAGTAGAGGTTAAAACTGCAGGGGAAAAAAAAATGAAGAGTAAACAAAGTAATTAGCAAAAAAAAAAAAAAAAGGAGTTCTGCAAACAGGCGGACATGGAACTTGAAACAAGAAAAGATAAAACAGGAAAACCTTCGTGACATCCATCATAAATGTAAAGTTCATGGAGGGGGGTCCAAAGGAATAAAAGCAATATAAAGAACTAAAAAGAAATGAGGTAGCACTTTGACATTGTTATTCAGTAATGGTTTTTGCCGAATGATACGATAACGCTGATTTTGTTCTCTCGTGTCTTTTTGCGCTACCGATTTTGTTTTCAAATGCGGTATCATTCCGCGTGTCGTAAGCAGTAGCACTACCGCCGCTGCTGTAGCTATAATTTTTGGAATGACCATACGTGGGCCCATTAGTGCCTGGTCTTTCCACATTCAAGCTTTGGGAAAGATTGAGTAAATTGTTCAATGATCTTGATGTGGTCATCCCACTCATACCGGTAGGTTTAGCATTTGAGTTGTTGTTGTTGTTGTTGTTATTATTATTATTATTATCATAAAAATTATTATTGATATTTGAAGCAATTTCAATTGGTTGTAGTATTAGCTCATTGTCTTCGTTTTTGTAAGAAACACTAGTTGGCGAGATAGCAGTGGTAGAATAATAGTTGCTGCTTCCTATAGAAGAATTAAGCACCACCGTATTGCTGATTGTTTTGATGGTTTGATTGTGAGGATTTCTATAGCTGTTTCTTGGAGAAGCGCTGCTCAAGTAAAGTTTATTATCATGAATGTTGACTGGTATTGGCTTGGTATCGAATGTTTCGGGAAACTGCTTTTTATACTTGACGTTCCCACTTACATTCAAATTTGAGATTGAATCTAACAATACGCAGGGGTCTTGATTCTCATCATGGCTATGTTCACCATTTCGCGCCACATTGTCATTTTTTTGGTTATCCTGATTCCCATCACCGTCATCATTGGTTAAGCCTTGATTTTCTTTGTCCAGGTCAGTCACTATCGGAAGCCTCTTGGTAGTTTTCAACTGTGGCTCCTTGGTGAAATACTGTAGGCTGTAATTACTAATGCTTTTCAAAATACCCGAATTAGCAGGCATAGAAGATACTTCATCATTGTCGGGCTGGCTGATGAAGGCATCGATCGAATCACCAACTTTAAACTGGTGGAAGTAATTATTCATATCAAATAAGTATTTTTTGAAATTGAGATAAATTTGCGAGTTTGTTTTACTGAATATGTCTTCAGAGGTGGCCACTTCGTTATCACTGATCAAATAATACGTCTCCAAATAACTTGGTAATGAGCCGTTAATCTTGAGTCCACTTTTAACCCAGTTGAAAATCTTGCAAAGGTTAAATAGTTTTATTCTATAGTTTTTGTCAAAAGCTTGGAGAGGGTTTCCAATCAAGTTCAAGCTAATCAATGGAGCGCGACCATGATTGAGGGTCAATTTTGTTTGGTGAAAATTTTGAAGATTACTGAGTATGTCAAGATTATGGTATTGCAAATGTAATTGATGTTGGTGTGAATCTGTAGCCTTGTCATCGATATCTAGTTGAATGCCCGATAAAAACAAACTTTTCAAATCTTTAAGATAATTTATCTTGTTGTGACTTAAATCTACTTTGGCCAACTTGGTCAAGAACTCCAACCCACAAACATCCGAAAGTTGATTGTTTTTCAAATTAATGAGGGTAAGGTTTTTTATCGAAAATTCTGTTTCCCCATCAAGGACAAAGAATTTGAAATTTGATAAACTTTGCATCATATTTCCTGATAAGTTCAAAGACCTCAAATTGACCAAGTGTTTCAACGCAACTGGAACCTCTGTGAATTTGTTATTTGACAAGTCCAAAGAATTCAAGTTTTCGAGCAATTTCAAGCATTCGGCGTTTCCTATGGAAGAAAGATTTGTGTTTGTAAATGAAAGATACTTTAGACTTTTCCACTTGTTTTGGAAAAAAGAGTCTGAAATTAAAGGAAACTCGTGACTTGTACTATAAGAATGGCCATTATTGGCAGATTGAGGCGATGTGCTTTCAGGGTGCTGTGAGTGTGAAGTTTGGGACTTTTTATTGTTAGCAATATCTGCAGCTGGAGTCCGCTTCTTTCGGATATTAGCAAAGGACTTGTGGCGCTTCTTGTTTAGCTTTTTCTTTTCGTTAGTGAAATTTCCAGCGATGGGGGAGTTGGGTAAAGAATTAGGCAATGAGTTGGTATAGCTATGTGTACTAGTAATGCCATTCATTAGTTTGTAGTTTCTGTTGTTATAGTCTTGCCATAGCAAGTCGTACAAGACTAGTTCTATTTTACTGTTCAAATCAACGTTTTTTATAATCAAGAACTTCAACGTTTCTGCTAGTTTATGCCATCCAAACAACTCTTTTGGGTTTAGCTCGTTGATTTCTAGTATTGATAGGTTTTTGAAAATGACTAGGGGTATTATCGTGTCAAAGGGGAACTCCTGGTAGTTTTTGATGAGCTTGGAATTCAGATCGGGAGATAGTCTTAGGCAAGGGAGTTTTGTGAAGCAAGAAAACAAATATCTCAAGTGGTTTTTGATCATTGGGTTGTCAGTCAAGTTATTATCGTACGGGTTAGCGCCGCCAAACCCATTATTGTTTATTGATATTGAATTCCATATTGAGGAGAGGGCAGATTTGACAGAGGATATTGAGGTTATTGATGAGTTATCGTTGGAGTTTATGGAGCTTGAGTAGTTGCTTAGTCTTTTTGACTTTGAGTTGTAGTAGTTATTAGACATGAATGACACATACTCCTGCTCATAGGTGCTTTCCCCGCAATGGTTAGAGCTGTTCTCGTAGCTCATGGTATAATCATGATCTATATCATAAAGCCGTATATTCAAAGGCCCGGTTTTGAAGTTCATTTGATTGAAGCTGTCGAGGAGGAAGTACAAGTGGTGCAAAGTTAGGGAGAGCCTAACTGGCTTGTGGCCACCAGACTTCTGGTGTGGAGGAGATGCGGCGGCAGCGGCAGCGGCAGCGGCAGCGGCAGCAGCAGTGGCATCATCAGCGGCCACCTGGTTGGTTTTTTTGTAGGCTAGTAGCACGTTAGCTAGCTGGGATTCATGACTTCTGATAAAATTAGAGAGATTTATGATATAGGTGGATCCGTCACAAAGATTAGACATTATAACATATTCACAAGAGCCAAGCTGTGTGGGGGAGCAGTATTTGTTTTTTTGTGGATATGGATATGGATATGGATATGGATATGGATATGGATACGATAGCTAGCTAGCTAAAAGTGATGGATAGCAGTAGTAGTATATGGAAAATCTGAAACACGGGCACAGAAAAGGAGAGATAAGTAAAAGAGAGACTAAAGTGAAAGACAGAAAAAGGGCGGTGTGTGTATAGCTGGCTGTAGCGAGGTCTGCTGGAGAGGAACTGACTGGAGATTCTGGAAGAGAGACTATTGGATATCAAGGGCAGTGTGCGTACATGTTGTTGTTTCTGTTGTTGTTTCTGTTTCTGTTTTATGGCGCTTTGTTGTTGTTGTTGTTGTTGTTGTTTTTTAATAAACAAGCGGGCCTGTGGGCTGAAGCGGGTCACCCGGCCACCGTCGGGCCAACATGCGAGAGAGACCCTGCTGGGAGTGAGAGAGAGAGAGAGAGAGAGAGTAGTAATGGCAGAACAGTATCAGTCTGGGACAGAGTAGTAATGGCCACATCCAATTGCGCGGCTACCTTTATTGCCATTGATACTATAGAATAGTGCTGCGGGAGAGGCGTCGGAGCAATTGGTTGAATCAATTTTAATGAATATACAAATACATCAATACATTAATACATCAATACATACACCAAGTGGGGCACTGTAGCGCCTGGAGGACGGGTGACACGCACGAACGCGAAAAACGGACATTCTCCCATTTTTACCAATTTTAAATTTATTTGTCCAAGGCTCGACACGTCAACGCAGGCCAGCAGTGGAAGTGAACTAACTAGCACTGATACCAGGACCAGTAATAACAACAACAACAACAACAACAACAACAACAACAACATGTCAGTGGTGGCATCATACAACCCCGAGCTTTGGACCTGCTCATCCAACGATGCTCTCAAAATAGCCATTGTGAGCAGCGAAACCCCCAGCAGCAGCAGCAGCAGCAGCAACTCAGGCCCAAGTGAGGGCGCAGGCACCGCAGTGACGTTCCATCCAACGTTCACATACCCAATCTTTGGCGACTCGGAGCAGATATTTGGCTTTCGCGACCTTCAAATCAATTTGGCCTTCAATGCCACTACAATGCGTCCGTTGCTTGGATTCAAGTATAAAGAAAAGTTGCCCGAAAACGGTGGTGCCAGCCTCCCCGGGAGTGGAAACGCGGAAGACCCGCAGGAAAAGCTTGTCAAGTTGTTGCCCCAAGATTCGCTCATTGTCAACGATGAAAGCAAGTGGGCAGAAGAGTGCGAGGAGGAGCTACAGCAAGATTGGAAAGTGCCGGGGGACTTGGTGGGAGAGTACCAAACGGGGATTGGTGAGGCATTCGAAGTGTATCGTATGAAAATCACTGGCAACGACGACGACGGCAAGGAGGCCGCGGCTAGAGCAAAAGAGTTCCACCGCCGGATCCAAATCTTTGTATTGTTTTTCATCGAGGCTGGCTCGTACATTGACGAAACCGACGACAAATGGGAATACTATTTGGTGTTTGAGAAATCCAAGCCCAAGAGTACCAAGCAGCAGCAGCAGCAGCAGCAGCAGCAGCAGCAGCAGCATCCAAAGTTTGTTGGCTTCACTACGGTGTATAATTACTGGAAGTATCCGGGCCACCAGGCACATGATTCCAATGCTGACGAATTCCAGCCGTTTGTGAGAAAGAAGATATCCCAATTTGTGATATTGCCGCCGTACCAGAGCAAGCGCCACGGCGAAAACTTGTACAAGACGCTAGTCAAGTTGTGGGTCCCGGATCCCCAGGTGAAGGAAATAGTAGTCGAGGACCCGAGCGAAGCGTTTGACGATTTGAGGGACCGCTGCGACTTGCAAAGGTTGTCCCAAGAGGGGATCTTCAACTTGCAAAACTTCCCGCAAATTCCTGTCCCCGAGGACCAGATTGCCGAGCTCCAGGCACAGCAAAAGATGGAGAAGAGACAATTTGAACGGTGCTTGGAGATGGGGTTGTTGCATTTGAAGGAAACCAATACCTCGCAAAGCAAAAAGAAGCTCGACAAGGATGTCAGGTTGCACATCAAGAAGAGATTGTACAAGAAGAACAGAGAGGTGCTTGACGAGTTGGAACAAGCTGATAAGATGGGCAAGTTGCAAACTGCGTACGAGCTGTTGGTGGAGGACTATGACCGGATCATGAGTAAAGTGAGATTCACCACCGCGGCAAGCAAGCGAGATGCTGCGGTGGATCCTGCGAGCCCAAGGGCTGAGCCCAAGGCCAAGAGAGCGAAAGTTTAATTAATATATAGGACACTTTATTCTTTTCTGTTATTTTTTTTTTCAATTCAATTTACGTTCACTTCAGTTGAGGGGGGGGAGCCAGTTGTGTGTTTTCATCGTAGCAGCAGTAGCGTAATAATGATAATAATAAATACGGGGGACTCTGCAGCGTTTCAGCGACAATGAGCCATGACAAGTGGGTACCGCTGTAACGTTTCATCATTGCCCACAGGGCACATTGCACACTGTGCACAGCCGCTTGACGGGGCGACGACGAGCTGTGGGTGGTGGTAAAAAAAAAAAAAAAAAAAAAAAAACTCAAACTCAAGCAGCAGCAGCGGTGGAAGTTGTTGTTGATGTTGTTGATGTTGCTGCTACACCAGGGCTGTGACAGACGGACTGCCAATGCCAATGCCGATGCCGATGCCAATGCCCAGAACGGTTGCAAAGCGCTTTGCTAAGAAGAACAAAGCGTTGGCGTTTGCCAAGTGGTCGGAGTACGCGGTGCAGAGACACCGGAGACGGCTGTTTAGCCGGCAGCTGGTAGCTGGCAACTTGGCAACTGGCAACTGGCAGACTTTTATCGTTCCAGCAGAGTGTTGTTGATGGTGGTAGTAGTTGTAGGTGCTACAGTCCTCTGTAGCAGCAGGGTGGTCTGGTCTGGTCTCTCTCTCCACGCACCGCGAAACAAAACAGAGAATGCGAAAAAAAAAAAAAAAAAAAAAAAAAAAAAGTGAGAGCCGGGTGGCTGCGCTCGCTCGTTTTAGGAGCGGAAAAGTATATAAAAAGACAGCGCTGGCCCTGCCCCTGCCCTTCTTCACAGCAGCGCAGTGCCCTTTCCAGACCTTCCTCCTGCCTGTATTCCCATCATAAAGCCAACCATCCACATATATATTCTCATATTCTCATCCCGACCATCATGAGTTACGTACGTCTTGTCTTTTCTTGACCTTTGTCTTTCTAAATCTTTTTGTTTGTGCTTTTTTCAAAAGCAAGCACAGCTTGCCAGATCGACACCTTTCCAGAAGGGTGGAAAAAGAAGGCTGAAAATAAACTTTTCGGATGATCCCAGCACCTAAATATAGATATTGGACACACATATATATAATAGCTATCTACTACTAGGAAACACCCCCTTACTAACTAACCTCCACACAGCAACAAGGATACCCACCACAGCAACAAGGCTACCCACCACAGGGTTATCCACCACAGGGTTATCCACCTCAAGGATACCCACCTCAAGGCTACGCCCAGCCGCAGCCAGTTTACGTTCAGCAAGCTCCGGCTCAAGAGAAAAGCGACAGCAACGGTTGTTTGAAGTGTTTGTTGTGCTGCTGTATCTTTGAATTGTGCTGCGACATGATGGACTAGCCGTCTCCGTTGTTTTGCTTTTGATTGTACTATTACTGTTGTTGTGTTGTTGTCGCTATATGCTATTATAGAGTAGATATTTCCTAATAGACCATACTTTAGATTTTGTCGTATATTGAAAAGTAAGCACAGTGCCAAAGAGGAGCACGTCGGTCTTAATGGCTATAATACAATTTGGCTAATATTCAGGGTAACCACACATCTACGCTATACCAACACATTGGCCTCCTGCTGACACAATTAACTATCTATCAATAATAAAACATCATATATCGCAAAAACAAGAGCACCTATTTTCTTCTATATCTATTTCTGTTCTTGTTGAATCCAATGTCTTCGTTGACATTGATTTCCTGTTTGATATTCAACATTAGCCCATCAACGTCACTAATGATTTCATTCATTTTTCTTCGCTTGTTTGTACTATGTTTGCCCTCGGCATCATCTCCCGCAGCAGCACCAGCACCACCAGCACCACCAGCACCAGCATCGCTGCCTCTCCCAATAGAGTTGTATTTCTCCACAAACTCATCCAACTCTTTGCTTAGACTGTTCTCAAGCAACTCTGTCTTTGTCTTGATTGACACGGCGTTTTCCTCATATATTTTGGTGAACTTGTCTAATTCGATCTTCAAATATTCAAGCTCGTTTCTTCGTAGCGATACCGTCTTTTTAGCTTGATTTTTTTTACTAATCAAGTCCAAGATTTTTAGCTGATTTTTCTCCCATTGCTTGTACTGCTCCAACTTTTCCGGCGCAATGTTCTGCGCCAGTTTTGCCTCGCCGTCGCAGTCGCCGCTTTTAGTAACCAACTGCTCGTCTAGATATTCTTGAAGCTTTGCAAGTTTGTTTTGGCTCATTACTTTCAAAATCAAATTCTTTCTCGCCACTAGCTTATCGTGCTTATCACGCAAACTTTGGTCCTCCAGTAAAAATTTCTCGAGCTCCTTCAAACTGTTTTCAAAGTCCGCGCGGTGCTTCTCGTTCAAGTGTTTGGCGTTCTCCATATCGCTTCCTATTCTGTTAAACTGCAAATACTTCAAGTTGATCTCGTAGATCTCAAAGTGCGTCAAAATTAACTCTTTGGTTAAGTAGTCGTAGTAGTTCGATGCATTGTCATCACTGTTATCGGTCGCTGAGGTCATCAGCTTATCCGACGTATCTTTGAAATTTATTGACTCTGCTTCAATGCCAATGATGGTAGACCGGTTTTTTATCTCTATTGGATTCAACAAGTAATGGTTCGTCAATCTTTTAGCGTCATAGAAATAGTCATTGGGCGTCTTCAAGTAAAGCTGCTTGAACCTGTCAAAATCGTCAAACTCCAATTTATCGTTTTCCGTTTCCTTTTTCTTCAACTCAGTGTCTTCCTCCAAGTCAGAGTAATCATCCTCTTGGGCGTACTTCACCTCAGTAAGTAGTGACTTCTCAACGTCCTGGGGCGTGTATTTCGGGATTGGGGCAATGGGAGGCAATGGCCAGTAAACATCAGATTGAACATCGCTGTCGCTGTCACCGCTGTTATTGTACAAGAACCAATTTTTCAAATAGTTCAAACCGTTCACATAAATCGTTTTCAAATTCGAATCCACCATCCCTACTTTGCCTCTTTCTACCACCACTGCACTTATCGTGTTTCTAAAGTTTTCATTAATTTCGTCGCCATTGTTGTAATTGAAATTCAAAGCAATGTGCTCCACCGTATAAATCGGCACTAGCCTAACAATCGGCGCCTTTTTCCCGCTACTGTGATAATTAGCTGTCCTTATTTGCTGAGCCACTGGCAGCCTCAAATCGGCCGATAAATCAAATGGCAATATCAAGTCAAACTTGAAAGAGGGATGCTGCTCAAGGAAACCAGTTAGCTTCTGCGAACTCCCGTCGTGGCTGGCCAAATCCTGCGACGATATAAGATGTACCTGCACATTGTACAATGGCGCAAGATTGAAATTAGCAAAGTTTGTATAGTTTCTCAAGTTCGAGTTTAGGTTCACCGTATAGGTGGCAAGCTTCTTTTTGATGTTAACCTTGCTGCTATTCAGCAAATCTGCCGTTTGGTCTTTAGAGCTGCTGCTGTTTTTGATATATGACCCAGAATGCTTAACGTATTTTAGCTTAAGTCCAAGGACTATTGACTCAATCAAATCTAGGGTTTTCCCCTCTCTAGCAATTATCAAGATGTTTTTATTGCTAGGAATGCTTACTTCTTCGGCAAAACGCTTTTTCACATTATTGAAGATTGCTTGGTTCACTTTCTTGCTGCTTTGGTTTCCTTCGTGATGGTGATGGTGATGGTGATGATGGTGATGGGAATTAGTGGCGTGTGCCGTGCTGGAGTAGCCCTTGTTGTCTTTTGTCTCCACTTTTATCTGATTGTGTATTTCGCTCTTGAGCAAAGCCCGAAAATCATGAACGCCTGAGTATATATCTAAGATGTTCTTCAACACTTTGAACTTCCCACTTGTCTGTATGAGCTTCAATGGGATATCTTTGGCAAGTAGAGATTTGGGCATGAAGTGGTCAATCAACAAGTATGGATGGGAAGATATAATCTGAATATTCAAGTAGAGTTTCTGCAAAGAATCAATCAAAAGCAAATCATCCTTGTTGTTGGTCTCGTAGTATTTCAAAATGTCAGAGTAGTGCAACGATACTATATGGTCGGTTAGCTCTTTTTGAAAATCCGCCATTGGAGTAGGCAAGCAGTAGTCGTCCTCGGGGTTGTTGTAGTTGCTGGTATTGCCCAACCCTGATAACGAGTGCTGAAGCGGGGTTATGGAAGGCTCTGGCGTTGCATCTAATATCTTGGAAAGCTCCATTTTGTGGTGGGGGATGTGTTCTGGATGTAACTAGAAGCTTGAAGTGCTAGTGAAGAAGCTGGCAGTGTTTACCTTTAAGAAAGACAAACAGATACACACACACTTTCTCTCGCTCTCGCTCTCTCTCTCTCTATCTCACACACACACTCTCTCCAGCGGGACGGACAATAGCGGGAAAACAAAAACACCAAAACCGCTGCGGGCAAAAAAAAAAAAAAAAAAAAAGCGCGACTCGCGAAATTCGAATTGGATCTCAAATCTGGAGAGAACCAGATATTTGGATCCCGCGTGACTTTATTATTTTCCTACTTTTCTCTCTCTCTCTCCCTCCCTTTTTTTTTTTCCTCTTCTCTTTCTTAGGTAAACAGCGCGATAGATCGGCTCCAAGGTATATACAGAGTTGTTGTACTTTTGATTAATAATTGAATTAGTCCAGCGCAAACCGCTCAACACATTGGTGGATTCAAATAGCATATACTCCTTTTTCAAAAAGCTCTGGCATGAACATTCCTCCGGCTGGGTTCTCCAAACTCGCTAATACCAGTCTCATTCAAGTAATTGGCCGCGATGCAAACAAGTTTCTCAACGGACTAATCACTTCAAAGTTCCTCAACAATGACCAACAAATCAATAACCATGACTGCTTAATCAACGATAATAGTTACTATGTACATAAACAGGACTATCTTGATAACTCAGAAAACCCAGGTTACAAAAAAATTGGCCAACCGTCATTGTTTTTGAATGCTACTGGCAGGCTATTCACCGATGCCTGGATATATCCCTTCCCGTTGTTTAGTAATAGCAGTGGGGAAATATCCACCGCGCCATTCTTGCAAAAATCTGACCCAAGCCACTCGAATTATTTGATAGAGGCAAATAGCTCGGTGGGGAAGCAGTTGCATGGTTTTTTAAAACTACATAAACTTGCATCCAAGATTCAGTTAAAATACATTGCCAATGATCACTTTATTAATTGGTACTTTTACAACGATGCAGATGCTAATTTCCACCAACAAATATGGAATTTCAAAACGAACTGGCTCAAAAATAATATCCTACTTCACAGTCCGCAGTTGGCCAACGAAATGCTTTTGGATTTTATAGCCACCAGACAGCTATTCACCACTGATAATGTTGACTTTTTGGCAGATAACCTTTTTGCCTTCACCTTTGATGATCGCGCTTCTAATCCAGGCTTGAAAGTATTGACTTCGAAAAACATTCAGTCACCGCAGCAAATAATCAATGAATCGGCCTTGCTCGGCAAAGAAGGAGAAGAAAAAAAAAGCGCAGCTTTTCCCCAAGTCGCTACTGAAGTTCTTGATGCAAGAAGACTACTCAATAATATCCCCGAGGTGTCGTTGACTGAACTTGAGCCAAATAAGTATTTGCCGTTGGAACTAAACTATAACCTAATGGGAATTGTGAATAATGGTGTTGATGAGAACTACGAAGCAGAATTGGAGAGATATGAACAGCTAAAGGAACAATCTGAAGACATTGAAGAAGAAGAAGAAGAAGGTCCAAATCAGCCCAAGCAAAACACTGCAAAAGAGACCGAACTAAAAGAGCCATACTATAATTGCAACAACACTCCAATAATATCGTTCAACAAAGGTTGCTACATTGGCCAAGAGTTAACCCACAGAACTTTTTTCAGAGGGGTTATTAGAAAAAGACTCTTGCCGATAAGATTTTCCACCACTAGTGACTTTGAAACTGAGGAGGATCCACGGGCTGCAGGCTTGGTCACACGGTTGATTCAAAACAAACTTGAAGATACAAACATATACTTTACTGAACAAGAACTGCAAAGCAGTGAGTCTCAACAGACACCCGCACCAGCAGCCGAAAGCAATAATCCATTTGGATCAAAAACTCCAAGACGGCCTCGCAGATCAAGAAATAGTGCGGGAAAAATTGTAAAAGTCCAGGATAACTTTTCCATGGGTATTATCAATTTGAATGAATTTACCAAACCGAATAGAACGTTCTACGTCAAGCACCAGTTAACTGATGAGTTGAGAGAACAAATGGAGCAAGACGAACTTAGTCTATTGGTGGTTGAGGACAATGAAGTGAAGTTGTTCGTGGAAGGTTTTGTGCCTGACTGGTTCCCAGAAGCTTGGTCCGATGATGTCGAATGAGGTTAGTTGGTTACGTTTGTTTGTTTTTTCTTTTTCTTTTTCTTTTTTTGGCTGTGAATATAAACTGTATTATAGATATGCAATTTTTTTTTTTAAAAAAAAAAAAGAAAAAATTACAATGTAAATAGTAGTGAAAACCACGAAAATTAATAGCTTTCGTTTCTGCCTATTGCATGTAGTAAAAACTCCACAATTATTGATACTTCAAAGCTTACAAGAACAGGTAGATAAAATTACATTTAATTACCTTTGTTTTTTTATAAAAGAACTAAAAAAACATCATGACAAAAGATAAAGAAAAAAGGCGTTGTGATAAAAGTAAACTAGAGAACAAGAAAGATTAACGGTTAGATTTAGCAACTCTTTCCAATTCATCCTTCTTCTTGATGGCGTAAGAGGTAGAAGAACCCTTAGCAGCGTTAATCAATTCTTCAGCCAAACATTCAGCAATAGTTTTAACGTTTCTGAAAGCAGATTCTCTGGCACCAATGGTCAACAAAGAAATAGCTTGGTTGACTCTTCTCAATGGAGAAACATCGACGGCTTGTCTTCTGACGGTACCGGAAGAACCAATTCTGGTGGAGTCTTCTCTTGGACCAGTGTTAATGATGGCGTCAACAACAACTTGCAATGGGTTTTGGTCGGTCAAAACGTGGATGATTTCCAAAGCGTGTTTAACGATTCTAACAGCTTTCAATTTTTTACCGTTGTTTCTACCGTTCATCATCAAAGAGTTGGTCAATCTTTCAATGATTGGGCAGTTGGCCTTTCTGAAACGCTTAGAAGCGTAACGGCCAGCGGTGTGTGGGACAAAGACTGGAGATCTGATTTGGATGTAGTCAGTCAAAGAAATGTCCTTAACGGTAACTTCATCGTAAGACCATTTGTTGAACAATTTGACAGAGTTTTGAGCATCTTGAACGTCTTTTGGGATTCTGGTGGCTAAATCGACATATTTGACTTCTTGGACAACTTCGAAATCTTCTGGTTGTTCTTCAAATTGTTCTTCATGAACATCAACGACTTCTTCGGCAGACATGGTGGATAGTATGTTGTTGTTCTTTCAAACCTGGGTTTCTTTTACTGGAACACTATCTTCAACGTATTGAAATTTTCACAAAATCCTATATTTTTCTTAATTTTTTTTTTGGTTTGTTTCTTCTTTCCTCCCCTGGGCTGGCGAGCGGTCGGTGATTCCGTGGTTCTCTGTGGCGGGTAAATGGGGCTGCCCCAAAATGTAAGGCGAATGGGGGAACTTCGTTGTCGGCACAGTTTTTTTTTCCTCTTTGGAGCGCTTTGTGACTGGAGCGTGTGGTCTGTCATGTGATGCTAGAGAGGGCTAGTTTTACGCCACGCATATCTCTCGGTTTTTGTGAGAGTGCTCGTAACCTACTTTGCGGTCACGTTTTCATAGAAAAATAGAACAAAAAAATAAAAAATAAAAAATAAAATTTCTCTGATGAAGCGCCCGCCGCCGTGGTATCTCACGTCTCAAGTATTTTTTTTTTTTTTTTTTTTTTTTTGTTGTTGTTATTTGACAGCCTCCCGCTATCGTGTTCTCTCTATAGTTTAGGCGCGCGCTCTCCGTCCCGCTGAAGCGAAAAGCCGAGGCTTTGCCGCGCTCCTTCTCCACATTTCTGGGCCCTGCCGCCACCGACAAAGCTCCACCCTATGAATGAGTGAGGACAAACGGATGGTGATGCCTCGGCCTGCCTCGCACAGGCAAACCAACCCTCAGGCCCCCCCCCCCCCCCCCCCCCCAGGTGGTCAGCAAGCGCAAGGCGTGACGCCACAATATTTCAGACTAATTCTTGATGATTTCTTGTTTTGCAGTCTTGTAATGGTATATAACCGCATCATTCACCATTCATCGTAATTGTTTGCTTGAAAACCATTACACGCCAAGTAGATAAAGAGAGCGCTGTACAAATAACCTGCTCATGATGCCCGTCGCTGTCAAGCAAGAAACAACAAACAATGCGCTACTAAAATTGCCATTGCCTTCAATTGAGCAGTCTGTCAATGCATTAATCGAAGCCATCCAGCCTTTGCAAAGCGCCGAGGAGTTTCAAAAAACCATCAAGCGGCTCAATAACCTCAAAACAAACAAACTTCTCCACACCATCCAGGAGCATCTTGAAGAGTACGACTCCAAACATGCATGCTACTTGGACTTGTTCTCCAACGTACGAGACCACAACGCAACCAATATTTATAGCGAATATCGCGGCAAAACATTGCCTAAAAACCCGTACTTTATTTTAGAAAATGATCCAAATTATTGGAGCTTGTTGCCTCCCAAGCAGTCTGAAAGAGCTGCAATTTTGGGTTTTAGTACTTTGAAATTCATCTCCGCCCTTAAAAAGCACCAAATCACCTCTGATGTGTCGCCAAATAGTCAAAGACCGTTGACTATGAAGTCATTTGGCTACTTGTTTGGTTCCACAAGATACCCTAGTGAGCATGGCCACGGAATTAACATCAAGCATTTTGCTGATTCCAAACATGTAGCAATACTTTGCGATGGCAAGTTTTATCGTTTGCAAGTCTTAAACGACGCAAACGAAATCATTATAGGCCAGTCAAATTTGCAAAAAATCTTTGACCAGATCATCAGCACCGCTGAAAAAGATCATGAGGTTTTCAAACAGTCTATTAGCTCAATCACGTCAGAATCTATTGAAGAATGGTACAATTTGAGAAAACTTTTGTCATCCAACGAGCTAAATGCAAAAAGCTTGGAGACCCTCGATTCAGCATTGTTATTGATAAACTTGGATTTGAACAATTTCATCATTGATGACAAACACTCAAATTATTTGAATATTTGTCATGGTACCTCAAATATTGATGATGACACTGGGGAGCAGCGCGGAAGTTGCAACTCTAGATGGTATGATAAATTGCAATTAATAGTTTCCAAAGACTCTTTAGCATCAGTAGTTTGGGAACCAACATCAAATGATGCAAACGTTGTGTTGAGATACGTTTCTGATATTTACACTGACTCCATTTTAAGACTAGCCAGAAACATCAACAACCTGAAGTTGTTTTCTCTTTGGCCAAAGACCCAAGTCCATGATGTCTTCCAAGATGACCACGCCTTTTTTGATGATTCGCTTTTCAGCGAGCTCAAATGGGACTTGAGTGACCCCTATCTTTTGCACAGGCTCCATTTAGCAGAAACTAGGCTAGGCGATTTGTTAAGCCAATACGACTCTAGAATTGAAATGTTGAAATTTGGTAAATTGTTCGCCAAAAGCATAAACTTGAATGCAGACTCGCTAATCCAACTTGCTATCCAACTTACACATTATGCCCTATATGGGAAAATGGTTTCAAGTTGTGAATCAATTTCCACAAGAAGGTTCGAAAACTCTAGATCAGAGCTTTGTTTTATCCAGTCGCCAGAAATATTGCGTATTGCTCAAAATTTCATCTCTAATGCGTCAGATAAGAGTCGTTGGGAGTACATCAAACAAGGCGTTGAGCAAATTAATCAACTCAAGCAACGCTGTCGTAACGGTTACGGGTTTGAAAAGCATATCAAAGCCTTGAAATTGTCATATATTCAAAGAAACTACTTGAATCAAATTAAGCCGGATAAGGTCGCTACGATCCCAAGCATATCTGAGCTTCCAGCTAAACACATTCCAAGGTTTATAGCAGTACCAGACGAGTCCTCATTCAGGCTTATTTTTGATCCAGAAATTCTTGCCATCAACTGTGGCAACCCTTCGTTGAAGTCATTTGGTATCACTCCATACAAGCCGGATGGGTTTGGTATTGGCTACATAATCAAGGATGATTATACGGTTGTCACAATATCTTCCAACTTTAGACAGAATAAGCGGTTTTTGGATACTCTTAGTTGGGTTTTCACAGAAATAGGCCATCTCCATGCTGTTTGCGAAAAGAAGACGAGTTTTGCTTCTGGAGCGGATTCTGATGCTGATGCTGCTGCTACTGCTACTGCTACTGCTGCAGCCGATGACAACAGAACTCCATACACTACAGCAGAAATGATCAGATCAGTATCCATGACCTTGACTGAGTCAATGAATAGGGACGATGAAGCATTGGAGGATGAAGAGAAAACTGGCACTAGTAGCAAGAAGAAAAAGAAGCACGAAGTTGGCAAGGATTTGTTCAATCCTGATTTTATTTTGGGAGGCTACGGTTATTTTGATGTTGGTGAATTGGAGTTTAGATCACATTCTAATTCAAGGCAAATTAGCAGAGCTCAAAGTTCCAGCAATTTAAAATCTATTAAAGAATAGGTTTTGCTCGTATTACCTTTTTTTTTTTTTTTTTTTTATTGTATTTCGAAAATTCGACTTTTCTTTTTATTTTCGTTCTGATTCTCACTCCTTTCCCCTTCTCATCAAAGTTAAATAAAGACAGTTAAGAAATTAATTTCCTTTAAGATTTTTCAAAGTGCTCGTGTAGTAAAAGTCTGCAAACAGTGAACCAAATATTCTAGTAATTCGAGCATTTTTGAAAGGGGTGTTCCCTGACAAAATATATTACAGCATTGCGTAGAAATAGGGTGCGTCATCATCCATTAGCCACTTTCTTAACCATATTTTAATCTAATTAGCCACATGCATTAGCCACATGCATTAGCCACAGACAGATTCACCCTGGTGCATCATCGGCGATATCGATATCGCTTGATCGATTGATCGATGCTGCTGTGCCACTTGAGTTGCGGCTAATTGCAGCATCACGCAGAAATCGTCAGCTAGTTTTTGAACATAACATCTGTGTATCGCTTTTCACATCGGCAGTGCCAATAAGAAGAAGGATAATTGATGACAATGCTTTGTCTTGTCCATTACTTGTTTGAATTGTATGTTCTCACTTTTTGTAAGAAAAAAAAAAAAAAAAAAAATAAGATGTTGTACGATCTAATGGAGTTGTTATTATTATTTCCATTTTTTTTCCTAGTAACCTACGTAGAAAATTGCGGTTGCTGTGCAAATATCAGTTTGTATAAGGTGCCTTGACAAAATGGTTCTTCATTTTTTGAAGACTTACTTTACTCCTGACCACGGGCTTACAGATCACTAAGCTGTTCAGCTTTGCTTACTTTAGTATATCCTACAGAAAAAAAGTTCCTCAAGGCTTGGCCAGTTAGCAAAAAATCGCTGTTTGCTTAGTACTAGCTGATGTCAAGTATCTCAGAGTTGCATCGCCACAAAAGGATCGAAGAGGCAAAAGAAAATAGAGAGTCCAAGACAAAAAAGGTGTTATGCGATATTTTATGTGAGCAACCAAGTAAACGCTTATAGACAAAAGTTTGTCTCTAATCTATACAAACTCCAAGCTATAGTCTATCATCTAGCCGTTTCCTGTTAGAACAGATAACGTTTTCGAGACTGAGTTAAGCTTTGATGCTACATTGCTTAACTTAATGCGTTGTCGAGCAATTTATTGTCAGCAAGTTAACGATTTGTGCGAATTTGTGAATAATTATAGCTGAATAAAATTACAAAGACTAATCGTCTTTACCTTCTTCTTTTTTTTTTTTTTTTTTTTTTTTTTTTTTTTTTTTTTTGCACTATTGCCGTTTTTGTTCGTTTTGGCTTCTCTTCCATTTTGAATTTGAGTGCCCTCATCATACCTTTATCTTTTGATACCTCTGTCCACTGTAATAACACGAAAGGCTTTTTTTCTTATTTTTTTGGCCAACAGACCTTAATTGAATCAATTTGCGGAAGGGGCACAATAGCCCAAATACAAAAAGTCAGTCAAGACGCACAAACGTCTAAATACCAAAATGCCAAACTAGCAATGAGCGTCAACAGATAAAAACAGGAGTGTTCCGTCAATTTTTCAAATGGGGCGTCGCAAGTTATTGTTTACGGTTTGGGTCTAGGTTCAGGATCAATTTTTGGCCGGCAGCTAGAAGCGCAGTGCATGGTTGCAAACCATCGCAATTATTTTCTTTTTTTTTTTTTTTTTTTTTTTCTTTCTAAAAAAAAAAAAACCTCAAGTATATGTTTCCTGATTGATTTTCAGCGTTGATGCCAGCTAGTTGCCAGCTGGCATATTATAATGAGGTATGAGTACTGAAACACAGTACTGAGTACAACATATGTGTGTATAATAGAGGCCCTGGACCTGCGGGTGGCGACATGACATCAAAACTCAGGAAAGCGTGCGAGCGTACACTGCACACTCTGAAGACAACTGAGAATGCTACTGTATGTTGCGTACAATGATGCTGCTCAGGTGGCGTTGGCCTTTGATTTACAGTATGGCAAAAATACCTGATTAGTCTCTTGTGTTGAAAAAATATAAAAGTTAATCATATTTACAATTAGATGTGGAAAATTAGAAAGATTGCCAGATATTGGTGTAGGAGCAATGTGTACTCTCAAAAAAGAGAAAAAACAATTAGCGATTCCCCTTTCGGCAGTAGTAGATCAGACGGCGCCCCTTTGGAAACAAAGAAGTTAAGCACTACATTAGAGTCATGCACAATTGGATAAATAAATGCATGATAAATAATAAATAAAAAACAAACAAAAAAATAACTTCATCAAGAACAACTACTTAGTATAGACCGAACGATACTAGTAGAAAAACATCCAAGAAACTGCCTACAGCTCAAACAACTGATTTCTTTGAAAAATCATACCACTTCAAAACGATAATCGAGGATAAAAAAAAAAAAAAAAAAAGAGCTGATCATAGAAATTGAGTCAATTAAATTATTAATGAATTAACTTCCAGACCTTTTGTTGAGAACGACCTGTTTATATTTCATCAGCACCAAAATAAAACAAAGAGTAAGAAAAAAGTTACGCTTCAACAGTAGTATATTAGACAAAGTAAAGAAGCGATATCCCAACGACAGTTTGTACGCAGGTATTGTGAGCCTCTATTGTTTTTCACAGGAATGCTCATCAAACAGCAAGGCATTATGTGTACAACTTATTAGGTAAAATTTCTCTTAAAAGCTAACCGGGCCGCTGCAACTGCTAGTTTGTGTCTATACCCTGGCCGCCTGCAGCTAATATTGTGCGCATGTCTTCACTGTGTATCATGCACTATGAGCGACATGTAGCCACACATGGTTACTTTAAGATCTTGTCTGTCAAAAATCACATGGCGGAAGTTTTTTGTGTCACCGTTGACTCGGCACGTTTCTTTTGCTAATAGTGGCAGTAATATATATATATATATATATATATATAATTTTAATTTACCTAATTGCTGGTTACATAGAGCTGTTTTGGAGGTTTTCATCAAACCTGTTATGTCAAAATTAGCATGAGCTTGCAAAAACACAAACTTTATAATTTTTTTGTTACCATGAACGTTTCTTACGTTTGAAGTTGCAGAGTCTGCGAGTCTCGAAAAAATAAAAAAATTTCTCTGTTTAGACCGATTTTTGATTTTAACTTTTTCAATTTTATTCTGTTTGATGAAAACGGTAAATATTCCAGATTAGCCCTAGGAAAAGCTTAAATTTTCCGAGATTTAAGAGGTGCATATACCTATATGTGCTGCAGAGCATGCATATCTGTAGGCGTGCACACGCTGTCTGATTTGCGATACTCTAATTGTGGGATTTTTGTTTCTTTTTAAATCAAACAATTGATTAAATAACTATTGTTTTTCCAGCTGAAGCTCTTCATTTTTGTTTGCTTAATTTATTGTTTTCAATGTTTTTAGATGCTCGTTTAGCACTCAGTGCTAGGAATATATATTTGGATTTGAAATCGGGTCAGCCATAAGTAGAATATATACGAATTTTAACCTATATATATCTTTCCAAAAATTTGTCGCTCACATTTAACTTGATGCTTACCTAATACATTTTCCAGTACACTTTTTACGCATGCAGTTAAAATGAAGATCTCAAATGTCTGCTAAACGCACATCAGTGTCTTTTGTTTCTCGGTTTCTCTTAAACTTTACTGACATATACTTGTAAAAGCTAACTTCATTAACGCATTATTGTAAACGCTAACGGGGTAAATACTACGACAAGTCACGAATAGAGAAAGCGTAAAAAGTAAAAAGGACCGAAAAGCCCATTGTTAGGTTAATTAACGGTGCGCTTGCTGACTTTTTATAATTGGTGTTTACCCAAACTAAATCTAAACTCTTTAATTAACGTTTTCATTACTTTTCAAAGAGAGTAATTACAAAAAGCCATCATGAGTTTTCCCGACTAGTAATTTAGCAAATTAACAAAATCAAAATGCACTCGTTTACAGCGCTTTTGTAATTCAAAATACAATTATGCACTCTACGGTATATTTTTTTCTGTCGTGACTGGGTTCTGTCAATGAGATTAATTGAAGCGTTGATTGTTTTTAGCTGCCTAATTAGCATTATTGTGGGTGGATGCTTGTCGAGTTCAGCCGGGAACGTACGTAGCAGATGGCGAGAATTAATAGAATGTTAATTAAACCTAATTTCTATTTTTTGGAAGGTGTATCACTAAGCCTCAGTAAGCAGAAGTCAGAATATAAAACGAAAGAGCGAGAGTATGAACTGTTAATAGTGTGCTGTTGATAACTTGACTTGGCACAACAAAAATTAATCCATTTGGCATGTTATGATGCCAGAGTCAGTCTCAATTTGTGTTGATTTATCATTATCACGACAATATAAAGTTAAAGACATTGTGAATTAATTTCTGTTGCTTTCCCCAAACTCGAATTTGTATCTACCCTTGAACCATTTTGTCGCCCTCTTGCAACATTCATTAGCAACCTGGATTTTGTATTTATGTAGTAAGGATTATTAATCCGAAGAAGCGGATCAAGGGCAGCTGATTTCCATCAGTCTAACGTGTTGTTATAAATATCATTATTTCAACAAGTTTCTATGCTTAACTTCACATTGAGAAGTCAAACAAAACAGAAAGGATGTTAATTGGTGCATAATCATTTGTTACTTTACATCTTTTTAGGAGAAATAAATTTCATCTTAACATATTTTGGCAACCTTACAATTTAACATTAATCACCACGAACCATCTATTGATGTACCACTACAGCTTGTGGTGTGGCCTCTTTAGACATAGTTGCAGTTAACAGTGAGTAAGGATAAGAACTACCATCTTGTAATTTACAATTAAAATACAAATCCACAACTGAAAAGAATTTCCGAGGCAACATTATTTAAATGTAATGTATGACAACTCTCTCATGGCAACGATTTATGCAATCCCGCAACAGTAAAATTTATTCTCTATAAATAAAGAAAATGATAGTTGTTAATTGGCTTAATTATGGACTAAGAATTGTCAGTTTTAAATGATGCTTCTTATGAGTATTGTTAGTAATTTTACAGCTAAAACTTCCTCTGAGATCAATTTCTTTCTAAAATTTCAACATGCTTGTCTTTTCTTTTCTTTAAGCTTGATTTTGGGCTTTACATTTTAAACATTGGCTGGCTCTTTGGAATCAATCAGTAGCCAAAGGATTGAAAAGGGGGTTTTTACACCCTCTATTGTACAGGGATTTAAGTGTCGACAATTTGAGACACACAGAAGAGCTGCATGGCGATGAGCATCCGCCAATGCGGCTAGGCGCGCGCGTGAACATAAGAAAAAAAAAATACTGGGACTAAAACAAAGCTAAAAAAGGCTGAAACGCTAAACAGAAGAAACCAACATTAGCTCAGGTTTTTGTCAAGAATTGTGGTACCACGATACCGGCGTATGCAGTGGAAGCAGCTACCAACAGTGCGGCAAGCTGTGGTTAAATGTAAAATAAAACGCTAGTACGAACTGCACTGTACGGTATAACCAAACCCAACTCTTGAGTTTAGTGGCAGCGGTGGTCACCGTGGCAGCGACCGCTCCAGCTGCCGGTATCGTTGACTGAACGTTAACCTTGGAGAGGGCAAATACTGCTTAGTTTGGAAGGTGAAAAATTCAGTTCAACGGCCGGTGTTTGTAACAACTTGGCGGCGTATTACTATAGTTGATATTGGTTGCTGTGCTTATTGCCGAGAGAGACTCTGGAAATTACTCAGAGCAGTATAATGCTTTGATATGCTCAATATTATACTGCGTTAACCAGCCATTTGTAAAGATCGATCGAAAAATAACTCAGAGTACCAACATTCCACATATAGTTACCTTATGCTGTATGCTTCTTGTGTCTCAGCTGTTAACGAAAGCACTGTCAACAGTTACCAGCAGTTGGAAGCCAGGGCTCAGAAAATTTCCGTGATCAACAAAATACCAAACAACCATACGGCAACATCGAAAACCTGAAAACAAACAATTAAAAGCCACAAATAGTTAGTCTAGAAGTACTCATTTTTGGCTCAAGAAATGAATTTTATGTTACGCAGAAAACAGCAAGTTTTCTTTTTCCACTTGTTGTTTATTGTCTTTATGTTTGCCTTACCTTTTCCTGTCGTCCGCAGTTAGGCAATGCAATCATGCAGGAAACTGCTCCCCGTGACAGGCTGCCGATATAGAGACTAAAATCTATAGTTGTAACTATAATGTATAAGCAGTCGAAACAAAACGCGCTCTAGCAACTTTCAATGAATCACTTGTAAAGATAAGAGACGGTAGCAAAATAATCAGAGAAGAAACAAAAATGAGCAAGGTGTCATAGTAAGCGACGTAATTTGAGTTAATCGGAGAGCCAATTAGAAAGCAATATGAGTTGCGGCTGAGACACACGATAGCAAACATGTTAAATATCAAGATATTCAACAAACGAACTAATATACATACTGGCTTGCTCACATATTGGTAGGTAAGCTAACTAATCAACCATATACTGGCGGTATTGTATTTCCTTTCGCCGTCTCGAAATCCAAAACACAAATGTTTCAAAAGATGGCCTTTCCTTTTGCTGATGAAATATTAGGGTTTGAGGCTAAAATCTATATAGGGTAGCTACCTCCGCACTGGTATATGAAAAAAGCAGATTTTTCGTAGATTTCCATGCCTTTCGCAAATTAAGGATTACATCTCAAAATAAGATTCATACAAAGACAAAAGAAAATTATTTGTTTGATAAAAACAAGATCTTGGTTTTGAATTTTTTGTTTCTTTTTTGCTATGTGAAATACATGTTATGGAATAATATAGTACAGGTGGCGATTGAAGTGCAAAACAGATGTAAGTTGCTGTTTTATAATTTTGCGAATGATAGTGAAGCGAAGTGAGACAAAAATAAAAGAAAATTTTTTGGATTATTCTAAACGTAGCAATTAATAAAATTGTAAACAAAGAAATGAAGAAACAAGCCAAAAGTTAAAAAAGAAAAAATTATTGAAAAAAATTGAAACATCTAATGAAGAACTAAAACGGCAAAGTACAAAACACGACGCACGTCACAATGTAAAGCAATTGTGAACTGGACAATTAATGAATATAAAACAACATCTTTAAACGATAATAAACAAAAAAAAAAAAACTAGAAGAGAAATAAATACGTAAATCATAGACAGCAAATTAGCAACCATTTTGTCATTGATAGGCTTTATTGAATATCAGCAATACCCTATTTGGCATTCAACAAATATGAGACACTGCTTTTTTTGCTATCAAACTTGCCACTAATGTATGGGTTTTTCTTTGTGATAGTAGACGAAGCGCACGATTTTGATGCGCTTACTATACGTCTCCATCTAAATTGACAAGCGTTAGGTGTTCTTCTTGGAAAATACGTAGCCACGTCTCTCCAGCCCAACTTGCGATCTTCTTTCAAATAGCGTAGTAGCTTGTCGTCTTCCGGAGACCAAGCACTGGCCTGCTTAGGCAATGATTTGATAGCAGCAGCAGCAGCAGCAGAGAGCGATGTAGTCGTTGTGCCCTGAGGAGCACCAGAAGTCTGTAGCTGGTAGAGTACCGGGAGAGATACTTGTGGTATTTGCTGTTGATGCTGTATGTGATATTGTTGGTTTTGTGGTTGATGCTGCTGTTGCTGTTGTTCTAACTGCGATTGGTAGTATTGATGTGGCTGATGTTGCGGTTGCTGATGCTGATAGTGATGCTGAGATAATGGAGGAGAAGGCATCTGATAAACAGGAGAGGGAGGCATGTATACAGGAGTAGATGGCTGTTTAGGGTATGAGGGGTATGGTTCTTTTGAATGTTCTGGGAATACTGGGAGCTGTGGCTGAGATGCCAATCTCACTGGATTAACGCGGCTTACCGGGCTGCTCAGTTCATTGCTTACCGGAGAGTAGAGACCACTCTGGCTAGACAAAGTTGGGATGTGAATATTTGATGGTAAGGAGATAGATCTAAGGTTGGTGGTGGATGGAGATGGAGTTATTGGCTTTGGAGCGTATGTATGCTCGGTACTGTTTTCGTTCATCACATGCAGAAGGCCAGGCAATTTTACTCTTCCTGATGGCTCATCATAAATGTGAGATGCTAATGGAGGTAGTATAATTTTTGATGCATTCATTTTTGCTTTATTTTGAGGAAGTGATTATGCTTTTGTTTAGTTTTGGGAAAGATATGAGTAAATGCTATAATGCAAGTATGTGCTGATGTATTTTTTTATTTTATTTTTTATTTTGGTAATATTAGTTGGTAAAGACTGAGATTTGGATTTAAGTACGACAAATTAAAGGACAACCAAGGAGTGAAGAACAACTTGTCGGTAGCTTATGGTACAGGATATGTTTGTTTTATAAGACAGAGCCAAATAGAAAGTAGTATTTTACTAAAACTGCAAGAGGCCAAAAAGATGAAGAACAAATATTTGAATGGAGGCAGAAGGCACTTATATATAAAACTAAGTATACGTTTACAAATTTAGATTCAAAAGAGACTCAAAGCTGCAGCTTAAACGAATCCAGAGAAATCAATCAGTCAGCCGATCAATTAATGAAAGATAATAAGAAAAATAATAGAAAAAAAATTATTAGACACCGCCATAATACACGGATCCACCGAATCCATCGGTTTAGTGCATTTCTGGTTTAAACTTGCATGAGTGTTGGTTATACTTTGCGTCGTATTGTTATGTTAGCGCTAGCAGATAATTGATTGCAGCTTGTATTTCAAATAATAATTTGGCCTTGCATTGTAGGGTGTCGGCTTTGGGTGCAGCTGCTGAGCTAGTTGCGTTTGTGCATCAATTTGCAGCTGCAGAAAAAGTAGGAAAATAACTAACCTTGCGTACTTGAATGTACCTTCATAAACTGAGACAACCTTGACCAAAGTAATATTAATTAAATTAAATCCAGATACTGTTATCTTTACCGATTGGCGTTGTAGGAGTCAGTTTTAAAAACGAATGGGTAAAACAACAGAGAGTGTGTAAAAATTTTGAGATGTATTCAAACAAAATACATTCTGCTCTTGCAAATCTGCAATGCGCACTGTTACTGCGTACTGTTACTGCGAAGCACTCACAGCACGTTAGAATGATGCTTAAAAAGAAACCAATTTTTGATGTTAACAAAGATACGCTTACTCACGCACTCCAATGTTTGAGTGCTGTCACCATACGCAGTTTTAGTATTAATTCCAGCTCAGTGCTTGACTCTGTTCCTCAATTTCTATCATTTCTTTGCCATTATAATAAGAAACCGTAAGAAAAAAGTTTAGCCTTTGTTTTAATGTATATTATAAGGTGATTCTTTCAAATGTTGACTTTTGAAACCAAACGGAAGACATAAGTATATACTAACCACGGGTGACGCCAGAGATTATTTAAAAAAAAGCTAACTATGAATATGCTACGTTGATGCATGTATGCACTAATTTGTGTGCAGACAACTGACTGACAACCAACAGCAGCAGTAGTAGCGGCAACGGCCGTGCGAGTTATGGTTAGCGGCAAAAGCATAAGCATGAGCTGCCGCTGCCGCTGCCGCGTCTGGGCGTCCCTCATGCTTCATGCATCATTCTGTCGCTACTATGTGGCTACTATGTGGTTGTTGTAACTCGGTTAGAACGCACAGCTCTCTGCATGTTGATACCCCTCAAGCAGGTTTCTGCAAATCTGTTGTGCGGGCGTTTTAGGTTCAGTAATTGTTGCCTTAGTTTCTTACTTTAGCTTGGAGGCGATAATTGACGATGATGATACGCTTACATGGCAGCACAGTACTGCGCTTCTTCCTACAGATAAAGCAGCAAAAACTATGTAGGCAATGCTCTTCGTTATGAGTACCGTTATTTGAATATCTCTTGCAAATTTTTGTTTTGAAAAATTAATTCTTTTTCCATCAAACCCCTTTATAATTTTTTTTTTTACGGAAGAGCGCCATCAACCAATACCTAGTAGAGTAGTTTGAGAGGTTTTATGGGAAAATGTTATTATAACCGTCGTTATGGTATTAACATAAGTGGTCAGGCAATAATTTATTAATTCAGTCTCTTTAATCACCTTTTTAAGTTTGATTAATCTTATTTGTAATTGCTGTTTTTGTTTACTGACAATTAAAGTATTTTTGTTTTGTTTGATAAGTTCGTTGGCAAGTGAATCTCTTCGCGACATACTTTCAGAATGACAGAAGTTTGAGACACTTTGCCGCTAAACTAAGCAAGTGAATCGCGAATTCACATATGGCTCTGCAGCTTATAAGCATTAAAGTGAGACCAAAGATGGGTGAATAACTGGAATAATAGTAAAAGAGACTAGATGAAAGACCCACGGAAAAAATACCCTCCAATGATAAAAAAGTGGTTGCTCTCAAGTATTTTTGGTAGTTAATTTGATGGTATATCGTTATTCTTCCTGAGCACACAAAAAGCATGTACTTTTCGATGATAGTGAAGAGCACCTTCTACCACAAATCAGTTTTCGTAACTTCTGTATTCATTAGTTCCATTAAAGTATGTGATTCTTAGCATTTATTTGAGAAACGGGCTTACGCCAATTGGGACCACAACAAGGCTTGGTAAACCTAGTGGTAATGTCATTGACACATGACTCGAGATATCAACACATTTGACAAGTTATTCTCGCCAATGTTCAAACAACTAATTCTTATCTACAAAACCCGACTTGGGGCAAAAAAAAAAAAAAAAAAAAAAAAAAAAAAAAATAACTTTGTATACTCAGTAACTCATTTTATGGTTTATTTTTCGGTTTCTATTGATAGTTCTTCTTTGGCTTTTTTTTTATTACTCATTGTCATGATGATAATCCTAGTAAAATTGTGCTCGAGGGAGGAAAAAAATAACGAAAAAAAGACAAAAAAGAAAAAGTATTAGATTTGCATGGCATCTAGAAATAGGTATGGTTTGGAATAAAAATTTACAGTGCTAAAGTTTACCATGAGTAATTATCAAATACGCTGCCGGTGATAAATAGTTTTTTTCTTAAAAAAAGAAATACAAATAAACAGTGTACCCTTTTGACCTACAAATTGTTCAAAACTTGCTCGTGTAGACTTTCCCTTGGCTTTGATTTGTCTTACAGTAATATATCAACTACTTTAGGCGCTGACTATTCAAAGCGAGATTAAAAGGTAGGAGGCGCCTTGTGCCTAGGCTAGACAACAGGAAAAAAATTTGAGGTTGAATTGCTTGGCGATCGTCCTATAAAAATCTGAAAAAAAAAGGTGAGCTGATATTCTGAATAAATAGGAAAATTAAATGAAGGAAAATAAAAATGATGGTCGGCTGAATCTTTATGTTTCTCTTATGTTCACAACTTCTTGACTTTACCATACTGTTTATCTTACTTCAAGAGGGCAAGAACTGCCCAAGTTTAGCCCAACGTATTTTGCGAGGCATACTACAGCATGTGTGCTTTATTTCAAAGAGCGTTAAAGAAAAGTCCAATTCAGGTCCAAGGGCAGCAGCTGAGAACATAAATGGCTTTCCAGTGTTATGACGACAAACCATTGACAAGCAACAATGAGACATTGCACTTAGGACACGATATTGATGAGCATTATACAGGGTACATGCATTGTGTTTCACGCTGCCGGTTTTTTTCCTCTTCCTGAAGAGCTCATAAGATACCAGAGGGATAATACTTGTGCTGCTAATAGTCCATATAGTACTTACGCAGCACTTAACAATAAGCCGGCATATTTATAATTTTAGAATAGATATACATGTGTAGTGTACAACTCAAAAAATGCAAAAAGTAGAAGACCGTGACTAGAACCTGCGACAGCGTATGCGTAGTTGGTAAGGCGCCATATGCGTCAAACAAGAACCAAAAGAATGAACATGTATAACCAAAGAAATGAATCCATAAGGTTATTTTTGAGCTTGGAAAGTGGTTAGGAAATGGTGCATAGAGATTTTTAGACACAAAGACATCAGTAACCAGCTTCATTTCTGGTAATACCCATATAAAAAGAAGTCTTCAGCAGCATCCCGCCTCTACTGTGACACCATCTAAAGTTACTGTACTATTTAATTCACTGAATTATTGGAAAGGGTAAGAAATGATTCTGACTGAGGACGGTGGGCTTTGCCACCTCTGGTATGATTAGTACACTATAGATGTTAATTTTGGTCATTTGCCAATCTCTAAATAAAATGAAAGAGACTTATTAATTCCATATCATATGACAGCGCAATAATTGAGGAAGTACGTTGAAGTCGCTCTGCGAAAATTAATATTTATTAGGGTTATGACTATATTTACCACCATCCAGCTTGTTCTTTATTTTTTCCGAGACTATTTTTTTCAAGGTTCCGTTTTGGCGATAATTTCGAAAACTGTTTTCTTTAAAAGTTTTTTCTCTGTTTCTCTTTTCTATTGCTTCTCCATTAGTACTCAGAAAACAAAGACAGCGCAGAGAATATTTCCGCTGGCTGGCATCAATATTTCCTTTTTTGGTACTACTGGTACTAATGTGAAGATCGGCATGAAGATCATCACCAGGATCATCACAAAAATATACCACCACTACTGCTGCACCGATAAGCACAAATTTGTGTACAAATTATTCTAAATTTGGGGCAAATCTTGGAAAAAGAAAAGAGGAGTTGGGGAATTTGAAACATACGCACACAAAAATGCTGTGCTATGGTTATAGATTCTTTACAGGTAGCACGCTTAGTGTAAGTCTTCACTTTATTGGTGCAGAATTATGAAGCTAGCAAGCCGATCTCTCAGCTTAAAATCCCAAAATAGTAATAGGGGTATGACAGGAAAATTCACGTATTGAGTGCATCTCTGCTGCCTTTTTTCTTTCCCCTTTTGCCATAGGTTTATTTCATGGCTACACCAGTATGTACAGTGAAGATCTCTACTGGCGACTTGCTTTTGAGTGTTTACCCTTCGATTTATTGCCTTATTTTGTGACTGAATGCCAGTTGCTGTCGTATAAGTGATCCTGTTTTTTTAGCCTTTACTTGTCTCGCCATTGCTAACTCTCTTTATACTTATAAGCTTACAGGTTTAATTTTGTGCGCTTTCCATATACATGAATATGCGGCTGTTAATTCTTGTGACCATAAGCATGAATGTGTGACAGTTAGGGCCGCTCCAATACGAAATATCACTGAGAGAACACCCCAGGCGATCAAAAATTAAAAAAAAAAAAAAAAAAAAAAAAAAATTATGCAGAATCTTTCCCTTCAGCATCTTCGTACTAACTATGATATCAATGCCTGCAATATTATTGGCTACCATAGCGGCTGGGGGAAATTAACGAGAAAATAACACAATAGCAACTGACAACGCACTTCTACATATGCTCGTCAGCAAACCTGCAGACTTGATGGTTTTCAATGTACACAGATTTTTTCCTTTGGCTCTTCTGTAAGCTCCAAGAAACTGCGACTCTACAGCCCTATACATCCACGCTGATCGGCTGCTCTTTGAACTCCTGAATAATTTTATCAATTTCAGCTTGGATTTAGCCACTGTCTGCTCCGGGTTGGTGCACAACAAAAAGACCATTTTTGAACATTTCCCTATAAAACTATGGGCAGCAGATAAGTAGTGAAGTAAATGAGTCTGGCCGCGGGTGAATTTTTTACTTTTTGGCCGACTACAGCCAGTTCAGCCAATAGTTGCCAAAGAAGACAGAAGCCAAGTACTGTCGTTAACAACGACAACTGCGCCATTTTGAGAAATTACTGTGAGGTTACTTACCAGTTCGTGGAACTTAATTAGCAAAAAAAGACAAAAATTTTGCTTACTAAAGCTTACAAAGTCGAATTAAAATCACAGCAAATGTTTTGCTCAATCTTTTCTCATTCATCCTAGCTTATACTGTACTTAATGCGAGGCCCTAGCTTGTATTCTTCTTTATCTGATTGATTTAAAATATCTGCTTTGTTTTCTTTCTTCATTCAAATGAGGAATCCAATAATTCTGCGGCTTTACTTTGTTTTTTTTTTTTTTTTTTTTTTTTTTTTAATAAGTGTTATAATGCTAATTTCCAGCAGTGAAGATCTTTATACAAATTTGTGACTTGCAAAATCCCAACTTTGGATGATGCACATGGCGACCAAAAATAAAAATTAGCACGACATGCTCAAACTCCGCCATTGAAGTATTTTTTTCCTCTTTTAGTATTCACACCCTTACAAGGGGACTATAGCGTCTTATAATTCCACTGACTTAAGTATAATACAATAATCGCCTTGACAGACCCTACCGTATCCAGCTGATAACCCCACCAGGCTATGTGCATTGGAGCTCGTCGATGTTTAGTATTCAGATTAGTTAAGTATAAGCTAAGGTAAACCAGCACTAAAATGAAAAACAGCCATGATAAGTATGATCGGCCTGTGTTTTATTTAGCCCGAAACGCATTTTTGGAATATTAACTGCAAGAAAAATAAATAAAATAAAAGTAAAAAACTGTTAGGCATTTGCCTATATTTTGCAATTATTTAATTCGCAAACTTTTTACTTTTTTACGAATTTTTTTTTTTTGAAGAAACGCGCAAAACATTTTCTGTATGTGTGGTGTATCTGCTAGTATATATTGCCGTCTAAAAATAACTATATCTGATCACTTTAAGTCACATAAAGCCTAAAAGTTATCTATACTCTCTCTATCACGTGCCTGTACAATATAGAAGCGAGAACCTTAACTCATAAGTTTATACTTTTTTTGGCTTAATTTGTTACAGCACAGAAACTGATGGTATTGAGATTCTTTCGACCTCAAGATCGAGAATAGTGCTAAGCTTGCAATTTAATATGTATATGCGTAACCACATTAGTGTGGTTCTAGATGAAAAAATCCTCGAACAAAAAGAAAAGTTGTAGAGCATCGTACACAGATCCTAATGTTGCAAATTTTTCTGTTATTTGCAGCAAATATTTAAAAATTCAGTCGCACGGGAATCAATCATCAAAATCATCAGACGCACACATAGTAGAAAATAGTTCTACAAATTGATAACTATTACTATTACTCTTCAGCTTAAGGGGATGGTTATATTGGCTTTGGATTGTAGAACACCTAATAAAAAATTAACAGTCTTAGTAACGACCTATAACTTATTGCTGTACGGCTTCTTATTTGCTTCTGAAAATAATATATGGATCATTGAATAAACACAACTTCGGCTACGCTACATAGGTATGCGTTTTCGCTTAAACGCGTCAGGGGGTTAAATGAAAAAAAGGGTTTATATGAATTAGGTTGTGTGTTGATTATTACTTTTTTAAATAATATGTCATTTGTGTATGTGCAATCTTGAGTTCTTAAAATTTAAATTCAGTTATCAATTTTTTTTCCTTTAATAAACGCTTTCTCACTGAGTTTATAGAATGCATGAGTGTTGAGCTTTCTAGTATCAGAAAAAGCACAAAGCACATTGAGATTAAGCAAAATTTCACGTATTTTTCCTAAAAACGACAATATCGTATTTGTTTGGCCATATTCGTGACAAAAAAGGGTAAACAACAGACATCTTCATCTTCATCTTCATATGATGTATTATAATACAACGAGACTTGAAAACGATGTAACCAGCTCAAGTTTACGTCACAGTGGCTAAATTTAAAGTTTTAATGCCAAAGTAGATACTTTTAGTAGTTGAAATAGTCTTTTTTGGTTATTATAAGACGGTCTGCTTCCACAATAAACTAGATGAAAAAAATTCCTCTTTGAGGTATAATTCCCCCGCTGCCCAGTACAATTTTACAAGCCGCACGGCTTGAGCATCACATCAAATATTTTCTGCAAAGGTACAAAAAAACTTTAAATTTTCGGCTATTGTGAATTAGTTACACCAAGCGGATTCTTTATCCCACCCCTAGTAAACGAGGTTTAGTCTAATATATTTTGGATCTTGGTTCAATGTTGAAGTCGCCTTCAAATATATATATAACGCAGAGCAGTGAAATGTTTGAGGTGCTTAAATAGGTAAGCCAAAAATCATTAGATAGCGCAAATCTTGCAAAAAGTTCAATGATCTACAGTTGATGTTCAATTTATGCGTCACATTTGAAACGCAATTGCAAAAATTTTCGCTTTACGAAAAAAACAAAAAGAAAAAAAGGGCTTCCATAGTTTAACTGATAAAGTAAAGGAATTTGTTTTCAAAGATTGCCGTCAATTGATAAATGGAAATTCTGTGGCTGTGGCGATAGTGTGTGTTGAGACCAATTTCGGGTGGAGATTTTCTCATCATATATAAGTTCAGCCACATACTAGAGGACGAACTAATTTGATCAGAATACTAAAGGTAGGCTTCAAAAAAAAGGTTAAAGATACGCCTGCCTCATTTTTTTTTTTTAATGCTTTTTAACTTGAGCCTAGAGCAGCGCGCATACCAATATGCGGTTGTCTGGTTGCTACTTCTGTTGGAGAAAGCGAATTTTTGATTACGTTTTAACTAGTTAGTATTTTTGTTTTGTTTTTGTTTTTGTTTTCTGTTGTTTTTTGTGTTTGTTTGTTTTTTTGGACATCTCTTCACATGTAATGATACTGAGGTAAAGTTTTATTTTTTTTGGCTTAATCATCAGAAGAAATGAGTAAAGAGCCAATACCCGTTACCTTCGTCGCGGCACCAACGGCAAGGTTAAGCGGTCAATCACAACGATTTGCCTATAGAAATCGTTGACAAAGATCTGGTCAAATTATTTGGATTGATCAACTTCAATAAATTTATAATGGTTCCTATCAGGGAACCTGTCAAATATAGCACAATGTCTATTTGTTGTTTGAGCATTTGGGTTTAAGCAAAGTAGGTTATTTTATTGGCACTGCTAGGCTATAGACAACAATAGTATATTGTTTTAATCAACGTTTTCAATCAAAATTGAGCCTTTTTTTTGTATTGTTTTGCAAACCAAACAGATAATTACCAAGTTTTCCTACCCATCGAGAGATGGAACTTAAACATTAAGTTAAATCTTGACTTACAAACTTTTTGAGAAATAACGCTGATGTAGTAAGCAATGTGTATTCTAAAGCTGGGTTTTTAGAGCTTGTTTTTATCGGAACCGACATTTAACCAGAAAAAAGCCCTTGCTTTGCTGTTGAACTCCATTAGCAGATAAATCAAAAGCAATTTCAAAGATGGTTCAAGACAAAATCTATTTAAACTTAATTTATTCAACTTTATTCAGGATTGATCTATTCTATCATCATCCTCAACTACCACATTTGTCGATTTCAGATTATAATAACTTCAATGGGCACCTTCAGGTATTACTTTTTTGGTAAATTCTTTTTTACGGTTTGCAAATAAAACAGCATGTGTTGATTGTAATTGCTTTTGGCTGGCTATTAGTTACTGGTGTATAATTATTCTTTTAATGCTATACTGTATTCAAGTAACTAATTGGCTTGAATTAAAACCTTTGGAGAAAGCCGCAGCATATATTCAATACAACAAAGTTGTATATAGGTATGCTACAGTGTGGAAATACATCCTGGAAGGTATCGTATGCCAGACTAAAGATAAAATATATATTTTCTTGACAGTTGCGCATCATGGTAGCGGTTTGCGGCCCTCTGCATGTATGCAAGCCTACATGCATGACAGAAACTTTGCGCAAACATGGAAAAATAGCAATATTCTTTATTCTACGGAACATTTCGATACATTTTTTGGGCTTGAATTCTTAAGGAAAACAAATTCTTCGCAACTTCTACCTATTTGTTCCTCCTTTGCTTATATGTTACTCAAAAAAGATTTGATTAATTGCGTATTATTCATCAACAAAAACGTTATAGCTAGCTAATTAACAAGACGAATAAACCACAATACATAATACACAATGCAAAGAATCATGTTCACTTCATCACTATGTGCCGCTATTGCCTCAAGAAGAGCACTAATTGGTGGAGCATTGAAATCTCCAGTGAGAGCTCAAAAATTCATCAGTTGTCGCCATTCACTGGGCAAAAGAATGTATTCTGCTTCAACGGATAAGCCCCCAGAAGGGTCAAATCCTTCTTCTGGTGAAGGATTGAGGTTTTTACTCCCACTTGCCATTATATTGAGTGGTGCTTTCATCTTTCAGGATTCTTTGAACATTTCTTCCTTCTTCAACAATAGTGAGTATTAAGTTAAACCTTTACACTCAAAAATAATATCTACGTTCCTGTCAGGAGACTCTAATATGTGCGTTATACTAACAATCAATATTTAGAAAAAGAACCAGAAAAACCTAAAGAATCATCTCCACCGAACCGAAAATCTAAGCCAGAACAAAAAGAACCAACTCCTGCACTAGAAGAGTCAACAGCGGAAGAAAAAGCTCAAGAACCACCAACTAGTGAAGATACTCCTTCAGCTACTCATGATAACGCTGCAACTCCAGAAGAATCCGTTACCGTAGAAACTGATAAGAATGGTAACAATAGTGACAGTAGCAAAGATACTCCATCTGTTTCTGAAGACAGGCCACCAAAAAAGGAATAATTAATTGCAACAAGAATTATTTACCACTAACTACAAGCCATTCATCTGCAGGGGAGTAGCCATTTAGATAAATAGGTCTTTGTTGGGGTTGTATACAAAAGCCTGCACACGCTATGCTGCTCACAAAAAAAAAAAAAAAAAAAAAAACAGATTGATATCATGGCAGTCATTATGCTTCTCTTAGTCTTTTAGTGCTGTTTCTGCTGATCTTATTTTATATTATTTACTTTTTACCTACCTCAGCATACTGAAAAAATATCACGAAACGCTTTAATTTTCTCTAATTTGATACTATAATGGGATTCCTTGTAAAATATATAATATAAATTTAATAATGATAATCATTTATTGTGGGTTCCATATATTGAGTACAGTGACTACCGAATACGATACACTTGGGCAATCCAAAAGCTTTTGCTATGAATCGAGTCACATTGTTTTCAATAACAGAATGGTAGACCTAGAAGAAAAAAAAAAAGGATTCGTAAAAATATAAAAATTTTCCTTTTGAGCAGGAACTTATTTGTCCTGTGATTTCTCATCTATATAAATAAACAACGACTCCAATGCAATAGGCTCAAATTCCTCATTTCTGACACCGCCGCTATTGTTATTTTTCTCAGTATTCTGAACAAACAAGACATCATCTACCATATAACATGAAATCCCATTCTTACCAGAAAAATTCCGGCTTACTTTGTATAAAGGATATCCAAATTCGGAATGTGCTGTCAACTGAGGAAAGAAAAACAAGTTATGATCAGCGCAATAAGATTCAACAACGTCCTTGAATGATGTCATTAAGTTGGCACTAGAAATTCCACGAATATCCTTTTGTGGGCCAATATCAATATTGTTATTGCTATCGACTGCGCTATCATTAAAGTATTGAGGCTCAATAGTAATGTCAGTGTGAAGGGGTACGGTTTGATGTCTTTGAGCAATTTGCACCATTAGTTCAGCGGTTATGTCATGCTTGAATTTAAAAGTATCGAGATAGTTTAGTAACCCCTGATGATCATGTTGCTGAGCAAAATCTAAAGACAAACTAACAATATCAATTATACGTTTCCAAGTTAATTGTACAGATCTTGGTAAAGCCAGTTTGGCTTGTTGTAATTTTTTGCTTCTGGTGAACTCTGTTTCCTGACCGTTACTGATTATTAAAAGCTGCTTAAAGTAAAGTTGCAAAAATGAATACCAGGATTGAATCCATTGAGGTAATTGAAATTTCTTTTTCAATAAGAGCGTGTCTTTAATCAACTCAATCAACCGTGATATGAATTTGTTTTTGAGAAATAAATCGTTAATAAGTACTTCATAAATAAATGTTCGTTGATCAGGCAAAAGTAAATATTTTCTGAATGAAAAAAGTATCTTGAAAAAATCGTAGTCGGGCTTCACTGTAGAGATTCGATAATCGCTAAATGAAGTAGCTACATAATTGGATACGCTGTTAATTATGGCCTCCGTATATCTATCATCAAGAGCATCAGTATAATCATAAACAATTTCGCTGTATAAAGCCATGTCTTTCACGTAATCTTTGTAATCCAAATTCTGCAAGAACTTGGTAAAGGATATGTAAGTTTTTTCTTGAAGTTTCTTCTGAACTAGTTCAGGAAGTGGCAAAATGTTAATAATTTCACGAGGATTAGCCTCTGAATTAGTGTAACCTACTAACTCAGAGTTAAAAGTTTTGCAGGATTTAATGTTATTGACAAAATATGGAAATTCAGCATATTCTAGCATAGACAGCAATAATGGCATCACAATGTTGTACATAAAATATTTTTCCAAGTTTGGATGAAAGATATTGAGCGATTCTCGGAAAAATTGAGCTAATGGTGGGTTGTGCCAGAATTCAGTATAATTATTTTGGAGATATTGAACAACCAATGGGTAAAATTTCTTGGCAATAAGCGAGTGCCAAACACTTAATCGATCATCATTATCACTTTGATTGTCATTATAAAAATTTTTATTATTCTTTGAGTCTATCCCTTCAATTGCCGCGCTTTCTTCGTGTAAGCCATGAAGTTTATTCACCAAATCTCTAAACCCCTCAAAGGTTAAGCTACCTGTGCCATTTTTCACTGTGCTTACAATAGCATCAAATATTGGATTTAATAATAGCGTCAACATCCCATCAAGAATGTAATCCATCATGACACTCCCACTGTGCGTCTTTTTAATATCCCTGATGTACCTTAATGCATTAACTCTCTCTTTATTGATTGTACGGTGATTAAAATCATTATCAGCATCTTGTGGTTCGGCATTATTCTCAAAATTTTTAATGACTTCCAGAGTGATAACTAAATTGGAAAAGTCTCTCCGAACCGAGTCCCATCGGCCGGCTTCTATTTCTACCTGGTCTTGTGCTACTTTGCTTTGCTTTATTTTAGCAGCAGCTATTTTCCATTGCTTACTGAGTTCCCAAATCTCACTTTTTAGCTCACGGAAACGGTGCCATCCAGAATATTTATCACTACCAGTTTCATCCATTTTTACAAAGGCTATACCATTGATAATCTCTGGCGCTTTTTTGAAATGTTTTGCTTGATAAATTAATTCTTTTTCTGCAAATTGATGAAACTTGTTGGACACATGGATGCCATGACGGGTTAAATCGTCAATAATTTCATGAAGTGACGGCACTTGTTCAGTTCGGATACCAGCGTTTCCATGGCCGTATTTCGTCCTCACTTTTGGCTTTGCTGGCCCATCTATGGTATTTTTCTTGTTATTGTTTTTGATATTGTTATTGTAAGTTCTGTTATTGAAATCATCATACTCTTCCATACCCAACTCGGTAATGCTATCATCTTCCGAATCCATGTTTTCGTCTTCATCTTCATCATCATTATAACTTTCATCACTATAGTGTAATTTTTCACTCATGGCGCCAATTCCCATGCCACTGGGTCTTAGTTTTACTTCAATTGGGTTAACGATACCCTCACTGCGAGCTCCTAAACCTTGGCCCTCCTTATAACCCATTTTTTTTAGGAGGGCAGCTCCAATACCATATTTCGCCGTTGACATTACGAATACTGTAATTGTCTAATACTAAAATTGAAGGTCATATTATGTGGAAGTTGGTTACTTATTTGTATGTTTGCCTTTAAGTGCTCTCATCATCGCGAAGAGCTCAAATAATTACATCAAAAGAAATCCGAAGATGGAAATCGACATGCATGCCTACATTTTTTGGAAATCATGTGATATCATCAGTTAAAACCAAAGTCTCGCTTTTCACAAATACAACTTGAATTTGCAATATTAACGATGTATTTGTTTTTAAGAGAATTAAATGGCTAAATTCAGTAAAAAGGTTGTCTGATGACGGCGGTACTGTGAACAAACTTCATTGTCGCATAGGCGAATGATCTGGATAAGACAAAAAGGTCACAAATGTCAATATCAGAGTTCTCTACCAGCTACGTAATAAAGCGGCTTCTCGGGAAAACCAAATAACGGTTCAAAGTTGTTTATTTACAAAGTGACAATGTATATATATAAAACATAACTACCAAATCTCTAACTAGTAGCTTGCTCTGCTTTACCAGCTTCTTCCTCGCTCTTTGGGTTCTCCACATTTTCCTTATGCGAGTTCAATGTCAAGTACAACACATTACTAGCGCTCTCCAATGTTCTAGTCAAACCATAACCACCAAGGATATTCAACAAACCCACAAGTTGTGATTGTAATTCGGTCTTGGATGGCAACTCCTTGTATCCTTCCAATTTCTGCAAATCAAAAACTTCTTGCTCCACTTTAGCACCAACAATAAACAATTTTTCTTTAGCAGCCTGTAATAATTTAGCTAATTTTTTTACTTTGCTTGGGTCATTTTCTTTAAAAGCAATGATAGCAGTTGGACCACTCAACAATGGTGATAATGGATGTGGTTTTGATTTCTTCTGTGCATTACGCTTAGTGGCCTCCAACGATGCCGGATCTTTTTCTTCTTCTGATCTTAAGTATACTTTAAGCAAGCTGTTTCTAACAACCACAAATTGTCCACCAAGGGCACTGATCTGTTGACGGAAATGCGCACTGTCCAGCTTAAGTAAATTGTTACGATGACACACTAACACAATCTGGTTGTTTCTCATCAAGGAAGCATAAAAGTCAACGAGAAAAGTCTTTCTGGAGTTTATCGGTTTAAATGTATTACGCTTCGGTATGGCAGAAGCAGCAGCACTAACATTTTTAGCTCCACCTTTCGTACCTTTAACGGTTTTGGCAACGGTGGCATAGGTGCGAACAGCCTCCACGGCAGCACGTGTGCTAGTTTGGCATGGTCCAAATATCGACTTGAACATTATTTGTCTTGAAATATTTTTTGATGGGTTGGTTTGATATTGAAAATAACCCTCTTTATTGATATATTTCACAGCATTTACTCTGTCTCCAGTCACCACTCCGTGCTTAATGTCTGATGTGCTTGAAATTTTTTTTTTTTTTTTGTGTATTTGGCGCTTTTTCGTTTTTCGTCCGTAATTAGCATTATAAGGCAGGGCAACCGCTTTAAAAGTACCACTAGTGGGGATCATTAATATTCAAGTATAATAAAATACGATGAACTATGAAGAACTGAGCATTAACCAGACCCTTTAGAGAGGTGCTCAAATGTTTGAAGATTAAACCACATAAAAACATTACTGATATGGAAGAAGCATTCGGATTTATGAATGGAGCAAAGCCAAGCTGAATAAATATCTGTACTTCCATATAGATGGGCAATTCCCATAAAATGAAATCATACTTTACTCTGTGGTTGACTCACAAAGAGACACAAGTCCTTCCATTAAATTACAAACAGAATGCAGCAACAACTGAAAATACCTCTCCTAGGTCAGCTCGGAATTAATGACATCTAGGAGCACCGGCCGACCCACATAGCATCACTTGCCTCAACGTATAAGCTTGTTTTCCCATTCATTTTGATCTATCTGCAGCATATCATTTACTTTTATTCTTCCAATTGTATACATTCAGTTGGCAACGCTTCTACTCAAGCTAATTAGCCTTTTACCTCAAGCCTAAGTTATGCACGAACATTCATAATTCTTCCACCCGTTAAATTTATGTATTGATACAAGCACTTGATGTAGTCAGGCTTTCAAAATAATGCTTTTCTTCGGTTGATTTTTCCGTCTCTTTAAATATCACCGCTATTCGTTTTTCTTTCAATCCATTAACATCAGTCAAATTTTTTTGAACGTAATTCTTTAACGCAGCACAATGCAAAAATTCTAAGTCCATCATTTAACTAAGTTATCTTGTTTTGGGTACAAAGGAGTATGACAAGGAATAACTTGAAAATGTTCTGTACCACAACAGCTGCAGCTTCAAGGGAAGCGCAATATGTGCAAAAACACACCCTGTTAAGAAAGCATATCTTTAATACAAGATAGATGAGTAGAAGACGTATGAATAATGAATACAAGACTGGCAAGATTCTCGGTTTTGAAAATGAAAACTTTTAATATTGATAAGAGTGCTGAGTTTTTTTAATGCGGCGCTTTGTTGAATTTGGTCAGTTGTTTTGCTGTCTTTGCAACAGGATGAAGAAAAAAAATAGAAATTTATTATATCTATAAAAGATTTGTGTAGCAAAGAAGAAAATTGAAAAAGAAGTTTTCAGAAGCGAGAAATTGAGATTTAACAAGTTGTTGGCGTTGATATGGTTGCTGATCTTGGTATAAATTAAAATTTCCATTAAACTTAGACTGTTGACGATGATTTTGGGGTTTCCAACAAAGACTGTCTTAATTCATGTGAGTGATTAGGATACAGGTCTACGAAAATTGCCTCTTTGACACAATGTCAGCCTGTTCCTCTGATACAATATCAGTGGTATATAAAGGATGTGGCACACGGCTACTAATAATTTCTATGAAGCCAAAATTCAAGACCTTAGCTTTCACCATGATGCGGTGCCCTTTTACCGTAAAGTTGAAATCTTCCCTATATATATTGGCTACGTCTTTCTGAGTCTATTGATATAGTATACTTTATATGATAAATCGTAAACCTGTCTATATTTTAATTTTTTGTGTCTATAAACTCTCCTATTAGAGAGAATGCTCTCCAAAAGATTACCTAATCCAATAATAATTTTCTCCCTAATTATACAACTTTGACCAAGTTTTAATCATCAATCCATCACTAAGCACCTCTTGTTGTCTTTGCAACTTATAACCTCCCAACTTGGGCAACACCACAAATTTGACAAACCAAAATGTAACATACAAAAAATTCAAAAAAATTGCCAAGTATGAATAATTAGGCAATCCATTAATACCACTACTGTCACCTTCATTGCCATTGCCTTCAAACAACGGAGTTATAAGAACATAGCCAATGAAACCAATTGCTACTATTGGAGCCACAACTGGAGCTCTGATTGGTCTAGCAATATGAGGATAATCTCTTCTAAGTTTGAAAAACCCAAACATTACTGCCAAAAACACCAATTGTAACAAATATGTTTCTAAGTTGACAATGTAACTGAAGACGTCCCCTGGTGGAGGTACCAATAAGATTATGGCTGATAATGTCATTGACAAGAAGATCGTTGGCACTGGAGTGCCCCAACTACCAAAGTTAGCAGCCATTGTCTTGGAAAATGGTAAGATTCCTTCACGGAAAACTTCTTGAGTAGATCGAGATATTCCATAAAGTACAACATAAACATTCCCAGCAGCGGAAAGTGCCACTGATATTGCGAGTAACTGTTTACCAATAGCTTTACCAAACACTTTTTCAAAAAGTAGCGAACCAATTAATTGACCACTGCCAAAGATAGAGGTATGATCGATGACTTTCAAATATGCAATGTTGACAAAAAGGTAAGTGAACAAAGTGATTAGCAATGATAATGGACCCACAATCTTAAGGGTTCGAATTGGATTCTTTACTTCAGAACTAATCAAATAAATGCTTTCCCAACCATTAAAGGAGAAAATTGCTTGCAAAATAGCAGCGGTAAATGAGGATAAAGTCACCGGTTTCACTGGTTGAAAAAAACCAGACCAATGTAGTTGGTTTTCCAAGTGAGTGATTGATGACGGCACCACAATGACATAAAATCCAGTGAGCACAAGAATTGCCAATAATGATAATTTAGCCACCCCGAGGCCATTCTGCACATAAACGCTAGTTTTAACCGATAAGGATTGCACCACTGCACAAGCAAAAATGATCCCCAAGCCAACGTATCTGCTAGCATTCAGTTTGGCGATATCCACCTCATATCCCAATGCGCTCAAAATATACTGACCGAAAATCATAGCATTAGAACAAGTGAAACCAAACAAAACCATTTGTAGACTCATTATTGTGGTGACCAAATATTTGGGTCTGCGATAAATTGTTTCCAAAAAAAATTTGGGCCCGCCAGACCTTGGCATTAATGTTCCTAGTTCCAAATAAACAATCATGCACAAGAATGAAATCAAAGTAGCAATAAGCCAAGCTAAAAAGAACAAAAAGGGAGAACCACCGCAATTGCGGAATATGCCACCTGGGGTGCTGAAGATACCACTGCCAATGATTCTGGATATGATAAAGATTACGGATGAGTAAACACCATAGTTACGACCCTGGGGTAGTTCTTCAAGGATTGAATGGACATTGTTGAGATCAAACTCAATGGATTTTCTAGACGGTAATGAGATGCCACTGAGTTCCAAAGGGTCATGAGTATGATTCGTGTTGGTGGCACTGAGATCAAGATCATTGTCGAAATCATAGCTAATGTTGTTTTTATTATTATTGTTGTTGGTTTCTGACAAGAGCGGATTGAAGATTTCTACTGCATTGTCATTTCCAGAGTGATAAGCAGGATGATGAACATTTGAATCGTCAATGTTGATCTGGGAATAAGGTACGGAAGCCATTTCATTATTTACTGGGGTGTTAATAGAATGATAGTTGTTTTGTCTCAGTGGCATATTGATCCATAGAGTGATTTTTTTATTTTTTTTGAGTTTAGCTTTATTTTTCTGTTAATAGGGCAGGATAAGCGGCGCTGCTGATAAGCTCGGAGCGAGCGATGAGGTAGATTGACAGCAGTAAACACTATTGTAGCACTGCAATAGTGTAGTGTATATTAGTAAGGTGTTGTATAGTACAGTATAATACAAAGGCCTGTATAAGCGGCATAACAGTCAAAATAAAGACAAGACAAATTATGAAATCAGTGATCCAGGACACACTACATGGCTGCTGAGTTGTTTTTAAGACGTCAAGCTAACTGTGGTGATAAGCTTGCTTACATCAATCCACGAGATGATCCAAAACCGCTGACTAAGCGCAACGTGCACGCTCGCGCTGACAAACAAAAAGAACAGGATGTCTGTGTTTATAAATGGTTGAATCACACTGTGAAATTATTGATAGGTTACCTGAGTAGCAGACATATTTGGCTTTGTCGGTATTTAATGATTGAAGGCGGGCTTCCCATTGGTGTGTTTGTTGTGTGTCAGTCTTTGATTAACTGATTTTGTTCCTGTGGCGCTGTGTATGTGGTAGTGGTCGCAACCAGAGAAAATTCTAAACGCACACATAACCTCCACACTTGCTTTTATAACATAGCAGTCTAATGCAAGCCAGAAAACCACATTACTAGAGTATAGCTATGTTTCAAAAAACATGCTTTTCATAAGGATGAAGCTCTTCTGTCTGCCGTTAAACCGTGAACGGCACAAGGAATACAATTTTAGCTTAAATGACAAATAAACAGACAAATAAATAAATAAGTAAATAAGTAAATAAATGAAACAACCCAACATGAAATACCTAATGTAGCTCTTGCATTTTTACATCAAAAAAAAAAAAAAAAAAAATTATTAATCACACCGCCTATTTTTCCAAAAGTTACATTTAACTTAGTGGCCTAGACTATTTATACTACTATAAGTAAAACCTGTAAGGAGTTTATCATAATGGATGATACCTTCTGAGCTGAATTGAAACATACAAATCAGCAAGATAAAGGTAAGTATAAGAGTTTAGTTTGATTGAAATAATCACTAATGTTTCTGGTGACAAACTTGCTGTCAATATCTGTAAACAAGTCCTCAGTTTTGTCATTACTGCCAGAAATACTAGTCGCGGAAGAAGCACAAGCAGAAGAAGAGGCTAGCTTATAAATTTTGCTTAATAAATCTTTGATACTGGCAATCAAATTTTCAAAATCTTTAGCGTTGCTGTTGTTGTCAATAGAGATAAACTTTAGTAAATAACACATATCTGCAAAAGAAAGCAAGACTTTTTGTCTTATTATCTCGGAAGATGAGGCAAAATTTACCTTCAATTCAGAGTTCAGCTTGTTAGCATTTTCTAACGGTTCTGCTCCTTCACTATTGTTGTTGATTTCCTTTCCTTTAACAGTACTACTCTCCGCCTGAGCATCAGCACCAGCATCAGTACCAATATTAGCGGTCAATTCATTACTTTTTGTGGCTTGGGACTCTTGAGTATGTTGCACCTTTTGATGTTCTCTGGTGGGTTTGTTTTCTGATTGATACACATTTTCAACTAATTTTAAAGTCTGCTGAAATTGCAACAACAAAGTAATCATAATATGATTTTTAAATTTTTTGAATGCTGAATTTCTAAACAGATTCAAATTGGACTGAGACATCTCCAGTTTGCTATTGTTATTATTGTTTAAATAGTCTCCCGACACTAAAGCCTTTTTGTATTTGAAAAGCAATAATGTGAAATCCGTTGAAGGTAACACCGGTAAACCATTTTCCCATATTTCCGACTCTAAAGGAGACCTAAACTTCTTAGTATAATCAAGGTTTTGTAAAATTGAATCAGCACGTTCCGTGATTTCTGAGTTGTTGTTGTTGTTGTTGTTGGTGGTGTTGGTAAAAGTTTCAATATCTATGGTCTTCAAGTCTGGTAGCTGAGAAAATGACAACACTGATGGCTTTGAGTCTATATCTATAGCATTACCGGCATTACTACTCAAATTTAGCAAAGCTGCATCTTTTAGTGGCAAAAATCTTTTCAATAGTAACTTGTTGAGTTCATTGTATAAATCAATGGCATGGTGGGCCGTAATATGATAATAACAATAATCAACCAATTGATTCGTTTTTCTTTTAGTGTTTGCCAAATTTTCTTTAACCTGTTTACTGTACAATTTCTTATCATTTTCCCCTTCTTTTTTGTTGCTACTGTAGCTGTTAACAATCAACGTTTTGAAATCTTGGTTAGATATGCATTTGCGGAACATCAACACCACCAGCAATATTCCAATCATTAATGAATATTTTGAGCTTTGTTGCTCCGAAGCTACTGTTCCGCATAACTCTAATGTTTGATCCAAAAATCCGTTCAAACTATCAAAAAGCAACCCGTTAAAAAATCTATCCCATATCTTCCGATACGCATCCAAAAAGTAAATTTTATAAGAATGCAAAAACTTTTCCACTAATTCCATGTTTTGATAGATATCGAAATCATTATCATTGTAAAAATCAGCATTGTACTTATTTCTCTTATCATTAGAATACAACTCGTCATTATCATTATTTGTAGTGATTTTTTCAAAATCGCGCAAAATAAAATTTTTTAAAAATTCATTAGATAACACCAGTAATACCACTTTGAGATTGCCAAAGAAATCAATAAGGCTAGCTAATATTAATGGTAACGAAGAAGTGGGAAAAGCCTGTTGAGTCTTGTTGAAATTTTTTAACAGCCATAAGTCCATATTAGCAGTAGTCAAGCTGGCAATTTTGAATAAGTAACTGTTTACGTTTTCAATATGGAGGTCATTTTCACTTAGCGACCATAGTCCGTCATAAAAGTTGTCACGGTTATTGAAGCTATGGCTATCAGCTGGTATTCTAGTAGCATAATCTTTTAATATTGTATTCACTGACTGAATTTGCCCAATTTGATTTTCAATAATTTTTGAAACATTGAATTTCCAAGAAACGATAAGTTTTTTCAAAAGATCATCTCCGTTTGGTAGTGTTAAGGTAGTCAAACTGTTAGAGTGAATGTTTTTAAACTCTTTTAAAATTACTTTTATCAAGTCAATGAGTTTGACAAAAAGCTTGTGATTGTTTTTATTATTTCTTGGATTTGATTGGTGCATGCAGGACTGCTGTATTATATGGTTTAAGCGTTTCTCGAAAAAATGGTTGAACTTCTCAGATAATTGAGCTTTCCAAGTGTCTATGGATTTGTGTAAGCTGCTATTTTGTTTAAACTCCTGTTTGTAGTCAGAAAGAGAGTATGTGAATTTGCAGTTGGATAAAAATTGATCAAAGTTCTCAAATTTCTCTAACACTGGGGAGTACTTGTTGTATAAAGATGTTTTAAATTGTGGGCTGGAAATGGTTATGTTTTTCGCAATAACGTTGGCAAAAGTTCGTGTAGATGTTCCATAAGTCTCAGGAAAAAAGACTTTCAAGTAATTTAGTGAAACATAAATATAGTTGATGGTTTTCTTCAAGTTGTTAATATTATTAAGTTGCAAGAAATGCAGGCTACTGAATAATTTGCAAATTGTCTCTTGCTTGATTTGGATATAATGGTTTAAAATCTCATTCAAGCTCAAGCTAAGTAAAAAACCAAGGGATACTAAGACCGTAACCAAAGTGTTGTTTGATAAGTAAGTGTGTGAGTATGAGCTTGATCTAACCATTAAACGGTCCAAGAAGTTTTGATAACGTATCTTTAATTGCTTAAATTTTACTAATAGGGTGTTATCTTTGGCATTGGTCTTTTGGTTTTCAAACAATTTACCAAATAAGTAAAATTCTTTTGAAGTTTGAATAAGTTGAGTTTCTAAAGCAGAAATACCATTGAATGACCTCTCCAAAGCACTTTTTTCAATAGTACTTATCAACCTTTCCAAGGAGAATTGTAAATTCAATAATAATATCCTAAACAAAACGCTAGTATCTTGGCGCTTACTTGATTCCGAAAGACTCAGGCTAATATAAGTCTGATAATTGCTAATTACTTTATCAACAGTTGTTCCATGGGTATCATTCAAATCAGATAAATAAGCAAGTTTTTTATCTTGTTCTTGAACAATGCTATTCATCAGAATGATGTTTTCCGCTGTTAGCAAAAGCGACCGGTATTTTGATCCTACCAAAGTACGCAACTGGCTGGTTTTGTCATTGGCTTGAACTTCTAGACTTTCATTGATTTCTTTGATTTGGGCAATGGGCAATGACCTAAAAAGCTCGCTGGCTTTTGTTGCACTATCAGCCTGCATAATGACTGGCAAATTCTCAATAATTACAAAGTGGTTATGATTTAATAAATGGGGAAGGATGTACACATGTTGATTACGACGGTGTCGAGTGAAAAGGTTTGTTAGTTTTTTTGAACAGGTTTCGTTAGCAGACGGGTGATGGTGATGGTGGTGCCAAAGTAACGGGTCAATGGACGGACTGTTGAAGCACTGTTTTTTACATAGAATTAGATACAAATACTATATGAGTGTTCAACTAAACCATCTTGGAGATACTATATAGATAAAATTATAAGACTACGCTTTCTACCAGCTATATACAGTCAATAAGTAGAGCCTGTGTATGAGAAAAAAAAGTAAAGGACATTCTTTTAATAATTGAGATGAATTGGTGTCTTTTAGAAAGGGCATCGGACACGGGCTCGAGTGCAAACCTTTTTGTTAGCGCTATTAAGGACAGCGATATAATACTTACATATTGGACAACAGCTGTGCATTCAAGCTTGGTTGTTGTTTTTTTTACAAAACAAGGTAAAAATGCTCTACTCTGGTAGATTTTTACTTCATTTCAAAATTTGTATGGATGAAAAAGAAAAATATCTGAAAGCAGTATAATATATAAATCTACAGAATTTGGTTCGCCAAAATTACAGAATTCTAACATCGGCACAAACACTGCTTTCTCAACTACACTAAAAATCAAAAGTACCTACACCTCTTGGGGCCGTGCGTTACTGCAAGCCTTGTTTGTAGGCTGTTTGTCTACTGCTGTAGTTGTTGACATTTTCTTTCCACTGCAGACGCAGGCTTGTCTCCCAGCAGACAAAGCGCCAGCGCACAGCACCACAAACAGCTTCAAATCACACCCTTTAGATGTCAGTTCGATTCTCTGCAACGTACCATATCACTATAATAAGTTTACATTATTAGCTTAAGTACTCAAGAAGACTTTTCTCGTATTGCAGGTTTTTGTTTCTTAGAGGCATTTGTTCAACTATTTTTTTTTTTCGGGATCGGCTCAACATGACAGAAAGAAGCCAAGATCTCCGTGCTTGCAACACTTTTTGGTAAACGAAAAAAGTTACAAAAATGAATAATAAAAACCCGAAACTAGCTTCTTTCGCTTGAGTAAAGTCTAATCAGCGTAATGAGCTTTGAAAGGAATGTGCGGTTTTGTCGCGCTTAACTTGGAGATGCTGTTAAATATATCAGTTGACGCGAGTCTATTTTTTATATTTTTTCATGAGTTGTTTTTTTGCCTTCGCAAATATTCTGACAGATAAAAAAAAAATAAAAGACGGATTTGCTTGTTCTTGCTCCAAGTTTCCACCATCTATTCATTTACTTCGTTTTTTGCAAACATTGTAGCAGGAGCGTCAAAAGCAAAAAAAAGTCTGCACCCAGGTTCGAACTGGGGACCAACAGATTTGCAATCTGCTGCGCTACCACTGCGCCACACAGACAAACTATGTTTGTGTTTGAACATCTTCTGGATTGAGATCGCATGAGTATGCAATAAACAAATAAATGGAGCATTTTTTGAATAACGTGATACTACATCACCACTGTAATGAATTAGATAACACATCAGTGTTATATTAGTGAGTGGAAGATGGTATTGCAGTGAGACCCTTTCTTTTTTGACGAACATTGAGTTCTAGACCTTTTTATCGACGTACAAAAACGTCATATTATTTACTCAATATTTTTCTTTAATCTTCTATTTGATTCTACAATATGCTCATTTCACATAATTCAGTATTTGGTATGAGACATATTGTGTATTCACTACTATTAATAGCTCAACGCTAATTTGTGTTGTATTCAGTCTGATTATTATTTATATACGGTTCAACCCAACATTGTTATATATTACTATTTAGTTATATTAGAAATACAAGGCTTTAACAATTAAATGATGGACTCTAACGATACAAAAGACTCCCAAGTCCGGAATTTTTAACTGTCGACAGCAAAGCAATGACCCTCAAAAAAAAAAAAAAAAAAAAAAAAAAAAAATATCATCCATCCTAGACTATAATCTCTCCTATATTTATTTCAAATCCAAAAGATCCATAGGAGTCTAACTAATACTAACGGGGTTTTCACTTGTATAAGTCTCCCCTATATAACAACAACTGAACTACACTGTATACACTATATAAATAAGTTTATAAGATTATATTTTCTATCGTTTATATAGAAATACTAAATCGATCTTGTGTGCGAAAAAAAAATTGTAGCAAGTATTAGCTTGAGCTTGCTACCACTCAAAGTTTTTCTGCTAATATTTCACTTAATTATCTGTTGTTTGTTGCTATTAGTAGAACTGGAATTGCACGAAAATTAGAAATGAAAAGCATTTAATTATAAATATGACAGCCCGCAATGTAGATCGGTAGCAGTTTTGTTCATTAAAAATGTGAGGATAGTACGGATAAGACTTTTTTTCAAACATACCAAAGATTTTAAGCATGTTGTACTCTCTTCGTTCAACTCTTCAATGACGAAAGCATGTTTTGGTTATTAGCAATAAATGTATAATAAACACAACAATTTGCTTTGCTGTACAAACTTAGTTCACTCCTTGCTAACAATTAACAGTCAAAAGTATATTACTGTAAAGGGATTACAAATGCATTAATTTGCCTTTTTTTTTCTATTTTGAAATTTATCAAACAAAGGAAAGAAAATACTAGGGTAGTGCTGAGAAGTTCTTGCAAATGTATATTTATGATATTATACTGTTCCTAGCATCTGAATTAATGATTTTGAAAGTAAAAGCATTAATATCATAAGAGCTCCTTTGCCCCAAATAAATTATCAATAGAAAAGCGTTCGTGTTCAATGTTTTCCCTCACATAAATCCTTTTATGAATACAAGGCATTTGGCATTTGACATAATCAGCTAGACTTCATCTATCTTATTTGCATGCTCCTGCTCATCTGGGCATATATGTATGTATGTATGCATGAATGCATGTTAGAAACCAAGAATTATCCGCCTTACGGAAAACCATTGACCGGACCTGCAATCTTTCATAAGCACGGACCTTCCTGACCGGAATTTAATCGCAGAATTTGTCTGCCGGGCAACTCTGGTTTTGAAATGCAGCTACTTGATGGTGATTTTGGTCTTTCTTTTAATCTGGAGAAAACAAACATGCAGAAGACTAGTGAGTCAAATCAATTTTCATCATCTATTAAACCCCATTATCAGCATTTAATTTAGTGTGCTCACGCAGATTACATAAAAATTATAATAAATAAGAGAACGCACAACATAATATACTATAATAACATCAAAATGACCACAACTGCTGAAGTGATTGCGCAGAATGCTCACATTTCCTCCACTGTGCTCAAGACGCTTAGTAATTATGAGCGTTCTGCCGCATTACAAGCGATTCATGATGCAATTAAGCAGCAAAAAGATCAAATTTTGGAAGCCAATAAGAAAGACCTTGACCTTGCTCAACAGCAAAAACTTGATGCTCCATTGATCAAAAGACTTGACTTGTCCAAATCTGACAAGTTTGACTCTATGCTTGAAGGGATTCTTGAAGTTGCCAATTTGCAAGATCCAATTGGTAAAATCACTTTAGCTCGTGAACTTGATACAGATTTGAATTTGTACAGAGTGACGTGCCCTGTTGGGGTGCTTCTTGTGATTTTTGAAAGTAGACCAGAAGTCATTGCCAATATTACTGCATTGGCCATTAAGTCTGGTAATGCTGCTATTTTGAAAGGTGGTAAAGAATCCCTTGAGACTTTTAAAGTGCTTGCTCAAGTTATCAACAAAGTTATTTTAGAAAAGACCAAAGTTCCAGAAAATGCAGTACAGCTTATTAGCACCAGAGAAGAAGTCGGTGCATTGCTCAGTCAGGACAAATACATTGATTTGGTTATTCCTCGTGGATCTAACGAATTAGTGCGTAATATTAAATCCAACACAAAGATCCCAGTGCTTGGTCATGCTGATGGGCTTTGCTCAGTATACGTTGACGATGAAGCTGATTTGCAAATGGCACAAAGATTAGTGGTTGATGCTAAAACAAATTACTGTGCTGCTTGTAACGCCGCTGAAACTTTGCTTCTCAATGATCAATTGTCTACCAAAGATGTTGAGTTTGTGCTCCAGGGATTGATTAACAAAGAAGTTACATTGCATGTTAGTGCAGAGCTTCTTGATAAGAAATTGAGTAAAGATTTTGTTGCTGAAAATTCAAAATTCATTGTCCCAGCCACTGAGGAAGACTTCAATACTGAATTTCTATCCTTTGATATTGCTGTTAGAACCATTCCTGATGTTCAAGCTGCTATTTCTCATATCAATTTACATTCATCTAAACATACTGATCTTATAGTTACTGGTAATGAAGATAAGGCCAACTTGTTTTTGAACGGTATTGATTCCGCTGGTGTCTACTGGAATTGTTCTACTAGGTTTGCTGATGGGTTCAGATACGGTTTTGGCACTGAAGTGGGAATCAGCACTAATAAAATCCATGCTAGAGGACCAGTTGGGTTGGAAGGATTGGTCTGTTACCAATATCAATTGAAGGGTACTGGTCAGGTGGTGGAAGACTATGGTAATGGTAAAAGAGCATTCATTCACAAAGATCTTGATATCAAATAAGTAGATAGAGTAGAGTAGGATAGGTAAGGGCTATGAGATGTGATGTCAAATGAATGAAAATACTTGTAAACAAAAGTTGAGAAGTTTGGAAACTTTCAAAACCAGTAGGCAGTTAGTTTGGGCTATACTTTTTTTTTCTTTATTTCGCTTTTTATCCCTGTTTTATAAATAATTGCATTTTTGGAAGCAAATATTTAAAAAATGGCAAAGAGCCATAGAATGGGTGCGGTAACATACACGAAGAAGAAGCTAAGGCAACACTTTAGGTATAATTTTTGTACATAAAGTAGTATTTTTATTAAGTTTAAATACAATTCAATCAAAGACAATTTTAATATGATAGATTTTGACGAGGTTGCTAGAAGATAGATTGTAAGGGTGGTGTAAGGGTTACATTTTCAAACAACAAAATGACAAGAAAGCCACTCAGCATGGTAAATATTGGAGATAGTGATATGGAATTGAGAAAGAGCTCACAGACATAGGTAGATATAATAAGTAACAGACACATTCTCGAGGCACATGTATTTGTATCCTATGCTTGACTTATTTACCGCTGAGCTCAGCCCAATAATAAATATGTCCAACGCTTAAAAATGAACAATCGTGAATTAATAGATGCCATATAAAGTAGATTAAAACTATTCTATCGCTAAAATATACTTGATGCATTCTTTTAAAGAAACAACACTTCATAGAAAAAAAAACTGCAACTAAATAAAATCACTAAACGAGAAAACACGAATAAACAGAGCAAAACAAAAGAAACTTGAACAGACTGTGAACAATCAAACCTAACAATCAAAAATAGAAAAAAAATTTTGTGAACAAAAATTTTAAGGTATAAAAAAAAATGAACTTAATCATAAATTTCAATCGGTGGCAATCTATCTGAATTTGTAAACCAATTGTTACTCTCTAATTCTTTGTATAACCAATTAGTTGGGAACAACACCACATGCCCTGTGATTTCAGAAAGAATCTTATCTGCAGTTTCCATATCAAAAATCATGTCACGATGGAAGAAATGCTTATGACGTCTGGTATTAAAAGTACCAGTTCTTTTCCGGCGCACACCACCGTTAGCACTTCCACTCTTGAGCGGACTTTTACCGCCATTTGCTCCAGTATATGGTGCATTACCGTTGCTGCGAGTTTGAAAGTTCAATGTTGATTGATCTTGAAATGATGAAGCTTTACTAACTGATTTCCCTGACTTGTTGTTGCTTTTGGTATTGCTGTTCTGATCATTTTCTGAATAGCCATTGAATTTCTCTGGCGATGTTTTACGACTATCATTCAACTTGTCATCGTAAATTGTTGGCGATCCAATTGTGATTTTTGGCTCGTTGTCTGCATCACCGTTATATGTAGCATTGTCATTTGGACTTCTGAATGTTTCGCTGTTAGTGTTATCATGGTTGGCGTTAGCATTACCATTGACATTACCATTGGCATTACCATTTACATTAGCATGAATTGACAGATTATCCAAGCTGTCTTCGTCAGACTCTTCTTCAATATGATCACCAAATGCATAGCCGTCAGTAACTGAACCTTTTCTTAAACTACTAATAGTTTGTGAAAATTTATTTTTTCTTGGTGGTCTAACTTCACTATTGGACCTCATTTCATCCGGTGGTAAGCCAAGAGCACCAATATCGTTATCCAAATCATTAATTCTAATGGATCTCGAAGTTTTGTGCTTTTGTACAGGCGGACGTTTTCTAAATTGTTCATTACTGCCATTACTAAGCAAAGTAGCTGCTGAGCGGTCATTAGTTTGCAAATACTCGTTCTTAATAGTAGAATCACCAGATTGGTTTGCGGTACCTGGAACAGGTGTGCCGTTCGCAGTTCCACCATTTTCACCAGCACCAGCACCAGCACCAGAGCCACCAGCTTCTTCCTCTTCGTATTCTTCTTCCTCTTGGAAACTGTCGTTATCGGTCTCTTCGGAGTTCCCACTCAGAGCTTCCTTAAGGGCTTCAATTTCATAATCTTGAGCTAAGGAGAACGCTTTGGACAACTTATGAAATTCTTTGTATTCATTCCAAGTAGCCACAGTATCATCAGGTTGACAATGGAAAATAAGTCTAAAGATCTTGCTGTTTCTATAGGCGTTTTCAAACCAGATATCCTCGTAAAATTCTTCATCTAAGGGATCAGAAAAACTATATGGGTCAACAAAACGAGATTTGCCTATTTTAAGCTGAGTAGTAAACAATTCTTCGATTTGCTCATCATTCAAAGATGTAATTGGAATATCTTTATTTGTTTCCGCAGGCGATGGTTGCCCGGCAGCAGTCGTTGCAGCGCTAGCACTTTCACTGGAGCTAATCTGCTTATTTCCAATGGAGTAACCATCAGCTTCAGTTTGGCCATCAGCAGCAGCACTGCCACTGTTTCCCTTGCCACCATTCATGATTACAGCATTTTTTGGGTCAACACGCATGTCATCAAGATAGAGCGGTTTACCATTGGCAGTAGTAGTAGTAGGAGCCTGTTGACCTTTGTCCAGCTTAACACGGTCATTCCCTAGCCAATCGTTAGCCATTGATTGATATGTTGGTGGTTTTCCGTTCTGCTCTTGCTGCAGCAGCTTCTTTTCTTGTGCTTCACTTGCGGTAGTGGAAGGAATACCATTCACATTATTAGCAGCAGAGACGGGATTAGCTTTTGCAGTCAAACCAAACTTGGCTCTTCTGGCATTCTCTTCCTTCAAATCTTTATTATATTTAGCAATTACTCTTTGAATGTAAGCAATTCTCTTCAACATTTCCCATCTTTCTTCATCTCTTTGAGCTAAAATTTCTTCTTCTTCATGGCTTAATTCCTTATCAGCGCGCCCTTGGATAATTTCGTCATCATCACTATCCAAGAATTGCTTGAGTCTATCCATATTTGGAACAAAAATAGAATTGAACTTTTTATTGTTAGAAGCATTAATGGACCATTTCTTCAAGGTTTGTCTAGCATTCAATTTCCATTTGCCAAACGCCTCAGAGTCAAAATTATCTGTTCCTTTACCAGCAACATCGGCTTTATGGGTCTCATTATTTTTAATTCTTGGATCAGAAGAAAATTGCTTTTTATCTCTAAGCCCTACATTTTCAACCCAAGCTCTGTGGTTAAATGATTGATAAAGAGTGGCATCACCACTGCTTTTATAAGGATTGCCATCAACACCATCGCCAACATTGTTTTTGGACTGGTTTTTGGATTTTTGAAATTTTTTCCATTTGTCAGTGCCGCCAGGCAAATTCAACACTTCTCTAGAAGCAATTTCAATCATTGCTGATCTAATAACGTTTTTATCTTTTTTGAAATTAGTGGTAATTTGGCCCTTAGCTTGCTCAAAATTATTTTTCACTTGCTTTTCAATAGTATCGAATTTTCTTTCAACAAGTTCCAATTGGTCAACATGAACACCTAAATGTTCTCTCATCAATCTCATTCTCAAAGTATGAGCAAACTTCCCTGCCAAGTATGGTTTACCATTCATGGTGGTTCTAACAGTTTCGGTATCTCTAATGCAAGCAGCAATTTCTGAATCTCTGCTACCTCTCATCGATCTTTCGTTAATATTAGCAGACCCAATAATGGCCACTCTATCATCAACCACCATAGTTTTAGCATGAATATACAACTGCTCGGAAACCAATTTACCATGCTCACCAATTCTGCCCCATTTTCTTAATGAAAAAAATTGAATATGGTTATCTGGTTCAATACCCACTTTTCTTAACTTAGCAAAGATAGAAGTAGAGCCTCTTGAAATAGACATGTATTGACATTGCATAATGACTCTAACCGAAGAACCTTCAGGCTCATCTACCTGTGCTTCAAAACCTGGCATTAATGGAATAACAATGACAGCTCTCCATGGTTTGTTTTCTTTATGTGCTCTAATGATTCTATCAACCAATGCGTCACCAATACGATTTTTGATAACCACATTATCCCAAGCGCAAGCCGTAACAAAAAATTGATTTTCAATATAAACAAAATGCTCAGAAGTTTCAATTAATTTTAGGTATGCATTTTGAATAGAGTGTTCAGTTTCTTTCAAACCCAATGACCAGAAACCAGAAGATCTTAGCAATTGAATTTCACAAGATCCTTTGAATCCCATTTCTTCAATTTCTTTGTTTGACAAGTTAGTAGGCGGAGTTAATAATGGCGTAGGTCTTGAAGGCCTCTTTTGTCTAATCAAATAATTCCATCTTTGCACAAAATGTCTAGATAAATCTCTTGCAATTTGCCCAAAATTTACCATATGAACATCGTGCCACGGCATTCTTGGCACAGATTGCCTATCATACATGGATTCATATGGCTTGTCCAACTCAAAGAAATCTTTGACTCTTGGGTTAGAGTAATCTTTACCAGGGAAAACTTGGTATTTGGTGTTTTTAGGAGATTTTTTGTTTGGATCGGCAAAAGCAGTTGGAGCATCATCAACAATGACATGCTCTGGGGTATCATATCTACCGTAACATAAATCAATACCACCAAGGAAGGCAATTGTATGATCAATGATAAGTAACTTCTCATGATGGGCCCAGAAAAAAGTATTTTGCAAAAATTGGTTCGGTGATCTCAATACTCTAATGTTTTCGTGTAAATCCATCAATGAATGTTTTGTCCAACTTGAATCAATCACCACAAACTCACCAATATTTCTATAAACAATGATGAAAATTTTGACACCTTGTTCCGCTTTTCTTTTCAATAAACGATCGATTCTCCATTCTTGATTACCGTTTGCTGGCCTTCTCAAGTACAATTCTGGAGATAGCCACCAATCATGAATGAAAATCACATCCTTTGCCATTTCTATAGCTGAAGATGCGGCCCACCAGTAATCACGAGCATCAACAAACCACTGGGCAAAACAATTATATCTAATTGGGGCAAAAGAATCAAACCTTTTCTTTTGAGCCCATTCTGTTTTGTTTTGCATAATTTTGATAGACTTGATCCATAATTTCCACTCTGGAGCTGATTTAGCAACCATTTTCATTTTTCTTTCTCTATTTTCAACAGTGATGTTCAAATGTGGGGTTGCGGTTTTGCGAACTTGCTTACTGGTACCTTGTGCTGTGGTTTGTTTCACAGCTCCCTCTGTTTCGGCCTCTTCTTCTTCTTCTTCATCTTCCAAATCTGATTCGTCAGAAGCTAAATCTTTTCCTTCAAGTGGATCATCCTTATCCCCACTGTATCTCAATTTAAAACTCTCATCGACCAAAAACACATCCAAGATAGTAGTTGAGTTAATATCAGCAACGTAGATAATATATGATTCTCTGATACAAAACCATTTCAAAGTGTGTCTTTTGATCATCGCACCCCAATCTCTTGCACGAAGATGGCCAACTCTCCATCCTTGCTTTTTAGCTGACGTGGCAATAAGCAAGTAACCTTGTTTGCCTCTATAGCCATGCTCGTTGGAAAGCAATATACCCACTGGTGACAATTCCAAAAATTGGAACAATCTGTTTGATTGAGGTCTCAAAGATAACTCAATAAACAATTTTTTAAAATATTTCTCCAATTTGGCTGGATAATCGCTAGCATCTTGCTTGTATCTGAGTTTGTTCTTTCTATCCCTAAGAGAAAAATTTGAGATTCTGCTAACTATTTGATGAAGTTGACTACCACCAGATTCACGAGAAGAAATACTTGAAGCTCCGTGTAAATCGTTGTTGCTTTGATTGTTGAGGTACATTTCAATTGAGCTTTCATCTGTTGATTGATTAGGGCTGCTGATATTACCATTATTGGTAATATGTGATAGCGCGTTAGGGCTATTAACGTTTGGAGGAGGACTAAGATCATTTCCGAGGTTTTCATTTCTAAGGTTTTCATTTCTGTCAGAATCCTCATTTAATTCATCACTCGACAATGATGATTCACTGTCTGAACCCAAATCAGGAATATGGTAATGAGGGCCTTTCAATTTTGGAAAGGGTGGCAATTCCAACTTGCCTGCGGCTTTCTTCAAACTTAATCCGCCAGTAGCAAAACTGTTAGATAGTAACTTGACTCTTACAGCAAAATTAACAATTTCCTTGTAAGACTTGACAAGACTCCACTTGGCACGATTTTCCCCAACCCCATATTCCATGTCAAATCTGTATTTTCTGCGCTTTACTGGCGGAGTTTTAGCATTTCCGCTAAATGCTGGATAATTTTCTGCTAGAATATTGGAGTTGCCAATAGCATTTCCATTGGTGCTTTGGCCATTTTCATTGCTGTTATTAACATTTTGATTTGACCCTAATACAGTGTCAATGTTAGCTTGATGCAGTTGTGATTGCGATTGCAAGCTTTGATTCTGATAGTGGTTTGGATGTTGGTAATTATGGCGATTATTATGGTGATGAAGATGATGATTATGGCGCGAATCAGTATAATTTTGATCTGTAATATCGTGTATTCGAATGCCAATCAAGTGAGCCAACAATGGAGCACGGCGAGTCTCTTCTTCATCAAGCAAAAACAAACTTGAGACCAAGTTAGAAGCGGTATATCCAAGAAACAATGAGTCAATTAAAAAGTTTGCTCTTGCTCTGGCTAGTCTATCGCTTTCCGACAATTTTTCCCGTTTAGTAAGAGCTTTAGGATTTTTTTTCAAATTTCTATTATTTTGCGCCGGGTGTTGATTTTTCTTGTTGAAGGGGAAGAAATTAGTTTTCCAGTCATTGTAGTTCGGTTCAGAATGATTGAAAACAGAAAGTCTTTTTAGCCAGTTGTTCTCACTGTCGTTATTAGGAGTATGTTGACCATTATGTATTGGGGGTGTGCCGCTATTGTTATTTTGATTGTAGGCGGCGTTACCAAAATAACCGTTTGAATTGTTTTGATCCCCAGCACCACCCCTTGGCGAATCACCACCGAAGAAGCTTTTGAATGTAGGAGTGGTTGGAGTTTTTAACTTGTATCTTTTGGAAGATACTGGCGAAGTCACAAGTTTATTGTTGCTATCGTTTAGATCATTGTTTGTATCGTTGGCGCTAAGATGTTGTTTGCTGGTACCAGCATCATCTCTTCTTTTTGACCTTTTTCCCAATTGGCTATCTTTCGTAGGTTCTTGCTGTTCTTGCTGTTCTTGCTGTTCTTGCTGTTCTTGCTGTTGCTGTTGCTGTTGTTCTTGTTGCACTCTATCAACATTTGGCGCATTGTTTTGTTGTTCAGAAAGTGGAGCTGCTGGGCTACTATTTTCATTTTCTGTATCATTCCAATTGTTGATAAATTCAGGCAATGAGAACTTGTTTGGCACTTCTTCAGGCTGGTCTTGGAATTGACCTGGGTTCAGCGCTTGTTGTTCTTGCTGTTTTTCTTGTTGCTGCAGTTTTTGTTGATTCTGAGAAGAGTCCATGTTTTCGTCATTGGTTGTTGAATCGTTTGCGTGACCATTGGTGTTGCTGTTTTTATCATTAGCGCTAAAGAATGGTAACACCACAGAGGACATAATGAAGCGCTGAGCAGTCCAAGCAGTCTGATACAGAAGAAGGCTCAGTGATTCAGGACAAGACTCTCAAAAAAAATAAAACAGCAGTGATGCAAAATTACTCACGCAAAGAGGGAAAATCTCAAGCTACTGATTTGGAGTATCAATTGAAGCAGGATAGTTTTTAGGAAAGCGACCAAGAGAAAAGTTAGCGCCGCACAGCAAGTATAAAGTCGTGTGAAATTAGTGGGTCCCCCATAACATACAAAGGAAAAACAAAAGAGAGTGAGAGCAGAGCAGAGCAGAGCAGTGCAGCGGTTACGTTGGGCCATTCGTTTTATCGTGCGTTTAGTATATTTGCGGTGGATGTATCGTTCACATGAGAGATCACGGGTCTATTTCATCGAGATGTCTCACATACAAATAATCGCAGCAACAACAGCCGCTACAATAAAACCAGAAGATAGCGGAGGGCTCAGTCTATAGTATCTACAATGGCACTGCTTACTAACACTCTCTATTATCACGAAGGGCAGATCAATTCGGGGCGTTGTAAAGGTTAATATGAAAGACATAGGCGGTATAGCAAACATACACACGGCAAATGTGGATCATATTGTTTTATTAATAGCTATAACTACTCTGCTATAGCAGTGTGGATTTTTAAAAATACAACATACGTAAGTTCCCCGCGAGACTAAAGCTGATACAAACTTGGACAGCCCTTTTCAGCATGGCTATGTACTTCATTTTATATCAAAAGTTATACGGGTTGTGGTTATGTTTAGTATCACGGCTGTGTGTGTGTGTGTCTAGACAGCTGCGAAGGCTTGACAGGAGGTACGCATGAGCGCCCCGCTGCTTCCACTGGAGCTAAGCCTGGCCAGCGTGGCAGGGGGCGCTCATGCTGTGCACGGCGGACGTCCAAGAAGGTAATATTCACCATGCTAAATATAAAGCGGTATTTTGACTCAGTAAATGAAAGGAAATATAAATAGCACCAGCAGTGGTCTATAGTGTACGATGCGCCACTAAATATTGACATGATATTCTCCAAGGAGAACGGATCCCGCAACGGAACGTTGGCTGGCCATGGCTATCTCCAAGATGGCTAAGACAGGCCGATGCTGCAACCGCAACCGCAACCGCCGGCCACTGATCGCCATCGCAACAGGATTTGGAGAGAAAAAGGGATTTGAATTTGTGAACATTTGAGATCACTGCAATAACCCAAATTATTAATTAAGGAGGATCATCGTCGCTTAAAACGTGGAAAGCACAAACACTAGCCCACGCCCACAGTACCCACTTTATCCACAATTCCAAGCCCATGTTCTGCTGTAACAATTGTTTGAGGTAGAAAGCAAGGGTGTGCTTTCCGCCAAACTTTAACTGAAGCAAAAATTTCAGCAGTTTGAACGTACTTGCAAGCATCCTATATGGGCAGCCGTTTTCATATACAAAATCTACCATCTATAAAAAAATTTCAACATAGGGTACCAAGAAATAAGCATACAGCATGCAAAAACACAAAGAACTGCGCGGTGCACACTTGGAATTGCTGGCGCAGGCTGCTGCCGCTGCTGCCACCACTGCATGCAGTCCAAAGGAAGCCGCTTTTCCCATTCATCGCTTTTGTCTACAAACTGTTGTCTATAGGATACATGCCGACAGTAATATTGGAAAAAAGAAAAAATTGTTGACATAAATAACCTGGGAAGATCAAAACTTGATTTCGCTAAGTATAATCGAAGGGCCCTGGTAAACTTTCTATGTATTTTAAGTCTACTTGCATACTCCGTGTAAGCGCTATAGTTAGCAGCAGCAAGTTGTAAGCGCAAGGGAGACAGACAGCTTGGTAATGCAGCTACCGGTGCTAAAATCCAACCCACATGCTATTACAATTTAACTTGTCTATTTGTGTTTGTTTATATGTTGTGCTCTGTCTGGTTGTTTGGTGGTGATTGTGTCCTAGCAGCTAATGGCCACTCCTGCTCCCCCTTTGCAATGTTGGATGGCTAATAACGTTTTGTTTAGTGTTTGTGTCGGGCCTCCTCCCTTCCTTTTTCCAATCGGATCGTTAACCAAATAGTCTTTTTGCTTGTGTAATTTGTAATTCAGAGTACTGCCATACAATATATCTAACTTGCTGCCTCTCTATTGTACTGATTGTCTGCTATTGTGCGGCAGCGCCCTCACCGCGCAGTGTGCCGGAAAGTATCTTCACTATAATAGAACGGTTTCCAAAACGGCAGTGGTGTCTCTGAAAATGGCACCTTTCTCCAAGGCAGCCAGCAATTGAACAATGGCCTTGTGCAAAATATGTGCTGTTTAATCTGTAAACTTTTTGACGAATTCAGAGTAAACTTGACCAACAAGATAGCAAAGGGTGCCGCGGTGCTATAATATGCTCATGCAGGCATCCTTCTTCCCCTGGCGAACGTCAGCGTATCAAAATTTTTTTCTCAATGAAATGAAAAAATTGTCAAACTTCGAATAGAAGAAAATAGTCGCTGCATGTCTCACCCGCCAGCATCATTGGGCGCCACTGTGCACCGGTGCACTGTCGATGACATAGATTCGCAGGGTGAAATTCTGGCGATTTGCTTTCATGCATGAACTCTCGCTGTTTATTTATATACACTGCTCGCTCCTGTAAATGCTCTCGATTTTGGGCTTGTCCTGAAGCTGCTTTTCTTGTTTTTTCTGTATTTTGTTTTGTTGTGTCTTGCTCTCCCTTGGGTTTATGGTTCCAACTAGTGACTTCTCCTGCTAAATCACTGCCAACTTAATCCATACATCCCACATTCATTTTCATTTTCCAAGCACCACTCACCGGTCTAATCTTTCTTGGTCTCCCAAACTGACTGACTGCAATCACTCGCTCGTCATATAAACACAAAAAAGCAACTGTGGAAAAGAAAAAACATAGTTTCCTTTTTTTTTGCTTTTTACTTTTAGTACTAAGAAAGCAAGTTTCTAAACCATTGCTCCATCTCCTTTGGAAAAGCTATAAGTAGCATATCGAGAACTAGAAAAAGAAGAAAAAAAATTTTTTTTTCCTCTTTTCCTTCCCACATTAATCAAGCAGTCCACATAAAACAAAACGCTGATCCTCATCTTAAAAAAGTATTCAAAATGGCTATTCCTCCACCTCTTGATCCGGTGCTCCTCAGAGAACACGCTTACTACGACACAAAACTTCTCAAGTTGGTTTTTTCCAACGATCATGTTCCTGGTTTTTTACCGCTTCACGTCAGAGGACTCGGCTCATTTAACTACCAATTCACTGAAAGTTTCCCATTTGCATTCAGTTACAGAGGTATTGATATCAACAATAAAGATCCAAACGTTGATACTTTGGCTAATGGTCATGGCGGTAATAGCGATAGCAACATCAACGGTGACGAATTGGGGCTTGGTATGATTATTAGCTTTTTGTTTGTACTTATAATTGCAGGTGGGCTTACTTATGTATTGGGATCAACCATCTCTACTTTTATTATTCGTGGTCAAGACAAATTAAAGAGACGCAACTCTAATGCAGCATCAAGTTTCTCATATTATTCAAACAATGAGAAAGAATTGAAGTTGGAAAAAGATCAATTATACCATGATTATCCAAATAGTAATAGAAGCAGAAGCAGAAGCAGCAGTAATGATGCTGCACCATCTTTTGAAGCAGCAGATTTTCTAGAAAATGGGTTTATTGCTTCAGAACAAGAACAGCAATTCTATGCCCCAAACAATTTCAACGCTCGATCACCAGTTCCTTCATTAATCAATACCCCAATAGTTTCTCATCAAAGAACAGAATCCTTAGATACAATTGTGCAAACTCCAGCGTCTAGTGCTGATTTTGTATTTGAGAGAATTCAAAATGGGGGGAACAATGCTATCAAAGGTTTGGGCATTAACCAAGGACATCATCTTCCTCCTCCTCATCATCATCATCAACAACAACAACAGCAACAGCAGCCACTTTACACATTGCCATAAATTATGACGAAATGCGTGCACTGAGCATTTCCTTATCAACTACACTCATCATCTTCTGTCTATAATATACTCTCTCATAATTTCTTTTAATACCTACCTCACTTTGATGTCTAACCATTTTTAATTTTTCATTCTCCACAAAAAAAATTTATTTTTTAATTTTTTTTTTCAGATCACTACTTATTTTAACGACTTTTTCATCATAAATATCACCATACTCGTCATTTTCGTTACCAGCATACCAAGATTTTATCTAAACTTTTCATACCAACAAAACAGGACTCATTAACTAAAACTCAAGAAAACCAAAAGAAAAAATAGAGTAATGTTTTTTAGAAGAAAAAACTATACAAGGATTGACAATTTACAGTCTATTAACGATCTTCTTGTTCATCATGTTTCTCTTACTTATTTATTCATCTACTTGTTCATCTTTCTTTATTGCTTGCTCATTTATTTACTTTTACCTTTCTGCATACCCTATTCATAATCATCATTTTATTTCATCTTCTTCGTTTTTACTTTTTACAGCTTTCTCATCCTATTTGTTCATAATATGATTATCTGATATTCTTGACTACAATTTTCTGTCTTATTTTGGTTATCTACCTATTAATCAAATTCAAATGTTTTGAAAGTGCATCATTATACGACCCAATACATTATTGCTATAAGCTACATCACACAGGCCATATTTTCTTGATGGGCCATGTGTACAATTGTGCGTAGAAGCTCTTATTCTTGAGGTTTGTGAATTTCACTCTTCACCATAAGACATCTTTTAATGCATCTGAGCTTTCACCAACGTCAACATTTTTTAGAGCTCAGCATATATGTGTGTCGTACCATTCTTTCGGAAAATCCAACCCTTTCTCAAATCGGACTGACAGTTGTAATTTTGATTTGATCGACGTGTTTGTATATGCGTGTATACATGTAGGCCAAGATCTAAATGTAGAAGAAAACCGAAAAAAAAAAAAAAAAAAAAAAAAAAAAACATTGATGAACGTAATGAGGGCTAGTGCCAGTAAGTTAGGAAGACAGTAAGCTAGCAAGTTGGTGAGTTATCGCTATCTTTTGTTCTTGCTTTCCTTCAGATGCTTTTCGAGTTTTTCTTGGTCCAAGTCTTTTAAGTTTCTGAGTTCTTGGCAAAGATCTTGGCTAATTGATTGCAGAATTGCGTTGATTGCTTGTATATTGCTTGCCCTTTTTGTCTGTTGTGGGTTAGGATTTACCTAGTGATGTATCAAGGAGGGTGGGTATATTTAGAGCTTGATTGGCTGTATACGAAGTTAGTTCTGCTCGTCTGCTCACTTGCATGTGTGTATATGAAAGGAGTAATACTAATGGCCCCTTAGAGCTAGGTGCACTTGAAGGAACAAGAAAATGCTTGAGCCATCAACAACCCCAGATGGGATGCGATGGGATGCGATGGTCTGGGTTGTTACAATGCCAGTGCTAATATTGCGTCGGCACAACTATAAGAAGTAGTAGATGCAATTTATTCGTACCTTGGCATGCCAACAAGCTCACAATTTGAAAGAGTTCCCCTTGTGTAACGCAAATGAACAAAAAACAAGACTTCCGTATACAACATTTCCCAGATAGTATGAGGAGTTTTTTAAAGCGAAGTTTGCTTGCGTAATTCTTATTATAAACCAGATTGATTCGCCAAGCTGAAAAGCCATATAATGCAAAATGAGCATGATTTGTTGTTGATTAGCACTCAAAACTGTAATATGCTACTTTCAATTCAATGGTCTTTCCTTATAGAATAATAGTGCGAGATTGAGAAATCACATTTTTGTTTGTAACACCTAGAAACATTCAAAGCATATCCAAAAAGCACATCATAGCTTACACAATGCAAGTGAGCAATAATGAACAATATTGTTGAAAATAAAGCCAGTGCTACTGCAAATCTGGACAAAATTTATCAGTCAGATCATTATGCAAGCTGCGTGCAAGGTTTATTTGATAACTGTACACACATATCCGAAAAACATTGAAGGGTGAGTGAATGACAGCAGTCCTGGTTCACTTATTACATTTACATACAGGAAGAGACTCTAAGAAAGCAAAAAAAAAAAAAAAAAAAAAAAAATTTGACAAGATGAGTTTGGCTTACAGGTTGAGCGAAGCCAGCTTTGTGCTGAGCTGCTATCCAAACATGTGGTCGGAAGTATTGTGCGTATCAGAGACACTGGCTAGCATCCTTTGGTTCGGATGTTGAGGTTCTGTACCTCTTTCTGCGCGATACTATAAGAAATTGGCTTCGAACTTTACTTTTGATTTTGGCTGATCCTGAGGTGCTTGTAGCATTTAGTTGGTGCTCCCAAGGCATGTGATCCATCATGTGACCAGGAATCAAAAGCAGCACCTGGCAGGCATCGTATATTCTTTTATTTTTAGCTTACGTTGTCCAGCATCACCACCGACGGTGGACGCAAACGTGGACTTTTTTTTTTCTTGCTGGTATACCATACCATACCACATGCATCGCCATTGACAATACACCGTAATTAACACAGCATTTCACCCGTGGTTTCACTTCTTAGCCTCGTTGTTGATACCTGTACTCAATCAAAAGGAGATAACCCCCACTATCGCATTGGCGTTAAACCAATTACTGACTGACTGGCCAGATTTTTGGTCTTCATTCTTTCTTTTTCCGCACAGCACAGTCTGACAGGCCTATTTTTAACTACGGACACTGTTTTTTCCATCCGGTTTCATCTTTCATTTTTTTTTTTTTTTTATTGCCAGCGTATTTGAGACAAAAATAAAAACACAACAGCAAATCAATATCCGAATTACGATACGTCTCAAGACACATCCATTGCCATCTATATAATAACTAGTCACTGCATCCCACTCGTGCTTTCTCTACGCTACTTTGCATTACTTTTCCCTACTGATTGTTCGCAACTAGTAGCAATTAGAACTCGGTGACAAACCACTGCTTTATCAGCATTTAAAACATAGCATTTACATCACCCCACTCGCCATCTCATTCATTTACTCGTTGATTCTCTATCAGTTCTTTACATCACATCTTCCCACGTCCTTCTCCCTTGTTGATGATACATACTTACCATGGAAAGTTTAGAAGTACACTCAAAGGATTTTTTAATAAAGTGGATCAATGTGCCTGACGAGTCCATCGTCAAGTGGCAGGTCAAACCGCTCAAAAAATCCATTTTTTTTAGAATATATCGTCCAGTGAATTCAAACAATAATGCTTTACAAGGACCAGTGTCACCAGTAGCAGCATCCTCAGACTCAGCATCAGCATCGGCATTAGCAGAAAATACCTTTCCTTCGTCATCGGCTTCGTCATCATCAGAGAATGCCAATGAGGAGCCAGATTCTATGGAGCAAAAACTCCAAAAATTGAATTTACAACTTCAAAGTGATCTTGGTAGACTACAAGCCAATGAGTTATATTCAAATGAATTCTCTGTTGATATGGGTCGCGGCGGTATTTATGCTTTTGTTTTTGATAACAGATTTTCAAAAAGCGTTAGCAAGAAAATTCTTTTCAACCAGTTTATCGATCCTCAGTACCCACCGCAAGAGTTTGGCGCTGATGGGACTAGTCCTGCTCCTGCTCCTGCTCCTGTTACTGATACTGTTAGCCTTCCTCAAATAGCAACCACATCTCCATCCACAGCATCTACTGAGCAAGGCTTTGTTTCTGCTGATGATGGAAAAGCCACAGAGTCAGTGCCTAGCACTCCTACTATTGCCCCACCTTCGGATTTTGCCAATAAGCGCATTCCGTCTGCTAATAGTTCCAGTAATTTTAATGCTTCTACTACATCAGCAGACCAAAAAAGTACATTATTACCTCCAAACCCTAGAGCACGTAGCGCTAATGGTAGCAGAGAAAGATCTTCTTCTGTTTACACATTGTCACAATTATTGGATGAAACTGGCCCTAATGAAGATTATGAAGCTCTAGTTCACCTTCGCAACTTGCAGCTTCCAAAACCGGGTTTTGAAGAAAATAACAGCACAATTTCATTGAATAATAATAATAGTAATAATAATAATAATAATAATTTGAACAGCGCCAATAACAGCAATAATGAACTTGGGTCAGAGAGCAACTCTATATTTCGCAAGAAACCAAGCCATTCATCTTTAGGGCATAGGAACATTAATAGACATAGATCAAATTCACAAAATTCAGTGCGGACCAATAATTCTTTATCTACTGGCCACTCCACCCCTAATGGAGGCAATTCAAATAGTGCTTCTACTGATAAACTTTCTGATAATAATGTGGTTACCTCTAAAAATGGTCAATACTTGGAGGGTTATTTACTCAAACGGAAACGTAAAAAGAATTCTAGATCATACTCAAAGAGATTTTTTTCTTTGAATTTCAAGTATGGTGTCTTGGACTACTACTTAAATGATCAAAGTTTATCAAGTCGTGGTAACATGCACATCAAATTGGTGGAAATTACCGCTAATAAGAAAACTAAAGAAATCACTCTTGATTCCGGTTTGGAAATTTGGCATTTGAAAGCTTTAAATGAGCTGGACTGGAAAATTTGGGTTAGCGCATTAGATATTATTAGATTAAGAGCCAATTATCTCAATAATAGTCCACAACTAGCCTCAGCAATGAATCCATCTTCTGCCAAAAGAATCAATTCATTCAAATTGGAAAATGCTGAAGATTTAGCCTCAAATTTGAACATCTTGCAGAGCAAGTTGGAAATTACCAAGAGAAATACTTTCAATTTATTAAATGATTTGAAAGAAAATCATCAAGTTTTCAGCCAGTACAACAGCTCAGTAGAATTATCTGCCTCTAACTTGAACCTTTTTGCTCCGCCTCCTTCTATTGGCGGTGGTGCTGGTGGTGCTGGAGGCAATGGCAGTCCTAGACAACTCACTCACAAAAACTCCCAGGACTCAACTCTCTCAGTAAACTCCACTAGCTCGGATTTATCAAAACAAGACCAACAATCGGCCAAAACTAGAAGAAGAAAGTCGATCTTTTCCAAAAGGCGTCCTAAGTCTAACACTGGTCCTTCAAGTGCTACGACCCCAAATAGCCTCATCAATAGTTCCAATAATAATTTTTCTAGCTCCTCTCTTGCTAAGGAAAATTCAACTACCCCTGAATTGCCAAATTTGAATACTACTGCAGCAAAAACTTTGGATAAGAGGTTGGTTGCTTCCATTAATGACACCGCTAACATTTGCGACAAATTAGCTGATCTTTCTGAATTGTTAAATAAAGTTATTATTTCCCAAGATCAACCAGCTAAATTGGCTGTAAATTCATTAGGCGGTTCTTCAGCTGCCACAGCAGCAGCTGCTGCCGCTACTGCTTTATCTGGCTCAAATTTGGGCTCAGGTAGAGAAACATCTCCTCCAACACAACGCAGAGTTCAAAAGCATTTATCAACTTCATCAATCTCCAATAGTATTTTTTCTGAGCAATTTTTCGATGCCCATGAATACATTGAATCCATAAAGTCTAATGATGGGGTGGTTATTGTGGAGGATCAGGATGACAGTTACGACGATGCTAAAGAAGATGATGGTGCAGCTATTAGAATGAGCAACGAACACAAATATCAAAAAAATGTTGTTGGACAATTGATCAATCACAGAAAATCGCATCATCAACATCAACATCATCATCATCATGGTCACCACGGGCATGACAATCATCATGATCATGATGATGATCATAAAGAACCATCGCATCACAGGGTGCCTTCAACTGTGGATGAAACTGATGCGGCAACTATTACATCTGCTGGCAAACCCGCTGCTGCTAGTATTCATGATGACTTGTACCCGCTCTCCGAGTTGAAAAATAGCGAACCTATTCCACGGAGAGTCGATATCAAAGAGAGCACGACTACTCCACCATCACTTTTACAATTCCTTAAGAAAAATGTCGGCAAAGACATGTCATCAATTGCTATGCCGGTGACTGCCAATGAACCTTTAACAGTTTTGCAAAAACTTGCTGAAATCTTTGAATATACAAACTTGATTGATGCTGGTATTAGTGCTGCTGATAGCGGAACACGAATTTTGCATATTTCTGCATTTGCAATCAGCTACTTGTCGTCACTCAGATCCAAGGAGAGAAATATTAGAAAACCGTTCATGCCATTGTTAGGCGAAACATATGAATTAGTACGTGATGATTTGAAGTACAGATTGGTGTTGGAAAAAGTTTGTCATAAGCCACCAATTTTCTGTCTTAATGCTAGCAGTAAAGACTGGGAAATCAACTCTACCATTATGCCAGTGAGCAAATTTTGGGGTAAATCAATGGAAATTATCAATAAAGGATCACTCAAATTAACGGTGAAGAAAACTGGGGAAGTTTATGAATGGAACCAACCAACCACAATCTTGAGAAATTTGATTGCTGGGGAAAAGTACATTGAGCCTACTGATACCATTACTATCAATTGTTCCAATGGGGAGAAATCAGTGGTTGAATTCAAAGCTGGTGGTATGTTTTCTGGAAGGTCAGAAGAAGTTACTATTAAAGCATATGATGCGAACGATAAACTTAGAAACTTGATTGTCAAGGGAACATGGACGGAAAAATTAATATTAACTACAAATACCAAATCCAAATCCAAATCTGATGCCGCTGGAGCAAAAGATATCGAAATTTGGAAAGCTCATGCATTACTTCCTAACTCAAATAAGAAATGGGGGTTTACTAATTTCGCGGCTGAACTTAATGAAATCACCGCTATTGAGTCACACAGACTACCACCTACTGATTCTCGTCTTAGACCAGACTTGCAATGTTACGAAGATGGTGATGCAGAAGATGCTGAAAGATTAAAGTTAAGCTTAGAGCAAAAGCAAAGAGATCGTAGAAAAATCATGGAACTGAAAAAAGAACACCATAAGCCAGTGTTTTTTGTTAAAGAGAGCGGTCATGGTCATGGTAACGTTGTTGATGCTGCTGATGGGGATGAAATTTTGTTGAATTGGAAGTTTATTGATGGTGAGAAGAGCTATTGGAATAGAAGAAAGAATAATGATTGGGGTGATTTATTGCCGTTGTATGATAATGAGGCATGAGCTAAAAGATATACGGTTTGTTATTTGCTGTTCTTCATTTCTCACTATGCTTTTCATCGTGATCTTGATTTAGTTTGTCGATCATTGTCACAATTGCTTTTTCTGCTATTATCTCTTATATCTTTTTTTTTTTTTTTTTTTTTTTTTTTTTTTTTTTACATCCTCTTTTTTTACACTTGTACACTAGCATTTTAAATATCAGTCTCATATTTTTTACACATTAATCTTTTCATTATTTTTTTCGCTATAATGCACTTTTTTTTTCAAAAAAAAATAACTTATACATTCTTTATACGTTCATTTTGCTTAGTTATATTATTTATCCCTGTTTTTTTTTTTTTTTTTTTTTTTTTTTTTTTTTTTTGTCTTTTCAGTTTTTGTTTTGTTCATTTGCCAACGAATATTGTTTAACGCCGCAAATTTTTTCTTGAGGTTCTATCCTACCATGCTGTAACAATTAATTTCGTAAGTAGCCGTTTTCTTCTACAAAAGTGTATTTTTTTGCCAGCAGCTCTTGCACAAATTGCAAATGCAATATATATGAAAGTCCGTATTACGTTTAACTCAATTACCATTGGCAGCCGAGCGAACAAAGTGAATCCGGTAAGGAAAAATAGAAATATTAGAAAAATCAAGTAACCGCTCATATGGGTTATGCATAATGCTCCCAGCGGGTAACCTCATTGAAAAAAAATTTTTTTTTTTGTTTTATTTTTTTAATTTCAATATATAGACCTAGATAGTTATTACTGCTGTCTTTATTGATAACAACTGTTTTGGTTTTTAATTTGCTTCACGTTGCCTGACTTTGCTTTTGTCTCTACAAGTCTCGTTTGCATTATCATTTGGGTTAACCACTATTGTTACCGCTACTGTTATAGGTCTTATTACCTTATATAAACAGTTTACGGTTCTATTATTCTTATCATCATTACTGCATTTGAATTAGATTTTTGTTTCGATATTTTATCTTTTATTACATTGCATTCTTTCTATTCATACTGTTGATCAGGTCAATCATCTCCAGTTTCCCAATTAACTAGTTACACCGCATTATAACTCAAACAACACAATGTCTGACGAAATAATTTGGCAAGTCATCAACCAGCAGTTTTGCTCCTACAAACTTAAAACAGACTATCAGAATTTCTGCCGTAATGAGTACAATGTCACTGGTCTTTGTACCAGACAGTCTTGTCCCTTGGCTAATTCCAAATATGCCACCATCAAAAACATTGATGGCAAGTTATATTTATACATGAAAACTGTTGAGCGTGCTCATACGCCATCTAAGCTTTGGGAAAGAATCAAGCTTTCTAAAAATTATGAAAAAGCACTTCAACAAATTGATTCACATTTGATGTATTGGAATAAATTCTTGCTCCATAAATGTAAGCAGCGTCTTACAAAATTCACTCAAATTGCTATCACTGAAAGAAGAATGGCACTTAAAGAAGAAGAAAGAAGATACGTTGGAGTGGCGCCAAAAGTTAAAAGAAGAGAGCAAAATAGAGAAAGAAAAGCTCTTAGTGCTGCAAAGATTGAAAAGAGCATTGAGAAAGAATTGCTTACCAGATTGAAGACTGGTGCTTATGGTGAAAAACCATTGAATGTGGATGAGAAAATTTGGAAGAAAGTTCTTGGAGAAATGCAAGAAGAAAATGAATTGGAAGAAGATGAAGACTTTGATGAAGATGAAGATGAAGAAGATGAAGAAGGTACTGGAGAAATTGAATATGTTGAAGAAGAAGATGAAGATGATATGGTGGATGTTGAAGATTTGCAAAAATGGCTTGATGGCGATTCTGCAAGTGGAAGTGAACACAGTGAAAGTGATGAAGAGGATGAAAGTGATGAAGAGGATGATGATGAGAACCAGAAATCTATTGACAAACATAGTAATGACAAATTCAATACTGAAGACAAAAAGAGACCAAATGCAGATGGCGGTAACAAGAAAAAGAGAAGAAGAAGACCTAATGTTGAAATTGAAATTGAGCATGAAAACCTCAATGACGCTCTTGTTTCATAAACGTATTCATGAATACTACGTGGTTTAACGATATTATATTGTGATTTTTTTTGTACAATGGTTAACTTTAGTTGCTTTTTTATTTTCATTTTCATTTTTATTTTTATTTTTATTTTTTTTTCTTTTCTTTTTTCTTTTATTTACTTTTATTTCTGTTTCATATTTTTTTTTCTTTATATCCTTACATTTGTTTAATTATAGTCATTTTGTTTTTTCACTCAAGTTTTTAAAATGTAGGATAAGCTGTGGTGAATCTTGCTACGATTATATCGTGGAAATTTTTTTTTTTGTATTCACACACAATATCGATTTATTATTTCTATATAAACGATAGAAAATATAATCTTATAAACTTATCTATATAGTATATACAGTATAGTTCAGTTGTTAGTATATAGGGGAAACTTATACAAGTGAAAACCCCGGTAGTATTAGTTGGACTTTAATGGATTATATAGAAATAATAAATCGATATTGTGTGTGAAAAAAAAAAAATGGATCTTTTGGATTTGAAATAGATATAGGAGAGATTATAGTCTAGGATGAATGATATTTTATTTTTTTAATTTTTTTTTTTTTTGAGGGTCATTGCTTTGCTGTCGACAGATAAAAAGAAAGGGGTCTCACTTCGATACCATCTTCCACTCACTTGTTTTAAAAAAAAATGTTTTTTTACACACAGTCTTGTAAGGCTGGCTTTTTTGTTCTTGTTACAAAAATACTAAACGCACTCTTTCCGATATAGTGTAATGGCTAGCACGGTGCCCTCTCACGGCACAAATCCGGGTTCAATTCCCGGTATCGGAGTTTTTTTTAATTCTGTTTTTCCCTTTGATATACTAATTGATTGCGGTTCATCTCATTTTTTTTCAACTTTTTTTTTTTTTTTAAAAAAGAACTGGAGTCTTGTAGAGTTACTTTCAATTCTCATTTTAGATACAGATCGGCAAGATAGGTGGCCTGTCTTTAATATTTAATCATCTGGAAAGAGATTAAATAGAGCTGATAAAGCCAACTGTGCGGTACAAAACTGTAAAAATTTCGATACCCGGAGTAGATTTCCATAAAATCACTAAACGCACCTCTGAGTGTTTGTTTTTGTTTCCCAGGTAAATAAACAATAGAGAAACAGCATCGTTGATGATATAACGATAAACGCTGTTGTAATCTGATTAATTTTACGCCATTTATAGCAAGCGCTTTAGCAATATTATTTTATTGGACCAGTTTATTTGAGAAAATAGTGCTCACTCATAGTATCTGTCATCTCTAATTCACAGAAATCACTCATCAACCCGCCAATGATCTGTTGGATATGAAGAACTCCACAAATACATCTGCCAATAACTCGACGCTTGCAATATCGCCATTGCTAGCACACACTCAACGGCGGCTATCTGATAACTATAGCACACCTCCCAATCAGCTATTCCACACACCGCTGAACCCTGAAAACATAGGGCACCATAATCGCCACCAAACTCATGTTCCGTCACCGTTGCAACAAACGCCCCAGCGATTCAGATTCAATGATCAATCCTCTCAAACATCTTTTAACAATTCAACTAATGATAACATTGCAGATCTTGACCAAAGTAGCTCATCTCCATTTTTGCAACCACTCTCGCAAGCAGAAAAGTTGAGGCTTTGGCGACATGATGCTTTGATGCAACATCATTACGAAACCGCCGCTTATATTGGCGACAAAGTATATGCTTTAACAAATGATCCGAATGACGCCTTTTGGCTAGCACAGGTGCACCATTCCACAGAAAACTATATCAGGGCGCATCAGCTTTTATCAACGAATTTCCAGTTAGCACAGTCAGTAAGTTGTAGGTACTTGGATGCATTGTGTTTGACAAAATTGAATAGGTGGGAGGAAGCTTTGGATGTAATTGGTGAGAGCAATCCATTTAGAAGTAACTCATCATCCTCCTCATCATCATCCAATGTTAAAAATCAAGATGGCGGCATAAAGTTGGAATCCTCAATGTGCTATTTGAGAGGCTTGATTTATTGTAATCAGAACAATTTTGATAGAGCCAAAGAATGCTACAAGGAGGCAGTGTTGATTGATATAAAATGCTTTGAAGCATTTAATGAACTAATCAAAAACAATTTTTTAACGCCGAATGAGGAATGGGAGTTATTGAATAGCTTGAACTTTGACGAGTTGGAAGACAATGCTGAGTTGATAAAAAACTTGTACATCACAAGACTAAACAAATATATCAATTTGAATAAAGTGCAGGATGCGGAATTGGTATTGGATGAAGAGTACAATTTGGCGGAAAATAATGACTTTTTGGTGTCAAAATCTAATCTTTTGTTCATTCAGTGCAAGTTTCAACAATGTGTCGAGGTCTGCGAAAAAGTGCTACAAAACGATGAGTTCAATTTTCAAATATTGCCAGTTTATCTCAGTGCATTACACGAATTAGGCGGTAAGAATAAGCTATTTTTGATTGCCAACAAATTAGCCGAGCTATATCCGAAGAATTGCACCAGCTGGCTAGCTATTGGTATCTATTACTTGTCAATAAACAAGATTCCTGAAGCGCGCAAATTTTTTAGCAAAGCTTCCGTAATGAATCCAAACTTTGGCCAAGCTTGGATAGGATTTGCTCATACGTTCGCCGCTGAAGGCGAACATGAACAAGCGATAAGCGCTTATTCTACCGCCGCAAGATTGTTTCCTGGTACTCATCTTCCAAATTTGTTTTTGGGGATGCAATATTTACAAATGAATAATTTGTTGCTTGCAGAAGAGTATATGCTTGCATCATATGAAATCTGTCCGAATGACCCATTGTTGTTGAATGAAATTGGAGTAATATATTTTCACACTAATGATTTGAAAAAATCGGAATGGTTTTTCTTAAAAGCTTTCAAAGAGTCGAAATATTTGAACAACGATTCCAAATCATGGTTAAGCATCAACAGTAATTTGGGCCATGTTTACCGTAAACTTGGATTCTACGATAAGGCACTTAAGAACTTTTTTGAGGTTTTAAAGTTGAATGTTAAAGATTCCAATGTTTATTCAGCAATTGGTTTAATATACTTGAAAATGGGAAAGTTTTTCAAAAGTATTGAAGCATTACACAATGCGCTAGCAATCGCGCCTAATGACCCAATAGCCAATGATCTACTCAAAAGAGCCTTAGAGCAAAATGCCAGTGACGAACGTGCCTACAGTGGTAAAGTTACTTCAAAACAAACAAAGTTGCCATACCATACAATTTCGAATTCAAACAATTCTCAGTTTTTAGCTCCATCAAAACAAAGAGATACCCCACTCGTCTCAAATAGGATGATAAACCCAGATAAGAGCATAGCGGTTAGCACACCATTAGCCTCCAAACACGGATTTATTTTCCAAGATGATGATTCAATGTCTGGTGAATTTTTCAAAAAAACTTCAAATGTCTTGAACTTGTCACAACCGACTTTGAATTTCAGACGTACGGCAATGAAATCGCCTCGAGGGTTTGATTTTACCGCTGACGGGGCAAACAATGTTAATGCTACACCTTCAATAAGCAGGGCTAAAAAACCTGGCTTCATTAATAATAGCAGCGCCAATAACAGTCTCATAATGAATGCCAGTGCAGATGAGATTATAGATATTGGAGAATCTAGCATTGCAAATATTATTCAAGAGAAATCCAAGGGCAATACAAATACCAAAACCCATCATATTTTGGATGCTAATAGTGACACGAAAGAAATTGCTAGAAACTTGATACGGGGTGATAACAGCAGTGATGAGGATAATGATGAGGAAGATGCGATGGATATTGAAAGTGATTGAAATTTTGAGTTGTGCATACAATATGTATAGTATAGTAATAACAAAAAGTAATATTTAGGTATACAAATACACATTTGCTGTTGAAATTTCACTGAAGTGGGCCTTTCCATTTACGTTTTTTTTTAAATTTAGGATATCTTAAGATTAAGTTATTATAGTATATTATGGTAGGGTTGTATATGTATAAGACAGTACAACACCTAAGTAGGCGTACTCCAAATAAGTAAACAGTATAAAAGAAAAAATAGCAAAAAAAACAACAATCAAAGCTACCTAATTTTATTTATTGCTACTGCTATCTTACCGTCACACCAAAAATCAAAGTCAAATTTATAAAAAATTTAACGTTCAAAAAAGACGCTTATTCTGTCAAGTTTCCAAAGCTGCGCCATCCCTCCCTCACCAACTGCCATTGTCCTTCATTGCTGTCGGCTTTCCCACTAACAGCACCTCCGTTGCCAATTGTGTCATGATTTGTGTAGTTGCCGTCTCCCATTGCAACCCCATTAACCCCCCTACCACTTTGCCCTTGGTTAAAATCACCATGGCTCTTATTTTTAATGATCACGTATTTTTCCCATTTTCCGCGGAATTTCCAGATTAAAATAATGCTGTTTTCACCACTCCAGCCCAATACGCCGCGGTCATTAATTTTACTATTAGTATTGAGGTCTTCAATGTATTTGTCATTATTACTATTGTTGCTTAGTTTGTTATTACCGCTGTTTCCAGTTAAATTTTTATTGAGTAATTCAGAGCTCTTCAGGGAATTATTCATATGGTTAGCTGTTGATGAAGATGATGGTGAGCCTTGCAGAGATGCTTGTGAAAGGACATTAGGTTGGTTTAAATGACATGAGACGAATGACCATTGTGAATTGAAATAATTAGTGAATATTGGCATTTTTTTTAAAAAGTGTTGTCTGTTGATGTTGTCATTGTGTTTAGGTGCATTGGAGTTGCTGCGGCTATTTGCATGTTTGTTAAGATGATTATGATGATCAATGCCTGATTTTGAAGATTTTTTTAGCGATGCTGAGGATACTGATGATGACGATGATGAGTCGTGGTTAAATAATTTAAAAACATGTAATGTTTGCTTATCTGACAAAACTGCCAATTTGCTACCGTTTGGTGAGAATTTCATTGAGTACACGATTGCCTTATCCAAGCCTCTACGGAATTCGTATAGTAACGTACAATTGATCACTGAATGAACTCTAATTATGGTGCCAGTTTCCGAAGCACTTGCCACCATTGTACCTTCTTGATTCAAAGCAATACACCTGATACGAGACTTATGAGCTTTTATGATAGAAACGAGGTTGCGCTCTTGACCAATGGGAGAAATATCAACAATTTGAATTTGCCCTGGTTGCCGACTGGGAAATGCAAGGATTTCATTGACGTGAGACCCAAAACCGGTACTGGTACCAGAAGATGATGTTGCATTTCCTATTGACGATGATATTGTGGTCGTTGTTGGCGCGTTGGCATTATTGTTAGCATTATTAGTGTTTGTCGTGCTGGATGATATGCTAGTGCTGTGAGATAAAGAATTAGAGAGATCAGCAATACCATGAGGATTTGAAATTGTTTCATAAGTAGCTATTTGCCTTGGTGGAGAGCTGAATGCATATACATAAATGTGTGTCTCTACCACAATGATTATTCGAATTCTTGATAAAAACACATTGAGAATGGGACTCATGAACTCTAAACTGAGGGTGTTTTTCTTTTTGAGGTCATCGTAGATGATGACTTTGTTTAATGGGAATTTTGGATTTTTTCCTCCACCAACAAGCGACAAGAAGTTAGTTCTGTGTAGCATTGATATATGGCCAATACCGGCTCTGTATTCTTTGCTATTATTATTGCTGTTTGAAGAAATTGTCTTTCTTTGGTCGCTGGAGGATTTGCTAAAAGTGCGTTTCACTCGTAGCACCATGGGGTCGGTGCTGTAGACTCTGAAGCCATTCTCATGGCCAATGGCGAAGCAGTCCTGATTCTGGTTGAAGTTTGCGCAAAGGAGCTTGGGCTCTATGCTTTGGTTGCGATCAGATATGGCCTGTCTGGTGTTCATTGTCGGTTAATGGCCACTATTAAGGAAGAAGAATACACATAAAACAAGATAAGAGGCTATCAAGTTGACCAGGGGCTCTTCGCGATTTCTCTAGATGCGCGTGTTTATCTTAGTATCGTCATGGTCATGTGCCACACCCGTACACCAAAGCTATAACATCCAGACATCTCACTCGATGGTGCATATAGCATTTTTACGTGGTGCCCACATTGGACAGGGTCCCGTCGCTTAGCTGAGCAGACCACGCTTTGCGACGAAAGTATCACAGGAAATTTTGTATGGGCTTCCTTCTCATAGTCAGCCGTTCACCGTGCCATGTATTTGGGGATACGTCAACAAAATTTCTATCAAATTCTTGGAATTACAGACGCAACCGTGGTTCAGATAGAGCTGCAACTGCTACACCCATACATGGCGTTTACTTTACAATAGATAAACTGAACATTTACAGGTTACAATCAGGTTATAATTAAATCAATCCCACTTAAGCTCTTCTGTTTTAAAGCACGCGCTAGAGCTTATAAACCCATAGGTCCTGGAGTGGACCGAAGGTCTGTCGGTAAATCTTTGCAGTTAGCACTGAGCAGAAATGCCAGCACTAGCACTTAGCTAACGAAGCGTTGGTTAACAATAATAGCCACGTGGCCGGACTTTATTCTGCATACACTTACGTGTTCATCCAAATAAGGTACGCTATGAATAGAGTAGTTGACATCCAGACACACAAATACCTCCTGCGCAGCACACATTCGAATTGTCTATCGGGATACATCACAGGGCAGCCGCCGGCAGCCGTCGGCATAAAGGAGAGGCTGAAATGCGGGGGAAAAACATTTCAAGTTAGGCATTGACTAAGCAGCACCGCTCGGGGCTGATGAAGTGGCTAGGTAAGCAGAGCTGTCACACGGAGAGCCGGGGTTTTATCTTTGGCCAATTAAATTATTCGCTTACGCAATCTTGTCAACCGCTCGGCGGAAACACTAAGGTGGTGGTACTTTGGCAGCCCCTAGTAAGAGTCCGCGCTTACCTGCCGCATTTACATTACTTTGGATAAAAATGGTTGATATCGGCTAATATATATATGTTGCTGGATTCCTGCTCTGTATCTGTTTTTTTACTATTCCTGTATGCCCTTTTTTTTTTAGCTCAAGAACCTTGAGAGTTTCTGTTTCCCGTCCTCTGTCTGAACTATTTCCACTTTGGAAAAGATAAAAACATTCCCTGTTTTGTTTCGCTTTATCTTTCTTGTTTTATCTTTTTTCTTATTTTTCCAATTTGGCTAGTACTTATCTATAGGCAAAGCGCTTAATCCCAACTTATAACTAAGACAAGGACCTTCTTCATATATTTTCCCCTTTTCTTTATTCAAACTCTTATCGCATCAAATATCTAGCACTTTTCTAGTAAAAAACTACGAACAAAAAATAATGGTAGCCCAAGTTCAAATATTGGACAATTTGGCTCCTGCTCCTGTGGCCAAAGACTTTGTCGAGGACGATGTTCCAGCCACTGTTTACGACTACGATGAGTCTCCAGAAAACAAGTCCTGGGCTTGCACTTTGCCTACAAAAAAAGGCCTCTATGACCCAGAATACGAAAAAGACGCCTGTGGTGTTGGGTTTTCCTGTAACATCAAGGGCGAAAAATCCCACAAGATTGTCTCTGATGCTAGACATTTGTTGTGCAACATGACCCACAGAGGTGCAGTGGGCGCTGATAGCCGTGATGGTGATGGTGCAGGGGTCATGACAAGTATCCCAGAGAAATTACTTAAAAAAGAGTTTAAGTATTACTTCAATATCGACATTCCAAATAATGGACAGTTTGCTACTGGTAATTTCTTTTTTAAAAAAGATGACGAAATATTAGTCAAGTCCCAAAAAATTTTTGAACAGATTGCCAACTCTTTGGATTTGAAAATCTTGGGTTGGAGAGCAGTGCCTCATGATTCTAGTCTTTTAGGGCCTGCAAGTTTGTCTAGAGAACCGTTAATCTTGCAGCCAATTATTGTATTAAACACCTCTATCGACTCCACCACTGGCACCATCATAAATTATGATTCCAAAGAATTCCAGCAAAAATACTCCCAACATTTCGAAAAACAATTGTATGTTTTGAGAAAACAAGCCAGTAGCATCATTGGATTACAGAACTGGTTCTATATTTGTTCTTTATCCGCTAAAAACATTGTTTATAAAGGTCAATTGTCCCCAACTCAAGTTTACAACTACTACTTGGATTTGCTAAATGTTGATTACGAAGCTCACTTTGCTTTGGTGCACTCTAGATTTTCCACTAACACTTTCCCATCCTGGGACAGAGCTCAGCCATTGAGACTTGCTGCTCACAACGGTGAAATCAATACCCTTAGAGGTAACAAGAACTGGATGAGAGCCAAGGAAGGAATAATGAAATCTGAAAAATTTGGTGATGATATTGAGAAGTTGTTTCCAATTATTGAAGAAGGTGGTTCTGACTCGGCTGCGGTTGACAACGTATTGGAGTTGCTTGTTATTAATGGTGTACTTACTTTGCCTGAAGCTGTTATGGTAATGGTTCCAGAAGCCTGGCAGAATAATCCTAACATGGACCCACACAAAAAGGCCTTTTATGAGTGGGCCGCTTGCTTAATGGAACCTTGGGATGGTCCGGCTCTTTTTACTTTTAGTGATGGCAGATATTGTGGTGCCAATTTGGACCGTAATGGGTTGAGACCATGCCGATACTACGTTACAGATGATGATAGAATCATTGTTGCTTCTGAAGTTGGGGTCATTCCAATTGATACTGAACGAGTTGTTTATAAGGGAAGATTAAAACCCGGTAGAATGTTGCTTGTTGATACTGAAGAAGGAAGAATTGTTGATGATGCAGAATTAAAGAAAAAAGTATCCACTAGATTTGATTTCAAGTCATGGCTTGTCGCTAACTTGATCACTATGGAAGATTTGAACAGCAAGTTATCTGCCAGAAATATTGCTCTCGATAAACATTGGGCAAAACTTGATTTTGACGAACACATCAACAAAGATCCAAGACTTGCTGCTTTCAACTACAGTTTTGAACAATTAGGATTGATTTTGGTGCCAATGGCTACTGCTGGTAAAGAAGCTTTAGGCTCTATGGGAAATGATGGTCCATTAGCTTGTCTTGCTGAACAACCACGATTGATGTACGAATATTTCCGTCAATTATTTGCTCAAGTCACTAACCCACCAATTGACCCAATTAGAGAAAATATTGTCATGTCTCTTGAATGCTATGTGGGGCCACAGGGAAATTTACTTGAAATGCAACCAAAGCAGTGCAACAGATTGATGTTGAAGTCACCAATATTGACCATTGAACAGTTCAACGCTATCCAAAATATTTCAGTGGCATATCCAAACTGGAAGACCCACTCCATAGATATCACATTCCCTAAAAGCGATGGTCTTTTGGGTTACATTAATGCATTGGATAAGATCTGTCAAGAGGCATCCGACTCCATCTTCGAAGGCGCTTCAGTTGTGATTTTGACTGATCGTGCGACTAATGCTTCTAGAGTACCTGTTTCATCCTTGATTGCTTGTGGTGCTGTCCATCATCATTTGGTTAGACAAAAACAGCGTTCTAAAGTTGCTATTATCATTGAGACTGCTGAAGCTAAAGAAGTTCACCATATCTGTGTGCTTTTAGGTTATGGCGCTGACGCCATCAACCCATACTTGGCCATCGAAACTTTGGTTAAAATGAACCATCAAAACTTGATCAGAAAAGAAAACATCTCTGATGACAAGCTTGTCGATAACTACATTCATGCTATTGATGGTGGCATCTTGAAAGTCATGTCTAAGATGGGTATTTCCACATTGGCTTCATACAAAGGTGCACAAATCTTTGAAGCTTTAGGGGTGGACAATTCCGTTATTGATAGATGTTTCAGTGGCACTGCATCAAGAATTAAGGGTATTACTTTTGAATACATTGCTCAAGATGCTTTCACGTTGCACGACAGAGCATATCCAAACAGAGAGACAGTCAAACCAATTGAGTTACCAGAACAAGGTGAATATCATTGGAGAGATGGCGGCGATCCACATGTTAATGAGCCAGTTGCTATTGCTAACATTCAAGATGCTGTTAGAAACAAGAATGAAAAGGCATACCAAGCTTATTCTAAAAAAGAATATGAAGCCATTAAAAACTGTACTCTTAGAGGTTTGCTCGATTTTGATTACGACAGCAGTAAGTCTGTTCCAATTGATCAAGTTGAGCCATGGACAGAAATTGTTAGAAGATTCTGTACTGGTGCTATGTCTTATGGGTCCATTTCAATGGAATCACACTCTACTCTCGCTGTGGCTATGAATAGATTAGGTGGTAAGTCTAATACCGGTGAAGGTGGTGAAGACGCAGAGAGATCGCATGTTTTTGAAAATGGTGACACTATGAGATCCTCAATTAAGCAAGTGGCTTCTGGCAGATTTGGAGTCACTTCTTACTATTTGTCTGATGCTGATGAGTTGCAAATTAAGATGGCTCAAGGTGCTAAGCCTGGCGAAGGTGGTGAATTACCAGGTTACAAAGTTAGTGAAAGTATTGCCAAGACTAGACATTCTACCCCTGGTGTTGGTTTGATTTCTCCACCACCACACCATGACATTTATTCTATTGAAGATTTGAAGCAGTTAATTTATGACTTAAAGTGCTCTAATCCGAGAGCTAGAGTTTCTGTCAAATTGGTCTCTGAAGTTGGTGTTGGTATTGTTGCTTCTGGCGTTGCTAAGGCAAAAGCTGATCATGTTCTTGTTTCTGGTCACGATGGTGGTACCGGCGCTAGTAGATGGACTGGTATCAAATATGCCGGTTTACCATGGGAGTTGGGTCTTGCTGAGACTCACCAGACCCTTGTTCTTAATGATTTGAGAGGCAGAGTTGTGGTGCAAACTGATGGTCAATTGAGAACTGGTCGCGATGTGGCTATTGCTTGTTTACTCGGTGCTGAAGAATGGGGATTTGCTACGGCTCCATTGATTGCTTTGGGCTGTATCATGATGCGTAAATGTCACCTTTCAACATGCCCAGTGGGTATTGCTACTCAAGACCCAGAATTACGCAAGAAGTTTGCCGGTACTCCTGAACATGTCATTAATTTCTTTTACTATATTACTCAAGAACTTAGAGAAATCATGGCTAAGTTGGGTTTCAGAACCATTAACGAAATGGTGGGCCATGCCGAAAAGTTGTTTGTTAGAGATGATTTACGCACCACCAAGAATGCCAATATTGATTTGTCACCAATTTTGACTCCAGCACATACCATCAGACCTGGTGTCGCTACTTACTGTGTCCGCAAGCAGGATCACAGGTTGCATACTAGAGTTGACAACAAGTTAATTGATGAAGCCGAAGTAACTTTGGACCGTGGTTTGCCGGTCAATATTGATGCAGACGTGATCAATACTGATAGAGCCCTTGGTGCTACTTTGTCTTACCGTGTTTCCAAAACTTATGGGGAACAAGGTTTGCCTCACGACACTATCCATGTTAACCTCAGAGGCAGTGCTGGCCAATCATTTGGTGCGTATTTGGCTCCTGGAATTACGTTGGAATTAGAAGGAGATAGTAATGATTATGTTGGTAAAGGTTTGTCCGGTGGTCGTCTTATTGTTTATCCACCAAAGATCTCTTCATTCAAAGCCGAAGAAAACATAATTATTGGTAATACCTGTCTTTACGGTGCTACTTCTGGTACCGCTTATTTTAGAGGTATTGCTGCTGAACGTTTTGCTGTTAGAAACTCTGGTGCCACTGCCGTCGTCGAAGGAACTGGTGATCATGGCTGTGAATACATGAGCGGTGGTCGCGTTGTTATCTTAGGTAAAGTTGGTCGTAACTTTGCTGCTGGTATGTGTGGTGGTATAGCGTATGTATTGGATGTTGCCCAAGAATTACCAAACCAAGTCAACAAAGAAACTGTTGAGTTGGGTAGCGTTACTGAGCCTAGTGAAGTAGCATTCTTGCGTGGCTTGATTGAGGACCATTTACATTACACTGGTTCTGAACTTGCTGAAAGAATCTTGAAAGAATTCAACAGAATTTTGCCAAAGTTTGTCAAAGTGTTGCCTATCGATTACAAGTTGGTTTTGGAACAAGAAAAGAAGAAGTTGCAAAAAATTAAAGAAACTGAGGCTGCTAGCTTCTTCAGACATATTAGAAGTGATCCTGAATCTGATGTTACCAATGGGGAAATCTTAAAGAATTTGTCTTTGAAAAAAACTACTACTTCTTACAAGTCTGCTAAAAGAGAGCCAAAGGTTGATGATTTGGAAGACACCATCTTGGATTCCAGTAATGAAAAGAAAAAGATTGAAAAATTGGATAAAGTTAGAGGATTCATGAAGTACAAGAGAAAGAATGAAAAGTACAGACCAGCCAAAGACAGATCAAAGGACTGGAAAGAGCTCAACCAGCGTTTATCTGGTGGTGAACTACAAGAACAGTCTGCGCGTTGTATGGATTGTGGTGTTCCATTCTGCCAATCTGACACTGGATGTCCAGTTTCCAATATTATTCCAAAATGGAATGAGCTTGTTTTCCAAGACCGTTGGTACGAAGCATTGCAACGTTTGCTAATGACTAACAATTTCCCCGAGTTTACTGGAAGAATATGCCCTGCTCCATGTCAGGGTGCTTGTACTTTGAACATTATTGATGATTCTGTTGCTATAAAAGCCATAGAATGCGCCATCATTGATAAAGGTTTTGCCATGGGTTGGATCAAACCAAAACCACCAACCACTCGTACTGGTAAGAGAGTTGCTGTTGTTGGTTCTGGTCCTGCTGGGTTAGCTTGTGCTGACCAATTGAACAAAGCAGGTCATAAGGTTACTGTATATGAGCGCTCTGATAGACCAGGTGGTTTGTTAATGTACGGTATTCCGAACATGAAATTGGATAAAGGAGTTGTTAAGCGTCGTACTGATTTGCTTGCCGCTGAAGGGGTTGAATTTATTTGTAACACAACTGTTGGCGAGGACGTTGAAATGGAAGACTTGAAAGCTGAAAATGATGCAGTGGTTTTTGCTGTTGGATCAACCATTCCAAGAGATTTGAAGATACCAGGTCGTGATAACAACAACATTATGTTTGCCATGCAACTCTTGCATAAAAACACTAAAGCTTTGTTGGAAGAGAAATTGGAAGATATTAGAAAAACTTTGGAAGGCAAAGATGTTATTGTCATTGGTGGTGGTGATACTGGAAATGACTGTTTGGGTACTGCTACTAGACATGGTGCTAAATCTGTAACTAACTTTGAATTGTTGCCACACCCACCATCTTCAAGAAGTAAAGATAACCCTTGGCCACAATGGCCAAGAATATTCAGAGTTGACTATGGCCACACTGAAGTCAATGATAAGTATGGCAGAGACCCTCGTGAATATTGTGTCCTTTCTAAGGAATTCGTCGGTGATGGTGAGGGCAACGTCAAAGGTATCAAAACCGTTAGAGTTGAATGGAAAAGGGCTGAAGGTAGTGGTGCTTGGCAAATGGCCGAGATTCCAGGGTCCGAAGAGTTTTTCCCTGCTGATGTTGTTTTGCTCTCCATGGGTTTTGTTGGTCCAGAATCTGAAAACTTTGGCACACCAAGATCTAAGAGAGGTAACATTGACACTGTGCAGCCAAACAGCTACAAGGTTGATTTGCAAAGTAATTTGTTTGCTGCTGGTGATTGTCGCCGTGGCCAATCGTTGGTCGTTTGGGGTATTCAAGAAGGTCGCCAGTGCGCTAGAGAAGTGGATGAATTCTTGGAAGGAACCACTAGATTGCCAGGCAATGGATCTATTGAAAAGAGAAACTATAGGTTACTCGAAGAATTGGCTGCTCAAGCTTAATTAAATATTCATATTATTGATACTGCAATATGCTTTTCCTTTCTTCTTTTTTTGCTTTTTTCTTTTTTATTTTTGTGAGTTTTATTTACAAATCTTTCGTATGTGATTATTCATGGCTTTTGTGTTCAGTTTGATAGAGATAGTTTTTGCTTATATGTTAGGACTGTAATATAAGTATTTTGTTCAATTCAAGCTCTATAGTACTTGGAGAACATTATCAAAGCAATTATCCGGAATGAGCAGGTGGTGATCAAGAGCAAAAAGATCAAATGAGGATCACTATTGGATACTGAATCAAATAGTCCGCCAGCTAAAGAAGTTGTGATCAAGTTACGCATCCGCCTCCATTAAAAAAAAGAAGAAACGACCCTAAATTGTACCTATATCTTCAGCATAAACCAGCTTTTGCTATTCATCATTTAAAAAAGTTGAGCTCTCATTGCTTTAAATCTTCAAATCGCTCGATCAATCGAATCACGCAGTGTAAGGAACTTATTGTTTTAAATTGTGCCAAAACTAGCGCATTGATGCATGATGCTGTATGTAAGTAAAAATACGGCTTTTCGTTACAAGTCTCATCCACAGCCACTATATAGCGCATAGACTGCAGCGATACGCTTGGCAATTTTCCTTGCTTTTTTCTTATGACGCATCATTTTTGACATGTTACAGACAATACAAAAGAACATAAATTTCTTTTAGGGAAAATACTTTGATATTTTGAAAATTGATATATTATGCAGTTATTGTTTATTGAAGACTTTTGGACTTATAGTTCATAATTAATTTTTTTTTGCCTTTAAATTGTAAAAATTGCCCATGAATGTTACATTTTTCATATAGAAATAGCTCTATTGAATTGTAGTATTTGAGCAGCTTGGTCCTTGTAATTAACAAAGTCGGTCTTTGTGATATTTTGCAAAGCTCGTTGAAAACCCTTTTGCTAATATCTGAGACAGAACAACAAAGAGGCTAAACACACGTATAACGGCTATGCTCGCTGAAAAGCAAAAATAATTTTACCAAAACCAATATCAACCAGAAGCATGACGATAAGTCAAAAAACATATCCTCAGCACACGTTCGTCCTCCAATTTTCATTAACAATGAGGTTCAAGTTAACAAAGAGAACTTGCAACCCTTATTTAGCTTCTATGACATACTGAAGCTTTCAAATGATCAGCAATTTCTTTACTTAGTAGCTCATGATGTTGAAGCTCATGTCACCAAGACAACCTATATGAACGAGTTTTTGAGGCCAAATGTGAAATCATACCATCAAAAAAGGCTTGCCAAAGAGCTAAATATAAAATTTGAGAATAGTGAGGGTATCTCTAATGGCTTAGCAGTTTTTTGTCATAATGGTTATGAGTTCACAACAGACAGACGATGAACTGCAAAATATTACTAACTTGTGCAAGGTATAATATTCTGCATGTCCATGCAGGGCGAGGTGCGGTTGATACAAGCGTGCATGCTCCTTGGATTTGTATTTGTATCAGAATGCGACTCCCCACGATTAAGGCAGCTCGGTAGTTGTTTATAAGCAAGGGAAATGCCGAGTGTGCAATGGTAAATGGGTTTATCCAAAGATCGTGAGAAGTGCTTTAGATTTGAATCATTTCTTGTACTTTTTTTATTCTAGTAAATTGGGTTTGAGTGTTTTTAAAACTTCAACAATCTATCTTTTTCTCATTTCCTAAAAAATAAAAATTCTATTTGCTAGCAGATTGATCGTGAAGAACTCCAGCATTTGCACATATAATATAGGCTTTATAAATCATGTCGTGCGACTTATACAAGATCAATAGCCTTGTTGATATAGAATGTGGGGAAGATGACAATTCAGAATACTTCTCTTGCTTGAGTGAGTCTGAATTCGAGGATAGTGATGATGAGGACGATGATTACAACAATTCTGATTTCAGTTTGACTCCGATACATTCCAATAATTCCAATGTTTCCAGTGACAATGAATCAGTCAGTAGCATACAACAGACTAAAATGTCCATTGACATTATCAAAATTGAATCACCGTCCAGTCTTTCAGCATTTGAAATTATTTCTGAGCCCCAGACCATTACCAAAATAAGATCGCCTATTGACATTACCTTCCCTTCTAAACTTCTTGATAAGATTAGCCCACATGAGACCAAAATCACAGCCACCATCGGTTCTGGTGGAACTCAAAATACAATAAGCAAAAAATCTATCTTAAAAAGTTTGCGCATCTCTGCTGAGACAAAATTTAGAAAGCCAATTGCTCCAATAATCAGAGACAATGATCCATTTTTCGAGATCAATAAAAAATATGATTACAATCTATACCTTAGCGACAAGCTCTGCAAGACTTCGAAGCTACAACAACACCCAATAGCTTCAAGGTTTTTCCCATTGGGTAATCCTTATGAGACCCAGCTCCTTTTTCACCCGTCTTATGAAAAGGTTAGTCTTTCTTCTCAGAAACCTTTTGAAACAAATGCTAATACCAGCAATAATCATTACCATTCAGCTTCTTTCTCTTCTTCATCAATCAGCAAAGATATTAGCTTAGATCTGCTCATTGGCAATCATCGCCGCTCCTCCATGCACTTTTAAATTAAACTTCTATGTCTCCTTTTTTCAGCTTCGAAAAACTTTTAACCTATTTTATTTCTCAATTTTCTGTATGCCTCTCCAATTTTTTTCTCATTAAATTTGCAAAAGCATCAAAGGACATTTCCGTCCATTTTGTTTGTCATCCTGATATCGTTCTCCATTGACTGAAGAACCTTTTTTAATTCTCTTTTCAACAATAATTTTTTCATCTGTTTTCCATGAAAGACATTATATTCATCAGTTATATACCCAATTTTAACTCGTTAACAAATACTTTTACACAATTTTTTTGAGCCAAAAAATTCTGTAGGACTAATGTTTATTAAGTATCCCTACATTAGTGGCCAGATGAAGAAAAATAAGATTTATATAAATATATTATACATGCGATAATTAACGAATTTAATGATTATTTGCCCAAAAAAAAAGTAATAAAAAAAAATAAACGAAGATAAAAAAAAATAGTAATAAGAAATGAAAACACCAATGACTGCCCAAAAAATCCAAAAGGAGATATATCAAAATATAATTAGACATGTTGAAATAGAAAAGAACAAAGAGAAAATGATATAAAATAGTAATACAAAAAACAAAAAACTAAGATAAAAAAAACTCACAGAGACAATCTAAACAAAATCAGCGCGTTCCCATAATCTTTTTCATCAATTGTTTTACTTTTGCGGTATCTTGCTCAATTTGCATGTTGATAAACATCGTTTCTTGGTCATCAGTTAATTTGTCTGGTCCAGCACCACTACTTTGCGCTTTGATATTGGTCTTAGCATCAACCTTGGTTTTTACTGATGATAACACAATCTCTTCGTTAGCCTTCTGTTCTCCATTATCATTCAACAAAGCCACGACATCATCGGTTCTGATTTTATTCAAGTTCATTTTTTTGCCTAAGTTCAAAAATGCAACATCATCACCACCAGCATCACTTTTAAACTTTTTGAGTAATTGCACAATATCCAAGGTTTCCCCATTTGGAATGTTGACATTTTTGTTAGATGGTGTTTCGCATGGCGTATCAACTTCTTTTCTCAAGATTTTGTCAATATCAATTTGAGAAAAGAAAGCACAGGACTGTGGAATGTTTTGGATGCCTAATTGTTCACAAAATATGCCTCTTGTCCAAAGATTAGCAATTTGCAATAATAATGAGACTTTATACTTGTCTTCTTCTTTAACCAAGTATCGGATCTCATCATGTACCGTGATACAGAGCCTTGCGTCAACGTTGAACATCTCAATCAAGTATTCCATTGATACAATCAACAAATGCAAGTAATCGACCCCAGAAGACTGAATAGCCCAGTTAATTCTTGAAGGTAAGAAACTGTTAGAATTCAAATTTTCCTTTTTTAGTGCTTCGGTGATTCCTGCTTTCAAGACTGGGGTCTTAGGAATTTTATTTTCTGCCAAGTTTTCCAACTTGTTGAAAAGCACTGATTCAGAGCCACCATACCAAATCTTGTTCAAATTGATGGATCGACTTTGAAAAAATTTCTTCTCCTTAGGACCCAACTTTACAGTTTTCCCTTTAGTGCTGTCAAATAAGTTGTTACAAATTTTGATCACTTCAGCATCAGTTAAACTTGGGTTAAACTGTTTGAGTAATGTTGACGTATGTTTCAATCCAGCACCGTAAATTCTACTATAGTTAAATACTTTTGCCTCATTTCTTGAAATCCCCAAAATTTCTGCAGTTTTGGAATGTAGATCGGTCTTCTCCAATTTGTTACCTTCAAGAGTCATCCAACCAATTGCGCTACCACCATGAATTTTGAAAATTGAGTCACTAAGCAAACTAGCAATCCAAAGTTCTTCACTATCCACATCAGCCCCAACAAAGCAGTAACCATCAGGTGCTTGAACCTTGGTTTTTAGCTCAGATCCAATTCTGTTTTTCTTCACATTAGAAGCAGTAAGCCAAGTTCTTTCCACTGCTCTTCTAGTGATGGTACCCATAGGTAAAATCTGCGGAATAATAATACCTATCTGATCGTCTGGTGTACCATTGCTGAAAAATGGCAAATTAAAATCCATTTTGGAGTTAGGATCTTCATATACCACAAACTGGCTCATGATACGCTCTCTGGAAGAAATCCAGTAACTGGCGGAAGCATTCAAATCCAACACTTTTTCAGCAAGATCATATTCAGAAGTCAATATTCCCTTTTCAAAATGCTGAAGGAAACTTTTGGTTGTCAAACTGGTGGTTCTGTTTCCAGGACCATTAGGATGCGGTACTTTGAAATAAACATACTTGTAATCTTTAGTAAGTTCTTCAAAATTCGGGTCCTCGGTAAAATCTTGAATTCTAGTATAATTTTTTTTGACTAACTCATTGATTCTAGTAAAATTGTTGGATTTGAGCCTAAAGCACCATCCCTTGGTTTCCGTCCAAATCAACGGGCAGTCTTCCCACTTCAATTTCATCAAAATTGGCACCAATCGAGTTCTAATGGTTAACTTAATTTCACTATTCATTGATGGAAATAAACTTCTGTACCACTCTGGATATCCTGGCAATTTTTGTCGCTTATATGGCTTGCCATCTTTAGTCATTTTAACTGGTTTGATTTCCCAATTGAGCTGAGAATACCATGGATCATTGACCACTTCTTCAGAACTTTCTTTGAACTTGTTAACCAATTCCAAGGCAATCTCTGCTAAACTTTTCTCAATCTCCATCTTGTTATTTTGGTATAAAGATTCTGCGTTTTGAATGTAGTTTTGCCATGTTTGGTACGAAGTTGGTAAAAATATTGAATTAATGTGTCTAAGGGCACTAAATGATACTGGATGAGGACATGTCTTGCAAAATTTAGGGAAAACTTTACGAAAAACTTCATGTGTTGCTTGTACATCGCCGGCGCAATAATTCATCAATTGCTGAAATCTCTCCACAATCACTGTCTTATCAATCGATTTGAAATAGTCACGATCAGCCTTATCAAGAGTTGTACCACAATGTAAATGGTACACATCCGCAAGAGAATTTGTACTGGTCATCGAAACCCATGGATTATCAACTTGATGGTCTTCTTCGTCAAATTTATTGCTCAAGTTTTCATTACCAAGCATAGATAGCTGGTCATTGAGAAGGTAGTCATAAAAATGGTTTTCATCGTACAATTTATTTATCTCTTTACTCAACTTAGATTCCATCTTTTGATTATTATTGAACTTCATCCACACCGGCCTCTGTCTCGAGCAAATCCCTGTGGCTGCCACATGCAATGACAAAGTATCCAAGTAGAAAGCCTTGGATTTTTTGAAGCTGTACTCATCTTTTATTCTGGCTCTATCGTAGCACACGTTATGTCCAACAATCAATTTGCTTTTATTCATGACATCCATAGGTATAAGATGATTATTATCCACTGAATTTTTCTCAGTAGCCGTCAAGTACGGGGAAACCCACCCGTACCATGCCACCGGTGAGGCGCAGGTCGCCATAACCGGATATTCGCTAACTTTATACATTGTTTCAACATCGAACACCAAAATATCTTCTAGTGGATATGGAACTTTCGTCGGTTTAGCGTTATTAGGCTCGTACCGATACCACCCTGGTTCAAAGAGCCATTTCTGAGGCTTTGGCGGCAACTCGATCTTGGATAGCACTTGAGCAAATTTCAAATAAGGGGATGCATCATTAAGAGCAAGTCTGATAAAATGCTCATTAAGAGTTTTCCCCTGAATTTGCGGCACGTTCAAAGTTATTGGATCTGTAATATTTGTCTTTTTATTCATTAAACCAAACTTCTCCAAATATTGCTGCGATAAATTGATCTTGATCTTGTCGTGCTTTGTAAGTCTTTTGCGCAGCGCTGTTTTTTGGGATGGGTATAGCTGGTCACGTAAGTCTTTTGAAAGGTACTGAATGCCAACTTCATTCACAGTTGGCTCTTCTTTGACTAGGCGCTTGGGCAAGTCCCTGCTGAGGTTCTTGACGTTGTTAGTTTTTTGATTTGCTAGATGCGAGGCGTGACGATACCCGTCAATCCGCTGCCTAACGAGGAGCAACTGAGAGTGATGATACACTTGCGATGCTCGTAGGTACCTTAACATTGTCTTTGTGGGTTTGTTGTTCCCTGTGTGTCCATATTATTTGCGAAGTACTAGTGACTAGTCAAAAGCTTGAAGTTTGCGATCCATCTCTCTTTTGCACCTCTTCTCTTTTTGATATAATTTTTTTTCTTTTTGATTTTTGCTTGCAGAGAAATCCAATTTTTTGCCGTTTTAGGAAACTATAAATCGGGGGTCCCAACACCCTGGGTATCAAACATTATCCTACGATCAGATAGCTGATTCCAACTTTTAGTCTTATCTACTACATCATCACAGCAATGAATTAGGTAACACATCAGTGTTATCTCAGTATGCGGAAGATGGTATTGAAGTGAGACCCTTTTCTTTTTATCTGTCGGCAACAAAACCATAACCCTCAAAATACAAATTTATCAGCCATCCTAGACTATAATCTCTCCTATATCTATTTCAAATCCAACTGATCCATTAAGGTCTAACTAATACTAACGGGGTTTTCACTTGTATAAGTTTCCCCTATATAATAACAGCTGAGTTATACTGTATATACTATATAAAATATATTTTCTATCATTTATATAGAAATATATGAATTGATCCTGGGTGCGAAAAAAAAGCTGACAATAAGCCATTGCATCGAAAGTAAATTGAAAAAACTAGCAACGTATAGCAGAGAGAGAAAGAAAAAAAAAAAAAAAAAAAAGATTGTAAAAATAAATATTTGAAGCACAGAGATTAATATCGTCAAATCATATAGAGTTGCTTTGCTGGTATACCTTTAACAATTCCTCCAATCTAACCTTGAAGCCATTAACCAACTTGCTAGTCTCACTCTGCCCAATTCCAGGACTACTATCATTACCGCTAGGATTACCGCCACTAGTATCACCATTCTGGTTGAACAGATAGTAGTTTTTGGACTCATCCAAAAACTCGTCCACTAGCTCTGAATCATTTGAATCAATTCTGTTCAATTGCTCAAGCTCGCCGTTGAGCTCATCAATGTCATTATTCCGGAAGCCCAATTCGCTTGTATCAAAGAATGAAATCCCGTTAACAGCATCCCAGTTTTCCTTCACCAAATTTATATTGTTGTTACCAGAGCTATTGTTTTTTGCTTTTGCTGCCTTTTTGTTGATTTCGGTCCTCATCAGCTGCGCAAGCACTGCGTTTTTCTTCTCTGCAATGACCAGATTGATTTCCTTTTGCAATTTTTCCAAGTCAATATTGCCCGTTAGCTTGATCAATTCAGCCATGTCAATTTTCGTGCCAGCATTAGCGTCCCCGGAGAAAAATTTCAAAAATTTTAAAAACCCAGAGACCCAGCTGATCAAGTTTTCAAAAAAATTGTCTGTATCGTTGAGATACGTTTCGTGAATAAACTCAAGCACGAAATCCTGGTACTTGCTAATGACCAAATAAATGCTCAAGATGACCTCATTGGCATTCAAGACGTAAATGTAATCAAAGAGGTACTCGATCAAAGAGAGCATATCATCAACGAAATTTTTAAATACCTTGACAACTTTCTTGAAAAGACTGTTTTTGGCAAAAATCTTGACTAAAGGTTCAAAGAAAATAACCAAAAAATCTTTCAAGAAATTGTTCAAGTAAGATTCTGACCAAAGCTCATTCATAACATGTTTGTCATTTTGTCGAATCAATAACTGAAAAAGTTTTTTTAAGTCATAGTAGAGCTCAGCATCCTCGGCCAACTTAACCAATTTTGCCGAATCAGCTTGACCTTCTCCCTTCTGCTTAAGCTTACTTAATTTTCTGTCTGCTTCATAACTGTTAAACACTTGCTTTTTCATGTTTACAAAGTTAGGGATGCTCCCACTGCCGCTTAACCTGCTCAACTTGTCATTGAATAGCACAAGCAAAATCAAATCGGATTTTTTCTTAGCCTTGTATTGAGCAATAATTTCCTGCTTGAGCAAATCTTTGTTTTCATTCATCCGTAAAAATTGTTTGAAATTTTCGATAAGTGCACCATAGCTTTTATCGTAATGTTTGGTAAGCTTTTCAGTGATTTGATTAATGCGACGATTAATGTCACTTAAATCTGATGACAAGATGTTATGGAACAAAACTTGGATAAGTGAGCGATGTCCGTTATTGTTCTCGCCATCCCTATCACTGCCGCCACCAGTGAAGAAACTAGGCAAGATATTTGGAGGTTGGTACAAAAAAAACTCAAGCAACCTTTTGATAATTAATAACGGATTAGTAAGTCGCAAAATTGACTGGACAATAGTGTATGGGAAGAGGCCATGGAGCCGTTTTATTTGACTGAAAAGCTCAAAAGAAACAGCATTGTAAGCTTCTTCGCCCTCTTTATCTTCATAGCTGTTGCTTGTAAAAAACAAGTCATAGATGAAAGAAGCAGCTTGCAACTTGATCCACTTGATGAATGTCTTGGTGATGGGACTAAAACCAGTAATTTTCTTATTTTCCTTAAACTCGGCTAATAATTTGCCTAAGACGCTCTCGTGAGATTGCAAGTTGAGGTATATTTTATACTGATTGAGTTGAGCTGGGGTGTAGTTGACGTTCAAGTAAGTCTGATTGTTACTGTTGAGAACAATGTTTTTAAACGTGCGTAATTCATTCTTGAGCTTCAAATTTATCAAGTAAATTTTCTTTTGGAAAATAAGCTGGTTCTTTAGTGTTAAATAATCCAAATGCTTGCGGTAATTAATATCTTTTTTGTCTTCAGTCGTTAGCTGGCTTTGCTGGCACGATGAATGGAAAAGAAAGTCTTTCAAATATGTGGAGTTGGCAACCTGTGGGACCTTGATTAAAGTTTTCAAATAGTTGTTTAGTAAAAGCCGCAATTTTTCTCTAGGTAGAGCCACATTTTCATCAATAACAGAGCTCTGAGTTCCATTGTTGTTAGAAGTTGTCTTCGAGTTAGTTGAATAAAACGATTCATTGCTCATTGATCCACTTGATGTATCATCATTGCTAGCTCTCTTTGCAGATGAAGATTTACCACCAGAAATTTTCCTCAAGTTTCCCTTTATTGAATTAGCAGTAGCGCTACTACTGCGGTTCTTTGGGCTGGCGTTTTTTGTCAAGATATAATTCAATATCCGCTCACTGTCTTCGTTAAATTCGTCCAGGTTGAAAAATATCTCGTCAAGGTCATTCACTCCTGTGGAGCTTAATAGTTGATTTCCATTTTCACCATCCCTATCATAAAGTTTATCGTCGTCGCTATCGTCGTCATCGTCATCATTATTTCCACTACTGTATTGGCCAGAAGAACCGGCGCTGTCTGCTTGATTTTCAAAAATGCTCTTCACCAATGTAGAATGCTTATACTTTTGGGGAAGTTTAGGCAATGTCACTTCCGGAAAGTTCTTCTTAAGAATTGCATCAAGTTTTTTGAAATCTGCATAAGACCTGAATATAATGAATTCTTGTATAATCGTATTACTTTCATCTTCAATTTCATCATTCTCTTTTTGCTTTTGCTGGTAAGCATGTTTGTCAGTGTATTTCAGCTGATCAAGACTGATTTTGTATTTCACTGACAAAATAAACTCATATGTTTTCACCGCTTTACTGGACTTGAGAAAGTTAATGGAGGAAAAAAAGCCGCCACTTTTGCTGCCATTGCTGGACTCGTCAGCCTGGAGCACTTTGCGCACCCCGATGGTTTGGAGAATATAGCCATTAATGAAAGGTGGATTGTTAAGTTGATCAAGAAGGTCTTTACGAGTAATTCTCATCATGCCTTCTCCATTTTCGTTCTTTTCCATGTTTCCATTTTCGTTGCAATTTTCAAGCTCACTTATGTATTTTTCCAAATCTTCAGAAATCTGCTGATTTAGTTTATCTCCCGTCATTTTGTTAATATCCATTTTGCCATTGCTTGGTTCCACAGCGCTAGGGTCAGTATTACTATAATAAGATTCTTCTTTAGTTGTGGTGATTGATGAGTTTAAAAATAATACAAGCAACTTGAATAAACGCAAATTGACTTTTTTACGCTTAGTTAGCTCCAACCGATCTACTGAATTACTTAAATTTTTGCTGAGAAGATAATTGACAAACGGCTGCAACTTGTAGCGCCAAAAATTATTATTATTTGTGTGATCCAATAACAAAATTTGTGAATTCCTTGCAGGAGATCTGGTATTCGCTGCAATGCTATTGGAGTTGCCATTATTAAAAACAGCATTTCTGGCGGCTTCTTCAGCAGTAAGCATCTCTTCGCGGTAATCACTGGCGGAAAATGCGTATTTCGAATCCAAATCACGAAAATATGGGAAAGTCTTAACGTAGTTGATGAACATAAATTTCAATACCGGGTATTTATCGGCGTGCGTGGTAAGAAGGTCTTCTACTGAGTGTACTGAGGCACCATTGCCGTTGCTATTGACGCTATCACTAGAGTAGTTATTATTGTTGCTGTTGATTTGACGAAATGGATATTTTAGATTAGCAAGAAAATCAGTATGGTCGTGCCACGCAGCATTGAATTCCTGCTCAACAAGAAGCAAAAGAAGCTGGTTTTTCAAATAGTGATCTTGTTGGGGAGTCAATGGTGAAGAAGAGTATGTGTCTTGTTTTACTTCGACATCATTGTCAATTGTGGTATCGGTCACTAGCTGTGACGGCATATTGCTGTGCTGCTCTGTATGACCTGAACAGTTTTTCGGCGCCAATTTTGAAAGCAATTGCAAGTCTGGACTCAATTATCGAGAGCCTTTAACTCTAGCTTTATGTGTAGTTCTTTTAATCTGATAACTGTTTGCCGCTTCTTCTATGTTAACTGTGCCGCGAAACGGATTATTTATTTGATCCGCTTAAAATCTGCTCTTTCGGTGACAATTATATAATTGAAGTATTATGTGGTGTTTACCACTCTCAGTACTGGTCTATAAATGCACAATCGTGTATGTTTTTGTAGTTGACAAATGGCAATTAGCACTGCTCAAAAGGGACTAATACGATGGTTATCAACACTGGTAAAACAGTTGAACCGATGAGATCGATGAGCATTGCTCAGCTTCCGTTGGATTTTTGTTTTGGCCTTGCTCCCAGGGTTTCCATTTTGCATGAACCCGTACCGTTGGTACATATGGACCCTATGTTGCGTCCAACATCAAAAGCCTTTTGTATTGATGTTATAGCCTTATTGTTATGAGGTTGTTTTTCGTATAAAATTTTTGTTCGTGCCAATGTATTTGATGTAGTATAGGGAGGCATAACTAAGTGTCCTAGAAAGTATCTCTTCTCGAACTAGGTGGAAACTGTTGAAGCTGTCAAAGAAGAAAGAATATTCCCTACTAAACGTGAAACTTTAAGCAAAAGCCCACATGATACCTTTCTCAAGATTTTGATAACTTCCTTTATAAAGGTTAGTCGCATCCTACCAGGTAGAAAAGTTGTTCCGGTGTAAAGAAATGTTAAAACGAAAAAGTTGTATTTGAGATATAAACCCCATAAGAGCTTTTTCTAAGCAAATATTTTTTGACCACGGAGATAACCTGTGGAAATTTACGACATTTCATTTCGTTAGTCAGTTGGGCATAGACTGCTACTAATCTTCGGCGAAACTCTATATACCAGATCACCAATCGTGCTACTGCAAAGCAGAGTAGCACCTATCCCTATACTCCATGTGGAGTACAAGACTAAAACCCTCTTGAGAGCCTATAGGGAGAGGAAAACGGGGCACGGCAGCTGCCCAAAGAAGAACTATTCCGTACCCAGATCTACCAAGACTTTATATATTAGCTGACAAGTCCGCAATATCACATTGTGCTGACCGTTGCTGGCAATGCTACATAGTTGGTACTATGGTTTAGTATGCGACGCAAGTAAAGTCTTGTCTTCATAATTTGCGATAGCCCGCAACGGCAATTGCGTCTGTGTCTCAAAGCTTTCTGCGGGAGTGTACGGAAGTGCGATTAGCCTGAGCTCTGTGGCGGAGTTAGGGCTAAGAGGGGTGTATTAGCGTAGGACCCGCCATATCAGCACAGCGTCTTAACTTGAATAGGGGTGTAGGCCCGTCCACCTGCGCCAGGACTGTTTAAAACCGCAAAAAAAAAAAAAAAAAAAAAAAAAAAAAACACGCTGAAATGTGATTGCAGGACACGATGGAAGATTCTATTCTGTTTATCTCGTTTATTCTGCTAAACTACTGTGGCAAACGTTAAATTTGCCAGAAAACTTTCACATGCCTGGCAATTGACGAAAAGTTTTTTGTTTTTTTTTTGTTCAGGACTTTTTCTGGGCATCGCGTCGCCTGGCCAATGAAATGAAGTTTACCAGCTTCTGAAAGACAGAAATGAATCGATTGTCGATAAATCCATTTGAAAGAAAATGTTAGCCCACAACAAGCAACTCGCAAACAAACAACATTTGTTACGACCCCCACACTAGACACAACATCCTAGCCTTTGCTTTTCAGCGCCAATTCTCCAATCCTGGCAGGCTCCAGATTGTAAATGAACCCTACACTGTTCTGATCATAGTCATTATTACAATATATTTTAGCAGATACTTTGTCAGGATCCTTTTGAGTATTTTGACTTGTTTCTGCCGCCTGCCGCAGATACGTACGTTCATATACATGCTATTGCAGAGAATACTGCAGCGCTGTGCGTCACGGCAGAAACAACATGACAATTGCAATCAATCCTCGCCAGTGAGGATATCCATCTAGAGGGCTTCTCTAGTGGCTTCCCAGTTATCATAATATATAAGACTCTGTATTGCCTTGTTTGTTTTTGTTTTTTTTTTGTTTTTTGTTTTTTGTTTTTTGTTTTTTGTTTTCTTTTGGCCATACCAATTGTTTGTACTTTTGACTTTTACTTATTTGAATCAGCTCTTTGTCTACATTACTTTTCCCAAGAGCTATCTAAATTCAAAATGTCACCAATATCTAACCATCCCACGGTGGCTCACGCAATATTGTCCAGGCTCCAGCAAGAACTGGACCGCACCCATACTCCTGTTCCAAAAAATGATATAGAATCAAACTACAATAGTGATTCAAGCACATTAGATCCAAACAGTAACCTTTCTAGCAACAAAGATAATAATAATAGCAATGCTCATAGCGGTGATATTCCGGTTTACGAAGATGGTCTTGAATTTAAAGACATTGATCCATACTTGGTCACCTGGAAGGATGCCAGCGATAAGCAAAACCCACGTAACTGGTCAGCAGCCCGCAAGTGGACAGTAACTATATTAGTTTCCCTTGATGCATTCACCGCTACATTTGCCAGTAGCGTGCTTTCTCCTGCTATGCCTGCGATTGCTCAACAGTGGCACTTCACCAATAACCAAACTTTAGCAGCAATGTGCGTTAGTATCTTCATCCTCCCATGGGCATTTGTTCCATTGGTTGCTTCTCCATTGTCAGAAATTTATGGTCGTCGTATTATACTCCTTGGTAGTCTTTGGGTATTGCTTGCTTTCAACATTGGCTGTTGTTTTGCACAAAATAGAACTCAATTAATTATTTTTCGATTTTTCGCTGGCGCTGGCGGCGCATCTCCATTGAGCATTGGAGCTGGTATTATTGGTGACTGTTTCAACACTAGCCAGCGGAATTTGGCTTTGGCAATTTTTGGTATCGGCCTTATCTTGGCGCCAGTGGTTAGTCCAGTGGTTTCTGCCTTTGTTGTTCAGGAAAAAGGATGGAGATGGTCATTGAGAGTTTTGGTGATCCTTACTGGGGCAGTACTTATTGCGAATCATCTATTTTTGAAAGAAAGTTATGCCCCAGCAATTTTGCAGCTGAAAAAAAATAAAATTATCAAGAATATCAAAAAGCAAGCTAAAGATATCAACAACGAATCAGGCAATGAAGGCGCTGTTGATATAAGTACAGCTGATAAATACAACACGGTTTACGATATCACAGAAGCTCATACCACCTCATTAACCAAACTTCACATCAACATTATCCGTCCATTACAACTACTTTTCTTCCATCCAATGGTTTATGGCTTGGGTATTTATTTATCCTTTATGAATGGTTTCCTATACTTGATGATTGTTATCTTTCCTAAAGTTTGGATGTTCAAGTACAACTTCAAGACAGGCATTTCTGGTTTAATGTTTCTAAGTATGGGTGTTGGGTTTATAATTGGATTAGTGTTTTGGACCTGGGCTATTGATTATACTGTCAATAAGCAAATTAATGCTGCTAAGGCAAAGCACGAAGCCACTATAAACAAAAAAGTTGTTATTCCTGATGATGCTGACGAGAAAAACAGCACTGATGCCAACAATAATAATACCACCGACACAAATGATAGCAACGTCACTGAAGGAAACAAAAAAGGCAGTAGCGATGCTGGTGCCAACGACTTTGCCGCCAACCCCGCCACCACTACTGTGGATATCAACAGCATCCACACCACCTACTTTAAACCTGAGTTCCGTTTACAAACCCTACTTTATGGTGGTATAGTTGGCCCTGCCTCATTAATGATCTTTGGGTGGTGTGTTGAGAAAAAAGTTCACTGGATAGTACCATCCATATTTGCCGCCATCTTCGCCACTGCAGTAGTTAACACTTTCCAAGTCATAAATAACTACTTGATTGACATGAATCCTCGTTTTTCCGCCTCTGCGGTGGCTGCAGGAACAGTGTTTAGATCATTATTCGGCTTTACGTTCCCACTTTTTGCACCAAAGATGTACGAAAATTTGGGCTACGATTGGGGAAACACAATGTTTTTCTTTATAGGAATTGTTTTGGGAGTCCCATATCCTGTTTTTGCGTATTTCAAAGGAGAAAAATTGAGAGAATGGGGAAATATGAAGATTGAGAAGATGAATAGTAAGTGGCACGATCTGAGGATTGAAGGGCTTGTTGAGGAGTTGGGATTTAATGTGAGAGATACAGATGCAGGTGCAACCGGAGTTGAGGAGTCTGATCCTGAGCAGGTACAACACTATGTTCATCATGACAATAATGAGGATGCCAGTAATGCCAAGGGAGGCGATAATAGTGAAGAAAAAGCTAAACAAGAGCCAGTGGTGAAAAGTAAAGAGGTTGATGTTGGAGGGGCTGATGAATCCCCAGTTATTTCAAACACTTCTAATATTAACTAATTTCTATTTCCATTGCTTAGAAATGTCTTCTGTTCTCTTTTTTTTAGGTTTCCTATTTGCTTTCTCCAGTTATTTCTGTGTTGTCAAAAAGTTTCTTCTATTTGCTGTTATTTTTTCCTACTAGTCTCTCGGTGACTATTAATTTCTGTCTAGTATCTATCCTAATCTTTCAACTTGTTTTTCACGCATATTATGGTTTTTGTTTTCTGTGTTCAATGGTGTTACTTTATTTATAATTTTAAACTTCTAATGATACGATAATTTAATAATACCTAGTTATTTTTAAGAATTTGTACTAATACATAATATTTCTATGCTTGTGTCATTTCTAGTACATATTTCAGCTCTTTATATAATAAATGTAATTTCAGGTTTTGAGAAATGTCGGTAAGTGCCATGTACATCAATTAAAAGTGAAAATCATCACAACGAGATTTTGTTCAAAGTTAGCACCTGTGTGAACAAAGTGTTCAGTGCACATTAGGAAAATGATTAAATGATTTTACGTATCCTCGTTTCTTGAAGACAGGTAAGGCTATTCTATAGCACTGTAACCTTTTGGCCCCATCCTTAGCAGCTTCCGCATTAATGCCAAGTCAATTCAAAGCCCAATAGTCGATAATGGTGTACCTAAAACTATTATACACCATGTAAAGCTGCGTTTTTCCTTGCATATGGTTTACTTATTCAAGTTCTCCTATTGACAAATTAAGCTCTTATAAACTTATCTATATAATATATACTTTTTTTTTTTTTCACACACAATATCGATTTATTATTTCTATATAAACGATAGAAAATAAAATCTTATAAACTTATCTATATAGTATATACAGTATAGTTCAGTTGTTATTATATAGGGGAAACTTATATCAGTGAAAACCCCGTTATTTTTTTTTTTCACGCACAATATCGATTTACTATTTCTATATAAACAATTTTTTTAGTCGGGTAATACCCATTTTAAAAGTAGTCGGTAATCATACCTACTGTTTTATAGACAATAAGAACAAAACAATAAAGAATCAGCGCCATGGCGCAGTGGAAGCGCGCAGGGCTCATAACCCTGATGTCCTAGGATCGAAACCTAGTGGCGCTATTAATTTTTGTTTTTTCTTATTCCCATGTGAATAGTAATCTACTTAGGTTCCTCAAGGGATGCTGTGCATGCTTTTTATTTTTTTATTTTTGCAGTACTCATAACTGCGATTTAAAACAGGAAAGCACTATTGTTGCATTGAAAAAAAAAAATAAATAAACAAAAATAAAAAGAAGCTTATGAAATTACTCTATAGTTTACTGATATTGTATCGCCATGGTCAAGATAAGTTCATTGTGTAACATTTGTGTTAATATTGCCATTATTGCGTGTATTCTTCGTACTGTGATTTGTTTAAATTGTCATTTCCAGGACCCATGATTGCTGAGGAATTTTTATATAACGCGCTAATTCGATCATTGTGATACTGCCCCTTGTTTGAATTGGATTTTCTGTAAATGTCAACGGTATTCGTATTTACAGAAGTATTAGCTTTTAATTTGATATTGTGATTGCTGTTGATACACATATCTGCCTTTGAATTTGGTGGTAATGAACTACTTATGGTGCAAAATCTTGTTCTGAAAGTTGAAGAAGTTGGAATACTAGACTCACTCGATGCAGTATCAATAATGCTACGTGATCTGGTATTGATAATACTATTAGAAATATTGTTAAGTGCATGCAAAGAGCTTTGTTGCCAAATAAGATTATCGTTTTCAGCTTCATTGAAAATAGCATTGTCAGGCTTGATGTTAGTAGCCATCTCCGGTGAATTATTCATATCAAGCCATGCTTCTAAGGGGCTTCCTGGAGGTGACAAGTCGTGCTCATTAAATAACTGATGTACAGCGTTGAGCAAAATATGAGATTTGCCTTGTCTTCCTTCTCGCGGTACATAATGAGGAATAATTGAGGTACTAGAGTCTTCGGAAAGATTATCATCATCTTGTACATCTAAGCTATCAACTTGTTCACTTAAGGGTGGCAATTCAGTAACGACCAACACATCACTGAATAACTTAACAAATTTTGGTTTCGAAGCATTGCTGTTGAATCCCAGGAACAGCAGAATGCTGCATGAAACTAAAAGTTTATACTTCCTAGAGATGAAAGTAGTGGTGAAACTGGGAGGAACATTGAGGGGGAACGTCAACTTGTCAGGATCATCTATATACTCATTTTTTTGTATTTTGGTCAGCTCCTGTTGTAAATTTTTGCTCTTGCAAATAGTAAAATGTGGAAATTTTTGGTAATCTATGCGCTTTTTGTAAAAAATTTCACCATTTGCTTCAACGCTTTTTTCAAAATTGGATTCGTCCAACTCAATTTCCCATTTGCCTCTAGTTTTCACGAGATTTTGCAAATGAGATTCTTTTACATTATAATTTCTGTAACCCATCATGAAACTACTCGACTCATTTACTTCAGCAGCAACCTGAACAGTCGTAGTAGTAGTGGCCCGATGATATATCATCGGCATTGTGGTAGTCACGGAAACCAAGTCTAAGCTTAGATCATTTATCCCCACTGAAGAAATCTTTTCGCCAGCCCAAGAATATATCTGAGATGGATTTACTTTTGTCACCAAGTACAAATTGAAAATTACTGGCTCACCTCTGACCATAGAACAAAATTTATCTGGAAACTCAAGCTGAAGATAAAGGGGGGATGTTGAGTAATGCTTAATGCATTCAACCTCAGTAGGAATAAGCTTTATTTTTTTGAAATTGAAAAGTCGTTGCCCACCAGATATCAAATTCGCTGAAGACGAGGAGGAAGAACCAAACATCAGGCTTCCCAAGGTACTGGGATTGTCTGAATGTATACCTATGCTTCCTGGTGATGATTCTGTGGTGCTGGGATTTACCAATGGTTTCTCATATACATTACTGAAGCCAGGAGTATAACTAAACTCTTGCCTCTTTTGCCTTTTTTTGCCAAGAAGACTAACGAGCTTATTGTGTTTTGGTTGAGTTTTCGAAACATGCACCTCTCTAATGTTACTTTCCATTTCCAAATGTGTAGACGTGAAGGTCTTAGGTATCTGAGCAGTATCTTTTTCTTTGTTTGTGGAGGCAATCTTACTCAGTAATTGCTCTGAAATACAATATATGTTTTCCGTTCTAACGCATACTGGGTCTTCATACATGATGTTGTCGTTGTTTTTATTGTCATCGTCAAAGATTGAATATATACTGTCCTTGAAAAGAAATTTTGGCTGTCTGGGAACAAAATTGATTTTTTTCACTTCGGTATACTTTATCTTCAGTTCTGGTCCTCCTCTAACGAAAACTTTCAACTTGTATGCAATAGAACCAATTTTTGAGCAGTTGAATGAAGGCGGAAGCTGTGACAACAAATCTTGCACAGCAGTACTATTAGTATTGCTTTTTGGGTTTTGGAGGTCGTTAAACTTGTAGTCGTAAACGGTTTTGTTAACCTGATTGAAACCATAATTATTACTCAGCTTTGAATTGTTTTTATGGTCTATGTTTTTAGTAGGAATTTCAATGTCAAAGGGAAAATAATAAGTGTGAGCGGGCACAAAAAGTGCGCCATTTTCAATTGTGGAATTAGTGGATATAAATTCTGCTTGTTGCTTAAGCCTCTCTAAAAACTCAGGTTGCCACGAAAGTATCCGTCTCCCGTTGTTATGATTAGTGAAGTGACCTGCTCTTTGCTGATGAATGTCCAATGCTGAGCTCCACAAATTTTGCTTGATGTACACAATACGATGGATGTCTCCAGCAGTCAATATATTTTTATTAAGCTTAATGAGACCATCAAATACAAGATCAATACTTGTTATATCCAGTGGCTTTAGAAGATTTACAAGAATGGTCCCGGTTAGATGATCCTTGTTGGTATAGACCTGATGATTATTGTTAGGACCAAGCAGCTGCTTGGAATGCGTGTGGAGTTGAATTTCAATGCCGCCGCAAACGTTCAATGACGGCGAGGCGGGCATTGCTGGATATCTCGTCTGTTGCGAATTTGTAGCTCTGATAATTTTCTGTAGAACTTGTGTAATATATTAGTTTTTATATTGCTACTATTATTGAAAGTAGATATTATTTATAAAGTTTGCGAAATAGAGAAAACAAATCTTCTGGACATGTCTGCTCGGTAAAGAAAAGCTTTGGGAGAAAAAGGTAATAACGAGAAATTGGTGCCGTGCAGAGAATTAGTATCTGTAGGTCTACTTTAGCAAACGCAACCAAGTTATATAAATATTTCCAGTATTTTAAAAACCCCTGGAGCCTTGGGAAGAAAGAGAAACATTAAGGCTTGCTTTGAATGTTATAAGTGAATTTTGATGCCAAGATCAACGACAGCAGCAGTTTCTGTTACAGTACGGCAGATATGTAGTAAAAGTAAAAAAAAAACAAAAAAAAAAAAAAAAAAAACAGGTTAATTGGCAAACTATAAAGAAATTAGCCGAAGAAATAGAAGAGCTATAATTGTGTAGTGAGTAGTATAGAGACTTTTGTCAGTTCATCGCCTCCATGCTGAAGAATAGACTCAATAGACAATCAACGGGCAGTGATAATCACCACGTGGACTGCAATAAAACAAAAATCACCATCTATGCATGAAAAAACCAGGACCAAGCCCAGAATCACAGCCGTTATACACAGATAATTATGGATGGTGCTATAGCATTATTCGGCATTATTTAGCTTCGCATTCTGGGCAACGTGCCTTTCCTTACTGGGAGAAGAACCATTCTACTGGGTCCTGCGCCAGCGCCGCTGTTTTCTCTTTTTATGCAGCAGTCTCAGTTTATGTTTATGTCCGCAAGAGGGATGTCTGTGGATCCAGAAACAAAATAACACGAAACTGCTGTGAAGCTAAAGCTAAAAAAAGAGTGAAATTTTACAAAATAGACAAAAACAAACAAAAAAACAAAAAAACAGAACGAGCACGTTAAAAATGCTGAAACTGTGCCTGTATTTTAAGTAAAGTCTATTTGAAGTTGTCGGTGACACAGCCACTGGAAGCATCACCCACCAATTCAATGTACTTGGCCAAGGTACCTCTATTATATCTTGGTGCTGGCCTAATCCACTTTGCTCTCCTTTCATTCATTTCCGCTTCATCGACCAACAAATCAATCCTATTATTTTCTGCATCAATTATGACCTCATCGTCATCTTTTACTAACCCAATTGGCCCACCTTCACTAGCTTCGGGGACAATATGACCAATCAAGAACCCATGAGACCCACCGGAAAATCTACCATCAGTCAATAATGCAACATCTTGGCCCAAGCCATAACCCATTAATGTGCTAGAAGGTTTCAACATCTCTGGCATACCTGGTCCACCTTTTGGGCCTTCGTATCTAATAATAACCACTGTTTTTTTACCTCTTTTGATTTCCCCATTTTCCAAAGCTTTGATAAAACTATCTTCATCTTCGAACACTCTTGCTTTACCTTTGAAATAAGTGCCTTCTTTACCAGTGATTTTCCCTACCGCTCCACCGGGAGCTAAAGATCCATACAAGATTTGCAAATGTCCAGTAGGCTTAATTGGGTTGGAAACAGGTCTAATGATTTTCTGATTGGTTGGAAAGTCCCTAGCTGAAGTAACATTTTCTTTCAAAGTCTTACCGGTAACCGACATACAATCACCGTTAAGGAAACCCTCATTATAAAGAAATTTAATAATAGCTTGGGTTCCGCCAATTGTTGGCAAGTCTGCCATCATGTATTTTCCAGAAGGTTTCAAATCCCCAAGTAATGGGGTGCTGTCTGAAATGTTTTGAAAATCAGTAGGAGTCAAGTCAACGTTACAAGAATGAGCAATAGCAATCAAATGTAAGACAATATTTGTGGATCCTCCAGTAGCAATGGTATAAGTGATTGCATTTAAGAATGCTTCTTTGGTCATGATATCTCTCGGCTTCAAGCCCATTTCGATAACTTTTTTGATAGCATCACCGATATTTTCGCATTCGAGCCTTTTCTCTTGACTGACAGCAGGAGAACTAGAAGAATTTGGTAACGAAATGCCCATGACCTCTGCAGCGCTAGCCATTGAATTGGCAGTGTACATCCCACCACAGGAGCCGGGTCCAGGGCAAGCATGAGACACAATATCACAGCGTTCCTCTTCAGTAATTTGGTTAGAAATATATTTTCCATAAGTCTGGAAAGCTGCTACTAATTCTATTCTTTGGTCCTTGAAGTTTCCACAAGTACCCTTTCCGGGCAATATTGTGCCACCGTAAACCATAATCGATGGCCTATTATGTCTAGCCATTCCAATCAACACTCCCGGCATGTTTTTATCACAACTGGGGATCCCAATATTGGCATCATAATGTTGAGCCATCATTATACTTTCAAAGCTATCAGCAATGATTTCTCTAGATTGTAGAGAGTACCTCATTCCCTTAGTGCCCATGGAAATTCCATCAGATACTGCGATAGTATTGAATCGCATTGATTTAAGTCCTGCTTTTTCCACTGAGTCAGAACAAATTTTGCTCAATTCAAGCAAATGCATATTGCATGGGTTTCCTGACCACCAGCACGAACCAACACCCACTTGACCTTTAGAGAAATCTTCGGTTTTGAAGCCGGTGGCATACAACTGCGCCCGAGAAGCACCTTGAGACTTGGACGAGGTGATTACTGAAGAATATTTATTGTGTTTTTTTAACACCTTTAGGGTTGTTAGAGTGGTGGAAAATTGTCTTCTGAAAATTGTGTGTGCTGTAGGCATTATTTCCTGTTTCAGTTATTATAATCTTTGATATGTTCAAGCAGCACTGATAATGTTTTCACTGTTGTCTTTCCTGAAGGGAAAGCAAAATGTTTTTAAAAATTGTTAGGCCAAACATAGTTTATATGGGACATAAATTGTATAACTGAATGACTCATTTAAAATATATTTTCAGTTTCAATCATTCTGGCGAATGAATTTTCATTCTTCGGGACATTATGTGAGATCACAGGATTCTGATATCACAGGATTCTGATATCACAGGATTCTGATATACGCAGGTCTTGAATACGATCAAAACAAAAAAAAAAAAAAAAAAAAAAAAAAAAAAATTTCCTGTTTCTCTCCTTTCACAAATATCTTCTCCTGAAAAAGTTTTCTTGTACTCTTTTACTATTGAAAAAAATATGTTTTATATAGAGAGATTAAAAATATGTTTTATATAGAGAGATTGGCAAGAGATGATCTAAGACCTGTCATTTTCCAACTTGTTCTGCCGCCGATGTCAACGTTTTTGGTCGAATCTGTATTTCTTTGTGCGCTCCGACCACTCAGCCGCGCTTTCCATGCTGCTATCAACTGCACCATAAATTCTTTTCCATACCTAGGTCCTTTTTGACTATCGTATTTCGTTTTATTTTATTATATATATATATACATATTTTACAAAGTATTTTCTCTCGAAATACTGCTGGTGCTTTTTACTTTTTATTTTTACTTTGACAGAAAAGCCATGCAAAACAAAGCGGGCCGCGTGGAGATAAGCACATACATGTGTGTTATCTTTCCTACAGCTATATATCACACAAAGGAAGATATAATTAATGGAACTTGGAAACATTGGAAGACAACAGATAAACTCGAAAACATAAACTATTTTTGGGCCTTCAGATTTAGAATTTTATAATTCCTAAAAGTCACTGGAACAATATAGTTTGTAGAACCACTCTCTTTATAAGCACGCATACTGGAAAGCAGGTGTTTCTAAAAGTTAGTTTTATTCTCATTTACTGATGGTAACGCCAGATCTACATTTTTGTACTTGCTGGTACGTTATAGACACCTTTCTTGAGTAAAAATCTTGAGGCGTTAACGTTTGACTTACAAATCAGAAAGTTTGTTGTCAATGGTCCTATGCTTGGGCGCCACTAGTATCAGATGATGTTTTGCTAGTATACTGGCAGCTACATTTATTATTTGCACCGTATTTTAATCTACTAAATTATCGAAGGCCCTTAAATAGAAAATAATAAGAAACTTCAAAAGACTCGACTATTACTATGCTCATAGCCCTATTATACGTATATATTATACGTAGATTTGATATCAATATATAAAGAGTCTTCTATAAGTTATGGATGTACGTTTTTCACACGTGTCCCATAAAAAGCTGCGTATATAGATATCTCACCATAATGTGCTCAAAGCTTATATTTGTAGATAAATCTACTAAGTTTATTATGCTTGGGTAAGTTCTTTGTTAATTCATTTTTTGTTATTTGAAATACAATCTGTTGTTGTAGACCATCTCGCTATTTTTTTAAATAGAGGCCAAAGCAGAATGGTGGCCATGGCCAACGCCGGGGCGCGTGACTGGATCGATCAAACTTGAAAAAAAAATCGTTTTCAGTTAGGTACACGGTATTAATTATTGAGCCCTAGACAGCGGTTCATAACTATCTTGAATACCAGTTTCACTTGTTCTGATTTCACACGGAAGTCACTGATTCTATACATTTGTCAGATCATCAATTCAATAGACTTTACCATAAAGTTCAATCTTAAGAACAAAGCAAAAGCACAATAGCACAATGGGCTCTTTGAGATCGTTTATCAAAGCGGTCAGATACTCCAAAACCATTGCTGATGAACGATCTGTCATCAGGAAAGAATCAGCCTCCATTAGAACTGCATTTAAAGATGTCAACTTGTCCAACAACAAAAGAAGAATTAGCATTCAGAAGTTGCTTTACTTGTATATCTTAGGGGAAAAGACCCATTTTGGTCAAATTGAATGCATCAAATTATTAGCTAGTTCTCATTTTGCTGATAAGCGCCTTGGATACTTGGCCACCAGTTTATTGCTTGATGAAAATCAAGAAATTTTGACATTGTTGACGAACTCATTAGTTCAGGATTTGAACCATCCAAATCAATACTTTGTTTCATTAGCTTTATCCACTTTGGCCACTGTGGTTTCCTATGATTTGTCCAACGATACGTATAATGACATATTGAACATTCTCACTCATAATGGCAACAACCCATATTTGAAGAAGAAAGCCATATTGGTGAGCGCTAAGCTTGTGGAGAAAAATGTTGACTTGATTGAGATTTTCTTTGATAACGTAAATAAATACAATTTGCTTAATATCAATGAAAGAGATCATTCAGTGTTACTTGCTTTGTGTCAGTTATTAAGAAGCTTTTTTGTGTTTGGTGATAATGCAGTGAAAACCGCATTGTATGTCAACTCATTGCCTAAATTACTCGTTATTTTGAAAAACTTGTCATCATTGAATTATAATCCAGAATACGATATCTTGGGAATATCTGATCCGTTTTTACACGTGGCCTTATTGCAAACTATTACTTTGATTATTACATTGTCCAAACCAGTTATTGAAAATGAAAGCAACAATAATCAAGAATTTGTTAATCCAAACAAATACAATATTCCAAAATTATACAACAAGTTGAATGATCAATACAATGACTTGTTAACCCAAATCTCTTCTAATGTTGAGTTTGGTAAAAATGCCGGTAACTTGATTCTTTATGAAGTGGTTAGATCAATTTTCCAATTGAAAAATTCAAACAGTGCATTAAAAGTTCTTGGAATTAATTTGTTGGGTAAATTTTTAACTTTGAAAGATAACAACATTAAGTATATTTCGTTGAATACCTTATTGACTGTCGTCAAGTTTGAACCTAAAACCGTGCAAAGACATCAATCAATAATCATCAATTGTTTGTTTGATAATGATATTAGTATCAAAAGAAGAGCATTAGAATTGATCTTTGAAATTTTGAATGAAAAAAATATTAGAATTTTAATCAAAGAATTGGTTAAATTTTTGGAGCTTGCTAATGCTGAAAATGGAGAAAGTGGTGGCAGTGGTGGTGGGTTTAATGAATTTAACATTTTCAACTATAACTTATCCAAAGAATTGAATGATTTCTCATTAAATTCATATACGAAAAATCCTACTGGTACATTAGATAGTAACTCTTCATCATATTCGTTAAATAACTTGGACTTGAAATTCTTCATCACCAAGAAATTAGCTATTATTTTAAAAACATATTCGCCAAATTTGAAATTTTTCTTCAAGTATTTGATCATATTGTTGAATTTGAATGGTAACTACATGACAAACGATATTATTTCTTTTATATTATCAATCATATCAAACATTGCTAATAATCAACCGGTTAATATTGGCTTATCACAAGAAAACAATTTTAATGATAACCAATTATTGGTCAAAGATAGTTTAATCCAAATTTTCAATTTAAGCAGAGCTAATTATTACAATAATGGCTTAAATTTGATTAATGTGTGGTGCTTAGGTGAATATGGCGAGTTAGTATTGAATGGCAAATTAGACAAACCAGAAGAGCCAAGTGGTAACGGTACTGGTGGCGTTATTACTGATGCAGTGGTATTGGAATATTTTACCAAGTTAGTTAAAGTCACCACTAGTCAATTGATCAACTCATATGTATTGACTGCGTTGCTCAAACTTTCAAAGCTTTTCCAAAACAATCCACAAAGCCTTGCACAAATTGAAGTGTTGATCAGAACTTTCAGTGATTCCATCAATGTCAATTTACAGATGAAAGCGGTGGAGTACTTGGAAATATTAAGCATTAAGGATCAAAATATCAAGTACGGTTTATTAGAAAGAATCCCACCGCTGCATATCAAAGAAATTGGTAAAGTATCTCTTTCGCAAAACTTGGAAGCTGCTTCTTCTAAAGCATTAGCTGGTTCTGATAGCACTAATGTGGTTAGCTCTACTGATAATTTCTTGCTTGATTTGATGGATGATAACAGTGGTGCTGCTACTACTGATGCTAATTCTGCTACCGTTAGTGCAGGTGCAACGCGGAACAAACAAAACAACGCTGATTTACTTTCTGATATTTTTGGTGGTTCTAATAGTAACAATTTTCCGGCTCAATCTGCTAAGCCTGCTTCTGCCGACATTTTGGACTTGTTTGGTTCAAATAATCCAACCGCAACAGCACCGGCAACAAACACCAATCAACAAAACAATAATAACAGCGGCAAGAACAATGTTCTAGGTTTGTTTGACGCTTCACAGCTGCAACCACAACAACAACAGCAACAACAGCAAAGCAATAACCAATTCTTGTCTGGGTCAGACTATCAGGAAATTTTTCAAAATGAAGACATTACAATCAAGCTCAACTTAAAAGCCATAGCGTCAGGTTCAGCAGTTTTAGAAATCTTTATCGTTAATTCCACCAACAGCGCTAAAACCGGCTCAGTAATTAAGAACTTCAATTTGCTTATCGCAGTAGCTAAATCACAAAAACTTGTAATTGTACCTAGTGAGCTAGTCACCGAGATCAATCAATATAATTACTATAAGCAAGAATTGAAAATCAACGGGAAAGTTGGATCAAAGCTCAAATTGAGAGTTAAATTCAATTATGAAATTGATGGAGTGGCTAAGAACATTTTGTTTGATCACAACGTTAATAGAACATTGTGATAGGGAGTAATGAGTATTGGTGTGTATTTAGTATAGTATAATTTATGCTAATTAGTTTATAGTTGATGTATTCTTTGGTATTTTTCCTTCTTTATTTGTCAAAAAGGTTCATATTTGAACCTTGTTTGATTGAATTTACAAAAGTAGAAACTATTTAACTCAACCAATCTACTGTAGTATATATAACTTTGTCAGAGTTAGGTCAAATGCAAAAATATTCTGACAATCACTGTCGTGCTTCCAGAGATTGCATGCAGCGTAGCAATAAAAGTATTCCTTTGGAACCCAAGATACAATATGTATCCAAACAGGCATTAGGTTTCAGTGTAATGTACAATTTCTCCGGAACCAAAAGAAAAGAACTATTTTATATTGTTATACCTCACTTGTAAAGCCTTTAAATTTTCTACAAACAGTACGAAAGATGCTAGAACAACATTCTAGCAAAAACTTATGAATAAAACAAAGCATAGCGTCTATTCAAAAGTACAAGCATATACATACATCAACTAACCTCACCTCTGCTTACAACTTGAATGAAACACTCTTTGAGATCTGTCCATCCTTGATCACATTACCATTAATATCTTTTCTCACCCCCTTGTTATCAATCACTTGCACTTCACCTTTTCTTAATGTCTCAAGCACTTCACTATTAGAAGCCTTACCATTCTTCTTAGTCTTCTTACTTGCATTTTCACTACTATTTTTCTGTTCCTTAGATCTCTTTCTTTTACCCTTTTGTCTCAAATTCTTCTTTTCTTCTGTTGTTAATTCGTTCTTGTTGACAATCAAACCATTAGCAAGCACCACTTCATTAGTCTTCTTGTTAACCCCACGTTGCAACTTGAACACTTCTTGTGGTGCTAATGTTGATTCGCTGGACATCGCTAATGGCTGTGCATCTTCCATGGAAATAGATGAGGCGTTCACCTTAATCTCCAAGGATTTGGCCGCTGGTTTTGGAATGTAATGAGCAGAACAAAGTGAGTCTAACTTATATGAAAGTGATTGGTATAATTCAACAATGTCGTCATGCTGCTTTTTGAGTTTGTCATTCGTTTGAGTTTCTTTGGTCACACCGTTGTAATGTTCATCCTCGTAAATTTCTGCTAAAGATTTTTGCGATTTTTTGCCAACTTCTTCTATGTTGAAATCATCATGCATCTTGAACCTGTCATTGTTTATATCATTGAAGAGTCTTCTTGGTAAATCATCAAATTCGTAATTCTTGATTCTTCTTCTAATTAATTCTTCAATAGACTCTGTGACTTCTTGAGTAATCACCGGCACTGGTTTGGCATTACGATCAAATTCAAGTTCTTCATCAAGCAAGGCGTCAGTAGGTCTGTTTTTCACTGAAGCTTCACCTTTCATGGTCCATTTTTTTTCTTCTACTGCTTCTCTTTCAAGCTCTGCTATCTGTTTTTGAATTTGTCTTTGTTGTTTTTCAAAAGTAGAAAGCTTTTCCTTATCGTTCTTTTGCTTCTTTTGTTCAAAATCGTCATCAGCAAACAAATCAAGCATGGTATTGGACATGGCATTGTCATATTCTTTGTCGTCAAATTCTCCTTCTTCTTCTTCACTGCTTTGTTGTTGAGTATATCTGCTAGGTTTCTTGGTCTTACTTGAAGTTTTCTTTTTCTTTTCGTCTTGCGGTTTCTCAAAGAAATCGTTATAGTATTCTGCTTCATCATCTGAACCATCAGAGATTTCTCCAAAATAATCAATTTCGTCTTCTTCATCTTCATTGTTATTCTCTTTTTCTGCAGCAAGAACCTGCTTGTTGAATTCCTCTAAGGAGAAAAAGTCATCATTAAGACCAAATCCGTCATCTTTGTCTTTCTCTTCTTCTTCTTCTTCTTCTTCTTCTTCTTCTTCTTCTTCTTCTTCTTCTTCTTCTTCTTCTTCTTCTTCTTCGCTTTCTGCATCTTCAACTTCAGCTTTGGCTTGATCATCAAACCCACCAAAATCTTCACCAAAATCACCTTCAGAAAGTTCGTCACCATCTTTACCGTCACCACTTACACTCTTGCTTTGGAAGTCTTCGTATTCATCACTGCTTCCGTCACTGACCTCATGATTCCCTCCTTCAGGATCACCATCACTGAAATTACCTTCATCATCAGTATCCTCGCCAATCTTCAGTTTTAGCTCCGGTATTTCAGTGAACATCAACTCGTCCACATTGTCGTCAATAATCAACTTTGCCTGTTCCCATACTTGACTAGAATCCAAACCTTCAACGTAAATCTGGTCTAGTATTGAGGCCTTCTTCCTATTGTTTTTGGCTTTCTCTTCTTGGTTTAGCAATATGACGGGGTCTAATATGCTCTTGACAATGTTTGATAAATTGTTCGTAACTGTATCATTATCATTATTATCCTGATTGGTATCTTGACTTGATGTAAGAGCCTGAGTAATCAAGTCAGTAGGATTCCTCTCTATAGCCTCTATAGGCGCCTGTATTTGTGGTGCCATGGTTTCTCCTAATTTATTAAGATTCTGCTTTTATTAGATGTGATTTCGTATGATAATGGGGCAACTTGTCTAACTGTTTGTCTTTCTGTAAAGTTGTAAAATTTCACTGAGCGATAACATCAAAATGTAAAAAAAATAAAACAATAAAAAAAATTTTTTCTGTATATCATCTGCAAGATGAGAAGCTTCTCACGTGCAAATGAGAAAAATATCTAGATTTTACGGGGAGAGTTAACTACTAATATTAAAAAATGATTTCGCCCAGGATCGAACTGGGGACGTTCTGCGTGTTAAGCAGATGCCATAACCAACTAGACCACGAAACCACTTTTATTTGATTAAATTGTAACATAAGTCTAGATAACTTTAGAGAGTAAAAGTCTACCCCCGTACTGGCAGTTGAGCCCCTTCTACGGAATGTTGAGAGAAAACTACAAGGCTTCACTATTAATACAAAATATCTTAGCCCAATAAAAGTCACACACCTAGCCTTCGCCGATGATATTACCATTTTTGCAGATGGTAATCAGGACATGGAGTCAGCAATCCAAACGATCCAAGAATTCTGCTCGATAATGGGAGGAAGTTTGAACTATGATAAATCAAAAATACTCATTTCCCCATACGCCACGGATATAGCAAAAACTGAAATGCAGCTTTTTGACGTTCCGATTGAGCGAGTAAAGGTTGACTATAAACTAACCTATCTCGGGATTAAAATTCCGAACCAGGGATGGCCAAAAAACTTGATACAAACAATGTACGCAAAGTTCAACATTTCCAACATCAAACATTTGCCGCCGTCAAGTCAAGTCATGGCCTATAATACTTTTATCTGTTCAAAACTCTACTACAAGGAGATTCATCAAAATCTCACCGACAAACAAATAAACGCAATCGAGATGGCTTTCAAACAGTGTCTAAACGCCACGAATGTCTCCCTCGAGACACTTAAGACACATAGACATAAAGGGGGTTATGGCATGATAGACCTCAAAGCACAGCTCACGTATTGAAAAGCACAAATTGCACAAAAATTGTTTCTAGATAAAAGCGACCCATACTTGAAGCTCTTCAGAGCGAAGCTACAACTTCTTCTAGATCACTTTTTTAAAGTACGCTATGAGCTCGAACGTAAACCAGGACATATTGACACTCAATTCTGGTGGAGAGATGTTTTCGATACAGTTGACGGAGGAGAAGGCCAAGGGCAATCTATACTGGCACAGAACCCAGAACAGTGCTTCACGTTGACAGCCACAGAAGCAAACATAATAGCTCTGTGGAAACAAGTAGTCCCCAACAAACACAATCCTGGTATCCTTGGGCTTCAGCGCAAAACATTCTGGCAAATGCTAAACAAACAAACGTTCAAGCACCCTGGCTGCTTCGAGAATATACACACATTCCACCTCGGAGTCGAGAAGTTCAAATTCCAAGGTGAGGAATGTAAGTGCTGCTCCAAAGATTTATCACGTAAAAAGCACAAACAACAGTCATATGAAGATGCTATCAACAAACAAATGGAGCACTTTTTGGTTAAATGTCCAGTGGCACGAGCACTATGGAAAAAGTTACATACAAATAAGGAATTGAGCTGGGACAGCCTCATCCTTCCATCCAGTGATACTCGAGAATTAATCCAGGTCGACAACTACTTGATATTCCAAAAGAAATACTCCCGCCTACGGCAAGATAAGGACTTTGATTGGAAAACCATTCCAATCTCCAGTCTTATTTACTACATCACCACGGTAATGAATTAGATAACACATCAGTGTTATCTTAGTGAGTGGAAGATGGTATTGAAGTGAGACCCTTTTTTTTTATCTGTCGACAGCAAAGCAATGACCCTCAAAAAAAAAAAAGTTCCGGCAACAAATCAATGACCCTCAAAAAAAAAAAAAAAATACTGTATATATAAAGATAAATTTATAAGATTATATTTTCTATCGTTTATATAGAAATAATAAATCGATACTGTGTGTGAAAAAAAAAGGTTATTATAGTTATCGATGGGTATTTCGGTTTTTCATTTACTCCGCCCATCGCCATATACACAAATTGAAAGGAACACGAGGCCGACCTTTATACAAAAGTTTCGACAATAAACTCGAGGTGGCTCTTATCTGGACGGTTGTGAACACAGACTGATCAGGAATGCGAACACAATAAAGGAAAAAGTTTGCAACAATTTTCTTAATAAGGGTCGAGTTATTAAGACTATATAAATCTCATATGCCTGGACCCGAATGGGGAAAATCTTCATAAGACGCTACTGGTCTCACGACCAGTAGCAGTGTGAGATCTTTACTCACTAAAAACCCAGATTAGCGATAGAAAGGATACATAAAATAAATGAAAAGGGAAATAGGATAATATAATTGTGGTGTGTAATAAAAGTTAGAATTGTGATGAGATCGCCATAACATTTTGTACAACTGTAAATTCAAGGACCAGCTGTAATTTTGAATTGGACGTACAAGCAAACTCCACTTTAAAGGAACATCAGGTTCGGTTTTCTTCCAGATGGCTTGAGAAGGTTTGCATCCCAAAACGTAATGGTTAAGGTAGTGTGCTTTGCTATGAAGGAGTGGGGCTTGGTAAGAATATAAACGGTACGGGCCACTTTCCATCTAGTAAAGCAAAATGCCGAGGTTGAAAATATGTAGGTATTCCATGGATCCAGGGTGTGTCCATTTGAGTTTGTTAATTTGCCGGGAACACCTTTTCTTTTGGTCATCACTTGTTGGGCAGAAAGACTGTAATCTTTTTGAGTATTTCAGCTGGTCTACCTTTGCTTGTTCAAGGTTTGTATAAAGATCAGCAAACTTTTTATGATCAATCTTTCTGCTTCCAGAAACATTCGGTGGTTGAAGATGTCAGAGATCTTCCAAAAATTTCTGCCTGCATGTGGGGGACAAGCTAGGGTTTTCCCAGTCAATGGCACACGCCAATACTGAGTTCTGATTGTGTCATTTATGACGTTAGAATAGTGCCCAAGTGAGTTCATAAAACTAATCCCTTGTCTATGTAGCCTTGCGCGTTGTTCTGTATAATGCTTCTGGTAAGCGAAGTCCATTAACTCGTCGATGGAATATTGAGTTTTGCATCGGAAAATTTGCGTGGCCTGCGATGGCTTTTTTTCAAAGAATATTATGAGGATAATTAGCCTTGATGTAACGAATCTGAATGTTTAGATCAGTCATATCAAAACCTCCAAAATTCTTCAATGTTTTAAAAGTATCCATTGATATATATGCCACCTTACGGTTTTGCCTAGTGAAAGATTTCTCTAGCGTTTGTATCTGATTTGACGTTAGGGAACACATACTTTCGTGGCAATATATTTGAAAAATGATGTATGTATTATATCCAATGACTTTTTGATGCAGCGGCAGATATGACTTTTTGGTAATATGATACTTGTAATTTAGCTTTTTTTCCAAACTTTTTCTCATATCTTCTTCCTGAAATCCCAGATTAATACCCAAGTACTTTATCTGAGGAGGATGAAGATATGACATCTTATTGGTTGGAATATCTCTATAGATGTTTGGCAAAGTTGCCAGACCTTCTGCATGCTGACGGCCTGAAATCAAAAAAGATGATTTAGCGTGGGTTAAGCGACTGCCAGTACACAATTTATACTGCTTGAAATCTCTAAGCATGTTGACAAGTCATTGTTGGTAGATAGAAAAACTGTAACATCATCTGCGAAAGCCTGGGTTTTAAGTATAGGGTGGAATCGCTTCAACAGAAAAGAGCTCAAAGCCATTCCTCTTATATTTTTTCTCAAGTGACAAAGTAGAGGCTCAAGTTCCAAGACAAAAAGCGATGGGCTTAGCGGGTTTCCTTGGAGGGTTCCGTTGAGGAACGGAAACGAACTGCCAAAACGCTAATCGTGCTACTCCGGACGTTAAAATTGAGAGCAACAATCTTTAAAATTTCGTGCCTAAATTGTATCCCTGGAAAGCACATCTCAAATAACTGTGTGATATTTTGTTAAACCCAATTCAGAAGTCTGCAATTAATACTCGAGCCTGATCATTGACTGTAAAACTTTGACTGGTTGATAGCATTGCGTCATATACCGCTTTAAACTTGTGAACATGCGTTTCAGACAATCTATTAGGAATAATTCCTTTTTGATCAACATGGATGAGAGACGGTAAGTCAGTTAGGAGGCGGCTATTTAAAATCGCTGATAAAAGTCTGAGATTCGCATTAATGAGGGAAACGGGACGGTAATTTGCTATAAGGGTAGCATCCTTATTTTGCTTAGGGAGTAACTTGATATGAACCAAAGTGTAATTCGTAGGAATATCTCCTGGTCGTGAAATATGATTGAATTCTGATAAGAGCAACTGTTGAATATGGGGCCATACCTTATAATGATCATGCATGATTTAAGCGAATAGTTAAAAGACTGCAAACTAAATTAAAGTTAAACGAGAACGGTGATCTTAATAAAAACATTTTCCTGCAAAATCAAAAAAAATCAAAAAGAGATAATCAAAATTTCCTTGTTATTGAAAATTATGTTTAACATAAATTAAGCCATGCAACGATTCAGATGTATACACAACAAAATAGAAGAAGCGGTGATAATTTCAAATTGAACAGTCAACTTTAGGGAACATCGCGGTAAGAAGATAATCAATATATCACTAAAGTGAAACTAATAGTGATCATTCAAAAGGTAAGGCTAATAGCGTAGAATATAATAGAAGAACGAGTAAATGAATGAAGATAAGATCACCGTGCCTGAGAAGATTGGCGGAATTTTGTCTGCTTATGTTACATATTATTATCATTTTTATTATAGAGATTGTATCTTATAAGTTTCTTCCGGATAAAAGAGGCTAAATCATACTATATTTACTATATATTTAGTTTTATAAGGTATATTTAGATATGCGTACTATATCGATCTTTTGTGTGAAAGGATAAAACTATGAGAATACAGTCTCCATCAGTTATATCCAGATAGTAGGTATACATATTATGTAAACAACCAAGCCTAAAAACATTTAATTCTATGATACCGCTCTTGTATGGCAGGCGCTGCACGAGTCCTGTTGAAAGTTCTATAGCGGGAATAATTTTAAAAAAATTCATTTTTCAGTAAATGTATAACATTGCAAATCAATAACACCAAACTGTCGGTATTCACTCAACTGTACATAGTAGTGGTTAAAGAAGTTTTTGCTTTCCAAAAACTAGGTTCGTGAAATAGCTCAGAGGGTTTTGTGCTAATTCCTGAGATTTATACCCAGAAGTGCCTGAATAGGAACGGTGTTGATGCTACATAAAACAATCGAAGAAATTATTCTTCTGAGAATTTCCAGGCCTATGAGCCAAGACACGGGTGCTAGTACCATACAATATTCATGTCCTATCTTTTTGAATATAAATGGATATACTAAACATTTGTTTTTAAACATTTTGTTCCGGAACTGAGAAGATCAATGCATATATTTATCCGTATTGGCCCACTCAGCTGCAATGGTCACCAAGTGTGAAAAATTTTGGAGATTAAGCTACCTAGATAACAGATACACCAAGCTATGGAATAAGGATTTCAAATGTACAAAGCGGCCTTACGTTTGTATGTATGACTATGACTATGAAAGGCAAAAAAAAAAAAAGAGAAAAAAAAGTATAATTAATAAGGAAAATTAAAAATCTAAACATAAAAAGAAACCAACAAAAACAAAAAAGTACAGGTGAGAGGTTTTTGTTTCTATATTGTATTGTGGAAAATATCTGATCATAGAGTAATACGAAAATTAGCCAGCAGGACACACGTATATTGAACACAGATGTCAGAATCGAAAATAAAGAAAAACAAATAAAACAATGTTAGTATAATGACAAAAACATAAATTAAAATAAGCTAATCATTCACTAAGCAACTGGAAATATTAACTTTCACCAATTGACCAGGTGAAAACGCACACATAAAAAAAAAAAACCAAATAAAAAGCGGTGATACAATTATTGATATCTAAACAAAGGAAGACAAGCAAGAAATCAATAGTAAAGATCAAGTTTACAGGTGTGAAAAAGATAACAAACAAAAAGAAAAATTCCCATCAAGAAAAAAAAAAAAAAAAAAAGAAAAAAGAAAAAAATAGCTTCAGACAACGAAATAAAACTGAAAAAAAGGGCCATAAATCAAAAAAAACCCAGATCAAAGAATTCCTGATTTATCTTTCCTTCTGAATCATACCACCTAGTCGTTGAGGGTGTGCATTCATAATAGCATCGCTTTCCAATGATATACCCACGCTATCCAATGACATAATCACCTAGTCACATATTCCATCCCTCTCCACAAAATTGACAAAACAAGTCGAAACTACTTCCCAAAAAAAAAATAAAAAAATAAAAAAAAAAACAAAAAAAATTTGAAAATAATCAAAAATGCTCCTCTTCGACACTAACCATCTCCACAAAATCTTTATAAAGCAATCTTCCGCCATTACCTTTCCCCATCCGTTTTTGATAACCAGGAAAACTTCTTCCTGTACCGCTTCTTTGTTTTACAATGTGATTTTTGAAACATAATATATCGGTATAACTGACAACAATGCCACGATGGCATTTTCTGGTTAAATAGGATTTGCTATCAACAGTAGAAGCAAAATCACCAGGAGCAGCATGACCATCACTGGTAGTGCTAATGTTTCCTTTATTTTTATAACTTGTTGATTTTGAATTTTTAGCACCACTGTCGGTCAAACTGGAAAATGCTGCGTTATTACTATCCATATGGCTTTCCGACTTGATTTTTTTCCTAGAAGGACCTTTTCTTGCCTTTGCCTTAACTTTAATCTTTTTTGCGTCAGCATCATCCCTAGGTTGTGCCGCGATATCGCCATACTCATCTTCGCTCTCATCATCCTCGCTATCCTCCTTCTCCGCATTTCCATCGCCATTACCCAAAACGCCATACTTCCCATTTCCACCACCATTGTTGATGGCGTTCCAACAATGTTTTGTATTAATTTCTTCATTTCCAGCGCTCATATTCGCATTATCGTAATGTTTGCAATAATAATAATTGTAATAATGGCCCGTTATTCTCGCTACTCGTTTCACTATCACATCAACAGTTTCTCCGCTAAATTCAAACGTATCCCATAAAATACGTTTGACACAGCCAATTATCCGATTTTTAATTATTGGATTCTTGCGCATCCAGGTGCTGGTTTTGAATTCGTTGGTTTTGTCAGAGACTCGGCCATAGAGGGTGATGTTGAGTAATGCTGCGACTTGCTTAATAACGTTTTCAATTTCTTCGACAATGATTACATCGAGGGCCAAATAGTCAGACATGTTTTGTAATGTTGATTTTGAAGTCAATGCACGATGACTTTTGAAACGATACGATTCTTTGGTAGAAGATGTCAAGTTTTTGTTATTTTTCTTTGTAAGTTTGTAATTTTTCAATTGTGTAAGGATTTTTTGAAGCTTTGAAGGATGCTTGATAATTCTTTTGTTTTCAGTTTTGATTTTTTGCAAAAACGGGCAATGTGGCCCCACAAAATAATCCTTGAATTTATCAATTACAGGAATAAGTTTGCTAGTGGTTAGGTTTTCCATTTCTTTAATTATGTACTCGTTTTCGGTTGTGTATGGTACTAGGCTCATGAATACGTTATCATCAATTGGGCCAAGCATATAAACGGCTTCTTGCGGGTTTTTGTCATAATAGAAATAAAAATCTTCGTCAAGTTGTTGCTTCCGTTGATGATGATGATAATAATTTTGTTGCTGTTGTGGTTGCTGCTTCTGCTGTACTTTATCTTTGTTCTTTGGTGGTCTTCCTCTTGGTCGTTTTTGTGGTTCTATATTTAATGGAACTGGTGCAGATTCGGTGATAATGTTGGTAGTAGAAGCTATTTCCAGTTTTACTTTTAAGGAACCCCTCGGCCTGCCACGACCCCTTTTAGGCACTGCTTCTTCCACAGTTGAATCAACTGATTTCGACCAAGTGGTAGATTTCAAAATTTCGGGGTCTGGTCGACCCTTGGGTACTATTATGTTGAAAATCCATGTCCCTGTGTCCTCTTTTTTTATCTTTGGTTTTTTCCTCACATCTATGTCTTTTTTTACCGTTTGCACCTGTCTGCGCAGCAATGAATTAAGTTTTCGTATTTCGCCTAATCTGTCATTCCTGCTGCGACGAATAATTTTGAAACAGATTTGTTCTCGAGGTTCCGGCTTCACTTTGACAGTCGTACCATTTAGACTGTTGTTGGGAAAAGAAGAAGAAGAAGAAGAAGAAGAAGAAGAAGAAGAAGATAATGCGCTACTGGGAGTGGGGGTACTTTCTCCTTTATTTATTAATTCTTGAATTTTTATAGCTTTGCGGGTCACTTTCAGCCAAGATGGTTCATCATCATCAACTGGGGTCATGGCTGCACCATTATTACTTGAATTTTCTGTTGTTGATTTGCTTAGCATTGTCGAATTAAAGGGAGCCTCATCTGGGGTATGTCCTTGACCTTTCTTGTGTTCCAGTATATCAGCAACAGGGAAATCTGCAGAATTTATTGTAATGCCGGCTTCCAAAGAATTTTCCTTACCTGATTCATCGACAAGAGTAGATGACGGAGAAACAGAAATGCGTCGATCAGTGGATTCTAGTTTGAGCCTCACCGCTCTATTCGATAATTCGTCCTTTTTTTTCAAAGCTGATGGAGCAATAAAGGTTGTAAAACTGCTCTGATTCATGGCCACTTTATCGTTTTGCGATAAAGACGAATCTTTTGTTGTACTTTTTTCATTTGCCGATTTTACAGAAGCAGGAGATGATAACGGGGTATCACAAGTATGCAGACTTGCTTGTTTCAATTGGAGCCTCACGGAATAACTATCACTGTCCTTTAGTCGCAGTAGAGAGGTACATTTATCTGAATTTTTTTCATTTGCTGCAGTAGAAGACAGCACATCAGGACTATGCTGTGCTTGAAAAGTATCAGCGTCATGCCGGCTTCTTTTCGGCTGTTGTTCACTATTTTCGGGAGAAGATATGTCAGTATTGTTTATTGAACCAATCATAGTCAGCAGCACTTGCTGATTCAGAAATGAATTTTGAGGAAAACTGTTTCCGTGGATTGAATATTCTAGGGCAATCTCATAGGCACGCAACAATGCTGGAAGGTTTTCTTTAAAGGTCAACTTTGCTCTCATTTGATGCAAGGATACCAGATCTATATTTTTGTACTTGTTGATAAATTCACGGCATGTTTCTTGGGTGAGAATCTTGAGTTGTGCTGGTTTGACATACAAGTAAGAAGAATCATTAATGAATAAGACCGGCACCAACTTAGCGCCTCGGTTGGAACTTGTATTGTTGCTATTATTATTTTCACCACTGTTGTTGTTATTACTGATGCTACTTGCCCGACTAGATGGTGTATTTGATCTTGAGATGCTGTCAAGACCGTTAGCAAATTGAGACCACCAATCTTTAGTAGGAGGCGGTTTTTCTTGTTCTTCTACATCATTGCGAATAAGATCAGGATTTGTTACCAAGGCAGGCCAGAGTGGATAGCCGGGACAGGACACAAGCACCAAGTCGCCAATGGTAATCTCAGAGTACTTGACCATCGGCTTTTATACACCGCGATAGCTGTGTTTTGCGCTTTTTAATTTTTTTGGTCCAAATATGATGTTTTTTGTTAATATTTTTTTGGTCGAATCTCTTGCTGAAATCTTGCTTTGCTTATAGTTTGAAAAAGATGAGATAACGGGTGGTAGTAAGTGGCCATCCATCTGTAGATGTGTGTCGATAAGCGTTGGAGTAGCGCGAGGCCGCTTTTTGATTATTATTATTATTATTGTTATTATTATTATTACTATTCTTATTATTATGATTATTATTACTGTGAGCGGTGCACGAAAAAAAAAAAAAAAAAAAAAAGCGCCAAAAATTTAGTGCATCAGCCACATGTGGCGTATTGCAAAGTAGTTATCAGCCACAGACGTAGGAGAACGTATTATAGCGTATGTTGCGGTGTATTGAAGTATATATCATTCAAATATATGATACATACATGAAATAACTTCTTATTACCTTTAACTACTCTCACGCACCTCAGCACACGTCATTTCGCAGAGGTTATGAGCTCCGAATACAGTGACAGGTGAAGCGCCGGGTACCCAAACACTAGTGCCAGTACCGTTTACCCTGTTTTGCCCCTGTAGTTATCGTTTTGATCATTTTTCTCCGTGTTAACACGCAGTGTGCTCACGGTAATCGCACACACGCGTAGTGAAAGCTTCTGCTGATGTCTTATCGAAGAGAAAAAATAAAGATAAAAAAAAATAAAAAAAAAAAAAAATTAAATTAAAAAAAAAAAAAAAAAAAAAGATTTCAAGCCCCGAGTAACAATATAACTAACTCTTCAAACTGTGGCCCACTTTCATGCTATAACCACTTCTTCTCCAGCTATCCCCCCGAACAACTAATACCACCACCATGACAAACTCTGGCCTGTCGTCCTCCATGGTACCACTGGCCGCGACTCCTGCGCAGGCCACCGCTCTGGGACCGGCACTGTCCACCACTCCCCCACCACCAGGCTCGTCTTTCGGCTCGCCTGCTGTGGCTATCAATCCGCGTGTCCCTGTGCAGCCGTCAACTAGCGCTATCGCGGTACCTGCAAACCCACTGCTTCAGAACCATAATCACGTTATAATATCTCCAGTAGCCAGTAACAATATCCCAAAGGCTGCTTCCGTTATTCAAGATACTCTCAAAAGCTCCTCGGCAACGCCCTCTGACTCGCCTTTCTCTCAAAAGTCTCACCTTGGAGGTACATACACTGATAACAACTCCAAAAATAGCGATAGTAATAGTAATAGTAATAGTAATAGTGATAACAATAACAGTAATATTAACTCCAATACAAACAACAACACCAGCAATAATGCCTCGTCACCAACATGCAATAATTGTAAAACTTCAACCACACCTCTTTGGAGAAGAGACGACGCTGGCCATGTTTTGTGTAACGCCTGTGGACTTTTTCTAAAACTTCATGGTAAACCAAGACCGATTTCCCTCAAGACAGATGTCATCAAGTCGAGGAACAGAATAAAACATTTCAACAACAACAATAATAATAGTAACAGCGCTAGCGGAAATTCAAACAACAGCAACTCAAACTCAAAGGATCCAAAGAGCAAAAAGATATCTCCAAAGAACCGGAAAGCGAAACTTGACAAGAAAAATCACGACCATGACAGCTCGATCAACGATTCAAGTAACAGCAGTGGAAATGGCGGTAGCAAAGTCAATGAAAACTTGATTCCTTTGCTACCCAGATCAAATGGAAGATCTCCTCATCTTCCTCCCACTTATTCTCCTCATCATTCTTTTACTGTAAACCCACCATCAGGTTCCAATTTTGGTCAACTGCAACATCATCAGGACCAACTGCAGCAGCAACAACATTGGAATCAAATCACTCATCCATTAAACTATCCAACCACTGCGCCAATGAAGTACCAAACGAACCTCAACACAATAACATCGCCATTATTGCTAGCTACAACCCCATCAAATAATAATTCAAACAATCCTGTTCAAGCTAATAATAATTCAAACAATCCTGTTCAAGCTAATAATAGTTATAACAATAGCAGACGTGCTCCACAATCTCTATTAAGCGCCACTAGTGTTGAGCATAATATTGCCGGAGTGTTAGAAAGTATGGCCAATAGATCTTCTTCCGCTGGTTCAAATGTTCATCATCAGCACCATAATCATCCATTCCCAAAGTCAAGTAACAGTAGTATTGCAAAATTCTCACTCAATTCTCCAGCGCTAAATGCCAAATTGGAAAATCATGAAATACCGCCAATATCATCTCTGTTACTAGATAGCCAGCAGCAGCAGCAGCAGCAGCAGCACTACCAGCACCGCAACCATCATGGACATCAACATCCACAACATCATAATACTCAAAATGGATACTCCATTCAAAATCCATCGTCGATTTTGAATTCCACAGAAGAGAAAAATAGAAGCTTTATGGCATCTGGTCCAATACTAAGTGAACTCAATCAACCGTCTAGCCAGCTGCAACAACCAATACCACACCCACCATCTCATGGCCCTATACTACCACCACTTTCAAATGCATTATCAGGGAAATTTGAATCTCCAAGTATTTTAGTCACTGAATCAAATAATGCTCCGATTTCCCAGTTGTCATTAACTAGACCTCAACCATTTGCGTCTCCTGTGCTACCGCCATTGCCACAACAGCCATCCCACTTACAACACCAACAGCAACAGCAACCTCAACCATTGCAGCCACCGCCACAACATCATCATCATCAACAACAACATCACCAGCTAGGCGCTGCTGGTCCACATCCACATCCACATCCACATCCACATCCACCGCCACAAACGCTAGCACCACAAACACTCCCCTTGCTACCAGCAGCATCACCTCAGGTATCTGCATTGGACAGAGAAAGAGACAATGAAGACTACGCATTACTTAAAACGAGAAATTCTGAACTTGAAGTTGTTAATGAACTATACAAGAAACGTATCAATGAATTAGAAACTAGTGAAAACGTGTCTAAACACAAATTGGAATCAGTTGAGGGTTCCATACATCAAAAGACTCATGATTTTGAAACGGAAACCCATACTTTGAAATTAACGTTGAATCGTGTATTGAAGTTTTTGATTACGGAGAAGAATTGCAGTGGTGGTAGCGTTAGCAACGAGGAGTTGGAAGGATTAAATAAGGAACGGGAAGAGATTATTAAGGAGATTAATGAGGAGATTATCAATCCGAATGTGAAGATTCAGGATACTCATCCTCATGCAAGCGTAAATGTGCCGACAAATGGACAAAAAGCTGATATTTTCTCTCATCAGTCTCAAGAGAAGATTGGAAAACTGGAAAATATTCTTACTGGAAATAGCCACCATAACAAACAGCCAAACGTAAAAAAAGAAGAGGACGGAAAAGCTGAAAATGTTGGAGCTGAAGCCGAAGTTGAAATTGAAGTTGGTGTGAAAAGTTTAAATCAAAAACAAGATCAAGATGACGAGAAGGCATATCAGGAAGATTTTCAAAAACCACTAATTGCCAAGGCTGCTAGTGATGCTGTAAGTGGCACTACTACCGGTACTACAGATACTACAATTACTGAGGCAAACACTGCTACTGGTACCATAAATAACGACATGAGCTCAAAATTCAAAGACGAATTAAATTCGCCAGACTCTCATGTTGGTTCTGATTCTTCGGCTAAAACTGGGTCTTTAATAACTCCAACTTCAACAGCTCGAAGCCAAACTCAATTAAAAAATGAAGAAATAAATAAAATTGAAGGTGACAATAAAGCTGAAAAGAAAGATACAAACGAAGAAAAGAATGGTAGTAGCAAAATACGACCATTTGAGGCTACCGAAGAGCACAACAGTGCGAATGGAAGTGATGGTAGTAATAATATTAACAGTGCTAAGAGACTCAAAGTTGAGGGATAAAGGATGATATGGGACAAATCCGCTAATGCTGAAATGCTCTTGAGTTCATTCCAGTGTTAATGTAGGGGATCTGAAGTAGACCATTTAAACATTTATACCGAAGAATCATTCTACAATTTTACTAGATTTTACATATTTCAGTTTCACGTTTTAGTTCTTAGTTGTTGCTTATCAGGCTGTACGATGTTATCCAACCTTGTTTATAAAATCGTATCGTATTGTAATGTACATTAGTTCCTTGTTATAGATTTATGCGGGTAAAATGATTGCACTTTCTAAAATTATTAAATAGACAAATGTTGCGAAGTTTTGCAATGTTTGACTCTAAGATTAGCAATCCAAGCTTTACACTCTCCGAATTGTACTTCTATATCGATAACGCCAGATTGTGCAATATTATGCGATATCAGAGCATATATGCATAATATAGCATTGCTATGCGTAATTGCGCTTTGGAAACTGTTTTTTTTTTTTTTTACTTTTATTTTTGTATGGGCGCCATCGAAAAGGTAAATACAAAAATACAGGGTCAGCGATGATGCTATACCGCTTACTGAGGGTTTACAGCACATCTGGCATTCATATATATTTTACCGCCATCCATTTTTATCATTTGGCGAAAGCTTGCGGATATTCAAGCATAACTTGATTGTTGAATTATTTGCTAGCAGAGCGTTGTTGCCTAGAGAAGGGAATTTTCCATATTATTATTATCATTATTATTATTATTATTATTATTATTATTGAAATTGGGAGGCACATAGCCAGTGAAATACAATTGATGCGGTAGAGGCCACACAACGCGAACACCAACAAATCCTACCTCAAACACAGATACCCGTGCTTGATTTGCAAAAACATCATACCCCACAACCCACCAATTCTCAATTATTTTCAGAGATCTATTCCGTTGATCTTCCCAAAACTAAAAGCTAAAAAATGGGCGGCAATCCTTCAATCCTCGCTCCCAAGCTATTATCCAACACCATCTCATTGTCTTCATACATTGACATTCTTGATTCATTGAATTTTGAAAAAGTAATCCAGGATAGCAGGTTCTTGAAATCTTTACAGTGTACTAATGAGAAAGATGGTGGCGAGTATGTGCTCGTGAAATTATTTGTCAAACCTGATGCGGCTGCCAATAGTAGTAGCAGTAGCGATAACAATGCTAGCAATATCAACAATGGTAATGGAAACGGAAACAGTATCGGCAATGGAACCGGAGGCGATTATGCCAATGGTAGCTTAACGGATAGCGGCGATGTGACTGTTGTGAACGGTACCCCTGAGCATAATCAAGAAGCAACTACCGCCACCACCGCCGCAACCTCCACAGCCACAAGAGATAAATCAGATTTGAAGTACTGGAGGCATATCTTAGACAAACAACGGTCCACGCTATCACGAGTGCCCGGAGTCATTACTTTTGATAAATTCATTGAAACTGAAAGAGCAGCATACTTAATACGACAATACTTGAACAATAATCTTTATGATCGTTTAAGCACTAGACCATTTTTAGAACCAGTGGAGAAAATTTGGATAATTTATCAATTATTGAACATTTTGGCCAAATGCCATGAGCTAGGGATAACTCATGGCGATATCAAAACGGAAAATGTGTTGGTTACAACATGGAATTCTGTATATTTGACTGATTTCGCCTCATACAAACCAACTTACTTACCAGAAGATAATCCAGGAGAATTCTTCTTTTATTTTGATACATCACAGCGAAGAAACTGTTATTTGGCACCGGAAAGGTTTTTATCCAAAAATTTAGACGCCAATGATCCAATACAGAAAAACAAGCTTAACGATGAAGTTAGTGCCAGGATGGATATTTTCAGTCTTGGATGCGTTATTGCAGAATTGTACTTGGAAGGGGGATCCATTTTTACATTATCACAGTTATTCAAGTATAAAAATGGTACATATTATCCCAATTTGCAAAATGTCAGTAACGATAACGTGAAAAGTTTGATCAAAAGTATGATTAGTTTGAACCCCAAGGACAGAAAATCGGCAACTGAATATTTACAAATTTTTAAAAACAGCATATTCCCACAAATTTTTTACAACTTCTTGGGGGACTACATAAATGGTCTTATTCATATAACACCACCAGATTTCACTGCTGCTGGATCTTTGGAAACAAACAATAAAAAAGAAGCTACAGTGATCAAAAGACTTAAAGAATGCGATTACAGAATCGAGAAAATGTATAATGAATATGACAAGATTGCCCAAGCATTGGAATTGAAATATGAAGTGCAAAATTCGAACAAAGAAGATCATAGAAACCTCAACGAAGTTGCACTTTTCCCAGTGTCTTTCAATTTACCAGGAATACCGAGGAACTACGTTATGAAATCAACAAAGAACGTAGACGTTTCTAACAATCTTCCATTGCTTTTACTAAACATAATTATATCTTCACTACGAAACACTTATGTTGCATCTTCTAGAATTAAAGGCATTGAACTATTGATAGCCCTCAGTGAAAGAGTCCATGATGAAGCCAAATTGGACCGCTGTATTCCATTTTTGGCATCTTTGCTAGATGACGAATGTGTTGAAGTTAGGATTCTGGCACTCAAGAGTTTAACTCAGATAATTTCAATGGTTGATGTTATTACGCCCCTCAATGCTCTTATTTTTCCAGAGTACATCATTCCCAAAATCAAAATTTACTTGACTAAAGAATATTGCTTACCTTATGAAAAAATGTTTTTTGCTGTGTTGTTACCTAACTTAGCATTAAACATCATTAGGTTTTATGAATTGGGTCAAATTTTGAAATCTAACTCATTGGAAACAATGACTAATTTTGAATTAGAATTGGAGAATGATGCAAATAATCTTGATATAATATCTTCATATTCACCGTCATCACCATCATCATCATCGGATATTTCTAAACAGTCTTTGATAGAGATTATTGAAATGTTTACTGTGCTTGTTTTAACCGGTGATGAAAATACTAAAATTTCGTTGCTTTCGAATATTCACATACTTTGTGCAGTCATCGGTAAAGAAAAAACTAACGATATTGTGCTTAGCCATCTAATTACCTATTTGAATGACAAAAGTTCTGCTCTAAGGCTAGCTTTCGTCAAATCAATTATCGGAATATCAATATACGTGGGCACCATAAGTTTGGAGCAGTATATCTTACCTTTGCTAGTACAATCATTATCAGATCCGGAGGAATTCATAGTTATTCAAGTTCTACAAAACTTCACTGAACTTGTCAAATTGGGAGTCATCAAAAAACACGACATTTGGGAACTCACAAAGAACATTTCAAAATTGATTTTGCATCCAAATGAATGGATACGGCAGGCAGCAATAATCTTCATAATTACGGTGAGTCAAAAATTATTGTTGGCTGATGTGTTTTGTACATTGTATCCTATAATTAGACCATACTTGGAATACGAAGTTACAGAATTTGGCTGGGATTCATTATACCCATGCGCTAAAAGGCCTATTCCTAGATCAGTGTACAATTTGGCCTTCACTTGGTGTCAACATGCTTCAAATACTGCATTTTGGGAAAATAATAATAAAAATGCTGCTACTGCAATAAAGAAAAATTCAGCTAATGGCACATCTTCATCATCGTCAATAACCAAATCAATTACTGGGATGCTTTCCAAAGTAACGGGTGAAAAAAATAAAAAACTGCCATCTCCGAATGCAGGATCTAGAACATTCTCGGTTTCAGGGGGAGGAGCAGGAACTTCTTCAAGCGCAATTCAGCTCACTTCGGAAGACAAGTCGTGGGTTAAGCGCCTTAGAGCATCAGGATTACTGGAAAATGATTTATGGAAAGTTTACGCATTGAAGGATCATATCAAAAAAGCATCCAGGTCTCAATCATTGAAAGAAAAATCTGAAATCGTAATCACGGAGATTCAAAAATTGGGGGCATTCCCGAGAAACGTATTTTTGGATATTGTGTTCAAGCCTCTGATGGAGCGTTCAGGTAATACCGGTAATACTGAATTGTCCGATACACACAAAATTGATGATGACAATGGTGGTGAAAAAGTGCTTAAGTCAGATAATGAAAGCGTCTTCAGCACAGTTTCACAAAACAATAATTTTAATGTTCCAGTGATTTCAGATGAGACTGGAATGTTGCTATTCACTTTGAAAAAAGCTACGCCATCAATATTAACAAATCAGGAAAATGTTTACGGTGAGCTAGATAGTGTCAATCAGAGTTTGCTGGCGAGCTCATTGAATCTTTCTGCTGATAATGATAATGTTGCCAAACGGCTTGATAAGCCACCGGTGCACCCAATAATTACTCACAGTTACAATGGCAACAATGAACATGTTTTAAAATTTTTAAACAATTATGATTTCATCACCACATTGGAAAATTTCTACGAGTTTGGTCCATCAATTACTTTACCATTAGAAGACAATCTATCTAATATCATTGCTAACAAAAATAAAAACTCAAAAAGTTGGCCTCCAAAGGGAACACTAGTGGCTCATTTATTGGAACATGAAGGTGCTATAAACTGTTTAGTTACATCCCCCGACTATTCCTATTTTGTATCAGGCGGCGAAGATGGATATTTGAAAATATGGGATGCTCTCAGGTTGGAAAGAAACGTAACTAGTAAGTCTACATTATCAATAAATTTGAAATTCCCAGTTAAGAACGTTTGCTTTATTCAAAATCGTGATTGTTTTGCAGTTTCAACAAAGACAAATGTCAAGATTTACCGAGTTTGCCGCACTGCTAAAGATCACTACAAAATTAGAAAACTTGTTCAAATACGATCTTTCAAGTTTCAAAAAACTAATGAGTATGCTACAGCTATGGAATTTGTGGTGGTAGAAAATAAACCATTGCTTATCCTTATTACTAGCTTATCGCAAATACTTGCTATTGATGTCAGAACGATGACGGTTGAGTATAAATTGCAGAATTCATTAGCCTATGGGGTTACTACTACATTTTGTGCTGATAGTCGTGGCACTTGGATTATTGTGGGCACAAATAAGGGCTACTTGACTCTTTGGGATTTGCGCTTCAAGCTTAATTTGAAAAGTTGGAAATTTACCACTGGTAAACCAATCAAGAAGTTAAGCAGTTCGTTCAATACTTATAAACATTCATTTTTCTCATTGTTAAGTGATAATAATGGCTTATCTATTTATGATATTTCCAAAGGAAAAATTCAAGAAGTCTACTGCATAAACAAAAACAGTAAATCTGATAATAATTCTAAACTTATCGAGCTTAATGATGATGACGAATTTGACATTGAAGCTGATGATGATAACTTGCTTAGTATGAAAACTGACAGCTTTTTGTTTGATGAATTAGAAGAAACCATTGACTTGGAGCGAATCAACCAGGATAACATTGAAGCTGAAGATAGCGATGAGTACAAAATGACCTCATTTACCGAGCTAAAAGTTTCTACTAGTTCTCATAAAAAACAACTATATCTTTTTAGTAGTAAAGCAAATACCCATAGAATTATGTTTTGGGATATTTTTCATCCTGATAATTCAAAGATGATTAGTCAAGCCAAAACAGCAAGCAGCAATGGTGGTAGTAGGGACAACACGAAGCAGAAAAGACACAGATCAAGGTTGATTTTTAATGAGCAGAAAGAAGCAATTAGAAACCATCATGATGTGATTACTGATATGACGTTGCTTTGTAAGCCTTATTTCATGATTGTTTCTGGGGATAGAAATGGGGTTATTAATGTGTATAAATAGGTAGTGGTAGGGGTATATTTTATTTACGTTTATGATGCTGAAAACTTTATCATGAAAAAACATTCAGTACTATTCTATTTTATATGCATTGCATTTGGAGGTACAATTGCGGTCAATATTATATCAATGTAGATATAATAGTTTCAACACCGGCAATTCTACAATCTTGTTTAATTTCTGTAAAATATGTTTTATTTTCATATATGCCATTCATGTCACTTAATTAAAATAACTATCAATCATGTAGTTTGTCATATTGAAGCCACATAGCGTCAATACAAGCCAAGTGATTATGAATATTGGAATCGGAATCAAAATGAATTCCGTCTTGAACAAGAAGGGCAAAATATTGTAACCGTAGAAACTATTGACACAATAATATGACAAAGTAATTAAATATAAAGTATTGCCGAGCAATCTGCTAAAAAAATTATTGAGTACAAGTACCGGTAGGAGAATAAACTGCATCAAGTACAAGTTTATCCAAATGATCAAAAATGAATTAGCATGGATGTCAAAACAATATGCCCATTCTAGAGTTTCTTCCGAAGATGAAGAAATTGAAGATTCTAGCCGACTACCGCTATTGCTAAAAAATGAGCCTGCTTTATGTACAAGTGATTGGAAAAGTGCCAATATTTTATTGTTGGAACTCTTGAGATATGGTTCATTTTGATAAGCTGAACCGCTGCCGTGCAACAGATTAAGATAAGTGTTTTTGCGTAAAAATTTGTTTACTAAAAACCAATTTATCGTGGAGACTATTATCCCAATAAGATAAAAATCCACAACCACCATGTATAATATTAATTTCAATATTCCCAAGAATTTCAAGTTGTATGTTATGCCCCAAGCAATGGCACTAATGACCAAGAAGAAACTTATTAGTATTATGAATGAAGGGTCGTCTCTATGATAGTAATTCTTAGTGTATTTATGATAATATAAACTTTTGTAGACTTTTTTAGGAGAAAAAATCAAATAAAATATTTCCCATATGGATTTATCGAAATCTAACGTCGGTGGTTTCAAGAATCTTTTGAAGAATACTGGCACTTTGAATTTAAGAAACCGGGTGGTGTTTCTAGCATAGCCAGCGAATAGGTTACCGTAACCAGAGTATTGACCGCTAAAACTGGATCCACCATAGGGCCCTTGCCAATTCCTATTGTTGCTGCCAAAGTTCTGCTTTCGAAAGTTTGAGTAAGATGATGACGCTATCGATGGCGGTCTTTGATGTCTGTTTGGTATATTGTTGGCAGAAAATGATGAGTATACTAAGGAATCTATTGAGTTTCGATTGTTGTTGGATTGGGTTGATAGATTTGGATCCACATCACCGGCAACTGAAAAGTCTGACTCTCTAGTGGAGGCCATGGTTGTTGACTATGAATAGATTGATGGTTGAAATCGAATTGATTGTCAATGACTTTTCGCTTCAGGTAATTGAGGTAATAAATGCTTCGCAAGAGTTAGAAACACCTAATCAAATCAAGAAGACGCAGTCAAGAAATTAAGACGGAATCTTGTAAAATGAAAACCGCGCAAGAAATTTGGTCACGTGTATTAAAACCGGTGTTAACATATCTACATTGATGGCTATCTACACACTACGCTTTTTGGTTAAATGTCCAGTAGCACAAGCATTATGGAACAAGTTACATCTAAATAAGGAATTGAGCTGGGACAGCCTCATCCTTCCATCCAGTGACACACGAGAATTAATCCAGGTCGACAACTACTTGATATTCCAAAAGAAATACTCCCGCCTACGGCAAGATAAGGACTTTGATTGGAAAACCATTCCAATCTCTAGTCTTATTTACTACATCACCACGGTAATGAATTAGATAACACATCAATGTTATCTTAGTGAGTGGAAGATGGTATTGAAGTGAGACCCTTTTTTTTTATCTGTCGACAGCAAAGCAATGACCCTCAAAAAAAAAAAAAAATAAAAAAAAAATAAAAAAAATAAAATATCATCCATCCTAGACTATAAGCTATTTCAAATCCAACTAATCCATTAAAGTCTAACTAATACTAACGGGGTTTTTCACTTGTACAAGTTTCCTCTATATAATAACAACTGAACTATACTGTATATACTATATAGATAAGTTTATAAGATCTTATTTTCTACCGTTCATATAGAAATAATAAATCGATATTGTGTGTGAAAAAAAACTACACACTACACACTACACTGCTACAGCCCAAATTTGTCACTAATCCCTATATTAATACAATGAAATAACAAAAATACAGTAAAAAAATATGAATAAAAGGTTTTTTCCTTTTTTTGTCTTGCTAGCTTTCAATAATCATCTTCATCGTCGGCAATGACACGTCGTTTCTTATGCGACCGAACAGTAGTCTCTTCGTCATCATCTTCCTCTCCAGCATCATCTTGCTGTTGATATTTGTTCATGCCACCTTCTTTGAGTCTATTCAATCTTTCAGATTTTTCCAAATCATCTTCTTCGTCATCGTTGTCAATTTCTTCATCATCTTCAGCAACAAAATCATCATCGTCATCTTCGTCAAAGTAGCCACTAGCTCTCAGTTTACCAGCAACTGTCTCAACCCCTTCAACATCCTCATCATCCTCATCATAGTTGTATGCATATGAACTGGAAGATCTTGGCACTCTGGTACTTTTCTCCATTTTTTCTTCTTCCAACAACCTTTTTTGCTCCAATCTTCTTTTATGTCTTATTGCTTCATCTTCTTCTTTTTCTCTTTGTCTAAGTTGCTCTTCTGGATCAACGTCAAGTAATGCACTACTCACCGTACCTGTCTTAGTATTCTTTGCTTTTATGTAATTAGTGAGTCTCTTGTGAATCTCAGAACCAGTAGAAGATGGAATAAATTTCATGTTTCTACTAAATATGGTATCAGTTTGGAAAATTTCTAATTCGTTATGACGCACCGTAAGGAAATGGTCTGATGTTGGGTTTCTCACCACATCAAATAATTCATTACCCAACTTCAACGATAATGATCCATCAGACCATTCAACAAAGTGAGCATTAGACTGTTTGTAAACTTTGTCACCAACTTTATTGTATCTCCATCTTATCACATTTTCTGCAAACAACTTTTCCATCTTTTTGTCCTCTGTACTTAAATGCTCTTTTTCAATGATGGATTCTTTGAAAGCTGGAGCATCAAAAGGCAATGCTTCAATGTTTAAAAACGCAGGTAAATTCACAAAATACGATTCATCGTCTTCAGTTTTGTAACTCGCAGGATGTTTGGCCAAGTCTAAATCTATAGCGTGTATTTGTTTTTCTTTCATGTCATCATCACCATCTGCATCTTCATCACCTTCATCTTCATCAACTTCCCCATCATCTTCTTCTATGAAATTACTCAAACCTCCAGTGTTGCTTTTTGGTCTTGAGACTTCTTCATCATCGTTGTCGCTTCCTTCCCCGAACAAATCATCATCGTCATCATCATCATCATCATTATTACTATTACTGTTATCATTGCTATTTTCATCGTCATTGTCAACGCCATCGTTATTAGAATTCAGTGTCTCATCTTCTTGTCCTTGTTTCTGCACTTGTTCTCCCTGTTCTTCTTCTTCTCTGCTATGGTTCACTTCATTCTCAGTTTCCGAATGATAGTCTCTTGATTCTACTTCCTGTGACATAGTAATAGTAATTCAATTGATTGTTAATATTGATGATGTGCGAAAATGGTGCTGTTATAAAAAAAAAGAAAAAAGTTAAGCCTCTCTAACTATCTATTCTTTTATTGGCCTAATGTCATGAAATTATAATGGCAACTTCCACTGCTATCAGTATTCCACTATCTCTCATCCACCTAACCACGCTTCACGTTGTCTACATTTTGTTTTTTTATTTTGTTTTGCTGGTGGTATACTTGAAATTATTCCGGTTTGGACACCTTACCCGGATTAAATTCCACTTTGTACGAAAAACCTCCGATTTCATCTGAAGAACATAATTTTAATAAATTTTCACATGACACTATGGCCGAGTGGTTAAGGCGAGACACTCGAATATTTTCAGGTTCGTGTTATGTCTTGGGATCTCCCGCGCAGGTTCAAATCCTGCTGGTGTCGTTATCCTTTTTGTATCATGTTATCTTTTTTCAAAGATTTACTTGCTGTTAACTTTTTTTTTTTTATTTTTCTCTCATGTTTGACTTAATATTTGGAAATATTTCCATTTGCTTTCGAACTTGTAACCTCGTTTGTTTATTTTTAGAAAATCTTACAACATTTTCCCTCAATTCTACTAAGCAGAAGTACATGAAACAAAAACTTTTTTTTAATTATAAATGTTGATCGTAGTCCATAGGTCCGTATATACAGTTAATTACTAAGCTTTCCATTCGGTATTAAGCTCCCCAGCCCATTCTTTTTCAATTGGTCTGAAAATTGTTAGAGTACCTTCATTGAGCTCACTCAAATTAAGATCATCAACAGTAACATTTCTCACCCCATTAGCATTTTGATGAGCTATTTCAAGAACAGTTTCACTAGAATCAGCTCCTTTGGACTTCACGTCTAAAACAATTGATGTATGATCAGGTGCTCCAAATTTTCTGATTGAACTTGCCGTCTTAAAGATACAGGTCTTATATTGAATAATGTCACCTCTTCTAATTTCATCCAACTGCTCAGACTTACTAACCGATCCATTGCTAGCTTCCAAGGTCAAAATTTTAGCACCATGATTGAATGCGTCTGAAACATAAGCGTAATTCCCACAACCTTTTTGTAAAGCGTCATGAGCCAATGTCCAGCATTCACCATTACCAACTTTTTGCCCGAGTTTAGTTTCTGCCCAACTGGCAACATGGTCACCAAATTTATCTGAGTTGGAAATGAGAACTTCCTCTGAAGGCGAAGATGGTGGCGGGATATCAATTCTGTCAATTTTGACAGTTCTCAACAAAGATCTGATTTGATCTTTACTTGGATTGTTCTCATCAAATGATGTTAAGATATCCCACTCAATCTTGATTTTAGCAACTGACAAATCAAAGAATCTAGCACTAATGATTCTAGCAGCATGATTATCGCTGATTGATAATGACGTGGTGTACGTCAAATTGTTGAAACACTTTGGCACAGAAAAGCTGGATGTTTTGGCAAACCAACCACTTCCTAATTCCAAATCCAAATCAGTTGGTTTCCAATCGTTGGTTTGCAAATTAGATCCTGCACCTCCGTGAGATCTAACATTACGTGATGGTGGCGGTGGTGGTGGAGCAGGAGACCCGGTAGCTTTTCTGGAAGGCGGAGGTTGTGGAACTGGCATTGCTGCTCGCTCATATTTAGAAACAGTGGGAGCATGAACTACTTGTCTAGATGCTGGTGCCGGTGGAGGAGGAGATGCAGGCTTTCTGTTGGCTTCTGCTATAACTGCTTCAGCTGCATCAGGAGTACTAACCTTTAAGCCCTCAAGGTAATTTAATTCTTTTGGTATCTCTTGTGCCGAAGGCTTCTTAGTAACTGGCGGTTTAGGCTTTGGCTTTGGCTTCACTGCTGGTTTAGATTTTGACTTCACTGATGGCTCCTTGGTATCCAATGACTTTTGTGGTTTTGATTCCTGCTCGCTAGAAGCTGTATCAGCCTTTGGTTCGGGATTTACCGCAGATGAAGGCGCAATATTATTTGCGGGTCTTGCTGGCTTTGGGGGCTTGACTTCTTCTTTATCAGAATTCACATAATCAGTTGCCGGTACTTGTTTATTGTTATCAGTATCGTGTCTATAAGATGTACGACGCAAGTTCTTTCTAAAATCAAATGTAGTATCATCTGATGAAGTGTTGACATCGGTTTCCGTAGATTGGTGAGTAATTGGCGGTTTAGGCGTATTTTTGCCGAGAATTTGCTGTTTAGCGGCATCTTTAGTCAATGGTTTTGGCTTTGGCTTTGGCTTTGGCTTTGGCGCTGGTGGCTTTGGCTTTGGCTTAACTGGTGGAGATGTAACTTTAACCTGAGACGTATCATCCTTTGGCGTTTCATCAGAAGCATCGGTATGATCAGCCTTTTTAGGCTCAGCAGCACGCTTTTTTGGAGGTGCAGGAGCTGCTTTCTTTTCTCCACTAATTGGCTCAGCTTTTTTGCTAACCTTATCTTCTGTTTTGGATCCTTTAGATACTGATAATTTATGTGCTAATTCATCAGCCAACGAAGAGGATTCTTCCTTTGGCTCTTTTTCTGTTGTCTGGGTGGCCTCTTCTTTTTGAAATAGGGGCTCATCTTGCTTGTATGTTCTTCTTTTTGTGAATTGGAATGGCTTCGCATCTTCCTCTTTAATACCAGCACTCGAGGCTCTGCTCAGTGGTCTGTTGAGCAACGGCGGTTTAGCCCCATATGGTTTAGGGGGAGGACCAAATTTAGACAAAGCATCCTCTTTTGCAGCATTTTGTTCAGGTTCCAATGGATGCGGTCTTGGTGATGGTGCAAACTCATCAGTAGAAGCACCTGAGACAAGCGCACTCACTGGGGCAGTGCTTACTTCGCTTACGTTGTTTCTTGGTGGCATTCTAGGTGGCGGTGATGGTGATGGTTGCTTTGACACATTTGCAAAAGACTTTACTGGAGTGCCTGACAGCTTGGGTGGTTGAGCTCCGTGAGGCTTTGGTGGAGGAAGGAATGACTTAATATCTTGAAGTGGTCTTGTTGGAGGGGGGGCTGGACTGCTACTTGTACTGGAACCATTGCCAGTTGTTGGCCTTGGGACAGAAGGAGGAGGTGGTGGAGTAACAGTTGAGTTAGCAGCAGCTGGTGCTGGTGCTGGTGCTGGCTGTGTGGCTTGCGTACCAGTAGTAGTTGGAGGTTGAGGAACAGTGCGGCCTGGCAATGGAGGTTGCACTCTAGCTGGCAACTGACTTTGAAATGTTGAGGTCTGTGGAATTGCACTAACGTTCGATGATGATCCAGCTGGCGTAGATTCAGCACTTGCTTTTTTAGGCTTTCCTCTATCCCTATGGAGCGGCGGCGGAGCAAACGATTTAATATCAACCATTTTCAAAGGTTCCAAAGGCAGTTTGACTGGTGCTGGATCAGGTTGTTGATAAATGTTTCCTGACAATTGCTGCTGCTGAGGCAAAGCAGGAGACTGGGCTGGCAATTGTGGTAATTGAGCAACCGGCTGCTGCGAAACACCGGGAGGAGGTAATGGTACGGCAGCTCTATGATACATCGAGGCAGTTGAAGCTTGAGGCGCAACATCGTTTGTTGGAGCAGCACTCTGTATCTGAGGAACCAGAGTCTGCGAGGAGCCGGATCTGAAGTTTGCCAACAAGTTTGTAGGAGACACAACCTGAGCTGGTGATTGCTGTGCTGGCTGCTGATTCATCACTGGGGGCTGTTGGTATGGTGCCTGAACTGGTTGTGGTGCCTCAATTTGACTTGGCTGAGATATGACACTTTGAGACGATCCTCTTCTGAATTGTGCCAACAAGTTTCCAGGTTGGGCTGGTGGAGTAGCTGAAGCGGCTGGCCCTTGCTGGAGCTGAGGCAGTTGGGTTTGGTACTGCAATTGCGGTTGCGCGTATTGCTGCTGTTGCATTGGGGGCTGCTGTTGATACTGTTGATACTGTTGATACTGTTGTGGCTGTTGTGGCTGTTGAGCTTGTTGTTGGTATACTGGTGCTTGCTGGTGCTGATGAGGTTGCTGGGTATACTGTTGTGGTTGTTGATATTGCTGAGGCTGATATTGCTGAGGCTGCTGATACTGCTGATGTTGAGGAATGGAACCTGCGGAAGCACCAGTAGTATTTCTCCGTGGTGGTGCTGGAAGTGTCTTTGGATCGTGGAGAGATGAAATGGGCCTAACGTGCTGCACTTCTTCACCAGTCTCGTCTTCAGCTACTGGTTTGCCACTTTTTCTTGCTCTTTCGTTCTCTCTTGCAGTCTTGACAGCCTGGTATCCAGTCTTCCCAACGAATTTTGTGCCTTTGGCGGTACCTTTGAGCGTGGCTATGCCAGCTTTCTTAAACGAGTCCTTGTTGTTATTCCAAAACTCGGACATGATTTCACTGTAAAGATGCCCTTTACCAATGCTATATTCTGTACTTTCTCTATTCTATTGCTGCTTCTCAATCAAAAGTGCATGTGTTTGTGCCACTGGCTGCTGCTGCTGCCGCTGCTGCTGCTATATGGAGCACTCACTGCGCACGTATCGTGGTTAATTTCTGCTTCGTCATTTACTGCTGTCAGTTCCTTGGTTGCGAGCACTGGTGGATTATAAGGCTATAGGGTACATACACTGAACAGTATGTTCACCTTTCACTACAACTTCCTGTGCTATTAGAGGCCATAAATCGTTAATTTTTTCTTCCTGTAAGAGGCATTACTTATTTCAATCAAGCAAACTGTGCATTCTAAATATTACATCGTACACCGTCAACTGAAAACTCTCAGCATCATTCCTGGAACCGTTTTCATTTTGCGGTTGCCGGTTCTTGGACAATTTTAATCCGTCAGAGCCTCCATAAAACTGTATTTTATTGTTGAAGTCATCTGATGCCAATATGTTGATCCCATTGCTTGATATCCTAGCAATTTGTAGCTTGCTGAAGTCTATGGATGTGCTGTGCTGGAAATGCTGAAAAAGCGCATCCATTATCTCTAACCTTGGTCTCTCATTAAAAGTGCCACCTTTCTGAGCACTTTCGCCGTCAAAGCCTTTTTGAGATTTATTTAGCTGGTGCACAAATTCAATCAAGTCGTGGTTGGGTATATCTATCTTGATATTGTTTAGTGCTCCAAGACTCGTTTTCACCTTGAACTCCACCGTAAAGTCTCCAAGTTTTCTTAATCCTCTATACTCATCAGCTGCAGTATATTCTTCTGTATTATGATAATAATAATAGTAATTCTTGAGTACTGAATTCGAAATAGATTTGAGAAATTCTGTGTTAAACTTCAAAGGCCGTATGATCACGCTCTGACCTAGACTATTCTCGCACCATTTGATGAAAATCGTGGCAAATTTCGCAAACGTCGTTCGTAAAAGTATGAGTGTATTAAATGAGGGCAAGTCATCTGAATTCGGAATATGATCATTCGCACTATCACTATCAAGCTGTTGTACAAACACAAAATATTGTCTTTTTATATTGACCTCTTTAGGGAACCGCACCATTAAATAACTTATGATAAATGACTTCTTTGACGAGCTATTTGAATCCTCATAGTCCATGACTTCTTGCTTAAAAGATATTTTCAATCTGTGTTTTAATGTTTTCCAATCTACCCTATTGTCGTTGTCCAGCGAACCGTTGGCCAAGCTCGTTGATCTGAAGAAAATTGAGCCCGGAATTAAAGATCCACTGCGAGTGGACATATCCATAAGCACATGAGTAAATAAAGAGCGCAACTGACTATTGAAGTGGCCTCTTGGTACAGAATAGGTACTATCATTACTGCTCTGAAATGCTGGTCTCTGTGATGACCTTCTCGACCGCGGCTGTAACTGTGATGTGGTTTGAGAATCAACAGTAAAGTCTCTTCCATTGAGTATGGGGATACGTGAGCACTTGTACGCATTAAGAAAGCTGTTGTAGAATATGTCTGACATTTGACTAACTGAAACAATTTTTCGGTATTATTATCACACTCGATCTCATCAACTTTATTGAAGCTCCACTCTAGAGGGCAGTTAAAGCTTCTTTCACTCAAATGTTTATGTTTCTTTGTTTATGTTTGGACTTACTGATCGCGCATCTTTTTTTATTGTGAGGATCCACGCGGATGGGTCTTTGCCCCGTTGAAGTGTCTTGACAATATAGAAATATAGAAAACTATTCAGTTTAGAATGACTAATGTAAATTTCCATGAAACCAAACTCTCCTAATTACCAGTCTTCATTTAAAAACATCATGAAAATGAGTATGGTTTTTAAGATCAATTTGTACCCCTCAATTGAGAAGCAAGAACGTAGAATGCTTGGAGACACAACAGAGTTTCAACTTAGATTTATCTATTTTGTACTAGTTGTTCTCAAAACAGAAAAAAAACTAAGAGATTCTACAGACAATACAAATATATATATTAGAAAGACAAGAGCTTTACTAAAGCTTATCATACATTGAAAGTCACGTTATAATAAACCTAATTCATAAAATTAACAACATTGAACTTAAGAAGACAAGGACAAGATAGCATTGACAATGTCACCGTTGTTTTCTCTTAAAGCCTTAACAGCTTTACCTCTGGAGACGTTGGTTTGAGTGATGATGATGTTAATGTCATCTTTGTCCAAACCAGATTCGTCAACTTCACCTTCTTCTTCTTCTTCCTTAGCTTCGGATTTGTCTTCCAAAGAAGCAGCTTGCAAATCAGCAGTAATAGAAGCTGGAGACTTGTCAGCAATGTCGGCACCGGAACCTTGAATAGATTCAGCAGCGTTCTTCAAGACTTCTGGGGAGTTTTCCTTCAATTTAGCTTGAGCTTCAGCAGCTTGCTTATATCTTTCGGCCAAATTTTCCAATTTGGCTTCACCAAAGACAATGTAACTACCAGCTGGGGTTCTGTAGACTTCTGGTCTGTCAATACCAAAAACTTGGTTGTCTCTTCTCTTGAAAGTAACTCTGGAAACACCATCAACTTTTTTCAAACTCAATTTGGCAAAAAGCTTTCTGGCTTTTTTTTCGTTCTTGGAGAAAACGGAGACTTCAGCACCAGCTGGAATTTCTTCGGCAGACATTTTTAAGATTATGGTTCAATTGATTAAATAGATGGGGATTTAGAATGTGTAATTCTTGATTAGCTAAAACGTGTAAGACCTACAGTATATCTAAAAATTTTCGTTCAACACCAATTTTCAACGATTCGACGAAACGCCAACAAGCAACACCGTCGACAACGCAATTGAAAAAAAGAGTGGACGCGAGATCACCCGTCAATAGTAGGTCACGCTTGGAGTCAGATGACCAGATTTCATATTAAAGGCGGGTTACCATTGTGCGCACATATTGCTAACAGCACGCACACAGACAACAATCTTTTATAGTACCACTAGTTGTCTCTGAGTCTCTCAAATTCATGACCGTGCTCAACTGTTAGAGGGCAGAACAAATATACCAGTGATAAACAGAAGGCCATTAGCGCAAAAGACCCATGGTCACAGCACAGTCTATTTCGTTTGATGATCATGAAAGAAAAAGAAAAAGAAAAAGCAAAAAAAGAAACAGTAACTGCAATTTAAATGTCAAAATAATCTTAAAATCAGGAACCATAACCAGAGATACCTACCAAAAAGCACGAATTGGCAACAAGCAAGAAGCAATTACTAATTATAATTAATAATATGTACCTTTAAAATTGCTTTTTTTTTTTTTTTTTTCTTGTTTAAAATGCAACCAACTTTGTTGATCTTTTTACAAATTTAAACTTTTCTATTCTTTTCTAGAAATTATTGAGCACCAAGCGCCGTTCTGCAGGAATTTCGGAAAAATAATAGGGAACGGATTGTGATATATAGGGGACGGAAACCGTTGTCAGCAAGAAGCTGCATATGTGCGCAGCGCATATTGACATCAAGGTTTAAGTTTGCAGTGGAAAAACCTCGTAGCCAAGCGAGTTTTAATATTATCCTTGGGGGCGTGAAAAGAATAAAAAAAAAAAAAAGTGAAAACAACATAAAAAATTATGCATCTCAAAGCAGCAGAACGAGTAATCCCTTTAGTAATGAAACTCTTGGAGCAACAAGTTGGACTTAGTAGTGGGACAATACACAATAATAACTACTAATGGCGTGCTAATCTCCCGGTATTTGCGCGACATCCTCAAGTGCCATTGTACCGAAATGCTGACAAAACCACCAAATCTTAAGTTGGTCTTATAAAAGGGCAATGCATCCCCTCTCACTTCAGCAAATGTTTTCATTTTCTTTCTTGTTGTCTATAATAACTTATTATCTATACATATAACCAATTACACCCTATACATACTACCACAATGGCTGTTCCTCAATTAAAAGACACTAAATTATTCGAGCCATACCAGCTCACCAGTGAAATCAAGTTGCAAAACAGACTTGTTCTTCCACCTTTGACTAGATTCAGAGCTACCCCAGATCACATTCCAAGTGACTTGCAATTGGAATACTATGACCAACGTTCTAGAGAACCAGGTACTTTGCTTATTACTGAAGCCACTTTCGTATCCAAAAAAGCTGGTGGCTACAAAGGTGTTCCAGGTATCTGGAGCGACGAACAATTTGCTGCCTGGAAGAAAATTGTTAACAAAATCCACGAAAACAAATCTTATGTTTCCCTTCAATTGTGGAACATTGGTGCTGCTGCCTTCCCAGCAGTTTTAGCAGAAGAAGGTTCACCATTTAAGAGTGCTTCCGACGGTGTTTACATTGATGAGGAAAGCAAAAAAGAAGCTCTTAGAGTCAATAACCCACTTACCGCTTTGACCGTTGAAGAAATCAAAGACTACGTCAAGCACTACGGTTACGTTGCTGAAAGAGCTGTCAAAGAATCTGGATTTGATGTCCTTGAGATTCACGGTGCTCACGGTTACTTATTCGATCAATTTTTCCAAACCGTTACCAATAAAAGAACCGACCAATACGGTGGCTCCATTGAAAACAGAGCCCGTTTCTTCTTGGAAGTCATTGATGAAGTCATCAGCAAGGTTGGTATTGAGAAAGTTGCTTTCAGATTGTCTCCATGGGCTACTTTCAACAACATGGGTGGCGCTAAATCCGACCCACATCCAGTTGCCACTATTGGTTACATTGTCTCTGAATTGCAAAAGAGAGTCAACATTGCCAGAGCTGAAGGTAAAGGTAATGGCTTTGCTTACTTGAGTACTGTTGAACCTCGTGTCAGTGGTACTGAAGATATCTCTAAGGAAAATATTGTAGGTTCCAACAGTTTCATCAATCTTATTTGGGATGGTACTATCATCAAGGCTGGTAACTTCGGTAAAGAGACCGAAGCTTTAATTGAAGCTATTCAAGATCCTAACGACAAGACTTTGGTTGCTATTGGTAGACCATACATCTCTAACCCAGATTTGCATTACAGATTGAAGAACAACTTGGAATTGACTCCATATGAAAGACCACTTTTCTACGGTTACACCAACTGGGGTTACAACACTTACGCTAGATACGGTGAAAAGGTTGATATCAAACAAGAAGATGCTGAAAAACAATTACCAAAGGCTTTGGCCTAAACAATTTGTTTGTATTCTCTCTAAAAAATTTTATTTTAATATTTACGATACATTTTATTTACACTTTTTCGCTTTATTTAGCTTTGCCTTTCCGTGTTATAGCCACTTCAGTTTAATAGACTAAAATGATACATTTGTAAAAAAAGATTTCCCAGTGGGGTTTTCCTGTAATATGTTGATTTGTTGCTGTACAAAATTCTAACACTAAATTTATTACAACATTTTTAACAAATTAATGAAAAGTTTAAAAATCACCCGATATCTAAAGCACGCGTGGAAGCATTCAAAGCGAATCAATAGAAGAACTACGCTAACGCAAGCTTGTACTCGTCGCGGGGTATGTGGGGCACCAATCATTGACTGGTTCACGAACTCAATTGCACACAATAGCAATTGGGAAGATAAAAGCCTAGTTTAATATTCTGCCAAGGTGAATTTAATGAGCAACAGGAAAACTTGGAAGAAACAAATAATAGGAGATTTCTTGGGGGCACTGTCAGCAATATCGCAATCAAGTACCATCGCTAAAATTTTGAATTGCAATTTCAATCGGAAAAATTGAACTAAACTTTCCAACGGTTTTCCGCATCCAGTGCGTGGAAACGCGTGGACATGCTTCGGAAACAGCATTTTTGGACTTTTTCCGATATCCGAAGAGATTTTTAGAAAGGATGCTGACAAATGTCAGAAAGATGTTTCTCATGTAGTAGCCTCACCATAGTAAACGGCAGAATTGACATCTCTATAAAAAAAATTAATATCCATCTCAATTATTCTTTTTAAAGTTTTTTGATTTCTTGATCTTGGCAATTACCGTTATCCAGAATATTAATACTTAACACAGCAAAATGTCCACCTCTGTCCCATTGAAAGATACCAAATTATTCAAGCCAGTTCAGCTTACCGATGCAATTAAATTGCAGCATCGTTTAGTGGTTCCCCCATTAGGAAGAATAAGAGCTACCGGGGATCACACTCCAAGTGATTTGCAATTAGAACATTATGACAAAGCATCCAGAGAACCTGGTTCTTTGGTGATCACTGAAGCCACTGCTATCTCCAAACAAGCAGGTGGATACCCATACATTCCAGGTATTTGGGATGATAAACATTTTGCTGCTTGGAAGCAAATTGTTGACAAGGTTCATGAGAACAAGTCATATCTTTCTGTTCAGTTATGGAGTATTGGTGCTCCAGCTGACGTAGGTGTGTTAACTGCTGAAGGCTCCCCATATAAGAGTGCTTCGGATGGAATTTACTTGAGCGAAGAAATCAAAGAAAAAGCCCTTAAGTTGAACAATCCTCTTACCGCTTTGACCGTTGAAGAAATCAAAGACTACGTCAAGCAATACGGTTACGTTGCTGAAAGAGCTGTCAAAGAATCTGGATTTGATGTCCTTGAGATTCACAGTGCTCATGGTTACTTATTCGATCAATTTTTCCAAACCGTTACCAATAAAAGAACCGACCAATACGGTGGCTCCATTGAAAACAGAGCCCGTTTCTTCTTGGAAGTCATTGATGAAGTCATCAGTAAGGTTGGTATTGAGAAAGTTGCTTTCAGATTGTCTCCATGGGCTCAAACCAGTGGAATGGAAGGTGCTAAAGCTGACCCACACCCAGTGGTCACTTACGGATACATTCTTCACGAAATGCAAAAAAGAGCTAACAAAGCTAGAGCAGAAGGAAAAGGCAAAGGCTTTGCTTACTTAAGTATTGTTGAACCTCGTGTCAATGGTACAGTTGACTTTGATTCCGACAAAGTTGTTGGTTCAAACGATTTTGTCAGTTTGATCTGGGACGGAAATGTCATTAGAGCCGGTAATTTTGAAAAACATAGAGATGCATTGGTGAAAGCTGTGGAAGATGAAAATGATAAGACATTAATCGCTATTGGTAGAGTTTCTATCTCTAACCCAGATTTGGTACACAGATTGAAGAACGACTTGGAATTGACTCCATACGACAGATCCCTTTTCTACTCCCACACTAACTGGGGTTATAATAGTTACGGTAATTATGGTGAAGGGCCTGTTATTGCTAAGGAAATTGCTGAAAAACAACTTCCAAAACCTTTGGCATAGATATTCTTTTCAAGGACCGTTTTTATTCGTGTAATCTTAATATACTTTTTAGACCTTAGATGTATCAGCTTTGAAATGCAACTTTTGTAAACTCTCGTTCGGATAGACCGATCATCAAATTGAAACTCCTTTCTTATAAGTGGCAATCTGCGAGCAAAATGTAGGTTTCTCTCTTATTTCTCTCTCTCTCTCTCTCTCTCTTTCTTAGTAAACTTGCCTCACAAGCAAGTGTTCGGTCTCAACGGACGTACGCGCATGTTGGTAAGTCGCTCATGTTGGTAATTCGGACGTAACAGTAGTCTTGATAGCCCCTTTCATTTAACCAGCTACCAATGTACTGGAGGTATTTGAAGTGCGTTCAACAAAACAAATAGCTACCGTTAGGTAAAAAAAAAAAGAAGAAAAAAAGAGCAAATCAATATCCACAAACCTTCGGCAGATTTCTCTTAATCATTTATTCATTATCCGAGCATAAGCAATTTTGAGTTGGTATTAGATTTCATGCAACTTGATAGGAATTTGCCGGTTATCTGCGGAAAGAATTTGAAGATATCCTCTAACTGCGTAAGCTATAAATGCGTCTAATGCTGGTTACTGACTCTAAACCAACAAACCTTTCGGGCCTCTTTTTAATGTGTCTATAAAGACTTTTTTTTAGTTTTTTAAATAAAAGTCAATGCTTTTGATTCAAAGATTTATGCTTCAGATGGCTAAAATGTCCCAGCCTTTCAACTCACCGGTCAAATTAGAATACAAAACAGGCTGGTTCTTCAACCAATGACCAGATTTAGAGCATCACCAGAACACATTTTAAGTGATCTACAACTTGATTATTATGACCATCTTTCCAAATAGCGCCTCCAACTGTGTCTAGGTAGGTGAGGAAAGTAAACAGTTGGCAATTAATAATCCTTTGAGTGTTTTAGCAGTTGACGAAATCAAAGAATATGTTTCAGAATACAGGAACATTGCGAAGAGGGCGGTGGAAGAGGTCATTGCTCAAATAGGGGTTGGAAAAGTGGCATTTAGGTTGTCGCCATGGGCCACCCCTAATGGTATGAAAGGGGCTAAATCAGCCACACATTCAGTAGTCACCTATGGCTACACTATACATGAACTACAAAAAAAAGTTAATAAAGCTAGGATTGAAGGCAAAGGCGCTGGAATTGCTTATTTCAGTACTATTGAGCCTCGTGTTAAGGTTGTTGAAGATGTAGCTGTCAATGCTGGGAATTTTGAAAAAAATAGAGATGCGTTAGTTGAGAAGGTTAAAAAAAAATAATGAAAAACATAAATCTTTGACTGCAACTGGTAAGCCGTATGCCTCCAACCCTGACATATATGAAATATTGAAGAGAAATGTACAATTATCACCATATGAAAGATCGCTCTTTTACATAACTACTAACGGGCGCTATAATTCATTTGGTAAATACGGTGAGGGCATTTGTATAGAGAAAGACGTGGCCTTAGAGTAGGTACCAAACCCATTAATTGAAAAAGAAATCAAATAACAGTTAAACATAGTTCTTGTAAGACCTGAAATTGAGCTTCAACCCATGATTATCTTCCTCAATAATTTTTATATAAGTTGATTAGGTATTCTTTGCTGTCAGCCACCTTCTTGTAACGAGTCGCTATTACGTGCGTCCACCAAATATATTTCACCGTATTGCTGCACAGTGCTGTTCTTGTCAGCCGGAGAAAAATTGAACTCAACCTTAACGCATTTTTTTTCTTGCTGATTTGCTTTTCCGTGAAGGTTAAAATGTCTATGGTGCCAAAAAACTTGTAGAACATAGAAAAAGACCCTTTCATGAAGCAGTCTGATTTGCCGCAAAGTGAAGTGAGTGTACTAGGCAGGCCTTATTCACATAATTACAGTCGCAAGAGCTCTTATGATCTTTGAAGGGATAAGGCTCTACCCTTGTTACAGATGTTGGTTTGATTTAAGCGTATTTTTACGAAACTTTTGCTTATTAATATAGATGTTTTTATGCGCCCCGTTGAACTAAGATTAGGTTTACTTACATTTGTGCTCCACACTTTCTTTTCCACTGTTGAAATTTGTCATGGCGTGTTGATATCCCCATCTGTGCAGGATTCTTTGAGCTTACAAATATACCCATACCACAGACTTCAGAAAACATTATATGAGAAGAAAAATTCCCCAATTTATAAATTTATTACATTTATTAAAATCTTTTTTTCTCCTTTTATCATCCTACCTCTTTATAAAGAAAAATGACCGTTACATCTCTCGAAAACACAAATCTCTTCAAACCTCTCAAGCTTACCAATGAGATCACCTTGCAAAACAGGCTTGTACTACCACCTTTGACTAGAAATAGAGCTACAATTGATAGTGTTCCTAGCGACCTCCAATTACAATATTATGATAGCGTTTCTAAAGAACCAGGAACTTTAATAATTTCTGAAGCTACTTCCATTACCCCAGATTCAGGTGCTTGGAAATATGTTCCAGGAATCTGGAACGATAGACAAGCGGCTGCATGGAAAACAATTGTTGATAAAGTCCATGCAAATAAATCCTTTTTTGCTCTCCAATTATTTCACTCTGGTGCTGCTGGCCAAGTTGAGGTCTTAGCTGAGCAAGGTTATCCATTTAAAGGTCCTTCTGATGGCGCTTATACAGAAGAAGAAAAACTACAGGATGCCATCAAATACAATAAGCCACTTAAGGGTCTTTCTGTTGACGAAATCCATGATATCGTGAAACAATTTGGTGAACTTGCTGCCAAAGCGGTTGAAGTATCTGGGTTTGATATTGTTGAGATCCATTCTGCCAATGGGTACTTACTCGATGAGTTTTTTCAGGCCAAAACAAACAAAAGAACTGACGAGTATGGTGGATCAATTGAGAACAGAGCTCGATTTGTGTTGGAAATTGCTGATGAGGTTATTTCAAGAATTGGAATTGAAAAAACCGCTCTTAGATTATCTCCGTGGAGTACCTATAATGGCATGGAAGCTGCTGCTGCCGATCCACATCCAGTGGTTACTTACGGCTACGTAGCTCATGAGTTGCAAAAAAGGGTTAATAAAGCTAGAGAAGAAGGTAAAGGTAATGGATTTGCATATTTGAGTCTTGTTGAGCCTCGTATTCATGGTGCAGTCGATTCAGATAAAGGCGCAACAAATGAGTCTAATAATTTTATTGAGCTTATCTATGATGGGTATCTTGTTAAAGCAGGCAATTATGGCAAAAATAAAGAACAATTGATTGAATCAGTTAAAGATGATAGAACTTTAATTGCAATAGGTAGACAATACATATCCAACCCAGACTTGCACTACCGATTGAAAAATGACTTGGAGCTAACACCTTACGATAGATCAACCTTTTATGTTAACAATAACTGGAACTATAGCACTTATGGAAGGTATGGTGAAGGAAATCTTTATGAAAAAGACGTTGCTGAAAAGCAGATTCCTAAACCTTTGGCATGAGAAGTCTACAATTATATTGATAAACTATTAGAATGTTGGGTAGTGCCATTGCTAGTTGCTTTCTATTTAATACATAAGAATCAATAATCTTTTTCTTTTTATCTTTGATGAATACTACCTAGAGTCTTGTCGTAGAGATACTTTTAGAAGATCTTTCGAACCTTTTGCAAACCGTAGTGTAATGGTGAACCTTGTGAGCCGTCACACACTTACATAGTTTTTGCATATGACTGCTTGCGCATTCAAAAGGCCCTTTTATACCCCCAATCATTTACAACAACCACCAGCCTCCTCCTTGGTTATGCCCATCTTTGGTTCTCATAAATGAATCGTCAACTTACATTTCATTATTAAGCGAAGCAGAAAACACAAGTATAAAACAACTTTGTGGGATTGGCGAGGCGTAATTGCCGGTTTGGTATTTTTGTCCGTAGATCTCCGAGACCCTAACAAAATTATTGATCTTGATGAAGTCCGTATATTAAAAAAAAAAAAAAAGCAATTGAAGATCTAGCATTTTATAAGTTGAAAAATTAACTATATAATTGGATAATTGGCTCATATTTCCGATTAATCCAAAGTTAATTCTGCTTCATTATTCTTTTTTCAAATTCATACATCTTGACTTCCTTTTTTTTTACAAGAGATGAGGAATCCGTTAAAAAAAATGGGATATTGAGCAGCTATACCGTTGAAGAGATCAAAGACGTTGTACGGGAATTTGGCGATGCTGCTGAAGGTTCCATCAATAGAGCTGGTTTTGATGTTGTTGAAATTCACGGTGCTCATGGATATATTATTGACCAAGTTCTCTGAGCTGCTGAAAACAAAAGAAACGGCCAAAAATGGAGGATCCATTGAAAATAGGGCACATTTCTTTTTTTTTTTTTTTGGAAGTCGCTGATGAGTTGATTATTAGAGTTTGCATCGAAAAATTTGGCTTCAGGTTGTCACCATGGGCCACTTTGGGAAGCATGGAAGGAGCTAAAGCTAATCCACACCCAGTTGTCACTTATGGCTACATCATCCAAGAAGTGCAAAAAAGAGCTAACAAAGCCAGATTTGCGTGATAGATTAGAAAAGGGGCTTGAATTAACTCCGCATCAAAGACCGTTCTTTTGTTCTCTGACAAATTGGGGCTATAATACTTTTTCGGGATACGGCGAGGAAAACAAATTTGAAAAAGATATTGCCGAAAGACAACTACCAAAGTCATTAGCTTGTGTGAGAAACTATTTTTTTTTTTTCCAAATGTATTTTGGGATCCTGGTGGTGTTCCTGGCATTCGCACCACATTCTCTGCTGAGGCTTTAGTTTTTTTTTCTTTTTTTTTTGGGTATTTTTCTTTCTCTTAATTATTATAAACACACACTATTGCCTCTATGGAATATAATTAAATATTTATTTTTGCGCCACAATTGCCTTCTTACACTAGAAACATACGTAGTGCCTCGGGGTAAATTTCATGCCAAAATATTAACTATGATGTGCAAAAAGTTTTCAAACATCTGGCTCAATGAGCTGCAAAAGCGTTGGGAAAGTTAGCAGTAAATCTGTCAGACACTGATTTCATATTTGGCTGCACAGCCATGTCCGCGAAGCCGGTCGATATATGGGTTGTGGTGTAAACGCTAAGCGCAGATTGGAGCAACATGGATTAGATAAAGCTTATCTGACAATCAGAGAAGAGTGGAGCCAAGCCATAGCTTTTTGTCTTGTGAATTGACCAATATAATGAATATTAGATGAATCTATAAAAAAAAAAAAAATAAAAAAAAAAACAAGTTTAAAATTTAATACATAATATATCTGTCTCATTTTAAGGCAGTTCCGCGAATCACTTTAAAACCAGAAATAGTTTTGAGGCATTAGAGATATGTTTGAGGTTAATATTAGTTCTTCATCTTGCTAAAATCTATCTGATAATCTTAAGATTAAAGTCCCACATCAAATCTGGGCAAGAATACAAAATCCTGCATACTCCTGCATTTTGGCAGGCGTTTTTCTTTACACTGGCTCTCTCGATAGACAGACAGACAGACAGACAGACAGATAAATAAATCAAAAATTAGTAAAGCTAAAGTAATGCCGACTAATTGGCGTCATCAAACATGACACCCATCAGCGTATTCGCCAAGTCCTAGTCTGGGACATCCAAGAGAGTGTGAAACCTTATTGGTAGTGGCGACAAAATTGCATTTTTCATGACGATAAAACCAAAAGATTTTATAAAGTGTGCTAAAACACAAACACTGAAATCAACTTAAAAGGTAAACTGATAGAGAAAAAAAAGTAGTATGAAAGTTGGTACTCATAAGGAGGTGGTTGTCTTTGCTTTTAGCATCTGATGTACCCTTAGTTAAACCTACTTTTAAAGTTTTCACCGTCGCTAATTTTCTTAGCAGATTGATCACTATATATAGGCGTATAGGTCATTTAAGCAAAGTTAGCCCTATTTTAGAAAACCGCAATGATTGCTCAAATAGATAGTTGGGGAAAGAAGAAACACATCGGGTTTGACACCTTATTGATATTTATCATTAACGTCTGTCCTAGCTCACTTACTTTCATTAATAAATCAAATCTCTTACATTAGAGTGACTCCAGAAATAATACGCCAGGACTATAATTCTTTAATTACGCTAATATGAATTATACAATTAGTAATGATACTAGCCGTCGTATTCGTTGATAAACTGCAGTATAAATGAGTGGATAGTTTTAACTGCAAAAATAAACCTGCTATCGACAAATTAAAGCTTAGTTTAAGCTTTGGGGTGGCACAATTTTAGATGCTCAGTAGACCTATAAGTAGGGAGCTGGTGGAGCTCACTGAGACTATCGGAGGTGTAAGCATTCAGCTTTTTTATACTGTCAAGAGTATGCATATATTTATATAATTTTATAAAAAAGCAAATAGAGAATTAATTCATATTGCAACAAAAACTTAAGCATGTTTCTAAATTGGGAAAAGGAATCTTAAAAACTTGCTATTCATCTTTGTACGGACTTGTACAAAGGTGTCAAAAGTTGTGTGTTTTCATTAAACAGGTTAGCACTGCAATATATATATACATAGCCCATTCCATTCGAGCCTCCTATTCAAGTTTTGAAAGATATTACAATTCATACAAAAAATATAACACATATGATATTAATTTATCTTACAGAGACAATAATGCTTTAGAGCCCTAATAGAAATAATAAATGGCACATTAACAATATTGTACAGCAAAACCAGCGGGAGTGACTTATTCACAGAAAGCCGTATGAGACGCACCAATAAGCATATATGATGTGCGACAGGCAGCAAGGGAAAACATATACTATGCTACCCAATGCACTATAGTGGGCTTGAATTACTCTTTAAATATGCTGTGCTTAACTACGACACACTGTGTTTCGAACATCGCATTATTGTTCTGTTAAATTTAGTTTTACAAAGACGAGAAGCACTTATCTAAAATGAGGCTAAGTTTCGCAACCCAGGGACCAATCTAGGCCGGCCTATTGCCAATGATTGTCAGGTAATATGGATCTTCGCTGGTGTTTCTTGCTTGGAAACCACGCAATAAAAACACCTTTTATTTTTTATTTTTTATTTTTTTTTTTTTTTTTGGCATTTGTATGTAGTGCATTTCGAGCTTTCCATATCAAGTAAAAAGCGATATTCCCGAGAAAGTGAAACCATTCCACAAATGATTCGAGCATTTGTTTTCTAGTTTTGTTTGCAAATGACAAGCAAAACTAATATTGATGACCATGGTACTAATTTCATAATAATAGCAGTAGCCTAAGATAGGAGCATTGTGGTGGGTGGCACTTAATGAGGCTAGTGGTATTAAAGGTGTTTAATGTATTTCTTCCAGAGCCATTGACATTCTTAGACAGTATTATCTAAATGTCTTAATTAACTTAAGACATTTAGATTGTTTGCACTAATGTAGCGGCCAATGAATGCGTCCTGATCAGATGGCAGATCGCTGCACAGGATTAATCAGAGACACAATAAAATTTTGGTTTGGTTATGTTTTTCTTTTTTCAGTTATAGAGCCGATTTGCGAGTTCGAGTTGGTGCCTGACAATGTATTTTTGCTCCAGCAACCAAACATGTTTATAAATCGAATGCTGGAGCATAAGTGTTTAAGAATAAGCATCTTGTTGAAAATTGATAAAAAAACAAATAACTATTGGAGTCTTTGTTCATGAGCCAAATGTAAAGCTAAGTGTTTTTAGTAATTGCGAGAGAGGAATGCACTTTACGGCAATGACAGCTTAAATTAATTACGAGGAAACAACAACATCAACAACATCAATAACACAAGACGAATTGAATATGCTTCAAAAGAAATTAATGTAAGATGGTCAAAAATGGATTAAGGGATTTGGCGATCAGTGATTTTTACCGCATCAAATAAAACTTAAATTTGAAATCTAGCAGATACATGTATATACATGCAAAACTACATATAAGTACACATACAAAAACATGCTCTTACAGATAGATACAGGTCCATACAGTAAAGTGAATGTTGCCCTATGAGCCCCTCGGTACTTAATAGTGTCGCTATGGCCGACACCCGAAAAAGAGAGTAATTTACTTTGTTCAACAACAAAGAATACAGGAAGTACATCAAGCTAAAAGTCTTGACACAATATCTCTTTTTAGGGGCTCGTGCCCCAAATTTCGACAAACATATCACTAATACTAACAGGGAAGCATTTTCATAGACAAAAAATGTGCACTGTATTACTGCAGGGTTGTGTGCTCCGTCAGAACGGTCCTTCTATAACGAGACGCTGCACTTCAAAATAGGGTTTAGGCGCTGGATGTAACAAACCCTCACCGCACCGCCCGCAAACTGGAAATTACAGCGAGCAAATAATAAAAACCACAGAAAAACAAGAACAAAAAATAACGAAAAACAACAACAGCGAGATCCTTACATGCAATATTGATTGCCGGCCGTTGGAAAGGAGCGTAGTAAGCAGAGACTGTAGTGACACATTTGTAACACCAAAAGTGGTCAAGCAAAGAGACTAGCTGTATCTCAAAACTCACATTTGGGAGAAATAAAATAGTAAGTTACCGATGAACTGAGGCACTACTATTATAATAGACCGACACCTACGGTACAACGGCCGATTGTGGTAACAGAAAATTGCCGACCCAGCTTAGAGAAAACTAACTATTGATCACTTAGCCGGGAATTATAATCCGGACGTAGTTATAAAATAGTGAGCTATTACGGCCGTACGGGGAGAAGGATGGCCATTGCTTTTCAAATATATGAACGAGTAACGAGCGACTATAAATAGTCTGAAACAATCAATTATACCAGACCATGCACCATATAGTATAGTCTGCTGTTATTTTCTTCGTTTAAAGCTGCTAGCAGGTAGCTCAGGTGAGATATTAAAGCCGTCAATGTTATGTAGTGATAGCTCGCATTGCTTCTTTTCCCTATTTATCTGTTACGTCTTGATGTTTGTATCCATAGCAAACCGCGTCTGGGATAGCTGATCTTTGCTTACTATAGTTTCGTTTAAAGCTCACGGGAGATATTTTTTTTCTAGTTTTCTTTTACTGTACTATGAATTTAAAAATTTAATTTCGTTTGCCGCTTACCCATTTAGTTGCTACGATTCTTTACCAATGCCCTTGTGCTTATACAAAAAAAAAAAAAAAAATTTCATGATACAGTTTACGACACTATAGCTATTTGCTTCAACACGGAGCTCTGTAACAGTTGCCCGTTCAAGAACGACCAGAAATAAAATAGAGCACATAAAGTTGGAGCTCGCCCAGGTAGCACGTGGCAGCGGCTGGTGGTTGGGCACAAAACCCGATGCATATTACGGAAAACTACAGGAGCCAACGCTTGTCACGCACTGGGACGACAGCACACGCCGTCCTACTGGTATTTCTCGCCAGAATGGGCAACTGAGATCGGCGGTCCTTCAGATGAGCGGCAACCAAAGACGAGGATCTGCAGCAATAAACATAAATAAAAGCAAAAAAAAACACCTCAAGTATAAAATCGCATGTTGGAGTCTGCATGACGCACAGAAACGCAATGCATATGATATAAACAAGAAAATAAAAAGGTGCTTCGAGGAAATGACGATGAGCTTGCTGCAAGTCATCATGCACGGCTCATCATCATATGAAGAAATCAAATGCGCTTTGCGTTTGGCAAAAAAAAAAAAAAAAAAAAAGAAAAAAAAAAAGCCACTAGGCGCTAGTGCACCATGCAGGATGCCGCTGTAGTAGTGCCTTGGTCGTATTGTATCTTGTCTGAGGTCTCCCAGGTGAATCAGTAAAAACAGATGTCCGAATAAATAAGTAAATAATGCATAACTGAAAACAAAACAAAAAAAAAAAAAGAGGATAAGTTGATCTGTTGAGAGAGTACAGTACTGTTTGTCTGTAACATCTGTGGGTTGGTTGAATAGAAGTTGTTACAGTATCTTAAATATAGCTCGTTTGTTTTAGTCGCTTGTGTTTGAATTGCGCACTGGGAAACCTGTGAATTCACAAGAACAGCAGTGCCTCAACAGTTGGTAGGCCGATAGCCGGTTCACATTAATTGATTTTTGGCAGCTAATGACTAGCGAATAGCCATGGCTATTAATGGGCCCAGACACAATCATAGTTAGCTTGTATGCTTGTATTTCTGTCTTGCTGTCTGTGCTACAATTCACTCCGTTGTCACGGTCCTCCGCTTGTACCACTGCTTCTAATTGATCTTCGCATCACTAAACCGCCTGCCCCATTGACATAATAAACACTAATAATAATAGTGTGTCGTTTTAATCCTGAAGCATTCTCACGAAAATCGCCAAATATTTTCGTATGACGACAGCCCGGTTTCTGCCCATTGCAATATTACCTTCCCCATAATTTCATTTGAAATTATGAAATTGGCCATTATAAACTGTTTCCTTTGGCAAACAAGACTCACCATACATATCGCATACCCTCTGTACAAACATAAGCGTAAGCAGCAGTATTTCTTATATATTTAATCTTACCGCTGCTTTTGGGTAGAAAAAGCGAGCAGCGTAATCGAACGTGCAACAGAAAGTTTAGACAGGCGCTTACAGGCGCTTACTGATTCAAAGAAAAAAATAAAAAAAAAGAAAAAAAAAGTTTTTCTCGGAGGCAACCTGCGATTGTGTATTGCGTTTGAAACAAATCAATCGATCTGTTATTTTGTCTCTTTTATTTTTTAGCATCTTTTTTTTCTCTTCTGCTCTTTTTTCCTTTTTTTCTGTTTATTAACTCGTCCATTTGGAATATTCTTTTCTCGATTGAATTTTCATTCAAGTACTACTGAAAAAAAAAAAGGTTTTTCTTCTTTGTCAATTCAAAGAGTACATTGTCTTTTCTGATCTTGATGTTTAGTACTTAACATAGTGGGTTCGCATACCAGCAACTATTACTATAGTAAAGAAAACAAGACAAGAAAACTATAGCATGACAACATATTCTGACTCACCGGAACATCTGGCAATGGAAAACTCCTGGATATCGAGCAATGATAGTAACCTTGTCAAAACATTTATCAAAAAGTCCAAGCATTTGTTCTCGAGTAAGCAGAGCGTCTCGACTGATCCATCCGCCATCGCGGATTTGAAGGCAAACAGCGATCCCGGGCACGACTATTGTTCAGTCCTATCGTATCCATTGGACCTTGCCGGTGAATTGACATTCATTCATCATAGCAATAGCAAGGAGTTTGTGGCAAGATACGAAAACTCATCAAATAAGGCTAATTACAAAAAAATATTCAGTAAATTGAAGACAAAGAGCTCGAAATCCTTTAGCGCCGAGGAATTACACCATAACTACTGCCGGCAGCAACCTAACCTTTACGACCCGCGCCAGCATCTTCATCACAACACCACAAGCAGTATCAATATTGACAATGACAAGACTATACTGCTATCTGATTTCAATGTACCTACAGTTCAGTTCTCAACCACCACTAACACTAGTGCCGTCACCCACCCACACAAATATTTGCAACTAAACAAAAACTTTAGCCAGAAATCTCTTAGATCTCATCTTTCTATACCTACAATAGCATCTCAAGATTCTTCAGTGTCCTCTATTGAAAGCAGCATATTTTCCCATAATGTTACCGCAAATAATAGCAGTATATCTTCAACTTCCGGAAGCAACCTTGTAAATAGATCACAACAAAGTATTGCCCAAAAGAAGCAGCAACTTGAACTCTCTTCGCCTTTCTCAAATTACAATCCTGAAATTGTTAATTTGTTTCTGACGCTTGCAAATGATGAATTCCAGCTAACCTTCTCAAGCTTTAAACATTTCTACACAAGCCAAAACAACAGCTTCGTATCGGATGAGCACCTTACACACATTTTCTCACAATTTACCAGCAACTCGGAAAATACAATGGGCTTTAAAGAATTTGAACAGTTTCTTTCTTCAAATGAATTTAACAGCCCATTTCGCAGTGATTTGGCTCTTGAGGATTACTCAAGACCAATCAATGAGTACTTTATCTCTTCGTCTCATAATACCTATTTAATTGGAAGACAAGTTGGTGGTGTTTCATCTATTGATTGGTACATTCACACTTTGAAAAAAGGTTGCAGATGTGTCGAGATTGACATATGGAACGGTGACAATGGGCCAGTGGTAAGTCATGGGCTTACTTTGACATCTTCTGTGTCTTTAACAAAAGTTGTTCAGATAGTGAAGGAATATGCATTTGTAGCTTCTGATTTACCTTTGATTTTGTCAGTGGAAATTCACTGTAAGAAAGCTTACCAATTAACTGTCAAAAAAGTGTTGATTGATGGCTTAGGCGATTTGTTGTTAACGAAAAGTTTAACAGAAAGCGGCGCAGAAGATCGTTTACCTTCTGTTGCAGAATTACGAAATAAAATTTTAATCAAAATCAAAAGATCAAACTCTTTTGTCTCTAAAGAAGCTGGTTCTTCTACTAATAGTTTAATTGGAGCTGTATTCACATCTGCGTCAGCAACAACAGAAACTGCAGTTACCGCCTCTCACAGTGTTACACGTTCAACCAATATTGCAGTCACCCATCCTTCTACTTCTGGATTCTTTTTCAATGGATCCTCATCTTCTTCCTCATCTTCATCATCTAGTGATTGCTCATCAGGTGAAATTGATTCTGATAATTTCCATTACAAAATCACGACAGTCTCGAGACACAAAAAGAAGCAGAAACAATCTAGCTTCAAAATAATACCCGAATTATGTCAGATGAGTCATTATGTTTATGGTGTAAAATTCAAAGGTTTCGAGCTTCATGAAGCTAAAACTTTTAACCATTGCTTTTCTTTCAGTAATCGTAAACTTTCTTCAATGCTTAAAAACTCATCAAAAAATGCTCTTTCAGTTCACAATCATAATTTGAATCATCTAATGAGAATTTATCCGGCCGGATACAAGATTACATCTAAAAATTTTGATCCTATTCCATTTTGGAAGTTTGGTTGTCAATTGGTTGCCACAAATTGGCAGACATATGATCTAGGTGAAGAAATTAACGAGTCAATGTTTAATTATGGAAACAAGGGTGGTTACATTTTGAAGCCAGAATATTTGAGACACGCCAGTACTGAAAAGAACCGTTTGATTAAGAACTTTAATATTAGCAACAAGTATATCAAAAGTCTCAAATTTTCTATTGACATAATCTCTGCTGAATTAGGCTCCGATTTAGATGTTGACTCCCCGTATGTTACACTCCAAGTACTTGGGCATGATGGTCATTTGGCAGATGTGCAGTATTCAAGTTCTGTTAAATGCTCACAGTCGCCTTACAATACACAAAATTTTGGCAACAACAACTGTCCCGCATCCTATTATGAAGAAGAGTCAATTTATAAAACTGGTGCTTCTCATCTGATTAGCAATCAGCCAGTTTGGTCCACAAACTTCAGTGGCCAGGTTGAAAAGTGCTTAAAAGAATTTATCTTTCTCAAATTCACAATCAACAATGAGAATTATAATTATTACAATTATATCAATGGAAACTATATTGGGAATAGCGATTATAAGGCATCATTAACTGTGCGCTTGATGTACTTAAATCAGGGATACCGCTTTTTACCATTATACGATACCAAAGGAAACGAATTGCCAAACAGCAAGTTGTTTGTCAAAATTAACGTGGAAGAAACTTGAGCATGAACGCATGACATATACACCAACCATGAGCTCTACGTAGTTTCTATTGCGATTCAAGTCTATTATGACTTATAGATTTTTCATCGAAGTTTATCTTATGAACTAATTGTTTGCCATATGTTTATGAAATTTTAATGTTACTAGATTTTTATTATTGTTCTTTATTTGTCACTTAATATTTACGAAACAGTTGCACATTTTACTTTCCTTTGTTGTTCGGTTTTGTTTTTCCTTTTTTTTTTTTTTTTTGCTTTTGCTTTCTAGTTTTTTTTTTTTTTTTTGCTGGATAATGTTTTTGGCTTCCTTTTTTGACTTAAAATTGCATTTCAAAAGTTTCATTTCTTTGTTAGTTCAACCAACTAATACCTTAATAATTTTAATTTTTACGATACATTAATACCACCAATCATAACACTTACAAAACCCATGGTCTTATCTTTCATAATTTTTGGTAAGTTTTTCTCGTATCTCATGCTTGGAACATATGCTTACCTGACGAGTATGTTTAAAACAGTTGAAAACATAAGCAATGAAGGTGGAAATATTGCTCGAAAGTAGACTTGTAAGTATATCCTCATGGTACGCTTCAGATGAAAAAGCTACAAGACTGTAAGGCGAGTTTGTTAATGAGTAATTTGCCAAACTGGGTAACGTAAGCTTTTTAATACTAAAAATTGATAGCTACCGCTTATTAAAAAGAGAAAAAGTTAGGCGAATGTACTCATGAACCGGAACTTTCCAGGGTGATGCACGACATTTACTCAATACAGGCTAGAAGTAAATGGATCCGCACTCTAGCCCCAAATAAACTTCTAAGAATCTTTTTTTTTTTTTTTTTTTTTTTTTTTTTTTTTTGATTTTAACGGCCTGCTGCAGCGTGTGCATAAAATAGAATTTCAATGAAGAGTTTCATGGGATCCGTCTAAGTTGCGCAGATTGTACGCAGCATTAACATGATAGCCATCAGGTGTTTGATTTGGTAATGGCGGCCAGTTTGTTTTAAGGGTATTGCGGCCAATCTAATTATCAGCTAATTAGATTTTTTGATTATATTTGAAAAAATTATTCTGCTAAACAATGCCATCCTTAAACTTGCCCAACATTCGCTACATTTGAAACTTTGATTGATCGACATATTGGCAAATATGAGTTCTAATTGTACGTTGCGAGATACTCAGCATATACAGATCCAGACAGACTATATTATAGTGTAGTATCGTTCAGTTTTAGGGCGGAATTCCAAATCATGTCAATTTTTTTTTTTTTTATTCAACCGCTAAGATCGTTAAGTTTCTTCTTTTTCGCGTGAGCCTCGGTAGAACCAAATCCAAAAGAAAACATTCAATTGAACTAAGCGCTCTTAACGTACAGATGTGATTTTCGATCCGTGTCACATTACTCGCTAAATGTTGATTTTGCAGATTTCCCGAGCTCCACCTATCCATGTTTTTTTTTTCTTGAAGTGGGCGTTCAACTTAGGCGCCATTACATTGGAACAAGCGCACATATGCGTCTAGGAGCATACAATTCACGTGAACTCCAGAGTCTAACAAATATCGAAAAGTGCCAAAATATTGAATGAGGTTAATATGAAGATGTCCTGTCTTCGCTTTTTGAACTAAATTATTAATAGCTTTGAGCCAAACCAGCAATAACACTGAATTTATGATTCTAAAGCACTATACATTAAATACCGAGAACACTTTTGGGTCAAAGAGATAATATTCGAAGACTAATTGCACTTGAAACTTGAGCACTAATCAGCATTTCTATCCTTAGCGCTAATGAGGACTTGACTTTTTTTAGACGCTGACAAAAAATATTTTTTCTCTTGATAACCTAGAATGAGCTATGGGAACTCCATACCAAATTCTAAGGTAGAGCAAGACAGCAGGAATGTTCAAGCATACACCAGTGAAGATATGAGTTCAAACTCTGATCATAACAATAGAGAAGTTGTGCAGCATCAATATAATCAGTCCATAGAACAAGCGCCAAAAAGCTTGAGAACGTACGGGGATACTGAAATAGCAAGCCAGAGACAATTACAACCAAAATTGTATGGGGATGGTGCTTACAATAGAGCGCCTCCAAGATATGCTCGTCCACGATTTTCACATCCGAATCAACATCATAGTCGATTCTCTAGCCCGCATTCACAACCACCACCACCACCACCTCCTCCTCCTCCTCCTCGTTCTCAGCGGCTACCGCCACACCAGCGCTTTTATCGTGGTCCTCCTCCAAGACGGCCTGAAAGATCTAATAGGCCAAGTCATTATGACCGACCAATTTATGGTGTGCGCGGGTATCTGTCACATAGGCCGCCCCCACTGCTGGATTACAGCCGTCGGGTTCCACAATATCATCCGTCTTTTAATAGTAGACCGGTGCCCGATATGAATCCATACTATCAAAACAGACCTACAAATTCATATCCTTCTTCTATGTCTCAACAACATCATAAGAGTGAAAATCATTTATACTCTAATGATGATACCGGATTGTCAGTTTACGAAGTCACCGAGGAAGGAGAGCCAACAGAAACAGTCATTTTGACCCATCAAAGGGTTGATCAGGGACAATCAAGTACTAAACTTGAAAGACTTTCTAACAATGGAGATGGTCAGTCTTCACATCTAAGTATAAATAGCCCAAATGGTTCAGATCGAAATACAGATGCAAATGTTGACCATACAATTAATAGCCAATACTGGGCTTCTCATCCAGGTCGTTATCACGACTATGACTTTCCTTCCCCTGACTATCACGACTATCACGACTATCAGTATGCTAATTCTAATATTGATGAACAACATCATGGCTATGATGATGAACCAAGCGAGGACCAAACAGTAACGTATGAAAGGAAACACATTCATGGACGACAAATTAAGCAAATCACATATCACGGTGAGCCACGAGACGCGGAAGAAGATGCTACGACAGGCACTTCCTCTAAAGATTTGGATACTGAGCAGGAAACGCATACAGAAGAGAGTAATGGAGTCAAGGCTCTTGCGGAATCTGGCGATTGCTGGGATGATACAAGCATGCAAAAGGATAGCAAAGATACTCAGGCACCGTCTGAAGATTTAAAGCACGAAGAAATAATTACTGGTAGTGATGTGGACGATAACAATCAAGCTGAAGATCATGTAGCTCTAGATAGAAATCGCGTTTACCTAGAAGAGCTGATGAAAGAAGTGCAAGCGCTTAATCAGTCGATATGGGATAAAGATAAGATTACTTGTTATATTGAAGACAAAGCTCGAAAATTGGAAGCTGAATTTGAAAAAGTGTATGAGAAAGCACAAACGGAAGCAATCGAGGTAAAGCGTAAAGTTATAATGGAAGATTTTCAAAAAAAGAAACAGTTAAGGAACTTGGTACTGACGGCGCATAACATCAATAACAACGAGTTTACTAAAATACAGTTGTTTGCTGCTATTGATGGCCGCTATGCTCCGCGTGACGAAATTGCTGAACGAAATGCACTGCTTTTGGCCTTTGATGAAATGCATAACAAGAAAGATGCTTCCTCATACGGGTTTTTTGAAAACGCACTACTATTTATCCGCGCTCGAAACTTTGCTGCTAACCATAATCATGAAAATGGGCCTGCTACGCTCGAGCGGCTTAAGCGTAAGTTCCGCGATGATGAACAAAAGATCGATAAAGAAACTATATCTAAACGGAGTAAGATTAAAAAGGATATAGAGGAAAAACAAAAGAAGTCAAGAATAGAAGAAAAGCTGAGAAAGGAAGCTCTTGTTGCGAGACAAGAAGCAAGAGAAAGTGTGCAGGTGGAACAATTGAAGAAAGAAATGTTGGAAAAGGAAAAGGCTATGTTAGAAAAACAGATTTTTTATGGAGAATTGATAGCTGAAGGTAAAAGAAAGAAGGAGGAGAAGGAAATGATTACAGAAGGTCGACTTGAGAAAGAGAAGTTTGAAAAAGAGAGAACTGATGAGATAATTGAGACAGAACGAGATCAAAAAGAAGCAATGGCTCAAATTCAAAAGTTTAAAAAAGAAGAATTTGAGAAAGGAGAACAGGAAAGAAGTAAGGAAGTATTAGAAAAGGAAAAGGTTGAAGAGGAACAGCTTGATAAAGAAGAATTGGAACAAGAGAGAATTTGGAAAACTAAATTAGAGAAAAATAAACTAAACCAAAGTTTTGAAAAACTTGCCAAAGAGCTTACTGGAAAACAATTTCAGAAAGCGAATGACGAGAAAGAGAAAGCTGAAAGAGAAAAGCTTCAAAATGAGAAAGTAAAAAAAGAAGCAATAGAGAAAATTGAGCGTGAACGCATCTTGAAACAAAGCAGAGAAAAAGTAGCACTTGAACAAGAGAAGCTCAGAAAACAGAAAGAGGAAAAAGAAAGGGAAATGGCAGAAGCTCAAAAAAGACATGATACTTTGGTCAGGCGAAAGGTGGAAAAGGGTGTAACAGAACTCAACTTTAAAGAAACTCAGCCAGATAAGGCGAAGACGAAACTAGAACTTGCAAAAGGTGGGAAGCCCTTCATTGCAAGCTCAACACAAGTTAAAAGAGAGGATACACAAATACAGAAGGGATTATCATACAAAGAAAGACCCGTGCCTGTTAGAAAAATTAGTATAGATTTTAAGGGTCAATCTAAGATCTTAAGAAAACAAGATACCACCCAGCAAAGCAGCTTAAACAGAAAATTAACGACAGTAGCGTCAGTTCAAGACACGAGACCAGCATTGAATAAAAGGCCGACATCAATTGCACCATTTCCAACAGCCAAGAAATCTACATCAATAAGTCTTCTTCCAGATATGACACCGAAAACCAATAAGAACTCACCCACAGCAACTTTACTTCCAGACTTTACCTCTACAATAAGTCATAACGCTCATAGAGAAGAACCTAGCGCAGACCAAAATAAATCAAATATTAAATCTTCTAATGAAACTCTTGATACCAAGGAAACCACGCCACAGAATGCTAGTTCGGCGTCTAAGGCGGATATTGATAGGTCATCAAATGGTATTGAACAGAATAAAAAAGACGAGCCTTTGGATTTAAATAATGGAAGGGTTCTACCTGGTATGGCCACTAGAAATAATTCTTCAAAAAACAATGAATCTTCTTTGGCCGGCTCAAGAGTTTCTCCCGAATATTTACTGGAAAAAGAAGAGCAATTACGAAAAAAATTAAAAACTGCCATGGTGAAACCAGTTTCAAAAGTTGATGCTCAAAAAGATAATGAAGCTGTTTCTCTTACAACTATAAATCCCGAACAACTGAAGCGTAGTGTACTTAATGGCGAAATTGTCGAGCTTGACCAAGAGATTGGCAACTTGCAAAACTCAGTCACCAAAGAGCGAGCACTAGCTGCTAAGAATAAAGCAAATGCTGAGACCACTAATGATGGAGAACCGAAATATTCGCCAAAAATGAATCATGCTGTAGCTAAAATTGATGTATCAGCGAAAAGTAGTGCAATACCAGTCAACGATGAGGAGCCTGCTCCACTGCAAGTTTTTCTTAATGGTGCGAAAAATGCCGCTGTTGAAAAACCTCAAATTACTAAAAGCATTGATACTTTGGTAAAGCGATTGGAGATTACAGGAGTTACCGAAGTGAAACCAAAACCAAAGGTGTCAACAGTCAAAGATGAAACGGAAAAAAATAATGGAAAGGCATTACTTGAGCAAGAACTTGCAAGAATCACGAATGCTGGTATACCTCAACATGTTTCTAGCAATTCTAGCGAGGAAGGAAATGAAGAAAAACTTGGTAGTGACACACGCTTAGAACCATTTGTGGAACATTTAGAACTGAGAAATTCTGCTATTGCTGAGCAAAAGGGGCGTCAGTATCCTAAGCGACTCAAGACATTGTACGGTTATGCTGGTACTGGGATCAGTAACCAAGGAGCTAATTATCAAGGGTCTAACTATCATGGACCAAGCCAGGCTGGGGATTACCATAGTCAATCTTTGCTGTGGAAACCCATGCATGACAAACACACTCCAGGTCCAAAGCCTCACTATTCAGCAAATTTCTATCCGCAGTATAGGCAATATGAATCATATATTCCTCCATCAAAAAAGAAAAAATATATACCTATTGATAATCAAGAATCAAATCCAACATTAAACTCACAAGTGGAAAAACATTCATCAAAAGAGATTTATTTCCCAAGTACTGATCGTACAGTTGTTACACCGGTTACTCTGCCAACTACGGAATTGCCTCCCCAGCATAAATCTCAACAGCAGCTACCATTACCGCAGACACAGCAATCACAACAGTCACAAGGGCAGCTGCAACCGCAGCCTTTGCAACGGTTTTTTAGTGACAAAAGGCCAACCTTGACTCAAAAGCCATTATCAAAATCAAATTTCAAAAAAATTATTACTAGCAACAACAGCAGCAATACCAATGATAGCAACAAGCGGAAGGTTTCGGTATCCTGGAATGAGGAAGTCAAATTTGTGAAATTTGATGAACTGGATAGAATTGTGGCTAAGGGCAAATCTAAAATCAAAGATGCACTGCCTCATAAGCATGCTATTAAAGATATAGAAAATCCAGCAGAAATTCGGAGTGCAATTCAAAGAGCACAAGTGGAAAACGAAGGTCTGAGCGAAAAGCGCCTAAATAATGAACGGGCATGATTATTAACTTTGATGGTGTGAGCTTTTTGATTTATGTGTTTGTTTCCCTTTTTTGTACTTTTGTAAGTTTGCCTGGAACTCTAACAATATTTTGCCAAATACATAGAAAGCTAGATGTTCGAAAAAAAAAAAAAAAAAAGGATTTTACATTTGTTCACTAAACGGTGCTTATAATAAGTAAAAAATCGTTTTTCATTGTGTAAACAGAAAGCAAATTAAAAAAAATTAAATAAATTTAAAGCAAGGTAAAATAATAAAAAAAAAAAAAAAAAAAAAAAAAGATTAAAAGTAAAAATAAAAAAAATGTCTAAAGATGTCTAAAACCCTAATGAGTCTATAATTATTCTATAATAAGAAGGAAAAAGTAGATAGTGGTGGACAGTGTGCAGTCCGTACTGTGTACTATATACTACCGTAAAGAAGAATTGAAAGTGTTGAACAACAAGCTTTATCAAAATGCTATGCTGATATTGAAAGAGATGAAAAAGCGAATGACTGCCACAAATATATGAGGGTGTTTATGCTAAAGAGGAAGAGCATTTGATATCTGATTAATGCAGAAGAGCGACATATTGTGAAAGATCTAAATGGACTCTTTGATGGTAAAAGAGCAAGTAATGGCAGAAAGAATTAATGACTAGACTACCATTAAGTGAGTTATGTGACGGTAATCGGTTGTGGGTATCTGTAATAGTGCTAATCAAAATCAAGCATCAATTTCAGCTTGTTTGTTAGCTTGCATTTGTTGGTAAATGTCCATTGGGATTGGAGCAGCGGTAGTAGAAGCGATCAAGGCAACGATAGCGGCAACAGAAACGAATTGGAATTGCATTGTGTAATGTAGTGTAATGTAGTGTAGTGGGCAAGTTAGTTATTGCTAATGGTAAACGAAGTATCAAAGCTGAGCAAAGAGAATATTGCGAAGAATATTATTGTTTTGATTGTTTAATGATAATGATTATAATAAAACATATGGATTTGACAACACAATAAATTCAAGGAATCTAACTGCTTATATAGGGATTTAAGGGCGCGTCTATCAATAAATGTTTTGAATAAATCATGGCTATATTATTCTTAATCCAGCAAATTGTTAATAGCCAGGACGTTACAAAAACTGATGAGCCAGGCTATAAGCATGCTGTTGTCGTAGTATCCCATGATCTCAAACACCAAATCAAGCGTAACCTGAAGCAAGCAAAGTCAAACCCAGACATTTCCAGGTATCAGGATACACAAGATGCTCCAGTATACGCATACAACTGACTCTGCGATGGTAGCTCTAGTAGTCTCTGACAAGAGTACATCAACGTTTTCGGGTTCTGCCGGCATACGGTGGTGGGCATACAGTGTTGTGCCTCAAGATTAAGTTTCAGGACCAGCAGACCCGCATTGTAGGGAGCATCAAATTATGCGTAATAATGCGGGCTCCATGGTGTCCGAATGTTTGGAGTTCGGTGTCTGGGTGTGTTTTGAGAGTGCATTTAGTACATATGTTCAGCGTCCGGGGCACTACAGATGACACCTTGTCCGTGTCTTGGGCTATTTCCGAAAGAGGAAGGTGGAGCAGCGTATGGGGCTAGGATACTATATGCACTATATCACACCGGCTGCAGTTGCTGTGCAGTCTTTCTGTCAGTCAATAGAATATTAATATCAATTGAAGCCTTAGTTTTTTTTCGGGTTGCGCGTGCACTTGTCTGCCCCACTCTGCTGTACTGCTGTACTGCAGTTGCCATAACAATTGCTCAATATCTTACAGCATTGAGTGAAGGGCAGAACCTCCGACAGTGGTATTTCTATAGACTGCATATCAATAAATTTCTCAACAATAAATATGGCAATCGTATGTATGTATACTTAAAATTCTTTAGCCTGGCTCGTGGAAATACCTTTCAAGGGTTGTGCTTATGGTTGTGATTCTCGAAGCAGCACCTAGATCCGCGTACTGTTGATGGCTTTAGTTGTTCCGAACCTGCTGTAACTATTGGCTTAGTTTTTAAAATATAGGTTACAGTTGCCTGCTAACAACGTTGTCATGTTGTTGTATCATTATGCACGATGCTCTCTCCGCAGTTCCTCGACTCCACCGCGCGACGATATGCTTCACTCCCCTTCGTTTATCTCTAGTTGCCCCAGAAATACAATATAAAAACACTGCTGCTGCTCTTGAGTATTAAACATGCCTCTATTCTAGGTCACTGGCTTGCTTGCTACCTCTTGGATCTTTTCTACCTTACACAGCTATCACATTTTCATATACACCCTTCTATCATCATAACCCAGACATGGCCTCAACTCAGCCCGTCGAGGTAACTGACTCTCAGGTCAACAGCCTCAAAGAGGCCCTCATTGCCCACTACACTACCAATGAAAAAGCATTAGCTGTCACTAATGCTAACATGGTAGTCCTCCCAAATACCGAAAAACAGGGCTATTCATCAATTTATCGTAACTCTGAACATGCCAAAGACGGCCTTGCTGTGTATCATGTTCCCGAAATTACGAATTATTATGCGCTTTTCGAAGCAGTATGCAAAATCTTTCCAAATAACCAGACATTAGGCACCAGACTTTTCAACAACACCAAGTCTAATCAATATGATGATTTTTACACTTTTGAAACTTACACTTCGATTAGAGAAAGAAAAAACAACTTTGGAAGTGGTTTAGTGCAAGTGGTCACTAACCATAAAGAATACCAAACAAAAGTTGCTACTAATTTGCCGCATTTTGACGAATACAACAATGATAAACCATACAAATTTGTTGTTTCAATATTCTCATGCAACCGTAAAGAATGGGTGCTTACTGATCTTGCTTGTCAATCATACAATTTAGTCAATACTGCATTATACGAAACTTTGGGACCGGGAACTACTAGCTATATTATCAATTTGACTAAATCTCCTGTAGTTGTTTCTTCAGGTGAATCTATTGTCAAATTACTTAAGTTGAAAAAATCTGATCCTGGAAAGCTTGCAAGCTTGCTAGTGGTGATTTCCATGGACAAACTTGATATTCAAAAAGACTATGCATTATACAAGCTTGCCAGCAGCGTTGGTATTGATTTATATGATATGGAGCAAGTGGAACAGTTGGGTAAACGAAATCCAGTTCCATTATCACCATGCGGGCCAAATGACCTCTATACCATTTCGTTTACCTCAGGAACCACTGGGATGCCTAAGGGAGTGGTCCTTTCTCAAGTTACGCTCATGGCAGCGGCAAATTTTTGCATGGATCATTTTGGTCGAATTCCATCCCGTAATCCATTCGTTAATGAAATTAGATACTTGAGTTTCTTACCATTGACCCACATTTACGAAAGGCAAACATTTGTTCATCAAATCAGTACGGGTGCCAAGATTGGGTTCCCCTGTACTAGTGTTCCAGTCGCCACTTTGGTGGATGATATGAAAATTTTGAAACCACATTTCTTTATTAGTGTTCCGCGAGTTCTAACCAAATTAGAAGCAACCATTAAAGAAATGATTGATCGCCAAGGGGCTGCTAAATCAGCATATATTCGTAGCAATATTCATAAAAAGATTCAAATGCAAAAAGAGAAAAATCATGAAAAGGTCGAACTTTGGCCGTTTGATGCGATTTTCACCCCTAAGTTTAGAGACGCAATTGGATTCAGTAAGGTTGAACTAGCCACTACAGGGTCAGCTCCAATTTCCAATGAAACAGTGAAATTCTTAAAAGCAGCACTAAACATTGGGGTTCGTCAAGGGTACGGTTTGACTGAATCATTTGCAGGAGTTTTTCATTCTTTAGCATTTGAAAAAGACCCAGGATCATGTGGGTATTCTGGCGGTGGAATTGAGTTCAGATTAAGAGATTTGCCTGCAATGATTTTTCATGATGATCCAGATGGAATACCTAAGGGTGAGTTAATGCTTAGAGGTCCACAAATTTTCAAGTATTATTACAAGAGACCAGAAGAAACAGCAAAAGCATTTGATGAAGATGGATTTTTCCATACTGGGGACATTGCCAAGATTGATCACATGAATCGTATTCATATAGTTGATCGAGTGAAGAATTTCTTCAAGTTATCCCAGGGTGAGTACATTACTCCAGAGAGAATAGAAAATAGTTATTTGTCCAATTGTTCATTATTGACACAAATGTTTGTCTATGGAGATTCGGTAAAATCATACTTGGTGGGAATCTTGGGGTTTGAACCAGCTGTACTAAAACACTTCCTCCAAAAGCATCGCAAAGATGATTCAATACCAAAGGATGTAGGAACGCAAATAGACAAAATAATTCGCATGGGCAATGACCAAGAATTGTTTGTATTCATTAATGGCAACAAAGACATGAAGCGGTTCTTACTAAAGCAATTAAACACAATGGTGAATGCGGCCAAAAAACCCGATGATGAGAATTTATTGCAGGGATTTGAAAAAATTCATAATTTCAAAGCGGATATCTTGCCTTTGAAATTGGAAGAGGACGTTGTGACTCCTACTTTTAAGTTAAAGAGAATTATTGCTTCAAAAAGGTTTAAGAAGGAGATTGAGGAATTATATAAAGAAGGGTCGTTGATTAAGAAGGATAGAAAGGTTAAAATTTGAAAATTGACAGCAAAAGTAGGTGAACGAGAATTGATAATGTTTTAGGTTTAAGTAACATAAAATTTCTTTATATACAGTGAGTACGATATAAAAAAATCTCAAAATACATATATGCTTTGAAACCAAATACACAACTGCTTTCGATAGGTTACCACCCTATAAATGTATGCAAAATAGCGCCAGCCATGCATGTTGGAAAATAAGTATTTAATGTCTGCAGCTTAACCTATAAATTTACTGTTGCTGACAAACAAAGCAGCACTAAACAAGACACAATATGATAATTAAATACTTGGGTGCTTGAAATCAAAGCACTTATATTCTTCAAAGGAAATTAGATGGCACCATGCTATGATACATCAATGAACTTCTTAATTTCTCTCTTTTTTTTTTTTTTTTTTTTTTGTTTTATTTTAAAAAATCTTTTCTGATTTGCAAGACCACTTTCATCCTTCGCAAACACTAAATAATAAGTTACTAAAGTAGCGAAATACATCTTGTTCAAAAAGCAACATGATATTTGGGCAAAGTTTCCAATTATGCCAGCAGCGGTTATATCTTACTATGGGATGAATTGAATTGAATGATTATTTTGTATGGGCTACTTAGCAATTGCTGGACGGAAGTCATGCATGTCGGGAGTTCCGTAAATTTAAAGCTTGCCTATCAGCCATGGAAATTTTCGGCATATCGGAGCTCCATGATTTAGTCCTGATCCGTGACAATTACGATCATATATGATTGCGGAGATTTGTCTACGCAATTGAGTGGTTCATTCAAAAGAAAAAATGGCAGGGAACAAGAAAACCCGGTAGCTAAGTTTGCTAAGAACACGAAGAGTATGTTATCAGAGATATAATTATCATACATATGGAAAATGGGAAGATAGATGCGAGTGATTGAATAATTTAATGACTAATTGAATGCGTGTGTGAGGATAAAGTCAGTCTTTTCGTGGCATAACAGGGTCATGTATACATACCAAGCATTGGCAATGGTCACTCAACCTGGAGTCCGACATATATAGTGACTGCTGAACGCAGATACCAAGTTTACCCAAATATATCAATAAGCTATAGCAAAAAGCAGAATATAGCTATAGCTAATTACTGTTGATAAAGTTTTTTACACAATGGACTGGTTTATCCAAGATGGTTCCCAATAATGAATCTCATTCTCTTCTGTTTGATCATCAACCCACAAAAACCCAGAACTTACCATTGACTGCAACACATCCTGGGCTCTATACTGCGACCAGCGATAATTCGCCACTAAGAGCAGCACCGAAGTATACCCCATGATTTCACATACTTCTAAGATTGTACTTTGATCCTTGTTTAGTTCTTGTGGTATTGAACGAACAAATTTCTTATTGCCAATGGTAATTATGGCAAAATTGTCATCCAAGGTTTGTAGCAAACTAACAGTTTTCTCAATGTCGGTTTCATCCAAGTCAAGAATTGAATTGGGGCTGTTTGGATCGCCTAAAGTTTTAAGGATTTCGTCAATCGAAGTAATTCCGCCATTCAAGTCCTGGTACTGTTTGCAAACTTCAATGACCTTCACCGCTAGTTCATTGTAAAATTCTTCATTATTGTCTTCTAGTAACTTGGACCACAAAGATTTTATCTTTCCTTTCTTTTTGTTGTTGGTAGTGCTAGTACCACTGACAGTGGTACTTCCCGAGGACGATGGCTTCTTCGATAAGCTAGCGGCTAACGGGTCTACTCCTACAGATAAACACATTTTAGTGAATTCAGATCGAAATTTCTCATTTCCCTTAATTTCATCAGGATGATTTTTGGCAAAATTGGCTAACGCTTGCTGGAATACTGATAGTTGTACTGCAAGTTTCTCATGCTGTTGTTCAAATAGAGTCTTGCCTAGCTGCTGGTACTGTTTGAGGGCAGATTCGGAATTTGTGAAGGCTGATAAGCCGACTTTTTTGCTCATCGTGATGTGACTAGTACTATCAAAGTAAAGTTCTGTAGTTAATTGAGAGAGCGTTTTTTCGCAACGAATAATCTGGTTAGTTTGCGTCCGTCTATTACATTGTGCGGTTTCTGGATATGCCATTCCAGGCATCGATGGCATCGATGGCATTGATTGTTTTAATTTGTTTAGCGATGTAAATTCCCGGAGCGGAGCTTCTAACCGGCGCACACATGCGACAGAAAACTCTGGAACCTCGAGAAGCACCAAGGGAAGCATTTACAAATGCTATTGGTGTCGGTAAAGAAGAAAGGCAAGAAGTGGTGATGGTCATGGTCATAATGATTTAGAGCGAAGCACTGTTCCTTTCAGTTAAAATATATGAGAGATCGTCTTATATGATGTCTATTTTGTGGTGCTACAGCAGCTATTCCGTAGTAAATGTTCAGCCCCTCCCCCGCTTTCCGTTCTCCTTGGCTGGCTTCCGCCCACCCACCGCCACGGGTCACTGGCACTTGAAGGGCGTATCTCGGGTGGAGCTGCAGCACTGCGCAGTGTACCACCAGCGGCAGTTAGATATATAAGCTCAAGGGATTCCTCTGCCATGGCACATCTGTCTTTAAGTCTAAACATATCAACTTGTCATTGTCATCTCAATTTTAGTATCTGGTCCTCTTTTCTATCAACAAAGCTTCACGTTTTGCTTGTTATTTTAAGATCCCTTTCAATCTTAATTTGCCCTTCCCTACATAAGATAGGATTCTACATCTACATAATCTGTCAAATCATCGAGCATATATAAGAAAAACATGAGTGAAGAAGTAGAAGGGATCTTAACCGCCAACAAATATCTGCACAGCAAAAACCCATCTGGTGCTCCTTTGACACCGGCACCAGCAAAAAAAGATTCAGCTCTTGTGGAAAATTTAAAATCGTTCACTTCTGGTGGCTTCGGCGGGGTTTGTGCCGTCCTCACTGGCCATCCATTTGACTTGATGAAGGTCAGATTACAAACAAATCAAGCAAAATCCACCATCGAAGCAGTTTCCACGACTTTCAAAGCTGACGGTCTTTTAGGCTTTTACCGTGGCGTTATCCCACCATTAGCTGGTGTCACCCCAATGTTTGCTGTGAGCTTTTGGGGTTACGATCTAGGTAAAAAAATTGTTTCTTCATTCTCAGACACTTCTCAGGGTTTCACCATTGCTCAAACTTCAGCGGCTGGATTCTTTAGCGCTATCCCAACAACTGCTATTGCTGCACCTTTCGAAAGAGTCAAGGTTGTGCTTCAGATTCAGAATAAGACCAATCAAACTGGAACAATTGATGCAGTCAAGACAATCTTACGTACTGGGGGCTTAAGATCGTTGTTTAAAGGAAGCGCTGCTACTGTGGCTAGAGATGGACCAGGAAGTGCGTTGTATTTCGCTACATATGAATACTTGAAAAAGAAACTCACGAATCAGGAGAACGATGGTCAATTATCATTGATGGCAATTTCTGTAGCTGGTGGTTTTGCCGGTGTTGCTATGTGGCTTGGTGTATTTCCTATTGATACGATTAAATCTGTGCAACAATCCTCTGAGGGGAAAATTTCTATTGCGGAGGTTGCTAAAAAAATTTATAGTAAGGGTGGTCTTAAGGGATTTTTTCCTGGAATCGGACCTGCTTTGCTTAGAAGTTTCCCTGCTAATGCTGCTACTTTTGTGGGAGTTGAGGTTGCAAAGAAGGCATTGAGTGAGATATGAGTTGACCAGAAAAAAAAAAATAGAAAAAATAAAAAAAGAAAAAAGGAAAAAAGTTGTTTTTTTTTGGATTTTTTTATTTGATTCATTAACCTAGATGAGTTCATCAAAAGAACTTCCTTTAGATGTCTTCCTAAAACAGTTTTTATAGTCTCTCTTTTATATTTTGTCAGGTAGAAATATTCATCCATAATAATTTTAATTTTCATCTTGGTTTATTTTCCTATCTTCCACAGCATACGAGCTTCCAATGTTCCTTTTCCTGTTGCCTTTCGTTGTCTTTTCTCTTCTCTTTTTGTTGTCTTTTGCTTACCTTTTTGTAAATTCAAAATTTAACTATTGCTTTACAATAGAGAAAAATTAGTAAAAAAGTAGATTAGTTATACCCATAAAACTCACTTTCCAAAAATAAAAAAATAAAAAAAAAAAAGATTTTTTTTTAAGTCACCATAAAGTGCAATTGTAAAGTCAACACCTTTGCAAAATTGAATAAACCCAAAGTTAGTCAACCAATTCTTTCCTTCTCAGCTAATCAAGTCTTTCCTTCTCATTATTAATCTCATTACTAGCAATCAAATCAGTTTCCCTTCCAAAAAAATCACTATTTCGTCTTTCATACCCAAACTTGTCAATCCCTTCCTCATACTTCCTAGCAGTATAAAATTGAATCAACGCTCTTAGTGCCAACTCCTGACCTTCAGCATCACCCATCTCACTATCGATATCTCTTCCGCTAAGCCAATTATCCTTCAATTTCAAATTCAAGTTAATGTAAATCATAGAAATTAAGTCCATGTTTACAGATTTCCATTTTTTGCCATTATATGGAATAATCTCCTTTAAAACTTTCAAGATTGATTTGTAAATCGCGTGATTGTAAAATGGCCCCATTATTATGCGGAAAATTTCTACTGGTTGCTTTTCACTAAATGATACTGCTCTTTTGGTTTTGTTTAGAATAATTTTTTGTAAGATTTTAAATAGGTTGTTTAAGATTATACAGTATCGTAAATTGAAGATTTTTCCGCTGGTGTCATAAATTTGGCCCTTGCTTTTGTTTTTGATGCTGGTGTTGTTTGGCAGCTGTGGGGGAGATGAGCCAGTTTCGTAAACTGACATGTTCAAATAATTTGATAAATCCAAATCGGATTTATCGTCAGTTTGAAATTTTTGTTGTAACTGTTTGAGTTGTTGAGCTTTATAGAACTCCCTAGTTAATGTAGGATCACTTTTTAGCAAATTGTCATAAAAATAAAAACTTGCCGCCTCTTCAAAAAGTCTATTATTAATTTTATTGTTATCGTTGTTGTTGCTGTTGAAAGACAATTTTTGGCACTTTGCAAAAAATTCAAAATCTTGTACTCGAACTTCCTTATTAAACAACTTGTCCCGAAAATTTTCATTAGATATATATTCAAGTAAAATTTCCACAAACCCAGAATCAAAAATTATGGTGCCCAAATTTTCTGCCTTCAAGATATGTGACATTTTAAACCATTTCATGAATAAGTTAAGAATTGAACTAGCGTTTTTTAAAGTAATTTCTTTAGTTTTAATAATTTCGAGTTTTTGTTTGAAAATTTTATCATCTTGTTTGCTGGTTTTAATACTATTATTACTATTACCACCACCAACAAAGTTGTCATTGTTATTTGAATTATCATTATTTTGGAAAAACATTCCAGAATCAATTTTTTCCTTGAGTATGTTATTCTCAAATAATGTATCGTTACTTTTTATAATTTGTACCATTACATGGACCAAAGACGTCAATGTTGGAAGAAGCCTTTTATAGTACTTTTCAAGCTTGACTAATGTCAATATTTGATTTTTAAATTCGGGGTACTTTGCAATCTCGGCATCTGGATCCATTATGTCATAATCATCAACCTCTGGATTTTTATGAATGTCAAAATCATTATCGTTATCATCATCTTCAGTGTATTGTACATCATTTTCCAATGAAAGGCTGGTTGGATTAATACTGCTCTTCCATCCTCTTTCTTGCTGCATGAATCTTACTCGTTCATTCCATAGTTGCTTCTTGGCAAAACTTTCAATGACACTATTAGCAAAAATTTCGCTTGCCTCCCTGATACTATATGGAACGTTTTCGTTACCATCAACTGGATAAATAAAAGGGAACGCTTGGTTCGTTTGGAATGATCTTTTGCCTTTACCCGTAGTTGGGGCCATTGATTGTGGACTAGCGGTGGGTGAAGGGGCAGGAGTAGCAATATGAACCGTAGGCACTGGTAAAGAACTGTTCAGAAATTGATTGTCTAAAGTACGTGGAACTTCGATAAATTGAGATAAGGATGAATTGTTGTCTAGAAATTTAGGGTATGTTGGTTGCGGTGGTTGGAATGCTGGGTATCTGGAGGTTAAGTTTTTAGAATAGACATAATAGTCTAATGGAAAGGCATATAACTTTTTGTCGGTCTTAGCAACTGTAGATGACAAACTTTCCTCTTTCTCTTCTTCGATTAGCTTTCGTATCTGCTGAGCCTCCCTTTTGATGTCTTTTTTTTTCAATTCTTTCTTCTTCTCATGAATGGTACATAGTTTTGCAGCTTCTTTTTTAGTCTTAATATTAAATTTATGAGCCAAGTATCGTTTTGTCTTGAGATAATTTTTCATACTACCAAATTCCACCAATATTAATTTATTTGTGATTAGGATAATGTTTCTTATTTTCATCAACACTTTATTATTCCATCTCCATTTTTCAATATATTGGGCCAAATATGGAAGAATTTCTGCTTCTTTCAAAGCAGTTAACACTTTTTGTCCAACTTGACTTTCTTGTAGTGATAGTTTGTCAAACTTGTCGCAGAGTTTGTCACTGGGTTTTTTATCTTCCGCTTCGGTGTCGGTATCAACGTCGGCGCTTAGCTCAAAATCTTTACCTAGTTGGTCATTATAATCCACAAACTCGAATAAATGAATGTTTAAAATGATGTAAAAATTTGTCAAGATCAAAAACCAAAATTCATTAACTGATTTCAAAGTTTCTATGAATTTTCTAGAGTGATCACTTTGAGGCATATTTTGATGGTCTTTCAAAGTACTCAAATCAACGAAATTAACAATTTTTGAGTATTTCTTCAAATTCAAAATTAAAATATTTAAAAAGCCGTTCTGAATTAACAAGCTTAAGAAATGCTTCATTTGGGTGATTTGCTTTTGCTGACCAGTGGCGAATCCATAATTTCCAAGTATTAGGTACGTAAGTTGTTGTAATACCGGTAATTCCTTATTTAAGTAAAGAAGCTTATTGAAAATGACATCATTGGTATTTGATAACAAGACGCCATTAACAAAATTAATACTTGAAAATGATTCAAAGTTTTCTTGGTGCTTGTAATAATCATTAAGTTTATGCACTAATTTTTCTACCGTTTTTTGTTGCACTGTGTCTGTTTGTTTACTGAAATCATTATTACACACGTCTCTAACAAACAAGTCTCTGTACTGTGGCAAATGGCTAAGTTCATTGCTAGTAAACCAATCATTTATCTCCGTTTGTAAAGTTTCGTAGTTCTTGTTGTGATCAAATTTGATAATTGATTTATTCAATGAACTATTATATTGGATCACCAAGTCATAAAGATCTTCATCTTTAATAGGTTTACCGGTTTTGTGCAATTTGTCAAACTCATTGATCCCATGATTGGAGCCAGTGATAAAGCTATGGGAAATTGGCAGTACTCTTGCTTGAAAACTACTTTCTTCGCTAAACGTGTTCTCCAAAAAATTGGATGGAGTATTCAAATTGAAAAGTGAGGTAGCTGATCCAGAAGAGGATGAAGAAGTTGAGCTGGAACTATCAGAAAAACTATCACTATTGGAGATATTTTTCTTGTTGCTACTATCTGATGACGAAGATGGAGATGGAATGTATAGTAAGTTGTCCTCGTATTGATCATTTGATATTTGTAAATCATCTTTCAAATCATCAGTGCTATGAAAAGCAATAGGATCAAGAATTATTCCATCCATGTCTTGAGTAGAGAATTTGTGACTGCTGGGCAGCGCAACTCCATTCACTGGGATCCCCATATCTTCAACATTGGCTTTTTCAAACTCTTCGATTTCCTCTTGGTTGAGTTCATGCTTGTTACTGTTGTTATTGATGGGATCAAGTGGGATTGTGTCATTGAATGTATGTTTCTTGGGACTTCTCATCGTGTGCTGGAGGCTGGATGATCTGTCTTTAGACAATACGGGTGATTGAGGCTTTAGGTCTTTCATTTTGTGTTAATTAGATTCCACTAGAGTATTGTCATCAAAAGCCAATTGCAACTGTTAACTGATTGTACCCTTTGTCGCTGATATCCTGGTACTTCGGTATTTTAATATCTTGATATCTTGTCAGCGCTTAGCTCTTGTATGTCTAGCATTTAGCGGACAAAGCTGCAGCCCAGCGCTGGCAACAGGAAGGAGAATGGTGATCCGGGCAACGGCGCGGGCTCCAGTGACTTTGGTTTTTGCTGGAAAGTTTCAGTGTCCATCAACAAAACAGACTGCCTGTGAGGGAATGACGTTGATATGAGCATTGACACTGGCCTAAGCATCAGTACCCACCATCAATGACCGCTTCCGAGTGAAAAATGGCGGGATTATCATTGGAGAGTTTGTTAGGATTAAAGTATGTTTCGAGTGTTGTTTGATGAGGACTTGCATGCCGCCTCCGTGGCCCTCGCTCGCCCTTGGTTGTTGTGTTCATTGAGTCTTTGGTCCTTCTTTCCACAGGCAGTCAGCCGAGGGCAGGCATTGCATATTAATTTGAGGAATTCATAGCTAACAATTATCTTACAGGATCAAAGTCACTACGATACTAGACACTGTCATTCAGGGCAAAGTGTACTCATTTGATAATGCTACAAATACATTAACGATCCAAGAGGACAAGAACACCACCACCACCACCACCACCGGCAAGAATGCAAAGACTGCCAATTACCGGATCATTAAGACCCCGTTTTTGAAATCTGTTCAAGTGTTAAGCAACCCAAATAAAAGCGCTAAAACCAACAACAGGAACAATAAAAAGGATGTTAGCAGCAACAACAAGATCACATTTAAAAACGCTGAGCCAAAAATATCGGCAGTGAACATTGATGAACTTCGGACCAGAGAAGCAGAAATATCCAAACAGGAAGAAAAGAAAAGACAACAAGCAGCCAAAGATAGGTTTATCGAGAGCAATGCAAAGCTGATTGGTGGTATCAATGGGAAGGAGATCTACAAAAAGATTATCAAGTTGTTTCCTATCGAGGAGGTGGCGGTAAAAAATGGAGACATAGTTATATTCGATAGCATAAAGGTAAGTAAGCCGTACGAGGTGGAGAATATTGTGCTCTTGAAGGAGACTCACCAGCTGGAAAGAGACAAGCGAGCAGAGTCATCCATGGAGTTCATTAAGAATATTGTAGGGGACGTGAATAGCAAGATAGCCGGAGGATGATGGTGATGGTGATGGTGGTGTTGTTCGTATAGTTACCGTACTAGGATAGTGTTGTAATAGAGGATATTAACAAAGTGTGTATAGCAATTCATGTGTGTTTTTACTATGTTAATGAAATGGGTGCAAGTGGTTACCCCCCTTAGTTTTCGAAACGTAAACAATAACAAACAAAAACAAAAACAAACAGAAAAAGTTTGTAAATCCAGACAGCAGTAAACAACTAATCAATATCAATAAACAGCTATAACAAACCGCCATCCATCCAGTACTAACCGTTTTCCACTTGCCTACAGCGCACAGTCTCCATCTAACACCAGCCATGGACCCCAATGCCATTGATACCTCTCCTAGTCTGGTGCTAAACCGTATGTTTTCTGTTTTCTTAGTCTTGACCTGCTGGCCTATCATTACCGCCAACCCATGATCTACCTGTTCTCTTGTTTGATCCGATCTGCCAGATCTCCTCGCAAGTGTTGTACACTGGAATGATGATTAGTGAGACCAGCTCCGAGTAGGAAATACTCGAAAACTTGCTTTGAAACATTTTGAACAAGTATTATCTACCCATTGGTTGTCTTTTGTGTAAATAAATATACTGACCACCTTCTTTAGAAACCTTTACCGATACTCTGAATCAATCAGTCTCGTCATTCAATAATAACAACAACAACAATAGCAATAGCAACTCAGTATCACAGCCGCTAAAGCAAAACAATTCTCTTTTATTTGAGTCCATTCCAGAAGACAATATCTATAATCCTGTTAGCGACAAAGAAAATCGCTTATATCCATTAAAATCTTCCCTCAGTGTGAAAAAATCCATAAATAATAGTACCGATTCAAGTGACAAAAAAGTCTGTTTTGAAAATTCTCCTCAAGTGGTAGAGTATGACAAGCTAAGTAGCGAAGACGAATACTCCCTAAGAAACTCAAATTCTCAGCAGTCAGTAGATTCTGGCAACTCTGCTTCTAAATTCGCTACTAACTTCCAGTTAAACTGGAAACCAAACTTGTCAAATCGTGCTTCCTTAGATAACGCTACCGATCCAGCAGTAAAGCATTCGCAGCACCCAAAACCACTACCGCCAATGCCTCAAAACTTGCCCCAGTCTGACTCTTTGCAGCAAAATCTTAATTTTTATAATAATCATAATAATATTAACCATAATACTAGCTTCACAGGTCTCAACAGCAATAGGTCAATTGAGCCGGAATATGATTCTTCGTTAAAAGATTCCGAAGATAATGGTAATATTTCTGATCTTTATGCTTCTCAACCTATAGAGATCCCTAAACTACGTACAAAGAAACCTCCAAAACAAACAGTTTCCTATCAGTACGATAAAAGTGATCAATACGATGAAAGTGATCAACCCATGGAAATTGGTGAACAACTTCAAGATTTGAAAATCAATGATGGAGATTCCGTTGTACATCATAAAAACAGCAATAACAACAATATTATTACTAATGCAAATAATAATAATAATAATGCTAATTTTTCAATTGGTGACTACATCAATAATTCAAAATCATCGGTTAATAGATTCAACTTTAACTCCTCAAGCCCTACTTCTCCATCCAAAATGGAAAGCAAAAACCAAAAGTATGCTTTAAATTTTGAAGATACCCTTGATTCTGTGTTGCCTCCAGATAGAACTCCTTCTAAAATAATTAGAGAAAATCATAGACTTTACAACAAGTATAAAAACAACACTAACCGAAAAGTCTCCGATAATAGTGACTCCTATTATGATGACGTGGTTTTGGATACTGTTAGGCAGAATGTTGATAATGCTTTTAGTAAGAATAGAAATTCAGTTAAACAACTTGATTTTGGCAAAATAGAAGAACATGAACAAGAACAAATTTCATTAAATGGGAGTCTTGAAGAATCAAAAGATGAATTTACAATTGGCGATTATTTGAATGATTCAAAACATGCCACTATTAACAATACTGAAAGTCCAGTGATTGCCGGAACAGGAGCTGAAGCTGAACAAGAAATTACGGACCATTCATCTTCTTCTAATCACTCTGCGCAAAAGGAATCTTCAACGACTGATGAGCATAGAGCATTCAATATGCATGAGCATTCAAGCAGAGTGAGCTCTCTTGGATCTAGTGTTCCTCTAGGTGAATCTACCATGGATCATTCCGGAATATATATTTCACATGTTCCTAACCCAGATTTCCACAAGATTGAAGAGGAATCAGAAGAACATCCAATCAGTACTGATGACCACCAAAGTGTTGAAAATATGGAAATTGCAGAACAATCTCAAGAGGAAATATTGGAGGAACATGAGGATAATGATGATCAAAAGATTGAAGAAGAGTATCAAAAAGATAATCCAGAGCAAAGTGAAATTGTTGAAGATGGTGAAAGAGATGCGTCAATAAGTCACAACAATAGTCAAGTTCAAAATCAAAGTCAAAATCAGTCAATTGAACAACAAAATATTTCAGCAAATTCATATGACCAAATTAGAGGACAAGATATTTCTATTAGACAAGATGATAGTGATGCGTTCAAACCATTTGCAGATTCGGTATTTGATGACCAAAAAAGTACAGCTAACAACACCAATGAAGCAATCAACGCTTCAAATGATTCAAACGCTTCGAATTTCACCCTACGGTTAATGCAAATGAAAAAAGAGAAAGAAAGAGAAGCAAATTTGAAAAGTAATTCTGACTTGATTTTCGGGGATAGCAAACCTAAAGGATTAGAAACTATACCTGATTTTAGCCCAGTTGGTAACAAGAGATCAAGGGATGAAGACATTAATAATGTTAATAATAATGATAATACCCCGAAATCATTAGCCCCAACGAGACTTACTAATAGCATATTGAATGACTTGTTAAGCAAAACCAATGAATACGCCGCCAGAAGCGGTATTAGTGTACCTCCACTGGCAATAAATAGTGCCGATGCTAGTGCTAACAATATCACGACTTCAGATGCAGGAACTCCGAATACTAAAACAAAAATTTTCTCTAATAAGCATAGTTTTGATAGACCTAATAAGCAAATCTTTGATAAGCCTCAATTTCCGAGATCTCCAACCCAAGATTCGTTGTCGTCATCTGAAGATGTTCATAACATTTGGGCAAATATTGGCAAATCGAAGGAGGCTAACAGCAATAATAATAATAACAATCATCAAAAGGCAACTACTATTAGAAGTCAAAGTATGAAGAGTTCTCCAAGTATGAATTCGGTAGAAATCAAAAAGATGCTAAAAACTAAAAGAAAAATTAGTCGAGGAAGTTCCAAACATGGAAGAAACAGTAACAAGTACGGGTTACCGCCACCATTACCTGCACAGTATAAACTGCATAAAGATAATCAAAGGGCAATTAATGATTCTTTAAATCTAAGCACATCAACGGTCAATAATCGTGTTGGTGCAAATTTTATCAATGATACTTTCGACAGAGGTGTCAGTGATTATGACAATGACAACGATAATGATAATGATGAAGATGAAGATATTGAAGATGACGATGATGATGTGGAGATTCATAATGATAATGATGACGATGATGCTGATATGAATAATGACAATCAATATAATAATACTGATGCTGCTGATGACACTAATGATGATATTCCAGAACATATTGCTGATGAGTTATCCAAAATTCCTCAGCCGTTATTACCAGAACAACATTTTGATAACTTTAATGATTTTGAACAAGAAATCACTCAAGAATTATCAAAATATGAGGATGATACTCGTGGTTATCATGCTACAATTCATAATAATGAGTTAATTGTTGCTAAGTTGGAAAATCAAGATTACGCTCATGATGATTCGATAATTTCAGAAACGGAAAAGGCAAAGATTTTTGTTAGCGAAAGAGTTGCAAGCAGTAGTAGTAATGGCAACAGTAATGCTAATAATTTGCCAAACGAGATCTTTAATAGTAAAAAACAGCATGTTTATAGTGGAATTGTCAATAAGCCTGGAAGAAAAGAAGTTAGAAGTTCTACTGCGTCCAATTATGGTCGTCGTAATAGAAAGGTCAGTGGAGATAGTGGTACAAGCAGCTACACTAGTGCAAGAAACAGTTTCAATGGTAAGGAAATCAATGTCCGCAAGAGAAAATCAGGTGCTTTGAAAGACAAAATTGCTGCACAAGAAGCTGAAAGAATCGCAATCCTTAATGGGAATACTCAATCCAGTAATGGTCATGTCCACCATTATAGAATATCCTCTGGTGGATCTCATCGTACTGCGTCTATTTACGAGAGACAGATATCGGCCCCTAAATCACATCGTATTTCCAATGCTACCAAACGTGGTCACTCTTTGCGTGGGTCAATCCATGACGTTAGTTCAATTAATAATTCGATGTATAATGAAAAGGACAGACAACATCAACAACATCCCGAACCAATTCTTGAAGATGAAAATAACTATTTCGATGTGAATTTACCGAAAGATGATCAAGGAAGATTATATGTTAGAATTGTGGGATTAAAAAATTTAGATTTGCCAGCAATCGAGAATCATCATGCGAAATTTTCATTAATTTTGGATAATGGGATTCACTGCATTTCTACCCCTGAAGTTGATTTAGATACAAATACTTCGATTAATCAAGAATTTGAATTAACAGTGAGTGACAATTTGGAATTCATTTTGACATTGAAAGCCAGTTATGAATATGAAGGTCAAGAAAAATTGATTGAGATTACCGAAAAATACCCAGTTAGAAAACGGGTTCTTGGTGGATTATTAGGTCATAAAACGATCTACAAGACTAGACAAAAAGTTGTTTCCAAGATAGACAAAACTGATCCATGGGATACTAAAATGGCTAAAGATGGCTCATTTGCCAGAGCGTATGTTGATTTTGCACAATACGAGCCTTTGATCACAGGTAAAGCATGTAATTTTGACGTTACATGTTTTAATGAATGGGAAACTTTTGTAGAGAATGGGCAGGTAAAGAAAAGACAACCATATCGTATTGGTAAGCTTGAGTTACAAATGTTATACATTCCAAGAACCAAAGTCAACGAAGTATTCCCACCAAGTATCCATATTGCATATGAAGCAGTTAAAGAGTATCAAAAACAATTGTTTGTCCACTATGAAGGATATCTTTCTCAAGAAGGTGGAGACTGTAATTATTTGAAAAGAAGATGGTTTACATTGAGCGGTACCGATATGATTGCCCATAATGAATTTTCCAAAAAAACTCGTGCTAAAATCAATTTGATCAAAGCAGTAGGATTGATTTCCGCAAATATTAAGAAACATTATCAAGTGCATCCAGGCCTGGTTTCTGGAAGAAGATTAAGTGATGAGATTATTATGCATCAGGGCTTCAAAATCAAGTTCATGAATGGGGAAATTATCGAATTTGTTGCTGATTCGCATACGGAGAAGATGAATTGGTTAAGGGTTTTGGATCAAGTTATCAGTAAGAATAAGTTTCGTCAAGCTTGGATTAAGATCTTGTATGATCAGTTGAATTAATGTTGAGAGTGCATCAGGAAAACCAGAGGAAGGAGGAAGAAAAATAGAAGATTGATTTCCAATTTTTTATTGTTATCACCACTTGTTATTGTTTTAAGTTATTATTTTAAGTTTGTTTTTTTTGTTTATTTTATTTTAGTTTTGTTTTGTTTGTTTTGTTTAATACTGTTTCTGTTTTATAATTATTATTTTTTTTGTTCTTTGTTAATTTTTTAATTTTCTTAATTATTTTTTTTACTTTTTGAATTATTTCAACTTTTCTACCTTAATTAATGATATAGTGTTAATCCTTTTTACGTTTATACGTTAACTCTTATTACACAATTTAGACACTTGGTTTTGTTATATCTACTTACATGAGTTCTGTGTTTGTTTTCCTTTTTGCTTGTCCTAATTTTAATTTTTAGAAAAAGAACGAGAAAATTTTAAGAAAAAGAACAAGAAAATATTGCTCTGGCGTTTCACTGTCGGTTGCAGAAGGTGTATCTCTTAATTATGACCGTTTGCTTATAATCTGTTGTTCAGCTTGTATTTTTTTTTTTTTTTTTTTTTTTTTGGTTTATAATTATAATTCTGACTAATACATACATACGCCTTCAAAGTTTTTTACTCTTTTTCTCCTTTTACACATAATATAGCAAAGCTTTTTAAAACACATCCACAAGTCAAAAATGCTGATTCATATGCAAACCATTATACATCTATATCTACACCTAATGTTTCGCATATTATTTACTCGCATGCATAATTCATACTAATACTTGTAGTCATATCACACGTATACTCATATCACTAACCCAAATTCCAAAATAAGCGTTTCTACATCAAAAATGGGACGTATATATGGGACCAGAAAAACCGCAGTAGATCATGAAAATTTACAAAAGTGCATAAAATTATCGCGCCTCTTCCTGATATATGCGTCCTTAAGGAATACAATATCTATATCTACACCTTTAACTAAAAATATAGTCCATTGGTCTGTCCATGAACATCCAATATTAGCCTCTTCATCAACGCCGTGATTACTATTATGAAAAGTTTTCTTTCTTTCTTTCTTCTGCAGCATGCGTACAAGCCACTTCCCATTGGCAAAGCCGCAAAAACACAGTAGACGGTAACACACACATACTTACCCACTCATTCCGATAACTGGTGGGCACCACTTACCCTCAAGCGTTTACCATTCACGCCCCAAAGAAATTTTAGAGCTTTTGTTAGCATCCATCAGCTGCCAAACAGCATCAACGCTCTATACTTATTCGTGTAAAACTGTATCAGCGGCTCCTGTAAGATATAGCCCCCGGGCTCCACTGCGCTATAACATTTACTGGGCTCGCAACATGAAATAACAATGCGTATGTGTGCAAAGCCATGCAGTGAGCTGTTTCAGCTGCAGACAGGGGCTCAGCTAATCGGTAGATTCTCTAAATTGTATTTACTCTCTGCTTGTATTATAAAAGTAGGTCATCGCCTGTCGCTATGCTGTTTTCTTCTGGAGATACCATGAGATCGTCATACAGCTTTATACTTGTTGATAAAGAGATATACTGATTAAGAACTAACTATTATACTTTCTCGTTAGCCTTGTTCATATTATATTCAAAAAATTGCTAAAATTTTTCATACTTTCAATCTTCACATCACTTCACATACAACTGCTTAGAGTTCAACTCAAAATAGCATAATATAGAACAGAATGGCCGTCACCAATCCAAACACTGTCTTTTTCGTTGCAAGAGACATTATCGACAGCGCCAACAAAACGATTTCCACTGCCGAATCGTTCAAGTCCTGGGATACTTGTAAAGAAAACAAAGTATGTAAAGGAACGGCGATTGCTTTAATTATCATTGCTGCTATCATTGTGTTTTTCATCATTTGTGCTATCGTTAATTGTTTCTGTTGTGCCATTAGTTGTATTGATAACTTGTGCTGTTGTTGCAAAGGTAGAAGTAGCAGAGGCGCTAGACAACAAGGCTTTGCTCCGTTGCCGGAACCTCAGTATTCAAGACAAGTGGAACCTGTATATGTGCCTCCTCAAAGTTATCAGCCAAATGCATATTATCCAAATGCTGGGCCATATCAAAATACCGCTTATCAGCCAAGTACAGAAATGGATAGATTAGATCGCCAAGACCCATATGCTTATGAGTTGAAGCAAGATAGCAGATATCAGCAGAAATATTAGTAGGTCGAGGCTGAGGATGTTATTTTGAAGTTTTATTTCAGTTCTGCATGGTTAATGCTACTATTATCAAATATTCCCGGTTTATCACCAAGAAACAGATTCACTAACCATTTGATCCCTTACAAGATTGTCTCTTATTCATATTCAACTGCTCGCTAATAGCTTCACAAATTACGATCAAGAACCGAAGGTATTAGATATTACTTTAGATACCCCGTTTATTGCTGTGGCTTGAAATGTCTTTCTATATTATTATCTTTTTTGAGATTTTTATTCGACCGTTTCTATCAGTTCTATATCTTTGCTTAGTGTTTTTTAATTATTTTGGGTGGTACTTTCACGTTCGTTTTGGTTTATATTTTTTTTGTCTTTTTTTGGTTTGTTTGTTTATGTGTTTGTTTTTTATCCTTTTTTTCTAGCTTTGCACTTTCATTTTGTCTTTTTACTTGCTTTTACTACCTGTTGATCAAAATTCGTTCACAGTTTGTTCTTTGTCTACGTCCGCTCTGGCTTTCTTTTTAAATCCAGTAATATTTTTATATAGCGCCCTCGGACATTATTATATGGAAAAAAGTACACGTGTGCACGCTCTCAAAGTTATCAGAAAGAAAAAAAAACGTATATTGCCGATCTACAAACAGAATAAATGTTGGAAATTTTACTTTCAACGTATCCGTGCCTCTGTCTCTGTTGCTTCCACTTCAACTCGTTGCATATTATCCGGTATCCCACTGTCTCGTTGCTTCATTCGCTCAGTATCACTCGCCGTCTTAAATTGATCCGAAAAGATGTCACATCTGCATTGCAATGCCTCTTTATGGGCTAATAGCATGATCAACGTTTTTTTTGTTTCTTCGGATATATGGTTAGAAGCGCTGCTCCAAATCGAAAAACAAAATCATACATCCTAGCTAAGAAAAAAGAAATAATTTTTCAAGATTAAGCTAACTAACAGAGAGTGAACGAGCGAGTAATCCCAGTTTATGAATGTCATATAGGTTATTATTATCTGAAACCATAAATTCACAGTTAATTCAAAACTCACAATCACAGATAAAGTAGATCAAGAAACAACAAAGCAAGATGATCAGCTCGCTATTTTCAACTTTCATCACCATGGTGCCTAAAAAGACCATTACCAGTAGTAGTAATATGATCATGACTTATTCTCCAATAATGATATTTACTAGGGGATTAATGAAGACTCATAAGGGCGCTGCTAAGAGATGGATCAAAACCGCTAATGGATACAAGAGGGTATGTTATTGATTGATTTTTTTATTTTTTTTTTCTTGTTTCATCGCTGCGTTATGTTACTACTTTTTAGAAACAAGAGTATTATTCGAAGACCCTGCCAAATACTAACTGATTATTAAAATAGGGAAAAGCCGGCCGTAAGCATGGTAATGTTGGCTGGTCTCAAAGATTACTTCAAGCTAAAGATGGTAAAACTGAAGCATTGGGTAAAGGTCATGGTGATATGAAAAAGAAACTTAGAAGACTTTTGCCATATCACTAAATTCAAACCCAAATTAGTATTTTAGTATTGATATAAATCAAATTAAGGCAAGTCAAATGTTTTTGAATCAAAGCTGAATGGACTAGTACAGAATTGAGAATTAGATTTTGAACGACATTTGAAGGAAAGCATAGCTACCGTGTTTATAATTTGATTGTTTTCATTTTTCAAATTGCAAGAAATCTGTGAAAGGAACCAGCACATTACTGCTTGTTAACTATTTTTGAGTGCTCTGGAAATCATCTTTATGTTTTCGCTTTGATAGGTTTTGTTCTTGTTGCTACATATGAATTCACCTTCATGAATTCGCCTTCATGGAAGGCTGTTAATATTTTTATCCTATTTTTATATTTTTTTTTTATCTTTATTTTTATTTCTCATTCCATTTTTTCTTTTTTTTTTTTTTTGCTTTTTCTTTTAATTCTCTGAACTTCGTGTTAGTTTCGCCTTAAATTTTTAAATTTACTCAAGTTAAAGAGACTGGTCTAGCAGCAAAAACTGGAAAGCCATTGTTGAAGAAGCGGGTTGTGCTGAAAAGCTGTGATGGTGTGATATATTACTGTACATAGATATAACATTGGATTCTTTTGTTAATAAAAAATGGACTTTATACTAATAAAGTTACAATTATATTATACTTTGTGTTTATTGTTTATTATTGGCATAACATGGCATCTTCTTTTACTTTTTTCGTTCACTTTTATCATGCTGTCTTTTCAAAAAGGCTATCTACACTCCATCAACGCAACAATCATCACCAACATTCCCTTCTTTTTTAAGATACGTTATATATCAAATTTTGTAAATCAAAAATGTAAAAATGGACGAGTTGGGAATCGAACCCAAGACCTCTCCCATGCTAAGGGAGCGCGCTACCAACTACGCCACACGCCCAGTACTTGTTTGGATTTTTCTTAACACATAAATATCAGTATTGTTAATGTTTTTAACCATAAGGGTCATTCCAATTGCTCTGAGGATGTATCACGTAAAAAGCACAAACAGCAGTCATATGAAGATGCTATCAGCAAACAAATGGAGCACTTTTTGGTTAAATGTCCAGTGGCACAAGCATTATGGAACAAGTTACATCTAAATAAGGAATTGAGCTGGGACAGCCTCATCCTTCTATCCAGCGATACACGAGAATTAATCCAGGTCGACAACTACTTGATATTCCAAAAGAAATATTCCCGCCTACGGAGAGATAAGGACTTTGATTGGAAAACCATTCCAATCTCTAGTCTTGTTTACTACATCACCACGGTAATGAATTAGATAACACATCAGTGTTATCTCAGTATGCGGAAGATGGTATTGAAGTGAGACCCTTTTCTTTTTATCTGTCGGCAACAAAACCATAACCCTCAAAATACAAATTTATCAGCCATCCTAGACTATAATCTCTCCTATATCTATTTCAAATCCAAAACATCCATTAAAGTCTAACTAATACTAACGGGGTTTTCACTTGTACAAGTTTCCCCTATAAACTAACAACTGAACTATACTGTATATACTATATAGATAAGTTTATAAGATTATATTTTCTACCGTTTATATAGAAATAATAAATCGATATTGTGTGTGAAAAAAAAAAAAAAAAATGGTGTGAGAAAAAAGAGTTAAATTATTAAAATAATCAAATCTCATAGTGTTGGAATTATACCAATTAACATCTTTCATACCCTTCGTTAGGTATACTTTCCTTTTTGGGTAAACTGCCTTTTTGCTGCCGAGAACATTTGGACGCATGCATAATTACTAAGGTGAACAACATAGCTGGCACGTCTCAAGCAAGTCACTAATAAGGAGTGTCAATCATTCTGGCAAATGCTAAACAAACTAACGTTTGAACACACTGGCTGCTTCGAGAATATACACACGTTCCACCTCGGAGTCGAGAAGTTCAAATTCCAAGGTGAGGAATGTAAGTGCTGCTCCAAAGATTTATCACGTAAAAAGCACAAACAACAGTCATATGAGGATGCTATCAGCAAACAAATGGAGCACTTTTTGGTTAAATGTCCAGTGGCACAAGCATTATGGAACAAGTTACATCTAAATAAGGAATTGAGCTGGGACAGCCTCATCCTTCTATCCAGCGATACACGAGAATTAATACAGGTTGATAACTACTTAATAATTCAGAGGAAATACTCTTTTCTATATTTACTTCAAATTTAACTAATCTACTAAATTCTAACTAATACTAATAGGGTTTTCAACTATAGAAAAGATAAGTAATGTATAAACAATATGATCTGCTGACTTTTATGCAGTGGATATGCATATAGTCTATATTAAATAACAGAAATCACTGCGCAATAGAATGAAATAAACTACGTTTGAATAACAGTAAAATAAATTACAATAATTGCAAGTGTTTATATATATAGGGTAGTTTTCGTCATGGAGGCGATTATGTATAAACTAAAAAGCTTAAATATATGATAGAAGCAAAATGATAGATTTAAAGAAACAAAACAAAAAAAAAAGATAGTTGTGAATGTGAACAAGAATGTTATAAGTGACATTTGCAAATTAAGATGCAAATAAAGATGATATATATATAGGTGCAATGGCAAAAGCCAGTCTATCTCTATACATAGCAAAAACCAAAACCAAAAATAAAAAATGTGTGTAAGTGCAATAACATAAAATAAAATTAAGTAAAATTAGATGAGATAAAATAAAACAAAGAAAAAAAAAATAGTCAAGAAAAAGTCCACAGAAACTAATAATACAAAATATGATAATTGGTTCTTGAATCTCTACCTCTTATCATTGATTGAACTCTTCACAATTATAGTATTATGCCACATTCATTCACCGTCCACTTTCCACCTACCACCGATATCACTGAATTTTCACCAAGTGTAATCAACATGATGATCCAATAATTTGGAGAAATCTCTCTTTTTTCCTAAATTCAACACCAACAGCTTTCTACCATTGATTCAAAAACTTTTTTTTGTCCTGTCTTTTTATTTCGTTTTTTCAGTTAGTAGCAGTAGCAACTTTTTCTTCAATCACCTTATTCTCCTTATCATAACTAATCGCCTTCCATTTTCCTTCTCTTTCCTTATCCCCACCTTCATAACCACCGCCACCAACATTCTTTCTCAAATCAGTGGTTGGGAAGTAATGGTAATTTGTCTTCAAACTTATAGCAAAAGGAACTTCATCAAAAGTAACCACTCTCAATTTTACATACGTATTATCAGGCACTTTCTTAACTTCATTGACAAAAGTTTCCAAATCTGGAGTTTCCACCTCATTAACATGAGTAATAAAATTTGTCGCCGAGATGCCATATTGCATCGCTGGAGAACCTCTACCAACACCAACTACATATACTCTGGAAGGCAACTTTTTGATAACTTGACGGACACCATGATGTGGTGCCTGAATTTGTGCACCACTCCAAACAGTTAGTTTGTCAGTATCTTTCACCGCAACTGGTTTAACTTTGATGGTTTGTTCTTGGGCTTTACGAACAATTTTGAATTCTAAAGTAGCATCATCGGGGAAGTTAAGTGGTACTTCAAGTTCAGCTACTGAACTAATCAATTTGTCATTGATAGTCAAGATAATGTCGCCATCTTTTAATGTGCTTGCAGTCTGATTTTCACTCAAGTCGGGACATGAAACATGAGTAACGTATAAAAATTCAAAACTGTTGGTGTTTTGCTTTTTTTCCATTGCGGTTATCCAATTTTCTGCAACTCCTCGTTGTCTGGCGTGTAATAAGTTCATGCTGTTGAATTCGGCATCAATGATTTTCACTGTCGGAACACTAATTTTGTCATCGTTGCTTGCGTTATCTTTTAATAGGCTTTGACTCTTGAAGCTCTCAATGACTGGGTTGAAATGATTAATATCGAACCCCATATTATAAAAATTTTCTGCCCCATCAGCACTGACTTCACCCATATAATCCATCCAAAGGCCACGAATGGTGCCATCATCATCAGCGAATATCCCACTAACACTTTCTGAACAAGAAGTATTATCAATATAAAAAATTTCCAAATTGAAACCTCTATAACGTGGAGAATAAAAATTGTACGGCACATTCAATGATAAAATATTAGTGACTTTGGTTTTGGCTGCCATTATACGACGTTCTGAACTGTATCCAATGAAATTCAATGACTCACCACGAGTAATTCTTTTGTTTGAAAATTTTGGAGTTTCCACTGGTGCAAGCACTAAGGATGGATCATATTTAACAATAGCGTAATTATGCATTGGATGCAAAAAAATCACTTTGGCTGGAACTTTGATGGAATCAGCTACAGTAACTCTAATGTCGCCCAAATCTGTAGGAACATATTTTCTGGAAACAATGACGTAACCTTTAGCGGCATCCATGACTACCCCATATCCACCAGCATCTTCATAGGGAAAAGAATCAATTCTAATAGGGTTAGAGCTGCTAACGTAAACTATGCTTCTGACTAATTTGGAACATTGTGGTTGTTCCATTGGTACATCAAGAAATGCAGCACTAAGCGGTTTCAATGGTTCAGGAGTCAAGGGCTTGCCCAAATCGGTAAAATCCCAAAGTCCCGACTCATCATTTCTAACGGCAATACGAGCGCTTCTCCAATGACGATCAATTTGCACATTTACCATTCTTGTAGTATGCATATATCCAAGTAATTTGCAAGAAACTGTGACATCTTTACAATCAGGAATCCCTTGCATTACTTTTATGAATGCGTCTAAATTTGGAGTTGGTTTATTATCAATCGCTTCAATCATCCATCCGGACCCAATAGAACTGAAAGGACCACTGGCAGAACTGACAAATACTCCACTAACCGGAATAACGTAAATCCGAGCCATTTGGTAACTGAGATCGTTAAATGTAGAGCCACAAATTTCCACGTATCTTGAAGGGGTAATACTGTGCAAATCTTGAACTTTGCAATCCACTTCAATATCTTTCCCACTGCGTTGCAATAAGATATGCACAGTTTCATTAACACTACTATCCAAGATATCATCGACTTGGATGAAGGTATAAATGAACTTTCCATTTATGGAAATCAAGATATCACCTTCTTTAATTTTGGAATCTCCTGGACCTTCAGGAAGAATAACATCAGCCACTAACATACTAACACTTTTGGGAAATCTTTTACGAGCCTTTTCTTCAGCTTCTTCAGACAACCCTAATCTCCGACATTCGTCAAAAGGTTTTAATAACCATTGAGTTTGAATAGTACCTCTAGTGACTGGCTTATTAGCTTGCACCAATTGCAACGCACGAAGCACTCTATAAACAGGCAAGAAATAATCAGTAGCGGACTCAGTAGACCCACCCGCTTGTAAAGCAAGAGTATTACCTCCAATATCAATGACAGGAGAACCACTAGAACCACCAGAAGCACTAGCGGCAGCTTGTATATATTCAGTATTAAAATCATTATAAGAATGTGTGCCGTATTCTGGAGCATTTCTATCCAATCTGGAAATAAAACCAGACAAAATACTTAATTTTTCACCAGCATCATTACCAACGACTCTAATTTCGCAACCAACCTTGGCTAAATCAGGTCTAAGTTTTAGCTCGGTGATTTTCATGTACTTGATGGTTGATGGATCAAATTTCAAAAACCCAAAGTCGTGGACTGGATCTCTATAAATTGGCTTAACTGTGGTTTCTTCATGATTGTCAAAGACGGCATAACCAACAAAAGGGCCAGAACACACAACATGACGATTGGTCAAAATGATACCGCGTTGAGAATCAACAACAAAACCAGTAGCTTCACTGATAATGGCATTATCAGTGTCAAATGCTTCGACTTGCGCAAATCTGATGGCCACCACACTTTTGATTACTTTGTTAATGGTCCCCTGCCACTGGTGAGCGTTTTCAGCGGAAACTTGAACTGGGTCAAATTCAATAGCAGCAGTCTCTATACTTTCATTGTCATCATCACTATACTCTGAAATTTTTCTGGCAGCGCCATTACTAATAGTGAATGGTCTTTTGATGGCGGCAACGGTGCCATTTTCAGTAGCATTAGTGGCGATGGATGTATGTTGGCTCTTGCGTCTTTTAACGCCGGCGGTAGTAGCGTCTTGAGTGTTATCTTTACCCAAAGAGCGCTTGGTGGGCTTTAAAGTGTTGTTGCCATCCATTATCGGGGTGCGAAAAGGATCAGATTGGATGGGATATGTGGAGTTGATGAACAAATTTGGATGTGGATGGGCTAAGGCCTAATTAAAGTGTCAGATGTTGATGATGGGCAGGAAATAAATTTTTTTGGCTAGGAAAATTCTGATGTTCTCGGTTAAGTAGCCCTGATGACCAGGATATCATAGGATTGAAAGCGGACAATTATAGTATAGTAATAATACACTGTGGAGGTTACAAATGGTGACTTACAAGGTTATAGAATAATAAATGTAGAGAAATTGATTTGCTTGGTTAAAGAAACAGCTCAAGTCTACACAGAAGGCAAATTACGGTCGTGGATATGTGCAAAGAGTGGCAGCCTTGGCTTACAAAGGAACATACGGTGTTGATGTGTATTGAAGTAAAGAGTGTACAATTCAGCAAATAAGCATTAGTTCTTATTTTTTAGTCACTGAAAGTCATTCTTTGCTACTCTGCTGATTATCCATTCTTCTTTCCACTCACCACCAGTCACGCACAACAGCCAACAATCCACTTCCATGGAAGCTCATCTCCAGCAAATCACATGACCAGTAATTAAGCTTATCCTAATATTTCTGAAACAGCATCGTTGATTATTTATGAACGCACAACATCACAGTAAGAGCAGTCCGCTATCCCAGTTTACAATTTTAACGGTGTTCACAAATAGATACGATAGTTTGGATAAATGATTCAATGATACATATTTTTTTAAAATTGATTGAATGGCCTAGGTTAGCCTAAACCGAAAAAACATGACATAAAGATTGCATGTACAGTCTACGTCAGATTCTAAGTCTAAATCGAAGCTTATGAGAAGAAAGTTTTTTTTTGTTGCTGTATTATAGTAGCTAATGATAGCCTTGTAGTACAATCAATGTTAACCTAATACTTAGCGAGGAGTTTTTCAACTCCTTAAAAGGTTATATTTAAATTCTACCATGCGGTAATTAGAAGGTAAGCCCCTAATGTTAGTGCTATCCACAGTTTGTTGAGGCAAGTTGATATAGTTATTTATTGTCTAATGAACATTGATGCATAGATGTCAAATGGAAATATTGCCATAATAACAACACACACAAGTACGTAAATAGTTCAGAATCATTTCATTTCAACATGCTTATATAATAATTTAATAAGTTCACTCTGAAGTTTGAGAAACTTAACCCTTGTATTTTTGACTGCTTCTTTGATCCCCATCTATAACGATAAGCATACAGCTGTTTTAAATAATGACAAAGACAAAAATATTCTAGCCACAAACAAGAAAAGAACAGAAAGTATATAGCAAGTCGCAGTGACTATAAAAAATGAGTAAACGTGTCTTGTTGCAGTCTATGTTTTGAGCATTTACAACTCACATTCATTATAACAAACATTTATCTCATACACACACTTTATTTTAAACATTTTTCCCAAATATTAATAAAGCCACATCAGCTTTTGGTTATTTAGGCGTTAGGGAAGTTGCCAGATGCTATTATGGTACAAATCCCTTTGCGGATGGTTTTAGTAAATTGGCCTTCTTTTCCAATTATTTTTTTGGCAATGCTAGTAATGCTTTCTGTTACCAGTATTTTGCCTTTTAGAATTCCAAGTTTTCATTTTGTTTCTTATTGGTATAACAAGTCATCTATTTTTCCAGCTTTGATACAGGGCCTCTTACATTCTTTTTGCGCTTTTTTTTTTCTTAGAGTGATAAATTGATTTCCAACAATTTATTCTTCTATATACTACGTATACAACCAAAACTACAATCATCATATTTTTTGCTTCTTCAAAGGTAGCTCTTGCTCATCATTAGTAGCACAATCGCTGAAATCCCCTTCCATTACGTCTTCCTCAATATCCTTCAAAATTGCCTCAACGTCAATATCTTCCTCTGATACAACGTATTGGTCCACATCTTTGGAATCATCAATCCTCACATCATGAAGCCCGTCAATAACCACCACCCCATTATTTTTTTCCCATTGCTTGATCTCATCAAACAAATCTTGCTTAATTGGCATCAATGGCTCGAAGAAGTTTTCCACCTCAATATTATCCTCAGTGACAAAACGTGAACTCTCATCATGCGCTCTATGCCATCTATACATTCTCTCAATACCATACATTTTTTTAAATTGCTGCTCGGTAACATATTTTTCATATTTGAGCACAGGAAAATTCGTCAAGCTTAAAAACCGATTATCTGATTCGCGGGTCTGCGGTACAGGCGCTTTTTTGTTTTCTTGGACATAAAATTTTCTAAGAAGAATGATGGCTTCTTCACGACCAAAATCTGGATAGCTGGGGTATGTTCTGTCAAATGATTCGATGGTCAGGATGTCAAAATCACCATTAGATTTAATAATATCGCTACTGTTACGAACATCACGATCAATATCAATCAGCAACACTTTTTCACCCATGTCTTTCAATCCTGTTACCTTCTTCGCCTTCCCAGTTTTTTCTCTCGCCGCCTTTAAACATCTTGTCCTATAATTATCACTATTGATACCTAAATCATCCCGATTCAAACTCAATATTGATCCATTACCGCCAAACCTATCATTTCCAGCACCAAAAAACACTCTTCTTATTCCTAATTGTCTTAATGCACTGCCGCACATCACACATGGTTCCACTGTTACGTACAAATCCACTTTACTGAACAATTTCTGGATCTTGAGCTCTCTAACGGCATCATACTCATTATTGGGACTCAAAAGACTGAAAGTTGCCAATATGCGTTGTATGCCTGTCAATTCAGCATGTGTTATTCCACTGAGGGTATCATTGGTGTTATTCATTCCCGTACTAAGAATTGTATGGTTATCGTAGACGAATATACAACCAACGGGGACTTCATTGTTCAAAAGAGCTTGAGAAGCCTGGTTTAAGGCAAGCCGCATGTATTTAAAGTGGGTAGTGAGATCATTTTTGTTATTGTTATCGTTATTGCTATTCTGATTGTTTTTTCCACTGGCCATATTTAACAGTGAATGGTGAATAATTATATACAACTGCAAACTTGGTGCTTTTGTTTTTTTTCTTTCTTTTTAGATATTGTGTATGTATGCCATTGATATCAAAGTTGGAATTGGAAAAAGGCGTTTGTAATCCTTAGTCGCTTAGCTTTTGATATTTGATCGTATATTTGTTGAACTTTCGGTAAATTACTACAATGTCAAACTTCATCTACGAGTTCACCAAAGCAGCAGATTTTTTCCATGTCGGGTCTTAAAAAAAAAAAAAAAAAAAAAAAAAAGTAATGTTTTGTAGGTCTTTTTCCAGCATGCATTATTTTACATCGCATGCATCAATAGATAGTATGCCGTAACAAGCTGCATCAACTTGTTTACTTTAGAAAACTAAAGATATACCATAAGTGCGTTCTGCAAGTTTGAATTATTCATTAATTGCATATCGAGGTACTGACGCAAACAAATCAGGCAGACAATGCTCAAAAAAACCAAATCAGCACCCTCTCACTTTCAAAGTTTAGTCGCAATTTTTTATTTCTGTTAAACTATCATTACTAAATTCTTTAATAAAAATGGTGTCTTTTTGAAGTTCCTGAGCAAAATGCTCATATCTGCTACTCCCGACTATTTTCGGGTTCAGTCTCACCACTTTGTACACCACTATCATTTTCATCAGCATAATCTTTAATGTATTGCTATTGTCATAATTTGCTTTTCAAAAACTTTTTGAATGAATCTGGGTTGATTTATCAAAGTGGCAACTCTAGTAATTTTGGTAACAATCGTAGTTATTTTCTGCTAAATAATGTTTATTTATGCTGCCAAAAATATTGCTATGTTGTGAGTAATGCTCAATTCTTTGGAAGTTGGAGATCTAAAAGCACTCAATATTCCCCAAATATCACCGCTACTCTTATCCAGTAATGCAATTTCAATCTAGAAATATGCAAGTATTGAATCCAAAAGTCTAGTTTTGCTTGGGGAAATCAAAAAATTGAAGTTAAAGGGATATTGATTTGGGTTTTAGGTGATGATTTATCAGCCATCAAAGAGGAGTAAACCACACCTTATTTGGATTTAGTAAGGAAAAAATGCATCGAAGCTTGTTGCCTGTGGACAGCTCATATCGTTTGAGTTTCTCAATAGATTTTGGTATCAATTCTACAAAGGTGCTACCGGTGCCATCCGAAACTCAATTCTTTTATCTCAAATGAAAGAGAACAACGTAACATGATTGGCTATTTAGCTTCAATATACCTAATATTTTATAAGGTCTGACATGATTACTGAGGCGCCTCATAATTGCACGTGCTATCACTGCAGTCTGCCACCATAAGCGCTACTGCAGTAACATGCAGCTGGGAGAGTATTTATATGGCAACTTTCACTCACCAGCGAAAACACTGATCGTGCCTCGAAGAAATATCTGTGTAATTGTGTAGGCCTTTACAAATGTTATTTCTCTTCTACAAATTTTCTTTGATTTGAGCCCATATCATCAAAATGAGTACTACTGTTGTCACCCCTGCAGAATCAGCAATCACCCAATATACTAATCTCAAAAGCTCTAAAGCCACACAAGTGCCAAAAGATTACGAAATCACTAGTTTAAAAGTCACACCAATTCCAAAAAAAATTAATAATTTTGGAGAAGTAATCACTAATGACAATTTGATCACCGAACCAGAAACACTTAGAAAAAAGTATGTTAGTCAATTCAATATCAAGGATATCAAAGAAAAGTATAACGTCAGACCTTTTATAGAGGCCACCCCGACGGACACCAAAAATGTACCAACTATTGCTTTGGAGTCACTTGATTTTTCCAAATATGTAGACGGGCCTGAAGGATTTGAGTCAAGAAAGGCGCTCGCTGACAAGTTGGAAAAATCTATCTCCACATATGGGTTTTTCAACATTAGTAACTTTGGGTTTGATCCGGAGAAGTTAGCATACATGAGATCAATTGCCCAATCGGTACTTGAGCTCCCTCAAGAAGAAAAATTAAATAATTTGGCTGGAGCTAAACAAACAGACTTGGAAGATAGAGATAAGTCTTTAGGAGGAGAAAGAGGTGTAGGTTTTAAGCCAAGAGGTTACTGGTCAATGCAACAGGGAATCAGAGACTCTATTGAACATTACAATTTTAGAGACATGCTACATGATGACTATTTTTTCAATCCAAATAGAAAATACCCAGAAGTGGTACGCGCTTTCTTGCCAGAAGTTGCTGAGTATTTCAGGTACTTGCACTATAATGTTTTGAAAAGATTGTGCAATTTGTGTGATATTATTTTGGAAAAGCCAGAAGGATTTATATGGCAAAACTTTTACCAAGGATATAAGAATGATTTGTTAAATTCGGGTGCAGGCTACGGAAGGCTTATGCATTATTTGGGGATGAATCCCGAAGAAGAAAAAATCACTGAAAATACATGGCTCAGAGGCCATTCAGATGCTGTTGGTTTCACTTTCATAACCTCACAACCTATTTTGTCATTGCAAATTAGAGATTACTACACTGGTGAATGGAAATATGTAGGCCACAGACCAAACTCATTGATTGTTAATGTGGGGGACGCCATGGAGTTCGTCACTGGTGGATACTTCAAGTCATCCATTCACAGAGTAGTATCTCCTCCAGCAGATCAAAAAAAATTCAAAAGATTGGTGCTCATTTACTTCAGCTGTCCATCTTTAACTACCGTTTTGGATCCGGATGCTGTGGATTCACCAAAATTGAAGAAATTGGGATTCAATACCCCAGAAGACTGGGAGAAAATTACATTTGCTCACTGGGATGAAGAAAAGCCTAGGTTGTTTGGTGGTTCCGAGGTAAATTTGAAAGATGGCGACGAGCCTACTGTGGTTAAGTTATTTGGTAGAGGGCACGAAAGATGGCACCAAGCCGAGAGTTTAACAATTGCTCAAAATCAGGCCAAAGAGCAACAGTCCAAAGAAAAAGCAGCAGCAGATTTTGAAGCATGATATATAGTATTTTTTTTTTTGTTTTTTTTTTTACAACAATGAATGTGTAGTAAAGAACATAAATATAGATATTGAACTTAAAAAAGCAAAAAAAAAAAAAAAATATAAAAAAAAACAACTGAACTCAGGGTGCAAACTCAGGGTGCAAACTCAGTGTAAAAATTGTATGATTGTATGATTGTATGATTGTATGATGTGCTGATTCGCTGTATAACATGGCGCTGTGGGGTGGTGTTTCAATCTGCGAAACACAAAAAAATACAGCCAACGTGCATTATCTCGATTTCTTTCACGTCAAAAGTTTATGCACCTCCTCATAACATGTGACATTGCTTAACTGTGTTTAGGCATAGCCGTTTGCTAACATTGGCCAACAGTATATAAAAGGTTTGTGGTAGGGCTTTCGAGGTATTGTGGCAAAAGCCATCGTTTCAAAAATCATTTGAATCAGATTATGTTAAAAAGCTTTTGAGTACAATATCAACAATTATTGGAAATGTCAATCTCAAACACAATAACACTTCCTGCAGTCTCCAAAGAGTTTGCGTTCAATTCGATCAAGCTCACTCCTATCCCTGACAAACTTAATGGATTCGGTGAAGAAGTCACCGAAAAAAACTTGATCAGCGAGGCTAAAGCATTAAGGGAAAAATATTATGCTATTAATGACCTTGCTGACGATGAAAAAAAATATAATGTCAGAAAGTTCATTGAAGCCACCCCAACAGCCATTACCGACGTGCCTGTAATAGAATTAGATTCAATTGATTTTACAGAGTATATTGAAGGTCCTCGCGGTTACAATTCTAGAAAGAAGCTCGCAGACAAGCTAGAAAAATCCATTTCGACTTATGGATTTTTCAACATCACAAACTATGGATTTGACCCAAATAAATTAGAATATTTGAGATCTATTGCCCAATCAGTGCTTGAGATCCCAACAGATGAAAAACTTAACTTTTTGGCTGGTGCTAAACAAACTGACTTAGAAGACAAAGCCACATCTCTTGGGGGAGAAAGAGGCCTCGGGTATAAACCAAAAGGCTATTGGGCTATGCAAAAAGGTATCAGGGACTCAATTGAGCACTATAATGTCAGAGACATGTTGCATGATGATTATTTCTTCAACCCAAAGAGAAAATATCCTGATGTTGTTAGAGCATTCTTGCCGGAAATCTCAGAGTACTATAAATTTTTGCATTTCAATGTGCTAAGAAAGCTTTGCACCCTTTGTGATATCATTTTAGAAAAACCTGAGGGCTTTTTGTGGGAAAATTTCTTCAAGGTTTATAAGAATGATTTGGTGAAATCGGGATCCGGATTTGGCAGACTTATGCACTATTTGGGGATGAAACCTGAAGAAGAAGCCATAACTAAGAAAACATGGTTGAGGGGTCACTCTGACGGAACTGCCTTTACTTTCATTACTTCTCAGCCAATTCTCTCTTTACAAATAAGAGACTACTACACTGGCCAGTGGCGGTATGTTGGTCATAAGCCAAATTCTTTAATTGTTAATATTGGTGATGCAATGGAGTTTCTTACTGGAGGATATTTTAAATCGTCCATCCATAGAGTTATTTCGCCACCTGATGATCAGAAGCAGTTCAAGAGATTAGTTCTTATTTACTTTAACAATCCTCATTTAAACACAATTATCGATCCAGAATCTCTTGACTCGCCAAAGTTGCAGAAAACTGGTCATAATAAGCCAGAAGAATGGGAAAAATGTACTTTTGCAGAGTGGGACGAAGAAAAAGGAAGATTGTTTGGTAGAAAAGATTTGAATATTGTTGAAGGAGATGAGCCCTTATTGGTTAGAATTTATGGTAGGTTGCATGAAAGATGGCATCAAGCTGAAAGTGTATAACTGAATTAGTTGGGGTGTTTTTATATTTTTTTTTTTTTTATTATTTTTTTTTATTTATTTGTTAGCTTGGTTTATGATCTTTTTTTTTTTTTTTTTACAGTGCAATTTGCTTTAGTTTGCGTTGTTAGCAGTTTGTTATTTCTTTGGCTTACATAGACATACCTTTTTTATTATTCAGGCCAAAGTTGGTTTTCTTTTCTACCATTTTGTTAACTTTCTAAAATTTTGCTGAAAGGTTTTGATATACCGCATGTTGTAATCTTGCTGCACTAGGAAAGTGCATGTGCATTTTTGGGGGCATACAGATGAAAAAAAAAAAAAAAAAAAATAAAAAATAAAAAATAAAAAAATAATGAAAAATAAAAAAGATTTAAAAAACAATGTCAACCGTGAGTAAAAAATAAACATAAAGTCCAAATATTAGTTTTCAGAAGCATATTCAGGTGAAAATCCCAAAGAGTGCTTTGCCAACAAGTTCCAATCATTTGATATAGCGCTTAAAGTCAGCGCATTTTTTTGGAAAAAATCTCCATCGGAACTTACACGACCATCGTTGGCGACCCTCAACTCTGGGCGGAAATCAAGGTTAACAAGTAATCCGTACTCTGAAAATTTCATCAAATCGAGTGGGAAAGTATTTATATTGAAACCTGATAGGGTTGAAGCATGCGTATTCTCAGGGGAAACATAATATTTGCCAAAATGCTCATCACGCAGCATACACTGCAGTTTCAAATGACGCTCGACATAGTTTGCGTTATTTTTGATCCCAAACTGTATATATTGCTCTTTGTTAATGTTCAACTGATGCTTCACTATGTTGTAGTTATCATCGACATTAACATTGATATGGTAATTCGTGTCCGTAAACCTGACATACTTACGATGATTCGGTCTTGCTAGCCCTAATTCTGTGCTATCATCAACAAAATCGCTGTTATTTCTTGGATAATTATTAAATTTCACAACGTCATACTTTAAACTTGTCATTTGCACTTCATCCACAAATTTTAATTTTCTTGACAGATATCTAAATTTTTCAAAAAGCGGTGTGTCAGGGTATTTTTGCAATGCTTGAATATTTCTATCATAAATTCTCCATCTATAAGAGAAAAAAGATTGGACTCTGGTAAGATAAATTGTCTTTCGATAGAGACAATCGCATAGCTTTGGATTGTACTCTTGGTATTGCAATTTTAGATCATCTAAAATGCTATTAATGAAGTTTATGTCAAATCCACAGAATCGTACTGCACCAGAAAACTTATAGTTGAATAAGAAAATAGTTTCGGGGAAAATGTTGTCTAAGATAGAAGCAGCTGTCATCCAGTACAAACATATAATTCTTTCAGTGACTCCTAGAGACTTGTACGTGTCCTGGATGTGCGTGGATTTCGCTGAAAATATTGATAAAAAATGTGAAATTATTGGATACATTGTTGGTGGCCTGAAATCAGCAAAGTATGTGTTGTCATAGGACTCATACAATTCCCTGTTTTCAAATATGTAGTCATTTAAAAAAGTGTCTAGTTCTAGAATTTCAATGCTCAGAGCATTTTCAAGTAAACCATGTTGAGCCATCGTTTTTTTAAATTCTAACAAGTCATCATGATACTCTTTGAGTACGTTGAAATTGTAACTAGGGACATATAACAAGGTCTCATTTTTTAGAAGAAATGAGTGAAGAAATGGAAAAAATAGCCCAGAAAACCTGTACTGCTGATAAGTCCACGAATTTTTGGTTCTCTCTTCAGCCAATGCCTGATTGAAACGTTGCACCAATTGCTTTAACAACGAAGTAGAAATTGCTCCACTCAAGAAAGCAAGTAAAGACTTGTAATCTTTTTCATTCAAAATTGATATTCCTGCATTAGATATAGAGTAGGCGATAATATTATGAGCTGAAGCTAGGTAATCTTTGTTTGATATCATATTTGGACTATGCAAATTATCAATCACCTCTTGGGCAAGTTTGAGGCCATAAACTTTATGCCATAGAATGATTTTTTTCAAAACTACAGTTATGTTGTCTGTCGTTTTTGTCTGTGACAAATGTCTTAACTTTTGATTTAATATTATAGTGCCGCACAAGGCCATATCATCGTGGAAAGAAATTGTTGAAATCAAACAGTTGTCAATGAAAGTTTGATACCAATTTTCCAATCCACGCCGCTGAGCTGCATACACTATACTATCTTCACCAGATGCCTTGAGCAATACATTTTCATGTAACGCATCAAGTTGCAACTGGTTTCTAGTGACTTTGTACAATTTGAAGGATGTAGGTGTTTCGACGTAACCTAACAAAGGTTTCAAGCTAATGTGGAGGTTGTTGATAGTGGCTTCTATGTCATGTTGCTGCTTTGGATTGTTGGCACACATGCCGCTATGGGAATTATTGCAGTTATTACTCTCTTTTTTTGAGTGTTGGCTACTCAAAGCGACACCCCAGTGGTTGATGATGCTACCTCTTTCAAAGTCCAAGATTGAGCAAAGGGCCTCTTCATTGGGGTAATGATAATAAGACGGCGTATTTGCTTTCTTGATGGACATCTTTTCGACTGAAAAATAATACCCATTTTTCATAAGTTCTTGAAACTCTTTCTCTAACTCCACGTCAACCAACGAGCTATCTGAGCCCAGAGAGCGAGCAGCATATCTATTTCGAAGAGCTTGCTTATCTGCTTCGGGTAAATTTTTGAAGCTGCACTGCAAATTTTTCTCGGTGCAATTGTAGCAAGATTCTGATTCTTCACCACATTTTATTCTTCTTTTCTTGCAATTCAAACATCCGTGGTGAGAGTTTTTGTGTCTTTTTCGTTTACGCTTTTCTGTCATTGAAGCTAAGCTGGGCGGTGCTATGCCGTTTGTTATCATATTTGTTGATGTTGGCTTTCCTTCATTTCTGGGTATTTCAGCAACTTGTTGTGCATTTTGGTGTTTGCTGGAAACTTTTTTTTGTGGAGCCAACCTAAACTGGTTGAAAACTCCAGAGGACATGTTTATTTTTTCTTAGATGAACGGAGATTAACGGTGAGTTATCAAAACTGTCCAAGTGACTAATGGATGGATATTGGAGAGCAGTACGAAATATTACTACTTCCAATGAAAGATCATAGGCCATAAGGACGCAAGATTATATTATATCTGAGTAACGTTTTCTGCGACGCTACTTACGACTAGCCTCAGTTGAAGTGAAAATGTAGTGTTGTCTTTATTCGCGGCCCGGTGCGCTCCTTCGTTAAGAAACAGAACTCCGATAAAGCATGCTGGCGCCTCTGTAACGGGCCGCTAGCATGACTAAAATATTTTTGACTGTAAACTAATGCAGGATATGTCCAGGTTTTCTGTAGCATAACCAACATTCAACAACAGCATGCTGTTAATGGGTAAACCTATAGTTGGCAATCAACGTTGGCGGAATTATCCAACCCAAGACCTCATTTGATTGCCAAGCCTTATCAACGATTACGCATGGCTCCAGACTCTGCGGCATAGTCATTCGATGCATTCAAGATAAGATTTGAGCTGAGGTAACTAAGAAAGTGATTACATCATGTGCCATCTGTTTATGATATGAAAGTTCACTTATGCTATTTACTGTTTCTTATTACAGCTTCTGAGTAACATAGCTTGGGCAAAACGGAAAACGTTTTTTTGCTAGTAAATTTCGATCATTCAAAACATTATTCAATTCTAACTCATTATCTTAAAAAAATTATTTCTCAAACGTCACAGGCTCTATACTATTTTTTGGTATTTCAAATCTATAGTCAATTTTGAAAGAAAGTCAAAATTTGGGAACTTCAATGAATTTTTTCTTTTAACTTATCAATGACTTTTCTGCAAGTTTGAGGCCCAAATATATATGAGATGTAATAATTTTTCCTAGCGTTAACAATTCCTTATTTGAGGCTTTGATATTTATGATAGGGTTCGTTCAATTTTAGATGAAGTAGGGTATTAGCACATAAACTCATATCTTCTTGAAAAGAAATTGAGGGATATCGTGTCGTGGTCAACAAATGTTTCGTGGTCAACAAATGTTTGTTACTAATTTTCCAAAGCTCAACTTTGGGCCGCATATATCAAATTTTCTTCCCTAGAGACCTCATAAAAACCTGTTTCGCTTGCTTTCTTATTGTAAAATTTATTTCTTTAGATTCTTTGTAGTTTGAAAGATGTAGGAGCTGAAGTACTTTACCGTAGAAAACAATTTCAGCATTCACTACAAGCATCCATTCTTGGTTTGTAGTGGAAATTGTAAAGGAAAGGTTCTAGTACAATATGAGGCTTGCTGTTACATCTTTTTGTAAGCTATATCGCTTTTTCTCAAGAGCAATACCATTTAAAAAGTTACGGCAGTTAGCTTCTTGAAGCGCATGTTTGCCTTCAGGTAAAATTTGAAAGCTGCAAACTTCATTTCTTTCCATAAAGTTGGTTTATAGTAAATTTCCTATTCTCCTCCGCATTTTATTCTCTTTTTGCAATTTGAGCAGCCATGCGTCTTTTTCGTTTGGACTCCTCGCCCATGGGCACTGTGCTTCTATGACTAGCACTTCACGACAGTCTCATTTGCGATAATTAGCGCCCTTTTGGCTGGTAGAACCAAAGAAAATACTTTGAGGCTACGCTGTTAGTTGGAACAAGAAAGAAAAACAGCAAACCCATATCAACAATATACAAAGGAAAATTTTAAATGAGAAATTGTAGAACCATTAATGAACTTGCTAGAATTATTTTGCGGCCGGCGGATATTTTCTAGCCATTCCTGGTCGCTAATCTTTGATAGCGTAGCTCCAAAAACAGTATCCACTGTATATAGAAGAAACATTTAGGCCCCATCTCCACGGGTTAGCTTTCCACTGGCGCCAGTTTCCTTTTGAATTGAGGCACATTTAACATTAGCAAAGTAATAAGAACATAATAAATTGAAAAAAGGACAAAAACCGAGTATTACTAGCAGAGTAAACATTTTTGCAGATATACTACAATAAATGGGCTAGAAAATCTGTATTTTGTATTGATGTGGCGTATTGAATATGAAGATTGCCCATGTATAATTTCTAATTTATATGAGCTTCAATAATCACAATAACTGTAACTTCTAAAACCAACTATAATACTACGTAATGTATATCTGATGTACTATGATTGAAATTTGTAACAACTCTTAAAAAAAAATTTGGGAAAAATTTAGCAGTTTTCTCACCAGGCTAAAGACCAGCACTATGTTCCATTATCAAATTCCAATCGTTTAACACATAGTTCAACTCAAGCAAATTTTTTTCAAAAAAGTCCTGATTTGAAATCATCCGCTCTTTACTACTTTCCGTCAAGTCTGGCCGATGGTCTATGTTCAAAAGCAACCCATATTCCGAGAGCTTCATCAAGTGAAGTGGAAAAGTATTGATATTGAATCCCGAAAGGGTTGGCATACTTTTATCGTTAGGAGGGCTATAGTATTTGCCAAAATGCTCATCGCGTAGTTTTTCCTGCAGATTCAAATGATCACTGTCATTAGGCCCGTGGCTTGAATTTAATAACCGGTATATTTTTATACGGCGATTCAATTCCTTCTGGACGGTTTCAAAATTCTCATCAAAGTTTATATTGACGTGAAAATTTGTGTCCAGGAATTTGACATACTTGCGATGGTTTGGTCGAGCTAGTCCTAACTCAGTATTATCGTCGGTAAAATCTCTGTTGTTTCTTGGATAATTGACAAACTTCACCACATCGTACTTCAAACTTGTGATTTGCGTTTCGTTAACAAAATTCAATTTACGCGATTCATATCTCACTTTCTCAAAAAGTGTAGTATCTGGGTAAATCTGAGAAACTCTGATGTTCCTATCATAAATTCTCCATCTGTAAGAAAAGAAAGATTGCACCCTGGTAAGGTAGATAGTTTTTCGGTATAAAAAATCATAAAGTTGTGGATCAGAGTGCTCATATTGCAGTTTCAAGTCATCCAAAATGCTATTGATAAAACTAATATCGCAGCCACACATAGTCACCGCCCCCGCATATCTCAAAATAAACAAAAAAATAGTTTCTGGAAACAAAGAATCCAAAATGGCAGGTAATGTCATCCAATACAAGCAAACAATTCTTTCTATTGGACTTATTGATTTGTATTTGTACTGTATGTGTACTGGTGTCCCTGAAAAAATCGACCAAAGTTGAGAGATTATTGGGTAAAGCATCGCTGGTTTAAAATGGGAAACATATGAGCTATCATAAGATTCAAATAGCTTTCTGTTTTGAAAAATGTAATTATTGAGAAACGAATCAATTTCAGTAACTTCTGAGTGTATTTTTCTTTCAAGCAAACCATGTACCGCCATATAATCCTTAAATTCTACCAAATCATAGTGAAACTCTTTGAGAATGGTAAAATTATAGTTGGGCACACACAACATAGTGGCGTTTTTATGAATAAATGAGTGAATGTAAGGAAAAAACAAACCTGCAAACCTATATCGATAGTAACATAGTGAATTTTTTATTTTTTCCGCCTCTAAAGCCAAGGTAAAACGTTGCACGACCTGCTTCAAAATGACTGTGCTGATGAAGCCGCGAGTGAACGCAAGCAATGACTGGTAGTCTCTGTCAGTGCAAATGACGGATACGCCCACACTAGCCAAAGAATAAGCAACAATATTATGTGCCGAAAATAGATATTCTTCGCTTGACAAATTTTTAGGGCAGTTTAATTTGTCTATAACCTCTTGTGCAAGTTTCAAGCCAGTAACTTTGTGTGCTAGGATGAATTTTGCCAAAACTGCTAGCGACGATTGGTCTGAACTTTCGCTTTCCCTTAAAATTTTGGCTTTTTGATTCAAAGCAACACTACCGCATAATGTCATGCCTTCGTGGAAGGACACACCAGAAATCAAACCATGCTCAATAAATGTTTGGTAGTAGTATGCTAGACCTCGGCGGTGTTCAACATATATAGGATCATCTTCTCCAGTAATTTTATGCAAACCATCATCTGGTAACGTTTCCAGTAATAAGTACTTTCTATTAACTTTGTATAAGCCAAAAGTGGTAGGCGTATTGGAGTGGAAAGGTAAGGGCTTCAATCCGGTTGGCACATTATACGTATTATGCGCTCGCTGATCTGATTGCTGTCTATTTCTTTTGGAACTATGATTATGATTTTGAATATGATTTCTGCTTCTCACAACACGGTCAACTAAAGCGACCCCCCAATGATTTAGTAACCTCTCCTGCTCAAAATCTATTACTGAGCAAAAGGATTCTTCGTTAGGGTACTTTTCATAAGTAATGAGTTTTGCCTTCCTTATACTCATCTGCTCTACTCCAAAAAAATAACCTTTTTTAACAAGTGCTTCAAATTCTTTCTCTAGCTTCATATCATCTAAAGAAAAACTTGGCTGCAAATTTTGCTTTTTTAAGTCCATTTGTACTTCTGCCTGAGATGGTAACTGTGTCGGTGGAAGAGACCACGACTGCGAATGTAGCCCAGCAGCATAATTATTTCGAAGCAACTGCTTATCTTCCTCCAGTAAATCTTGGAAACTGCAACGCACATTTTTTTCCATGCAATTGTAACAAATATCTGGCTCTTCCCCACATTTCACCCTTCTTTTTTTGCAATTCAAACAGCCAAGACGAGAGTTTTTATGCCTTTTGCGCCTGTATCTCTGTTCTGCTGTTTCTTCTGTTTTTGCCTTTGCCTTTGCCTTTGCCTGTGTTTTTGGAATTGAAGAAGCGGATTTTTTGCGTTCGCTGCCTGCGCGGCGTTTCGAGTTTTGCCTCACATTGTGCTGCTGGAAACCTGGCCCCGAACCAGAAGCATATACCAATCCTTCTGTTTGTCTTTTGCTTTCACCGCCTGTGATTGAATTGTTGGTGTTATTGATGTCATCTTTAGGCTGTTCGACCCTTTCAAAAATATGATTATAAGCACTGGCGCTATTGGTCGAGGTATTGTTACTAACGAACTTGTTTGTTGTTGATGTGCTTGAAAACATGTGCAGCAGACCCGAAAGCTCGTTTGTCATCTGCTAATTGGGCTTCTTATCAATATGACTTTATAAAGTGGCAGAAGGAGCTGACCGTTTGAATTACTAGCAGTAACGAGGGAAAGACGAATGAAACGAGATTGCGATATTAGATCAGTGCTCTAGTTGTTCTGACTGTTGCTGATAGTGCTTCAAATGAGTATAAAAAGGGAAAGGCCTCTTTTAATGCTGTGCTGTTCTTGTCATTTAAATTGATTATTTTAACTTTAAACATTTATTTTTAGTCTACTGAAGTGTAGTGGAGTTTCTAGGTGTGAAACACAGACTAGATTAAAGTCTAGTAAAACGGCCGCAAGTCTCACGTTTCTTTGGTACTTCTTTTTTTTTTTTTTTTTTTTTTTTTTTTTTTCGGCGCAAGCAATTCGCTACACTACTGCGGAACAACGCTTCTTGATGCAACTCCGGAAAAATAACACAAATTGTATTGTTTATGACCAGAAGCTCCAGCAATACAAAATATATATTTATACTAAGACACAACCAAACAAGCCAAATAGAGAAATCATTCAAAATACTCCATAACAACATATCATAAAGTGTATCTAAATTACCCACTATTTATTTCAACAAAATCAGGTTTTCTCCAGACAAACAGCGGAGCTACGTTCCGCTAACAAATTCCAATCATTAGACAAATAATGCAACGTTAACTCATGTTGAGAAAAAAATTCTGTTTTATTGCTGAGTCGATCTTTACTACCATGGACCAAATCAGGTCGATAGTCAATGTTTAAAAGCAACCCAAATTCCGAAAATTGCATCATGTGTAGCGGGAAAGTATTGATATTGAAACCAGAAAGCACCGGCTGAGATTTATGAGCCGGTGGTGCATAATTGGTGCCCAAATGCTCATCACGCAGCATCTGCTGCAGTTTCAACTTATGATCATGGTTACCAAAAATAGTACGTTTATCGAGCGGCGAAAGTAAGTAAATTTCTATATTGGCACGCAACTGCTGCTGGACCATTTTAAAATTCTTGTCAACGTTAGCATTGATGGCATAGTTTGTATCTTTGAAACTGACATGCTTGCGGTGATTTGGCTTAGCCAAACCTAATTCCGAATCATCATCGACAAACTCTTTGCAGTTTCTAGGATAATTTTCGGGTTTCACCACATCGTACTTCAAGCTTGTAATCTGCACTTCATCGACAAAATTCAACTTGCGAGACTGGTATCTCACTTTCTCAAAAAGCGGGGTATCTGGATATATCTGCAGCGCTTGAATATTGCGATCATAAATTCTCCATCTGTATGAAAAGAAAGATTGCATTCTCGTCAAGTAGATGGTCTTGCGATATAGGAAGTCATACAATTCTGGATCTTTAAGTTTATACTCACTTTCCAAATCATGAAAAATGCTATGCACAAAACTAATATCAAACCCACAAAACCTCACAGCACCAGAAAACTTAAAGTTGAACAAGAAAATCGTTTCTGGGAACACATTATCCAATACAGAAGCTAGCACCATCCAATACATGCACAAAATCCTTTCTATAGTGGAAATAGATTTGTATCTGAACTGTATGTTCACGGCAGTGCTGGAGAATTTACTAACAAAATGGGATATTATGGGGTATACCATTGGAGGCTTGAAGTCCGCAAAATAAGTGTTGTCATAGGAGTCAAGCAATTTTTTGTTATGGAAAATGTAATGACTAAGAAACGAATCAATTTCTGTTAGCTCCAAGTTGATACTTTTTTCAAGCATGCAAGTTCGCTGTGTTAACATAGCGTCTTTAAATTCTAGCAAATCTTCATGAAACTCTTTCAAAATGCAAAAATTATAACTGGGCACATATAACATTGTAGCGTTTTTGAGAAAAAAAGAATGAATGAATGGGAACGTTAACCCCAAGTATCTGTAGCGGTAGTATGCGGCCGAATTTTTAGCTTTTTCCTCCGCTAAAGATTGGCCAAAACGTTGCACTAATTGTTTCAACATTGATGTAGAAATAAATCCATTGAGAAAAAAAAGCAACGACTTATAATCGATTTCATTCATTATAGAGACTCCTGCATTCACCACAGAATAAGCAATAATGTTGTGTACCGCAGTCAAGTAATCCTTGTTTGTCATGTTATTGGGGCTGTTTAATTTATCAATCACCACTTGAGCGCTCTTTAAACCGGCTACTTTATTGGAAATAATTATTTTTCCCAATAATTCTTTAATCTTCGCGGTACCTGGGGTTTTATATAATGGTCGTGATTTTTGATGTAAAATAATATTCCCACATAGTGTCATGTCTTGATGAAACGCAATTTCCGAAACCGCGCTATGATCAATCAAGGATTGGTACCAGTTTTCCAACCCACGACGATATGCCGCATATAAAGATTCATCTTCGCCTGAAACTCTGCATAATGTATCGTCTTGGAGCGCCTCGTACATTAAATGGTTCCTGGTAACTTTGTACAATTTGAATGGGGTGGGTGATTTAGTATGGTTTGGCAAAGGAGTAGGAACGCTATGGTTGCGTCGCTGTTTGCTGCGATTATCACTAGCTTTACCGTTATACATAGCTTTTTCAGTCTTCCCAATCTCGGTAGCATTAGCATAACTAGTACTATCTTCATTTTCATTTTCATTACCGCTTTTGTCAAATGTGAGTACAGAACAAAGCGCTTCTTCATCAGGATATTTATCATAACTTATATGCTTAGCACTTTTAACCGCCATTTTTTCCACTGTGAAACAAAACCCCTGTTTGATGAGTTCTTGAAACTCTTTTTCCAACCCCAGATCATAAATCAACAAACTTTCGGAGCTCTGGAACCTAGTAGCATTATACCTTTCACGAAGTAATTGCTTATCTTGCTCCGGAAGTTCTTGGAAGCTGCATTGTATATTTTTTTCCATGCAGTTGTAGCACAGATCTGGTTCCTCACCGCATTTTATTCTTCGTTTCTTGCAGTTTAAACATCCAAGACGAGAGTTTTTGTGTCTTTTACGTTTACGCTTTTCCGTCATGAGTATTGGTGATGCTGAAGCTGGCGAGTCTGATACTGGAACCGAAGGGGAAGCTGTAAAAGTTGAGGCAGCGATGTCGCGCTTGACACTTCCTTGTCTCCTCGGCGGGTTCGTTTTCTTGATATTTTGGGTCATTTCGTTAGCATTTCTTTTTGTTGCGTCTTTTTTTTTTTTTTCTTGAGGTACTAATGTAGCTATTGTATTGATATGGTTGTTGTAACAGTTGTGGGAGCCTTTTGTGTTGCTGGCGAGGCAAGTTATTTTCGTTGCAGTTTTCCTTGATGGTCAGTTTATATGTCTGAGTTTTGATGCTGCGCTGGCTGGAGCACCTTAATGCATTTTTAGAGAGAAAAAAGAAAAAAAAAAAAAAAAAACGGAAAATGGAAAATCCGATCTGTCGGTGTGTGGAGTGAAGACGTATAACAGAAGCAAAGAAAAAAAAAAAAAAAAAAAAAAAAAAAAGCAAAAAACGAAATCACCAAAGAGGAAATACGATGCGTACAGGAAATAGAAAAAAAAAATAGCAAATTTTACTCGCAGAGCAGATCTGCTCTGCTCGATCCAGCATTAGAGTGCTAGCCTAAATAGAAAAAATGCTAACAGTTAGTTAAGCTTTATAGTTACGGGGCTATTGTGAAAACTAATAAACAATATTTTCTATGAGAATCTCAGAATACTCAGGCTATTTAAGTTGAACTGCAACACTGTTCTCGTTTTGTTTATTCTGCTTCTTGTGCCATTTCTCTATCTGTTATAATTCCTTTTTTTTTCCGTTTTAGTTTCTTTTGGCCCGCTCGGAGATTTTTACTGAACTCTATTTATTGCGTTGCATTTTTTACTATATACAAAATGTTCGTGAAATTTTTACAGTGCAAAGTCAAGAAAAAAAGCAAACGTGATAAAAACCAAAGTTTTAGCTTCCTTGCAATATTGTTTTTTTTCTATACTCAGCGTCTTACGCATACCTTATTCCTTATTATTAGGATATCGTTTCCGTAGTGCAATGATGTGAGTACTAAGCCTATTGTACCACTATCAATCGTTAAATAATATAGTAAACTAAGCCTTTTGTACCGGTATAAAAGGTTTAGTACCGGTACTAAACCATTAGACGTTGTGCTTTTCCCAGCTAGGGCAATTGTGAGTACAATTGCCGGTGGAACTACAAAACATGAAACTTAATTAACAAATAACAAAAAAAAAAAACCTTCAGTAGGTTGTCCATTATAGTATAAATGATTAGTAGTAGTTTCAAGCATTATATCCAGCAATTGAAAATGCAAAAGAACAGATGAGAACGAAAACGATTAAGTGAAAAAAAAAAAAAAAAATAAAAGGAAACAAAGCAAGGTGAACAAATTAATAAAAAAAATTAGAAAATGTTGTACAATATACGAAGCTATTTGTTGCTAAGAATCTCATCTTTATCAATAGTATAATTTTTCAAAATCTCTTCAGGATTCTGATACTCAAAATCTTCGTTCAAATAATTATTTCTCACTGTGTTCAAATTTGGTCTAAAATCAATGTTTTTAATCAACCCATATGGTGAAAGCTTCATCAATTCAATTGGAAACAAATCAATGTTGAATTCCAATTCTTCTACTGCGACAGCAGCAGCAAGCCCATCACTATCGTTGATGTCATCAATGCCACTCAAACCGCTATTGATTGCGCTAGTTGGCTTAAGACAGTTGTGTACTCTGTAGAAATTTTCATCCACATTCTCATTTATATGCATATTATTATCAACATAGCAAATGTTATTAGGATTTCCCGGAGATGCTCTTTCCAATTCACTATCAATTTGAATATATGAAGGATCATTTACTGGATAGTGTTCAAACTTTATAGCTCCGCGTTTCAAACTTTTCAACTGAGTTTCTTTAACGTATTTGGGTTTTCTTGAATTAAAACGCAATTTTTGATGGAATAGTGGGCTGGCAGGGTACGGATTTGTGATAATCAAGTTTCGAAAATATGTTCTATAACGGTATGCGAAAAACGAAATTGCCCTGGTCAAATATATAGTTCTTCTATACAACTGCTCATATAAAGCATAGTCTTTAAGTTTGTATTCTGTTTCTAACCCATCAAGTATGCTTTGTATTAACTGCATGTCAAATCCAGCCCAAAGAATCCCACCAGAAAATTTAGCAGTAAAAAAATATAACGCCTCAGGGAAAATGTTATCCAACATGAAAGACAATGCCATCCAATGCAAGTATATTATCTTATCAATAGTTGCCATGGTTTTGTAAAATGACTGGAAAAATACCACTTCCGATGGGTGGTCATCAAAAAATGCAATCAAGATATCAAAAATTTGCCCAATATTGTATTCAGTGACATAATTCGGGTTATGCGAATTGCGTAACTCACCATTACTCAAAATTTTAACTTCCATGAATCTTTTCAAATCATCTAGTTGTGATACAGCCACATGGTTTCTGGACAAATTTTTCCCTTTAATTAAACTGCGAAACTGATTTAGTTCGTAGTAAAACTCAAGCAATGGATCAAACACATACCCCGGGATATATATGGCCCCGATATTCTTCAAAAAGAAAACTCGAATATAAGAAAACAATTTTTCCGTAAAAACAAACTCAGCATGCACTTTGGGTCTTTTATCAAATTGTCGTTCTAATGCTTGACGCACTTTATCGAACATCTCCGTAGACAAAGAACTAGAAAGAAACCCGTTCATGAATGCAATAAGCGACAAATAATCTTTATCAGATTGCAAAGTTAGCCCAATGTTGATTAATGAGTAATGTACCAAGTTCTTAAACAACTTCAAGTATTTGTAATTAGAAGTCAACTTGGGCTGATTCAACAGATCTATTGTCATTTGCGCATAGCGCAACCCACGAAGCTTGTATGGTAAAAATAACCGCTTTAACAAATTACTTGTTTCTTGGTACCCATCTTTCCTATAACATGATTTCTGGATATTAACAAGGACAATAAGTAATGATCGCGATATCATTGCATTGAAAATCAATGGCGAAGCCAGAGCACAAGCTAAGAAATCGGTATACCATACTGACATGATGTCTCTAACGTACGCTTGCACGATATCGTCTTCTCCGCATACAGTGAAAAGCTCCCTAGAAGTATATTCAGTAGGATACATCGCGGTTTTCACCTTGTATAATTTGAAACTTGTAAGTTGATACAAGTGATTGGGTAAGGGATCAAAGTTGCGTTTGGCATGGTTAATAGGGTGATCTTCAGCCTTGAAATCAGTAGAGTTGGTGTTGGTATGCTTGTTGGACTTGAAGTCAATAATACCGAACGTCGAATTGGTAACAATATCCCCAACAGTGTCCATTGATGGTTCAGCGGTATCTAGTTTTCTGAACCGACCACTACTGTCAGTGATGGCACTACTGCCGCTATTGGGGCTAGTAGCATTAGCAGCGCTGGCTGCGCTACTCGTACCCACACCGCCAGCCATAGAACCAGCAGTATTGTTGCCATAGTTGTTGAAATATTCATTGCTATGATTATTTCCCGTCAGCACTTTGAATCTAGAGACCCCATAACTGAAATTATCCAATTCAGTCTTGAGATCTTTAAAATGCATCAACCCAGTGCCACCGGGACCTGTTTTTTGGCTCTTGTCCTTATTAGCATTACTATCAATGATCTTTTGCCGCTGAGCTGGGGTTAAGTCCAAATAACTGCAACAAATGTTTTTGTCCAAGCAGTTGAAGCAAGAATCAAGTTCTTCGCCGCATTTGAGACGCCTCTGTTTGCAGTTGAGGCATCCTAGCCTTGAATACTTCAGCTTCTTGATCACCTTACGACAGTGTATTCGGTTATTGGAATTATTATTGTTGTTGCTGTTATTGTTGTTATTATTATTGTTGTTGTTGTTGTTGTTGTTGTTGCCGCCATTGTTATTTATCTGATTAAGGTTACTGTTGGTATTATTGCTACTATTGCCGTGTGAAATAGTGCTATTTTTAATATTATGGAGCCCAGACATTGAGACATGCCTCAGTGGAGAGACTGTGTATTTGACGTTAGGCGGTTAAAGTTTGATCAGATTGACGGGCAGACAGCGGAGACAACAAATCGCCGGCGGAAAAAAAAAATGAATGTTGCAATAGGCAATAAGAACTCAAAGTGAGACAAGTGGATTAGCTTGAATGATAGAGTAGCTAAAATATAGTTGTGCAAAATGAAAATGCGTAGAAGGAAGGACGGATGGACGCAGAGAAAATGCCAGCAACTGGAAAAGCAGAATGAAATAGAGAGCGTTGGGATAACTGCATGTATAGAAAGAAGACAGAAAGGCAAAATAGAAAAAGAGGCAGTTTTTCTGTTTCTCTGCTGTTTGTTTTCTATTTGAGGATTAACGCTCGTTTTTCTGTTTTTCCTGTTTTTCCTGTTTTTCCCTGCCAAAACGGTCCTCGCGTGCAGTTATGCAATTACAGGCATAAACACGTTTATTAATGCTTTTAAACGCTCTCTGCTGCAAGAGTGTTGACGTGATAGCATGGTTCCGCATAATAATATCGGGCTGCATGCATGTGCGTTTGGTCTGGTCTAACTGCATAGCGCAGTGTGCTGGGGTTTTTATCGCATCGGTATATTTTATTCGTCAACATTAAAATATTCGTAAGCATAGTTGGTTACATAGTATAAACAGAAAGGCCACCACCAAATTATATGTTTACTTGCGCCTCGTACATGTCCACAAGCTGATCGCTATTCGTAGCGTCTTCTGGCCCTTTGTCGTCACGGATACGAATGAAACGCGGGAATCTTAGCGAGATCCCCTTGTCATATTTGCCAGACCCTGCTTTATACACTGGCGATAACGACAAATCAGCAGTCCGCACTTCAAACACCACCAGCGGCTCAAACCAAACGTCCGGCGAGCTATTAGAATTCTCCTGATCATACAAGTAATATGGCTTTGGTGCACTTTGTTCCTTTGGTGAAAGCTGCTCATGAAGCAGTTTCAAAGCTTCTTCTGAAAACCCAGTGCCAATCTTGCATGTCGTTTCGTACTCCCCAGTGTCTAGATTGTAGCAGCCCAACAAAAATCCACCATACCATCCGGTACGTTTACCGCGACCATAGTAGCCTCCAAGCACCACCAAGTCAATAGAATCGCCAACACCTTGCAAGTAATCTTTCTTCAACTTGAGCCAGTTACTAGACCGCTGACTAGGCTCGTACGTACTGCTTAACAACTTGATCATCAAACCTTCACACGAGTCCTTAATACTCTGATCCAAATATTGCTGAATATCTTCAACATTGTTCAAATTCTTGTAACTAGCAAACTGGAACTGACCTGGTTTGAGCTGCAAGTTTTCCGTCATCAAATCACGACGCTCTTGGAAAGTCTTGTGAATCAATGGCTCATCATTGATACAAAGCAAATCAAATGCAAACACGCAAATTTGAACCTTGATATCTTCGAGCTTCACATCTTTTCTCTTTCTAGTACTGAGAGTCTGGAAAGGTAAAATTTTTTGTTGTTCACGATCCCACGCCACTGCTTCACTATCCACAATCAATGACTTGACGTTCTTGCCCGGTTTGATGAAATTGGAAATTGCATCAATCAAATCTGGATACCTTTCCGTCATGTCTTCAGAGTTTCTAGAGTAAACTTTGACACTACCATCGGACAACAAGTGGATTTGTGCTCTTTCGCCATCATACTTGTACTCACAAGTAAACTCTGTATCGGAAAACTTGTCAAGAATCTCCGTTATGGATTTGGTTGGTTTAGCCAACATCGGCTTCATTGGGATACCAGGTCTCAATTTGATATTTTCCTTCAACTGCAACACGCCGTTATCAATAGCGGACTCAATAATAATCTGGTAATTTGAAACTTGATTAAATGCTTCTTTAATTTGATTTTCCGCATCACTAATCGACGTTGGATTGATTTTGTTGTAGTTTTTCCCCTTCTGAAAATATTCATAACTAAGCAATGCTTTAGATAACGCTAAAAGAATACTTTTATCTGCTAACCCAATACGAAGTTTACCTTCAAGTGACCGTATCAAAAATTTTGCTTCGATACCATTACATGACGTTAACATTCTAACAATAATGCCAATTTTTTTCAGCTGAGAACTAGAACCCGTACTACGAGCAATTTCTTGTAAATTCTTGAAAACAGTGTCAACATCCAATGGTTTCGGCTTAAACATCAATGATTGTTTGGATCTTGAAGTTTGCGCAATCTTACCCAAGTCACCAGTTTCCCTATATCCTGTCTTGATATTTGCTGGTGACCTACCGGTACTTTCAGAGATCGCTTTGATAAGCAATGTTTCCCCAAGACCTAATTCCAAATTATCATAATCTGGACCGAGCTTATTAATGAAAAGATAAATTATCAACACTAAAGATTTGGCATTGTTTTGTAATACCTCAAAGAAAAATTCCGACACAATTTCAATGATTTTAAGCCTACTGGAAACTTGCTCAATCTGCTCAAAAGTGTCACATAAGGCAGAGTATAAGATTGGTTTAGATGGTTCGAGTCCCACAGGGTTTTTGTCAATTGAATCATTGGCCAATTTTTCAAGATCGTTTTTCGAAGCCTCGGGTTCAGGTTGTGGAGTGGCTGTTTTAGATGAGGTGTTGGAGGACGAAGATGAAGCCATTTTAACATCTTCTTCGTTGCCGTTCTCTGTCTTGACATCCTCCTTCTTTGCCGTAGATGCAGTATCATTGGTCTTTTGTTTTTTGGCTGACGGGCTGCTTGATCTTGATCTAGACTTCGATCTGCTCTTCTTAGCAGGACTAACTGATCTTGATCTTGATCTTGATCTTGGTCTTTTCGTCTGACTATCCTCACTACTTGCTTCGTTGGTGGCACTTTCCTCATCTTCATTTTTTACAACTTTGGAACTTTTTTTCGTTACTTTTGCTCTGATATCACCTTCTGAAATATCTTTCTTCATTGAAGAAAAAAATCTTCCTAATGTTTGCTGTCTGGCCATTTTTGGGTCTATACTATTGGTTTTGTAATTATTGACTAATGTACTTAGTTGTCTTGTTCCGTGCTTGTGGTTTGCAAATAAGATTTGATGATTATCGAGTACTCCGTTAAAATGTAGATTTTGGTGTTGCTGTCTGCGTTGTCTGGCCTGATATTTAAATAAATATAAGCTTTGATATTGTCTCTTAAGTGAGGGTGATCTTAATTGCGGTTGTGTTACTCTAGTAATAAAGCTTTTATTCATAATACTTTTCTAAGAGAGAATGCTGAATCAATTGTGATATGGTGCCCCAAGTATCACTTATTATTGTGATTGTTGTTGTGGTGGTGCGCCGGGAAGTAATATTCGAATTCCCTTCTTAGATATGTATTCAATACCGCTGCACTCAAATCAATTTAAGTCTATATTCAATGAAACCCAATCAATGGAAAACAATAAATATATCTTGCGATGTGAGTATTATAAAATAAAGAAACAGAGAAGTTAAAAAATAAATAAGTAAATAAATAAACAGCACATTGAAAAAAGTTGCTCACAGTGTTAAATAAGTGACGCGTTCCCCATTCCCCCTTTTTTTTTTTTTTTTTTTTTCATATTTACTTTCCATAGAAATAAAAAAAGTCACGAGCAACGACGCGTCGTACAACGTGTGCGTGGGAGTTGGCGCTGCAGTACGAGGCGCGATGAGCGATAAGCTTCTACAATGGCCACGATGGGCGATGGATGCCGTTATCGTATCATTTATTGTACGATATATGACGATGTCAACTGTAACTGACCTATCATCGGCGCTATTATGGATGGAAGTGTCATGCTAAATTGTTTCCATTTCGAAAACAAGCATTTGAAATCTCGTCATCTGGTCATCTCAAACGTATGCAAGAGTGCTATGATTTGATTGTTCAGTTATAAACCAGGTCAAACTACTAAAAAACAGGGTGGAATAGATTATTATAGACTGCGCGGAGAAAGACTACTAAGATGTTAGCATTATTATATCCTGTAAAAGTATTACTTTTACTTCCAAGTAAGCAAATACGGATAAAACTTCGCGATACAAGGAATGCTGGGCATAAATTAACGCTTCGAAAAAGGTATGATCATTAAACTAGATGGTATAGATATTATATAGAAAAAAAACGTAACGATAGAAACCAAATTATGGCCAAAAATTGATGGTTTCCTGTTTGACACAAATTATCAAAAAAAGAAAAAAAAAAAAGAAGAAAATGCAAATTGAAATAATATAAACAAAAAAAAAAAAAAAAAAAAAAAGAAGAGAAAAAAAATCATGAATTAAACACGTAAAAGAAATAAAATATGAACATAAACAACAGCACTGATCAATCAGTCTTCTCCCTCTTCTCTTGGATCCGCGATACCATCTTCATAAATAGCAAATATGCATTCGCTTTCTGGTAGACACGGACTATCGTAAATCTTGCAAATTCTTTGTTCTTGTCTACCTTTCTTTAAACTCAATCTAGTAGTTGATGCATGAGCCAAAATGTTACCACCAATTGGCTTCTTTGGATCTGGATTGAAAGACATCCCGCCATCCACTTGCGCCACCACCTGATTGGTGATCACGACTGCAATACCGAATTCATCAGCTAATCTTTGTAAAGCTCTCATGTACTTAGCCACATGCATTTGACGGGCGCTTAATTCCCCACGACCACTGAAATCAGTTCTGTAAAGCGCCATGATGGAGTCAACTATAAGCAAGGAAAAACGAGACTCGGTCATCATTTGCGCTGCTTGGTTAAGCAATTGTAACTGATGGTCTGCATTGTAAGCTCTAGCGTAAGCAACATTGTCAAGGGCATCTTCTTCGTTCAATCCATATCTTCTTGCGATGGAAACTAATCTGATTGGTCTAAATGTTCCCTCGGTGTCAATATAAAGACATTTACCTTCGCCACCACCCATATCAATAGGCAACTGACAAGTGACAGCCAAAGTATGACAAAGTTGCGATTTACCAGTTCTAAATTCGCCAAATACTTCTGTGATAGAACCAGTTTCAATACCGCCGCCAAGCAAAGTATCAAGTTGTTTGGATCCGGTAGTCAAGCAAATAAGTTCACTTCTGCGCTTGTGGAAATCGGTAGCAGTAGTGAATCCCATAGGAACAAACTGAGTTGCTGCGGCAAGAAGCTTGTCAGCTTTATTTTCTGAAATACCTTTGACTGCCATAAGAGCCTTTTTTGGAGTATAAGCAATGGACTCAACAGTGTTAAAACCTGCTTCCATCAACTTTTTGATATCCCCAGGAGATATACCATTACCTTCAATTTTAGATATTGGCATTGGTCCTGCAAACTCTTCTTCCTCTTCAGCATAGCTGACCTCACCGGCGTTAGCGCTGCTCTGTGGATGAGGAGGCAAATTTTCTTTCTCGAGATCAATTTCAGACATGATGATTACTTGTGCGTGTGTGTATGTGTTCTTGTGTGGCAATAATTTATTAAAAAGCGATATGAGACGGATGAAACGCTAGCAGAAAAACTACGGATTTGATTCGGATCAAGCCAGTAGAAATGACAATATAGTGTGACTCTCGGGTACTTTGTTTTTGTTTACTATTTTCTTATGATCTCCAAGCGCTGGTGGTTTATTTTCTTGCAAGCGATGAGCGAAAAAACGGAAAACAAAACAACGCGAAACTTTCGCACTTTTTTACTAATTTTTCTGGTTTTTTTTTTTTTTTTTTTTTGTATATTTTCTTTTTCTGCGCAGAGCCGCGTTTGCTCCGCCAATCACAACGCGCAAAAGACGTGTCTTTTTTCTTTGCTTTTTACGCCGGGAAATCAGAAAAAAGAAATATTACGCGTCAGGGAGGGTAAATATCTTGGAACACTTGTGCTAGAAGAGCTTTTTACCTGTTGGCAGGTCTGTTATTACGTTATACTGCTAGAGCTACTAGTACGACAGCTCGCAAGCCAGTTGTATTATACAGAGCCCCGATAGTCAATATTGGAGTAGTTTTATTGGATCTCAAGACTTGAAAACTCACCTCCACCTACCACATCAAGTGTGCCTCATGTATGCACTATTTAAAGTCCTACCCGCAAGTAGTGAGTTGTGTTTCTATGTCTTTGATGGCAGATCTGTAAACTTGTTATTAGCAACTTGATTAGTTGAAAATGTTTAACGCGTATTCATTTGTAGCGTGTATGTGGTATGTATACAGACAGGCCCTCCTTAGAATTGCAGAAAAAGTAATGAAATTGAGAATCAGCTAATTTAACCGAAATACAGCAGATTCTGGTAAAGCATCATAAGCTGTCGTGAAAATTTTGCAGAAATTTGCGAGTTTTCAGTATTTTAATCAACATTGGTATACCATAGTGATAGCACAAGGAAGTGTTGGGGCTCTTGACAGATCTTTTAACAGAATTGCCGATATAAAGCGGCCTGGCCTGTTTCGGCTTAACACACTCTGGTACGATTGTAGACCGTCTATGCACTATAACTACTATAGCGAGACTTGATTTAGCGTCTTATTGGGATTTTAATAACTCAGCACAGGCCGGGGACTATCGGGGCTGATTTTACAACAGCAATATTAAACTTATAAACCTATTGCTATATAAATTAACTTGAGCTAGCTAAATTTAGCGGCTAGTTAAGACACGCTGCACAAAAGTATCTTGAAAACATATCTTGGGTCTCTGGCTTGCTAAATGCCAGGGTTTGAAAGCACAACGCCACAAAGTCTACATTCAAAAAGGTGGCTGCATGACTTTACATTACCTACCTTAGTTTTTCTTGTAAATATTGAGACTGCGGTGAAAATTTTATAGGTTCTTGGTCCAAAAGGCTCTATTCCATCTATTGCCCAAATTATGTCAAATATCTCTAGCCAGTGGCTCTATTTCCCCTTCTAGACCACAGACCATCTCATGCAAATTACAATCAATTGATTGTTATTCAATTGACAATAGTAAGCGCAGACAAAATAAATCTGCGATGCCGCCCAGTGGCATCTGGCAGTGTTTGCAATTGCAATATCTGAGCGCATCCAACCACAGTCATAATGGCGGCATTCACTAGTGAGTATGCCCTGTGCGCCACAAATAGTAATATCACTACCGAAAACAGCAACCAAAGCCATGTACCCAAAAGGCTGCATTATATGTCCGTAATGTATGTTTCACTACATGGTGGGTGCGGTCTGCAAGCGCGCTGTGCATATACTGCAATGTTGCACCTTTCAAGGTGTGCGGACTGCTTTTTTGGGGAATAGGGGCAATTTCGTCTCGAAAAATCAAGTTATTTTTTTTTTTTTTCAAAATTGACAAAAAGTTTACCGCTTTAAATATCACAAGCCGCTCTGTACCAGACAACATTATCACGCATTAACTGTATAAAAATCATGGACATTAGCCATAATTTATTAACAACAGCGCCCACTAGCGGCTTCACAATGTATTGTATTGCAAAATTGATATAAATCATCCGCAGCGGGTGCTAACTTGGCCCTTCGAGAAAAACAATCATGATTGTTTTGTATGTCTGCTGAAATTTGAGATCTGACCATCTAAACATATATCGTAAAATGTTTGGAAATTTTTTCGCCAACTAGCGAACTTAAAAACAATTCGCGGAGCGAATACGACTTTTTATTGATATGTTGCCGCTATAGAGCTCTTCCCGAAGAAACCGGTGAGCCAACTTAGTCTCGTTGCATTGCAAAGCAGCAAAAAAGCATTAGAAAGCAGCAGTACAAGCTTGCAAGTGTTGGTAACAGCACATTTACGCATTCAAAGCGCATTAAACAGCCTGGGGGGCTATAAGCTATACAGCTTATCTCACATCGTTCGCAGCACAGTTTCCCAGTGGCACCGGCTGTAAGCATGAAGGTCTCTGCGCTTTTACGCGCCGAAACGTACACACATGCACTACCGGTGGCATAGTGGTTGTTAGTTGTATGGCAACAAGTAGTTAAGAGTGCATAATAAGCGCCTACCAAGCGGCATACTCCTGCAGTGTTTGACAGTACCAAGCATAAACCCAGACAGGCGCGCCTGGCAGGCGCCACCAAGCAGGCGCCAGGAGGCCTGGACTGGGCGACCTCAAACGTTGGATTGCATGTTTCCACCAGTGCTGCACAACCGCTGCACAACCGCTGGGGGGAAGTGAAATTCTGGCTCGTGGATTTCATTTGAAAAAGTGTTTGTTTTTTTTCGTTTCCGCTAGTTAGGTTTATGACAACAGTCGATTGTCAGCGATTAAGCGGTTGTGTTTTTTTCCTCCTTTTTTTTTTTTTTTTAACTTTTTTCTGCTGTTTTCGGCTCATCCGCATCTCGCGCAGCATCCGTAGATTTCCTGGCTGACTGAGAAGCTTGCAATCCTTTGACTGGTTGTTGTTTCCAATTTTGCAATTTTTGTTTCTTCTTCTTCTTTTCTATCTTACTTGTCCATCTTTATCGTCACTCATCCTCACCTTCGTTATATTCCACACTCGCTTCAATACTTCAAGGGTCCCACCAAACCTCAAACTAAAACCAGCAAGCCACTTTTTTCTTCCAGAGATACACATTCTGACACTCTCTTTTATCCCGTTCCCTATTAATTAATCTACAAATTTATCCTTGTTTTCCAATCCTTTCGTTGTTTGATTTTGCCTGCATTTGGAAACTATACTACCTCCAACGTATTCTTCCATTCGCTTTCTACATTTCAACAAGGGAGCAAAACGACAAAATAGAAACAGATTTCTTTTTGTTTCTTTTTCAACATCTTTTTGTTTGCTGTCTTGTATTTCATTATCAAGCACATCATTAATAACCAGAAATAAAAAAAAATAAGAACAAATAAAAAGGTCACTTGTTTAAGTTTACTACAGCACACAAACAAACCCAGAGAAAATATCTCATTCACTTTTTATTGTATATTTTTTTTTTTTTTTTGCTTGAAAACAAACAACCCAGTCTATCATGTTTGCTGCTGCGGAAGCTGGTAGAAACAGGCAGCTAGCCTCAAATAATATGTCTGATATAGCGTCACTACACGGCGGTCCAAGTCCTAAACCATCAATTTCAAACTTCCAAAAACAACAACATAACTCTAGTGAATCGCTAGTGGATTTGAACGCCCTTGACACAAAATCAAGAATTGGCCTTAAAGAGACTGACTTATCCCTCATTAACAAGCAACAAAAGAGAAGACCAGGCGGCTCACTTGCCTCAGCTGCTTCTCAACATTTGAAGAATCGTCCAGTCATGGCTCCTGGCCCTGCTGCTAATGGTGGCCCAATGCCAATGGGAATGCCTATGGGGATGCCTATGGGCGGCGGATTTCCACCAAATCAATATAATCCGAACAAGTCTTCTTCTAGAGGTAATTCTATGACTTCTGCTTCTTCAGGAAGTAGATCGCCATTAAACCCTAAATTCAGTCCGCGTTCTAGTGCCACCAGTAATCATGGGTTTTTCCCTCCAAGACGCGGCGGTCCTCCTCCTGGCCCTGGCTCACCAAAGAGTGGTAACGGTAGTCCAAGAATGCCAAGTATAGAGATTATCGCTATGGAAGAAAAAATAAAAGAATTACAATCTCAAATTATGGATAAAGAAGATCAGTTGAGAAAATCACTTAGCATGCAATCACAGCATAATCCAGTGATGGATGAAAAAATTATGAAGCAATATACACTGTTGGAGCACGAAAACTCAGTGCTAAGTAAAGAGTTGAATGAGAAAAATAAAGAACTTATTGCCAAGTTGCAAGAATTAAAAGAAAAAGAAGAGACTATCAAAGAAATGGAAGAGTACACCAATGAACAGTTTGACAGACTCAATCAATATGAAGAACAAGTTGGTAAAATGGCTGAAAAGGCAAATGATTATGATGAATTGAATAGCTCAGCTGATGAATTGAAACAAAAGTTACAAGCTTTACAGCGGCAATATGACCAACAAGCTGAATTGCTCAAAGAGTCGGACCTCAAAATTGAAGAAGCTAATCAAAATCTCGTTAAGCAACGCCATAATATCAAGTTCGAATATGACGCTATTATTGAAAATAAAATGAAGGCAAATGAGCTTTTGCAAAAGCAAAACGAAGAATTGAAAGCCACGCTAGCTGACAAAGAGTCGGATAGTACTGATTATCGCCAAGAAGCAGAATCAGCAAATAAACAACTTGACGAAGTCTACAGCTTCTTGCTAGAATATGCGAAAGAATCCAACATTTATGTACCGGTGAATATTCTCAAAGATAAATTGACCATAGTGAATGAAAACCCAATGTTGGCGAAAATCAACGCCGCTCGCCAAAACCAACTTTCTGAATTGTTTGAAGCTGCAATGAATGACATGATGCTGTACCCTGGTACTAATTTTAATCCTAGCTCTCCAGACTTCATTAATCATAGTGATGCTTCCCCATCGGTTTTCTCAGATGTACCAGCTACTTATACTCATCAAAACACCAGTTATGTGACGTCAATTTCTCGATCTTCTTCAATTTATTCTAAGCAAAACAACACACAAGAACATTTGGCGGATAAATCGATTGCCACCACTCCAGAAAAGAAGTCCATTAAAGAAGAAAATGAAGAGGACGCTCAGAAAGAAGAAGAGACTGAAGCTAAAGGAAAAGGAAATGAGGAAGACGTAACTGCTGACCAAGATGAAGACATCAACACTTTACATGGCGTTGACAAAGACAACAAAGTGGCCCAGATTCCAGCCAACGATCTTTACAAGCTCACATTGCAAGAACTCAAGCAAATAAATATTGTCAAGGAGCAAAATTATCAACAAAAAATCAAAACTTTGACCGATAATTTGACTAATGCAAAATTCCTTATTTCTAAACTCAGCCACACAAATAACTTAAAACACAAACAACATCATGAAAATGTGCATCAACGTCAACAGCAATTACTCAAGCTTTCAAATTCACTTTCCTCTCTTTTGCTAAGTGCAGAACCACCACAAAGCGCAGAAATCTCGCCAAGCACTAGCGTGCTGAGCTTTAAATCAGAATTAAACCAATCTCAGCAGCAGCATTGGAGAGAAGACAGTGCGCTGAGTGCGATGCTGTCAATGTCGAGATTTGGTGCAAGCAGCGATTTCAGCAACATTAGCAGCAATAGCAGTGATTTTTATAACGGATTAGCTTCTAATGGGAATGGGAATTGTAGAACAGGATTGAAAATTTTGACTATCGTACCGTCATTTGAAGATGAGGATGGTATTAGCGAAGCTGAGAAGAAGAATGCTGTTCATGCTGATGTGAATGTGACTGTGAATAAGGATGCCGTTTCTAACAAAGAGAACAGTACAGTTATTGCTTGAAATCAGTTTTCTCGGTTTATTTGTTATTGTTTTTCTGACTAAATGAAAGGTTTATAGAGGTCGAAGTTGAGGTTCAAGTTTGAGTTGAATGGCTTGGTCAATGTTGTCATGATTTTTTGGTTCTTTTCTTTTTCTTCTCGTATTTTTGTTTATTTATTCTCTAGATTTTTCTTTGTTATCATTCATTTCAGTTATTTCTTTTTTTTTTTTTTCAAAGCTTGTTTTCTAACGTTGTTATGTCTATGTCTATGCCCCCCTCCATATCTATGTATATTTATTTTTACCTCCTTCATAGTATCTTGTTCTTTCGTATTTTGGTATTTTAATTTTGCCTTGATACTTGATCTTTTGCTTTTGCTTTTGCGATTTTTTTTTTTCTTTTCTTTTTTTTTGTTACGGGTTTTTTCGTTTTATGTCTTCTTAGTCTTGATTCATTTTTAATTGTTATTGATTATTATCTTAGATAATTACCTTATTACATTCTCATACTTTACATTATAATTGATTACTTTACTGCTCCAAAAATCCATAAAATGAAACCATCATAATGTATACAGTACTGGTGTTTCCATTATTATTTTTTTTTCTTTATTGCACATTCAACATTTTCAATTCTTGCATGTTGTAAAAAAGGAATTATTTACGTACATATTCCTTCATAATAATAAGCATGGCGCAATCTGTTGGTTGGTTGGTTGTTTTCTCCTCCGTGATGTACTCTGTAATAACTCAGTAAACCTTACTTCTTTGTTTGTAAAACATAAAGATGGCTTATATTGTATTGTATATTGTGTGTAGTGTATGGTAAAAAATATGTATTTTAATGATTTGCCTGTAAAGATGGTAATGAGTTGTTTTTTTGTGAGGAACAACATTTAAAATTTTAAATAAAAGAGAAAAAAAATAAAATGATGTGTACATCAACATTATGACAAACACAAGAGAAAAAACTGAAAAGATTGCCCAAAGGAAACGAAAAGCACTCGATGGAGAATATATCAAAAACAAGGAAGCCAAAGGCAAGAAAAAAAACATTAATGCATAGGATGTATTCTGATTATGATGAGATGAAAATAAATAGGGAAAACCCAAATGAAAACCCAGACTGAAGCCTAATGATTCCATAAACTAACAAAGGAAACGCAAAATACTAAAAACCGTAAACCAAACCCAAAGATAACAATGTCAAAAAGATAAAAAGAAAAAAATAGAAACACAGAAGAAAATTAAAACAAACAAACAAAAGTAGAAACTAGTTCTAAAAGTTTAATTCAGGCAACACTTCCATTCTCAAATGGCATGATATTATAATTCATTAACTGAGGCGCAAAATTTTCAATGTGCCCGTTTGATCCATTAGATTCTTTGATAATATTACCGCCACTGCCAGTTTCAGAATATGCAATATCATCTTTGCTTTTTAGTCCTTTTTCTAAATGTAATGGCAATTCGAGTAAATCCCATGGCGTTAATGGAGTATTCACCAACATGCTATTGTTTCTATAATGCTCGCCATTAGAAGCAGCAGCAGTACCAGTAGCAATGGCGGTGCCTTCAGTTATTGAACTCTTGTTACCTTGTCCATTGAATCTTTCATTTTCATTTTCATTTCCATTTCCATTTTCTTTTATGTTTGAGCTTCCAAAATGATTGCTTTGATAAATTTGGCTATTTTTGGTAGGCGAATATCTATAATTAGAGCCGCTTCCATGAGTGTCATCTCTATCGTACAGAAAAACACTGCCGTAGCTGCCTTGCAGTGACTCAAAATCTGCTGAGAGCTTTGTTTTTTCTTGGTTGATTTCAGTACTAGTGTTGTTGTTGTAGCTACTTATTGGAATTAGAAGCTGCTTTAAGGAACTATATGCGTTTTGCAAATTTTTATTTGCTGAGCTGTTATGCCAAGAAGATGGTGTATTCTCACTGTCAATAATGCTATTTTCAGAGCGAAAATGATTCATGTTTGTACTGTTATTGTTCTTGTTGTAATGTGTTTTAGGATCAAAACCATATCCATAACCGTTATTTTCGTGATGTGGATGATGCATTGAAGTCCCTGTTTCGTAATTTTCTGCCCCAGTAGACAAAATGTTAAAATTACTTGTGTAACTATCACTTTCTGTTACTTGATTATTACCGCCGTTATCGTTATCTCTGTTGTTATCGGAGCGCAGATCTTCCAGCACCATCGAGACATTTGCACCGAGCCGCTGATAGTTACCCATAGTATGATGATTTTTGTCTCTGTATATTCTCCACTGGTACAATGCAAGAAAATCAAACATAACGGTGCCCGCAGAACCCAAAATGTAAGGCAATTCTCTCATAAAGAAATTTGCCCGTTCAGCGTAATTGGCGGCATTGACAAACTCATTACAGGTAAGAATAGAAATGGTGTAAAAAATGTTCCCATTCAAAGCACAAACGAAAAGCAAAATTGAAAGACCGTCTGTGGATTGGCGCTTGTAGTTTTTGATAAGTTGTGGGATACGTGCAGATAAGTAGAAACAAGTGCAGATCCAAGCGAAAAAACTTCCAATGATTTGGGAATTTTCTGCAATCATGGAAACAACAGGATTAGAGCTGTTGTCGTTTATTGCAGCGGCAGTTTCTTTAACGATTGGCATGCCTTTAACTTTTGTAAAACTTGCAAGAAATGAAGTAGTAACCATGTTTGATAAAGAATAATTTGATGGTAAAAATTGTGATATAGTACTGCCACTAGAATTACCACCACTGCCGTTTGGATCATTTATCATGCCAATATTTATTGGTTTTGACGGCGGTGATGTTGCTGATCCAATATGAGCTTGTGGGAACTCAGCGCTCATTGAGAGAGGTCCGTCTTGATCATCATCATCATTGTTATCATTTTGTGATTCAGGAAGTTTATGAAGTCTCTGGTTAAAGTATTTGTTATGTTTAATTTTGGGATATATCTTTGTATAATACAAGTATTGTGAGCTCAAAATCAAATCAATTGAGCAGTAGTAACTGGACAACAAAATTTGGAATGGTAAAGCTTTCGTAAGTAAACATCCAATTAAGTTTGAGACATCGCCGGCTATCCAAGAAGCGAGAAACGCGGGAGCGATACCTTCAACAGAATGGTTCTTGTAGTTTTCAATGACTTGGGGAAGTTGAGCAAATAGCCAAAATCCCATTGATAAGTAACCAGCTACTATTGATATGAGAGTGATGATAGAGAAATCGTTGTCTGGCAATGAGGAAAGCTCGGTTATTGACGGAATCGAGTCAGATAACGATGTGGGTATCAAAAAACCTTTTAACGTCGATATCATTGTGGAATTTGACATGGTTGTATATATGGTTTTGAGTAAATGGTAAAGCAAAACGAACAATGTCTCAACGGGCTTTTTATGAGTTAAAACTCCACCTGGCACAAAAGATGGTTTTTGACGAGATCAGATTCACTGGAAGTTAGCGCTTAAAAAGTTGCGTCCATATAAAACAAGCGCTGCTTTAAGTAAATGCAAGATGACCGTAGTACCAACGATGTTCAAGGATGGACGAAAAAAAAATTTGAAGAAAAACAAATGCAGCAGGGGAGACGATCGAGAATTAGAATAGATTGCAGATGAGTTGTAATACACTTGAAATCAAATGTTCATGGAGTAAAGAAAAGAAAACAGTAAAAAAGAAGGCAAAAAGAACTTTGTGACAGAAATGTCGATCGAGATATGATGCTAGCTAGTGCGATGGGACGTTATCACTGAGGGAAAACTTGGAATTTGTGTGTTTAAAGTTAGAGGGTCCGCAGCGATAAGAGCAAAGCAAGGGTAAGAGATGAAAAGCTATAACGAGATGGCTGGATTCACAAAACAAAAAAGATTTAAGGAAAAGAATGAAAGGACAAAAAAATATTTACGGTATCTAGATGTTATCTAGATCAATGCCGATGGCGATATCAGGAAGAAAACAGGACAGAATCTAGTTAAGCGCTGAGGTTGGCACTGGGTGAGCTCTAGCCTAAGCGCTGATGATGGGGGCGATGACGCCTGGCTGCGCAGGCCACGGCGTCCTGAGGCAGACTAAGGCTGCTGGAGGCGATCTTCTGCCCGTGTGCGCGTGTGTGGTCAGAGGTTTGGTGCGATAGAAGGCAGAATTCTAAGTCTGTGGTGATTAAGGCGCACAATCAGTGGTCACTCATCTCATATTTATTTGCAGTAACCGCGATAGTCGAAGTGAATCAAATGATAAGCAACGCGGGGTGTGTGGGGGTGGTACCCCATATACTCCAGCATGTGCCGTTATGTACCAGAGTGTATAGATATGCTTCTATGGTATGCTCTTAATAATTTATTAAACAACTTTGACAGTTGCTCGGCATTGCGTTGGTGATATTGCTGACAGCAATTCGAATTGCATTTTGTGCAACGCTACGGCTAGCAGGCCCTGCCTCTGTGTGTGTGTGCCAATTACGTATTATGCTTTGTAACTTTGTGTAAAACGCTCATTTGGCATATCATCTCAGACGTTCTTGCAAGAATTGGCAATACGGCAACAGGTGCATTGACAGTATGATATAATCCGGTTTTCTACAAAGCATCATTGGTCAGCTAACCTCAGATTATCTACGTGCTATGTACTTTATAGTACATACAATACCATGCTGTTTGCAGTTGTAATGTGTCACTGACATGGTTATATACTGCATTTGTTGCTTTAAGTCTTGTAAGCCAGCCGTCACGTTAAATTTTCAACCTATGGACAGTTGACAGCCCCATTGGCTCAATTTTGGCTCAATTTTGGCTCAATTTTATAAGGTGAAATAAGAACTCGAATTAGCTGAAACAATTTTCCAAAACTTTCCATCCGACCTCTTGAGGCTTTCTGATTGGTTGGAGCTCATTTAAGCCCATGGGCATGCACTTTCAGATAGCTATATTGCCATAGCAAGCGTGCGCAACCTTAGCCTGCAGATGGCATCATCCCGACACGATGATGTCTATGTACCGCCCCGGGGAGTGCCCCATACTATAGCTCTACTAGCTTAGGCTTCCCCAACATGAGTAGCAAGTATGTTCTGCAGTGAGCTCATCCGCTGAGCAATATATTGCTATATAGTAAACGGTGTGGCGAGGCTTCTCCCTAGGCTTAGCTCAGCTATATAAACTTGGATAGTACTCCTTTCTTTTCCAAAATATAAAAGTTAAATTTACAATACTATTCTTTTCTCTTGAACTATAGTTTTTTTTAAAAAAATCCTTTTCAAAATATATCGATTTACAAGATTTTATCATTGAACATATACAAATTTCCCTTATAAGAACATAAGATAACCTCAATCATGTCTGCTTCAATTCTCAAATCCAGTTTACTCAATGCCGCAAGATGTGTTGCAAGACCAGCAACCACAAAAGTAGCATCTCCATTAGCATATCATAACTTTGCCATCAGAACTATCAGCACTCAAAATAACCCAGTGCAGAAATCCTTCACAGAAAACGTCAAAGAAAAAGCTGATCAACTCAACCACAAGGTTGGTGAAAAAGCCGCTGAATTCATTGACAAGACACAAGCTGCCACTCAATCCACCGCGAATGACTTGGGAAACAAGGCCCAAGATGCATCCGAGGATATTGGCAATAAAACAGAGGATGCCACTCAGGGTTTCGGAAGCAAGGCTGAAAAATTTGGCAAACAAGCACAAGATGCATCTCAAGACTTGGGAAACAGAGCAAAATCTGCCACTCAAGATTTGGGCAAAAAGGCAAGAAATGCCAAATGGGAAGCTGAAGATGCTGCAGAAGGTACTGCCGAAGATTTAGGTCGCAAAGCAGACAGCGCCACTGATGATGCTAAGAGTGCTGCTGAAGGATGGGGTAAGAAAGCTAAAGATGCTTTTAATTCAGTTAAGCAAGACGCTAAAGAACATTTAGATAGTGATTTGCGTCATGTTAAGAATAATACCCATGGTCAAGGGTATAAGAATTTGCAAGATAAGGGGAAAAAAGTGGAAGTTGAACAAAACAGACCTGATGATGGTGTGTAATCAATCAAGTTTGAGGATATTTCACAAACAATGACTTTAGCTACTTTACTATTGACATAAAACATAAAAAAATTGCACTCATTTTTTTTTTTTCACTCCCGTTCTTTTATATTTTAGTATAACGACTGAATGATATTTTTTGATTTTGACATTTAAATCCCATGTTTTTTCTTATTTCTTGCTGCTCAGTAGAAATTGCTATTTATATAGATCAATCAAATGCAAGTTGAGTATAAGTCATGTTGTAAAACAGAAACCAGGCCAACGTAAAAAAAAGCATTTCAAAATATTAATATTTAATGATGATAAAAGTCGAAATAATGTCCAATAAGCTGAAACTTTGTTAAGAAAATATGTAAGTGCGGAAATTGATAGTTACGGTATACAGACAACAACAACAAAAAAAAAAAAAAAAAAGGAGGCTTTTAACCAATTGAGTTAAAAGATTGTAGAAGTAACACAGAGCCCGTGCCATGGTAGGACAAAATAAAATAGAAAAACATTAACAATAAAGTGTATATAAAATGACAAACAAACAAACAAACAAACAAATCAAGCAATGAAACAAATAACAAGCAAAAAAACAAAATAAAATAAACATGCTACTAACTAATTTAATTTTTAATATCATGCAAACTCTTGGAAGATGACACAGAACCGCTATTTACAACAGCACTACTGTTCTGTTGTTGTTGGCTTCGTTGCTTCTGTGGTTGTTGATCTTGATTCTGCTCGTGTGACTGGCTCTGCTGCTGCTTCTGCTGCACGCTTTGTTGAAGGTTAGATCTTTGAATAATCTCCAAATAATTATATGGTACATATCCTATTTTACCTTCTCTAGATCTGCATTTCCACCACTTGGACTCGTTACCAAATGGATCCTTTTTCGTCAAAATTGCATATAAACTTCCCTGCTTGAGTTCCAATTCAACATTAGGATCTTCAGGATTGAAATCGTACAATGCACGGCAAAACTCAATATCCTTTGGATTTATTGCCCCTAGTGGTTGCCCATTGTTATTATTTCCCATAAGTCGTTGATTTCTGAGCTGTTGTTGCTGTGCTAGCACCCTCACTAATTTATTCAACAAGTATGGAATACCGAAAACCGCAGCTAAGAATAGAACCAATGGTTTTAACGAAATTTTTTGTCTTTTATTTTTATCATTGCCACCATTCTTGGCCAGATTAGCAGCAAAATCATGAAATTCATCAGTAGAAAATGTGATTTTTTCTCTAAATATTTTCAACCCAGTAATTTTTAGTAACAATTTTTTTAAATATTTGATCAATGCAAATATGCCAAATATTGACCCAAATGCGTTTTTCAAATTACCAAACTGCTCACCCATCGACATCATTGTAAAAAACGACGACTGGGTAGCCATATAAGTTGCCTCAAGCATTTGAGCAAACCCACCAACCGCACCAATAATACTTTCAATCAACTGGAAAGTCGCTTGTGTGCTTGCTGCTAATCCACCTTGGCCCATTGGATTATTAGCACCACCCATCATTCCATAACTGTTCATTCCGTATCCGCCATACCCACCGTACCCACCATATCCCCCCAATCCGCCAAATCCAGATCCAAATCCACCAAGACCACCATAAGTGGAACCGTATCCACCATAGCCTCCAAGTCCACTATTGCCATACATTGACCCATAACGCGAACCATAACCGGTGGTGGCTCCTAATCCACCGGCGCTGCTGGCCCCGAGGCCAGTATCGTTAAGGTCAGTGGCTTGTGCAAGTGAATCCGGTTTTGGAGGTAAATCAGCTCCGTTGTTGTTGTTGACGTTGTTGTTAGATAGTATATCATCCATGATGTTTGCTTCTCCCGATGCGGCTATATTGCGTTGTTAGTACCTTTCCAATATTATGACAATCATTTTGAGAATATCCAATGAGAAAAGAACAATTTCAAACAGTATGTAGAATATTCACTTACCTGCCGCAGATGTTCCTGATGATACTTCCCAAGGTTTAGGTCTTGGATTAGACATATGAAAACTGATAGAAAATGAGGTAAGTTAACTGGAAAATAATGTAGTCCAAAACGGTTTTCTAAAGTTGCAGAGAGCGCCTTATTAGCGTTAGTAATAGTAATAGTATAGCAAACACTCTTTTAGTGCTCAAGCAATGCTTTGTGTAGTCTTTGTAGCATACCGGTGACAGGTCTGCTTCTTTCTCCCCGCTGTTTCTCTCTCTCTTTCCCTTTTTTGATGGATTCCTAAGTTGAGCCAAAATGGTGTCCATGTGACTTTAGTGTGAGTTAATTTCTAATCGCGCTCCGCTATTATCAATATTTTTTTTCATCTGCTTTTCAGTATCAGTGGTTATGGAGAGATACGAATTAACAAGATATTAGCAGTGACTTTTAGATAAAACCCATATTATAACTCCTGTTCTTCAGGCGGTAGTTCTCTCAATTAAAGGAACCAAAATAATGCAACTACTGTTGAGATCCGGTTTGCTTCGGCAATCCCAGATTTCCCGTTTGGGCCATTGTACGAGCAGCATCAACATCAGCATCAGAAGAAACCAATCCTCCATCACCAAAAGTCATGTCTTCGTGGATATCAACACTATTCCAAAGGACAAATCCAAAGTGCCCACGCACGAACTTCTCCAAAAATTAGGTTTTGTCAAGCAACCAGCTGCCGGACTTGTTCATTGGCTTCCTAATGGTCTTCGCACCCTTTCCAAAATCGAAAGCATTATCCGTCAGCGCATGAATGAGATTGATTTTGAAGAAGTCAGTTTATCGTCCCTTTCAGGCTCTAGTCTTTGGGAAAGAACGGGGCGTTGGAACAATAATGAACTTTTCAAGCTTCAGGATTCCAAAAAGGCACAAATGTGCCTTGTGGCTACGTGCGAGGAGGAGATTACCGATATTGTCAATAAGAGCGTAAAGAGTTACAAACAATTACCAATTCTTGTTTATCAAATCACTAGAAAGTACAGAGACGAAAAACGGCCGCGCAGTGGGTTGCTTAGAGGTAGAGAATTTTTAATGAAGGATGGGTATTCTTTTGACGTTAGTCCAGAAGCGGCTCTCAAGACTTATAACTCGGTGAATGAAGCATATCGTAATATTTTCAAAGATTTGAAAGTTCCATTTGTCGCCGCTAATGCTGATTCTGGTAGCATTGGTGGTAATTTGTCATTAGAATGGCATTATAAGCATCATTCTGGTGAAGATACTTTGATGGAATGCGATCACTGTGGAACAATTGGAAATGTTGAAAAAGCAGTATCCTTCCCTACTGATGATGCTGCACCAGCTCAAAAAGCCGATGTTAAGTATTTTTTGACAAATGACAAAAACACCCTTATAGCAATGTACTATCCTAGTGACAGAGCATTAGCTCCAGGCTTTGTTAAAGACGAAATCAGTGATATTGATCTCGAGTCGGGCTCCTTGGCGAATGATCAAGTACTTGAAGTGTTCAAGCAAGAGAAACCTGTTGAAGTGGACAACGATGTCGAGTTAGCAGTGAAGTCCATCATTAGAGTTATTGACCCAAGGGTAACTTCAGCTAGCGAATTGCCAGATTTCCCCGCCGGTGTTTCATTTCAAAGAAATTCATTTACCTCATTCAATGACATATCGATAGTGGAAGCACAAGAGGGAGAACTTTGTGGTAGTTGTGAAAAGGGCCATTTGAAATCCAGCAATGCCATTGAAGTTGGGCATACATTCTATTTAGGTAAAAGATATTCTGAACCCTTACAAGCTACTTTCAAAGACAAGCAATCTAACGATCAATTATTTGAAATGGGATGCTATGGTATTGGTGTTTCTAGAATATTAGCCGCTATAGCTGAGGTGCTTAGAGATGGTAAAGGTTTAGCTTGGCCGGCCAGCATCGCTCCTTATCATTTGACTTTGCTCAATGCTAAGAATTTCCCAATGGACGGTGAAGAAGAAGCATCCACTACCAGTACAAATGCAAATGCAAACGATGCTCAAGTGAAAGAGTTGGTGAGCCAGTTAAGGGCAAACCAGATTGAGTTGCAGAAAGATTTTAGACAAGATGTGCCATTGTCCTTCAGAATCCGTGAGAGTCAAATAATTGGCGTTCCGCTAGTGTTGATCTTGGGGAAAAGCTTCCCTAGAATTGAAGTTGAAGTCAGATCAAGACCATTCCCAAAGACTTCTAGCGAGCCATTATTATGGGAAAAATTGTACAAGACTAATAAAGATAAATGGGAATGGGAATACAAAGTTGATGATAAGGGTAACGAGAAGCATTTTGTACATATTGATGGTATTGTGGAAGTCACAAAGGCCTTACTTAAGGATTTATAGATACATAGACAGATGTTGGGTTGCTGCTTAAATAGATGCACTACTACACTTGTAAATGATTTTTTACTGGAATGTGATGACCCTTACTTGCAGGTGTAGAAATTTCTTAATTCAGAAAAAACAAGGACAAAAATGAGATTGATTTTTGTTATTTAAATAGTTATATTTGTACACACTTTCTAAAGAAAGTTTTGAGTGATGCAATGCACTGTGTTCTCTTTTGTTGGTGAGTTTGGCAATTGGTTTTTGTCAACATTTCATGTGGAAAAAATTATCTAAAAATCAATTTTTTGATATGTACCCTCAAAATTAATCATCTGGCAATCAAATCAAAACCTGAACAGTCGGTATATCAACATTGATGTCACAGTAGCTGGAAACATAACAGACAAAATAGAGTGGGAAAAAAGTCAAAAAGCGAATTAAAACATGATGGTTGATTGATAACAATAAACAAAAAAAAAATAAAATAAAGAAAAGAGAACTATAAATGTAAAACGTTAAACCCATAGAGCAAGCAAAGCTTGAACTTAAGCAGAGGTCAATTTTCCGGTGATTTTAGCAATAACGTGTAAGGCAATGACGGAGAAGATGAAACCAACAGACAAAAACAAAACAACCAATGGATCGACACTCAAACCTTCAGCCTCATCGGTGAATAATTTCAACATAGCAGCAGAAGAACCACCTGCACCGGCAGATCTTGCGGATGGTGGAGTTTGACTGGACTTTTCTTTAGCATTACGACGTTTGGCTAAAGTTCTTGCGCCACCTGGAACTGCTGAAGAAGACTATTAGCAAAAAGCAAAAATGTTAGTATAACCAAAGCGCCGTACATTCAAATGATTAAAGACCACGACAAGCAATAGAAGATGGGATGGGAAGCTTTGAAAAAGACACCACCGCAACAAATTAAATCATGCTTGCCGAGGAGTAACCAAAAACTGGTTTATCACATACCATTATGTTAACACTGTGTTGGTATTTTTATTATTTGAGAATGATATTAATTAGAACCCTCTGGCAAAACAATTCTAACGTCATTCAAAGTTTGACGCCCAAAATAGCTTTGAGTATTTTGCCAAAGGTAACGTTTACAACAATCAAAACGAAAAAAGACAGTATCAACTTTGCAGTACCCGGCATACGATAACAAGTGTCTGGCGGGTTATAGAAAAAAGTAAATCAATTTTTAAATGTATATACCATAACAACGGTATTTTGCTTGTATTATATAGGTTTTTGTTACGAACTTGAGTTTTTTGCTTCAATATGCCATATGTGATTTACTTGAAAGCACACATTTGGGAGTCAGTGTTCGTTATTCTGCTTGTAATTTACTTTTTTCACTTTTCTCAATGGAATGTAATGCGAAAATTGTTCGTCTGAGTAAATAAGTCAAGTCAGCCGAAAATGAACCTGTAGTAAGGCTGATTGGTAGATCAAGCGATAATACATTAACTAAGTAAAACTAACTACAAAAATAGCGATCAGTTCTGATTAAATAGTCAATTTTCAGGGAGTGTGTTAGTAAACTGAATACCAATATCATCCTAAAAGGAAGTTACAGTCGGGAGAATTGGGTGGGGATATTCATATACTTATATTTTCATAAACTTATGTTACAGAACCGAAAATAAAAAAATAAAAAAAAATAACAAAGGGCTTTTCAGTGACAGCTAAACATCCATAATAATAGATAAGGGACTCAAGACAAACTCAACTGTCTGCCTCTCCCTGGTTGAATGTCTTTTATATATGATTTTGTAATCTGGCTTTGGGCTTGTCTTTAAATCCCACGGAGCGCTATTCCAGTAGTTTAGATTCCCTGTCAGAAAATCAGTAATTTTCGCTGTGTTGTATTCATAGAAGAAAACAAAAAAGTTTGAGACAATTTAACGGCCTGTTCAACAGAGTATTGTTTTCTACGAAAAAGGGTCCAAATAATACTAGCGATTGCTATATCAAGATGTACAACTAAATAGAAGCAGTAACGTTAATTTCTGGTTAAATAAACAACTTCGAAAAGTACCGTTGTAAGAAGATAAACAATATAACTTAAAAGTTAAACTAATAGGGACCATACAAAGGGTAAGGCTAAAAGCATAGAATAGTACAGAAGAAGGAAGAGAAAAAAATTGAGATTACTAGATCCAAGTAAAATATTGAGCGAGTTAGTCTTAAACTTATGCTACAGCCCTACAGAAAGCCTTGAAGTTACATTGTGTGTTCTTAGTGTACTAGAAGTAGTGCAGGCTACGAAAACAGGGAAAATAGCTTCAACATTAACGATGCAATTGGCACAACGCATAACTGGTTGGTAGACGTCTTGTTGCTAATGTCAACACTAGTTCGTAGCTTAGCTAGTACCTTCACATATAGCCACTTTCTAAAGCTTTGATTGCTGACGATGCGATGCGCACATGTTGAATCTTGCATCTTTAACATCAATTGATGTGAGCAAGTTAGGTCCCAGACCCGAGCAATGCAGTTTCCCGAAAAAGTAAGCAATCCGAATTACATCGTGGGAGATCCCTTTTTACTCAATCTAGATTTGGTCGAAATTTTGTCTTACGTACAGAAAAACAACCAACTCACATCTACTACGGCCTTTTAATTTCTATTTTTATTTTTGTTTTTATTTTTTATATAGAAGTCATATCTGCAGAAGAAAAAGTATTGCACTGTTCCACTACTGGCAGTCAGCATGCTACCACCACCGCGAAAGCGCTAGGGCGTAAACCTTTAAAAACCAGAGCTTCATAACTCAAGCAGTCAGAAAGAAAGAAAAGAACGCGAGAAAGGGACGGCAGGGCAACCCGCTAATTACTTTCTTTTTTTTTTTTTTCCGCGCATATCGGCCAAAAGCCTACTACGGTACTTAACTATGTTACAGTACGTTGGAGAAGGGCTAGCCTTTTTTCGACTAAACAACTTTGAGTTCATGCCCACCAATGCGTTAATGCAACGCTTCTTCAATGTCGCCGGCATAAGGTTTCAAGATCTAGAATTCAGTGCTATTTCGTCCGATGGATTCAGATAAAGGACAATTGTTGATGTTTGAGCTTATAACGTAGCAATTGCCTAGTTAGCTTAAAAAAGAAAAGAGACAGAAGAATGCAACAAAAACAATTTAAAATGTTTTCTATTTTTGTAAATGAATGCCGACCGGCAAAATAGCAAATAGAGACGCCAAGTAGATCGCAACGCAGGAGGCTTATATTGCCAGGGCTGAGTAAAAGCTTTAGAGTCCTCTCGGGATCAAAATATCCATGGGAATTTTGAGCACCGACTGCAACTACTTAGAGCCAGATCATATGGCGCTTGCCTGGTTGCAACGCAACAACAATTGCAACCGCGTAATTATCATTAGCAGTTCTATAAAAAAAGATCTAAGAAATTACCGTATTGGCCAAGTGAACAAAGCAACAGAAATAGCAAAAGCAGTAGCAGGGGGGCAATTTTATGTTATTTTACTTTAGTGAGCTTGTCCATTTGTTTATTTATTTACCTGAATTTTTCAATTTACTAGGTGGCTTTCGATTGTTGTTGTATACTGAAAGCCTGTGTTTATAAATAAACACAGCCATATAATTTCCCCTTCCAGTACGAGAATAATCACCAAAGTCAGGTGCTCGTTAGTACGAGCATTGCTAATCCCAGGCCGCTGCCCCCTGTGAATTCCCTCAACAAGCAGTACATGTGGCCCTAGGTGTCGCCGCGCAACGCCCCGCATAGGGTTTAGGCTCTTTGATTGTGTGCTCAGCAACTGACAATAGAAAGTTTTTTTTAACCTGGCCAGCTGGCACTGGAACAAAAGAAAAGAAAAGGGAAGAATAGGAGTGGACAACCCTGTAGAGTATATAAACACCCACAACCGCATCTGACGAAGATTCGCTGCTCAAAAAAATAAAAAAAAGTAGTGTTTCTAGATCATATTTTCCGTATCCTTTTGTATCAAATACATCCATAACAACAAAAAAATGAAGTTATCCTCCTCTTTGTCCACTTTGGCACTCTTGGCCACTAGCGCAGTTGCTGCCCCTGCAGCAGCACCAGAACCGGTTGAAAAAAGAGACGTTAATGTTCCTGACTACGTCAAACAGTTCAAGGGTATCACCTACACTCCATTCGACCAAAACCACAACTGTCGTACCGAAGACCAAATCAAGACTGATTTGGACGTCTTGAAAGATTTCGACCTTGTTCGTCTTTATTCTGCCGACTGTAACGTTATCCAGTATGCCGCTGAGACCATCAACGGTAAGTTGATTCTCGCTGTTAACGATATCAGCACTCAAGATGCTATTAGCGGTGACATTAGCACCATAAAAGCCCAAATCAACGCTGCTGGCAAGACCCTCAGTGACAAAGTCGACACCATTGTTGTTGGTAACGAATTAGTTTACAATAACTGGTACAAGGCTTCTGACGTCGGTAACTTTATCTCTCAAGCTAAAAACATCTTGGGCAGCGACTACTCTGGTAAAGTTATCAGTGCTGACACTATTTCTGCTTACTACGGTAACCCAGAGTTGTGTGAGTACAACGACTACATTGGTGTCAACTCTCACCCATTCTTTGACGACAGCACTGCTGAAAACGCTGGTGAATATGTCTTGAGCCATGTGCAAGCTGTTTGGCAATTCTGCCATGAACACGGTCATGACAAAGATGTGATCAACTTGGAAACTGGCTGGCCATGGGCTGGTGACTCTGATAAGTCTGCTGTCCCATCTTCCGAAAACCAAGTTACTGCCGTTAAAGCTATCGCTGAAAAAGCCGGCGGTGCTTCTGTTTTGTACGCCTCTTACAATGAGTTGTGGAAAGACGAAAGTACCTGGAAAGTCGAGAGAAACTGGGGTAACTTGGGTAACGCTCCATCTTCCTGGTAAGTTATTTACTTTGCTTAGATGTTCCTGTCATGTCATCTTGCTCGTTTTCCTTTTTGCTTATTTAGCCTTCTCCAAACCCGTTTTCGTGGCTAGTTCTTCAGTTTCTTTGAACAGCTATAAACTTATTTCAATTCCTTCCTTTTCGAAAATGAAGGATAAGTTTCTTGCAAACTTGTCTTCTTTTCTGTTTATACTTTTACTCTACTATCATCATATCGATATACCCTTTTCCCTATCCTTTCAAAAAAATTAGATAACCATCAAAAAAGTTCTAATTAATATTGCATTTTCATTCAATTTTCTTTTTTTTTTATCTTTTACCGTAGCTATGCCTATATCTATAACTGCTGTAAATTCTTTACAGAGGTGGAAATCCATTTACCATGCTCCCATGTCACGAAGGCAAAAAACAAGCGAAAGTGTCGCGTTATTAATATTGGATTTTGCACTTCTTGGCAACACAAACAAACAAACAAATCTACTTGAGTGAATGCGGTAATGTTGTTTCCTAATTCTCTAGAAACAAAATCCGTGTCAGGATATTGCAGTAAGCCCAAAAAGGACAATGCATTAGTCTCGGTAAACCACAGTCACATGCCCGGTGGTAATAAGCTTGCAATCTTTATATATGCTTAATCATCAGCACATCTTCGCGATTTGTATACAAAGTAGAGTGCCAAAGGCAGATTTCAGGCTCAGTAGGCGCTGCCACGGAAGCTGTTTACAGCAGTCAGTGCGCTTGGGGCAGTACCAGGAGGTCGTTATAGCCGCAGTGAAAAGCCAGCTAGTCAGCTGTCCAACTATTCTCAGAAGGGCTTTTACGGTGAAGCTCTCTTGATAATTATATATATTTTTTTTTTGTTGTTGTTGTTGTTGTTGTCAAACATTAACTGTAAACCGTCTCCGAGAAAAGTTGACGTTTGACGTGATATGTGACCGGCCGCAGGGAGAACGCCAGCATGCAGCATAGTGCGTTGTGTCTTTTACCCAGCGCCCACCCCCATGGAGCGCACCCCGCGAGCGAGCAGAGCAAGCAAAGTATCACCACAAGGAAATGGTTTAGCTTTATCGTGATTATAAGCTCTGCGTGGTGGGAATTACAGCTACAATTTGTAGGATAACCCCGGTACATTTAAGAAGCAGTCATCAACAGGCATCTCAATATGTATAATGACTAAACTGAACCAAGCTTGACAGTCCAATTCAAGTGATGAGTGCACCGACAGTAAACAAACCCACCCCTTTGAATCTGTAAAATTTAGTAAAAGATTGTTAATTTTTACTAATGCTGACGGCAGCTAGCTATTAACATGCTGCATCTATCATTACCAATATGGCTGGATGATGAGATGGGTATGATGGGATGCCAGACTGTCTTGCGTTGTGGCGCGTCACTATGGTGTGTTATACAATCGTTACACACACACACACACACACACACACACACATTGTGTGCTGCTACCCCCTTTGTGTTTGGATGATGCTTGCTCTGAGATTACGGAATGCTTAGTGATGCTCCATTGGCAACCTTGTCTCGCCCGGTTATACAACTATAAATATATACCGATGCCCTAATGTTTTGCTCTCTGGGTTGCTGGCTGTTTTTTGTATTGCTTTCTTTGATAGAAGATTTCATTAATTTTATTTTTTTTTTGTTCTTCCCTCTATATAATCAACAAACAAACATTCTATTGATCAGCACTACCAAGTTCTAAGACTACTTTTTATTCGCTTACAAATTTAAATCATACACACAAAAAAAAAATGTCTCCAGCCGCCCCAAGAATTGCTATTGTTTACTACTCTCTCTATGGCCACATTTCTCAATTAGCCAAAGCAGTGCAAAGTGGTGTTGAAGCTGCTGGTGGTCGTGCTGACATTTACCAAGTTCAAGAAACCCTCAGCAGTGACATTTTGCAAAAATTGGGAGCCCCACCAAAAAACACTAGTGTTCCAATTGCCACACCAGAAACCCTTACTAAATATGACGCTTTCCTTTTGGGTATTCCTACCAGATACGGTAGTTTCCCAGCCCAATGGAAAGCATTCTGGGATGCTACCGGCGGCCTTTGGGCAAGCGGTGGACTTTACCATAAATTTGCCGGGGTGTTTGTCTCTACTGGGACCCCAGGCGGTGGTCAAGAAGTCACTGTACTCAATGCATTGAGTACATTGGCCCATCATGGGATTATTTATGTGCCATTGGGGTACGGCAAAACATTCCCGCTTTTGACTAGTTTTGATGAAGTTCACGGCGGCTCACCATGGGGTGCCGGTACTTATGCTGGTGGTAAAGGTGAAAGGGTTCCGACCAGTTTGGAATTGGAGATTGCTTCCACCCAAGGGGCAGAGTTTTTCAAAGTCGTTTCTAACCAAAGCTTTCGTTCATAAACAAGTTTGAAAGCATGAAATGAAATGAAAGGAAAGGAAACGAAAAGAAATGAAATGTGTGCTTTTTCTTTTCTTGAATAACGATGGTTTGATGTTGCTCTTTTCTCCCTTTTATTACTTTCCCATGTTCTATGTCTTTTGCTTTTTATGATTTTTATGATTTATATTATACTTGAAATTAACTAATTACTGACTGACCGACTGACTCGAGTAGAAGTATTTGAGTTGAGTATTTTTTGTAAGGAAGTGTAGCTGAAATTTGGGCTGGCTGGCACAAGAACTTTGCGCTTCAAGAAGACCAGTTATAGAAATTGAAAAAAGTTGTACATTCATTCACGCCGAATAACTGAACAGTTGAAATCGCTGCTGAAAAGAACCAAACAAACACACGCTGTATCTTTGAACAATGCTCACTGTAAATACCCTTGTTCACCACAGCTGGCCGCACGCTGTCAAGGCGTCTTCCCAATTCGGAAAATTAATGGATGGAAGTGACACATTGAAAAAAAAAAAAGAGTAAAAAAAGTAAGTCCAAACAAAGAATGCCGTTTTTTTTTCTCGAGTTTAAACAGCCGGAAAACAAACAAAAGAAGCCAAACAAACGGAAACTCAACCCGTGAGATGGATTGCTTTTCCAGAAAGTCTTGAAATCACCAATCAAAAGAATTGAGGGATGATGATGATGATGATGATGTTGTTGTTGTTCGATAACGAAAACAAAGCACCAGAACAACATGGACCACGTGAAGATACTAGCTTCGCCCAGACGCTCTTGATATGTGTATGGTATAGTCGTTGGCCAGTTGGCCAGGCCAGATTTAGCGAACTTTTTGTTGCAGCAGCAGCAGTTGCAATCAACTTGCTAATTACATAGCAGGATGCGTATACGCTTGGCATCTATAGCTAAATATAGCATGTCTATTTTTAACATCCGGAGGGCCACCCCAGTCGAGCATGCTATTATAGCTACTGGGTGGGGCATTTTAGTTTGCTTGCAAGCTTGCAAGCTTGCATGTTTAGGCAATTGTTTTGGGTAATTGGGTAACAACGCTGTATTGCACATAGACACAGCCATTTTGTGTGCTTGCAAGCTTGGCTACAGCTGCTAGCAATTGCAATAGCAATGGAGGTGTCTGTCTGTCCGAAAAAGAGAAAAAAACACAGCAACCAATAGCCAAAAACTACAAGCACGGCCACGATAAACAAAGTTGTGGTAAAATAGCTGTAAACGCTTGGCTCCACCAGTGCTGTCCACAAATAGTGCTCAATGCCAAAGCTCAAGCAATTTTTCAACTTTGTACCACAGTGGTTGTAGGCTATATAGCCAGACCGAGCAATATTGTCGGCTAGATCTGAAAAAGATGTTGAAGAGGTTTTCTATCGACTGATGCTTGGTCGCTAGGGCAGAGAACTGCGCACTGCCGTTCAAAAGAGTTTTTGCAATTGCTGCAATGTGCCGATACAGCGTTCGTATACGATGAAATGCTGGTCAAGATTGCAACTGCCATATGGCATGGCATAGCATGGGCATAATAGTAAATAACTTTATAGATATATATATATATATGTATATTTTATTTTTATTTTGTAGTAGTAATAAAAAAAATTGCTCAGGAGCCGCAAAACTATAGTTTTCCAGTCTTGCAGAAAATTCTCTCTCCGCCGGTTACGATCTAGATCAGTGGTTGATCCGGAAAAAAAAACTATTCAGAAAAAAACAAACTCTAATCTTGGTTAGAAAAACAAAAACAAAGAGCATACCTTGGAAGAGAAGAGTTTGAGAACAGAAGGCAAAGTGTACTGTCGACGTTAGATAAACCTCAGCTTAGCGATGGAAATAGCCAGAACTGTGAGCTACGAGCTATAGCTTACAACAAGCGCGCCATGTACACAACTCGGTATCGCGTATGTCTACAGTATACACCACTCCCGAAATTCCAGAAATGAACAGCGCGAGTGTTTTGTGTCTAACCTCCTGCTTTGACTGGACTTTGACTTTACCGCCAATCATTCGGCCATTAAAATCAACCGGTTAGTTGACGGTCGACGTGGCAGCAGCTTAGCATGCTCTCCATGAAGCTAAAACTGCGCGAGCTCGCGGTCTAAACAAGACAAAAAAAAAAAAAAAAAAAAAAAAAAGACCATTCATTCCCCTATTTCCCAAACCAATTTGCCCTCCCCTCCCTTCATTTTAGTTCCTCAGTTTCTCATTTTTTCTAGACTGCCGCTGCTGTCTGTTGCACGACTGTTAACCGTTAAGTTAACTCAACTTATGTTTTCCATCAGCAATCAGCAATCAGCAATCAAAAGCCATCAAACAATACCACGCCGGTGTCAAAACAATAAAACAATAAAACAGCTCCGCAAACAGCCAACTGATGGTGGTGGAGGTGCAGATGTAAAAGAAAAGCTTACAAGAACCAGAAAACAAACAGCTCAAGAGCTGACAATTTCCTCAGTGATGAGCTCATCTTATTGTAGATTTGTCACCGCCCATTGAAGAGACAACTTGTCCGGATACCTACCTACCTACCTACCTACCTCGCAGCGTCCGCCACTGCAGCCAGTGTAGCTCCGTAGTGTGCACCGTCCCGTCCGTGCTAGCTGCTGTTGTTTCATGTATTAGGAAACGCATATTAAGTACAGCACCGCGCTGCACTACGCACCGAAGCGCACCAAAGCGCGTTTTACATTTTGTTTTGGCTAACCAGTGCTTTTGAGTGTTGAAAGCTCGCAATTTTTCATAAAATCGCCGATTTGTCCACGATTGTTAACAGCAACTGCGCCGGCAAACAATAGATTGGGCTGCAGAAGTGCCAAGCACTAGTCAGTACAATTATGCAATCCTAAAAATATAACTGGCAGCTCGCAGCAGTATCCGTTTCTGGCGGCAGTGGCATGAATTCATGATCTGGTTGGCTGCTTGTTGTGGTTTTTACTTTTACTTTTACTTTTTTTTTTTTTTTTTTTTCACTTTTTTTTCCCACTACAGTATGCGGTTGTTGTTGTTGTTTTTGTTTTGTTGTTGCATTCATTGACTTAAGCTTACTAAAGTGCTAGTGGCAGCAGCTGTAGAGTATATATATAGCCCGTTATAAGTCTCTCTGTTGTATTCTGTTTCTTGTTTTTTTTTTTTTTTCTTTTACCTTTTTGTTGCTCGCTAAGACAATTTAGATCTACCATCCATACACAACAACGACAATGAAGTTCTCAACCGCCATCCTCACTGCCATCTTCACCACTTTGGTTGCTGCTTCTCCAGAAAGAGAAGTCACCGTTTTGGCTCCAGAAAAAAGAGATGTTAATGTTCCAGACTACATCAAGAAATTCAAAGGTACCACTTACACTCCATTTGACCAAAACCACAACTGTAGAACCGCTGACCAAATCAAAACTGATGTTTCCGCTTTGAACGACTTTTCTCTTTTGCGTTTATACAGTAACGACTGTGACGTTATTCAACACGCTGCTTCCGTCTTCAATGGCCAATTGATTGTTGCTGTTAACAACATCAACTCCGTTGATGAAATTTCTGCTGATCTTTACAACATTGCCACTGCTATCGGTAACGCTGGTAAACAATTCAACGACGTTGTTCACACTGTTGTCGTTGGTAATGAATTGGTTTACAACAGCTGGTTCACCGCTTCTGAAGTCGGTAACTTCATCTCTCAAGCTAAATCTGTTTTCCCAGCCTTCCCAGGTAAGTGGATCAGTGCTGACACTATTTCTTCTTACTACGGTAACCCAGAGTTGTGTGAGTACAACGACTACATTGGTGTCAACTCTCACCCATTCTTTGACGACAGCACTGCTGAAAACGCTGGTGAATATGTCTTGAGCCATGTGCAAGCTGTTTGGCAATTCTGCCATGAACACGGTCATGACAAAGATGTGATCAACTTGGAAACTGGCTGGCCATGGAAAGGTGAACAATTGCACTCTGCTATCCCATCCTCGGAAAACCAAGTCACTGCCGTTAAAGCTATCGCTGAAAAAGCTGGTGATGCTTCCATCTTGTACTCTGCTTACAATGACTTGTGGAAAGACGATGGTCCATGGAATGTTGAAAAGAACTGGGGCAACTTGGGTAACGCTCCATCTTCTTGGTAAGCAATTCTGAGCAAAAAAATTCTTTGTTTTTTTTTTTACTCAATCTACCAACCAATTAGTCAATTAACATCACCAACAACAACAAAAAATACCATCCACTACAATAACCGATGATTAATCGTCACTTTATACCACCTTTGCTTTTAGTTCTCTCTTGAAAAAAAAAAACTGCTACTTTGATTTTTTTTTTCCTTTTCAAACATTTATTATTATTTTATCCACTCCACTTTTCCATTTTGCCTCATTCTTTCGAAAATACCGCCTTTTGTTTCTCACGATTATGATGATGATAATAATCATTATTGCATTTTTTAGATATATTTTTTCTCCAAAAAATACCAAATGTTTTAATTTATTCTATTTTATTTTACTTTCAAAATATTGTTTAATAATTTAACATATTAGCATAGCATGTTCTGTTATTCGAATTGGCCTGAGGATAAATTACTTGGCAATTCCTTAGCAGCAATAAATCAGACACGATTTCTTTTACTACTTGTTATGTGTCTGTATCTCACTGACATTGTACTTGAACTCACAAGACTCGTAAACAACTTTGTCCAGAAGACTTTTAAACGATTTTGGTGTCAGGCTAAATATTATTAGATAAACTTGGCAGCCAGTTGACTACATCAAACTTTACGACCAACGAGAAAGGCATTGTCTGGCCGCTGCTATCTAGCAGCGCAGTAGTGGTAAAGAAACTTGGGGATATCTGCTTTGGCCTCCTCCAATGATGTCACAAAAATCCAGCCTAACTGCACTTCTTGCGCTTTGAAAAAACATTAATGTGAATCAGCACCTATATTTCGGATGTATCTACTACCGTAAAGGCAAAAAGTGTGTCCCGGCACGGCTGCACCGGAGACTGCCGAGCAAATCAGCAGTCACAGTCACAGACAGACAGAACAGCGGGGAGCCCTGCTATTGGCCAGTTGAGGGTTGAGGCGCTCGCTGTGCATGTGCTGCACGCGCCCGGGTGGCCGCCAAATGCTACCCTGTTTTGCGCATGTGATCTCGTCATCGCCGTGCGGCCAGTGGCGAGCAGCGGCCAGCGTGCCAGTGTGCCAGTGCTCTCGGCTGGACAAATATCATCTGGTAGAGACTACTGGAAGCGACAGACAAACTGATTTGTTTCCGGGCGCGTGATTGGCCAGGGGAGAGACAGAGCATTTTTCACGCTGTGCTATGCTATGCTATGTTAGATACCTTACATTGGGCGCAGCGGTGGCACAATATATAAGATAGTATAAGTTGTCGTTGTATCACTTTCAATGCTAATACAGTCGGTTGTAGCGTAAACGAGTTGAGTTTTCTGGTAGGTCTGGCTAGGAGAACCACTACCCAGCACCCTTTAAGCTGTTTAAGCCGTAGGCCAACCAGGGCCATCGGGGAGTGTGCGGGTAACCCCTCATCTTGCTCATCGACATCGGCCGTCTGCGATGTGCTTTTTTTTTTTTTTTTTTTTTTTTTTTTTTCCTTTCGAGCTCACTGCCAGCGCCAGAGAGAGCCAGTCACACTCTCCGTCAGTCAGTCAGTCTTAGTGCAGTTGCAACTGGGCGAGCGAGCGAGATAGCGACACATACACCGACAGTTGGAACATTCATCGCTGGTGTTTGATTGGTGAAAGAAAGACACATCCCATCCTCGAGCACCTCTATTACTCTAGCCATTTAGCTTTCTACACTTCAAAATAGAAATTACCGTTTGCTGATTTTCCTGCTCGGTTATACTGTACCGTTAGTTGCACTTTCATTGGCCTTTTCTGGTACGCTAGTTTTTCTGCTTGTTGTTGTACGTTTTTTTCGTCGCCCGCTTTGACATTGTCGTTGGCTCACCAATGGCTGAGTGGTTTGTTTCTCGTCCCTAATGGATCTTTACTGACTCAAATATAGAATCTAAAACTATACAGAAAAGAAAACGGTGTTTAATTAATTCATTAATAATCTTTTTTTTTTTATTTTTTTTTTTTGACCTTACAGTTTTGTTCCTGACGGTTTATAGCTCTGCGACACTAGAGTCTCTTTTGTTACTCTCCATAGGTCCTCATCGTCAAACCACCACTTTGCCGGCATTTCTTTGCGAACGGTGATTTATTCATAAAATCCACATACAACACCAGGCTTTGTCTTTATGTCAACATTGACCTACCAGATCAACTATACCTGAATCAAGCAAATCCTTTTACTGAATCTATCATCACCATTTTTGCACCGATTTTTTCGTGTTCCTGGTACTCATCGGCTACCTCATCGACTAGCTCATCGCCTTACTTAAGCGCCCAGGTCCACCCATCGTTCGTGCGATCACGCAGCACATACATAACTCACATACAGCTCATCTCATCTCATCTCATCTCATCACATCTCATCACATCACCAACCACCCATCACCCATAGCCGATAACCCATACATAACCCGCTAGCTTGTATCATTACAATCTGTACTCATCACACTCCCACCACATCGCAGCCTACACATACTTACTAGCACATCAGCACATGATTTATGCGACAATGGCCTCTAAAAGCACCACATCCTCCCCAATAACCACATCATCCACCCCTGGCCCCAGCGCCATCCCAGACTCTTCTACCGCCTCCCCTTCTTCTCATGATCTAAGCGCCAGTGGTGTTGGCATTGCTCCTGGCAACAGCAGCAAACCATCATCGTCATCTTCTTCTTCTGCCGCCGCCGCTGCCGCCGCTGCTACTAGAGCATTCTCAAGAACCCCATCGTCATGGGATCCCCAAGACGATCTTTTGCTCAGACATTTGAAAGAACAGCAGAAGCTTGGCTGGAAAGAAATTGCTGCTCACTTTAGTCACAGAACCCCAAATGCTTGTCAATTTAGATGGAGACGTCTTAGATCAGGAGTGCTAAAGAATGCTACTACCAACCCAGCAGCGTCGCCCAGCTTGAGTAGTGCTCATTTATCAACAACTGCTGCGTTGAATGGCGGTGGTGGTAATGCTACTGGAAACAATAGTAGCAGCAATAATAGTTTTAATGGCAGTCTGGGGATTCCAAATGTCAGCGCTACGGGAGCAGGCATCACCAAAAAAGGCAGCTTTTCTGCTAACAGTAGCTTCAGTCACGCGAGTAATAATGGCAATGGCAACCACAACAACAATAATAATACTAGTAACCTTACTGGGGCGCTAGCTGGTTTGAATGCGTTAAGCAGTGGAGTTAGAACTGCTTCGCCCGTGCCAATGACCAGCAGCTTCCCAGTAAGCGACGAAAACTACTATGGTGGCGGCAACAACACTAATATCAATGGCGCTACCAACAACAACCCTAGCAGTTCATTATTCTCAAGCATTATAAACACATCTAACAAAAATAGATCAAGTTTCGGCGCTCCTGCCAACTATAACCAGTGGAGTTTTAGCGCTGCTAACAGTAATCCTGGTGCCAGTGCTGGTGGAGTGGGTGGTAGTAACAATGCCAATTATGGTGCCACTAACGGAATAGGATCTCCTGATAATGACCCACTTTCCAACAGCATCTCATCGCTAAACTCTTTGGACAGTGCTACTTCCAATAACAAGAACTCCTTCAATTTGTATCACCAAGATGCTAATTTGCCATCATCATCCAACTCTTTTGCTCAACAAAGTTTCTCCCAAGGGTTTTTGAATTCATATAGCTCTAACGCACCAAATGATTTTTGGCGTCCAGATGAAGACGAACTCTTATTGTCTAAAAGAAGACGTGAACTTAGTTTGACTGAACTCAGCATCTTGTTGCCTACAAGATCCGAGGAAGACATTATTGCTAGAATTAAAGAATTGGACCAACTTCCAGCAATCCATAGAACAAGTTCAGGAATGCGCGGCTCAGCGGCTACCAGTATCTATGGCGATAATGATAATAACAGTCATAGTGATCTTGCTAATAGCGGTACTGTTGGTCCTGGTAATGCCGCTGGCACTGCTGGCCCTGCTGCCACTGCCGCCGCCGCCGCCGCCGCTGCTGTTACCGGTCAAGGTGGCGCTAATAGCAATAGATTGAATTCACAGCAAGGTAATGGTTACGGATTGCACACGTTATCAAGAACTCTTAGCGCGTCTAGCCAGATCTCTTTGAACTCAAACGCTTCATATTCCAACAGCAAAACCAACGCGGATAGCAACAACAACAACAACAACAACAACAACAACAACAATAGTAATAATATTGCATCATTGAAACATAACTCGATATCCGGTCCTTCTTCATCGTCAGTCCTAAATAGCAACATACCGATCCTGCAAGATCTTAACAAGACTAGCACTCCTGGATTTGGCACGCCAATAGTTTCATCCAACTTGAGTCTTTTAAACACCATGTCTACCTCGTCATCACCACTTCCATCTTCCAAATCATCACCATTGATCAGTGCTAGACAAATCACAGATTTTCCAACTGCCATCAATGGCGCACCTAGCAGTAGTGGTGGCGGGATGACAATTTCCTCAATACGAAGAACCTTGTCGCAGACAAGTACTGGATCTCGCTCAGGCTTTGGTAACGCAAATGGGACCAGCAGCATTGCCAACATCAACAATGGCTTGAGCCTGAATAATAATAATAATAATCCAAATAACGGTGTTAACGCCAATGCTAACAATGCTAACAACGCTATCAGTGCTAATGGTAGTAATGCTAGCATTAGCGCCAATGGATCCAGTAGTGCTACACTTCGTAATGGTAGTATACTGAATGGGCAACCTGTTGAAGGAGAAGCTAATGAGAGAAGCGCTGATAATGACGATGAAGCAATTGAAGATGATGCGGTTGGCAATCATAGCGTGAGTAGATTAAGTACAGGGTCGGAAAATAGTGTGGTTACTGATGCCGACGATAAAGATCTTTTGGATACTAAATAGATTAAGCTTTTGCTGTCTATTCTTTTTTCTTATTGTTGTTTATTATTGCTGTTAGTTTCGCTGTTTTGCTGTTTTTCCGTTTTTTTTCTTTCCGTGTTCTGTTTCCGTTTTTGTTTTTGGTAGTGTTTCTTTCTTTCTCTCTTCCCTGTGTCGTTATTTTTTAGTTGTTGGCTATTTTTATTTAATTTTACTTGAAAAAAGACTTTATTCTCTTTACTGTTTATTTTTACTATATATATATTTTTCTTTATTCACTATTGTATTTTTCTCCCCTTTATATTTGAGTTTTATTTCTTTTTCTTTTTGTTTTGTACTTTTTATATTCATGATCTTTCTTTCACTTTACTTTATGGTTTATCAATCTTTCACTGCATTGCATCTTGACCCTTTTTTTTTTTTTTTCTTTTTTTCTTGCTGTCTTACCTTTTTATTGTCTTACTATTTCAAACTAAAAAATTTTGCCTAAATATTTGTCAATTGTACACGTCTTGTCTTGTTTGTTACTCAAAATCTTAAAAGTCTTGAAATCTGTACTACTTTTTTGTTCGCTACTACGCCACTAATCAACTTTCTGTAATTCTTCCGCAACTACTACAATTAACGTACTTGGATTCTATCATGCTATGGATTTCATGCATCAAGGTGGTAACCACGCCTTAGAAGTGAGGTTTTATTTTTGAAGATTACGTCGACTTCAGACACCTTGGATAGCTAGCACCTTGATAATTTACCAAAGTTTCGGTTCTGACAGCCCCCGCTTCAAACTAATATTTGATCTAAACAATTGCGCATGCAATGGCTCACTAAGCCATTTACTGGAGGGCTGCATCCTGAAGTTTAGGCAATGTTAAACATCATTTAAATGCTATTTATCTCAAAGCAAAATGCTGTAAACTATACATGCTGCACCATGCTGCACGTGCTCGCAATAGTCACACGGAGTGGTCTTTTTGTCTCCTCCTGACTTTGATCACGAGCCCTGATCTGAATTTTGAGGATGGATTCTCGAATCTTTTGGGAATTTTCTGAGAATACCCGGCCCGGACCGATTTAGTCTAGGAGACAAGAGACAAAAAATTTTTCTTTTTTTTAATTCCCGGCAGCTTACCGCATTAGAGCAGCGCCTACAGCTAATGCAAAAAAAAAAAAGAAATTTTGAAAAAAAAAAAAAAAAAATTAGGAAAACGGGGGTAGAGACACTGACATTTTTTCAGTCTCCAGTCTGCAATTTTTTTTTTTTTTTTTTTTTTTTTTTTTTTTTTTTGCTGCTATCTTTCCTGATACGCCACTTGATATATAAAAAAATATATTTTATTTTTCCTGTTTTTTTTTTTTTTACAAAAGTTTTTCAAACATATTGTAATATTATTGTTTATAAATCTTTATCACATATTTTCCAGATTCTGAATCAGCGTTCCCTTGAATCAAATAATATCAATTACTAAAAATGGTCTTTATTAAAACTTGTTACAAATGTGGTGATTCCGGTCATATTGCCAATGACTGTCCACAAACCGAAAGATTGTGTTACAACTGTCATAAACCAGGTCACAACTCCAGCGAATGTGATGCTCCTCACACTGCTGCTGAAAAGACCTGTTACGTTTGTGGTAAATCCGGTCACATCAAAAGTGAATGTCCAAACAACAGTGTGAGATGTTACAAATGTAACAAGGTTGGCCATATTTCCAAGGACTGTACCGCTCCAGCTCCAGTTGCTGGTGCCGGTCCATCTAGACCTTACGGCGGTGCTTCTAGAGGTGCCACTACTTGTTACAAGTGTGGTGGTATTAACCATTTTGCCAGAGACTGTCAAGCTCCTAGTGTCAAATGTTACAACTGTGGCTTGCAAGGTCACATTTCCAAGGATTGCAACAGTGCTCCTTCTGAAGCTAAAAACGACAAGACTTGTTACAACTGTCATCAACCTGGTCACATCTCTAGAGACTGTACCGTTGTGAATTAAGTCAACTTATTCGAATTGTAACCTTGCGGTTAGGTTTGAGTTGAGTTGAGTTGATTGGTGAAAGAAGTGACAAATGTTGAAGGTTTGTTTGACTGGTCCTTAGGGAAGAGGTAAGGATGTACGTTGGCGAATTGGTAGACTAATCGAGATGAAGTTATTGTTCTATTGTTACTATTAATGTTTATTACTACTATTACTCTTATTATTAATTTCTGTCTTGATTAGTTTTGAACCAAGTTGTGTATATGCTATGCTGTGTTGTGTTCTTTTTCATCTTCTCTTTTAGTTTTTTCATTTTTGTACTGCTCAATGTTTATTTCTCATGACCTTTTTCATTATTAATTCTTTTTTCAGTTGGATGATACGTATTTGTTTTTTCATTATTTTTATTACAATTCACAAATCTTAAAATTATTATCATAATTATCATAATTATCATTATTTTTGTTATTTTTATTATTATTAACAACTATATCACCTTGTTGTGTTGTCTTTATGTCCTATTTATTTTCCCCTTCCCTCCACTTGACCTTATCATTTTGTTCTTTATCTTGTTGGTGAGTGTTTGTGCGTTGCATGGGTGCTGTAATTGCGTATGGTGTATGGTGAATGTTTCTTAAAAAACAAAAAAAAATCTAGAATTTGAATACAAGAATTTAAAAACATAATTAAAAGTAAAAATACAAACTAGAACTAAAACGATTTTTTAACATCCAAATATTTATCTGCTCACGAACCGCCTGCTATGTATACTTTTTTTTTTTCCTATTTTCATAACTATGTTAACGATATTAAATATTGATATCAACTTTCACCAATTGACTTTCAACAACTAGAGTCTAACCGTAAAATACCATACCAAATATATAAAACTACACCATCACTCACACAATATCATTATAAATAGCATCACCAAGCAAACAAATCTTTTTGATCTCATCAACATCATGAACCCGAACAATATTAGTCTTATTCGCGATGCATGCCATGATTACCCCACTTGTCCCAATCACCGTCTTTTCATCTTTACTCAAGTCTAATTCTTCGCCAGTAATTCTGCTAATGAAGCGTTTTCTGCTCGGTCCAATCAAAATAGGGAGCTTCTTGAATGATAGGTAGTCTAGGTGATTTTCATCATGAGCATTTGAAGTTGCACTGCTAGCACTAGCGCTACTTTTAGCACCTCCAATGCTAGCTTCAACCCCATTTATCTCATTAAACGTCTTGATTTGCTTATAGTTTTTCAACAATACCGAATAATGACGGAAATAGTTTGATCTTCTAACAATTGTCAAATTTTGTTTCAATGTCTTTGCAAACCCAATCCCAGGGTCAAGAATAATTTGCCACTTGTTGACCCCCGCTTTCATTGCTCTGTTGATACTAATGGCCAACTCTTTACTTACCGCATTGATTAAATTGATTTCCTCCAAATCTTCGTCAAGTTCGTTAGCTAATGCACTAACGTTTGTTCCTTTATTGAACTCAACTATGTTTTTATCTTCGTTCAAATCATACTTTGTCAACTTCGTCATGTTGTGTGGGGTGCCACGAGTGTGATTCATAATGTATGGCACTTGTAAATCTCGCACCACATTATATATATTTTCATCGTATGTTCCCATACTGATATCGTTAATTATATCGGCCCCGTTAAGCACTGCTTCACGGGCAGTCTTGCTATGGAAGGTGTCGACACTGATTAATATAGAGTTGACTTTTGGATCATCGTCACTGCGGATCCTAGTCACGAGAGGAACAATTAACGCGATTTCATCATCAGCAATAGATGCGTTGATGTCAGTGCCTGGCTTGGTGGATGTGGCTCCAATGTCAATAATGTCTGCTCCTTGAGCAATAAGCTTTTTGGTACTCTCAAAAGCATTATCCAAGTCGTAGTTTTTGCCGCCGTCAGAAAATGAGTTTTTGGTCATGTTGACAATCCCCATGATTAGGGTTTTGTCATGCTTGAATGTAAAATTCCAAGTATCGTATTTGGAGTTGCTTTTGTTGGCGATAGTTCTTTTCAAAGGTACTACTGTTTGAATAAGTTCCTTTTTGCTAACGGATTTCAAATGCTGATAATGGTGATTCAATATTGAGCGATTTGTCACTGGATGAGTATCTTCAAAAGGTTCTAATATTTCAGAAAGTGGGTCCAAAACAAACAATCTTTCCAACATGCGGGGATGGGGGATTATTAGTGGTAGTTCGTTTTCGTTCTTCTGTTCAGAACTGCTAGTATTATTGTAAACAATATCATCGTATAAAATGATATCCAAATCAATTGTTCGAGGCCCATTATCGAATTCTTTAACTCTGTGCAATTTTTTGTATTCAACATTTTTCAAAAAATTTAGCAATTCAATAGGAGAAAGTGACGTTTTGATTTTCAAAGCACCGTTTATAAAATTGGATTGATCCAAGTAGTACATTGGCAGAGTCTCATATAACGAAGACGTAGCCAAGATGTCGATTTCTAAGGACGATCTAAGAGCATCAATCATTTGATAAATGTTTGCAATTTTGTCGCCATGATTTGTACCAAATGCAAGATATGCAATATGGTTTTTTGAATTCTTCGACAAGGCTAACTTTTGGAACTCTTGGTTATTTTTAACCACTTCTTTGATTCTTACTGCTTCATTGCTATCGGATAATTTGCTATTGATAATTTGAAGACCAACTTGATCAGCGTTTAGGACCGCATTAAGTTTGGAAATCTTCAAGTTGAATATATTTATAATGCCGAATCTTTCTCTCAAGTAAACATTCACTGCAGTAATTAATGCTTCAATTGTTAGGAATTCGGTATTTTCCACATATTCAATAAGAGCTTCCAAAAGTTCATTTTTCACAAAATCATTAATGTTTTGAGATTTATTGGTGATTTCATCAAGATCAAGTTCCAAATTGATGGAAACGTATTGCTTTTTTTGTCTCTCAAAATCAAAGATCCCAATTTTAGTTAACAATTTCAAATCTTCGATAAAAATAAAATTATCGTGCTTTTTTATATTGTTTAACAATGAGTAAGATTTGATAATTTTCAAATTACCTAATTTCAAATGAAATTTGTCATTATCGAGAATAAAACGAAGATTATTGCAAAACTTATCGTTCAAGTTTTGGATCTTATTGTCACCATTGACCAACAAATTGAATATTTCATTCAAAAAGCTATTGTCATCGTGAAAAGTGAGTTGCTGGTTGTGGTTCAAGTACTGCAAGATGGCATTGGAGACATCGGCATAAGAGATAGAGTAATTTAAATCATCAGTAGTGCCGGATTTTTGAAGAATTGACTTGTTTAAATCTAATATTATGGACAAGTTGTAACCAAGAGGTGCTTGGTTCAACACATTCCAGTAATTTTTGCCAATGTTGGCATTTATTTTCAAGTTCTTGACAAAGATCTGGTTTGAGGTTTTGACTGCTGGCACCGAGAGTTGACGCATGGCGGAAAAGTAGCTTTTAGGATAACTATAACGGATGTGGGTGGCTAGTGTTAGTGATGGTGAGGATCTGGGAGCATTCCTTATGAAGAGCCTGATCATCTAAAGAATTGAAAAATGTATTTTGCAGTGCTTGATTGTAGATCACCGAGAGATGAGACAGACAACAAGAATGATTTGGCGGTTATCAGTCATCGCCTAAGGAAAATTTTTGCTCGTAGTTTTAGCGTGCATATCTCCACGTGAAGATTGATATTAGTACGGTGCTTTATATACGCCATAGCTAACTATGGCCAAAATGGTTTACGAGGGTTTCAGTTTAACAGTGTATCAAGAATACAGACAGACAGTGAATAAAAGCGCCTTGTAAAGATTACGTCAAGGGACAGCCGCTGAGCTAGGAGGCACAAGAAAACCAGTTACGGAAAGTCAGTTAATCTCAAAAAGACTGTATATTAGACGAATAGAATTATAAATCTGTGATATTTTGTTAGTACAAAAGCAAACTATTGAAAGTCAATCATAAACTGCGGCAATTAAACTTCCAAGAAAACAATGTTGAAGGATCAGAAATTTGATGAATGTTGGATAGGAAAAGTTATCAGCACATTGTGACTCTGAGTGAGCTGAGTTAGGTTTTCATCATTAACAAAGTTCTCTGGAAGTATTACCGGTGTGCAATTGATAGCACAACACAAATGTTAAACATAACACACGTATTGTGCTGTTCAATAGCACTACTATCGAGAAACAAACATACTCTTTCGGACTTGCTGAGTGGACGAACTAAAAAGAAACATAAAGAAGAAGAAACAAGTTTAGTCAATAAAAAGAGAATTGTCGGCGCTTAAATACTTTTTGAAAATTTCGACAATTTTTTTCTCTTTAAGACGCCCTCGGAATTTGCGATACAATGTTTGCGGGTAACACAGTATAACCAACAAAATATTCTACTTCCGGCAATTTACTGCCGTGTTTAAGGACAGTAGTCATGGAGTCTATCAACACAAGCAGCACATTTTGCAAGAACCGGAAGCAACTGGCGCGCCTTAAAATGTAGAGAATCATCGAGTGCAGCTGTATGATAGGCAAACTTCTTCTATTTGGTGAAATAAAGGGCGTAGCAAGTCAAACCGGATCAGGAACAGATCCGGCCGGTGGTGAAATTTAAAGCCAAATCACCACTATTTATCTATGATGCAGATCCATCAAAGCGCGATGCTGATCTGAATTAATGAGAAGAATCTGACAGTGTGTGATATGCCGAGCCACATCAGTACGAAACAATACATCAGCAATATAATACAATATAATATAATATAAAATAAAATACTATAGCATTCCCATATTAACGAGCCAATGACTACTCCGCAGCATTTGAGGGTGCCCCGAGATGACAACAGTATAGAGCTAAGGTCCATTTCTTTGGACAGCAACACCACTCCCGAGGAAGACGACGAATTAGATTCTAATAGTCACAGCATCAACAACAACAACAGATATAACAACACCCACTTCATAGAACATGACGACCAGGACGATTTGGTGCTACATGAGCTCGATAACGATCTTGAAGACCAACAACAGCAACAAAACCAAGAAGACAGCCCCAAGTCGAGCATGAAAATGGCCTTCATGAACATGTCGAATAGCATTTTGGGAGCAGGAATAATTGGCCAGCCGTACGCAACAAAGAATTGTGGTATATTTACCAGTATATTCGTGTTTATATTTCTAACTGTGCTTGTGGACTGGACCATCAGACTAATTATCATAAATTGCAAGCTTTCCGCCACAAAGACATATCAAGATACTGCTAATCAGTGTTTTGGCAAGTTGGGGAAGTTTATCATATTATTATCCCAAGGTTTTTTCGCCATTGGTGGATCAGTGGCATTTTGCATAATTATTGGGGATACTATACCTCATGTATTGCAATCTATAACTCCAGATAAGTGGTTAGAAAATAATTATTTTTTGCAATTTTTGCTCAAGAGAAACACAGTAATTGTGCTCTTGACATGCTTTATCTCGTATCCATTGTCGCTTACCGATAACATTGCCAAATTGGCCGTATCTTCACTTTTTGCCCTAATCAACATGCTAACGATTATCTTAATCATTGTTATCCATGGGTTCAGCTTATCTGCGGAAAAGTTGAAACAGTTTCAATTTGCTAATTCGTTCCAAGGTTACGTGTTCAGCTTATCCATATTCCAAGGCATTTCTGTGATTTCGTTTGCCTTAGTATGCCACCATAACACATCGTTCATTTATGACTCGTTGAGAAAGCCAACATTGGACAGATTTACAAAACTAACTCATTTGAGTTGCTTTATTTCAATGATTTGTTGTGCGTTGGTCGGCATTTCTGGAGACTTAATGTTTAAAGATAATACCAAGGGTAACATATTGAACAATTTTGCTCAAGATGACTGGATCATCAACATTGCTAGAGTATGCTTTGGGTTGAATATGTTGACTACTTTCCCATTGGAGATTTTTGTCGTTAGGGAAGTGGTTCATGATTTGATCAACATTAACAACAGTCCTCACAAATTCGCCCATCAGCCATTATCGCAAGAAGAATCTCAAGCTCAAACACATGTTTTGGACCCAGATACTGACAACAATGCTAATGCTTACGATGCCGAAGAAGAAAACCAACACAACAAACTAGTCCATAAACATTTCCTTACTACGACATTCCTAGTCTTTGGCACAATGGCCATATCTTTAATGACGTGCAACTTGGGTGCCACTTTAGAAATCATTGGCTCAGTAAGCGCTTCGATAATGGCATTCATTTTCCCGTGCTTATGTTACTTGAAATTGACCAATTATAAGTCCAAGACATTTAAAGAGAATTTTCCTAGTTATTTTACGATTGTGTTTGGAGTTTTGGTGCTTGTTATTAGTTCCACGCAGACTGTTGTGGAGGCCTACACGAATAGAGGCAGCCCGGGGGACCACTGTAAGGTGGGTTAGTTATTATGGAGGATAACGCGTTATTCAAGAGGCCAACGGTTGTATCTGTGCATCATATAAGTTACTTTTTGTCTAACACTTCTATTTTTAGTTCTCGTTTACATTCATGTAGATTGTATTCATAATTTAGTGTTTAGATATTCTCTGTTTACTTCAATTTAATTCATTTTGTTTATTTTGCTCTCATACTATAAAATCAACCTAACTTTCCTTGTATGCTCGCTAAACAATACATGCATACTTTAAGTACGCAATAACAATGCCATCATTCATCATCGTCATCTTCCTCGTCTTGTATAACCGTCTTCTTTCTCACAATTTTTTTTACTACTGTATTGTCAGCATCAGCATCATCTTGTTTGTCATTGAGGTTAGCGTCTTCCGTGACCTCATCCTGGTTATTATCATTTAGGTCATCATCATCATCATCATCGTCATCGTCATCAGAGTCCAAGCTCAATTTTTGCTTCTTGTCAACCTTTGCATTATCCATGTTGCCTAGTGCATTAACATCACCATCATCGCCGCCATCGTCATTTTTCGATCTAGAACGTTTTAGTGGGGACACAGCAGCAGACAGCCGAACACCGTTAAAACCGCCAGCTTCCTTCGTATCGACTTTATCATCACTGCCATTTTCTTTCTTGTTACCTTTGTTGCTGTAATTCTTCTTCTCCTTATTATCGTTGTCGTCATCACTATCATCAACCTCCTCCTCATCCTCGCTGTCGTCGTCACTATCATCATCATCATCGTCGTTGTCGTCGTCGTCACTAGCATCACTATCATCACTAACCATGTCTTGAAGTCCAAGACGCTTAGAAGTAACGGAATAAGTCTTTGGATTGGCTGGCTCATCATCATCAGCATCAGGATCAAAAGGTAATTGGTTTTTCAATTCCTCGTAGAAAGATGTGTCTATGGCCTTTTTCTGTTTTGGCGTTGTTGTTATTTTTGCTGGCGCTGGTGCTGGTGCTGGTGCTGATGATAATGATGGGGCAGGAGATGCAGAAGGAGAGGCAGTATTTGAAGAAGAAGACGTAGTAGTTGCAGTTCCAGCCACTTTAGAAGCAGCAACATTGGCCCGATCCCTGGCATCACTTATCGATCCACCATTTTCAATCACTGCAAAAAATTCTTGATTAAATTTATCATACTCTGCCTTGGAAATAAGTCCTCCGTTTCGATCCATTAACTGTCTCATTTTTTTTTCTTTTTCAAAAAATAATTGATCTGCTTCATGGTCACTTTCATCATCTGAGGAGTCAATGTACATGGCCGATGTGTATTTTTTGACTGCTGCAGCGGCTTTCTTTTCACCTGCTTCTTCGTCGTCATCATTATCATTATCATTATCATCATCATCATCATCTTTGTTCTTCTTGTTTCTTTTTCTAACTAGCTTCTTCTTCTTCTTCTTCTTCTTTTCTGTCTTTTCTGTCTTCTCCCTGCTGTTCTCTTTGTTAGCTTTTTGCCGTTTTTCTCGGTTGAGCAGAAGACGCTTATTATTAGCGCCATTGTCACCTTCAGTACCATTACCAACAGCAGGATCAACATCACCATCAACAGCAGGGTCAAAATCCTCGTCCTCGTCGGGAACATCAGGAATATCCGCGACTTTGCGCTGTTGCTTCTCCACAATGATTGGTTTCTCACCAGTGTTCAAATAATAAATCGATTCCTTAAATTTTGGAAACAATAACTCAATGGAAAGTATCGGCGTCTGGTTCAAATGATACCGCAAGGCCTTCATGTAGTATTTAAAAAAATCTTCCAATTCGAGCCTCACTGCAGCAACAATTGATCTATTGCGGGGGGCCAAGATCTCATGCAACATGGCGAGAAAGTCCAATCTTAGGAGAATGGCATGTTGCTTAAAACTGAAGAAAATTCGATGGTAGAACTTGATTGCCTTTTTGAGGTACGCAGTGTCGATTTTGTCAAAGTCTTTGAATAATCTCATGTAGGCATTGATTGTGCTTTCGTTAATGAAACGGGAAAAAAACTCTTTGAAATCAAACTCCTTGATCCGGACTCTCTTTTTGATGTCTTCGTCAGTTTCCGCTTGTGCTGCCGTGCTGTCCTCGGTGGTGTTTTGGTCGGTGATTTGCTTGGATGAGGAGGACTTCTTGATTTGGTTGACAATGACTAACGTCTCGTCCTTGTTCAAGTTCTCGAGAATCTTGAAACTTATATCAAGAATCTCAACCACTGAGAGCAAATAAGTAATGTTTTTATTGACTGATTTCTTAGCAATGGTCACTAGCGAGCTCAAAAATTCTTCGTCAGTAAAGATTTTCTTTTTAGTAGCAATGGAGATATCGACATCTTGCTCGAACTGAGAACGGGCCATTTCGTTAAGTAAAAGCAAGATTTCCTTGAGGGCAATGATTGTGGCATGACATACCGAAACGTCAGCGTTGCTGTGTTCCTGTTTGAGGAATACCTTGATGAGTCGAATATTGTCTTCGAGCAAAGTGCTGGCAACCAACCCAAACTCACTGACTTCTTCTTCTTCTTCTTCTTCCAAATCTTTACCAGTATCGTTATTATTGGCTTGCTCTGCATCTTTCTGCTTATTGGCATCTGAAGAATAAAGCAATCTAGCCAACTCGCTATCACCAACCGGTTCATTATCGTTCTCCCTACCGGCCAGTTTAGCTTTCTCTTGCTGCTTTTCTTCTTCTTCTTCTTCCTTTTGCTTCTTGGCAAGATCTTTTCTCGTCCGTTCATATTGCAAAAACCAAGCAGTGACCAAGCAATACTGGATACAGTGCAAATCGATCTTTTCCTCCCCGTGGAATTTCTTCCCAATAACGCTAATGAACTGGTTGAACCCTCCATCAATGAAGGTTTCCGCAAACTGGGCAAGGATCTGCTGCGCGTGGCTCGATAGGTACTGCACCTTGTTTTCGTTATTGAACTCATCACTTTCGGAAGAGTTGGCGATTCGCTGGGCCTGTGCTTTCCATCTCTTGGTCTCATTTAGCCTTTCCATGGTCTTTTCGGTGGACATGAGGGCTTTTTGGCCAGATACGGTTAATCTGCCGGTTTCTATGGTGTCGAGAGATAGGAGGGAGCCGAAACGGGAATGCCGCGAGGCCGAATCTTTGATGAAGCGGGTCTTGAGCTTGTTTTCCTTTTTGAGAAGGTCTTGCAACTCTGAGCCGGCAGAAGTTACTGTTTGTTTTGGGTTTGGGTTTGGGTTTGGGTTTGCTAAAGTGACGGCATTTGCTGCTGCTGGTGGGATAGCAGTGCTGCGGGCGTCGCCGGCATTGGGATCCAGAGTGGTGCGTTTTTGGATATTCTGGCTATGGGCATCGCCGCTGTTATAGTACAACAATGAGCTGATCTTCACCCCATTGGTCAAGTAGTACAAACATTCCAAACATCCAAACCCAAGAATTTCATCATCAAACTCTTTGCGCAACCCGGCAAACAAGGTCAAAAAGAACTTCAACACTTTATTGTCATCCAACACGGAGATCACCGCACTTAGCGAAATGTCTTCCATGGACACATCGGCAGGCAAGCTCAGCACCGGCTGCAATGTCTTGTTGGATCTGGATTTGGAGCTTTTCCCCAAAGAGTACGAGGTGTTATCCGGAGCAATGCTTAGTACGTTTCTGAAAAAAAGCACGCATAGATTCAACATGCTGTTATCCCTAACCAGTCTGTTGAATTTTGGCTTGGAGATAATGGGGATAACGATCCGCACCATTGCTTTGAAGACGATTCCCCCGTGGAAACTCAAGAGCTGCTTTTTGTACAACAACTGGTGATTGCGAAGCTTTTGGTAGTTTTGCACCTGGTTGACACTAGACTCATGGTCGATCAACTGTAGTGGCCAAGTCAACGGGACTAGTAGTTCCAAGCATAAGCTGGCGATTCTATCGTTGTAGATTTTGTTTTCCGAGAAAATCTGCCCATTCTGGTAGGACATCTCCCACTGGTATAGGATATTGAGCAAGTCGTTAGCAATCAAGCCAGTTTCCGCACACGCCAACGCCACATCCCATTTCTTGGAAGCTTTATCGAATTTCAACCATCTTTTCAAGTCCTTGAGCACGGCTAACGCGTTGACCCCGAGCCTGTAAGGCGGTGGAAATGTTTCGGAAGTGTGATCGGGGCCGCCTAGGGCAGAAACCAACGAGGCAATATGGGCTTTGATTACGTGCTGGGTCCTCGTTTTCGAAGTGTCGCTGGTGAGGATCTGTTCCGTAAGTTGGCCAATGCGGTCGATTTTGGCATCTTGGACGGGGTTGTCTTCAAGAATGGTTTTGTCGACTTCAAGTTGCATTATTTTTTGCTCCTCGTTGAAATTTGTATTGTATTGCAGCTATACCACTGGCTTGTCAGACAGGCTGCTGAGGTGTGTTGATAAGTAGAAATGAGGATTGTCTGTCTGTCTGCCAGTAAGACTGCTTGGACAGACACTGAGTAAAATGACATGAAATACTGTATTTTATTTTAGTTTTTTTTTTTTTTTTTTTTTAATTTTTTTTTTTTAATTTTCCACGCGACGCGACGCGACGCATCGCGTCGCGTTGCGTTCTGTTCTGTTCTGTTTTGATCTGGAAGTGTCCCATACTTGCTATGCGCAGTCCTTTTATATCAGCTGACACATCACAGGACCACAGGGTGCCGCTCTTTTTTGCAAGGAGCCAAAGCGAGTTTTGTACTAGACTCCAGAGGGAAGACTCCAGAGGGAAGACTCCAGAGGGAAGCGAATACGCACTGTTTCATAATGAGGAAGCATAATGTGGCGTCAAGCGAGGCCCCACCTAGTGAGTGAGTAAGGCTTCCAACATTGTGTTCAAAATAGAAAAACTTGATTTGGAGTGGCACTGCAACTGCGGCTGCGGCTGAAGACCGGGTTTTTTTTTTACAATGTATTGCTGTGACTAGTATTGAATCTATATAAGCGTGCGTGCGTGCATGGATATAATAGCAGGGGACAGTCGCTAAAGCGTATACGGTTGCACTCGGTAGGATCAACCAAGCAAAGAATGATCAAAAGAAAAAACAAAAAAAAAAAAAGGGAATCAGCAACTGGCTAGTGTGCACACCAGCTACCAGCTAGTCAGCCAACTAGCCAGCCAGCTAGCCAGCCAGCTAGTCAGCTTGCCCAGAGCGACACACTAGCACAGAGTACAGATGGCACAGTAAATATTTGGCACTCGGGAGGAGCATTTAAGCGGTGGATGCATATGGACGCCGTGTAATGCGGATCCCATGTGCTCCGTTGTAGTGTGAAACAGAGCGTGCAGACAGAGAGCGCTCCACAGCAAAATACTGACAGAGAAACGAGCGAGGAAAAAAAACACTGAAATAATCGACACTCACCCACTTGCTACTTGCTATTCTTTATACACAACAACAACAAAGCATAGCACAGCACAGCACAGCACTGCACAGCATCCTCTGCTGGCATATCAGGATATCCTACTCTGTTCTCTTCCGGATACTCCCAGTAGCTTGTACCTTCTCATCAAGCTCTCATCCTTCTAAATAACCACAGCTCTATCTGCCCTCTGTTTGCAGCAAGTATCGTTCTCATACTTTTATTTTTTTTATTTTATTTTTTTTTTTATTTTTTTTATTTTTTTTGAACACTACAGTGGACAGACTGCGGTATCCAATCCCCAATCCCACAACAACAAAAACAACAACAACACAGCCAAAATAGCATCGCGGTTTTTCAATAGAATCATGGGCCAGGCCCCTAGCAGGTCCTCTGACCTCAATCATGGTCCTGGCGCCATCCCAGACTCATCCCGCCCATCTTCTTCCTCAGCCTCACCTCCAGCGCCAGCGCCAGCGCCAGCGCCAACAGCGCCAACAGCGCCATCTTCTTCATCGCCTGCTCAGCCGCAATTAGTCGCCAACCGTGGCTTTGATAACCTCTCATCCTCCCATGTGATAGATCCAGTGTATGCTAAAGACAATAGCAATAACACCAGTGCATCCAATAACGCCAGCGCTACTGCAATCAGCACCGACTCCGTGTCTCAAAAGGATACTAACACCTCATCAAGCATCTCTACTACAACAAGTGGCAATCCAGGCAACAGCAACAGCAACAGCAACAGCAACAGCGGCCAATTTCCCTCGTCTCCTCCACGCCGCTATGCTTCAAGACAAGCTTCATCTACCTCAATGTCCACTAGAGCCACCAGCAGTGCTCCTAAAAAGAAATGGAAACGTAATTTGAACGACTTGGTGACAGTGTCTAGAAAGAACTTGAGAGATTTTGATGCCAGAGAAGCAGAATTTTTACAAAACCAGCCAGTGCCTTCTCCGGACTTTCACCAAGCTTCTCCAAAAACCTCTACTGCAAAATCAAGTTTTTCTGACTTGAAGAAGGAATCAAAAAGCAGTGGTGGCAGTAAACTTCTGATTCTAAAGAGAAAGTACGAAAAGACCAAACTCAATTTAGGCGAAGAAAAAGATCTCCGACCAGAAGCTCCAGTAGCAGCAGCAGCAGCAGCAGCAACATCCACAACAGCCGACTCCTCAACTGGAGCTGAGGATTACATTAGACAAAACTATTTCCCAATGTTAAGCAACAAATCAAGTCGTCTCCCATCAGTCAATGAAAATTTAGGAGATACTGACTCTTACATTTTTGAATCTGCCGCCGCCGCTGCTGCTGCAGATGACGACGACGACGATGATGATGATGATAATTCTTCAACGAGTTCTTCAATCTTGAACAATATTTGTAGCACTCATCCTAAGCAAAATTTAGCTGTTGAAAGTTCTAAAGAAAAATCACCAGCAAGCTTCAACGCTAATGTTAACCTTAATGATAGCCTTGATAGCCAGGGCGTGAATCTGTACCTGTATGGTCTGAACTCTCCAAAATACTTCAAAGCTATTGAGAAAAAGACTATTTCTGCCAATGATAATGATGGCAATGAAGACATTGCAGACGTTTTCCAATCTGACAATGATATCAAAAATATTCATAGCAACGGTAGCAGCCAGCAAAATGAAGCAGAAACAGAAGAAGAAGAAGAAGAAGAAGAAGAAGAAGAGGCTGACCAGGACGATTTTTTCGATACTTATAGTCATGAACGACAAAACTTTATCGCATCACAGAAAATTAGAGCCCAAAATAGAAATCCAGCAGTGCCAAATGATAATACTGATTCAAGTACACACTTGCAAGAAAAACAATCTCTTCATCATGATAACGATTTTGAATTTTTGGATCTTCCGGAAGATTCTCATCAAACCTTGGGGTTTTTGAACAACAACGCTTCAAGTGCCGCAAGTTCTAGCAAACTGCTCAATAATAATGATCAAATCAATCATAACGAGGAAATTCGTCATCGGTTTGACCAAATTCCAAATGCTGAGGTGCGCAGCGTTGATGATGGTCCTGAAACAAGACCGCCAGCAACAGCCAACAACTCCAGTCAGCAATCAAGTGCAAGTTTGCTGGCGACAAACACAACCAGGTCGGTGCTGGACAGCATAATTAGAAACCCAAGACGCAGAAACTTTAATCCTTTTTCAAGAACTAATAGACATCGCTTGAATTTATTCAACTCAGTGCTACCAGGAAGCAGCAGCTTATCCAACATCAACAATGCAAACACAAGCACACATAACAACAACAACAACAATAACAACAACAACAATCAAAATTTTTCATCCATGTCTTCAACATCAACATCAAGGTCATCCTCAATGGCTATAAATGATACACAGGATCAGGAAAATCGAAACAGTCTCAATCTCAATCGCAGCAGAATTGGTAGCAGATCAAACAGCAACAATATTCTTCGTCGCAGAAGCATAAGTCAAGGACATGCTTATCAAGAATCATCATCAAGAGATGGAACAAGTTCAGGCTCCGGATCAATAATACCCTCCATCAATTTAAGCTCACTCGCTCCTTTTAATAGAATTCATTCAGCTTCTGCATCCGCTCCAAATTCTGCATTATCATCGCCAACCAGTGCAAATTATCCACGAGAGTTTTCCCTTGGCAGTGCTGCGGCCAATGCTGCCAATGCTTCAAGTAATGCCTCTGCATCGGCTAACCCCTCAGCTGGCCCCTTAGCTGGCGCCTCAGCTGGCGCTGGCACCACCTCCCGCTCAAGTTTCATCCATCAGGCCCAGATGCTCTCTCGACTTCTCGAACTTGCCGCCCACTCTACCCTAAATAACCTAATTGGAGAGTACCAGCGTGACGAAGGAATAAGAATTGATAACCGACACCGCAATCGCGAGTTGAGCTCCACTGTGCCGTCGCATCGTTTTGAGGATGGCTCAGATACAAACTTTGCTGAATTTTCCGTGGCGTTGCAGGGGAACTTGTTGGCTAATGAGTTGAGCAACAGTATTCGGTTGAGTTTGGATAGGGAACGGAGAAGGTTGGCGAGAGCCCAGCAGCAACAGCAGCAGCAGCAAGGACAATCTGCTGGGGATGATAATGCTGCTGCTGCTGCTGCTGCTACCGCTACAGATGGTCTCGCTGGTGAAACTGGTGCCCGAGGTCAATCAGCCAATGATGCAACTGCTGGTTCCAACAGCAACGCTTCCAATGATTCCCTCAATGATGCCGCCGCCAACACCGACGACTCTGATAACAACGACAGCAGATCCCAGTCAATGTCATTCTTCCGGGCATTCCGCTTTAATTCTCGAAGACCAAGAAACGAAGAGACCGGAGAAGAAGACGACGATGAAGATGCTGAAGAACAAGTTCCGGTGCTTATTATTGGCGTGAGATCAGTGTTGCCGGGTGAATCAGGAATGAATATGACTGGAAACGCCAATGCCAGTGCCAATGCCAATGGAGACCAAGGACAAGGACAAGGACAAGGACAAGGACAAGGACAAGGACAAGGGGTTCATTTGGACAATATTGTTCCTGGCGGATTGCACCATCATCATGACCGTAATGGTGCCAATGTCAATGCCAATGCCAACCGTAACAATAACCTTGGTGGCAGCAATAGTGCGAACGGCAGCGCAAGCTCAAGTGTGGGAGATTTGTTAGATTTTCCACAGTCGAATTCCGCCAATAGTTTTGGCGATTTGAGGGATTTGAGCAACTTGAGATCATCTTCAGTCAGCGGTAGCTCACAAAGCAATTTGCTCGCTGAGCTGCCGCCCTCACATTACCAGCATCAACAGCACCCTCAAAGTCCACAGTCATCGTTATTGTCGCCGCCTAGCTCCCATAGTCTTACTACTGAGTTGGAGCAAGGAACTACCGGCGCTGCCAGCAACGGCAGCAACAGTAACAGTGGCCACAGTGGCGCCGGGGGCTTTGCTAGATCGTTTTTCAGAAACAGAAACCATCGCTCTCGATTCAGACTAGAAAACAGCCGCAACAATCACCGTTTGGAAGAAATTGCCCAAAACTATGTTCAGCGAACAAGAAGCTCCACCGGCCCCAACGGCAACGGTCTAGGGGCCGGAGGCAGTGGTGCTGGCAGTACCGGCGGCGTTCACAGATCATGGGTGATTTTCATCATGGGACACTCGTTCCCTGTTGATCATCCAGTATTATCAGCACCAACGTTGCTATCCGATAACCCAACGTATGAAGATTTGTTGGCTTTGCAGGCAATGTTGGGAGAAGTTAAACCACCGGTGGCGAGCCAGGAGGATGTTGATCGCGCAGGTGGGTTGGTGCGTATTGTTGTTGTTGATGACAAGCCGGAGGCGACGAGCGCTACAGTGGCCGCGAGTGCTGCTTCTCAGAAGGAAGACATTTCTCAGCAACAACAGAAGCAACAAGAGCTGAACGCTGAAAAGGAAGATGATGATAATGCTGTTGTGATGCCAGAAGCGGAAGAAGCTCAAAATGAAGATTTGCATATAAAAGAAAGCATTGAAAATATCAACATCAATAGCACTAGTGATAATAATGGTAAAACTCAAAACCCAGCCATGTCTAGCCCCGAAAATGCCAGCGCCAATGCCCATTTGAAAGAACCACCCCAGATAAAAGTGTCATCAACAGACAAGTGTCTAGTTTGCCTCACAGAGTACGAAACAAATGAAGAATGCCGTCAATTGAAATCATGTGGCCACTTTTTCCATAGGGAATGTATTGATCAGTGGCTAGTTACCGGAAGAAATAGTTGTCCCTTGTGTCGTAAGAAGGGGGTGCCGGTGAAGAAGAAGAAGAAGAAGAAGAATGAAGAGGCTGAGGCTGCTGACGCAACCACTAATAATAATGGCAGTTCTATATCAGTGACGGCTAATGGCGATGGTGCTGAAGGCAGTGGAGGCAACGGCGGCGGTAATAGCAACAGCACTATTAGTGATTTGATTATGACTTCAGCATCTCAAACAGAATCTCAATCTCAACCTTTGGACATTTTGATTTCGGATGGACACAACAGCAATGGGGTTGATGCTGAAAGAAGAAGAAGAAGAAGAAGAAGACAAAGCGGAAGTTCAGATGATGATTTTTGGTAAAACAATTCCAAATTTTCATGTTGATAAATTGCGATAATTATTCAACACATTATGGCTTTCCTGGCCTCGTGCACCGCTATATATCACCAATAATGTCCTGTTGCTATTCGCTATTTGCTTTTTGCTTTAATGCTCCTTTTTTCTTAAAGTCATTTATTTTTTTTTCCTTTCTCTTCTTTTCAGTTGTCATTTTTTTTTTTTTTTTTTTACTTCTTAAGTTTATCATTTTCAGTTACTTGCTTGCTTAATTGTTGATCATTTGCTTTTTTTCACGTTCCGTTTTCCTATAGTCACTTTTTTTTTATACCATCATTTATTCTTATTTTGTTCATTTATGTTTTACTTTATTAAACTCTGCTTTAATTTTGCCCGTCAAGAATGGAAATCGAAAAGCTTTGCTTCATTATATCATTAGCTCATTGTTTCACTAGCTCATTATCTCATCTATCCTAATTATTTTATATCATTTTTGAGAACTCACTATTCGTCGTTTAATACCAGTTTGGATTTATATTTTTATCGTTTCATCTGATATTGTGCCTGTAACTTATTTTTTTTCATCTGTTGTCATATATGTACAACTTGTGAATCCAGTACTTACTTGCCAACTACGCTTCTTATGTTCCCATCAGTCGGAATCAGCGATGCATGCTTTTAGTTTTTCGGTGACAATCCCTACTTTTCATGGAGTAAAAGGAGACGCCGAGACAGACTTTTGGTTTTTGTGCATATCTAAAGTTAGTCTGTCTCAAGCACAAAATTAACAAGTAGAGAGCACATCAAATTTGTGAGAATAAAATGAGTGGTAACTTGTTTTGTTTTGTTTGTTTGCAGATACAATGCCAGCCGGATACAGTTGAAAATTTGACACTAAGGTTGTATGTCCAGTTGACTTATTTGCTATACATCCATTTGTAATGGTGGCAGTATTACTATCTCTCAGTTAGCCAATATATACGTAAACAAAGAATCTTGGGTGGGTGATGCAAGTGTTTTCTTGATACATTTGAACAACAATTTGTCCGTAATGAGCAAAGTCGCCTGCTCTCCACCAGGAAGTCAAAAATTGTTTTTTGATAAATTCACTATTTGAACAGTAGCGAAGTGCGGTAGACGTAAACCTTCATCAAATATTGATGCCCAACTGTATCTTTGTCCCCCGTAAAACAGTTACAATTTTACTGTATAGTCAACCCACCAAACGTTATCAATAAAAGTTCACTTCGCGTAAGCCACAGTTTTGTCAGGAGCAGTCCTCATACTCATTTTTTTGGCCCGTAACGAGAACAGTATTATACTTAACAGATTAGTTCGTTATTGCATTGGTATTAATGACTAGACGTGATATTGAATTGAAATTATTGAATATGGATATGAATATGTGCGCCATGTTCTGACTATATAATCTTGTGCCATGAATCTCGCATTAACCTACATAAAAAAGTTTCATATCCGGACGCATGTGTATGCGCTTTCTCAACATGCGAAAATACGAGTACAAGAAGAATGTCAAAATTTTGAGACAATTGTCTCGTGCTATACTGACTGTTTGACTGGTGTGCGGTTGGTATACGACCACGAATATTTGGAAAAAAATGTTCGCTGACATTTCCAGCGGAGTCGTTTTTGTGATTTTTATAGATTGGTTGTTTTATGTCTCACAAAATGTCCGTGTAGAATCAAATTTGGACTAAAATGAAGTGCGTGACGTACCAGAACGCGATTCTGCGTTTTGTAATTGTGTCTTGAGCTAGTGGGTTGGTAAGTTAGTAGATTTGTAAACTGACTTTATGTGCTTTAGTAACCAAATACTTCAGATTTTCATTGGAAACTTTATACACCTCAAGGGCTATAATGTCTGAGAATAGTATATTGTATCAAGTTACAGAAGGAAATTATACATTACACATAATAAAGTAAAGGTTTTTCTAGCAGATATAAATAGAAGCAAAACAGAAAAAAAAAATAAAATGCCAAAGTTAAAATTGCTAAATAATTGTCTTTTTCTGTTTTTTTCTAATGTAGTATCATGGTAACAAATTGTAGTTTAGTTTACTGATAGCGATCGGTAGACAGTAATTGTTGATAGATGAAAGTAGCTCTAAGTGAAAGTTGATACTAAAGCCAAAGTAAGAAATATACAATTCAATACAATACAATTAAAAGAAGCTCAAAAAAGAGAAGAAGTAAATAGAAACTGATAAAAAGATTGAATAAAATCAGAATAAAATCAAAAACAATTTTTCACCCACTAAGAAAAAAAAAAAAAAAAAAAAAAGAAAAAAGAAACGAAAAGGAACAAAGAGAAATAAAAAAGTAACAAAAAAAAAGATGTGTTTCAAAATGAATAAAAAAGAGCAAAAACCAACAGCAAGACCGATAATGACAATAACAATAATAAAAAACGTTGAAAAAAAAAGCAATACCAGAAAGCTAACAATTTCAAAAGAAAAAAAAATAGTCTAAAGATAACAAAACAACACAGATTATCCCACATTACACATTACACACTACACCTTCCCTTCAATGTTTTAACCTTCTCGTTTCAACATCTAGAAATGGTCGTTTTCTTCACCTTCTTACATGAGGTCAATCTTTTTGATCTTTTTGCCAATTGCTTAAAAAAAATCAAAATCCAAACACTTTGACTCACTCTCAAACTCAAACTGCAACACTCCGCCAACAGAATGATCACTAATGCCAATTGTTAAAACTTCTCCAAAATCACTATCAGAGCTATTTAGACATAGTCCGGAAATTTTACCAAAACTTTCAATGCATTGACCAGAGACCCAATTGGTGGCTTTTGTATTGGCTATACTATTGCTACTATAACCACCATAGGCACCATAAGTGTTACTGCCATAATAATTATCAATCTGGTTTTGAAACTGATCTTCGCTATTGTAGCTTTCATTGTTGTTATGTAACACGTTATCCAAATTGACAATATTAACATTATCTATAGTTTCGGCAAAACATAAAAAGTTTCTATTTTGGCTAAAGCAAACATTCCTTATGCTGTTATTGTTGTTATTTAGATGACTTTGATAAGTGCCAAGACAGATATTCTCGGTAAAATTTGGCCTGTTGTTGTAGTTTTCGTTATTGCTGATGTCGCTTCCAATTTTGGCAGTATTTTTGACAGCAGCATTGGTAGCAGAACTAAATGAGAAGAGTGGAGAAGAACAACTAGAAGATACAGATGAATGAGAAGTAAATGTAGATCGCTGCACAGGAGCACATAGATCTTTAATTAACCTCACATCATTAACAATCACTGTACCATCTTGATGCCCCGTAGCGACCAAATTCGAATCATATTTCGACCAATCTGAACAAAAAGTATAATCGTAATGATTTCCAAACTGTAAAACTGGATTTACATTTGAAGCTCTTGTGTCTATAATGTACGAGCTCAAGCTATCACCAACGACTAGTCTGATTTGGGGATTTTCCGGATTTATCGAGAGTGAGTTAATAGCGAAAGGGAACTCTGTGCTAGTAATTTTCTGTTTATGGAGTGAAAACTCACGAAGATGAGAATCATTAGTGGCAAGAAGTACAGAGTTTGAACTAGGGGAGATCTTGATAAAGTTCGTGATGCCATTCAAATTGGTGGTCAGTACGTCTTGATATATTGATTGGGTACAATTATTATAAATTAGGTAGTCTCCAGTATATGAGCCGGCAATGACGAGCTCGTCATTAGCTGCAAGAGTAGAAATTTTGATGTCTTGGTTAAATGAATTTGTCAATTTCTAGAGATAAAAAGAGATATTAATATTTTGCCTATCTTTGAAATTAATTTGGAAAAATTGAAAAAAAAAAAAAAAAAAAAAAACGAAATGGAATAAGAGAAAAACAAAAAACAAACAGAACACTCACACTTTGATCAATTAGTACATCAACTTCACTAGTCTCAGGATTCAACCTTTTAATTTCAAAAGTATTTTTATATGCATTAAAATCGCTCACTATTACTGCGTTTTTATCGATTGCTTCGGTTAAATTACGAAGTTGAAAATGCACCAAGTATGGTTTAGCAGATCTGAAAAAATTTTTAAACTTAAAATAGTCGGTTGAATAAGAAACTGAAGTGTTGATATTCTGAAAAAAGTTTGTTAATATTGTGGATCACTACAAGAGGAGATAAGCAAGGAGAGAACATCAACAAGTAAAAAAAATAAAAAAAAAAATTCTTCCACATCAACATTTTTTTTGGTAGCAGCTTCACCCCTTTTCTTGAAAAACTGGGTTTCTTTCTCTGTCTTTCTCTCTTTCTCTTTCTCTCTCTCTCTCTCTGAATACTCTCAATCAACAAATCAAATGAAAACATACCTTTTTCGATTTCTCATAAGAATCTTTAATATTAATAAAATTTTTCAAATCAAGTTGTCTGGACTGTAAAAATAAATCTCGTTGAGCACGACTCTTCCAATAAATTCCCTGATGATCCACTATATAACCGTCACCATTAACTTGAGCATTCAAATTTTCGAGTAAAGCTCGAGTAACGGTGCTGCAACCAGGTTCTTCTGACAACATGTGCCGATTAGGATCAACACCAGAAGGATGATGATTATAACGATGATAGTAGCTTGATCTTGTGTTAGTATTGATGTTGGTATCGATAATGTGGCCGTGGCTATGGCTAAGGTTATAATTGCTGCTGCCAGGGCCGAAATTCAAGTCAATAATTTGTTGTGTTTGATTTATAGAGTTATGGAGGCTACTGCTGCTGGCGTTGGTGCTGCTGTTAAGGCCGTTTGCAGAAGATGAGGTGTAGGTAGAGTTTCCCGACCAGCCAGAAAATATGCTGTTGTTTGTACCATTACTGTTATTATAACTTCCATTTCCTCTACTGGTTCTTCCATTTGAATTTCCGCTTCTTGAAGTAGCACCGCTGCTAAGACTAGTGTAGTAGTTGAAGAGGATCTGGTTGAGATAAGTATTCAAATCATTACTGAGCTCCGAATGGCTGCTGTTTTCAGCAGCGTCAATTTCTCCCAACATGTCGTCATCTTCAATGATCAAAATTTCCCCGTTGTTATCGACAAGTGGATCCTCAATAATTATTGAGGACGAAGATGTCGAGGGGATTCTTCTGTGAGGAGTGAACATTTGGTTATTCATTGTTATTCGGTTTTCCATTTTGATTATTTAATTTTGAATTCTCGGGAATCAGTAGTAAGTAGGTGAAATGGGCGCTGAGGGATAAAAAATGAAAAGTGACCTAAAGTACACAGAAGAAAAGAAAAAAAGATCAGTTAGTCAGAAAATAGGAGACACAGGATATTGAGAGAAGTTAACTATTGTAATAAATTCAAAGAACGATAGACCAAGGAAATCATTTGGAATGGTGATGAGCAGAAGCGATTTTGTTTTCATTTTGGAACTGCGACGCACTAGCTAAAGCACGTGCACTCAGCAGCTAGTGGTGCCATTGGCTCGGATCTCAACCGAGAAAGGTTTTTCATTATTGCATTACACTCTAATAAGTTAAAATAATACAATCACATTCTACTCTGAGGTATCATATGATTGGATAATACAACAAAATGGATTTGGATGAGTTACTTTCACTTGAAGAACAGTAAGTGTAGCACTCTACTCAAACTAGCTAGCTCTTTATGACCACATCACTAACAAGCAGGTTTTATGCCGAGGGGTTTCAAGAAGGCAAAGATGAAGTTATTCTGGAGACCTTCAAGTCGGGGAAGATGCTAGGCATCCAAACAGGATACCAAAGGTTGCTTTTGATTGGAATGATTATAGGATACTTGAAAACCATTGCTGCGGGCGGCAATGAGAAAGAAGCATTCAAACTGTACAAAGGAAGATTAAGACTTGAGGATATTGATGTGGATGCATTACTAAGCAATGATGACAAGAATATTGACAAGTTAGATAAATTATTGAAAAAATCAAGAAACTGGATACAAATGAATAGTCTTACGAAGGCTGAACAACCTTGGAAAGTGCCCAAAGTTAGCGTAGTTGATGAACTATTGCTTAAAGTTAGTGGTCAGATTCCTAACTCGTCCACTGCCCAGAATAACGATCTTGAAGATTGGTGATGAAGTACTAGATCTTGTTCAAACTTCTAAACTTGTATTTTATTTTCAAGCGTTTTTTGATCAAAATTAGCTGACATTTTTAGAACTTCTAGTTATGGATTTCTCGGTTTTTCTATTGGCCAAGGGCACAGAGAACTGCAAAAGATATTGTGAATTGCAAATTTTGTAATTCATGGAATCTTTGAATACACAACAGACAAACTAACTACACACGCAAACATCATTTATTGAGAATCAGCAATAACAACAACACACGCATAACGGCAAAACACTATATATATACTTTGATACCTTTTGTATAGGAAACTCATTAAATACTCATTGTTTAAGCAGTTTTTTTGCTTGCAATTTCTCTTAATCTTCTCCAAACAGGGAAAAGCTTGAATTTGAAATAAACACCATACTCCCAAATGAGACGAGGAACCCAGTTTACAATAGTTGGCACGATTGTAGCCCCGGAGCCTCTATAAACATCAATCACGTATGGTGAAGCTTTCAATATGTCATTAACAACATTCTTAGCATATACTTTTGGATCCTGAGGATGATTTTCAGCTGCCATTCTACGGCGAGCCACCATCGATTCTTGACCTTCAGGGATATCGAAAAGAGAACCTTCTGGCAATGGCCTTGTATCTGCGATATTGGTGAGTACGCCACCAGTAATTAGATTCAACACCTTGACATCGAAGAGCTTCATTTCCAAATGGAGCACTTGCGCATATTGGTGGATAGCAGCTTTAGTGGCAGCATAAACCGAAGCAAATGGGAACGGGCAGATACCAGCAATCGAACCAGTGAAGACAATTATGCCCTTAGCGTTGATTACGAGTTTACTAAACTCTCTAGTGACTCTAATTGGAGCGAGGACATTGACCTCGAAAGCTTGAGCAGCAGCGGAATCAGGAACATCAATGGCGGGGAAGGTGCAAGAAGCACCGGCGTTATTGTAAAGAATGTCCAATTTGTTAGTCGTGTGCGAGATGGTGTCCTTGAGTTGCTTGACGTCGTCTGGGCTGGTGACATCGCATCGAAGGATGGTGATTCCAAGTTCTTTCAATGGCTCCATGGGTTCTAAGCGTCTGGCGCAAGCAAAGACAGTGATTCCTCTAGAAGCAAGCTCCTTGGCTGTGTAAAAGCCGATTCCCGAGGAGGCCCCCGTCACAAGGGCATATTTCTTTATAGATGTGGTCATAATGATGCGAATAGCTAATTAATAATAAGATATGATAAAAAAGGTCAATTGGTAACAAGTTATAGGGGATGGAGCAGTGACATATTGCTACTATCGTATGATATACTGTAAATATATATATATATGTATGTACCGCGTCGATGATAAAGATAAAAGCAACCTAAGGTTATTGTCCGAGGGCTACCATGTGATATACAACCGGAAATGCCATCGACTCGCCCCAACGAAGATCAAAATCACCAAGTCATCAGCGAAGAGGAACAGGTCTGGCAGAGACACTGGAACCAGATCACAACTAGCACAGTACAGCACAGCACAGCACAATATGGCAGTAGACTCAATAGCACTGTCTTTTAGTGCCTTTAGCATTGACAAAATTAGCGCTCAGGTGGACTCCCAGCTCCATACCTTGTCTAGAGAATTGCACGCAAAGCTGGCAATTGTTGCGAGTTCCCAGCTGCTTTCAAACACCATCAACAACAGCAACACGGTTGAAAAAACAGTGGCAAAGGGGCAAGACCATCTTACTACTGAACTTCAACTAAAACTTTTGGACAAAATATGGGTCATCAAGAACTTACTTCAAGAATTGGACTTATCCTTTCAGCAACAGTTTGCTTTTCAGTACTCTTCAATATTCTACAACGTCAGTAAATTGGAACAGAAACTCAATGACTTGAAACATTTCATCAATAAACATTCATCTACATTGCCCAATGCACCAGGGGAAATAAATGCTTCTACTCTGTCAGAATCACTTGCTAGTAGCATGTCTGCACTACCGGGTGCATTTGAAGACATTACTCCGGACAAGCTTCAAAATACTATTCCTGACTCTGAGTTGGTAGAAAGAGTAACTAGCAATGATACCGCAGGCAATATCACAATAATAAGAGCATTTGACTCCAAACTAGATCATTACAAAAAATCATTTTTTGACAACTTAATAAAATTGTCGGATACTTTTTTGATTAAAGAGGAGGACAGTTTGAAGATTTTGAAACTGGTGCAAAGCGAGGTCAATGACGAGCAGGAAATAGAAACGGAGACCCTTTCAGTATTTGAGTTTTTCGAATTCATTGACGAGAATTATCATTTGTTAGTGGAAGTGAATAGTGATCTGCAGTTCAAAAAACTTTTTAGCGAACAAATACTTATATTCATCAAAGTTATTGATCAAGTGATCAACAAAGCGTTGAATATTCGTCTTAAAAATCACCAATCTCCTCCAAAGATCTGCTTTCAGGATCTGGATGACGACTACTACATTTTGTCATTTGGCAACAGTGGATTGAATTGCATTTCTTTTAATAGCAGCATTCAAAACATTATTCAATTCCTTAATTTTTTCATTCAGTTGCCTCAGTTCTTAAAGTACACTTTGAAAAACAATCCAAGTTCCCATGTTTTCAAAAGCTTAAGCAGCTATGTAAGTTTTAGCTTGTTACTATTGACCAACACTTACAATAACAAAAAAATCCATGGAATCAATGCAACCGATTTTCAGCAACGCATAGTGGTTATGATTAAACTTACTTACTTGCTAATCAATTTGAGAGTATTAAGCAAAAATGATTTTTATTTTTTGAACTTTGATAGCAACTTTTTTGCCAACAAGCTTACCGTACGGTCACTGAGTGACGATTTTTTAAACTTTCTAACAAAGATTCAAGAAACTGCTCCAACAGATGGGGACCTTTGGACTAGTAATATCAATCAACTCAATGACTTTTTCATTGAAAAAAAATTGAACCAGGTAATTAATCAGATAAAAACTTATTTGCAGAAATTTGATTCTTTTGATTTGGTTTTTCATGAATTAGTCAACAGATTTGAAATCAATTTCAATACGATAGTCACAACTTCTGCTTTGCCAGACGTTACTGCTACTGGTGTTAAAAAAGATGAAAAATCATTTAAGAGAAAACACACTCACCAGCCGTCTTTCTCAAATACATCAATCATGGCGTCAATTAGTGAAAACGATTCCATCGATTCTGTGCTTGATAACAACAGCAGCAACAGCAACAAACCTAATGAAAAAGTGGAAAGTTTGGTCAATAACAAGACAAATAATCGAAAATCAAATATTTTTGCTTTAACTGGTGGTGCACAAAAATTAAATTTTAGCAACTTTGACAGTACTAACACCGCCACCGCTGGTGATCCAGCTTCTGATTCAGTTTCTAATGACAAATCATTTAACCAAACTGCATTAGACGCACTTACCGGTAAATCGGACCCCGACTTGCCAAATATTGAGGTCAATAATGGTGAGGGTGTCGGTGATCTTGGTAATGGAGAAGGTCTAAAAGCTCCAATTGCAACAGTTTCATCGCCAATGTCTCCAGTGACCCCTATATCGCCGTTTGCTGCTGCTGCCGCCGCCGCCGCTACAAATAACAGCATTGCCAGCAAATTGGACAAGAAACCAGATGATGATAGAATCAGGTTCAGTAAAAGATTCTCTAAGCAACAAAGCATGTCAAGTTTAAGTGGTGATGATTCAAGTTCAGTGAATAGTGAAAATAGTGCTAAATTGAATCGAAGAGCCTCAAAAAGGATTTCCAAAAGATTATCAAAACGATTCTCACAGAATGATTGGTCTTGGAAGGACGAAGATGAAGAGTTCAGTTTTGATGAAGATGCGTGGGGCGGTGATGATGATGATTTGGACTTGAACTTGAGTGATGAAGAATTGAATGGTAATAATAGTACCAATAATAATATTGGTAATAGTGATGGTGGTAGTGGTGATGGCAAAGATGAGAGAATCGTAACAAATAAAAGAAGCTCCAAATCAATTAATTCCAACATTGACGAATTAGATGATTGGGGATGGGGTGACGATATTGATGAGGTGGATTATAATGATACAACCGTGATTTCTGATCCAAAGACAGAATTGGAAAATAACAAGAATAAAAGAAAGTCCTTGTTTAATACAGCCAGCAAGAAGCAACAGCAACAAAATGATAACCAAATTAATAATAATAATAATAATAATAATAATAATAATAATAATAATAATAGCGACATTGGAAAGAACTTCAAAAAACTGAAATCATTCAAGACTACCTTTATTCCCGATGAGATCTTCAAAATTATTTCAGAATTTGTGGAATACTTGACTGAATTGAATGCAAGTCAACATGAAGAATACATTAGCAGTGAAGAAATATTGAGCAAAGTATTGCAATTGATTGACATTTACTATTTAATTGGAGGTTACGCTAAATATGATTCCAAATTTTTGTTCTACAATGATGTCTTCTACTTAAATATGGTGGTTAAAAAACAACTAGTATTGCAAAAAATTCTCGAGAATCCTACAGAAAACAATGGCATCACCAGCAACAATAGTGAAGACAATTTTAAAGGCCCAATTTTATTTGATTTAAAAGTGGAAAATTACCTAACTGACGTAATCAACTTGGAAAAAATTTCTTTTTTGAAGATATACCGTAAATTTCAAAATTTTACCAACTTGGCAAATTTGCAAAATACCAATATGATCTTGAATCAATTGGAATTTAAATTCAAAGAAATGTTTTTTGCCAGTTTCCAAAATTTGACTATTGACTTGCAACAAATGGTGGTGACGAATTTTTTAAATGAATTTTATCAATTGGTGATCAATGATATTTTGCAAATTGCAATGATCTCTGAACAAGATAGTAATGAGCTTTCTAAAATAATTTCCTTCATGTTAAATTTTGTCAATTTTTTTGGGCCATCGCATCGTCAAGTATCTTCATTGGATCTTGACTCCTTCCCATCAGTCGGCGACTCCCAACAACATCATCGTCAACTTGAAAAACGTCAAAAACAGCAAGAAATGTTGGGTCTATTAGAAATTGGATCTCAGGAATACGACCAACTAGTCAACGAAATCAACAAGAATGACGTATTTGTCGCTAAATACAAGAAAAATATTGTAAATTTTTACAAATTAGCTAATTTCAAAACAATTGTATCTAGTCACTTAGCCTCAATTATGGAAAATTTTTATAACGGAGAGTTATATAATGTTGAGACACAAGAGTTAATTCATTTGATTAAGTCGTTGTTTGTGGATAGTGAGATTCGAAGAAGGGCTATACTGGATATTGAAGAAATTAGAAATATTGATGTTTGAAATATTAGTATATGAAGATAAAAATGAAAACGGGTGAGCGATTGGTAAAAATTTACTATCTTGCAGGAATTATTTTGCCTTGAATGATTAAATTAGCATATCTTTTATAATTGAAAATAAAATAATATATATAATAGCTTTAAAATAGCTTTAAAATAGCATGAACTTGCATTAGTACAAGACGATTTGCAATTCTTTTTTTTTTGGCCTTCTCTCATTTTTCAAAAAAAACTTCCATTACAGAATCTATTTATTTTTAAAAATACTGTCCTACTGTCGGAATATTCAAATATGAAATTAGATATATTGTGGAATACCACGTAGCATTTATTCTGATTTATCTGATATTCAATCCAACTAGAAAGTTAACCTTATCCACGCCTCGTTAGTCTTCCTTTCTTAATCACTTTTTCTTCCATTTTTTCACCATCAGCACGATTACCACCGTCACTACCACCGTCTCCATAGTGCTTGTCCTTCCCACTATCCAAATTTCTTTTATCTGGCCTATACCTAGAATCAAACTCAGTACCACCATGGCCAGCATATCCATTATAGCCATAGGCATATGGCCTCTGATCTCTTCGATCTCTTCGATCTTTCTGTTCATAATTTAAACTCAGACTTTGACTTCGATATGGTTGGCTATAGATTCTTGACGACGATGCAGTTAGTCTATTGCGATCACGAGCCGCATATTCTTCATCGTAGTCATAATGTGAAGAAGATGAATGGCCACGGCTGCGATCATGGTGACGGTTACTATGGTGATGTCGATGTTCTCTGTGGTCCCTGTGGTCTCGGTGATGGGTGCTGTAGTGGCGCTGATCTCTCTCTGCGCCATTGCGATTATCACTAAGTCTTTCTCTGTCAGCTCTGTCAACTCTGTCATCGTCGTCGTGAGCACGATCTCCATGACTAGAAGATATACTACCACCGCGTCTGTCTTGATGATGTCTTCCAGGGTCACGGTGGCTGACACGATCACTGTGACGGCTTTCGCGATGATGACGACGAGATTCACGAGGGCTTTGGCTTCCGCTTAAGCTTCGAATCTGTCTTGACGAATGATCTCTTGAGTGTCTTGGAGATCTGGAACGAGAACGAGGTCTACTACGACCAGGTGAGCGGCTCCTGGAACTACTTCTGGAATGACTGCTTTCTCTTAAACTGGTTCTTTCACTCTTTTTTGGGATTGCATTTGATTTCAATCTCAATTCGCCGCATTTTTCAATAATAAAACTTTGTCCATTTTGATTCTCATTTCCACCAGCATTTTCATTATCCTCAACAGGTCTATCACGACCATCCACTTTAATTTGGCCCAATTTGTCAATAACGTCATCATCCAACCCTTTCAATACTTTGCCAATAACAATGTACTTATTTTGTAAAGTTTTGAAATGATGTAGGCCATTGCTTAAAGTAATGAAAAATTCTGTATTAATAATGCTTTGAGTTTGACTATCATTTTGACTATTAATCTCTCTCTCTGTAGCAGCAACGCAAATTAGACCTTTTTCGTTGAGAATTGTGTTTTCTGAAGATAATTCAGATCTTGTAAAGAGATTGTCAATGTTGTTAGTATTGTTGTTGCTACTGGTACTAGTGATGGAACCTGCTTGAAGAATGAATTCCGGGGCGATTATTCTTGATATTGGAGAATTGGCATAAGTTAGGCCATTGGAATTAGTGCATAGTGAGTGGAACCTAATGAGTTAGTACTTTACTAGTGAAAATTAAGCAGCTCAAGTTACTCGAGGCTAGTATATGATAGGCGAGCTCCAAAGCGTAATAAGAAAGCAGGAGTAGCTGAGTAAGTAACTTACTTGGATGCAGTGATTGGAACAGTATCATTGAAAAGGTGCACTATCAAGGTTATCCTTATGGTTTGACCTGCCCTTAAAACCAAAAATACTTTCTTATTTTCACTTGCATTTGATTTTTCTGCTGACATGATTAATTAAGCGCATTGAGTGAATTGAGGTCACCCATTTAGGTAGCGTATTTGTGTAGTCATTTCCAGACTCTTGTGATTTTGTTTTTGGTTTTATTATTTTTCGTGCGTCAAGATTGGATTTCAATTTCTTCCAACATTGCACTCACTGATTTCGAAAGAGGTCTACACTACACTGTACTACATTACGCTACACTACATTACAAATTAAAACAAAAATGAATGTGAAAAAAAATTGCACTAATAACACATTCATTCTATCTATTCAAAACCCTTTCAGGTCCTTGTGAGCAAGCATCACCTCACCTTTAGGAGTACTATAAGCAAAAGTCAAATTTTTTGGCCGGAAAGCTAATCTGGCAATATTATAATCTGAACTCTTGCTATTCTTAATCTCAGAATATTCTATTCCCTTTTCGGTATCATAGATTCTACTATTGCTACCATCTTGGAACGTCGCAGCGACAAATTCGCCATCTTTGGAAACATCTAATCCCATTACGGGCTCATCCACCAGAGAAATGGTACGGATGCAGGCGAGCGGCCGCAATGACCAAAGACTAATAATTCCATCATGACTGCCAATAATCAAGTAACGGCCCTTGCAATCATATACCAAGGCGTTGATTGCAGATACACTTACCCTAAACACGTAAACTTTGTTAATACTGTTGATATCGCTTGTTATGTTTTCTTCATCGTGATCACTAGCATCATTGATCAGATACATCACCGCGGTGCCATCTTCGAACCCCACGACAAACAATTCATCATTATTAGCCCAGGTAAAGGAGTAAATAGCTCTGTCAAACAGCACTTCCTTAATCAACTTGTAATTGTTGCTCACTTCAAACACACTAACAACATAGCTTCTTTCGTTGGTGTCGTCACTGACATCTTTGCTCACTGTGGCTAAATACTGACCACTGGTGGAATACTGAACAATCCGGCCGCTTCCTCGGATTGCATGCTCGGAAATCTGATATCCGGCACCGCTCCCACCGCCGGCTGTGACGTCCCAGATCCGCACCACGGAATCGCTGCTGCCCACAGTGGCGAGCACATTGTCACTAACGGGCCACCATGATACACTAGGTACTGATCCACGATGGCAATGGCGAAGAGTGTAGTGCTTTGAAATTGTAGTTCCGCCACCGCTGACATAGTCTGCTACCAGCACAGTACCTGAAGTTCTGGCGTGAGCAAGACGGCTGCCCACCGGGTTCCAAGCGACGGCAGTGACATCGCCTGCGGCTGCCGGATCTTCGCTGGACACAGTCAGGTGCTTGAGTCCCCGGAAATACTTGATAGAGTTGTTGACCTGGTCGCTCATCCTCTGATGTTGGTAGATGATTTGTGGTTGGTCTTTGATAGATAATATTGCTGGTGGTATAGCTATGCAATGAGCCAATATAAAGAAATGCCAATGATATTTGTAGTTTCGCTTTTCTTAGAAGAATCACACCCTATTATTGTTGTTGTTGTTGTTGGAGTGCACCAACAATTTACAATTGAAAATTCGATTTTCGCTGCGAAAACAAAAAAGAAGTTTACTCACGAGGGTGACGCCTCAGCGCGCGCGCGCGCCTCAGCACCAACGCGGAAAAATTTAACATAATAGTGCCAGTATCAATATTAAGCAGACCAAACCACGCGCTGAGCCGCCCAAAGAATCAAAATATATATCTCATGGCAAGTACTCGTCATCCATGGACTTCTTCGCCTCCCAAGGAATACGTGCCAATGGCGGCATCAAAAAGACTGCGGACTACAAAAGCTTGACCAAGTCTAGAAAAAAACTCCTTAAAAAGAAAAACAATGGCGATATCATTATCCGCGGCAAAGAATACGATGAAGATGACGGCAACGATAAAGGCAATTCCAAAAACAGCTTCTTTTCAGATGAGGATATGGCATTTCTTGGAAGTGGCGGCGGTGGCAGTAGCTCATCACATCAGGATATCAATTATTTAAAAGCCTCGCTAGGTGATAAAGATCTTGATGATAATAATGATGACGATGGATTCGATAGCGACGACCTTGAGCAATTTGGACTCAAGGGGCTTAATTCACAAAAGGATGATTTTGATGACATAAACCAATTCTTGCAAGAGGACAAATCCGCAGGAATCAAAAACAAAGCTCTCATGGAAGAAGAGATTGATCGTATTAATACCAAAATGAATAATAAAGTGGACGTGCTGATATTAGAAGAACTTCCTAGTTTGAATGATATTGCTGGTGAACTGCAAAGTAAACAGCAACAAATTGACACCATTGAAACTTTCAAAAATTTCTTTGAAGACGATACTAAAGAAATCAAAAAGACTCAAAATAAATACCCAAATAACGTATACATTAAGCTAAACAAGAAAATCCCAACACCAATGGAAAGACCAACTTTACTTAAACGTATCAGCACTCCAATTCGCAAATTAGTGCCGCGAATCATTGATGGCTCATACGAGTCATGTTTTTATCAAAGAGCATTATCTGTCTTTCAGAGTTCTGATAAAGCGGTGCTTAGTGGTAAAGAATTGTCTAATTTGAACTGGAATGAATTTTCTGTAGGGTATTTAGGCTCAGAAACCCAGCAATGGATAGCTAAAGAAATTTCAAGAGTTTTTCCCTCTTTATCAAAACTTAGAAGAACAAGTGATACTGGCAGCGGTTGCAATAGTAGCAGCAATAGTAATTTTAACAATAATAATAATAAGAATAAAGATAAGAGTAATAATAATAGTGATAATGATAATAATAATAATGATAATAATAACAATAATAATAATAATAATAATAGTAATGGTGACAACATTGATCCCTTAAAGGTGGTACGATTTTGGGGTAAAGATTTTTTTACATTATATGTGCTATCCCCCGAGATTGCTGCTCAATTGGCAAAACTGGATTTTAGCGTATCTGTGCGCGAAGCATATGATGTATTGAGCGATACTACAGATTTTGGCCGATTCGTGGTAGATAGACAAAAGGCAACTGAACAAAGTGTGCAAGCTAAGGAAGAAAAACATAAGGAAATTGAAACAACCAAGCAAAAAAAATGCAGTGCTGGTGGTAATGGGAATACTGGTTCAAATTTTCTTGATGATTTGTTCAGTGATGATGAAGCGTTTTGTAAAAAGTTGAGTGATGATGATGTTGATTTTAAGGAGGATAACAATTTGTCCAAGCCAATAAAGATTGAAAGAAAAAAAGATATAAATGAATTTTTTGCGCTGGATTTAAGTGAAGATGACGATAAGATTTGGAAAAGCAAAAAAACCAATAACAATAGTAACCACAATATCAACATAAAAAGGCAAAATAATAAATTACAATACGATCAACTCAAAGAAAACAAATTTAAACCAAAGATTAAAAGAAGGCTAGTGCCATCATCCGATGAGGATAGCGATAATGATGACCAAGACTACCACAAAGATAATGATATAGTGTCTAGATTCTCGCAAGCAAACAACAAATCAAAGCTTAAAAAGCAAAGCAGTCTTCAAAAGATTGTAGATCAGCAAGAGTCAAAACAATCCAGACCTAACAATAATAATACTAATAACAGTAATAATAAAAGTCGTACAATAGATTTGTTTGACAAAAACAAGGCCAAAAATACAGACAGCGAGCCTTTCAAGAAAGCTAAAAAAGGTATGAGTTGCACTGACAACAATAACAAAGGAAAAAGTGCCTTAGATAGTGTGTTGGACTCTTCTAGCGACGAAGATTTAGATAGTCATGGCAGTGCATTATTTCAAAAGACATTAGTACCCCAGCTGGAAAAGAAACCAATTAAAAAGAAGAAAAAGTTAAAATCTCCTGAAAGAGTGCTCAAAAAAGGTAGCGGTCTTGGTAAACTGGAGAAAAGAAAATCAGCGGTGTTTTCGTCACAGAGTGATGATGATAAGATTTCGAGTGATTATGATTTGGATAACTTCTAATCTTTTATCCTTTTGTTTCCATTCAAATCACTCGTTTATCTCCTACCATTGTACAGCATAAATGTTTTTGGCATAGAAAATAATTCGACGCTATGCGGGGATTTTAACGGATATTAAAATAACAAAATATCAATTTTCTTGTTTGCGCAACAAGACGTGACTTTGACATATTATCGTGATAATTTGCACTGAGGTTTTCTGATTTTCCATTTCGAAGTACAATGTGTCTGCCTGCAGTTTTTTGTATTGCCTAACTTAGCTACAACTAAGGTAGCAAAGCAAAGAAAGGCATAGCAGACATACATACAAAGCATAGATGTATTTTTAGAACATATATAATACTTATATTTTTTTCATTTCAGTTCCTTATTTCTCCTTTCTTGTTTTGTTTTTTCTTTCTTTTTTTTATTTCGATGTACTTGCTTTGTTGTATTTTATGTTTTATTATGTTGTGTTGTGTTGTCATGTCATGTAATATAATTTTGTGCAATATCTTTTATCGGCCAAATAATCTACAGTTGAGAAACCAATATAAATAGAAGTCCTTCTTTTTCTATGAATCACCTAAACTCATTTCAATTGAAAGGGATGGTGTTTAATTTCTTACAAGTAAAATTTCAACTGTACCCAGGTGTGTAAGGGTGTACTATCAACTCTACAGTATATTTTATTAAAGTTGATGAGCTACTGAATAATTAACGAGACAGGATAAATAAATTGTGCTTTTATTATACTGCACACGCACTTTTCAACGAAAACTATTACATCGTCTCTTTTTGTAACGCTCTAATTCTTTTTTTTTTAAAAAAAAAGAAAAAAAAAAAAAAAACCACTACTAAAAATCTAGCCAACTATCGAAGTTAGTGTCAATGCTGTTCATACATATTTCACAATGCAGATCATGTCAACTAACAACTAAGAAACACGATATGGACATTTCGGGCCTGAAATTTAAACAAAAATAAAGAGAATTCAGGGTGTCAGGAGCACTCCATTCGCGATTAAGTACAAGCATACGGAAATAAATTGTAACAAAAAGTGTTTCTCGTTTATCCACTTTGTGTGGATTACGATTCTCAACTATTCCTAGCGAAGCAAAAGTAATCAACACAAAGAAATATATAGAAGAATACGTAATATGTACAAGAACTTTCTATGACCATATAAAGAAAAAATGGCACGTTCATCAAAAAAAACAAGCATGTAGAAAAAAAATATCAATCCTTCTCTTGAATTTTTCTGTTTTGATTTTGTTCTATAATTTCATTCCACTCTCTCTTCAGCTTTCACGTTCATCAACCAATCTCTCTCATTGCTTAATATTCAGCTAACAAGAACTCGACTTGGTTGAAATAATCAGTACTCAAATAATTCTTCAATTCTTCATTATTAAGCCACAAATAATCCTTATATGGAGCATCTTTAGCTAGCTGGAATCCACCAGCCAAAATATGCGATTTTATTATATATTCTCTGGCCTTCACTTCACTTTGTTGTTGTTCTTGACTAATTATGCTATTTTGAGCGTCGTAACGCAACACATGAATTGGAGTGTTGGTCACTGTAAACAAGTTCATATCTTTGCCGCTAATCTCTTGTATTTTAGTTTCAGCGTAATTATGCAATGGTACCTTATTGACAGTTTTTTCGTATTGAAAGCTTGGAAATTTCCAATTACCAGTGACTTTATCCTGGACAATCAAATACAACGTTCTGTCTAATTGTCTTTCCAAACTTTTCAAATTGTTTTGCTTATCAGATTCAGTAACTCTTGAATTCGGTTTGATTGGTCTAGAGACATCATCTTCACCGTTCCCAGAAGAAGCGCCACTTGAAGCACCACCACTAGCAAGTTTTTCTAATTCGGTTTGTTCTTCGGTCAAGTTGATCTCCTGTTTGGATCTTCTTTCTCTGTTATGCAAAATGTCCGGCACACCTTTAGCGTAAAAAACCCCTGGTTGTTTACTAGTTGGCCATTTTTGTCTTTGAAGGAATTTTCTCTCTGCTAATGAAGATTTTTTGAAATAGAAATAATGAGGAAATGTCCACATTAAACGACGCTGTAATTCATCTTGATAATGATAGTACAATTTTTCAAATTCGGTCAAGTTTGGTGTAACAAGAGGTATTCTGGACAAAAACAAACTAGAAGATATTGAATCTAATGGCACTGGTTTTTTAATATTGTTTTTGGCTGGGGTACTGGTGCTGCTAGATGCAGATGTTGATGATGTTGTTGTTGATGGTGACACCGGCTCGGCAAACGATCTCAACGCACTTGAAGAAAATGCTCTACCAGAGCTAGCGGAGATCTTCAACGAGCTTCTTATCATTGTTTTTTGATATTGATGTTAATTCTATTAACGAAAATGAATTATATTTTGTCGAGCCGAAAAAGATAAATATTGCAGAGATATTCTCTCGTTAACTGGCATTTGATTTGTTCATTCCTTGTGGTTTTCTATCTTCAATTTTTCAAAGTAAAAAAAAAAAAAATTTTTAGTGAAAGAAATTACGAGCGCCAGCGGTAACCCGCCACAGACCCTCAACATGCCGCCGAATATATGGCAACCGCTATAATCGACTATGTCTTGGTGCCAATTCTCTTTGAAGATCTAAGGTAGCAACTTGCTAGTAGGTATTCAACAAAAAATAAATTCGAAGGGTTTAGGCTTGTATTTACATAGTAGTCTATTAAAAATGATGATTAAGATGAGCAGAATTATGTGGATGGATTTCGTGCAACTATTGGTATTATGCCATATCATGGATCCATACATAGACTTATATGTTTTCACATTTGCTTAAGTTGGCAACAACCCCCGATATCTCATACCAAAAGAGATAATTTTTATATTAGTTTTGTATACTAGGAGCAACTATAGCTGATAAGTTTAGCTGATTATGTAATTATTTTAGATGCTTCATAATTGATGTGAGGGTGTAAAAGTAATGGTGTAAAGGTGTTGTATCTTACAGTATATATAATCATATACATATTTGCTATTTCTTTTGTATTCTCAAAAAATATTCTTACGTTGTTGTTAGCTGTGTTCGGAAGTATACTGAAAATCCAAAAGTTTCATTTGGTTTGCTTGAAAAAAGACTGGGCACACAAGTCTTTTTTGAAACTGTAAAAGAAAATATGGCATTTTTTTCTTTTCAGATAGCTTATATATATCTGCTTAATTGGGTTGGCATGTATTTGTTTATCCAGTCTTCTGATGAATTTAACTTCAATTGTCAAGAATTTCGTACAATAGTAAAAATTTATTAGTAGGCCAGAAACTCAGATTTACAAGTAAATAAAAGTCGTAACACATTATTCATTCATTCAAAAAAGCTAAATCAAAAGTGATTGTCTCAATCAATTAAATACTCTTCAATCTTGAAATTCAAATCCTTAGAAATCCTTTCTATAAAATCAAACCCAAAATTAATCTTAAATTTAAGTCTTGGATTCAACAAGTCAATGTTTGCATTATTAGCGTATCCAAAAGTTTTCAAAATTAAATTCAAGGAAACCAAGTTGGAAAACTGCGAATAAAAATCAATATTCAAAACTAGCTTAGAATCATCATTGGTATTACTGCTATTGAATGTCGCTGCTGCTGCGCTACTGTGTCTTTCTCCAGAATAAAACTGGTTCATAGTGGTACTTATCCCGCTGTTTTCATAAATTGCATGCAAGATAGCTAACATTCTTTCAAGCTCAAATGATCCAGGGCTCAATAACTTGGAATTCACTACCGAATTCTTCTTGCTCTTTTTGGGCGCTTTTAGCTTCCTCTGGTATGCTTTTCTTGAATTCAAACTTTTTAATTTAGAAAATACCACAAAATCATATTTCGGAGATATGAATGAAGCCAAATAGGCTGAGCATAATATAAATTTGGAGTATATAGGAAGATCAACAGCGAGTTGATGAGCCTGCTGGACTTGTAAAAGTGATTTGGATTCCGCCAATGTTTGTAAATCAGTGAATTTAGAACTGAGGGAATCCCTGATAGCTGCCTCGCTTTTGAATAGTATTTGGTTTTCTTTGTAAAGTTTAAGGAAGTCCTGATAATGGTATTGATGGTCATCAGTGAACAATTTTTTAGTAAAAATGGGCCAAATCTTGTTAATGATTTCAATTACCAGCGAAATATTTGAGCCGGTGTACGAGTAAAAGGAATCAATTATCAATTTGATAAAATTTTCCCAGAATGCTTGTTGCTGTATATCTAAGCCGTTCAAGTTATCACTAGATAACGTTTTTCCTGCAACGGGAAACTGACACTGTTGTTGAATTAGATATTTGGAAGTTATCGAATTAGTGAGAATCTGAAACACTTGGTCATGACTATAATTTTCAAAAAATATTGTAGGAATAGAGTAGTTGTTTAGCTCATTGAGGTTATTACTGTAATGCAAATTGAAGCTGTTGAGCAAAAAAATAAATGTAGTATACTGGCTAACAATCAGTGACACTTCATGAATCTTATTGAAAGCAATAATCAAATGGAAAACATTAGCCACATCACCGAGGCTGCTAAAATTTTCAAAGACAAAATAATGATGTTTTCTTATCCTGTGTTCTTTGATGAGCTGCTCTAGCTTCACTGAAAATCTGTTAGCACTATCACAATAGTAATTGAAACTTTCATCATTGATCCCATTGTGCGTTATTATTAATTTAAGCACTTTTGTTAAAAAGTTTCTTAATGATATTACTGCCGAGCAATCAATATATATCACATCAGGCACTGCTGATTTTTGAAAGTAATTTTTCAAGACAAAACTTTTGCCGGAATTAATGCCATGCACCACCAAACAATCAAGAAGATTACCAATGGAGATAAACGAATCCAAAAGATCCAATTGGTCATTTCTAGCGGGCACCTCGCGCTTCAATTCTTCTAAGCTCATGGAAAACTGGTTGTGTCTGGCAGCAATATTCCTAAGTGCCCTCAGAATGGCTGAAAAATACAAATGATATCGAAAATGATGATACTGATATTGATGTTGACGTCTGAAAAGTAAACAAATAAATTATAGAAAACTGGTAACACTGCTGCAGCGCAAAAGAGAAAAAAATTGTCATGTGACTTATCAGATGACCATTGATTGAAGCTGAGGGCAGCATCTTTCATGTTCAGTCATTGACACCTCCAATTATAATCATGAAGATTTGTAACTGTTTTATATTGATCGTAGATGATCTAGGGCTGGCTTCATATAAAGAAAGAAAATGGCAGATAACTCCAAAGGTCTGTTTCGTCTATGCAATCTTACCATAGTGAGAAACAAAGTGCTGGTCGTGTTTGACTCAACTAAATGTTAACCTATTTTTCTTCCTAGAGAGGTGCCACGACTTGTAAGAAAGAGCTTCAAATGAGACACGCACAGGTGGATGGTGATTCATCAGAATAAAAAATTTAAACAGACTTAAATTTTAGAGCTGTATCTATCATAGGACTAAAGAGTTTGATAGATTTGAGGTGATATTAAACCGCAAAGTATCACTTAGGAAACCATACAACTTACAAAATGAATATAAAAAAGTAAAAAGAAAATAATAAAAAACATGTTGATTGGGTGAATCCGAAAGGCTAAGAGCAAAACTGTCTCTCTTTTTATATATGCAAAAGTGTAAGTAGGAGGTCATTGTGAAGAGGAAAGAAATAATTATCTTGGAAGGTATATCATGTTGTAAAAGTAGAAAGGACAAAGAATCATAGACAAAAGTTGTTATTTAGTATATTATAGTAATGGAAGCTTGAAAAGATCTGATCACATAACTCAGTTTTGGACTTCACTGTACATAAGAGCAACACCACCGCAGCCAGAACCTTCGGAACCTTTACTGAGCAAAGTGTAACCTGCACCCGAAGTACAAGCGTAAAAACTAAAGTCCTTGTTTCTCAATTCATTATTTTCAAGGTAGAAGCCATCAGTAATATTGTTACCAGCACCAAGGCCGACAAGACCTTCTTCAGAGTTGTAGACAAATTTTCCATCATCGGTCTTCAAGGAGCCATCCTTTTGCAAAGTGACAATGACTTCTGTACCATCAACACCACCAAGGGAGAAAAGATCAGGATTAACCTCAGTTCTTTTGACTGGGAGAAGGTGATAGTTACTACCAGAATGAATGGTAATAAGGCCAAATTTCTTACCAGCGTCTTGCAAGACAGGAGCAGCAAAAGATTGTGCAGCAAAGACAGAAGCAGTAGCAGCCAAGATAGTAAAAAATTGCATTTTTGTAGTATTGCTTGTGTGTAAAATAGGATGAGTGTGGAGAGTTAATTGACAATTTTATTCAAAAAGGTTTCTATTGTTGTTTGTTGATGATTCTCATTTAAAGATTCATTGTTGAAACAATTTAGAAGATCCATGGATATTTATACAAATTTTGACAGAAACATATTACAACCATGAAATACTAAATTTAGAAACCATGTTTGTCATTACCATTCATTTCCGTTGACTATGATATCACTATCGGTTGGGTGTGTACTTCAATTACCTATAAAATGAAAGAAAAATTTAATGTAGATGCACGAGTGCGTTTTTTTTTCTTGTTTTTGTATTTGTATTTATATTGGAAAACAGTTTTACATTTGAAAAATAGCAGTACCTGCATAATTATGCGCATGGGTGTGGGATACTTACATGCAAAGTCATATGGAAAAATGAAACTCGTTACTATTTATAGAAAATCTATACAATTCAAATTTTCCGACGGTAGTCATTTTGCAATAATGTCAGCAAATTCAATAAAATTAGGAGACAACAATAGCAAAAATCCCACTTGAGTGCATTTTATTTTGTGCACCATAATGCTATGTTTTTGAGGTACCTCGACAACATAGATTTACAGTGCAAATCTTACAATAGAACGGAAAGATTAAAACAATATATTGATCAAGTTATCACAGAAGTTTAGCTGATGCTACTTTAATAGCGATGTGAAAAGTATAACCATTTCTTGAGCTGGGTATCACTACGCAAACATGTTATAGAATTGGTTAAATAAAAGCAAAAAACTCAAAAAAAGAAAAAAAAAAACATGACGCAGTTGCTGAGTTGTTGTACTGGTAGTTATGTTCCTGCTGCTGAAGCGTGGGGCAAAGTGACTAATGTAATGCAAAGCTTTAGGGACCGAAGTTTCTCGAAATGGTTACGTCATAGTGCCTCACTCGGGATAGCGATAGATCCGCGCCGACATTGCACATCCGTCTGTGGCCGTTTAAAGTAATCATCAACAATTTGCTTTGATTCTATTTTGAATTGGTTATTGTGAAAGTCTTAAAGGATCATTGAGAATCTATGAAGCCATAGCCCAAGCTTGTGGTTTTTTGCAATATAAGTGATGCACTCAGCAAGAAGCACTTTCAAAGCCCGCTTTAGAACTAAGCCTTGATCCTGCAGGGTCCACAGAAGCCACCGTCAAAATTCGTTATTTTTTCAACATCCGACAAAATAAAACAATATAGGAGCACGCTTAATAACCTAAATGCACGATTTTGGGAGAGAAACAATCATTATTAATTGCCTACATGGTAAAACCAAGCAAAGCGTCAAACATATAACAGTGCTAATTCTAATAATCAAGAATTTTGACATTTACCACATTTTCGTAGATTCTAAGATGGTTCAGAAAAGATGAATATTTAGTGACTTATTCAACTAAAAGCAAAAGCTCTTTCTTCAGAAAGCAGAACCCATGTGGAATTACTTATCGCGTATCCTGTAAGGTTTATATGGAAAGCTCTATTAAGATATTTCCCACAATAAGCGCCTAGGCAGAGAAGATCGGAGTCAAAAGTAATAAGTTGAAAAAAAAGAGAAGCTTTACCCCCAAATGATTCAAGCTCAAAAGGTATTATTACATTGACAGTTTTCATTTATTTAAAAGTGTCTCTACAGCCTGAAATCTAGCTATGCTTGTTTTACTACAAGAAAAGATTAAATCCAGGTGGTAAAAAATTGCATTATGTGAAATCTAAGTATCAATAAAAGAATAGAATAAAGCTGTAAAATAAGAAAAAATAAAATAGCAAAATCATAAATTATAATATGACTTATGACTTATTTGCAAACCAGCATAAAAAAGTGAGATTTGGAAAACAAAACAACTAATTAGAATCTTTGTCCTCACTATACAAGAGACTAATACCATAGCAACCATCGTAACTAGAACTAGTCAAAGAATAACCTTCAGCCGAAGGACAAGCATAGAATGAAAGGTCTTCATTTTGCAAGACTGTTTCCCCAAGATAAAACCCTTTAGTAACTTCCTCATCATTAGTTCCAAACCCAAATTCATTTGTGTCCGGCTTATTGTAAACAAGCTGTCCATCGTCAGTTTTCAAAGACCCATCTTCTTGTAAAGTGACAACAAGGAAATCCCCTTCAGTGCCACCAACAGAAAAGACAAATGGATGACTTTCAACAGTTTTGATTGGCAAAAGGTGAACAGGACTAGCCGAGCGAATTGACATAAGTGCAAATTTTGTACCCGCTCCAGCAGCAGCCTCATCATCATCATCTTTCTTTTGAGCAGGAGCAGCAAGTGATTGAAGGGCAAAAAAGGAGATAGAGGAGGTCAAGAGAGATGTAAATTTCATTTTTTATAAAGTAGGATATTTAGATTGAATAAATGCGTTGTTTTGTAAATAAAAACTAATAGATAGTGTTTAATATTTTTTAATTTTTTGATTTGATCAGATATATAAATCACTTAGAGAAGATTAGACCTCATTTATACAATTTTGCTTTGATAAAAATAGACACTTTAGATTGCTTTACTCCACCACCTGTTCATCATTATCCCGCAATAATAACAAAAACCAGACAGTCATTCATCAACAAAATTTCTTGGCATACCGTTGTCAGAGTGTACTTCATATGGTAAAAAGTTACTATAGCAGCAAAGAAACATGGATGCCGTTCATTTTGACATCTTTCTATGAACTTTAATTTTAAAAATAGCAGTGTACTATATACGATAGTGATATCCAGTACCTGCACAATAGTGCGCTCGGATGCATCATGCTAATGCCAGGGAAGAAAACAAAATTCAGGACTAATTTTTAACAAGGGAAGGTTTTTTACTCTTTAGAATCCTTAGAGGTCTTCAAAAGTCAACTGTAATGGAAAACATACAGCTAAGAATGCGTTACCTAGTCACAACCTCCAAGCGTATTGTTGCAATGACTAATATAATTGTATCCATAATGAAAAGAAAGTAACAAGATAGATCTGACTTGAAAGGTTCTTTCAACCACAAATCAGCTTTTACAAAAAGAGTTGTCAATGTCAATGTGAATATCTTGCCAAGACTCCAAAAACATCCACCAAGATGAAAATCTAGCAGTGACCAAAATAAGAATGAATTTTTTTGACTGGATAATAGCTATGAACATTAGTTTGACTACTACTTGAACTTGTTTTTACAAGCTGATGGTATTCGTAAATTCATAACAAAAAGGCTTTTAGCGGAGAAAAAAAACAGAAACTAATTAAAAACTCATTAAAACTTAACCTCTTGCTTCTGAACACAAACATGGATAAAATGACATGATTTTGGTTTTGAAAATAGTGATAACTATAGCTACAAGTAGATATTAATAGAACTAATTACACCCCAGCAGAATTACAATTTTACAAAGCAAATATAAAGAGTTCAAAGATGAAATTACTATTTTTTCGGGCCGATTTTTTGCAGCTATGAGGCGTTAAAAAGATACTTAAAGACACCAGATACTTCGCCAAGCAAGACAACAGCCAACGTGCAGTTCAATTATGTAATGTCTTCCCTAGAACTCCAGGACAGTAGCTGTTGTAAATTATATGACAAACTCTATTTACAGGAAGCGCATTGGTTGTACGGATTCGATGCCACACTGATGTTGGTTCATAACTACTTTAATTAGTACTTTGCGCCATGTACGAAAGACGAAGAACCTGCTTTATAACATTCGTTTCCCCATTATTGCAAAGAAATAATTTGACCGGTCATACCGATGGTAAGAATAGCATATCTGGGGTAATATTATGTCATGGAATACACATCTATGTCAGCTGGACAAAAAATGGGTTTAGCATGACCAGCAAGGCAGTCCTCTTTAAATAGTAGTGTTATTCTAAAAAGTCCAATTTCTCAGAAGCATAAGTTTTGATTATATCAAACTATAAGCAATCTTCTCACGTCAAAATACACTTGAATAAAGCACGCTAGTGTCAGTACATCTAATAGATAGAAAATAAAACTATACGATGAAAGTATAATGAGCTATACCTAAAGAACCGCAAAGGTAAAAAAATGAACACTGTGCGTATTGTGCGACGTTTTTCTTAAACCGTTATAAATGTAGAAAAGCGTTGACAAAAAAGTAGACTTTATGCAAGACTCTCAGTCATAATCTTCCATAGTGGTTGCCTGTGCCACACCTATGCTGCTCCAGTTATATGGCTATTCTTTATACCTGGGATGTCGAACAAATTCAGTATTAAAGAGTTTCTATCAGAATATAGAGTTCACAGAGCTCTTGAAAGTGGCTCGTCCCAGAGCAGTAAGTAATCATCGTCAATTGTGTCTTTGTGAAAAGGAACAGATAAGATTAGTAAACAAGCATCGTACTTCGACTCAGCACAGTTACAAAACAACACAAAGATCCAAGAGAGTATTAGCATGGAAAAATAGAACTAGTCTCATATTCCTTATATATACGTACGCGTATATGTAAATTGTGAATATTTTTAATTTTTTATTTTTATTTTTATTTTTTCATAGTTTTACTATACATGATGATAAATTAGGAGACCTTTTATATAAAGAAGCATACAGGATTAAAGTTGGTAGCTCCGTATGTGAATTGATTTAAACTTTCTATAATCTATTTATCTAATCTATTTGTAAGTACATAAAAATTAGCTAACCGGATAACTAAGGTTGGCAATCAATTCAAACTTCAATCAAAACCCTGTAGGCCGAAAGCATAGCAGATATTTTTTGGACAATAAAAGACTAAGCTGATATCTGCAAAATTCATACTAAGCTGTAACAGGATTTTAGCATTATAGCCGATGTCAAAATACAACAAAGAAAATCAGATCAAAACTAGAATGCACAACTGAAAATAACAATAAAGTTATTAATAATATGGATGAGTTTGAGCTAGGAAAATAATAGAAGATTGAGAAAAGAATATTCAAACGATTACAAAAACTGAGTAAGATAATAATTGATGTTAGTAATAGCAGTAATAATAAGTATTATAATAAATAGTAGTAATAATAGACAACGAGAATGAGCAAATGAAAAAGATGTTAAAAATGACAAGCTGAATTATAATATAAAAAAGAAAATAATAGTCATGGCAAAAGTATCTGATAAAAAATCGTAGATAATGACAATCATATAAAAATAAATAATATAGAGAATATTTGGTTAGCAGACACTTCTAAAAAGGTGATGATAGCAAAGCGTAAATGTACAAAAAATGGGCCAATTTTTTTATAGCAGTTTCAGTGGGATTTGCCACTTAATTTTAGATGTATTTTTCATAACATTTTTTTTTTAATTTTTTCAGATATTACTTTTTCTTAAAATGACAGAGAAAAGAATGTATAAAGAAAACAGAGATGACAATGCCATAAACTACTTGACGAAAGTCTTAAGCATAATTGGCATGGTGCACACCAAAAAAACCTTCGTCTTATTTGGAATAAAAAAACAAACAAACAAACAAACAAATGAGAAAAAGCAGCCTTTGTTCTCTTAAATCTTTGATGGTTCAGCCTTAATCTTCCTAGTAGTCCCTAGTTGTATGAAGGAAATATGAACGGGACTGAATTCATAATAACCAGAACTTAAATTGAAATTAATATTCTTTTGAAGAATATTAACGCATATTCTTTATGCATTCGATTTATGTGTTAATAATAGTTTGATATAATATAGTATAATACAATATAATGTAAACAACAGCCACTGGAGCATTAGTATCCATTTATGCCCAAAATATTTGATCGTGTTGTTGTATCCTTTAGCTGCTAAGACAAACCTCAACTTCAGATTAAATGAAAAACTCTTCCAATAGTTCCCCTTCTTTGACTTTATTCCCATTTTGTTGTTCATCATTCTTAGAAATACCACCTTTAGCAGTCGCGCGCAAATTGCTCACAAGAACTTCCATTCCGTGCATTTCTGCATAAAATTTCAAGAACTCATCAATGTAGCATTTAATTTTCCACCAAGTCATGAATTGTTGTTCACTGTTTACAGAAGCATTACCGAAATGATTATGAAAATTGCTAGTGCCATTATTTGCATTCCCATTTCCGTTTGGATCAATAGGAGCAAGAGCCCTTGAAGATGCAAACAAGTCACCAGAAGATGCAGAAGATGTAAACTGCTCAAACATGCTCAATTGGTTCAACACTTTGCTCGCCAAGGAGTTGAAAATGAGTAAATTCAAACGAATGGGCTTTTCCGGAAAAGCGCCAAGAACTTTGTCAAGTAAGAATTGGACAAGCTGAGCTAGACAATGGCGATTAAGGGCATGTAATTGCGAAGAACAAAGACCAACAATTGATAGGTTTTGCAATATTGTTAAATCAACTTCATTAAAAAACTGATCAGTACTGTTGTTAGCGCCAGATTTAGTAGAGATTTTTGTGGAAGCACAAGAGGAGGTTTTGGTGGGAGACTTGCGAGAATTGCCGTTACCGTTAGTATTCTGACCATTAGCATTGAAATTATCCCCATTAAGGCCATAATAATTGCTATTATAGTTGCCGCTAAATAGTTGTTGCTGTTGTGTGTTTCCTATATTATCCACATTCATGCCCATGCTCAAATGATTCACATTAACATTATGCATGTTATTCATATTGCCTACATAGCCGTTCTCTTTATCGCTGTTAACGCTGCTGGTCTCAGTGCTACTAGTTGGATTATATCCTTCCGTAGTAATGTCAAACTTATCTCCTTTGTCAATGGTCATATTTTGGGCGTTGCTAGCAAAAGAACTTTCTTTGATGCTTTCCTGAAGCGAGACCAAGAATCCTGGCCACATATCCTTGAAAATTGTCTTCCATTTAATGCGATCTTGTAAGATATCAATCTCCGTATATATAGCATTTAAAATGGAGCTGTTGACAATATTAATTCCACTATTTCCGTTGCTTCCTTGATCATGGCTGATTGGATTATTGGACAAAAGCATTTTCCAAGTGCGCTGCAACTGCTGTACTTTATTATCGTCACTAAAAAATGGCGCAACCGTAGATGCAAGTTGAGCTGCACTTAGTAGCTTAGAGAGATTTAGTGTAAAAATTTGGGCATACTTGATTCTCTGAGTGTCAAACTCAAAACCTTTGTTAGAATCTGCTTTGGCATCCGTTTTTTCATTTACAGCATTGGAATTAACAAACAATAAGTAATCCTTCAAGCAACCCTTGTACTTCATTGCAAAAATTTTCAAAATTCGGACAACCGGTGCATTGACGCCATGTACACAAAGCATTGACAAGTTCTTTAAAATATTATAATACACTGCCACATCGAACAAGATTGATTTAGTAGTGTTTTGTTCCACTAGCAACTTAACAAAGGTTTTGCAGTCACCCTGTAAAAGTAGTGTTTTAAATGATTGTAAAATGCTGTTACCACTAAAGAGATGGCGATACTGGGAAGACTGTTCATTAGAAATGAGGAAACTATTGCTTATTGAAGTTATATTGCCATTATTAGAGTTTTTGGGCAACTGCAAATATAAATCAGAGGTCACAGTAGACAAGTACGGCACCAAGTTCTCCATAAACTTGGATTGCTTTGGCCCTTTAATATTTGTATTTGTATTTGTATCTGTGTTTGTGTTTGTGTTTGTATTTGTATTGACATTGGCATTGGCATTATAATTTGAGCTTCCATCATTTCCAGTAGCTGATGACGGTATTGGCTCATAAGTGTCATTAACGTTCTCATTGTTATTTTTATTTGCAATAGATTTGGAGGCAGCGATAGTCGTTGCGCTAGAAATAACAGTATCGTCAACCGGTGCATCACCACCATCATTGCCACCACTTGCGCCACTACTACTTAATGGCTGACTACCACCAGGGAGCAATGATTGTGGAAGTGAATTTGGAGGATTGATCCAGTATCCACTATTGTTGAAAAAATTGTTATTATTTGCTGCCAATTGTTCCAACATTCTACGAATGTCGGGTTTTAACTTAATACCAATATAATGATATTTTGAGTTGCCTCTGGTGCCAAGCCTTTTCGTTTGAATCTCAGGCCAACAAATTCGTACTAGCTTACCTAAAGCTGACTGTCCGAATGGTGTCACATGAGATACATGGCACAAATATGTGTAAGAATTGTAAATCAGAGCACGCGGAGTTGCAGTTTCATTAACATTATTGATAGTTGGTGTTTGCTTAACTGTAACTTTCTCGGCAATGTCGAGCAAACAACGCAAGGCAAAAATAGACTTAGAACGTTCTTTGGCTGAGTAGTCTTTAGAAGCAGCTTCACTATCTGAAGGGATGGTTGGTTTCAGATTGTTACTAAAGTCAGTATTTTTACTAGTCACTGTGACATTCAATTGTTTGGCAAATTCTTGAAGATTAATTTTGTCAGCTTGTGATTTTTCTGCCACTTCCAACAATTTTTGCTCACTGAGTCTTCCTAAACTTTGACGACGCTTGAGGCTGGAGGGATTAAGTTCTGATAAGTTTGCTGATGATGCACTGCTTTTCAAACTGTGGTGATTGTTGTTATGACTTGGGGTGGTATCAAGGGAAGGAGTAGACATTCTTGAGAGTGAAATAGGAGTAGAAGTATGAGTACCACCACCACTACCACCAACAGAAAAACTTGAATCAAGTCTCATCAGAGAAAATCTTTGATTTGTGCTACTGGTGCTGCTGTTACTGACTACTCTATTAGAAAATGTGCGCTTCAATGGTGTCACCGGGGAAGGTGAATGAATTGTTTGTTGTTGTTGTTGTTGTTGTTGTTGTTGCTGCTGGTCATTAACAATATTAGAATTGAAAAAACTCCCACTTGGTTTAGCTACAAGTGGATGATGATGATTTCCTGATTGTTGAAGTTGTTGTTGAAACGGCTGCTGCAGTTGCAGTTGCAGATAATGATGCTGCTGAGGGATAATTTGCGAGTTATTGGCAGTAGATGGATTTGAAGCGTACATTGACGACATATTATCATTGGAAGAAGTATTTGAAGTATTATTGGCATAACTATAAGAGGAATAATTGGAATGATCATTGCTAGAATTAGCAGCGCTGGTCATGGATGTATCTTGATTTATCAGTGGTGGAAGTTGAGTAAATCTGTCGTAATCTTCCAATTTTATGGGTGGGGTAAAGTTACTGTCGCTAGTATTATTATTACTACTACTATTATTGCTAGTATTATCATTTACTAATGCATTATTATTATTATTATTATTATTATTATTCTTATTGTTATTATTGTTGTTATTTGTAGCCGGTACAAACTGCTGATTGGTAAAATTCATGTTTGGCCCCTGGTAATGAAAGAATTGATGACTATTGTTTTGAGCGTTGCTGATGTTATTATTTTGTATAAAATCAAAATTGTTGATGATGAAGTTTGTATGATTATTAACATTAGATTGAGCATTGATATTATTATCCAATGGGCGAACATTGGCAGATGCAATGTCAATATTTTGTGGTAAAGTATCATGTTGGTGGTGTTGATGGTGATTAAAGTGATGATGTGGGTGATGCTGACTCGCCATTGCAATTTGACCGTTGTTGTTTATATTCGGCGGTGGGTTATAATTGTTTGCATTGACGGTTGCTGACAGCCGGCCGTTGGTAAAACCATGATCGTTATTTGTGAAGACACTCATTGCTGGTAAATCAGCAGCAATGCTGTCGTTAGGATTGTTGCTATTGTTGCTATTTATTTGGTGAGGGGTGAGATTGGAGAATGATCTGAATCTTGACTGGACGGCTTGATTGTTGAGATTAATGTTGGCGACGCTGCTATGGTTGTTACTGTTAGTAGTGGCGGTGGTGGTAATATTTGTATTTATATTGTTTTGTTTGAAGTCATTGGTCATGGGGTATCCGGGAGGAAGAGCATGAGAAGATTTCATGGGTATGTTGTGGAGGTTGTGGTTAGACATTGCACAGCATAACAAATCCAGCTTGCTCTTGTCTGGAATCAAATTGTCAACAGTGCTACTGAAAAGTTGACAAGAGACAGACACAGAAACAGACAGGCAGGAAAAAAAAAAAAATAAAAAAAAAAAACTTAGGGAAAAACAGAAGAGTCAACAAAGAGGAGAAAAAAAAGAAAAAAGCGGAAAACCAAAAGCAGTGAGTGAGGCGGCAGAAAGAAGATCTGGAATGAGGTGGAATCTGTTATTGATAAAGTCTTTGATTGTAGTAGACTTGTATGAAATTTGTGGAGCGGTAGAGTGCTAGAGGTAATGTGGTGGGTTTGTAGAAAGACTGGTGAAATTAAATATTTTGCACTAAGACAAACGTCTCACAGTTGTTGACAGAAATAGAACAAACGCCAAACAGTTGCTTGAGACAGGACAGACAAAAGAAAGCAGAAAATAAGGACTGCAAGAGCGACTGAGGACGGGGAACGTCTGGTGGCGGTGTATGAGCGTAAGTGGAAGTGGAAGTGAATGTGATGAGTGTGTTTTGCGTATTGCTTGCGTGGTTGTTGTTGTTGTCTGTGTTTGTGGTCAATGGCCAATGGTCAAATAGTCAAATGGTAAGATGATTGACAAACAGTAAGCGCTGAGATGGTGATAGTGATAATGGTGGTGATCTGTTAGAGCAAGAGCCTTCACTGAAAACAATTCTCCACAAGATAGTAAGCGCTGCCAAATTCCTCAAAGTCCTCAAAGTGCCACAAACACAAACACAAACACAAACACAAACACAAACACAAACACAAACACAAACACAAACACAAACACAAACACAAACACAAACACAAACACAAACGCAATTGTGTGCCAATTCAGTATCAAGTTATTATAACTTTGTGGTAGTGTACTTAGCTAATTTACTGTGGAGGCAACCGCCCTTAAGATCCCAAGTGCTTTGATGTGTCTGTATGTGTAACAAAGTGAAAAGAAGTGTAATAATGCGCCTTTAAGTATTTATATGCAATAGTCATGTATCTCCATAACTCTGTCATGTGATGTGTACAAACACCACCCATAAATTACTAAATGCACAATGTAAAACACATCCCACCCCGTATTTCCGCAAACAGCGTCTAGAGATGAGAAAGGGGGTACACCGTGCACCAGCCACTACTGGGCTATCGCCACTTGACTACATTGAGTGCTGCATGAAGCGTTTCGCGGTGTTTTTGTTTCTTTTCTCTAAAATATCAGCATCCTAAATAGGCTATGGCCGATAGCTATAATTAGGCTTTGGTACAACAAACGTATATGCTGATGTATCACTATTACCGCTATGGCAGTATTGCCTGGTATTGGTCGTTGCTGCTTTTTTGAACACTATTATAATACGAAGGCTTTGTCCACCGCCTGTAGAATCGAAGCCATGACTCAAGGACTCCAGATCATATATGAACCAGTTACCGAGATGGAGTTTCCAGCGGGATTTCCTGCAGCTCAAGCCTACGTCGTTGCATCCGAAGGCGGCCGGGAGCCAATCACAGTGCTCAGAAACATCGTTTTCTGTTTTACTTTTTCTGATTTTCAATTTTTTTTTTTTTTTTTTTTTTTTTTTTTTTATTTTTCGCTCTTCGCCTGCAGATAGTCCATAGAAAGTCATCACACTCATCCAATAGAATCTTCATTAAATAATACTCCATATCTTCTCATCTTCACCATCTATCTTTAATCGCTCAAGCCCCCTTATACCTTTGGTTCTGTCTTTCTTTTCTTCTTCAATCCATCCATTTATCCTTCTAGATACCTGCCCCTCTTCTCCAACAACAAAATTCTCGCTTGCTTGTCGTTGTATGGCTCATCGCTATTGATATTCCTTCCCGCTCAATTTACACTATAATATCCTATATCCATTCCTCCCATACATAAACATCCGAAGATAAAAAAACTTTAGTCACAATCATTAAGCGAGTCATTACCAAATCCATCCCACCATGGTTTTGAAAACTTTCACTACCTTCTCCAAGCATGCTTCTCATAAAGCTCCTTCGTTCTTTGACTCCGCTTACCATTTGCGTAACTACACCCAGCTAGTTTCTCCGGATCTTTTCACCTCCAATACAAGCAGAGACAAAACTAGTGGCGGCAACGGCAGTTACCCAAAATACCAATATGGCATTTACTCATACTCCCTTCAGCTAGATCCATATACTTCTTCCTTGATATATCATAATCACAACAACAACAATAATAATGGCAACAATAATAGCGCTTTGGGAATAAATAATCATAGTAGTAATCCGTACAATAATGTCGATGAAGAATTCATCATTAATAACGCTAAAAACAACAAGTTTGTGCAAGATCTAAATACTCGTGGACATACGCTAGCAGTGATAAATAATAGTTCAATTACCAACAGTAACATAAACATCAATAATCCTGCTCATAATGTCTCTAATCAACACCATAATCACCATACTGTGCCTACGTTAAAGCCGCCAATCGCCACCAACTACGCCACGCATTTCCTAGACTCTTCGTTATTGAGCTCCAAAAAGATAAATCATGAATTATTGCAAACTGCACCACCAAGAACACCTTTGGTAATCACTTCCAAAAGAGCCTATGCCACTTTAGCTGATTCTGCTGACGATGTGCTAAAAAAGAGTAAACTTAGCAGCGCAACAGCATCTGTCACTGCTACTGCTGCCAGCACGACCGGCGCTACTAAGAATACCCTTGCTAGAAGATCAGAAAACTACACTGCTTTGAAACTCAAACATTTGCAACAGTTGAAAATCGCTATTGGTCAAGCCTCCACCACAAATACGTTGCAAAAGACGTTGCTTACCGAAGCATTGCATTGTGTTGAATCAGACAACTACACCAAAATATATCCACTTTACCAAGCGCTTCGCCGCAATGAGTTGCCGTTGACAGTTGCGGTATTCAACATCGTGTTGCATTCCATCATGGTGCGAGAGATTCCTGGCGAATCCATTGAATCCAAATTAACAAACATTTTGAACATTTATTCCGATATGATTTCGTTACAGCTTCAGCCAGATGTCGATTCATATCAACTGGTGGTATCTAGTCTTTTACAAGGTGCGTTCCAAAGTTATGATTTATATTTGCACAACAATTCTACCGAGGTCACTACTGATGATGACGGGAAAGTTTTACGTAACAAGATTGATAATGGCGCTAATTATTTTAAATTGGCACTTGAAATTTTTATTGCTTCGAATTTCTCTAGAAATCAAAAGTTTCATCAGTCAGTCTATGAAATGTTGCTCTCAGGGCTTAATGTTTTCAATTACAAGTTCAGAGAAGCTTCAAGTTTCCGCAAGTTTCTCAATATCTTGAACGTTTCTTCTCATTTTGTCAAAAATGAAGTATACTATATTAATTTGGTCAGATATGGAGTCAATCTTGAGCACGTTGAAGATAAAAATAACGATAAGCAATCAGGGAACAAACTAGCATTCGTCTTCACCATCAATATCTACAATGAATACAAATTAAAAGCAATTGAGGATAAATCATCTCTGTTGATGGCCCACCAATTCAATGTTTATGCAGTGTTTTTGCATTCACTTTGTCAGTTAAACAAGGTCAATATTGCAACAAAAACTTTAGACAAACTTTTGATTTCTTTCAAGGATGGTGCTCCAGAATTAGCATACACTGAAGCAGTGCAGGCTGCTAACTCTTTCAGAGACCAGTCACCAGCAAGCACCAGATCCAACTCTCCTACAAATAGCACTTCGTCTTCATTGTTTTCCGAGCAGTCCACTCAAAGTAGTACAATGGACAATAATAACTCTTTTGAAGAAGACTTCACAAGCGGTCCAGTGGTTGTTAACCAAACTAGTGAGCTAACCAAAGTGATTATTTTTTACCTTTCTGCATTGCTTGACCTCAATATGGGCAAGTCATTGCAATTGTTTGAAAAATTCTCTAGATTTGATTTGATCAGCATCAAAGAAAATCCTGCCATTGTTGGACAATATTTCATTAATGCATTGTTGAAAAGTTGTGAAGTTGGCGATCTTGATACTTGCAATTATATATTTCAAAATTTCATTGATAATAAAGATCTCAAACTTTTCAACTTGAATCAGCATAACAAGCAAAGAGGGCATTTTATCAATGAAGCCAATGCAAATCATAAGACTCCAATAACCAGCAGCAACGAAAGAATCAACTACTTGCTTAAAGCTATTATTTCATCCAGTTCAACATCATCTCAAAATGGGTTGATCGATACTGTTAATGGTAGAGGAGCTAATACATTGGCTAAAGCATTGAACTCATTTTTGAGATTATCCATTGAACAGCAAAATCTAAGAGATGTTGATCCATATCTTCAGTTTGAAAATGGAAATAATGCCAATAACAGCAATAACGTTAGTCAATTGTCAGAAAATTCCAAACAGTTGGTGAACTACCTTGATGAAGAATCAGTTTGTGATTTGGTAGCCTTTATGATGCGTAAAAGTTACCCATTTGAGCATGTCTTGGGTCTTTTAGAATCAGTTGCTGAGCAAAACATCACCACTCAACACGCCAGCAGCAATTTTGATTTCAACGCCCTTTTAACCAGACTACTCAACCGCAATGAACTCCTAGATAAGCAAGACGCCAGCAGCAATGTTTTCAATATTTTCAAGTCTCCAATTTTCTTCTCACATTGTGGCAATGAGTTCAGCATCAAGCTGTACGTTGCCGAATGTGAACGCACAAGTTTCAATAATAATCGATACTTTGGCTACATTGAAGTATGGTTTGGATTCTGGAATGTGCTAAGCTACTTGCAAAATGCCACTACTAATGGTGCCAATAATGGCTTAAGCGGCTCTGCAGAATGGATCCGTCAACAACTTATTTCAAACCAGCAAATAATTCAGAAAAATTTCACCTCATTGTTGGAGGAATTTGAAAATTTGGATAATTATTACTTGCAAAGAAACATCAACATTGAATTAGCCAACAACTGCGGCGGCAATAATGACCAATTTCAAGCAATGAGTGATCGAGAGAAAAACTTTTATATCCAGTTGAATATCTTTAAACAGTTTAAAGAAATGGTTGGCTCGGCTCATGTTGTTTTTCAATCTTTGGTTGGTGTTGATGCTGATGTTAGTTCAGCTGAAGGCGTCGAAGAGGTTAAACTTAATTGATTCAACTTGATATTTTGACTCTATTAATGAATGAGCCATCAACCTAATGAAACCTCACTTGCATATCATTCATTAATTTATCATTATTAATTTTTTATTTTTTTTAATTTTTTTTTATTTCCAATCATATCATATCACCTCATGTCATATTGAACTTTATGTATCAGTTCATTTTCATTGCAATTTACACTTCACATCTTACATTTCCCTATCTCGTCATTATTTATTTTCTCGTGTTCTTGTTTTTCATTCATTGATCTACTTGCTTTTTCATCTTGATTTTCAATTTTTTTTCTCTAAATTCACTTCTGTTCATCCATTGGATACTAAAAAACATGGACTTTTTTTTTCGTTTCCATTTGGTTGGATAACCTGTCTTTTATGTCTTGCTTTTTGTTGCTTTTTTCTTTCTGTATCTCTTTCTTTTAATGCTTTGAATAATTTTTTTCGTCTTCGTTTTGATTGTTTTATTTATTTTTTTTTGTTTTTACTTCTTATGCCAACTTACCATGCTGTTTACGCCTATATTATCACGAAAGAAAAAAAAAAAAACAAAAAAACAAAAAAAACAGAAATATCTATTAATTATAATCATATTACTCATACTTATAGTACTAATACAAAGTTATGCGCTTGCTAACTTACTAATACACATTTACGTTCACTTTTGGAATCATTTGCGTTTGCCGTTTTGTAGTTTTGTAATATTGTGACACTACTCGGTTAGAAGTGCCTTTGCCTTCAGTTATTTATTTGACCTCCCTCGTTATTCCGGCCCTTTCAACATTCTAGAACAAACTTGCTGTTTGAAGCCTACAGGCCTAAAAGCTAACAAGTTGGGTACGTACTTCAATTCACGGGCCATACACTTTCTTAACACATCTACATTCTACCAGTCCTAGTTCTAGCTTTTGCCTAATCTTTAGATGCCATTATCCGAGCTTGGACATTTTCATAATGTATCGATTTGCGATCCAAATCAAGCCATGGCTTACAATGCCGTGAATTACATCCTTATAAGAATACATGTATGATTTCCATTCACGTATCAACACCAATACACTCGACTATCAAAAGTTATTGAGAGGTCAATTTCAATCTGGCAATGATATTTGCCCTCATAAGAACAGACTTTTTTCCCTTTGCTCCGGCGCCGATAGCGCTCCCACCGGTACACCAGGATCGCATCCAGACACCGCGCTGAAAGCTTGCGGTCGAGCAGCGCATAAGGAGAGTCAGCAGTACTCTTTGTTTTATATATTAATAATACAGAGAAACGGGCTAATCGCATTACAACTGATCAAACAAGAGGAGAAGGATTGGTCTTTAGAACTCTTGGTACATTCGCGTATCCACTTCCTTTGCCATTGCCATTGCCACTGCACAAAATAAGCAATTGCTTTCCACAATACTGACTGTCGTTCCGCGAAACTCAATCTTCTCACCACACTTTCCATTCCATCCTTATTTAAACTTACTGTTTTGACAGCTTTGTCTTATTTTTGCAATTGACATTCTTGTTTTCTCTTTTCTTGTCCTAACATGTTTGCAGCAATCTCCGCACGCAACAATTGTTATTCATACACCATAGCAGCAGCAAAAGCCGCCTCTAAGGGCCTCAATTCCAGTTCACTAGCTTTCAAAACTTCAAGAACTTCAAGAATCCCCCAATTCAAATTTTACTCCTTACAGCAACAACAGCAACAATTCATCAGAACCATGGTCACTGCTAAAGCCATCATTTACTCCGAACACGGAGAACCTCAACAGCAAATAAAAGTGCACTCATACACCATCAACGATCCAAAGGGCAATGAGATCGTACTCAAAACATTAGCTCATCCAATTAATCCCTCTGACATCAATCAAATCGAAGGCGTCTACCCATCCAAGCCAGAGAAAACTACCGCTTTGGGCACAAAGGAACCATCAGCTGTCGCTGGTAATGAGGGGCTTTCCAAAGTGATCCAAGTTGGCCCCGATGTCAAGCATTTGAAAGTTGGCGATTGGGTTATCCCAAACTTTCCTAATTACGGCACCTGGAGATCCCACAGCCAGGGCAAAGATGATGAGTATATCAAGATTGACAACCCTAATGATAACTTGTCATATAATGCAATTGCTTGTATCTCTGTTAATACGTGTACTGCCTACGAGTTATTAACCACCATCACCAAGTTAAACAAAGGGGACTGGTTCATCACCAACGCAGGCACTTCATCAGTAGCCAGATTTGCTGTCCAGATTGGGAAGTTGTTAGGATTTAATTCAATCAGTGTCGTTAGAGACCGCCCAGACATCGATGCACTAAAGAAAGAATTGACTGACTTGGGAGCTACGCACGTCATTACTGAGGAAGAAAACAGCAGTAAAGAATTTGGTAAACAGATTAAAGAGTGGGTTGCGCAAACCGACGGTAAGATCAAATTGGCATTGAACAGTGTTGGTGGCAAAAGTTCTGCTAACATTTCCAGAAAATTGGATAACGGTGGCGTGATTGTTACTTACGGAGGGATGTCAAAGCAACCAGTAACATTCCCTACCTCATTGTTTATCTTTAAGGATATTGCCGCTAAGGGGTACTGGATCACAAAGAATAATTTTGCCAATCTCGAACAGAAAAAGAAAACAGTGGCTACGGTGTTGAAGTATTATCAGGAGGACAAATTGAAACCAACTGCTGCCGAAGAAGTACTCATTGACGCTGAAAAGGCTAGTGATGAAGAAATTTTGCAATTTTATAAGAATGCATTGGGTAAAAAGGGAAAGCAGCTTGTTGTTTACAAGGATTGATTGATTAGCTCTTTGCTGGCTTATCCACTTAGTTGCTGAGAAAAAGTAACTGTTGGTTTATTTTTTATCCAGGCAAATGTGTGTACTCCAACACTGCTGAAGTGTATATGGAAAAATCTCAAACAGTCAGAAAAAACAAAATACGGGATTAAATACTCCGAAAGCTTAAAATTAATTTTATGAAATAATGTCTCATTAATATGCTGATCACCTACAACATGACATAAAACGGCTGTTAACTTAAATCGCAGCAGAACTCTATGGTTTATGGAAAAGGCGGTAAATCGAAATAAAAGAAAAAAACAACGTATATACACTATCGCAGGATGTATTTTAAGACCTTTGCAGCTCATGTTGAATTCATCTAGAACATTTTATGGTTAAAGGCACTATTTGCGAAACAATATAGCCCAGATGGTACAAATTTCCGGCGGGATTTTTTTTCCCCAGCTTTTCTAAACTGTAAAGTAGTGAAATTTGCAAAAAGAAATTACACTTTTGACCATCATCAATTATGTAATCAGAAAAATACGGAAACATCCGAACACCAAGTGTTTGATTCTCAGAAACACCCTCACACTACATACATTTACACGTTTAGGGTTTGCCGCCTGTATTTCGCGTTTCTTTTTGGTCTCAAATTTCGAATTTCCCTCGCTAAGGTTGCCGTTTTCTGTGCTTTTTGCGTTTTTCCTTTTTTTTCTTTTTACTCCGTCCACGCACTTTGGTGCATTTCGCACATGACCGTTATGCAATGTTCTTATCTCTTATCAGGCCCGCCGGAACACCAAGTCTTGGAGATATCCTCGAGCAGCGCTGTTTCGGCAGCGGGCCGCTCGCGAGAGTTGAGCTGTGTACTTATAAGAGCTCTTTGCTACGAGCTCCTCCTGACCATTTATTTATCAAGGCTGCGGTTAGTTTAAGCAATCATTAGCGGTATTCAGGGCGCTTTACCTTGCAAATTTGCGCGGGTTGGGGTCAGCGTACAGTGGTGGTTTTAGCCAAAACGTGGTTGTTCTTATCAGCAGTCGACGCTATCAGCAGTCGACGCTATCAGCCGCTGTCAATGCCAGTACCAGTTCAGTTGCTATACGTAAATGTAGAAAACAGACTATGATGGCCATTGATTGCATATGACTGAAACCTTCAAACGACTATTAGTGTAGTTTAGTGCTGTTTAGTTAACTTTTGGATTTCCTGTGTTTGCTTTCACTTCAAAATTGACACAAAATCCTTTGGAACTGTGCTTTCTGCTTTCTGCTTTCTACTTTCTCTCTTTCCCTTCCTTTTGCATTTCTGTTTTCTGTCTCGCTACTGCAAGCCAACATATATATACAGCATTTATACCGCCTCACTCTACACATAGACACACACGTACAGACGTTGATCGGAATTCCTTCTCTGTTATTTAAAGTTTAAAGTTTCACAGCATCGCTATATTTCAAGTAATCCACGCGACAATCAAAGAGAGGGAAAAAAAAAATAAAGCTTAAAAAAAATAAAATAGAACAAAAACACTTATTAATAAAGTGAAAACCGAAAATTTTTTTTTTTGTGCACCGTATTTGGTAACGCAGGTAGCTACGCCTGCCTTTTAAAACCGTTGTTTTACTTTATTTCACGTCACATCTCGATCCAACTTTTTGTTTTCTTGTCTTTCTTTCCCTTTCTTTCCTTCTTCCTTGATATCTTTCCCAAACATATCTTCTCACCTCATATCATACACACCATACCGTATACTTTCTTTGACACACACACGTACACACAGACACATAACTTCACCTATCTATCATGTCCAAGGCCATTGCTTCAAAGAAAGTTGTCATTGACGGTTCTCTTATCCCCGCCACCATTATCTTTTCCGTTGAATCCGGCAAGATCTTGTATGTTGTTTCAAATCGTGTTGTTGCCGCAAATGATCCAATTTTGCAACGATATGGGGTCCATCCTGCAAATTATCGTGATGTTTCGCCCTATATCATCATGCCCGGGTTAGTTGATGCTCATGTTCATTTGAATGAACCAGGCAGAACTGAATGGGAAGGATTTGCAACAGGTACGCAAGCCGCCGCTGCTGGTGGGGTCACCACGGTGATCGACATGCCGTTAAATGCAATTCCTCCAACCACTACAATGGAAAACTTCAACATCAAAATCAATGCTGCCAAGGGTAAAACTTGGGTTGATGTTGGATTCTGGGGTGGTCTTGTTCCTACCAATTTGCAAGATTTAGTGCCATTGATGGATGCCGGGGTTCGCGGGTTTAAAGGTTTCCTTATTGATTCTGGGGTTGATGAATTCCCAGCTATTGATCCCCAGTATATTGGTCAAGCGTTGGAAACAGTTAAGGGCCGGTCAACGGTGATCATGTTCCATGCAGAAAAACAAAAGGACGCAAGTGATGATGTGCTTCATATTGAAGGCTTGGATGACAGTTGTAAACATTATCATCGTCATCATCATTCTGGCGGTTTGCCAAGTAGACCAATTGAAGTTAAGCCTGCTGCTCCAGCCACAGTTAAATTAATAGAAGATAAATTGACCTTTAATAAACCAAAAGATATCGTTGCTGCTGCAGCCGACGATATTGAGAATCTTGATCTCGGCACGTCAGAAAGTTTTGTCAGCAGCAGTTACGATAGCAAGCATAGCAACACTACCGCTACGACTCCAAATTCGGGTAGCTCTACTCCATTGACCTCTGAATCAAGCACGTCTTCTTTAGACACAAAAGTTGGAACTTTGGATTCTGAGAAAACAGCCACAGGACCAGCTAACCAACGTAACCAACATCATCAACGTCTTACCACTGAACAAGAAAATGCATTAGCAACTTCACCTGTATTGTCACCTGTTGAACCAAAATTTGGTGAAGCTGCATTTTTAGCTAAACAATCGCCAATCCTTAGACCAATTGACAAAGACATGACCCCGGATTCACCAATATTACATGCTGCTGAAGCAGATGCTGCTTTGATTGATATTAATCCAACTTATTACGATGCATTCTTAGCTTCTAGACCAGATGACTTTGAAACTACTGCCATCAAGAACATCTTATACTATTCATTGCAACATCCAACAGTTCCTATCCATATTGTTCATTTAGCTTCTAAAGATGCAGTGCCATTAGTCAAATTTGCTCACGATAATGGATTACCATTGACTGCCGAAACATGCTTTCATTACTTGTGCCTAAGCGCTGAAAAGATCCCAAATAAAGGCACCCATTTTAAATGTTGCCCTCCAATTCGTTCGGACTTGAATCGTAAAATGCTCTGGAAAGCTCTCAAAGAAGGTATTATTACTTCTGTGGTGTCTGATCATTCTCCATGTGTCCCTGAGTTAAAGGGGCTTAGCAAAGGTGATTTCTTCAGTGCTTGGGGTGGTATTGCTAGCGTTGGTTTAGGTTTACCGATCTTGTACACCGAAGGTCTCAAAATGAATCCACCAGTACAAATTCCAGAAATTGTTAAATGGACTTGTGAAAATACTGCTAAACAAGTTGGTTTGGATAAAAGTAAAGGATATATTCGTCAAGGATACGACGCTGATTTTGCAATTTTTGATCCGAAAGTCAAGTATTTGTTGAATAATAAGGATTTGTACTTCAAGAATAAATTAACCGCTTATAATGGGTTCGAAATGGTTGGTAAAGTGGTGGAAACCGTGGTGCGCGGCAATAGTGTGTTTGTTGTTGGTAGAGGTCATAGTGAGCATCCACTAGGAAAATTGATATTGGAAGCTAGAACATATTAAGCACTATAGTTTTTTGTGCATTTGTTATGGGCATGTTTTTGCTAAGTTCTCCTTTCTTCATACGATTTTCTAAATGGTTGTTTACTCTTGATGTATCGTTTTGCTCTTTTTATATTTACTTTTTTTGTTGATCGATAACTTGATCATAGTTGCTCATCTGTCTACTCACCACTCACCACTATTTAATTTCTTTTCATTGGCTTGATTTTATATCTTACTTGCATTGCATCCATTTGGTTTTTTCTTCTCATAATATGTTCTTTATTTTGCCTTTATTCATGATTTATTCATGTATGATTTTGCTTTTGTTTCTGCCTTGGCCCATGTCTCAGGTTTTGTTGACCGGTTTTGCCATTATGTCCTATCATTTTCCTTTTTTTTTTCTTTTTCTTTTGTCTCATGATTAAGTTATAGCTCCAATGGTAAGTTTTTGCTTTCAACTTTAAAAAGTTTGTACTGTTTTTCCCCCTTTATTTGTTGCTTTTTCGGTATTGACTATTTCCCTGTATTTATATCAGATCAACATTGTTGGCACTAGCAATGTTATTATTTTTCCGCAGCTTAATCAAACAGATATAGTGCTTTCTAATATAACTTGACTATAATTTCTTTGTAGATGAACTGCCTATGGTTTGTAGTGTTGTTTTAATCCTCTCTGCGACTCTGCGGCTAATGCGCCGATGACCTAATACTATTATCCACCCTTGTGCAAACTACCCCAAAAGTATCAAAGCTTTTGTCGATATAAGCATCACGAACAATATAAGATCATCATGAACAATCATGAGCGTTCATAAATGATTAGAAACATGACAGCGTATAAATAACTTTAACCACCAAGAACTAGTTGAACCGCAACCAAGAAACGTGGAAAAGAAGCCATCCGTTGACTATGACACCATCTTTTTCCTAACCTCATTAATTTATACGCAGTTGTAGGGTGCTGTTGGAGTTTAAGCTGTGCAGACTCAGAGCTCCATCCGTATGGTATAGTCTTACGAGCAGACCTGTGGCGATGGCGATCGAGGGATCGAGGGACAGGTGCGAGTGCCGATTTCTCCTCATGAGCATGCAAATGCAGCACTCGCAGCGCTGTGTGTCACATATATTTACGGTTTCAACATGATGTGTCGTGGTACTGTAGATAGAAGACAATATAAGTTTCCCAAACGATTATTACAAGGCCTTCGATGTCTTTTCTCACTGCATTATGTATATGTAAAGGAGAAAACTTATGATGATTACGCGCTTGAATGTGATACTGAAAAATAGCTGGTACGAGAGAATAAAACTCAAGGAAGAAAGAAACAGTTGAATTGCAGCTTTATATAAATGTGTATATAAACAAAAACATAATGACGAATATTTATATAAGCAATACATTAAGAATTATTACAGAAATTAGAAACAATATAAAAATAAGAAAATGTGATGATGAAATGAGAAAAAACTAACTAAATAACTATAAAAACTATAAACTATAAAAACTATTATAATAAAAGAAAAAAATAAATAAATCAATTAATGAATTAATAATAGACAGAGTTGGAAAAACAAAGAAAAGAAATACAACAGTGAAAGCAAGTTGACAACAAAAAAGGAAAAAAAAATGAAAATAAATGGATTTGATTTTCTGATAAAACAGAAAAAGGAAAGAAATGGATGCTCATCATCTGTCTAATTTATAGAATTAAGTACTATAATGACGGATAACAAGGATGCGATGGATTTATAAAGAAAAGCAGTGACGATGGTGATTATTATTATTAAGGATAATAACGAATGGGTGAAGCGCAAAACAAATTGTTTTGATTGATCTTTTTTCTATAATGTTTTTTTCCGTTGTATTTATGTTAATTTCTTTTTTTTTATCAATTCCAATTCTGGTTTAATCAAGCCAAAGAAGAACAAAAAAGCATAATCAACTCTGACATTGCTAACGTGAGACGCCATACTTTATGCGCTCAACCATATGCAAAAAAAAAAAAAAAATAAAAAAAAATTGGTATAAAGCTGTACAAGCACCATGACAGAAAAAAAAAAAATTTAAGCATTATACTTAGTTCTCAAAACTTGCTGAGATTCAAAATCTAAACCGGTCAACAAGTTATTCCACTCGAATCCAAGCATTTCCTTGTACCCATCAATCAATTTTTGAAACATATTGTTCAAATCAACACTTGGATGAGCATAACTACTAATACAGTCAATGAAAACCAATAATGAATTTTTGCCTTCTTCAGTATTACCAAATCCAGTTGGATTGGCAGCCACAGTATTGCACATGCCTTTGAAGGCAGTCTCTTTTTCTTCATTTGGCTCCAAATATTTCATATACTTGCTCCAACTGAAGCTGTATTCTGCTAAATGTTGACTGAGCTCCCCAGCACAAAAAGTACCTAATCTACCCAAAGTAATGGCAGCATTTTCCAAAACTGTTTGTTCACTGCCAGTGGAGTTCACCAAACGAATGAGACTTGGAATGATGCTGCTTAAATAAGGTTTGAGTTCTTGGTTAGTGAGCACAAGTGACATTTCACCGAGGGTCCAAGTAGCGTTGTTGCAAACAGCACTAGATTCAAAACTGCGGTTATTGATTTCATGAATAATGCATTGCATTATTGGATCCAAGTATGGAAGCACTACCGGTCTAAGAACACAAATGGATAAATCACCAAGCAATGCAAACGATGATTGTCTAACTTCATTAACTGGGTCTTGGAAACAAGTGAGCAACAAATCCACTAAGTTTGTACTGTTACTGTTTTGTATAATAAGTTCAGCACTATGGATACCTAACCCTTGAATCAAACCATCAATTAAATCAACAGCAGTAACAATAAAATCTTTTTCCGGAGAGCTTATAGTAGGATCAGTTTGACACATCTTGTCCAAATTGATGCAATTTTCCAAAATTCTAATAGCTCTTTGATATGCAGGCACAGCATATGGAGCAAATAATTCACCTAATGAAGCAGCAACAGACGACATACATTCTAACAAAGGCCATAAATCTTTATCTTCATCTGGTAATTGTTCCCATTTTTCTAATAATGGAGGCAACAATAAAGTAATGTATTCCTGTTTGGATGAAATGATATCTCCGACTTTATCAACAAAAGTTTGTACAGCATCGTATAATATAACAAGATTTTTACGTTTGTATTTTTTGAAGCATCTGTTAAAATGGTGCAATAACGGTTCAACAAGGTTAACAGTCAATTCATAATCTGCATTTGTGATAAAATTGGCGAGCGATGAAGAAGCACTTTCCTGAACAATTTTTTTGTTATCCAAAGCACATGCCATAATAGCTTCCAATGTTGGGAGGAAATAACTGGCATATTGACCACCTTGATGTGCTTCCTGACAAACCCACGAAGAGTAGCGACTTAATGTCCAACATGTGATTTGTCTAACCCTTGGTTCAGAGTCTTGTAATCTTTCTACTAAAAATGGAACCAAGTTTGGAAGCTTATCGGTTTCAAATTCTATACATGCATCACTGATTGCTCCGAATGCCAAAATTGCTGCTTCTCTAACAGGCCACTGATCAGAAACAATTCTTCCTTCCAAAAGTGGTAGCACAAGATCAATAACTTCATTTGGTAAAGTAGAAGCTAGCACATCTAATGTTGCAGCAGCACATTTTCTCAAATTCCAAGTAAAAGCTTCTTCTTCTTCATCTTCATCATTGTCATCATCGTCGTCTTCATCGTCGTCAGCATTTGCTTTGTTAGTGATAGCGTTACCATTAACGTTAGCAGAAACTTCACCAGATGTCATTTTGTTGGCGGTTTTTTCTTTAGTTTTGGCATTAGTTGGCTTAATGTCCTCATCTTTATCTTCGACGTCAGCATCATCGAAGGAATCAATATGTTGGTAGTATTCAATATCACTTTTAGAGTAGATCATTTTTTCCACTAACAATGGCACAATGTTTGGCAACAACGACTTTACCAATTGCGGATCAATGTTTGAAGTTGACAATCCCAACAAGAACTCACAAGCTTCTAATGCAACTTCTTCATTGTAATTTGTACTATCACTATTAGTAGTCTCAATAATAGTATGTAAACAATAACTAGTAATGCCTTGAATATGCGGGTACAATTTTTCTGGATTATTGTCCAATATGAGATAAAATGCAGTACAAATATTTTTTCTAATTTCATTACTGTCAAAACTGGTCAATCCAAACAATTTCGTTAATATATCGTCAAAGTTTTGTTCGACACTAGCTGACTTGAGAGTAATGAATTGATTCATACAACTGATTGCCTTGGAAACCACAAAAGCAGATTGATGACCAAGTAAATTCAAGAAACTTGGAATCAAAAATTCGGAAGGCACTTGGCCATTATAGTTATAGTCTAAAGAAACTGAGGAATCTTCACAAATTTTAGCCAAAGCAGAAATTGCACCTTCTTGGGAGATCAAACTGTTTCCCTTTTCGCCATTGGTTAACTCCAATAGCTGGATCAAAATTTGTGGCCAATCACGAATACCATAAAGCTGGAACAACGCAGTTATCACATTACCTGTAATGTTTCTGACAAGCACTTCATTATCCAACAAACCTTTAAGAATGTTGCTCAAAATTGATTCTTGAAGCTCTTTGGACTTGGAATTGACAAAATCGTGTTTCAAAATGTTGTTCTTCAACATCAACCCTGCTGCGGCTCTGATCCCCGAAGCTGACTGGACATCGCTGACAAGAATGTATAAAAGATAATTGTCCAAGTCTGGTTGTAAGCGAGCTTGGTCTAAGGCATCATTAGCAGCCAGGCGCTCATCTTTATTTGGCGAAAGCGTGCCAGAAAGCACGGATCTCAACTGCTCAAGACCAGTTGGATTTGGTTCCCAGTCAGACATATTCACTTTATATTATTGAAAATGTGATATGAGAAATGAGAGTGTATTTGAGCACAAAGTTGTTTTAAACACTGGGATTGTATTGCGGTTTGAAATTGTATATTGTTACTCCGGTACCGGTTTTGTCACTTTGTACTTTTGTTTGAAAGAATGTAAGACAAAAGAAGAGGATAGCGCAATGATGAGGTGAAATATGGATTTTGATGAATGCCAAAAATATTAAGACCACAAGACGAACAGTTTGAGGGGAAAACGGAGAGGTTCCTTAAGTTGGTGTGCCAGCTATGATGATATTGAACTGGACAACTAGCGGTTAGCCTTGCTTTTGTTGTGATTTCTGGTGGTAAATTTTTTTTTTTTTTTTTTTTTTTTTTTTGGTCCTAAACTCTAAAAATTTTTTTTTTTTTTATTTTCGTTCTCATCTCTCTGTCACGCGAGGGCACACAACCTTCGCTAAGAACAAACTGTTAGCTACTACAACGACTGGTCTACAAACAACAAGAACTTTACAATGAGGGCAGTAAGGTTTAGCTCGATAAAATCCTAGTCATCCCCTCTCGTGTAATTTCGTTTATATTAGCAAGTGATATTATCGCTGTATATTAGGAATGCCTGACGAGAGTATTGCTACTATTTGCGAAAAGCGTTACTACCGTTACTGTTCTTCGACCCCTGGAAGACAGCATACTTTCGAGCCACCTCCTTCTCGTAAATGTTGATACCGTTCAACTGGTTCCCAATGGCTAAAAATTGAATAGTTAGTATACAACGATCCAAATGTCGGAAAAACTTAAGTGCTAGACATAATATCCGGCATGCCATGTACTTACTGAACCACCCAGGACGAGTGTTGTGTTGTCTGCCGAAAATTTCCAATTTTCTGCTTTTCTTTCCGACCAATCGCTCTACTATTCCATATAGCTAAATGTTTCTGTTAGTATAACTATGCTACTCATACATAAATAATATGTTACGAGCACCGGTATTCAGAAACCAATATTGCCAGGCAATGGACACCCTCAAAACACAGGCTTTACTCCACACATAATTTTTTTCAAATTAGTACTCACCTCATCTGGTTTGCGGCTAGTTTCTCTAGTTGACGACACAATAATGTCGACATCGCTTCCACGTTGGAGCCATTTTGGGTTACCTTTGATCCTACTCGAAAGTTAGTAATCTTAGTTTGAAAAGACATATTATCAATAGCCTACAGGAACTATAACATACCCAACCAATAAATGCTCTTTGGAGTGGTTCAACCAATGTCCAGTTCTACCGGTGCAAATAGTTCGATTGAGTTGATTTGTTTTAATCCAAATGATTTCATTGATATTTTTGTATCCCCAGGTAGATAGACAGCTCTTACCTAGCTCGATGGCTCTACCTGTGACCCAAAGGAACATAATTCCTTCATCTTGTAACTGTGGGATTGGCAAGCCAGACAATTCTCTTGTGAAAAATTAGTATAATGGCTCTGCAAATGCTTTACGACGAAAAAGAAAGCAAATGAAAAGAAAGGGCTGGATAATTCTGCATACTTATCGTTACTGGCTCCATATGGTAGCTGCTGTTAAGTTAGTATTTTGCACTTTAAAGAAATTGAAACCTGATATATAAATGACCACAACTTACGTTCATATGGATGTTCCAAGCAGCTAGAAAGTTATGGTTAGTATTATCAAAACATACAAATAGAGCTGCGTCAGGTAGTTTGTATCATATACGTACGGTCAGCAACAATAGCTGAAAATTTTCCCAAGACATCAAAATCAAACTTGTTCACATCACAATTAATCCATTGTGCAGGAAGTTGACTTTGCATATAAGATCCAAAAGATTCATTCCAGCAAAAATCAGAGACTCTTTCCGAATCAGAAATAGTATTATTGAACTGTTCACATCTTACTATTTCTCGATTTAATTCTTCCACTGGCAATAACTTGTAATAATGGACATATCTGCAAGAATTGAGCTTATAGCAAGTATCCAAGTAGGAGCAGTCACCAAGCAGCAAGTCAGTTTGAGTTGAGCCTTGGGCATTGGCGATCAAAGTTTGCGATGAGTGGTGATGCACAGAAGACGAGTACTGATTGAAGAAAGTTTTGTCATCAACGCCCATGGGCCCAGCTCCCGGCCCTGATGCTGCTGCTTTTTGCTTTGAAATTGATGATTTTATTATTGGAATGAAATGGATCTTGGCATTCAAACAAGCTTTGACATCCGAAGGCAATTTGGCAAACAGTTTTTTGTCTATTTTTATCTCAATATTATTGAACAGATTCAAACTATTGCTGCTGCTATTACCACTAGCGCCTCGTCTGTCATTACCATTATTATTGAAGCTTCTTTCATCGCCACCACCAGAAGACGGACTGGCAAATTGGGCAATAGCGCCGACTTGATAGCAATGGTTATGGTTGTTGCAAATATTCAAAAATGGCTTTTTAGGAGTAGTAAGGGCATGCTTTTCGGCAGCGAGAATTTGTCTAGCAGTAGAAACACTCAACAAGTCATAGATTAGCTCATAGTGTGGTTCATAATTAGCATGATTGAAGTGTTCATTCATTTGAAAGTTTTGATTGTTACTGGCGTAGCGCTTACTAACGTTTCGAGTATTACTCGTTGGCTTGACATCAAGAATATCCATCAACTTTTCAAAATCATTACTGTCAACGTCGTCATTAGCAGCAGAATCCCCAGAAGTGCTTGAACGTTTCTCGTCGTTGTTAGGCATATTGCCTTTTGGAGGGCCTTTAGAGTTAGCACTAAGCTTGTTTAACAAGATTCGCAATTCAAACTCATCAAGAAACTCGAATTCTAAATCAGACCATTCAGCAACATGGAAACCTTGACTACTACCTTTAACCCCTTCAGGACTCTCATAAACAACTGTTCTATTAGTAGTGTGAATTTCTAATAGGTTCTGCAAGCGCTTAATATCATTATCATTCAATCCATATATGCCACTACCTTTCAACGAAAAAGAGTACTTTGCAACACCTTTAAGCTCAATCAAACATTTTAAAAAGGCCTCCCATGAACAAACATCTGTGATTGAATCAATTGCTGATTTTGGAGCTGGGGCTGCCACTAATGCTTTTTTGTTTCTGTTTTTAGATCTATTCTTTGATTTTTTTTGATTATTGCTGTGGTACTGTGCTTTTTTGTTCTCGTACCAAGTTATGAATAGAAATCTGGCAAGCTGCAAGTTGCCGTTAACTGGTTTTGACAAAATGATTTTAGCATTTCCTAGTAAAAACTCGGCCAATGTGGACAATGCAGAAAGTGTTGGTGACATCGACATTGAAGCTAACATAGGTAATGTAGTGTTGGCAGTAGTGCTAATGATTGTGTCATTGAGTATCGAAGATAATCCTCGGTCAGCCCCAACAAATACGGGCATCGTGAAGTAGCGTTGACAATGCGGAAGAGATATTCTTGATTCAAGTTTGCAAGAAGAGGATAATTCGTGTTGGGCGCTTGTTTAAGTATGGCTGCAATTTTCCTTTAACATAGACAGCATGCATTTGGTTTTTCGGAGAGAACAAAGATGAACTGGTACGCGCGGTGGGAGCATGCTTAATTAACGATAAGATGTGAGGCTCAGGCCCAAACAAGGAATGAGATTGTTTAATATTTAAATTTTTGAGTGCTGAGTATTTGATAATTAATCATTTACTACTTTACAAGCCCAAAGACGCCATAAATAAAAGTTGATAATTACTGTAAAGCAGAATAGATAATTGTAACTTGCTATAGAATATAAAAGTAAGGGCATATATGAAGAAAGCAAAGGTTAAAGAAAAGATAAATAAGATTTTCTAAACAAGAGAAACAGATAAAGCAATCATCAAGAATTTAAAATAAATCAACACAACAACAAGACACAATATAGAATAAATTACAACATAAAAGAAACAACCGGATTCAAAACAGAATACCAATCAATTAGCTCAGCCACTCACCTAGCTTTGCTTTTCCTTCTCACTCTCTTCTCTAGCCTCTTTTTCCAACTTTTGTTTACGCTTTAACTGTTTCAACTTCAACTTCATCAAAGTGTTTTGGAAAGTGCCTAATACAAAATAAGCAAAGTTGAAAAACACAACCCAACTATTTGGATCCAAATAGGTTTGAGCAAAGAGCATAATCAAAGGACTTGATACCCATGATGATTTCAAAAAGTTGACTAAATTTTTATCTAATGATGTCTTAATAATGCCCCATACAAATTGCAATTTGTCAATGATTCCTTGCTTGAATTTTGCCTTAGCCTCTGAAGAAACGACTTTTGATGATGATGGAATAAACAACCCAAGCAACCCATGAGATAATTCTTTGAAATTTTCAAATTTGGTAATCCCATCAGCAACAGTACTGACCAACTCCTGGTTATTAATCAACCCCAAATATGCCACGTTAAGGGTACAAACCACCGGAGTAATTGTAGTCAAAGATACGACAATTTGTAAAAATTTACGCACAAGACTAAGCGGTTGCTTCTGGAAATACTTGATTTGATTCAAGAATTTATACGCATAATGGGCAAATGGAGCTTGTACCAAAAATGCGAAAGTTGCCAAAAGTGGGATCTTAAAATTGTAAGGGTTGAGAAACTTGACCACAAGCTCTCGACGACGTTGCGATGACGCGGACGCTGTGAATGATGAGAATGGAATTGGTAGATTGAGTGTAGTGAGTTTGAATTCTTGAGCAATTATGGAAGCAATTAGTTCATTAAGGGATGCTAATATTGCCGCGGTGATGGATTTGGTAAGGAGTGGGTGGGTGGAGAGGTAATGTAGATATTTTTTATTGATCAGGGACATTATGATGAATTTGTGATACCACTGATGATAAAGTCGACAATAATAATACTGGCGGTTAACTGTTAAAGATGGGACAGTGTCAATCAATACTAATGTTTTCGCTCAAAAGTCAAATATTGAGTTATTTCAAACACACAGCAGATACAGGTTTTTGATTATCAATTGCTGACCGAGCTGATGTTGATATCAGTATTGTGTTTATCAGTCAGCTAGCCAGGAATAAACAGCACAAGATATTTGTCATTTTTCCTTGACGTAGGACGGATCGATTTGTTATGATTGCAGCTGCAGGATCATGTGAGGAAATTTCCAGATACGCGGATCACGATAATGCATAATCTTGAAAAATAATCCGGGTGTCCCCAACATGGCCGGTATCCCAGAAGCTCCTATGTGGACACTCAGCTTTTTAGGCACACTTTTAAAAGGCACAAGGAGATAAGTGTTATCGGACAGATGGCCCAAGAGTGCTGAGTGTAATAACTTAAGAAAAACACGGATTGCAGAGAAACGTATATGTAAATTATTATAAAAGTTGAAAAAAAAAAAAAAAGAAAAAAAGTAATGTAGAAAAACAGCAAAATAAACAAGTAATCAACTAATGAATAAAAACATGATTTTTCTAAAAATAAATTAGGAAAAAACTTAAAATCGAGGACGAGAAAATGAAATGCTGGAAGACGAAACAGGACATAACTAAACATCACATAACTAAACATCACATAATAAAATTCAGCAATAAACAAATGTAAAACAAAAATAAAACAATAAAAAGGATAAAAAGAAAAAGTCTAAAAGCTAGATGATGAATAGAAAAACAGAAATCAAAAATAGAGCAGCCTGGGGGAAAACGGTCACCAAAATGAATAATGATAAGTAAAAAAAAAAAAAAAAGAAAATTCTGCAAAAGAAAGGAGCAACTATCAGTGGTGCAACCAAACGAGGGCGTAAGGACAAATGGAGAAAAGAAACAAAAAAGTGGATAATAATAGAAATAAAAGTTACCTTCCGATTTAAAACACAAAAACTTAAATTGAACACCTTTCCAGTGAAAAAATCAAGCAACAAAAAGACAAACAAAAAGCTGAAATACAAATGAACAATATAAAAAACATAATTTAAAAGTGGCCTGGGGCAGAAAATTGAGCATGAGCATCGAAAGTTATTAACAATCAAAAAAACAAGAACTCAACAATCAACAGTCAACAATAAACCATGTACCCTGAAAAGTCATGACTAGACACACTTAAAAGCACCAAAAAAATTTCAACAATAATTATTGTCAGATATAAAAATAAACAGTGCCCAAAAACAAGCAAAACTCCTAGGCGCACAGTAACGCAAAGTTTCTAGTGTAGAACCCATAACAAAAGAATCTCTCAGCCGACCAAAATGAATAATGACCAGCACAGTATCACATGAACGAGAAACCGTAAGACTAAAAGCCAAATTCTTTTAGCCAATCAACAATTTTTTCAAGTCATCCAATTGCGCCTCAATAGAATCCGCTTTATTAAAAACCAGTCCAAACAAATCATTGACTTCCGGATGATAACCTTCCAATAAGCTACTGAAGCTTTGATTTTCTAAAAGACCAAACATTGCATTTGAATTGTTGCTATGTTTTGGATCTAATAAAGTATTGTTTGTAGTTGTTGTCGTCATTGATGTTGTTGTTGTAGAGATGAGACCTCTTGTAGCATTGTTGATGTTTATATCAGTAGAAGCAGGATTATTGGTACTATTGATGCTGTTGCCGTTGTTGCTGTGGTGGTTACGACTGCTTTGTTGACCATTTACTGAGTTTGCAGTGGCAGTTGATGCAATAGTGGCGGTAGTTCCACTCCCGCTACCGCTCACAAAACTTGAATTACTAACAAAGCTTTCCATACCAGGGTGCAAATCATAATCTTCTTCGTATTCAACGTTACCAGAAGTAGAACCAAATGCGCTAATATTCTTGCTATTATTGCTATTGCTATTAGCATTAACGGCACTTTCGGAGCGGTTGATGTAGTTTGCATACTCAGCATTGCCGTTGTTATTGTTGGAAACAGTATTGACATTGACGCCATATACAAAATCATTACCATTATGAACATTATTGATTTGGCTACCGCTAGCAGCAATCGCTGTCTTTTTATGAATATCAGAATCAATCAGCGTTGACGTTATTGGCGTAATATGAGACTCCACGGATTCGCTATTATCGGATAATGAATTGGTACGGTTGAAATAAGTACTGCTATTGTTTCGGTTATGGTTGATGTGATTGCCATTGATATTGCTGGCGTTGTTGCTGGCACTGGTGGTGGAAAAAGAAGAAGCTGGAAGATCTCTTTCGTTATTACTCTGTTTATCAAATGCAGTGGTTGTAGTTTTAGTACTAGTAGCGGCTACTGAGGCAAGACCTTTCTTAGTCAAGTTTTTGAATGTATCATCATGAACCAATGAGGACGATGAATTGGTAAAGAATGTAGAATCTGGGGTAATGTTGCTATTAATGTGCTCATTATCAGCATCACTATCATTTACATCTTCATGTTCAATATCGCGGTTATGATCTTCAGCATTCACATTATTGACGTTGCTTTCATTATCCTTAGTAGCGAAAGAAGAGCTCTTTGGAGAAGAGCTGATATTACTTGTTGTTGTTGAGTTGAGATGAATACCACTAGCCGGGTGGCCTGTTTGAGACTGTGTTGCCATAGAAGCGCTAGCGTTAGCCATACTAACATTTTGCTCGCTCAACGCAATACTAGCATTAACACTATTGCTATTGCTATTATTGTTACTGTTATTATTACTTAACCCACCAGTAATGGAAGTTGCATTGCTAGCTAAGCTTGGCGAAGATGTACGTTTTAACGTATCATTATCGTTGTCATTATCATTTTCAAAATCAAGTCCCCATTCATCATCATCAAAATTGACTTTTTCCAATCTGTTTTCATTTCTTGATTTGGATAATGATTTGGAAGGACTAAGTAAAAGCTTTGGTTTTGCAGTATTACTAGCTTTACCAAGATCATCACTATTGTTGCTTAACAAAGAAGTTAGATTTGGGGCATTACTAACACTGTATTGCTGATGCTTAGAGTTTTCTTCATGCTGCTGCTTTTCTTCATTGATTTTATGGGAATCCTTTTCGTTTTCAAAGCTGGTGTCGGCGGTGTTAGTGTCGGCGGCGTTGTCACTGTTGATGCTGCTAGTAGTCATTTCTTTGAGCTGTTTATCAATTTCACTAATCGTGTCATTAGCAATGTCATTATTTGTATCAAAGAAAACATCTTTGCTTTCATTAGTAGGAAGCAGGACATTACTAGTTATAGCAGCAAGAGCCGCGTTTTGATAATGAGGATGGTGAGATTCTGCCATTGGGTTGTCGAAAGCAATATTGGAATCACTGCTGTTTTGGACTAAATTAACTGGCGATCCAAGAGTTCTTTTAGCACCGCCATCATCAACCGCGACACCAGAAGAATCATTCTTGTTGCTAATTTTTTGAGGAGATCTTTTCTTGGTAAACAGCAACTCTTTGACAATCCCCACATCATTACCAGCACCGTTAATATCGTCATCAACTGCATCACTGATATCAATCTTTTGATGCTTTTTTGGATTGGTTTTTGATTTTTTATTCTTTCCTTGAGCGTGACGATCAGCATTATCATCCTCTTTAATGCTACTGTTGTTATAATTATCAGTAGAATAACCGCTATCCAACTCAACATTATCTGTGATATCACTAACGTATTCGTCACCTTCGCCAGCATCTTTATCGTTATACTTATAATTATCATTATCGCTAATCACACGCCTGCTGTTATTGTTAGAGTGAACATTCGTCCCAAACAAGCCAGTAGTATTACCATTACTAGTGATAATTCCCGCAGCGCCAGCAAGTCCGCCACTACCAAGCTGATTGATGCTGCTACTATTACTAATTTTACCTTTCAAACCGCCATTGTTTATGGTACTACTGGATAGCTGTAGAGCATTCAACGCAGTAAATTTCGTTGGGGTTTGATTGTTACTGTTGCTATTGCTATCTGACTCGAATTCCGAAGAAGATGGTGAATATTCTCCGATGGAATAGGTTGAGGAAACAGTTTTGATGGAACCGGCCATGGAGTTTGTACGTTTAGTGAAAACTGACAGAGGGGCAGCTAATGGGTTTCCATTGTTGCTGGTGTTGCTGTTGTTATTGGTACCATTAACGTTAGCGCCAATGTTATTATTGTTTCCAGCTGCTGCTGTATTATTATTGCCATTTATGTTGCCATTGCTGGCTGATGATACGCCTGGTGGGGTGGTAATGGCAGAGTTGTTGTTATTATTATTATTATTATTTGTGTTGGAATTTGAGTTCGATGAAAAAGCAGTTGGGGTTTGAGTAATTTGGTATGACATTGGAGTAGAATTAAGCATAGTGTCCAAATCTTGAGATCTTCTAAACATTACACTTTCTCCGTCGTATATTGACGAAGATCTGTTGTATAGCGACGCATCATCATCAGAAATGGAAAGCATACTGTTACGTTGAAGGTTTTTTCCCAAAGATCCGTTCTCCACAGATAGCTTGCTGTTGTTGTCATTGTTACTTTCATTATTGTTTGACATTTCTGGAGTAGGTTCATTGGCAAAATCAAGCAGGGCAGGTTGATCTTTGCTGTTGGTTTTGATAGCCGGTGGAGTTGGAGCTCTTTTACCAACACCATTTTTGTTGTTGGTATCAGACTTGAATAACGAAGCGTTTTTCAAGTTATCAACAGACTTCTTTCGTATTTTTGACACCACCAAGGGGCTAGTAATATCAGGAGATCCTGGATTTGAGACGTACACCTCGGTGGCCACTTCATCACCAACACTTTCCTTGTCAGTTTCCTCTTCTTCAATTGATTGGATCTTGTTGGTGCTGTTGGAGTCTCCAGTACTAATACCATCTAGCGTGTCATTATCGTCACTATAATCCACATCATCAGCAATATTTTCTTCGTCGTCCTCTGGCTCACTATCTTCTTCATAATCTTCATCACTTGGTTCGGAGTCCGTAAAGTATGCTGGATCTGAATATGACAAATTATCAGAAAACACCACGCTCTTGGAACTGCTTTTCTTTCTCAAGCTGCGGTGATGGTGCAACAAATCATGATTGCTGCTGTTATTGCTATGGCTGTTGATATTGTTATTGCTATTAGAGCTACTAGAAGTCAATTTGCTAGCCTTACGGCTTAAGCTAAGCAAACTTTTGCTTTTCTTTTTGTTTTCTTCTTTTGCAATACGCTCCAATTCTTCATTTTTCCAGCAATTTAGTCTAGCGAGTCGTTCGCCAGGAGTCTCCAAACACTCAGCAGGAGCAAAACCAATCTTGCCATCTTTGACTTTTTTGATCAACCACCAATAGCTATCATCGTCATTGAGCAAGATTACTGCATCGTCGTATTCAAGATCACATTGGGAAGGATCAGGACCGCTGAATTCGTAAAGGGCATAAAGACGGCCCGGGTGGAGCTCTTTTGGTGGAGATAATGGCGGATCTTGCAATAAAAGTTCGTTTTCAAAAGGATCTTCATCGTTGTCATCTTCTTCAATGTCATGGACGTAAAGATTATGGTTGTTGTTATTGTATTCTTCGGACATGTCATGAGTATTTTGCAAAGACGGGCTAATGGCATCGTAGCTATTTGCATAACTTTTATCTGAGTTTAATGAGTTAGTACGACGTATTATAACGCTATCATCGGAAAAGGACGAGTTGTTTGTACTTGTTGAGTTGTTTCTCTTTAGCAAAGCGCTATTATTAGTGCTACTGCCGCTGCTGTTGTTGTTATTGTTGTTGGTATTATTAGAGTTGGAGTTTCCGAGAGGATTGCTATTGGAGGGAAATCCATCATCAGATTTGGGGCTAAGCAAGCTTAATAAACTATCGCTATGACTAGATTTTGGCTCATTGTGTTTTGGATTATACGTGTTGTGACTATTATTGTTATGGTTGTTTGAGTTTTTGCTCAAGGAACCAGATCTCCTCAATCCCATGAATGAAGACACCATGGTTAATAATCAATGTAGGGGGATTTCGTTGGGTATGGTGGTATGTATATTTTTGGGTATCTATCGGGGTGAAGAATTGGTGAATTTATGTTTATTCTTTGAGTGAATATAGCTTTAGATCTGCTGGAGTATTTGCCAAGCCGGTGACATTAGAAATGGCTGTTGTAATAGAATGGAAATGCGAGACCTAGTCAGAGATTATTGATATTTCTGGTACAGATCAGCTAGGATGAGAAAAACGAAACGAGACGAAATCGAAACACGGCAAGAGAATGTTGGAGGTGGATGTGTTTGCTGGACGGTATTGGAGGTAGTTGATAAGAGATCGGTTTGCCTCTTGAAGGTGTGTGTGTGTGTGTTTGTTTGTTTGTTTGTTTGTATGGTATGGGTTGTGATGATTATGTTCAGGTGTTGTAGAGTTGTATACGGTTGTGGCCTATCTAGCTAAGCGCCAAAAGGAATACGTTGCGAATTGCTGCTGCTGTTTCCTTTTTTTTTTTTTTTTTTTTTTTTTTTTTTGCTTGACTTTTTCTCGTGGATTTTTCGCAGTGTCAGTCGCGCTGCTCCTGTGCGTAAACGGGCCTTTTCACAACTCACTGGATTTCCTTTACACAGCTTTCTTTACAACCAGTACCAAAGCTACTACAGCGAATATTACCACGCCTACAATGCTGCTGATCTGAACACCAGCTCAAACAACATTTAGCTTGAGTTAAATCTACTTTAGGTCTATCAAAAACCATAGACAACGTAGCGCCAACAGGCCACTAGCAATCACCGTCCACCACCATGGGATCTCGTCTATGCTGTGCTGTGCTGTGCCATACATAGTACGGACGCTGCATTCTACGGGGTGTGTGCTCCACAGGGGGTATTTTCCACTGCTACATAATAATGTACACACTGAAGAAGACGTATAGAACAAAACACCACACGGTAGACAATAGAGTACCGCTTCAATCACAGGATAATCTGCTGAAACGGCTGGGAATTTTTCCTGGGGCTGTTTGGGTACTCTATAGAGTACATGGTGTCTGGTGTCTGGTGTCCATCTTTTTTCTCTAATGTTGCCTATACTGGATAAGATAGACAAGGCAGGGATGGGATATATATATTGCTGTAAGGGCGCCAGCGCAGTGGGAAAAAAGAAGGGGTCGCGGAGCATGCTGCTGCTGCTGCTGCTGCTGCTGTATACACGTCTCAAACGTGGCGGTCCTTTGATGTTTATTCAAAATTGCTGAATTGAATTGAACTCTACAGTACTTTGGCCTCTTCTTACTGTGGTTGGTTTACCAAAGTATTGTGCAAAACTTTAATGCGATAAAGTATCAACTACTTTACTGCATTCGTTATAGTTATATGTTATTGGCTGCGGACTCTATCCCTATCCGCAAAACAAATTTCTCGCTCCGAGTCCTCCTCGAGTAGAGATAGCATAGCAGCAAATCATAATTTTTAGTCGAGTGGACTGTCTGCCAATCAATAATGGTTAGCTGATCAGCCAATTGCAGCTCCCGCCTGCCTGCCTGCCTGCTAAATGGCAACGGTACGTGCCGCTAATTGCAAACCTGAAACTTTTTGTGAAACCTTGTGAAACTTTCTGTCCGTAATTGATTGTCAGTTTTCGCTTTGCTGATCGGTGTTTTACGGGGCCGTGCGCTTATTACTACGGGCGCGCGCCGGTACATGCTTGGCCGCCCTACACCAAAGTGATATTGGCAGCTTAACTACGTTGACTATGCTCGCCCAAGCCAGCAAAGAAAACATGCTCCTTGGTAACTGTTTTTGTTTTGATTTTGGTTTGCATTTTGTTGTGCAGTAACGTCGCAAATATACGTCTGTATATAAACAAAACAAAAAAAAAAAAAAAAAAAAGAAAGAAAAGACGCTGGTCAGTCGTCACTTTTCCAAGAAACAACTTTGAACGTGGTCAATGTGAGTATTTTGTTAGCTTTACTATTTTGATGTGTACTCACTTGATGAATATGCATAGTTTCCAACATGCCCATACAAACATTGGGCTCTTTGCTCATGACCAAATTCCATACGCATGTCTACAAAGAGTGTGATTCTACTCTATGATTCTACTCTTTTTTTTTTTTTGTTTTTTCAACAAATCATAGTGTATTTTCAAACTAAACCAAATTACGCCTCACAACTTTACTTTGTTGAATTGTGGTGACACCAAAGGCAATGAAGCCCTGTGGTACAAGTCCGTAGCATCACCAAAATTCGAGCATCTTTTCTTCAAGTTTTCCAAATCAACATAGCTTTCATTCAACTCGCTCAACTTAGTGATCCCAATATTCCGCATAGTCGCCACCATTTCGTCCTTCAACAATTCAATGGCCCTCACCAACCCTGCCTCTCCATAAGTGGCCACGGGGTACAATAGTCCTCTGCCCAAGCCCACGGCCTTAGCGCCCAAACATAATGCTTTAACCACATCTGTGCCTCTTCGAATACCGCCATCGACAAACACATTGATCTTCTTGTGGAGCCCCAACTTGTTTATGTCGGCGAGTAGCTCAATTGGCGCTTTGGAGAAATCAACTTGTCTTCCCCCGTGATTCGATAGCACAATGCCGTCCATTCCGTTATCGATGGCAAGCTGTACATCAGCAACAGACTGGATTCCCTTAATGACAAACGGCATCGATGTGATGGTCTTCAAATGGCGCATACGGGCCCAGGTTAACCAAGTCACTGCTCTGCGGCCCAACCTTCCAGAACTGGAGTCGCCGTCCTTGTACTCTTGGTCGTCGTGCTGGATCAACATTAAGGACTCAAGCTCCTTCTTGGAGAGCTGCTTTTTGCCATTCTGTTTGGATAGCTTGACTCTGCGCTCCTCGAGCTTGACAAGGTGGTTGATGATGGTTTTTGTTCTCTTATCCTTCTCACGGTTGCCGCCCCAGACATTGTCCACGGTGATGAAAATGCCTTTGCCCCCAGATTTTTCCACTTTGCGAATGAGCTCTTCGTTAAGCCCGTCATGCTTACTGAGGTATAGCTGGTACCAGAAGGGGGCCTTCTTTGCCTCCGAGCTTCCGTTGTTTTTGCCGCTGGTATACTCATTCATGATATCGTCAAAGGGAAAAGAAGACAAGCATGGCACCATTTGGAGCACCCCAGTCCTCAAGCAGCCTCTAGCGAAAATCTTCTCCCCTTCCGGATGGGCATACTTTTGCATCGCGGTGGCAGAAACGTAAAACGGAACACTTGTCTTTGACCCCAAGAGCGTAGCCGAGATGTCGCACTCAGTAACGTCCACAAGCACCCTGGGGTTGAAAAAAATTCGTTTATATGCGTAATGGTTTTCTCTTGTGGAGATTTCATCATCCACGCCACTAGAGTAGTAGTTTCTAGCAATTGGCTCCAACGTCCGGTTGGCAACGTACTCAAAGTCATACAAATTCATCAAATGGTCCAACGGCGGCTTGTTCTTGAGGGCTAGTAATCTTTCTGGCTCGTACTTGTTGATCACAGACTCCTCCTGTTCTGATTCTTGCTGGGCCTTGGCCTTTGCCGCATCAGCAGCGGCAGCAGCAGCGGTTGCTTCGAGCTGGCCCACTACGGAGATGGACTCGTCGTAGATGTAAGATTGCAAAATGTCTAATGCGTGGAATTTGTCAAACTGGGCAGAAGCATCTTTGCCTGCTAACCTGGAGATGATTTTGGCGCCCCCGGGGTGTTTGCCGAGGAAATTGGTGACGTTATAGACTTTGCCATGGAGCACTATCCAGCAGTCTTTGGTTGTGTTGTGTTGGGCCACTTGGTCAATGGAAACTGTAGCTGTGGCTGTAGCTGCTGCGGCTGCGGCTGCGGCTGACATGATTTTTGTGTGGTGGTGGTGGTGTGAGAATCCTGTCGCGAGTACTTGGAAAAGCAAAAAATAAGAATGTAAAGTTACAGTAGCAGTGGACAACAACAGTATAGCAAAGTCAGCCCTCTCTTGATGTAGAGCGATTGGATGTGGGAAAGCTGGCAAACCAGGACGCAGACACTACACAAAGGAAAACACTGCTGACTTATATAGCCATCCTGATACGCCCAGCAATGTTTACTGTACTAGCCTGCCTGTCTGCATCCCACCATGCCACACTGATCTGCCAATAATAACTACTAGACTTGCTTGCAATAGCATGGGCATCATACATAGATAGCATACAGCAGAGAGATAGTCTTCGGGGCAGGCTATAGCCTATAGGCTACCGCTACCGCTGCCGCCGCCATCGCGTGCGCCATGGCGCGTGTCGAAGTGAGTGTGCGAGCGCTTGTAAAGCTGGTCAAAGTTGCAATATATGAACAAGTTGGTTGGTTTGGTTTGGTTTGGCTTGGTTTATCAGTAGTAGCAGCAGCAGCAGCAGCAGAATTGAAACGCTCTCAACATGACTGTGATAACCTCAGTGAGACAACCAAGCGGGAGTTGTGTGTGGACTCATATGACATGGCACGATGCGGAGGTGCCTTCGATTTTGTCCTTTTCTCCACACTTTCTGCTCTCTCGGGCGAGAGTGGCTAAGCGCACAGCAGCGGCTGGTGCACAGGCATGTATGTGGGTTACCCTCTGTACCAACATGACTAAGCGCTTAGTAATCAAGAAAAATCGCCGCCGGGGGTGTCTGGCGTTTTTCTGCTGTCGCTGCTGTCGCTGCGTTTATATGAGTGAACAACGAGCTTGCGTAACCGCCATGGCCAAAACCGCATTCTGAAGCGCCGTATAATAATATAATAAGCCCTTTGTTTTTTTTTCTTGTTTTTGTTTTTTTTTGGCAAACCGCTAGAGTAGGTCGTTGCGGTTCCCTGCTATTCCTCGCCCAAATAATTGGTTCACTGCCATTCTAGTTGCTGGCTGTTCCCAGACTCTGCAAAACATCCCGCCCGCTGTTGTGCTGTCTTCAAGCACCCCACCCGCACCGCACCGCCAGTTTTTTTTTTTTTTTTTTTTCTTTCCTGCTTGTTTTTCCAGAACAAACTGTCTGTCGGCGCTTACCGGCTCCTGCCCCTTTCGTCATTCACAACGCCAATCGTGTTTATCAAATAAGCTTACGATTTGCTTCTGTTGTTCGATATCACTAATATCGCTAAAACACAAATAGGACCAGCAGAATCCTTAGTCTTTTGCTAGTTTTCTATTAGGTACATCTCCACCACATCTGCTTCTGCTTCTGCTTCTGCTGCTGCTGCTGCTTTCCACTCACTCACTCGGCGTTCATGGTACGGTAACACCAGTAATCCCAGATTTCCCGATCTCTGCTCAGCGAACGTTAGATAATACCCCCGTTGAACGGACTGTCTCCCCGAGCCAATACAACACTTAATCTGAAGTTTTTAAGATATCTTGGCTTTTTCTGGACCAAGAATCAGTAGATACAGTTCCAGCAATAGTTGTATACAAAGCGCCGCTTCACCACGTTGTTTGGTGGCGTTTTCGAGTGCTGCTGCTTTTTTTTTTTTTTTTTTTTTTTATGTATTGTTCTTTTTATCTTTTTAAATCCGTTTTTCTTGTGTTTCTTTTTCCTGCTCTAATTTTTTTTTTTTTTTTTTTTTTTTTTTTTATTTTTCCTAGTTTTTAGTTTTCTTTTTTATTTTTTTTTTTTTCCTGTTTCACTGTCCAAAGTCACCGCCAAAAAATCCAAAGCCCACCTAGGCGCTTGCCTATAGAATTCGCATCAGATACTTTTATCGCTTCAGCTTATTTATAAACAAAAAAGTGCCTAGCGCTTAGTACCATTCGCGATATATCCCATACTTTAATAATAAAATAATAATAATAATAATACCTCCGCCATGTCTCCCCACAGTCATGGCTTTCTCGCAGACTCCACCACTATCAACATCAGCACCAGCACCGCTAGTTCATCTCCAATATCATCAGTCAACGCCCTACTCAACTTAACCACCACGATGGCCACTGAGCTCAGTCTGTATGGGGAAAACTACAAGCTGGTGCCCGAATCTCCTCTTGACCGATTGTCCGAACAAAGATCCCAAACTCTTAGATATGTTGCCATTGCCTCTTCAGTGGTGCTGATTACCGCTGGCTTGGTGGGCTTCTACATGCTAGGTGCCATTGACGCTAGGCGTAGAGTATTCCGTCACCAGCTAATCTTCTTTCTTATTGGCTATGATTTCCTTAAAGCAGTAACCCTTTTATTCTATCCAGCTAGAGTGGCCCTTGTCAAATTGGCTTACTATAACGATAATTTTTGTGACATTGTTGGGTTTTTCACCGCCATGGCTATCGAAGGGGCTGATATTGCCATTTTTGCATTCGCAATTCATACCGCTTTGTTGATTTTCACTCCCAATCGCAAATACAAGAATGGAGATAAAGTGGAAGGCGGACTTTTTCCCTTTCGTTTTTACGTTTGGATCATAAGTTTACTTGTGCCCGTTGTTTTTGCCTCGTTGGCTTTTGTCAATAACGTCGGATATCAGCCATTGACTAGTTGGTGCTATTTGCCGGAACGGCCTAAATGGTACCGGCTAGTGTTGAGTTGGGTGCCACGGTATGTAATTGTGGTGACAATTATTATCATTTACATTGCCATTTATGTTCATGTGATACGGCAGTTCAATCACATCTTGTACATTCATGAAGAAATCAACAACAAGAAAAGCCATCGGTTGAAATTCGATAAGCATTTTTTCAACAACTTAAAATATCTTACTTTGAAGTTCATGAAGGGCCACAAGTTCACTGAGACATTGATTCAGAAAAAGAAAAACTCCAATATCACTACATCTAGCCATCCTAACTCATCATCAAGCAACACTACTGGCGATTATGAGTCGGTGACTGATATTGAGGAACATTTCGAAAGTAAAGAAGTAACAACTGATAACCTTAATGGTAATAATAACAACAACAACAACAACAACAATGAGAACCATGCCGACAAAAATAACGATTCAAATAAACTTCGCAAAACATTACATGAAGCAACAATGAGCTCGTTTGAGCAGCGTCGTATTCAGATTGAAAAACAAATGAAGTCAATTTTCATTTATCCAATTTCTTACATATTCCTTTGGCTAGCTCCATTTGCCCTCCAGTGTATCCAGTACGATTATGAGTTGAAGCACGGCCCGGTTTACTGGCTTACTGCAATTGCTGCCTTCATGCAGCCATTCAACTGCACTATCGACACAATTGTATTCTTGTACAGAGAAACACCATGGAATTACACAGTGCTTAACGTTACTAAACGTATCAAGCTCAAGCATGGTCATCTTTACGCCAATGATCATTCTGCGCATTATTATGAGAATCACGAACGATGGAGACGATACATGACGTGGCTTCCGTTGTATTATATCCCTGATGATAATTATGATTACTATGATAATGAAAACAATAGCAGCCGGTGGTTTAACGTTGTGAGGCGATTCAGAAACAGAGGTACTAAAAGTTCTATGCAAAACAGTAACAACAACAACGACAGCAATAACAATAACAATAACAATACCAGCCCGGCTACTAATGAGCAAACCCAAAACGACATGCATGCCAAAATATTCAATAATCCTACCCACGATTTTAGCAACATTTTGGGTGACTCGCTCAACGAAAACGAATTCCGTTCATCTGTGCCAAAAGTCACTATACAAAAGCAACAAAAAACGTACAACAAAAAAAACAATACCGCCACTTTTGGAAGGCTCAGTGAAGAAAACCCTACAGATACTTCAGAAAGTAGGAATAATAGTAGCACGCTTGAAAACCCATTTGTTGTTCTTCACTCATCTTCAGAAAGAAGTACCCCTAATCGACAAGTGCGAAACAGTCACAGTAGCAGCGCAACCACTATGGGAGCAGAGCCAGTAACATCACCAGTGGCCCAATCAAATCCAACATTTGCAACCGCCCAAAAACATCCGTTTGAGCCTCATCCACATCAACAACAGCAGCAACGATCAGATACGGTAATTTCTACTTCTGATTTTTACAACATGCCACATCGTGCTTCTTCTTTAATACGCAAAAATAATTCACAGTACCATGGATACGTGAACAATGGCCACAGTAATGTTGATTCAAGAAAATATTCTCATGGGTCACACTCGTCTTCTTCAAGACGCAAGTCATCGTCCTTGTTGAAGAGCTTTTCTAGTAGTACTGCTAGTAGTAGTGCTAGTATTGGCCACAGAGATTCCAACCCTACCAATATTATTTCAGAGCAGCCTGGGTATGAAGGTGCTCTAGCAACCATGAGTGCTAAACAGCAGCAAGATGGTTTTAATATGTCACCACCGGTATTCCCAGCAAAATATAACGGTAGGCAAGCAGATCTCAGTGGTGTTAGTTCAAAATCGCCATCTGGATGGTTATCGTGGTTCAAGAATGGAAACAGCAATAATTATAATGGAAACAATCATGATAATGGTGGTGATGATATGATCAATATCAATCAACCCGAGTGGAAAGATAATGCTGCTGCTGCTGCTGCTGCTGCTGCTGCTGCTGCTGCTGCTGCTGCTGCTGCTGATGCTGCTGCTGCTGATGCTGAACCTTCTTCGTTTTTCGGCAATTACGAGTTGAAAGAAGTTAAATCTAAACCATTTTTGACTTCACATAGCAATGCTCAACAGCAAAGTGCTACTAATATGACAGTTCACACTGCTAGTGAGTCTGTTTCTAAAAATCAAATTGAGGAAGATCCAATCTCTTCATCAGCTTCTCCAGAAGGCTATCATAATCATAATCATACTAACACCATGTCTTCCATCAACACCATCACAAATAAAACCATAACAGACATCAACAATACCAACAATACCGCAGGCCATGGGACCTCATTTACAAGACAGAATTCATTCGCTAAAGCGCTAGCAAATAGTCAACAGCAGCAGCACCAACAACACCAACCATTGACGCGGCCAACGAGTTTGAGTGATGCCCATATTTACCACAATAGCACCGTCAGCAACAGCGGACAACATAACAATAATGTCCATGTTTCTAATAGCAATCCAGTATCTAGATCAGCATCTAGATCAGCATCTAGATCAGCATCTAGACCATCATCTAGATCAGCATCAAGATCAGGATCAACGGGTACATCTCGCCTTTTAAGAAAAACTAACTCATTACTACATCACACAAAAAACACACCAGTGCAAATTAGTAAAACTATTGCTGGGGCAGTTAGCCAAGCAACTACTAATGAACCAGTAGGTGCCGCTAGTGCTGCTGCGTTGGCAAGCGCAAATGCCCATGGTATTCCTGTTAGTGGATTTGGTGAATCTGACGCGGGCCTTAACGAAGGCACTCCTGTTGGTAGCGCCAATGGTAATGTTGATGAGGATGGTGAAAATGATGATGATTCAGAATTGGACTTTTTGGATTTTTTGAAACGCGGCCCACCAGTATGATTTTTTTTTTCTCATGATTATAAGATCCATTGATTGTTAGTACTTTTCTTGAGGGTTGTCATTCGGCAAAATGGCACAATAATCATTTACAAATTGCGGTTTATAACTCATTACCCGCTAATTTCAAAACAACAAGATACCACCTTGTTTGCTTGTTTATCCGCTACTATTCTTTTTCTCATTTACATGTTCATTTATTTATTTATTATTAGATATCTACACTTACAGCTACAGTTGACCTTAGATTCCCAGAAGTTTGTATCATAATCATCAAATCATTAATAACTAATTTTTGTTTCCTTCTTGTCATCTTTGCCCTGTTTTTTTCTTCTTCCGAATACTCAGCAATCGCGCATCACGACATGTCATTTCTTTTTTTTTTTTTTTTTTTTTTTTTTTTTTTTTTTTATTCGTTTAATCTTTGGTTCTTGTTTTGGTTTTAGTACTTTTTTATAAAAAATATCATCACATCACGCCCCCATGTAATTTTTTTTTTTCCTATTTTGTTTCATAATTTTTCTCTAGAACTTATTTGTGCCCTCACTCACTGAAAGCTAGGTTAAATCTATATAATTTGAAACATATATGAATGTTGTTTCTTCCGTTTTGATTCAAATTTGTCATCATTGATTATTGCATTTTGTTCGTTGCGTAAGTAAAGGTTACTAAATTACATAACTGCAAATTTTGAAATTGTTCAAGACTCCGGAAATGTACAATGTCGTATCGTTGATTGTTGAACTCCAGGTATTGCATCATAACGAGTCTGTGGCTTGGGAACTAGCCTGCTTGTAGACAAACTCTTCAGTTTTTTGCAGTGTGGAGAGTGTTGTGTCAAATCCACTCTAACAAACGCAGATACTGGTGCCAATCTCATAGAAACAAATAACTGAGAAATTTGAGATGCGGTTCATAATTGATTAACATTTCTCTCAATTTCAGATCACTGACTTATAGATGTTGAGCTCAGAATTACTCTGGTGTGTATCGTCTACGAACGGTTTTTCTGTGCGATGGCAAACAATAAACCAATTGGTAAGTCAATACATGTTTCAATAGTTTAATAAAGTAAAACTATTTCCTTTATTTTTCTTTTTTTTTTATATGTCAAGGCAATGTGTAATTGGAAATAAGGGACCAATATTTCAATGCTTGATAGTCATGCAAACAGAGTTTGGTGCTCGCAGCATATGGCTCTTCTCCTTTTTCTCAGCAATATTTTGGATGTTCCCTTCAACATATGGCTTGGAATTTGTGGTTGGAGCCATGCTTCCAAACTATATTTAATGGCGACTTCTTTGATACCTGATGCAATTCAAAACTGCAGAGAGACCGCAAACAGTATAAACATATTTTCAGAAAAATATCTACACCACTACACCCAGCTCAACTACAGCCACGACAAGCATATCCGGCAACCTCCATACAAACACTGATCTTGTGTTCATCATCCGGGTGTTCTGAGGTGGCTCGCCATCTAAAAGTAGGTTGTCCTTCGCTCCTCGTCAATTCAATGTGTGCAGCGCGCAAAATACATCCGTCCGAATGCATGTACGATATCGGAAAAAAAAGGTGATAAAAAGCGAAATAAGAAATTTACATAAGACAATTAGGCTCGAGTAGGAATACTACTTCACGATAGATGGTCAGATATACGGTCACCGCTATTACCATCAAACACATAAATGCCTCAGAAATGATCAATTATAACTGGGCTACCTTGGAGTAAGAGTGTTTGTCTGACTGCAATGATTAAAAAATATGACGGCACACATAGACGAAGACGACTGCCGGGCTAGTAGTGTCTGACATATATGCGCAGATCTCGTCTATCGCGATGCCCCTAAGCAAAATTCCTATACTTACACATATGTTGTTTTGACCCGTTTCTTCAACAACCTATGCCATGGCCATGCGTCAGTCAGTGTTATAGGTCAAAGAGGAAACAAACAAGTCCGGCTTTGGTTGTGTTTTCTTGCCTATTTTTGATATCTTCTTTTCGTCACGAAATTTTGACATCTTGTTGATTGATACATGGATGTCAACGTTTGACTCGGTCACTTAGACATTTTTGAACCCTTAACACTATATCAAATCAACAAGCACAACAAACCCAAAGAAAATTATTCACCTTTTACAATACTGAGGAATAGATACACTCGAGAAAACAGTAACTTGCATAACCACAATAATATGGCAGAGCGGGTCCGATTCCAGGACACTGCTGCTATCGCTGATGCCTCAAACCATAATAACCTAGGTTTGAAAGAAAGCATTCTCCAAGAAGTGAGCAAAATTCTTATAGATTTGAAATTAGACATCAAGTACGATAATGAAAATCATGAGAACACCTTCAATGGCAAACTTAAGCTGCTTCAAGAAACAAATACTGAAAACCTAAAACTGTTTGACAGATCGGTGAGCGAAAAGTTAAAGAATTTTAAAAGTCGACTTTTATCGCTCGAGACAAAGCTCAATGAAGATCAAGGCCTCAAAAGTCAACTGGCTGACTGCAGCGTCACCATTTCTAGTGCTTCAGTGAGAGATAGTATTAGCTCTGATAAAAGGATTGTGTCAATAAGCAATGAAAATGGAGAAGAAGTAGAAGTAGAAGCAGAAGCAGAAGAAGTTTACTACGAGTTTGAGCACAGGTTGACATCCTTAGAAGAGCAGTTCGCGTCATTACAAAACCTTTACAACGTGGTTGTGAAAGACAATGTCAAGTTGGACGAAAACATGAAAAGCTTTAAAGTGGAATTGTTAAAACAATCCAACACTCAAGCTGAAACAAAAGTCATGAAACTCAATGACAACTTGAGTAACCAGATATACAGCCAGATTCTGGACTTGTCAGCTAGAGTAGACCTATTGGACGATCGTCTAGGCTCCTTGGAAAACAACTATAATGATTTTGCTTTTACAAATTCTCAAGGAATTCAAGAAAGCCACAGTGAGTTGAATAACAAAGTTGAAGGTTTGAAAAAAATGATTATCAACTCACAACAGCTTTTCAATGAACGAGAAACCTTAAAAACCAAAGAAGTAAAAGACTTCATGATTGAAAAACAACATGCTCTCCTTCAGAAGATTGATCTGCTCAGTGCGATGATAGATGAGTTCAAAGATGTCAATGAGCAGGATAAAGAACAATTGGAGAACTGTCAAAAAGATCTTGAAGCAAAATACAAATCACTTAATAATGAAGTGATAGGTTACAAAAACACCAAGGAAGAAGAACTCATAAAATTGGTCGATTCCAAATTTGAAGCAGAAAGCGAGCGTTGGACAAAACTCTACGAAATGAAGCAACGTATATCCGCAAACACAAATCAAAACACAAATCAAATTGCCAATTTTAATGAAGTTCAACAAGATAGTACGGATAATGTGTCGAGGTCGAGTTCAGTTGCTAGTACAAATACCCAGTATTATGATACCATAGATAATTTTTACGGTGCCAAACAAAAGAATACTGATTTTTCACGCGGCTTGAAACTCATTAATGAACCAATAGCAGCAACCGCAACTTCACCATCGACCAAAACTGAAAGAGAAAGTGTTCATACCACTCCGCAAGCAATTCACATTGAACGCGTCGATGTTTTCAGTGAACCACGCGATGATTCAAGCTCCAGGTCTCATGCTTATCATGAGAACAGCAACAGTGGTAGTAGTGACAGCAAAAACAAAAGTGGGGCCAACACCATAAATTACCATCCGTTGCCAAAGTTGGGGAGACCTGTCAACATTACAAGATCCGGTAATTTTCATGGCTCTCCATTTTTAGCATCCACCATTTCTTTGGTGAAAAGCAATGAAGGGATTCTTAACGCTAGCGACTACCACTTAGATCAACTGCACATTAGTCAACTTGTTAATACATCGTTGCTAGTTTTCAAAAACAGCATTATGGAAGACATCGAGGCCCGTAATTCCAAATTTTTGCAAAAGTTAGAGTTGATTGTCAACCGCGCTGATGCTTTCAGCAGACTTAGCAATAGCGATGGTAGCAGCGGTGACAATGCTCTGAGTAACAATTATGTTGGTTCAGAAAGGTCTTATTTGTCATGGTTACAGACGTTCAAGAGAAGCGGTGCTTCCCAATCTATGCCGAGTTACAGTGATGATAATCATGGTAACGTTAACACACAGAATGAAGGCAGTGAAACAAATATCAGTGCTGGACAAAGCAACAATGATTATATAGAAGTGGACGCTAACAAAAAATCTCTTGCAAGTCATCCCATAAAACTGCAAGATTTCAGTCACAATGATAGTGACACAAATGTAAGTACTGACGCTACCGCAAATGCTTCACATTATGAAATATTCACTAATACTGCTACACCAATCAGTCATGGCGGCGCTATTTATCGCAAAGATAGAGATTCAAAACACGATGATGATGATTTGGAAGAGCATTACAACGATAGCGTTCAGAAAAGCAGGAATAGTGAAGGTCAAAGAGGCTCAACACTTTCGTGTCCAGAGGCATCTACTGCATCATCTAGCGATTCCGAGGATGACTTTATTACTGAGCGTGCCGAAGGAGCTACTCATAACCTCGGTAGTTCAAAGGGGGACGGCGCTTTGGAGGCAAGCGAGCCGAATGACAGAAATTCAAACTTAACTAATGGCTTATTGGAAGAATTTCAGATCAAATCCATTATCACTGAAGGTATAGAACATGTCAAAATTGGAAACAAGCAGTCAAAGAGCGTTTCAGAGACCATTGCTGATAATGATAATGTCCATATTAATGAAAGAGTACTGATAGCTGCTGTAGCTTCTAGTGATTCACTGAAAGAAGTTGAAATAAATGAGAATGTGCCTCTGAGACAGCCATGTTTGACAAAAAATAGCCAGCAAAATACTCTAAATAGCAATATTCGGTCAACCTCGGCGCCCAACTCCCAACTACCCTTCATGGACCATAGCGCAGTGATGGATATTGTCACTGCATTGATGCAGAAACAAACCGTTAGGTTCGAAAACGACTTGAGCCAAAAAATGTCCAAGTTAAACCAGGAATTGAATAAGATGTCTGATACGCTCATCAAACAAGAAAAGTGTCTTGCTGGAATTAAAGAATGGCAAGAACGAGTGAATGGCAAAAACTTTAAAAAGCATGCCAGGGAGTTTAGTCTCGGAAGCGTTGATTGCTACATTGGTGAAAATGAAGAACCTTTTAACTTCAGTGGGCCTCAAAGTAATAGAAACAGCCAAAGTGGCAGCAACCTCAAGTTTTTTACCAACGCTTATGATTTGAAATCTGGGGAAGAAGCTGGTGCTGGCCATGGTGCAGATGCGCAGCAATGCAACGATGAGCTAGATGCAGACAGCAGAGTGCATTCAGATTTTGCTTGTCCACAAAACGAAAAGAGTGAGAAAAATGCTGCGGTGTATACTGAAAGCGATAACTCCAGGGATGGAAACAGTAACGTTGAAGATGTTACGAGGTTTAATAAAAGTGTGTTGACCCGGGCCAGAGATGCAAATCTTGCCGGTGAGTTATCCTCATCCTCATCCTCATCTTCATCTGTCACCGTCTACAATCACACGGGCAGATCTACAAGTAACCATAGGCATATTTTGCTATCAAGAGTCTCGGGAACTTTAAAGGTGACTAAGGATATCAAAAGGAACATGAGTACTGGCGATTTGGGCAAAAGTTCAGAGTTCACTGCGGAGCCATCGTCGAATTACTATGATCCGGGAACCGGTATCGAATCTCGTCCAACAATCGAGGAAATTGGCCCCGGATTAGTTGATAAAGAAGAAACCCATGGCTTTGAGGGAGGATCCCAGATGCCAATTTCAGAACAAGTTCAGGAGCCGCCAGCTTTAGAAGAATCTACCGGTGATGTTCTAGAGCAAATGACTCCTATTGTTGATCCCGTTCTGCAAAGAAGACTAAGTGAGCGAAGTGCAAGAGGCCAAGCACAAATTAGAAAAAGTGCTAGAAACTTATTTGAGGACTTGCAAACCAATATCAAGCCAGAGTTTGCATCGCCTCAGCAAACACAAGAACCGACTTATGCTCAAAATCCAGCATCGTATGCTCGGGAGTCGTTATTTGAGCCACCAAGTGAAACACCATTTGCGCGCTACCATACAACTTCGAGTGGACAAGGACCTGAGCCGCGTCCAAGAGATGAATCATTACCTCCACACGCAATCACAAACAATCGGATTGCGGCGTTAAAAGAAGAAATTAGCTTTTTGGTGTCTCGCATTGCCAACATTGAAAAAAGGCAAGCTGAATCAGAAATTGAATGGAAAACAAGTTTGGCGCATCAAAATAGAAATGGTAGAAAGTTGGCAGAGAATTACATAAGCGAAAAGCTCAAATTGAAAGAAGAGGTAATTATTGACCTAATAAATAACAATAACAGGCATTTGATTGATAAACTGATTCAAGCGCATACTGAATCGCTAAATGACAAAGTTATTGCCAAAAATAAAGAGATCAACGAGCTAAGCCACAAAGTGACTTATTTGGAGGAGTTGCTAACTCAAAGAAACTATTTCAGCGCCGGTGGCCTTAATACTGAAAGTGGTGCTGTTGATGTGTCTGATAGAAAAGGCAAAGAAAAGGAAACACCGGAGACTAACGTCTGGACCCAAAATGTGGAAGCTCGTGATACTAATGTGAGACCTGTCGATGACGATGAAGCTCAATTACAATTTGTGAAGCATCGTGAGACGTTTCTGGGGAGTGCGGATAAACCAAAAGAGAATGTAGCCAGAGAAGGTTCAAACAAAACTGAACAATTAGCTGAAGAATATCTGAATAAAGCACAAAAGCGCAGAGGCTTGACATTTTCCGATAATGAGCTGACAAAATATATTGAAGAATTGGAAAGAAAGCCGTCTCGCCGTCCATCACAGAAGTACGTTGCTGAAAATATCTTAACCCCTAAGCCAGTAATAGCCCCGGAGAAGCAGGAGCGCCCACAATTCTCGCCACCAGGGGTTAAAAAATACTCCACTATTACCCTCGATCAGTTGAGATTGGCAAAAAAAAATAACCTTGACTCCAGTCAAATGGAGTCGAATCTACCATTGAGTAGCGGTATAATGTCCAGCAATGAACTAGGGAAAGACAAATCCCCGCTAAATACTGCTGATATTGGCAAGGGGAAAAAGACATTTGGTAAAAGGGGGTCTAGAGCGTTTAGTTTACTTGGGGGCACGATAAAAAGCACGCTGCAAAAAAGACAGCGTTGATATGTTGCATCCTAGCATCCTAGCATCCTAGCTTTTTAAGTTATACTAAACATCTTCTTCCTTTTTTTACGTTATAAGGTGTATACTATACTCTCTTCTTTGTTTTTCTATTCTAATCTTTTCTGTTTTGTTCCGTTTCTTCGAGTTTTGTTTTGTTTTAGATAGTTTTGTATTTAGTTTTTTGTGTCTTGACTATCATAACCTTCGTTTTCTACAAGCCTCGGTTTTTCATCTCCTGCTTTTCAGTTAGATGGAAAAAATTGAAATGACTTTTCCGCAATATAATATTACCTTTGCGTTGTTCTTGTAGAAAGGACGGGGCATTTCTAAAGGACGGGGCATTTCTACAAGAACAACAGATTTCACAAATGTCACCTTATCGCTTTGTTAATACTCTAAAAAGCCCAGTAATTGCAGAAAGTCGGCTATCTGCACTATAGAGAAACTACATTTTTGCTGTATCTAGGAAACTTGCGTTCTTTCACAATACAAGGCAGGGCACAGCACAATTGTCTATGTTGAATTACTACCTTTTTGCAGGGCTGCCATTGTCGTCAAAAAACACGTAAACTGCAACATGTCCTAAAAGACAAAATCTGCATAAAGACGCACAGCTACAGCAGGGAAGAAAAAGAAAAGAAAAAAAAAACGTAATGGAAAACAATGCAAAACCTTAAACCGACGGAAAAACTAGAAAAAGAAGAAAAAGAAAGAAAAAAAGATTCTTCGAATTCTAGATAGAAAAAAGAAAGAAAGAAGTGAGTGACGCATTTGATAAACCTTATATGATGTCAGTTGCCCCATGAGTTAAGGCTCACTAGGCATTCACCGTCATAATGGTATATAGCAACAGTTGGACAAAAAGACTTTTACTATACGAATACAAGCACTTTCAGAGCGGGGAAGAGCGGGAAGAAGGAATGGTTATGTATATAGATAGTGCATTGTGTTGTCCAGATAGCAGTTATTATTGTCCATAGACAGATAACAGAGTATTTGACTACCCGAAAACGAATAAGAGAAAGAAAGCAAGGGTGGCCAACTATTTTAGTAAAGTATTTTAGTACACGTATGCTTAAACAATTCGAAGCAACGGTTCTTGCTCTTGCTTTCTGAGTACATTTGATTTGACTATTTCTGTTTGGCTGAATCATGCTTATATTATTCGATTTTATCCTGTTTACGGATTGGGTGCACCTTTTGGGACAATCAGCTAAGCACGACTTTCTATGACGAAAGAGAAAAGTAGCAGAAAAAATAAGCAGAAAAAATAAGCAGAACTGGTTTTGGGCAAAAGAAAATGAAAATAATAATAAAAAATAAGAAGAGTTCAGGTCCAGTGTATTGAATTAGTGAGAATGAAAAGCAGAAACGTCATTGATGTGGCGAACCCAGAGTAGTGCTTCAGCTGTGCAGCAGCGTTGCAGTACTGCGGTGCATCAGTACAACCGTGCAGATGCTGCTGCTGTAATAGCTGCATATGATCTGCGCTTGCACAGAATCTTTTTTGAGATCCCGAGAATTCAATCTTGGGCTAAAAGATCAGCGATGATTCAAGTGTTGTGTAGCAGTGGGAAAAGGGCGTTGGCGGGTCTCACAAGCTCATTCATAAAAAATATTCTGTAACAATCAGGTGGCAGCATTAGGCTATCGTGCACGCTTTTCTCGTTTTGAGATCGTTTATCGACTCGTTGGATCAGCAAAATGAGCAAGAAAGTTGAATTCTGTTCTTTTGGGCACTCGCCATTACAGAATGTCTTAGTCTTGACTTGGCCCCCAAGTAACATTAACACTTGTTTATTTCAAGGGTACAGACACTCAAATTAAACAAAAAAGGTTACAATTATATCGAGTTATCAGAAGCGGGGCATCCAGTAGCCGTGTGATGCAAGTATATAAAAAAGATGCAAGTATATAAAAAATAAGGATCTTGGGTGGAACAGTCTGCATTATCTATGCTTCAAGTATAACACAATAGAAAAGAGTACAGTGAAATATTTCTTTATGTCATTAGTTTCAATAATGCGTTTTAAAGTTTTTGATGCTACAGCCGCTGTAGAAGATCATCAAATATAATAGTCTGGCTTGATAATATGACTGAAAGGACACTCAAAAACAAAAACACTTGACCGTATGGATACTTCACATTCTCGTTTATCTATGACTTTAGCTGCAAACTCGCAAAGCGCAACTTTGTAATCCCGCTATAACACACCAGTTTATAGTTTAAACCGCATTGCTTTCTTTTATCCAATAAAATATATAGCTGGATAGATATCGTCTATAATGAGCCGAGACGGCGCTGTCCAGTTTCGGTTCACGCATTCTTTCTTGAGTTTCTGGAGTTGGAGCTGAGTAACGGCAAAATCAAAGGAAAAAATATTGCTTCTACGTTAACTGTTGCTTTATGCTTCGTAGTGTGATTAATGAACATTATGGCAAGAGTCTGGGCTGGCATACGGTACAGTTCTACTTTAGAAAAAAACAAAAAACAAAAAACAAAAAAAAAAAAAAAAGCTATTTTAAGAAACCATGCCGCTTCAATTAGTAACTTTATTTCTAATAAGATTTTTTTACCTTTTTGTTTGGACTTTCACCTGCTTTTCTTTTCGTTTTCTTTTCTCTTTTTGGTTGCGGAGTCCACCTCAATACTTTTCAAGAACAGCATCTGTGTTTATTATAACTCCTTTTCCTATCGTTCTTCTTGTCATCGATATTGTCATAAAGCTGTTTAACTTGGTTCGATCCATTATACCGCCGAGCGCGATTCGCTTTGTCAGTGTCATTTTTGCCCGTTCTAATTTATTTTCTAACTTACTGTGTCCCATTGAAGGCATTTCTTCGCAGATTGGTGTATTTTATTACAAAAAATTGTTACGACTTGTTTCGTCACCATCACCGCAGGCTTAGCATAGGATGCCGTTATCCAAGAATTTACCTGCAATTTCCTCATCCGCGGTCTCTAAGAAAAAGCGAAAGAGGCACAAGAACTCAAAATTTGGTTGCGCTAACTGCAAAAAGAGAAGAATAAAATGTGGTGAAGAGCTCGACTCCTGTTTTAATTGTCTTGATAAAAATTACCGCTGCGGGTTTTTGGACATGTCTCCTCAGGATAGGGCAGCATTTCTTGAGCATAAAAGGGCGCAAAATCAACAGGAGCAACAGGATCAACGGGAGCAGCAGGAACGCGTCCAAGAAGAAGAACAAAATCTGGGTAAAAAGCTAAATTTACCATTAATCACGCTGCTGGGTGGCTATAATCAAAATAATTTTTTCCTAAAAACCACGAGGACGGCCTCTAATCTTAAGAGAAATTGTGCTATTTTCAATTCACATAATAGTGATGGCCATGGTAATATTAGTGACAGAACTATTTTCTCTAGCACTGAGCATACGGTTGTCGCAAACCATACAACATCCACAACAGCCACTGTAGCTGCAGTCATCACAAGCTGTAATACAGACGAAAATGACTTGCCGTTAAGCACTAGTGGCGATTATCTATACAAAGTGGAAAAGCTCAAGCTGCAAAATGGGTCTACCACTACCATCAAACCAGAAAGGGTATCTAAGAACAGTAAACGAAACGAGAAAAAGTTATTCCTTGTCACTGATTTCAACAAAAATTGGCAAAACATTGTCAAACCTAGTGAGATTATATCTTTGAGGCAAGTCTATATCAGTAATAAGCAAAATTTGATGCCTCTTACAGATCACATCTATACGCCAACCAGTTTCAAGCTCATAAAGTACAACGAATTATACAATACTAATGTTGATGATGATTTATGCTATAACTACATTACTCAGGACAAGAATCCTAGGTTCAAAAATCTGGTAAACCTATATGGTGAAGAAGATACTTATAATAGAGATTTTGTATTGAGTTTGTACGAGGCAGTCACTGTGCTTTCTAAAAATCAGCTTCTTTTGTTTTTGTCGGCCTTATCTTATGCTACTGCTACCATATATAATCAAGCTAGCAAAAAATACTTCCACCAGGAGGAGTCGATGACGAACCAGTTAAATTTTAAAACCTTTTTGTTGAAGTACAATCAAAATTGTCGTGAAAAAGTGAATGATATGTCCCAATCCTTGGTTGAAAGGTTGAATACTTTGAAGAAATTGAATGATAGGGATTGCTATTTCACAGTTACTTTAGCAATTTCTCACACTTTGACTTCCGTCAATTCAACTTTGCTACTTAATTGTGATTATAAATATTTCTATGACTCTTTAAATGAATATTTGACCACAGTTTTAGCCAAACCAGTTTATGAAAGTTTTAAATGGAGCATGGATAGAGCTTCTCCCAATGACAAAATTTACAAATACCTTACTTTACTCGACCAAAAAATAACATTTATTCATGTTTACTGTCTACGATGCATCACATCAATTCACATTCCAAATTACAATTTTAATGTACTTATTGAACTATACGATTCTTTCATGGAGTTTGGTGAAATTTTAACGGTCAAGAATGTTAAAGACACAACACTTTTATGGAAACTAAATAATCAGTTCAAAGAATTGAAGAATTATTCAAATGAAGATATCTTCAAAAATACTAGTTTGCTCAGCGATTACGCTGGTAAGGATTTTGTGCTTGATTATAAACCTGAAGAATTGTCCAAAGTTTTGAAAGACTTTTTGCAAATTGTCCCGTCCGAGGTTCCTAATATAGCTTTCACTTACAAATCGCTAACTGTTTTGGAGAGAGTTTTTTATTTATATTGGGTGGCACACATTCGTGTGTTGAACAATATTTTTCATGAAACAAGTTATTTGTTTTTGACTAACTTTTTTGGTAATTTGACCACTTGGGGCAACAACCTTGATGTATTTCAGCTGATCCTCAGAGATATTGAAGTCACTTTCAAATTTACTAATTATCAGCTTTATGACTTTTTGTACCGTAAAGTGGTATATTTGGCTAGATTGATATTTTTTTTTTCCTACAGGACAGCACTTTACTCCAGAAATGTGGAGGTTTTTGAACCATTTCCAAACAATGCCAAGTTTGAAAAACTTAGGTTTAAATCGCGAAAGCTACGCTCGGTCAAAGAGACACAAATTCAGAGCTTTAAAAAAGCTGCGATAAAATTTGAGAATTATCCTGTGAACGATGCTAATTACACACCAGCGAGCATTGATTTGTTTAACCCGGGTCATAATTCAGAGCTTGTAAACCTAAATTTGAAATTTAGCTACAATGCTGCTAATGACTGTCTAGTCCAACAGCTTCAACGTCCATCGAGACAAAATGAGAGTCTTCAACAGCAAGAGAATTCAGAAAACAAGCTAACTAATGCATTAGTGACTATTGAAAAGCCTATGGATGAAAATTTTTATGCAGTGCAAAATTATTTGGAAGGAAAGCAATTGGCAAGGCAGGAAAATTCATCTTTACAATTAGGTGAAGCTTTACCACGTTTTGTTCTACCTTCAAACGGGCATGGTCATATGGGTGCATCTGATGATAATGTCGCAGCTCATGGCTCCTATTGCGTCGCTCGCCATGATTATAACGAGCGTTTCGATTTGGACACCTGTCCGCTAGAGCTACTTAAGTTATCAAAGTATGGCTTGTTACAAAATATTGATTATACACCACGCTATAGTGATTGGAATTTGGTTAGCGGTGAGCCATTTAAGAAAAAAGACTACGATTTTGCTGATTATGAAGAGAAAAAATCAGTTAGACAAAACGACATCATCTTGCAGCATTATGCTGTTGATAGAATGAAAGTGTTAGATTACTTTGATGTAGGAAGAAGCTAGCGTTGTTTTTGAGCATCTATTGTCTATATCGATTTTTTTAAAACCAATTATGTATCTGTATTTGGTTCATGAAGAAATTTTTTTTCTGATTTTTTATTTTTTTATTTTTTGTTGATATTCATTTCATTTTTTTTTTATTTTATTTTTAATGTTTGGTTTTTCTTCTTTTTTTTTTTCCTTTTTCTTTTGTGTTTTCAGTGTATTCTTTTTCTTGTGTAATTAGAGTGACAATGTTTTTCTAATTGCCAAGTATAATGTTTTGGGCGAATTTGTTTTCAGAAAATGGATAGTTAGGTTTTTTTATAGACAAATAGGTTAAATAGCCCTATCAGGGTTCAACGAAGGACTATTTGTTTCTCTCACGGTATGAATGATTGGTAACAACATTTGCAAATTAACAACTTAAGTTAATGTAATGACAACTGTAAAATATCAGGCTACTGCATTTTCCAATTGATCAACTTCATTAAGTGAATGCGGAATCGGAACAGTTTCCCACTTATTCTTATGGCTTGTGTAGTTCGGCATCGACTGCGGGAAAATAGGATGAAGCGGTAGGTTGCAGAAAGCAAAAGAAAAAAAGGAAAAAACTTACTTATGCCAGACGCAAGCTCAAGAAAAAAACGATCGTTCTGCTTACTGTGTGCTCACGCATATATTCCTAGCGTTGATGCTCTTGCATGTACAGCACGCAAGCAACCAAAAATAATGATTTCAAAGGGTAAGGATGTTGGCCGTTAATTGATTTGCAGCACAGCAGTCGCCTGTGTTACTGTACAAGTACAAGAACAGCTGGGTGTATACAATTTTTAATGAAATGGAAGGGGCCAGGGGCAAAATACCAAAGATTGGCCCCAAAAGATAGTTTTATAAGATGTACAGAGAGTCCAACACAACAGTGCAGAGTAGCGATGTGGTTCTCGTGTAACTTAATATTAACTATTATACGCTATTGCAAGAAATTTTTGACAATTACGTATTTTTTATCACTAGTTCGGATATTCGTTGTTTTTCTGTTGTAAATTTTGAAGCTTCAATTTGGCATCAATTTCGAAGTTTTTTAGAAGGAAGATCAACAAACAACTTGTACTTTATATGTTTTCTTTGTTTTTTTCCCTCTATCTATACGGCACACTGCAAAAAAATTTTCAAAAATATAGAAGGAGGCGAAGGAGAGCATTCCAATGCTATTTTCTGCGTCTATCGCAGATGAGAGAGACATTTAGCTGACAATTTAGGTGCGCAATAGTAGCTGCGATCTCAACGCTGACTGCACTAGCGCACTGGAGAAGCTAAAAGTCTAAGTAATGCTGGTCAATGTTATGTAATGTAAGGTTCTGTAAGGTCATGCTAAGTAATGTTAAACGATGCTTGATAGTATATTAAAAAGACCCACCAAAGATGGTATAAAACATCAAATGAGGTGATTTATTCGGAGAACAGGAACAGAAACAAAACACAACAGTTCATCGCTTATACGTTACATCTTTTTTTTAAAAATTTTTCTATTTTAAAAATTTTTGACTCAAGCTTCGTTTTTTTGTTCAGAATAGCTATTATTCAACATTATTTCCTAAAACCACAAAAAATTGGTCTTTTCTGCGAACATGCATGTTGCTTGAAACTCCAGCAAATTGCTCCCCTGGATATAAACCTGATAATAGCGTGACTTGTAAACCACTGCCATATACCGCGAATTTTACAATTAGCAGCTAACAATTTTGCTATAGCTTGCTACTCTAACTATAAAAACTTGATCATGGAGGATCTCAGTATAAAAGAGTAAAACACCACAATATTTGGCAGAAATTTTATTTTTTTAATATCGTAACTTTTTCACGTCGAAATGGAAAACTAATCTGACATATACTTTTTAAACATTTTTACCGACAAAAAGCTGTTTTTTATTTAATAGTGTCTTAGTTTTATCTAGCTTTTTTGGTACACATGATACTAATGAATTCTCTATGACTGCTAATATAAATTTGCAAGTTTTTCTCGTCTGGATTGAGTCGAAAAAAAAAAAGTCGGTCTATACTGAAATTTTCGAAAGCGGTGGTATTATCTTTCGCATATGTACCAAATGTACTATATTGCTTTCTCAAAGCAAATATAACAAGCTATTAGCCTTGATATTGTCAGAATATTTTGTAAAATGGTCATCTATTATAATACAGAAATACGGATTAGCTTCTCGAGATTATGCTAGTGGCTTTCTTTATGGAGTATAGCTAAACGATAGAGAGAACTTTTATCAAAATCCAGTTTTCAATGAGGTGACATTTATATATTTCTCTTAGTTAATTTAAATTGTATATTTTGATTTTCACAATAATTTACATTATCTAGGACACAGGCTTTAGCAGATATCGCAACACAAATCGCGCTTTTTGTTATGCGTAGTTTTAAGATTTGGTGAACTGCAACTTGCAATGCAACCTGAACAGATACAGTTAAATACAAAACAACGTTTGAAAAAAATAGTTGTAAAACCGAAACACTGTTATTATATATATTTCAACTTGTTCTGTTATCCATTCATCGCGCAGATTGGTATAGTGTTTTCTTTCGGAGGCCTTTGATCATTGATGCTATTAAGGACTGAGGAAGGTGTAACTGCTGGTTGAACCATTATACGGAGATGATTGGAGATTAATCGGGATCTGCAAATTGAAGTTATGTACCGTGCTAATATGTGGAGTCATCACTTATATAATTATGAAAGAAGAACATATATTTAGCTGGGTGTGTATTCAGTGCAACCGTTTTGTCTCAACGTGATATTAACATGTAATTATGGAGAGCTTATGTGTACCCAGTTAATCTAGCACAATTCTAAAATATATAATTACTCACTAAGCCTTCTCTTTTACTGACGTTCAAAGTGTTCTATCAACGATTTTGACTCAAATTGTATAGTAGAATGTATTTGTAGAATGTATTTGTAGAATGTAGTTGTAGAAGGTATTTGTAGAGTGTATACAGTATTTCTACAAAAAATCAAAAATTGCATTCAGCACATACGCAGCAGCTCAGCTTTTTTGAGCTTAAAAGATAATAGCATCAAATATTGAAAATATAATTATATGCAAATTGGTACAAATGAGATGGCATACAAAATAGCAACGTTGATACTAAAACAAACAACAACGTATGAATATGAACGTACATTCCCCTTTTGAACGAAACGATTTTGTCATTATTCGAATTTTTAGTGAAGCGAAAAAAAAAAAAAAAAAAAAAAAAAAAACACAAAAAAAGAAACGCGAGAGATTTATGATAAGAAGAGACTGTCATTAAACAGTCATACTTAACAACAATAAAAAGCACAGTGAATACTACTATTGTAGGCAAGAGTGCTTACTTATTTTATTTTAGCGGGTTTCCCGAAAAGTGCAGAAACGTACCAAAAATAGTAGGAAAAGGAGAACATGTAAGACATGGAAAAAACGGCGCCGCAAAAAATTTATTAGGACGCATGCCTTATTCAAAATGAACCATAAAAAAAAAACTATTGGGAGAATATTTTTGGTAACCATAGCAAATACGCGTCTTTGTGGGTGGTTACGAAGTAGCAATTCTCCTTTTCAGGTGCTTTAAACATGATCAGATAATTTGAAAGATGTGTGCTCTACACCGTCTACCCTCTTTTGTTCGAAGTTACTCATAAAAAGAAATTTTTTACTCTTCAAGAAAATAAAACTTAAGAAAAACAGTTTAAATACGGATTAAAAGATGGCGAAGTAGTGGGAAATCAAAGACACTCATGGCTGATAATGTAATTTTTAGAAAAGCCACAGTACAGTATTAAACTGTTTGTATATCTTTATTTTCTATTTTTACACTATATCCAAGCCCAAAATGCCAGTAGGAAATACCAGATATCTGTTTTATTGTCCCTAGTGGTTTCCAACAATGAAATAACCCCGCCTTTCCTGTGCAACTGTCAATACGGGTGTGTTCATTTGGCAGACAAAAAGACACAATCAACGAGTCAAAAACGTGCCGAATTAACGTATCTATGCATCAGTTACAGTGCCTCACGCTATAACCGCATGCTCCAGCGTTTCCCGACAGTCTAGATTGCGCCTTTTTCGCTGATTTTTGTGCCACGGATGTTTTTGGGCCATCATGGAAAAGCGCGTTTATGCTTTGGATGAAATCTAGGCCTCCATCATGAAAGACTAGTTCTCTCAAATCGAAAACAGAAGCAGAAAACATCAAGTATAAATAGAGGCAATTGGTACTATCAAAACATCAAGTTGTAAAATATTCCAATAACATCATCAACTCAAATTTTGACTGCCTTTCGTTTGCTATTTATACAATCACCAACAGACATTCATTCGCTTTTAATCAAACCAAACAATTCACAAAAATGTCTAACGTTACAACTGTCACCGCTTCCTCTGTTGTCACCTCTTTCACCACCTATTGCCCACTTTCTACCACCTTCACCATTGGTAATGAAACCATCACAACCTCTGGTTATGTCACTTTAAGCAAAGGTCCATACACTCTTACCTCTGCTTCCGCTTCTGCTTCTGCTTCCGCTTCTAGCAGCAGCTCCAAGAACATCAGTTCCAACTCTACTCTCTCTGCTGCAAATGCTGCTGGTGCTTTGAATGGTGCCGCTGCTGGTGCATCTGTTGTCGGTGCTTTCGCTTTGGCTGCTTTCTTGTTGTAAGCCAACATTGCTTTAGCGTTTTGTTAATAACATTTTTTCTTCTTGGCTCATTTTTTGAATAGTCTTTTTCTTCGACGGTCATTGATTTGATCACTCGCGTAATATTTCAAGCATTTGTTTAGAATTATTACTATATTTTGTTATTTGGTTGGTTTTCTTACACTCTTTTTAGTTCGCTTTTATGGTGTTCGGTTCGTTTGCATTTTTTCTTAATATATATTCCTGCGGGACTTAATTTCGTTATCATAACCTAACAACTGTATTACAAATTAATCGCCTTTTTAGAAATTTTCTTTTTTAAAACTGTCATTTATTAACAACTAATTCCAAAAACCACTAGGCTTCTAAATACGCACTAATTTCAAATTAAACCAAAACTTTCATTCAAAAAACACGGCTCATCTAGTTTCTGTCGCCTTGGTCGTTAAGGTTGGTAAAACGCAAGTATGGCTTAAGGGTCTTAATATTACCGAACTTAGCTTTGGCATCGGCATCGTTAACCGTTGGTGGGATAATAACATCCTGACCTGGAGCCCAGTCAATTGGAGTAACAACACCATATTTATCAGTGGTTTGCAAAGCATCAATTACTCTCAAAACTTCAAGAGTGTTTCTACCAACAGAACTTGGATAAGTAAGAGACAATCTAACTTTCTTGCTTGGATCAATGATATACACAGATCTGATTGTTTGGACAATGCCATTGTTAAGGTTCTTGAAACCTTCCTCATCAACCATGTCGTACAAAAATGCAACTTCTCTGTCGGTATCAGCAATAATTGGGAAAGAAAACTTGGTTTGTCCTGGAGTAGCAACTTCTTCAATGTCAGCAACCCATTTCTTGTGGTTGTCAAGGTCTTGGGCAGATAAACCTATCAACTTGACACCTCTCTTGTCAAATTCTGGTTTCAAAGAAGAGAATGCACCCAATTCAGTGGTGCAAACTGGGGTAAAGTCTTTTGGATGGGAGAACAACACAGCCCAAGAGTTGTTGATGTAATCATGGAAGTCAATTTTACCTTCAGTGGTCACAGCTTGGAAGTTAGGAGCAGTAGAATTGATACGAAGTCTTGGTTGCTTGGTGAAATCGAATTGTTTCAATCCTCTGGTGAATTGCTGGTATTGAAATCTTTTAGTTGCGGCAGCGCCGGCTGGAGCTAAAGAGGAGCGAAATAAGTATTGAAAAGACATTTTTGGGTAGCTATTGGAATCAATTGAGTTAATTTCGGTTAAGGAAACAGGCGGAAAGGGATAGAAAGAGTGTTTAGGGAGAGAGAAGAGCAGCGGAGACTGGCTTGCTTATATATACAAGACTCGCCCTTTCTGAATTCTGGCGGATTTTGCTTCTCGTAATCTCACATGATCGGTCAAGTGCCGATGATCTTTCTTTCCATACACAAAAACCAATCATCATCTCCGAGGCACTAATACGAATACAAAACCAGATTTCGGCGTTTGCAATCAAAGCAACTCTTTTGCAAACATGTAATTACCTGATTAATGGTTAAGCTATCAAAAAGATAAATAAAATAAGACAAAACAGGAACTATAATATTCCATCATGTCTAATGCTCGCTTCCCTGAAACCCAAACGGCAGACGGAAATATCGGGCTTTCTCAATTGTGTGCCAAAGTGGGAAATAATGACAAGTTAGTATCATTTAACCAAATGATAACATTAAATTTTATGTAAAAAGTGCTTCCCCTAACTCCCGGCCGTAATTTCGGGCCTTTGAAATAGACCAGTGGATGATTCATCGGCAAATATAAATGTCTTTGTGCGCTGTCGTCCACGGAATGCCCAAGAGATTGACTCAAAATCTACCGTGGTTATTGGGACCACCGGTCATTTGGGCAAAGAAGTTATTGTCAAACCTTCACAAAGAACCTATTACTTTAATAGAGTTTTTGGCCCAGAAAGTGACCAAGAAATGGTTTTCAATGGGACTACCGCAAAATTAGTTGATGATACTCTTGATGGCTATAACTGCACTGTTTTTGCATATGGGCAAACGAACACAGGTAAGACCCACACAATAACAGGCGAATGCTCTTTAGGTCAAGACTGTGACAGCGATGAAATCAATAAGAATCATCTCAACATTAAGGCTGGTATTATTCCGCGAGCATTGGTTCGCTTATTTCAAAGTATAGAGAAGCTAGATTTTAAAGATTATGCTATTAAGGTATCTTTTGTTGAATTATACAAAGAAGAATTAAAGGACTTACTTGAAGAAAGGCTTGGACATAGCGGATTTGATAGCAAAAGTAGTAATAGGTTAAAAATTTTTGACGATAAGATGAAGAAAGCAACAGTGCTTCATGGTCTCAATGAAGTATATGTTACCTCGGCTGCCGAGGCTATGAAACTTTTAGACAAGGGACTTGTCAAACGACAAGTTGCCTCTAACTCCACCAACGAATTTTCCTCGAGATCCCATACAATATTCACAATTAGCACTTATGTTAAGCAGAAAACTGATGTGTCTGGTGAAGAAGATCAGCTACTCAAAGTTGGTAAATTGAACTTGGTAGACTTGGCTGGTTCGGAAAATTTGACTAATGCAAAATTTGACAGTAATAGAAATCGAGAAACAAAAATGATTAATACCAGCTTACTTACTTTGGGAAGAGTGATCAATGCACTTGTTGAAAAAGCATCCCATGTTCCATATCGGGAGTCTAAATTGACGAGATTATTGCAAGATTCTCTTGGTGGAGCAACAAAGACCTGTATTATTGCTACAATTTCCCCAACAAAAACTAATTTAGAAGAAACAGTAAGTACTTTAGAATATGCAAATAGAGCCAAATCGATAAAAAACAAACCAATTTTGAACAAGAAAATTGCAAAATCAGAGCTTATGCAAGACTATACCAAGAAAATGAATGCATTACAAGCTGATCTAGAAGCGACGCGCAGCAAAAACGGTGTTTATGTTGAAACAGATCGTTATGATCAGCTTCTGAAGGAGAACGAGAGTCACAAAGATACAATTGAAGAGCAAAAGCTGAGGATTGATTATTTGGAGAATTCAACAGAAGAGGTGAAAAGCAAATACGATGATGAAATTAATTATCAAAAAGATAAACTTGTTCAGCAACAAGAAACGATAAAGGCACTGGAGAAAAAAAATAAAGAACTCGCAGAGGAACAAGAAAGCACGAAAAAACAATTAGCCATTGAAAACAAATTACGGCTTGTTCATGAAGCAGATAGTGTACGATTTTCAAGGATCATAGCTGATTTGACAGGAAAGTGCCATGAAATCTCATCCGACAAGCATGCTATATTGGAGATTTTGAAACTCAAAAATGATCTCCTGAAAGAAAGTGCTAAGCTCATAATCAATATTAAAGCCAAGATAGCTGATAACTTGAACAGAGGTATTAGAAACGAGATTGACAATCACTCAAATAAGCTCAACAAAGCCTCCAAGGAGATGCTTATTGGTAAAGGTTGCGAATTGCTTCTTGCCAATAACAAAAATTTCGAGTCTTTGACCACCAAGAGCTCAAAAGAAGTTGAACAGTTTGTTAAAAAGCTTAATGAAAAGACTGCGGGAGCTTTAAGAAGCTTTTCGGTGCAAAATGGAAGCCTCGCAAACAGTATAGTTGTATTCGACAGTAAATTCCAGCAGGATATATCTGAAATTGGCGGACTTATTGGAAAAATAGAGGATTTTGAGCAATCACTTAAGGAAAGAAACCATCAGTTGCAGACGGAAACGCTATTGAATATTGAAAAATTGACAAAGAACTATGAAACAACCACACAAGAGTTGCAATTAAAAATTAACGACCAAAATTCTATTATCAAAAATCTCCGGGCCCAACTAAGAGATCACAGTGAAGACTATAAAAAATTATCAGCAACAACACGCGAGGACTTGAAAGTTTTGTTGGAGAGCTTGGGAGCTGAGGTCCGATCTGAAGAAGACAAGATGATTCAGGTTGTCATAAATACAATTCAGGCATACAGTAAGAGCCGAAGCCTTTGCCATGATAAGTTCACCCATGAATTACAGATCAAATTAAAAAATTTTGATGGTAAGATTGCAGAAAATATGAAAGACTCCACAAACAGCGTACAGAAAGTCGCCTCTAGTAGCGAGCTTATACACGAAGCAGTCAAAAGATTTGAAGCCATTAACGTTAAAACAAAAGAAGAGGTTATTGGTTCTTCCAAAGAAGGTTTTGAATACGTAGCAGTTCAAAATCAAGATAAGGTACAAAATGCTTTGATTTCCTATACAAAAAATATTAATGAAGGTAAAATTAATGTCGCTGATGAATTTACAAAGCAATTTAATATGATTGTTGGTGGTTACAATAATCTTGCTGTCAATATCGGTGAAGAGCAACAAAAGGATTCTACGGTTATTCTATCACACTACAATAGTTTTATGGATCTCTTTGAGGAAATTTATGAAAAAGCTGCTACGGGATTGATTGAAGAAGTTATAAAACCATACGTGGGAATTGTTGAAAATGCGGATCAAACCTTTGTGACTGAAACTCAGAGTGCTTTGAAAAGGCTATTTCGCCTTGTGGAACATCTCAAGACAGTGCAAATTAGTGACGATGATTTTTTAAAACAAAATGGCGGGGAACGCAGTGGTAAAATTAGCAATTTTATCAGAAATGGTAGTCCTGGATTTGATGGTTCATATAATGACACAAGAGTGTTACCAGTTAGAAACAGTGAAATTATCACTCAAGAGCTTCTTGCCAGCGAAGCGTTTGGTCAGGACATGAAATTGTACAAACCACTGAATGACGTTACTGGTGAGCAGAAATAATAAGATTTTAGAAAAATCTTCTTATATATTAAATCACAAAGTAAATGAGGACATGATATATATTGATAACTCTTAGATCACCAGTAGAAAGTGTCAAGTAATTGGTGAACACGGAACCGCAAAACTTAACATCCATATGTATGGTATATATATACACATATAATGGATATCACGTGTACACACCTGGAGTTTGTCTTTTTGGTTGTTGATACTTTTCTTTAGTATTCAGGGCCTTACAAATTAGGAAACTAAGTCAGAAAAGGTACCAAAAAGCGTAGCAGAACACTGTGACAGATATCTTTAAGGGTAGGCTGGCGGAAAAGCTAGGAAAGCAGCTCTCCCCCTTATCGTACAGATATCCATACTCTACCGTAATTTTCATTATGGTCCGTCTGCTTTGCTTTGGCTTGTAGCTTTTTTCACTTAATTTTCTGCGCTGAATTGAGCTCGGGCCACAATAGAGCACAACCATAAGAAGCCGAGAACAGTTAACGACAAATCACCCAAAAATGCGAAAAACGCAAGAAACGCAAAAAAAAAAAAAAATTGCCCAAATCGCATCGTGTCACATGACTGTGTCATCGCCAAATTTTTTTTTTTTTATTTTTTTTTTTTTGTCAACCGGACTGACAGAACGAAAAAAAAAAAAAAAAAAAATAAAACAGAAAAAAAAAATTAGACAGCTTCTTTGATGTGTATTGGCTGCGTTGTACGTCTCCTTTCATCCTCTTCCTCATCATCACCAAAACCACTGCACGGCAAAAGATATCGAGATACATTCTAGTGAAATCAACTCTTACTCACTATCGTTGCGAATATTCAAGTGACATTTCGCTTCAAAGTTTTTTTCTCTATTGTCGAGTTCACATTTTGTTGGTGTTATTCTTTTTTCTGCCCTTCAATTAGCAGATAAACCACAAACGAAGGGTTACTATTTGCGAGGAAAGCTCATAGAGAAAACTGCTTAAAAAGGTATGTTTTTTTTATTCTGTTTTTTGAATATTGAAGTTCAACGGAGTCTATTTTCACACGTCAAACAAATAAAAGGGGAAGCTTAAAAGTGATTTTGGCTAGCCAAGTGTCTGAGCGCCCGTTTTGGTAGTTTTTTTACTTACAGGTGGATACTTTTTTTGCTCTTCCTCGTGCTAAGTATACGGCACCCTGTGAGTGGAAGACTCTTCACTCATAATTTTTTATAATACTATAATTATACAGACAAGTCTATTTTCAAAAGTTTTTGATTCTTATGGAGACATGAACTTCATGTATTTCTTTGGTTGAGACAATATTGGAGAAGTTTAAGTGACAGCCAATAACTAACAAGTATATTTTCTAGAAGAAAAATAAGTTTGTACATTTGAAAAAAAAAAAAAAAAAAAAACAGTAACAACAAGATAAGCTTTACGAACCGCAAGGAGGATTACCATTGAAAAGTCTTTAACAAAGGAATTATAAGCAAAATAACACTAATCAATATCAAAAGAACAGTATATTAATTTTGTTTGACTTTATATGACCCACAGCGTTTAGCAATCAACATAACACATCAAGTATCACCATCGCCATGACTTCATATACCCAGAACAACACCCACCATTTTGCAACCAGACGAAACTCAACTTCATCTCCATACACTATCCCTGCCAGACCAAGATCAAATTCTATTACTACTTCACCTTATAATATTCCTGAAAGAGTGCAGTCAAATCATAATAATCAGCCCGTTAACGGTGGCGGATCGCATTCATATAATCCTCGATTTGCTTATAGTCCATTGAACCCATTACCAAACGGAAGTGTCACTAATAATGGCAATAATGTTAACAACACCAACAACAATATAGCGCCAGCAGGCCCTCCACCGCTATCCGGAACTGCTTCTGCCCCACCTCAAGCAACCTCTGTGGCAAATGGACATCCTCATCGTCATAGTTACAGCCATGGAAGTGGCACTCAAAATGGCGCTCATAACAGCTTCAAAAATTCTGACAAAGTACCGCTTTTAAGCAGAGAATTTGTGGTTAGAAGGATTTCTGAAGGCGAAACTGGTAGAGTTAAACAAGAATTGAAATGTGAAGCTTGTGGTAAAGGATATAAACATATTTCTTCATTGGCTAAACATTTATGGGAACATACCGCAGAATGGAACTATACCAAAAAATTACTCATTTCTAAACATCAGCAAGTTCAGCTATTAGAAGCTGCTAGTATATTAGTGAGTATGAATGAGAATGATAAAAAGAAAAATGGTTTGTCGAAGGATGAAAACGAGGACCGTGCTACTCCAAAACCTATTGGTATTGCAACTGCTACCAGCAACAGCGGCTCGGGCGTTACTGGTGCCAGTAATGGACCACTATCGCCAGGTCAAAACTCTAGATTTTTGCAATCGCCACCACAGTATAATGGCAACAATTCATTCAACGGCGCTTCATCATCCAAACAAGCCTTCCCAGCTTCATATTATGGCAATTCATTGAACATGAATATCCATCCACATAGTCACAGAGGTTCCAGCTCAATTCCACCAGAAAGTTACATCAATAATGGTAACAATGTTATTGGAAACAGTGGTCATGGAAACCCGCACGATGAGCTTATGTCACCATCCAAAAGGTTCTCATTCACTAATGGTCAAAGACCATCAGTGGCACAATTAACGCGGCCTGGCAGTGATGCTGCATCTAATGGCGGATTTTTGGATACTCCAGTGAATGCCAACCATTTGCAGCCAGAATATATAAATGCTTACCGAAACGGAAATGAAAATGGTAATGGGTTTTTGAAACATAGCCACCACGATAACAGTAGTAATAACTTGGCGGTTGTGGATGACGATGATGAAGAAGAAGAAGCGGCGGCAGCAGCAGAACAGGAAGAAAAAGCAAAGAAAGCAGCAGCACAAAATGAAAAGCTTGAAAATAATGGTGTTGACAAGAGCGAATTGGGGGATGTCAATGATCATAATAAACACAGCAATGGGAATAGAAGTGAAAGTGCAGAGGAAGAATATGAGGCTGATGAAGGGGTGTTTGGAGAATTGGAATAGTCTTAATTAAAAAAAAAAAAAAAAAAAAAAAAAAAGGAAGAAAAAAGACTTTTGCTTTGCCTAAGCATCATTTAAGTCCGTTCAACTATCGTTTCTTTATCTCTTCTCTCTGACCTTGTATCACTTTATTTCATTTTTTGGCTATACTTTTTTGCTTTTGTTTCATTACTTCTACGGATACGAATACGGATGTTTTCACATACTGTCTTACTGGTTTTTTTTATTCATTTTTCTAATAATTTTTCTTTCACATTAAGTATCATAAAAGCTGCTTTTTTAAACCCTTTTTTATTTGATTTTAATTTTCACTTTCCCTCTTTTTATGTCTTTTTTTTTTTTTTTTTTTTTTGCTTGCCAACAATCTATTTTTAGTTTTAGTCGTTGGGTACCTGCTTTATTTATTTCATCGTGTATCATTAGAAGATTCAATATTTGCTACTAGATATCTGCTTTGTTCTGCCCTAATAATTTTTCAGACTCAGTTCTTGGAGATAACATTTACCAATAATAGAAAACAAGGAAAAACAAAAAAAAAAAATTTCAAAAATTCAAAAATTTTAAAAAAAAATTTCAATACCCACAAAATTTTCAAAAACAAGTGAAAAGTATGTTAAAAAATTGAGGTTTTCCAATCAATATGAGTTTTCCTTTTAATGTTTTATCAAATTTTATTTCTTTTACTTTCTTTTTTTTTAACTTCTTTCTTATCAGTTTTTCATATTGTTATATTTATGTCTAATTATGTGTTCCCAATTTAGCACTTCCAAACTTTTATCATTTAAAATTTTGCCTATCTATCACTTTTTTGTTTTGTTTTGTTTTGTTTTCGTGTTTTTCTCTTTTGAGTAGTTCTTTTTGCTTATTTTTTTTCTCTCAGATCCTTTTTTCAGTATTTTTCTAGTATTTTTTTCTCGAGTTTACTATATTATTATTGTGCATATAAAGAAAAAATAATTCAAATAAAATGAAATGCTTCAAATAATGTTATTCTGGGTTCTTAAGAACAAGATGTATAATACAACGTTACGCCACCCTTACAGTATGAAGTAATTGTACAATTGTTCTTTACGTTGAGCTCAAACGGAAGATGACTGATGATAGATAGCCTGACGGACGGTAGAGGAAGCTTATTTATACATATTGTGTTGTCCCTTATGTTATGGTCTAGGGCTGGTGATTGGCAAATCGAATGATGGTAGTATACAACTAAATGAAAAAAAAAAAAAAAGAAAAAAAAAAAAAAAAACAGCCACCACTCCCGGTTAAATAGTCAACTCTAGGAACTGTAGTGGCAAGATAATATATAACCCAAAAGGAAAGCTAATACTAACCATACAGAGGATGAGGCAAATAGCTTAGAAACAAGAGCAGATAGTGTAAATGAACAGAGGTCGCTATATCTAAGAAAAAAAGATTGTGTGAACTGAGCGTAGGCTTATTTTACATATGAAATTTTATGTATTATGCCATTCAAGCTATGATTTAATCAATAACCCAGGTCAGGTATTTTGTGCAAATTATGTACCATGTTGAGAAAGATTGATTTGCAATTCCTCTTTCCATTTTATAATGCTCACAGTTTACTACCATCGGCAGATGAATAAAAATGATGAGTGCTGTTCATTGCTCTCTATATATATAATTATAATTAATCTGGTTTTGAATAATTTTTTTCTCAGTTTCCCTATTTACATAATCCTTTTTGAAACCAAGAAGAAAAAAAAAAGCAGGTTATAGCAAACGGTGAACACTCCATCAGCAAGACAATAAACTCATAAACTCGTAAAAAAAAGTTTTTCATAATAACCAGAAATTTTTAACGAAAAAATAAAAAATACCAAATAACACAAAAAAAAAAATTAACCTTCACTAAACAAAGATCCTCAGATCTTAGCATTAGCACCGCCACAGCAGCCGCCACCTTGTTGAACTAGAACCTTTTTAGCCTTCTTCACACTATCATTATTACCAAGCTCAGTATGCTTGTGAATATTCAAATGGTACTTGTTTTCTTTCTTTTGACCCTGAACAACATTTCTTTTCAAAAAGGTAGAAATTTCATCAATTTCTTTGATACGAGCATCTAAAGGTTTAGTGTTGTTTGAATCTTGGAAACCAGCTTTTATTTTAGCACGAGAGGCTTCCAATACAGCGATATCGCCTAAAATATTGTTAGTTCTAACGGTTCAAAAAGTGAATAGGTTTGAGAAAGAATTAGAAGCGCAATGAGATAGAGAAAGAGAGAAAAGTCTTTGGCTGATAGAGATCATAGTGAATTCTTACTTGGAGAGTTCGAAACGTTGAAGTCGCAAGACAAGCAGATAAAGAAATGATGGAAATTTGATTGCTGTGTTAGATTGAATTAGATTGAATAAAAAATATTGAATCTGTTTTTGAAACTGTAGTAGGCAATTGCCGCTATTAATTTGATACTCTTAATGATATAATTTATCTTGATAATTCTCAAAGTTGTTCCGTATTTTGCATTAACAGATTACAATGATCTTATGCCAAAGCTTGCATGCTTGATTAATTACAATATGGAATACCTCTTGATACCTATTCATGTGAAACTTTAGCTTTTCCTTTGTTAAACACCGTTTATTCTTATGAGTTCTCACCAATATCCGTACAGATTGAAAACCACACTTTCTTCGAGCTCTCAAAGTCCATATAATCAGCCACAAAACACAAATAATATAATCTATACTAAGCCGTTTAAAACAAAATTACTCAAAGAACTCTTTATTCACTTTGCCAAAATTTTCCTTTTTTTTTTTAAAAAAAAAAACCTCATATCATTAACAATCACAAATAGAACAGTAACGATGAAATGCATTATTAAGCATCATTGTCACGAAATCACGTACCTTGAAATGCTATTTTTGTTGCTCTTAAAGCACGCATATAAGCGCCCAAAGATCTTTGCGTTACTGACATGTTTTCTGTGTGTAGTGTGTTGTAAATTTAGTTTGTTGAGCAACAATGTGACGCTATCAAACTGATCTTTGACTTGATTCCCTTGGGCAAATTTTCTATATTCTTATTTTACTTTTTTTGCCTTAACAAATTCTTTTTTTTCTTTTCGTTTCTTTTTGAAAAAAAGGCAGTGATTACATAAGCGCGCATATTTTTAATCTCGGTCAATAATATTCAGATCGCTACTATGTTGCCATATATTGCTAAATAGCGTCTGTCTGCTAACTTGCAAAATGTATTAATACTCTATTGGTGACAAGAAATAAATACAAGTGGAGCTTCTATGTTTGTTTACTTTTCTTTTTTGTCAGAGCTTACTTTACTTTTGTAACTTCCACCATAACTGTACAAAAACGCGCCGAGGAAAATAAGCCCAGTACCGATCCAACAATACTCGTTCAACGAGTTATTGAAGATCACAATACTTAGCAACAAACTTGTAAATTTTCTCAATAAAAGTACCACAGATACTGTCAAGCTGCTAGTTTGACTACTTAGATGATTTACTCCCCTCGCGCAAACGTACTGTGTTGCGACATTAGCGAGCAAATACCCCACTGAGTTTGGTGCCCGTTGCCAAAGCAAATTCAACTCAGCGTAAATTTGCTTCCGAAATAGCAAAAAGAAAGGCAATGCAAGGAAATGTTGATAGAATAAACCTTCTTTCCAAGTGTCTTTTGTAGTTGGATATACTTTAAATGTATATTCTGTGAGGAAACCATTGATGGAAATAAGCACTGAGGCTAGCAAGAGCAACAAAATACCCAAATTGATACTAGCTATGCCTTTGGCTAACATTGAGCAGGCTTGATTCCATCGGAGAAATCCATTGCTACTGGTAATAAAATCAGTTGGGCTTTCCTTCATTGCATTTGGTGATTTGTTTCTGCTATTGCCAACAGTAGTTAATACCAATCCTGCAGTCAAAGCCACCCCGCTAATGATTTGATACCTGTTGTATTTCTTACCGAAAAACAAACCCCCAAGAATCATTGTAAAAATTGTTCCTGAAGACCTAAGGATAACGTGAATAGGAATGGAAATGTTAGGCAAGCTAACCGCATAATTATTCAAATTTGATGTAACAAAGAAAAACACCACATGAAGTAACCATCTACGCAACGGGATGGTGTTCTGTTTCAAAAAAAGACGACAAAGAGTGCCCTTTTCAGCATCAAAGTTTTGGTACAAGCCTTCTATTGATATAAAAAGAAATTGGACAAAAGTGATGAGATGAGTGGCTTGTGGAGTCTCAGCGAGGATTTTTTCGAATGTGAACACATTAGTGCAGCAACCACCAAAGATGAAGAATAACATAGGGAGCCATGAGCAGATTATTGAAGAAACCGGAGCGGCATTTTGTAAAGTTGTTGATTTTTGTAGCCGTGTAGTTGTTGGCTTTGGGGCCATTGTGGTTGAAGGTCTGGAATGATAAATGGTGGTGCTATTTTTGCTACAGCCGGTGGCTTGATACTTTACGTTGGCAATAACTGCGACCTGTACAATTGCAGTCTGCGCTGGAATTTTTGACTTTAAAGAGCCATAGCTGTGGGTCTTATTATGCTACCTCAAATTAATGCATGTTTAAACTGTAGCTGTAATACAATACAAGAAAGAATATTAAAAGAAAACATAAATGAAAAATATTGCCAATTAATGAATCACCAATATAGAAATGCAAGAAAGAAAAGTCGTAACTAGATTAAGAATTCAAAAAAAAAAAAAAAAAAAAATATTAAAAAATCTGAACTCATGAAGACATAACGGGAAATGCAAAACGAAAAATGAAAAATTAGAAAAAGATAAACGTCTCCAGAAAACTTAAGATTTAGCAGTGGCTGGCGCACTGACCTTGCCGGCTAATAAAGATTGAATAGCCTCCAAGGCATTCAACTGTTCACCAAATCCATAAAGGCCATCCCATTTGTTGTTCAACCAGCTTAAACCACAAGTATGACCATCACTACCACCAGAACAACTTTTGGCAGCAGCTTTTGCCGAAGCAAGCAAGATCTTGTCAATTTTTTCCTTAACTTGAGGCACAAGCACACTAGTGGTGGCTAAACTTCTAATAAACACCGCTTTGAAAGATCTTTGATCATTGTTGCAAGTAATCAAAGTTGAATTTTGACATTGTGATTCGTAAATGATGTCATTGTCATTAGTGAAGAGCTCAGTGGAAGTAGCGAGAATTTTTTCCACATTCTGGAGCCATTTCTCATCGCTAGTATAGTTGTACAAATAAGAAGCACCAAGCAAATACATGCCGTAGTTATAGGACCAGTGCTTGTTAGTGATATCTTTGCAGTCTTGGTCAATATTACCACCGTCATAGATCAAAATTCCATCATCCGATTCAATCATGAACCCAACTTGTTGAGACCACTGCCACACAAAATCAGCAAGGTATGCATATCTATTATTAGAGTAATATCTGGCAAGTCTGGCGGCTAAAGTAAAAAGGCCACCGTTGGAGATAGAATTTTTGTAGGTGAAACCATTGTTGTTAGTGTTAAAAATTTGCCATCTGATACCACCACCGCAAGTATCATCCCATCTGCTGAACATGCTGTTGAGCACATTAATGCCAATTTCACCCCAAGTTATGTTACCATTCTTGGTAGGCTGTGGATATTTTGCCTCAGCAGCGTTCATAATTGTAAGCCCCCATACTGCTTGATCATCATTACCTTCAGAAGAACTGATATTAGCAACCATCAAATCAAAATTCTCTCCAAGTTGTGAAGTTATACCATCATAAATCAAATTTTCGACATTCTCACCAATATCTTTATCTTGTTCACTGGCACAATAGTATTGGTAGTTTAGTAAAGAGCCAAAAGCTTCACCAGCCTGCCACCAGTAGTACGGCTGAGCAAACATCCCCACGGTACCGCCATATTTCGTGCCTTCGTAGTAGTCTAACGTGCCATTGACTATAAGAGCTGCGTTTTTGCAAATGCTTGATTTAGATGTTGGATCAAGATCAAGAGCATTGGCGACAATAGCAATCACGCTGCATATAAAAGTGAGTGTGAGCATCTTTGAAATACAAAAGTTATCTAAAAAAGACAAAAAAGACAGTAATTTGAGAACTAATGATCTACTGGAGAAATGTCTACACTTTTTCACATAAACCAGTTTGCAAGGCATTCATATTTATATCTTTGAGTAAAGCAAAGTTAGGACTAAAAATAGCTGGCAGCTGTAAGACACTAAACATCGGCAGCTATGGGTTTTTCTGGGCCTATAACACCGTTGACGGGGCTATTCTGAGACATCAGCGCACATAGACGAGGGCCAATCTGCATATTCAGGGCAGGTAAGAATGTTGGCAGGAAAACCCAAAAAAAAGTAAATTGTTTTGAAAAAAACTTAAAAAGGAGTTACAAGTACAAGTGGTGTTGTATAGTTGGACAGATTTGATTGGTCATGATATCTGAGTACCGTTTGAAACTCTGAATGTCTATTTATGGGTTTGCAGGATGTGGATAAAAAAAGATATGCAAAGTAATGCAATGTTGGGATATTTATAAACGCTGCACGGGAAAAGATAACCATGGCAGTTTGTTTTTAGCACCCGGCCAACTTTGAACTTGTGAGCTTTTCAAAGGCTATAAATAATAATAAAAATAATAAGAATAATAATAGTAATAGTATTAATAACAACTAGACAGAGCCTTGGCTCAACTTTGTTTGAGTACCATTATCGACAGCATTGAAAAAGGATTTACTGTAATTTTGAAGTTATAACTTTGATCAAGGCAAAGCTTTTCAATTGGCTTGAAAGAGAGTTGCAGATACCACGTCTTTTTATTGTGAAAACGCAATGGTAGACGACCCAGAGATCAAATTTAATAGAGAGTAACTGCCTTAGGAGCCAAAGGTATAGCTCTCTGTAACTACTTGGATGACAGCATTGGAGTCCAAGTTGAACTGGTTACTCTAGCTTACATGGACAAGTCCCAATAACTCAGGTGAAAGATGTTTTTTTTTTTTCTTTTTTTTCTTTTTTTTTTAAAAAAATCTCAAATATGTTTCTTGCTCTAGTGAGTAAATCATTTCACCTCTTGAAAGATACATTTCCCTGTGTCAAAGACAGATCTGCATCCTTGAGCTATGTTTACGTCATAAGGTTTTCGAGCGATTGTACCGTGGCCATGGATTAATTTACTGTCCCTTATGTCAATATTGCAGTTCATGATGCGCTGCGGTGTGTACACTTTAAGGCCCCTAAGGAACATGTTCCTGGCAAAGTGGTCAATTAGTGGCACATATTGTGTGACACCTCTTTGCACAAGATAAGCCGATATACGCTGGTGAGGTTGATGTAAAGCCCGCAATGTTGTTGTTGTAATATCTAATCAATCATACCAAACACTCTAAATGTTGAATCATAGATAACAAAAACACATGTGCCGCTTACTTGTCATAAATGAAATGCTTCTGATCAATGCAAATAGTAATCCCAGTAAGCGTTCATATCCTAGATTCTTCAACGTAATTGATAGTGCTAACTTGAGATTCTGCGCAAACTGATCTCAACAATTACAGCACCGCGTTAATCAAGATAATCATTGTAGATCAATAGGTCTTATCAACTTGGAACTATATTCTTACTCAAATCCCTTGCTATCGCTTATATTAACGGCTCGAAAATATACAGCTAGAGACCACCAAATCAGTCATAGCACAAGCAAAAACGTCAGGGCAAAGACTCTATAGCCGAGCACTCGCTTTTGATAATGATCTATGGCTAGCTAATATATAGCTTGTTTGTTACCAGTATACACTCAGCTAGTTTGAATGTTCCACTGACTCATACTTATTTTGAGGTATCTTCATAACAGATTATGGTTCAACGTTATGACTCAGAAAGTACTAGTGATTGAGATTGCGACCACCACCGGATGTTTATTTCCTATCTCAGAATATACGACGACGGTGCCCCCACATCAAGTACTGATTTTATGACTCAGCGAAGTGAGTCGCCTCGGAGCCCTTCACCCATACTCCACAAACAAAGGCTGAGCTTCTTTGCCACTATAGCCGTAACTGTATACATCTTTACACCACATAGTATGCCTCTTCGCAAACAGCAGCGGTGGCACGGGCGCGTTTAATTCTCTACTTTAGGGATCCGGCAGGGGCCGGCGTACCGAGGCTGGCCGCCAGTAGCCGCACCATGCCGCTCACTGCAGCAGAATTGTGAAAAAAAAAAATCCTTTCTTCGCAAGCACTGCAAGAACAGGCGACATGACGTACGTCTTATCTTTTGCTGTCTGTTTCCTGCAGCTATTTTTTTGTTCTGTCCCACAGTTTAATGCAGGAGGAAATATTTATGTGTAAAATGTGTGTGTCAGTGGCTTGTGGGACAGGTGTTTGTCTGTCTTGCTCACCCGAAATGGAAATGACACTCCCACGCTATTCTTCTTTTTTTCTATGTTGTTTTTTCTCCTCGAGCAGATCGAATATATATAAAGGGACACCCATGTTTTTCCCCCTCTTTCGTTTTCCCCAGATTTATAGTCATATAAAGAATATACTTGATCCTCCTATTCGTATTTTACCTTCTTTCCACTCATTATCTTGCTTCAGGCTAAATTTTATAACACCAATTAGCATACTACAACAGCCTAATAGCTAACATACTCAAATTCTGTATACCAACGCATCCCACAGCTCAATTCACCCAAATGTTTGACAATTACGACTCCTCGTTCAACGAGTACTGCTCCTTCTGTGAGCGCAGAATCATTGAAGGCAACGGACTTTACTGCTCTAAAGACTGCCAGCTAAAAGATCACTATATCAACGCCAATACGCCCAGTAGAAGAGCTTCTACAAATTTCATCCAATATGGTCAATACTTTGATCCTCAGTCCGTGCTGTCACAAAACCAACAGCAACGTACTGGTCTGTTGCCGGCACAACCCACTTCTAACTATCATGACTACTGTTTAAGTGCTATAAATGATGCTAACTCTCCAACTTCTCTTCGCGCCAACAGCAACACAGTATCACCGTTAATGTTTCCTTCAGCAGCACACCAATTCTATAAAGAGTCAAGAATAAAGGGATCGCTGGATAAAGAAAAGGAAAGAACAGGGCTAGGATCTCTGTTGAGCAATGGCACAAGAAACTTGAATTATAATCCAAATCTCAGACCTAATTTGTCTCCAGAAGCAGCTGCTTATTGGAAGAATGTCAGAGAAGGAACCCCCTATTAAAAATTTTGACAGCTTACAGATCCGTTCTATCAAATTTCTTTCCGAGTAATATCCCAACAATCTCATTTCACTGATAAAAAAAAAGAACTCGGTGAAGTGGGCCGTTATGACCGCTGTTGACTCAAACTTACGACTATCTTTTCTTCATTTCTTCTTTATTATTATTATTATTATTATTATTATTATTATTATTATTATTATTATTATTATTATTATTCATATTACTGTCAATGTGTTTCTTAAACATTCTTTGGTTTTCATTTTATTACGATTTTTTCATTGATTTTTTTCTTTCTCTTTTGTTGCTGTGCACTACAAAGTACTCTATCTCTATTGCAATTTTTCAATCTTTTGTTGCTTGTCAGTAACATGTTTTCTTTTTATTGGTTTTAACTCTTTCAATTTTATCATCTCTTTCTTTGCCATGTTTTTGCTCACCAATATGATTTTCATAGCGCATTTTTTATTATTATTCTATACGTTTCAAATGAAAACATCACATACTGCATAAAAATTAAAATCTGAGATTGAAGTTAACTATCATTGCAGGATTTGAAGAATCGTATTCCTCACTCTTGCTGAAGAAAGGTTGACAAAAGCATAGTATCTACCAGAAAGTCCAACTCTAAGATTATGAATTTTTTTCACACTGTCGCAGTAAGCTAGCCTATAAACTGTCTGGCTGGTAGCACAGCTATAGCCATTGGTTCGTCTTGTCACACATTTTTTGCTCTAGCTCGCCATTGGTCACACACACTCATGAGCTTAAGCAGCACTAGATCCGCTTGCATATGTGGCGTATAGGCCCTGACACTCTGACACTCACCCACTCACTAAGGAGTAATTTCGGAAAACAAAGACAAAAGCAATATTTTAGACATGCAGCTTAACTCAGAAAATCTCGGGCACTCAAAGTAGACAATGGCAATACACTCAACTCAAACTGCCATCTTTTTTTTTTTTTTTTTTTTGGACACTCATGAGTGTATGTGCAACTAAACCAGTCAGTCTTAACTGTTTGGTCGGTGTAGCCGTACGTGTATACATAACGCATCTTCACGTCGGATATATCGGTGCAAGTACAGTTGTGAGCTACTTAGCGATGCTTATCCTGATGCTTTAAGAAGGCATATAATATCATGGTCCCAGAAAAAGTGCAACACTTCTGAATATCAATGAGTTTGAAACAATTTTGAGGGATTTTGAGACTTTGAGTTACGATTTAATGCTTAGAAATCCAGAACAAAAACCCTGCATGCGCCTTTCAGTCCTAATCTCGATCTTCGATCCTGGTTGTATCTTGATTCATCTGGCCGGTTTTGATGACGGTGACGTCGCAAATTTACGAACGTAAAGTAACTGCAACTGTGGCAACAAGAGTTACTGGAAACCGAAAGGGATAAAGACAGTGGTAAGCAAATAGCAACGGCATTTTCCTACCTAATGAATGATTCGGCAACATACGAAACATTAGAGCAGCAGATAATGCAAGGCGTGAAGGCAACAATGGTAAAAAATAGCAATAGTAGAACACTTAATAATAGTTTGTCACCGCAGCGTATATAATAATTGCGTATAATTGTGGTTAATATATATCAAAAAACAAATAGCAGACACTTCTTGGTACCTTCATAATTCTAAGAACATCCGAAAAATATCACGCTTTTCAATTTAGTCAAGTCAAAAGCGAAAAAAAATATAAAACACTAAAAAAATTTGAGGAAGATATGTGTCTGTCGTGTTCAGCTTTGGTCCAAGGCGAAGAGCTCTAAGTGAGTTACATATATAATAGGACCGGTTACCATGAACTGCAAGTTGCAATAGCAACCCAATACCAAAGAATTCATCAAGACGTCTTTAAGAGCGTACTATGAATGTACATAAAGTGTAGCGTAAAAGCATACTAAAAGGCACTGACAGTTCAATCTTAGACCTTAGACTATAGATAGTTGTCTTTCAAGAGCATGAAATATCACAGATCAAAAGGGCTTTGTGATGCAAGCAATAGCGATTGTTTATCAAATACTGTCGGAAGTTATCTTTCAGTTATTCAAAAAGAAATAAAATTTAGGATTAATAGCTACAGAGGTCGTTTTAAAAACTTAGATTTTTTTTTTCAAAAATACAGCTAACAGCGACTTTATGAAATGATCTCTCAGTGCGTGCTAAAGAGCAATCACATCAATCATTAACAATTGTAATTAACTGGTGCTCAAAATGATAATAAGCAGGTAACAATAGAATGGCTAATGAGATCATCTGCCGGCTAGCACTTAGTGCTGGACGACAGCTACCCAATAAATTATTTATAATGAAAACCACACTATCAAATTACTGGCATACTTGATTTCTCTCATCAGGACAAACAGCCTCGTCGAGGGGAACCAAAAAAAAATGCAACATTTAGCGTGCCATGTATGTATGCATGTATGTATGTAAGTATGGCTGGTTGTGGGACACTTAGTTAAAAACTACCGTTCCACCGTACTATCAGAAATATTTGACAAATTTATACATTGCACTACAAAGCAGGTGCCATCAACAAATACAGTAAAAAATTTTTCTATCCATTAATCTTTTGTTATATCATGATGAACTAGCTAAAACCTATTATTATCATGTCTTTTTTTTTTTTTTTTTGATATAGCTCTATAAAATTTACTAGTTTGTTTTTGACCTAAAATTGTGTCTGATTTTGTTCTCCGATGCACGTATTCTGCAGGCCAAAGCGTGCGGCACAGCACAGCAGTTTCTCTTATTTCATTGATTTCAATCTCGAGACATAGTATGATAAGGCAAGTGCAATAATAAAACTTTGCGATGTCTTAAGATATTTTTTCCACAAGGAACTCCGATACATTGTTTGATAGTTCACCAAAGATCTAGAAAGATCCATGTAGTTTCTTAACCGTGCCCAGCTGCAACAAATCACTATAACACTATGTATATTTTGCACAACTGCTGCCAAACTGGTCATCGAAAGTTACGTTGTACCTAATTACTGTGGACGTTAACCCTTGCGTTGTCAAGAAAGCTGAGCAAAATCATAGCTGCGAATGAGGCAAATCAAGCGGTTGGGCAATGTGGGACATGTGGCTCGCAGATAAGAATCTTGAACTTTGACATGCCTGTAAAAAGTTTTGGGTGAAAACATTTTTTAAAACAAAAGATAAAAATTTTTCATTTTGAGATTTAAAAATTTTTTTTAGATGCCGAGTAAAACTCATAACATTTGTGTAAGAGAAGATCGAATCAAAAATATAGTTTATAAATCTCTCCAAGAATGTAAATGAAGAAAAAAAATTACCTGTCCCAAAATATTATACTTTCTTTTTGCTTGTAACTTTGCGCGCTTTTCTAGTCTCTTTCGACATTTTGGAGCTTTTCTTACACAACCACTGTAACAATTATAACGGCCAAACACAAAGGCAAAGGTAAGACGGCCAGCATGTGTTCCTTAGACAGCCCTGAAAATTTTTGCCTAATATCAAACAAATAGTACCATTTGTTTGAAAGCCCCTTCAATAAAATCTTCACATGCTCCAAATGAATATTTCATGCTATATTTGTTGATAGATTAACATGCTGTATGCAATGTATACAATCTATCAATCAGCAGTTATTGTCGTTATTATTATTATTATTATTATTATTATTATTATTATTGAATGTTAGGACGCTGCAAATTGGTTAACCGGAGGTTGCAATAAAAAGAACCGAGATGGCGTATGATTTTTTATAGGAGCGCGAGAGACTTTTCCACAATTTTAATATCGATAATTCTTCAACATTATAATTATAAGGCACGAATTCTTGAGCCGGCTCAAAAGTTTGCTAAATTTTCGCTCAGGAGTTATACTTATCTCTATACTAGTACTATTAAGTCATTAGAACGATTTAGTGTCATTGCAATTCAAGATAGCTACTTTCCATATAGCTACATTTTGGTGATGCTATGATAAACACTCAATCTCAAGAAAAGTTTATGAATTAATATGTTAAGCAAAAAATTCCTCTTTTGACCCTTCAGATTTGCTTACACTTTAAAAATCACTTATGAGTAAGATGCAAAAAGAATTCATTGCTACAAGTGTTTTAAAAAAAAATATATTAACCACACTAAATTCAAACTTTAAACAAAATAAAAATAAAAAAAAATACATATAAACCAAATGCAAAAAGAAATAAAAGAAAAGTAAACGAAAAATTAAAAAAATTTGATATGGAGCTTTTTATGTGTCCGCTTGCGAACTAGCCTTTCATAAATACAAGTACGTCAATATGCTCCGGTTGTCAAAAAAAAAAAAAAAATGCAAAGCTCCACTATGAACAAAGTATGTTTATGCTGAACAACTGTCCATAATGCTTCATAGTTCTTCATATATATGTCCCAAAATCTTGTTGACAATAGATCTCTCAAGCCTTCTTTCAAAGTACTAACTCTAAAGCACTCTTTCATCAACTAATTCCGGGGTTCGTCTGCCCCTCGTATCTTGCAACTCAATGTCTGACTCTTTGTAATCAACCTTGTAGTAATACTTGTAGTAAACGTATTGAAATCCAATAATCATATCCAAAAACATTTGGAAAAGTGCAAAGAATATAAAGATGAAAGAAATATTGTTAGCACCAAATACCAAATAACTGATCTTTGTTAAATCACCACAATACCAACTGAACAAAAGAATTGTTTTAAAGCCATTTATGGTTTTGAGTCTATTGAGCAACAATATCTGAGGCAATGGTAACAAACTTTCAATAAGCAAACTGATTGAGCCAATAAAACTACCATAAGATTCATACTTGCGTAACATTAAAGTTAGAGTGGAACTTATCACTGCAAACTCAACAAGAAATAGCCAGTATCTCTTTTCATTGTTCCACTGCCAAAACTCAAATGATCTTTTGTAATAAGGGTCAAAAAATTTAACAAAGTTTTTAAAAATTATTAGTGCAGTGCCAGCAAATAGTACTATGAATAACCTCACAATTTGAAATATTTTATTCTCCTCTATTCCACTACTTGAAGAAGCAGCTACTTTCTCGTTAACGTTGTGGGTTTCATTATTAATAACGCTGATAGTAGCGCTTCTTGCACGGCCTGTTTCCTCTTTGTTGAAGCTTATATTTTGACTTCCAAATGTGCTAGTACCACTTCTGCTGCGAGTCTGCAAAATGTCAGCATTTGGGGTAATAGTATTAAAGCCTTCTTTATTAACAAAGTTTAAGTATGGTACATTTGGCCCGCCAACTCGCATCTTGCTGAATTCATTAAAATAAAACCATTTCAACTCGGTAATGACTGATTCGTAGTTATGTAAGTTGTCCACATCATACCCGCTTTGAAGTTTGTAGCTTAACGCAACTTTGAGTAAAATGATATGAATAAAAATCATTATTATAGCTTGTTTCAATAGTGTATACTCGAATGGCCTAATGAAATAAAAATTGATTCTTAGTATACTGGATACCATCATTGTACAACAAATATCAATAGAGAAACCAGTGGACGACTGCTTCTTGTGAATCAGGTATACAGTAGATCCATATGAAAATAAAGGAGCCAAAGAAATACTATTATTGACAATGAATTGTACCGTTAGCCATTCTGGTACATAGTAGTATGAATAGTTGGTGATATCATTGATGGTATCTTTGCCTTGATCGGCCATATACTTTATCAGCTTTTTGGTTAAATCATGAACGTAGTCGGTTGTTTTGGTTGTTTGTCTTGAGTGAACATTAGAACCCTTGTATGTTTGCTTTATTCCCGAAATGGCAGAAGAGATGGATCTCTTGAAATAAGAACTTGGCTGATTTATCGAAACATTTGACATAATTATTCTCTCTTTGATCTTGGTTTTGAGTCACGCTGATGAAAACGAAGTGGTGTATTGGAATGACAGTTATTGTAGCAAAATGCGCTTGCTATAAAGTATGGATGTTTTCTTAGTTTGACGAAGGTCGTATTATATTTTCATGCTCTCGTAAAAATTCTTAGATCAATTTAATGAAATCTTCGATGACGCTCCAGATAACTTTCAATAACCACAAAATCAAACTTTTTCAAAATCTGTGAAATCAACAACAAACGACCAGGATATTCAGATGAATGGGGAACAACGGCAGCAAAACGTATTACGACTTTGAAACCAAAAGCTAGCAAGAGGTAAACAAACAGAAAAGTCGAATCAAGCTAAAAGTTGGTTGGGGAGGGTGGTTTAAAGTTGAAAACAGGTATGGAAAAAGGTCTTGTGCGGTCTCCCAAGGCTTATAATCTTTGAGACCAGAAAAAAAGAAAAAAAAAGAGGGAACAAAAAAGCGTACCCAGTGCCTACGAGGAAAAACAGACATAATTGCTTATGTAATTCCGAGCGGTTCTGAACAGATCATGCTGTACACACAAACTAAGCCTTGTAAATTTCATTAATTGCGCTAGAGGTAATGATTCTGTAAAGAATACCCGTCAAAACGATTACACATATCAGCAAGTAGCCAAGTATTAGAATATTTATTTTCATATTATACAGTGTTCATCTATATATGCTCACTCAGTTCTTCTAGGAAGAAGTTTACGCTAATGATAAGCTGTTGTTTGTCGAATCCTTATTTGAATCAGAAACCTCTAATTCTCCTCATCTTCAGTAATTTCATTCCAGTATGCGTAACTTAGCACCATGAACCCAATGATAACCACAGCATCGCCAAACAATTGAGATCCGCTCAACTTATTACCAAAAACAGCCCACTCAAAAATTCCCACTAGAAAAATCGTAGTAAGCGAACTAACTGCTCCTAGCACCGGTGAAGTCAACGCATATAGTACAAGCATTGAAGCAGAGTACGACAAGTTTGACAATATAGATACAATTATAAAAAGCCATGCTTCTAGCGAGAAACCCAAGCGTACAGGTTTGATACCCGTTATGTGCAAAAAGAATAACAAAATTAGCAAAAGAATTGAACTTGAGCCACCTACTAGGGTGCAGATAAAGTTTGAATAAAGAGCCTGCTTTTTTGAATTTATCAAATGGTGTGATGATAGCGGTGGACACAAGTATTTTTTGTAAAAAACATCGTAGTATCCGTATGATATTGACCCAATCGCAATTAAGATGTTGCCAAAAAATCTGTATGACTTCTCCTTGCGTTGATTGTCGTTATCGTCGTCATTGTCGTCTTCATTTGAGTCCCCACTGTAAACTACAATAAACACACCACAGATTGCGATTATCACACTAGAAAGTTTCGTCCAGTTAAACTTCTCCTTTAGTAAAGGTATGGAAAACAAGTACGCGAAAAAGGCTGAGCAATTATATATTGCAGTGACATCATTAGAATATGAATAAATCATGGCAATGTACCATGTCAACGATGCGATGGTGATAATCAATGTATTTATAAATGAAATTTTGAGAATGTAGCGATTCACTTTGGATTTGAAAAAAGTCCATAAGTTTAAATGCTCTGATTCATATTCTGTGAGGTGGGAAGTCTCATGTGGAAGTTGTTTTGCATGATTATATATCACTTGTGACACAAAAAAAATTGATTGAAGCTCTTTGGTAAAATGATTACGAAAGTTGCTTTTCCATGTTTTGGAGATCGGAACATTGTTAGTAATTTGCACAGTTTCCTCCTCAATTTCCATATCTGCGTTATTGCGACTGGAAGAGCCACTGTCGTCATTAATGCTGCTGTCATTGTTATTCAGCATGAAGCTCGAAGTGAATTCAAGATTTCTATCATCATTACCAGGGCACCCATTTTCCAACCGGTTGTATTTGAAACCTTTGCTATTTTTGTAAGATCCTTCCCTAGCACTGCAAAATGCTTTGAATAAGCTGACCCCGACCAACTGTACTGGCCAAAGCAAAATCCATGATCCATGTGTCAAGTATAATAACAAATAAGGCTCGTTGAATCCGAACTTGGGGGCGTATACATATGATGTTGCTTCTGTCTGACAGACAAAGGCCACTAAAGAGATGAGGAAGAATACTATCACAAGCACAATCTTTGCTTTTGATTTTCTCACATGAATAATATTTGGACTATCGCTGATATGTACATCATCATTACTGTTATCATAACTTTGATGACTCAGCGTAGCATAGTTGGATATACTAGATGATTCTGTCCGCAGTATAGTGCCTAGGCCAGTAGTAGTATTGGTTGCTGGTTTTCGGGGATAATCAGTGGACATATTGGTATTCGCAGTGTGATAACTTGGCAGGGCTCTATTGATACTTGTTTTGGATGATGATGCAGTGGTTGATAATATCGGATCATTTCTATTAAAATCATGATACATAACAGCTTGCAGTTCAGTAACGTGAACTGTAAAAAATGATTTTTTTCAATGGCGCATTTGAAATGAATGACTTGGCGGCTTGTAATGGACTAATAAACAATTTTTGCAGGTACACAGCTAATAAAGGCATTTCTCTGTCACTTGATACATTATAGTGAGTGGTCTCGCTCATATTACCGGCACATGCCACGTCATGCTTTTGACGTTTTTCTCCAAATTATTGAACCAATACCGTGCATGATTATCCTGCATATTGCGTAAACTTACATTATTTTACGAGGCAATCATCAACATGATACTTTCAATCATTTGCAGTATTTTAAATCTTATCTAGTTGAACGATGCTGTATCATTTGTCGATTTTTAATTAAGCGCTTTTTTTGTAAATACATTCAACTAGCATACCTTAAAGGTACTTCATCCGTCCCCAATTACCTGGATAGTATGGGTCAACAATCTACGGCTGGCTCTAGTAACAAAAGGTTGCATAATTCGATACTTTTTTTTTTTTTTTTTTTTTCACGAAAAGAAAGGCGTTAAAACCAAATATATATATATATCAATTTTTTTTGACATAGTTTGAATATTTTACAAGACAAGACGATACAATAAGAAAAAAAGTTTTAAAGCATTGAAAAACAAATCATGAAAAACCGTTTATAACGAGAAATGCAAGATATATATAAACTATAAAGCAAACAAATAAAACCAATAAAAAAGCAAAGCAACAAAAAAAATTAACAAATGACTATAGTAACGAGAAAACAAAATTAATGTCTTCGCAAGGCAAAACAAAAAGGAAAAACAAAAACTGAAAAGTGTTTTTTTAAAAAAAAAAATACCGACACAATGATAAAAAATGAAAGCAAAAGAAAAACAGAATAGCCAGGAAAAAAATAGTAACAGTTCAAAATTACCACCATTTGCTTGGACCAAAAGTTTCACCATCGGCCAACTTGTAGAATGCTTTAGACTTCATATCCAAAGTGTTTTTATAAACGGTGTTTCCCCACCAGGTTAATGAACCACCTGGATAAGTGACACACAAAAAGATAATCACTGTAGCCACGGCAACACCGGCTTCAACTGCAGCACCAAGAACAAAATTGTATTTGGCGTGCCATCTTGGCCATTTGTCCTTGATAAATTTATTCAAAAATACGGAAGCAACAAAGTATAATGAGTAGTTGTAAACAGTGGATGGAGGAATGTTACCTGGACCAGTAAAGAAAATAGGGGCGTTTAATTTACCGTACCATTTGTTTGGATTTCTTTTCCATAATAACCATGTGAAAACTGGCATCACGGCCCCGATTAAGAAGAACCACATCATGGCATTGTATCTTTCACCTGGAGAAAACAAGTATTTTGGCAACGACCAAATAATAGAAGCATTAAAGATGGTTCTACCGTTCGAACAAGTGAACCCATTAGCTTGATCTGTGGAGCAAATGCCATCAATGTTACTTCTCATCCATTCTTGAATACCAACGTTAACTAAGGATGCAATAATAGTGGACCAAATTTGCGCAAAGAAAAGAATTCTTGGTGGGATTTTCATGTATTGACCCAATTTCAAATCTCTGGACAATTCCAAACCTTGTCTCATGATAATAAAACCATAAAGCTTGAATAACAAGTTTGCCATTGGTCTCAATGGAAGCATGTAACCAGCAATCAATTCAGTAATAATGTTAAGACCAACGTGGTTATTGGTGATAGATTCCAAAATACCTTGAGGAACAAAATTAACAATCGAAACCAAGTAAGCCACCACTAAGGCCCATGCAGGGAATTGTTTAGCCCAGACACAAACACAAACAAAAGAAAGAGCCAACATGAGAATGAAAACAATACCATACCACCAATCTGGGGCTTCTTTATACTTGTTCATTTCCCTCTTGTGAATATCTTCACCACCATTTCTAGCATCTTTCAACTTTTGCCAAATATCTTTACCATGGTAGAGATACGTATGAGTAAAGATACCCAAAACTGCAGCAAAATTTAAAGCATAGGACAATAAGTAAGAAAAAGGCACAAACAATGGACTATAAGCTTTGTATTTCTCATAGTTGATGGTGTAGTCTTCATTCAAAATCTTGCTGACATTGTACTTGCCTTGAGTATTGTCAAAAGTAGAACCACTGATCATTGGCATGTATTTTGCATCCCAGGTATTGGTGTAGTAAAGGATTGGCAAAATAATAACAAAAAACAAGAAAACAGAACCATAAGTGTTAGAAACAACCCAGAATGGAGTTGCAAAAACACTTCCGCTCATAGCCTGAGAGATTTGCGTGTAGTCAAAACTAATAGGAAGCAAACCAATACCAGAATTGACACCAAACAACGAATTTACAACAAAGTTGTTTCTGGTTGCTGAACCCCAAAGAACAATTGTAAAGTAAGATAATCCTTTAAAGATAAAACCTGGGAACCAATACCAAACAAAAGAGATGAAGAAGGCAATAAGGAAAAACTTGTATCTAGATGCTCTCCAGCCATTAACAATAGTCTTATCAATTTCTCTATCATTCAAAGCATCAAACAAAGAAACCGAAATTAAAGTTTGTGGCCAAATAGCAGCAGCTGGATAAACAATCCATCTTCTAGTTAATCCTGCCAAACCGTAACCGGCCATTTGTGAAGTAATAACCAACAAAATTTGATAACCGGCATTCAAGTCCATATTGTAAAAATTAGTTTGGGCAATCAAGATATTCATAGCGTAAGCAGTTGATGAAGTCAAAGCCACACAGATAGTAATAAGAGCATGTTCCTTCTTATGGAAGTGACCATTTGGATTCAAGTCGAAAAATGGGAATCTCTCACATTTGATATCAGGTAACTGGCCAAACAATGAACCAACTGGATAAGCGAGAACTTGAGCAACGATAAAATTAATGCTCATACTTGGATAACGTAAAGAGAAGAATTGATTGACACCAGCAATAACAATAACAAAAATTGTAAGCAAGAACCATGATCTCCAGTGATTAAGTCTAATATGCGTGTCGTCGGTGACAGGGACCACGGCTCTGACTTCTGGGTATGGACTGTTGGACAAATAACTTGGGTTTCCCTCATAAACGTTTATTTCATCATCGTCTGGAATTTCAATGTATTTGGCATCAACTTCATTTTTTTCAGTCACCACTTCAAACGTTTTTTCTTTATTGGAAGAAGAGCCATCTTGCAGACTAGGACTATTGGTGTCCACGTCTGGGCTTCCATAAATAAGCTCTGATTTAGCCATATTGGATGGATTACTAAATAGATTAGCTAAATAATTGATATGGATAGAAGAAAAAGAAAGAAGAAGATTAGAAGGACAGAAAAAAAAGTATATTCATAAAGCCAGGACAGGCTTGCAATATATACGAAATCGGTGACATTTGTTTTTGGGGTATCATTCACTGAAAAATGCATTCATTCATTTATTGCAGCTAGTCTATCACATTTCTGCATGTTGCTGCACTGCTTGACGCTGGTGCGGCGCAAGCCTGATAACGATAACACACGTGCAATGAGACGTTGAAGGGTGGCATGACGGCGGATGCACTCTTTCGCTCCCAGCCAAGCGCTTAGCACTCTTATTGCTGTCTCGGGGTTCTAACTCTAAAACAGTCTGTCTGAAAGAAATTTTATGTGCAAATTTGTATTTGATACAAGATCAGCGCAGTGCCAAATCCTTGGTAGCAGAATTTTGGCTGTTATTGTTGATGGTGTTTCACAATCGTTAACAATTATCAACGATCCCCGAGGGGTCTGCCAGATTTTTCCTTTTTTTCTTTTTTTTTGTGTAGCTAGGAAAAATCCTACTGATATCAGCGGAATCATAAGAAAGTAGAAAAATCTTAGACAGGAAATTTAGGATAAGTTATCTAATGCTTGCTATATCTTACACTGTGGAAAACCTACTTTTAGGGCTTAGTGAAAATAGCACAATTCCCTGGGCTTAGAGATTTTTCCTTTTCAGTATACTGTACATATGCCCTAAATTCTTATAGATTCGCTGATTATGATTAGAATAACCAGCTGGAACCAAATTCACAAATTACAACCCTGCCCCGAAACCTGGTAATGACGCCGGCCACAATTATATTATTTGGCATAGTAAAAAATATGCACTTTTTTGCTGATGTGTATCCAAAGACGATTGAAAATAGTTCCTTTCTCCTGATGTCTTCCAAGTTGTGATCTCAGCATCACCCAACGGGGAACCAACTTTAAAAATTTGTTTGTTTATGTCCTCGTATCTGCGCCCTCCGGCATAAAGGTGCGCCTGCCACAGTCAAGCTTACGCTAAACTAAAACTGCCAAGACCAGAGCAATTGTCATCAAAAGAAACAATCCGGCAAAAGAAGAAAAGTTTCACAAAACGGCTGAGCTAGCAAATTTTATCTCATCGCTGTGTAAGAATAGTAATAATCAGAACCATATTGATAATTAGCGCCGCCCGCAACGTTGCAAACGACCAAGAGGTTAAGAAATCAAGACATCTTGGCCAATCTTTAAATTAATTGCAACAGTGCAACAGCGCACTATATTCTCCTTCGTAGAGTCTTTAGGATTATTTATTGGTAATCATACATGTAGCTCTAAGCTGTGGCGCTCACTATAAATATATGCGTATATGTCCGCTGCCTTGTCACTTAAAAGGGTCCGTTCGGTGCTTTTTTTTTTTTTTTTTACAAATATGGGAGACAGACACCAAGACGTCTCCGGATGCTAGTACTGTAATAACAATTGTTTGAAGCGATGCTGTACAGCAAGTCAACTAAGTGACTAGAAGTATAGCTAGTTGCATGTCATGGGTCCACAACTGTGGCTGACAGGCAAAGGACAGGCGAAATGAAAAAAAAAAAAAAAAAAAAAAAATTTTTAAAAAAAAAATAAAAAAAGTAAAAGAAGTTTCTTTAACCGGAGCGATGAGTAAACGAATCAATACAATTAGCAACTACCTGCTGCTGTGAGCGTCTTTAATCTTAAGATTATCACCGTATCCTGCGCAGTGGGAAAACTTATTATAACATACATGTTGCATTAGTGCAGTTCTGTGGTAATTTTGAAAAAAATGTGCTCTCCCGGATAACGAAAAAATTAATTGTAAAGCAGGTATAGCATCTCTAGTATATGTAACACAGTTCACTTTCGTATGACTTGCAATATTTTGCATCGTATTATCCCACAGTTTTATATTATTTTTTCCTTTTTATTTTATTTTTTATTTTTCATGGTACTGGAGTATTCGTTTGCTTTTGCTGTATTTCAACCTTCTCAGTCCAATATGCAAAACTGAGCTCCAATGATACTCATTTGCCGTGCCTCCCAAAACCTGTGTGGATGGATGAGATGTTCTGTGATTCATAAATTACATATATGTTGGTAACTTTCAAGAATAAAAGTGTCCAAGGAAAAACTATAGCTTGCGTCAGCCACAACGGCTTATACACCAAAGCTCCGCTCGCCGTAAGCTTGCATATTGTTAAGTACTGAGTATTGCCGCTGGCAAATGAAAGGGTCCTCAATTGCGATTACTCATGAATGCACTTGCCGTTTATAGAGTGTGTCTTATTCTCTAACTTGAGAGACTCTGCAGTAGCGAAATGAAAGGCTGTAGCTATTTTAAACTTACAGCTTTTGCGAAATTACAGTATAAATACAGTATTGTGGGCTTAGTGATTTACTGTATCACACCGTAAGCAAAACGCAGCAAAGTGAATGAAATCGCACCGGGGTTTTGGCAGTAGCTCGGATAGCATATTGATCTTTGCGAATTTATATATTAAAATGAATGAATCATTTTGACCTTTGCGGTAAACTACAGAATGGAGAGTTAACGGCGGCATATTTGAATTTTTTAGCCAAATTGGTTTAAGCACACTGTTGTGTTGGCAAAATCTATAAACCATTATCTGTTGTATGGTTATTAAAGATCATTGCAAAAGTTCACATGACTTGCCACGTGCTTTTATTGTGGCAGTCTCCGCTAGCTGCCGATGCCAGTATTTCGCTACTGGCTGACATATCGCTCCATTAAAGAAAGAAAGTGATGGATTTTTCCAGACGTTTGGGAAGTCTCTACAAATTTTTAGTTAGCAGCCTTGCTCAATTGCTTAGCTTCTAAACATATTTGAATGTTGCTTTAGAGAACAGGTAGCTTAACGTCAGAAATCAGTGACTCAGTTAATAGCAATACTCAACTCAAGCATATTTTCTTTTCACAAACACACACACACACTTAAAAAAAAAAAAAAAAAAAGAATGAAGTCTTACTATTATGACGAATCAGATCCTTCTGATTACCAAAACGATCATGATTCCGGAGTGCCTGTCAGCGCGGACGAATTGAAATCTTTAGGTGTGCTCTACTACCATTTTGACAACCTCGATGACGTTAATAAACTAGCCAAAGAACGCAATTATCGCAATCAGGATCAAATTAGACTCTCCAAAGATAATTTCCCTGGTGGGGAAGCCGCCTTGAAGCAAAAACTCGATCAATTCATCTTAGAGCATTTACATGAAGATGAAGAAATTAGATACATTTTGAATGGATCTGGGTTTTTTGACGTCAGAGATAAAAATGATCGTTGGATCAGAAATAAGTTGTATAAGAATGATTTACTTATTTTGCCAGCAGGAATTTACCATCGTTTTACTTTAGATACAGAGAATGATGTTACTGCTTTGAGATTGTTTAAGGATGAGCCAAAATGGACTGCTTTGAATCGTCCGGTAGATGATAATAAGTATCGCCAAGAATATTTGAATTCTATTAAGGCTGCTTGAAATGAGGCTGTCCAGTTGGATTCCTTTTTAAATATTAAACACTATTAAATTTTTCTTTCTTGTTCTGATGGTATTTTCTCTTTTATCTTTTTATTATCGGGTGCGTATTGTTTTTTTTCTTCTTATTTTTTTCTGTATTTTGAACATATATATATTTTTTCGACTGGCCTTTTAGATTACATTCATTTTTCTTGAAAAAGTTACAAAGTTTGGATGTCTCGCGCTGTAAGTTTTATCATTTTACTGTTGCTCAAAGTCGCAACGGTAAATCCTATGCCTCCAGAAAAGATACAAACAACGCCCACCATCTTACGATTTTAACAGAGATATGGGTGATGTATCATTTACTAGAACGAGGTATTATTTTGAAGGTTAAACGGTGACTCTCTAAGTCTTGAGAAGTTATAGTTTGTAAGCAAAGAAATGTCAGATTCTCGTTTGTTCTTCCATGACACAACAGTGTCTACATTAGCACAGAAACAAAACCTCGCACACACACACACACACTCGCACACAGGCAAAATTCATTCAAATTTTACAAAATCAAAAAACTTAGGTCTGTTTGACTTTTACAAGACATGTTAGACTTCTTTGTATTTTAGCATTATGGTGCTCAATTACGTAAGGCATGACTGCATCCATGCAGAAAAAAGCACAAGAAAAATCAAAATCAAAATCAAAATCAAAATCAAAATCATGAAATACTACAAAGAGTACGGATAATACAGCGCAACTAATTTGGAAAAAAACAGTATATTTTAGTCTATTGATACACTGAGACTGGTTTTATTAGCATAGTTTCATTCCATCACAATTTAATTCCAGAATAGAAACAACAATAGTTTTCAATTTCAATAGAGTAATACAGATCAGAAATGTCAACAGCAGCTACTAGTTCAAGCGCTTCCAAATCAGCAACACCTTTGTCTAAAGAAGAAAAACAAAGACGTATGTTTTTGATAATATTTTAATATTTTGATATGTAGGAGGAGGAATTGAATAGATTGTTGGATATTGATTTTTTTTTTCCGGTTACCTGGAATTGGGTTTATGATACACAATCTTTTAATATCAGTTAGTTAGCGTGATTGGCTTCTTTCAAAAAGCAACTTGACAGAACAAAATTTGACAAAATGGGAGCCTTCGAGCTAAAAAGTTTACTCTTTAAGTATCTTGCAAATATTGGAATGATTGATGCCAACACTGATCTAATCTCCAACAATCTTCGGCAGTTACCATTATGGGTCAATAATAGTGTTTAATGGACTATAAGTGTTTTGTATTAAAATGAAACTCAAAGCATTGCCCTTTATGTCTTGTTTAAAACTGATTTTAACTTTTCAAATAAATTCCACCGGCCAGTCAATCAACGCTCCCCAAAATGAGAGACCAGGGTCAAGTAAAGAAACAAATACTAACATGGCTGTTTTATCTTTTTAGACTTCCAGCAGCAATATAATGATTTCCAAGATACGCTAAATCAACTTGGTGATAAAATTTCCCAATTAAGAGCAGACTATGATGAACACAAGTATGTTAAATTTTAGAATCATTCTAATTCAAGACTAAGCTGACTTACTTCATTTTGCTTTACTTTGATCGTATCATATATTGTGGCAAAGTAATCATAATTTAGAAAAAAATGTTATGACAATTGACTATGACTTGATTTACTAACATATTATAGTATTGTTTTGGACACCCTCAAAAAAGCACCAAAGGATAGAAAATGCTACAGAATGGTGGGTGGAGTCCTTGTGGAAAAAACCGCTGGTGAGGTGGTTCCAATATTGGAAACTAAAGCTGAAAATGTATGTTTTACTTTCCAAAGAAAAATCCGAACTCTTTTTTCTATTTATTCATTACAAACCGTATTATAGTGACCTTTTTGTGCTTAATACTAACTATATTTAAACTACAGATTGTCAAAGCATTAGATACGTTATCTAAAGAATTAGTAAAAACTCATAAAGACTTTGAAAAATGGAAGGTATGTAATCATTTTTACACTTTGCAAAGGTTTTCATTACTCGACTTATTAATCAAGTCTGCAGTACTGTTACTCTTTCTTGCTTTCGAGACTTTTCCAGTTGCATTGACATTTACTAACCGCATACTCCCACCTTTGAATAGAAAGACACTGGTGTCAAGATTGTCCGTACTGATTGAAACATTCAAGATCTTTGAAGTCTTCTAAGCCTTTGTTATATACGCGATGCAGCTCTTTTTTGAGCCTCGGTTTATTTTTGAGATGTAGTTCCATGGTGGTTTGGTTGCAAATGATTGATTTGCCACTCCATTTGCCCTTTACCAGGTGAAGTTTGTTGTTTTCGTTAATGCAGGGGGCTCAAAAAAGAATGGTTTACCAGGGTCCTGGGTGCCCTGACGCAGCCAAAAATCCAGCCGTTTGCCTTTAAAATACTTTAAACGACGGCTCACTCGCCTCATTTTTACTTTACATGCTTTTCTTCTTGTAAATGATAGATACTTCTTCCATTTTTATGATGAACACCATTCTGTAAAATAAGTCAAAGTAAAACTTATGCCTGTCCTCTGCACAATATCTGTGGCTACTATAGTGGGCGGGGACAGTGCTCCGGTACTCGCAACAACAGCAAACTTTAAACCGCAGCAACAACAGCAGCGAAAAACAAGAAAAAAAAATAAAGACAGAAAAGAACAAAACCAACGTTAATAAGGCTAAGTCCGACTGCTAACAATTGCACTCTTTCAATACAAACAATTACTTTTGTTCTTAAAATCTTATATTTGTCTTGGTTTTGTGTTTTCTATATTTTTATCAATATCTGTTGCTTAAGTGTCCGAGAGTGCAAGATTGAATTCAATTTAGTGCGAAGAGCGGCTGACGTCTTCTTGGCACTTTCTTTGTGAATTGAAACAGAGAAAACAAAAATAAAACAAAAACTAAGCAAACTGAGAGTCACAGTGACAATTGTAAAGCCTAGTGCTTAACTACTAATCACCACTTGATGACAACTCCCAACTGCCACACACACCATGCAACCGTTGAGGATCTTTCTTAACCAGAATCCAAGATCGCTTGCTCTTGTCTCCAACAACAATGCCTTCCTCATAAGAGACCCAATCTACCGCTCGCTGCTGGCAGACAGCAACCACCACCACCATCACCACCACCATCTTCATCTGTACAACACTAATGCCAATCAGGGAGATAATATCAACAGCGTAAAGCGCTGTGTCGTGGAGTTTGTCGATGCTGCCAAATTGGACTTTGACGGATACGTTGAGTTGTCCTCTGTCTATAATATTACTTGTTTTGGCATTCTTGGGTTAATCTCTATCAATGACTATACTTTTTTGATCATCATCACCAAGGCTTTAGAAGTGGGTAGTCCTAGACCAAAGGATAAGATTTTCCAGCTTCTTGATGTGGAGTTCATTTGTCTCAACAGCACAGATTTCGATTTCGTCTTTAATCAACTCAAGTATAAGCAAATTCGAGAGCATGAACTCAATCAAGCTAACGGTAAAGATAAAAAGGATAAGCAAGATGACGAGCATGGGCTTCCCTGGCATAGTGTTAAAAAGTTTCTTATAAAGGGAAACTTCTATTTTGCTAATTCTTTTGATTTGACTAGTAATTTGCAAAATAGAGATATAATGACTTCTGGCTCGTATCATTCTGTTTTTAATTTGAATAAGAAGTTCTTGTGGAACAGATTGCTAATTGACGAATTGATGCAGTTTAGAAATAGGTTGGGGTTTGACGTTAGGAAAAAATTTGATAGCTCTAAATTTCTTACTGTTGCCATTAGAGGTTTTGTGCAGACCATCAACTTGTCCATTAATTTGGATACGAATAATGCGCCTGATCGTTTCATGATGAACGGTTTGAAAAAATCTGAGGACTCGTTGCTCACTCTAATTTCCAAGATTGCAGTGGATAAATCAGGTAAAATATTCGGGCCTAGTGGGTTGGATGATGAAGGTAATGTTGCTAATTACATTGAATCGGAAATGATTTTTTATAATGAGAATTATTGCATTTCATATACCTCAGTCCGGGGCAATGTGCCGATATATTTCGAGATTGATAACCAGCAATCATCTTCATTGCTCAAAAAGATACAAATCAATAGACCATTCGATGCTACTCAGGAAGCATTCAAAAAGCATTTTGACTCACTTTTCAAAACCTTTGGTGAAGTCCACATCTTGAATGAGATTTCATCCTCAATATCTGTGGAAGATATTGAAAGACACAATAACAAAAAATCAAAAGGTATTGAATATGACATGTTTAAAAATTATTACGAACATTACCAAAAACTTATCGAGAACCCAAACTACAGAGATTTGCTAAAACTTAATAACTTCAATTACACGCTAGCAAATCTTGTCAAGAACCAAGTGGTGGCATCACAATTACTTGGGCGTATTGATAACTCCATTTGCGGTTACGCAGCGTTATGCTACGACAATAATAGAAAGATGTACTTGAACAAGCAATCAGGTGTTTTCCGAATAGCTTCGTTTGATGTAATGGATAAATGCAATGAAATTCAAAAAATTATTTTTAAACAAGTTCTACTCTATGCTTTGAAAGAAACATATTCATACATCTCAGGCACAGATGAAAAAACAGGCGAGCCAAAATACAAGACATATTTTTCTCCACTTAATGAAGATCTATGGACTAAATTGGGATACTTGTGGAGTGGCAATAATGCCACCATTAATAGAATTTTATCAAAATACAACACTGAACTTCGACAGATCAACAAAAAGGGTAATATCATCAACAACAATCTTGACTTATCAAGTGGTACTTTGGATGAAAATGATAGCGAGCTAGTACCAGACAATGGTTACAATTACAACAACATTGAGACTGCTGGAGTGGTAAACACTCCACCAAAAAAGAAGAGCAGTTTATTCAACAGTTTTACTGACTTGACAGTTTCGACATCAAAAAAGCTATTTAATTTATCCAACTATAGAGATTTGCTTAATGATTTGGAGAAAAGAAATAACTTGTTATTGGTTCTCTTGGGTAAAACCTCAATTGATTACAATGGCAATGTTGTCAAGAAAGTACTCTTATACGATCCGATTAATGATTATGTGACCAGCGAATTGAGAAAACTTTCTGCCAGTTACATGTCCGAAAAACTAATATCAATATTCACAGGATCATTCAATGTGAATGGTATTTGCTATGATGGCGATTTATCGTCCTGGCTTTTCCCCAAAGAGAATTATCCGGAAGATATGGCGTTGCATGCTGAAGATAAGCTAGAATTTGACAAGATGCCGGACATGTACTTTCTCGGGCTACAGGAAATTGTGGAATTGACCGCGGGGCAAATGATGAATGTTGACATTACGAATCGTAACTTTTGGGAACGGAAAATATTAAAAGCAATCAATAACAAGATTGCCACCGCTGACAGTAATAGTAATAACAAGGAAGAAACGTATATCTTACTTTGGTCTGGTCACTTGGGTGGTCTTTTATCACTATTGTACATCAAGAGGCAACAAGCAGAATTCATCAAGCGGATTGAAGAAAGTATGAAGAAAACTGGGCTCGGAGGCATGGCAGCCAACAAAGGGGGGATTGCAGTGAGCGTTCAGTATTCCGATACTAGTTTCTGCTTCATCACTTCACACTTAGCGGCTGGATTGAACAATATTGAAGAAAGACATCAAAACTATAAAAGTTTGAGTACCGGTTTACGATTCTCGGGAAATCGCACCATCAAGTCGCACGATAGTATTATCTGGGTTGGCGATTTCAATTACCGAATCGAATCATCCAATGAGGAAGTTAGACAGAATATCAAAGATGGCAAATATAACGAGTTATTTGAGTATGACCAGTTAAACAAGCAAATGCAATCGGGCGAGTCGTTTCCTTATTATGAAGAGTTTGAAATCAAATTTAAACCGACATACAAGTTCAACAATAATGAGGACACCTATGATTTATCAGAAAAAATGCGGATTCCAGCATGGTGTGATCGAATTGTTAACCGTGGCAAGAACTTGAGACAATTAACCTACGGAAGCACGTACGATATAAAGTTTTCCGATCATCGTCCAGTTTATGGGTTGTTCAAGGCCAATGTCATAATCATCAATGAACAAATGAAGAACAAATTGTCCTCTGAGCTTTACGTGAAACGGAAAGCGAAATTTGGTAACGTCAGCAGTTTCATTCTATCGAAAAATTTGGAAGACGTGATCAACAAAATTAACAAAAACACAATCGACCCAGATGCGATAAATATCAGCCTACCGCCGCCTAGTTCAGATAAGCAAAAATGGTGGTTCAATAATGGGATGCTCGCAAGAGTGGACCTTTTCACTAACATTGCCAATGTGAAAGAATTCAATGAGTTGCATAATCCGGAAAAAGGGATACATCCGGAAAAAAATTGCGAAATGGTGAACCCCAATGGCGAGTTTTTGTATCAGGACGGCATGTATATTAATGATAAACGACCATTGAATCCGTTTGAGTTCAATGGGGAGAGTGATTTTGTTTATCCAAAGGAGCAATTTGATATTAGTCAACAAGTGGGGACTTCGAAATATAGATGAGTATGGTTTCCTAGAAAAGGCTGTTACGGTATCCAAGGTTGGTTCGAGAGAGAGAGAGAGAGATTTAGCACAAATAAATATACAGGAAACAAAAGCAGCAATAGCTTGCTGGCTTCTATTTTTCTTTTTTTTTTTTTATTTTGATTTTTGATTTTTTACTCTTTAGTGAGGAAATTAACTATGATACATATTATATGCAGTACTGAAAAGTTTTGAATGCTCTTTCTTCCTAGGAAATGCAAATGGCAGTGCTACCCAGACGATTTGAGTAGCTTTCTAGTTCCATGCGTGCGTAAGGATTTGTTTGGGACATTGTGATACTACAGTGTGCCACGCTGCCGTCTGCCTACTCAATTGACTGACTGATTGACTCGCTGCTGGGCACTGATCCTCTGACAACCGTTGTAACCAACCAACCAACCAACTTCTCCTATGTCTCTGCATCTACCTTTTCTGCTCCTCTTTCTTTTTTTCCAAATCACCAACTTGGTCATTCAACTCGTCCAATTTGACCCCTTCGATATTCATTCTTGCCTTGATCTCATTCGACAATTTAATCAAGTCATTGATTTCCTTTGACTTGTCTGGAACTTCTTCCAACTGAGTGTCACTGCCACTGCCACTGCCGTTTGCTGCTGCTGCTGCGGAGGCAGCAGCAGAAGCAGAAGAAGGCGGCCCAGCAATGGTTTCTGCTTCTGCTAGAATTGTGTTCATTTTATCATCAAGCCCATCTAAAAGTTTTTCGATATCGGAGACTGCTTTTTCTGCATCGTTTAGTTGGAGGTACGTTTTGGCAAAATCTCCGTTACTCATTGCTGTTACTATTGAAGTGTTTTATCGCAGCTTGGCTTGACTTTATGTTCGGTATGGATGCGTATGGCCAGCCTACCAGCGGTATATCATTAGCTCTGCTGCCCACCACACCACTTGTATTATTGCGATAGTTGGGGGGTGTGGAGGTCCACGTGCACGCACCGCATACTTGCTACGCGCGCGCGAAAGCAGCCAGAAAGAAAGAAGCAAACAAACAAACAAACAAACAAACAAGCAGCAGCAGCAAACGGCTGGCGATAAAAGCAACTGTTGCAACTTTATTGCAAGATTGTTGATGAGCAGGTAGATGGATGGATGCTGCTAGCACAGCCATAAAAATTCGCAGATGGCTGTCATGCCAATCCATAAAGGGAAAAGAAACGGGGATGATGACGGACGGAGCGCGTAATAAGTAAGGTTGGGAGAAAAGATTGCGTTTTAGCGAGAGCCGCTCGGGGTAAGGCATGAACTTGGACAAGACAGAATCGTTGATTGTAAACAATAGTACCGGCCAAAATACATTGCAAACAAAAGCTTGTACAACCTGGCGACGGATGAGTTGGTGGGAAATGGATGGCAATTGGCAACTAACTGCCTTCCTTTTCCAGATGGTGGATGATCTGATCTTGACGGGCGGTTGGTGATGTCAAGTGGAGTCGAGAGAATGAGTAAACAGGGCTGATCTGGATCGGGGAGTTTGAGCCATAGTCTGCCGGTTAGCCGGCAAGCTAGTATGCCAGTATGCCAGTACACCAGTACGCCAGTAGGCTAATCGATAAATAAGGGCAGATGAAGATGAGACACAGTACAGCGCGATAAATTACATGCTGTCTCAGCTTTCTTTGTGCTGATGGAATTGGAATCGTTTAGAGAAATGCGGAGAAGTTGCAAGAAAGGTGCACATTGCCCAATTGCCCAAGATTGAGTAAGTGAGTAAGTATCCTCCTTCCTTATGAGTAAAAAGTGCCTCGGGCAGCACGGGAGCGCTGCGCACTGTTATTATTTTCTAGCACAAGACAGCAGCAGCAGCAGCACAATGGCGACGGCAGCGACGCTGTTTCCGCATCGCTCGGCAACTCAGAAAAATGCAAAATGCAAAAAGTGTAAAAAGTGCAAATTTTTGTACATGTATAAAATATATATAATATTTATATATATATATATTTATACATATATATATATTATGTATCAAACATCGCCTCAACAGCAACTGCTGGTTCACGCTGCTCTTGCTCGCACTCTTTCTCTCAACTTACTCTGCAAACCACCCTTACTCTTCGTCTCAGCATCATACAAGTAACTATTACCAATACTACCTACCACACCACACCACACCACACCACATCCCCCCCCCCCCCCCCCCCCCCCCCCCCCGCAATGCCCGTGCTTGATCTCCAGGAAGAGCTCTGCTTCTACAAAGCATACCACAACAACCCCGTCAATGTCCGCATCCACATGGTCTTCATCCCCATCATACTAGCCAGCGCCATTGTGTTCCTGTCGTACATTGAGCTCCCATCGCAACTAGCCCCCTTTGTGCTCCCGCAGCCACTTCACCCATACTCGAGCTATTTCAACATTGGCACCTTCATCGCCGTTTCCTTCAGCACTTTCTACTGTCTTTTGGACCGCCTCGGCTTAGTGGTGGCCCCCGTCTTGGTCAGCTTTAGCATTTTGACCAAACGCTACATTATCAACACTGCCACGGCGCAGCAGCAGCGCCAGATCCTCATTGGCGCCATTGCCGTGCAGTTGGCGGGCTGGGTGGCCCAGTTTTTTGGCCATGGCGCCTACGAAAAGCGCAAGCCGGCGTTGTTGGATAGTCTTGTGCAAGCACTAGTGTTGGCGCCTTTCTTTGTTGTTTTTGAAATCGTGTTCGCGCTTGGGTTCAGAAAAGAGTTGGAAGTAGCATTGGAAAATCAAGTGGCCAGAGTGCTCTCAGAGCAGCGAAGAAAGAAGGAGTTGAAGAAGGATGACAAGGTGAATATCGAAAGCAAGAAGAAGGCCGTCAGCCAAGCTATCAAGCAGGAGCGAGAAGCAAGCACAATGGATTCTAGCGATAGTGATGGTTTGGCTACACGAAGCGAGAAAGATGAACCAGATGTCAGCGATTAGTGTTTGAGCTGAGCTGAGCTGAGCTGAGCTGACTTTTCTTGTATTTCTAGTGTTTTTTGTTTTTGTTTTCTGTTATTTACTTCTTTCGCTTTGCACCAATGTACAATTGTATTTACTGTTTGTTGTTTTGCTTGTAGTTATACCAATGGCGCTGGCGCGCTGGCGGGGGTGGAATGGCGAATCACACTTATGTAAGCGCTGGCCACTGGCGTTTTCTGTGTTTTGTTTTTTTTCCCTCGGGAAATTGACACTTCAACTTTAAAACAATTCTCGACAGTCGCCCAACAACAACAACAACAACAACAACAACAAAAAACTATAATTACAGCCGCTAGCTACAACCACTATAACTATAAAACAAAATTTTCGTCCTCTCAAAATGGTCTCTTCGCAAAAACCAAAGGTTCTAATCACCCATCCCGTCAATCCAAGCTTACCTGAATATCAGCGTTTTGCTCAGCAATTTGACTGCGTGGTATGTATTTTTGCTACAGCAGCATGCTTACTTGCTAGTTGCTAAAACTAATGGTGGATGAAAACAGCAGCAACTGATATAACAAAGCACTTGGAACATTCTACCAAAAAATGCAGTGTCGCGCTTGAGCTTCTTTTTTTTTTTTTTTTTTTTTTTTTTTTTTAGCAATCAGCAATCAATCACTTACTAACAGCAGGTACAGCCATTTGAGATCGAATCAGAACAGCAATTGATCCAAGCATTCAGAACCACCCACCATGACGCTGTTGCCATCTACGCCGCTTGGGACTCGTTCAACCACTTGAATCGTCAGCCCCACCCGCACCGCATTGGCGATCCCGAATGCCAAATCTTCCCCCACTTCCCACCTCAGCTCAAGGTCATTGCGCTTGCCTCAGTCGGCCACGACAAGTTCAACTCCGAGGCGCTCAGAGCCAAAGGAATCCATTTGACTAACGTTCCTTCGTACTATAGCAAGGGAAACGAGGACGTTGCTGACGTTGCTTTGTACTTGACGTTGTCAACGTTTAGATTTTTCCAGACTTTTGAGAAAAAGTTTGAGGAATGCGAAACTACGGTTAGGGCTAGGGGAGAGCTAAATGTCAATGGGTTTGATTCGAGCCAAGGGAAAGCCGGGGAGAAAAAATTGCAAGGTTTTGCCTTTGGTCATAATGCTGGAGGAAGTAAGTATTTTGTGTTTTTTGTGTTTTCTTTGAGTTGAGTTGAGTTGAGTTGTTTTTTCCCAATTACTTTGCAAAAGAAAAAGAATAAGAAACTGACCCACACTTTTTTCTCACTGTTTTCTCACTTTTTTGCTTCGACAAAATGAGGCAACGTTTGGAAAATTGTCCGAAATGCGGAGTCACCGCGCTAAAAGCTCATCGGCCGTTTTTACGTTTTTTTTTTTTTTTTTTTTTTTTTTTTTTTTTTGACAGCCATTGCATACTACGGGTGCGCACTCATTCAGTGCCAGACATTTTTGCAAGGATCATTCATCCCTGCCATCTACTCACTAATGCGCCACTCAGATCATACGTTAAACCTATAGAGCTTAGCCAATCACCATGATCATCATGGCTTTTCTTTTCTTTTTCTTTTTCTTTTTCTTTTTCTTTTTCTTTTTCTTTTTTTTTTTTTTTTTCTCTCTTAGTACATTATTTCTGACCATCACCACATACTAATCACAAACTATAGAAACCGTTTTCTCACCAAGAGGTAAAAACGCTGCCATTATTGGCTTTGGGGCCATTGGACAAGCAGTAGGATCACGTCTTCATGCACTTGGCATGAACATCCACTACACCAAACGTACCCCCTTGTCGTCGTCGTCGTCGTCGTCGTCGTCGTCGTCGTCGTCTTCGTCGTCATCATCATCAGCAGCACCAGCACCAAACCCTACTTCCGGCCAAGTGCCATATCCAGCAACATATCATGGCAACAGCACCGACCAAAAAGCCCTTCAGTCAATCTTGCCGCTTGCTGACGTAGTTGTTTTCTGCTTGCCCGGGTCTCCAGAAACAAAACACTTGCTCAACTCCCAAACCATCCAGCTATTGCCACTGCAAGGCTCAAGAATCGTCAACGTTGGGCGAGGCTCAGTTATTGACGAAAAAGCACTACTCGAAGATGGCTTGAAAGCTGGCAAAGTTATAAGTTGCGGATTAGACGTTTATGAAAAGGAGCCGGTTGTCGAACATGGCTTGTTGGGGAGGGAGGATGTCGTGTTGTTGCCTCATGTTGGGAGCTCGACCATCGAGGTTTATGAGTATAGCGCATTGAGAGCATTGGATCAGATTGAGACGGTGTTGGGGAACGGGAATGCGGAGAACAAAGTGCCAGAGTTTGTCGTTAACTGAGTGTACCATATAGCCGTGCACATTTTCTTGTTTATACTTTTTCTTTTCTTTGTCCTAGCGAATTCTCAAAATAAGACAGACACATCTGCATAACCACAAAATGTCACAATACTCTTACATAGAAAAACCTAGCATGCCATGGCATATATATGGCCGCAAAACATCAATCGAAAAAGTTTTGAACCCCCAACTCCTGCAAAACTTTATGATTATTTATCATCCACATGGCAATCCTCTGACTGGCCTTCTTCTTATTAGTATCCATGCACGTAGCCACTGCTAGCTGCCCAAAATACAAAGTCGACTCCACCGCATTATCCAAGACTTTTCTGTTTTTAAAAGTAGGTGCCGCTAGCTTGTTTTTACTGAACAAGACATGTAATTTCTCTTTCGCGCTCTTATCTAGATCTTCCTCTGGTAGTGGATCCAACACAAACGGATGCTCGCCTATTGGCCGGCTTGGTACTAGTTCCATTGCCAATTGACCATTGCTGCTGTTTCCACTACCTGTGCCACTACCAGCTTGGTCGCCGAGCATTCCATTTGCGCCTACGCTACCATTCAGCAGCATTGGTCCACCAACAACTCCTGGCGGCACAATGCTGCCGCCGCCGCCGATGCCGCCGCTGCCTAGATGATGAAGTGACGGGAATGGGCTATTGTTGCTATTCACCATGTCCAGGCCTATACCCATGCCCATGCCCATGCTCATGGACCCAGCACCAGCAGCGTCGCCACCACTGGCCACATTGTTGTAATCAAGAGCCATCAAACCATTGCTACCCGCTGGTTTGACTCCAAGGCCACCAGACTTAACGGCGCCTCCGCCAAAGTAGCTCGGTTTCAGAGAAACTTGCATGCTTTTGGCCCCAGTTATATCATTGAGCTTATCGTTACTGTTTGTCAATGCATCCTTTGCGGCTAACTGGCGTGCTTCTCTATATGTGGAAGCAGCGCCTGTTCCTAGCGTGGTGCTGCTGATGTAGCACTCGACAATATAATCCGAGTCTGCCCCATTGCCAAACTGTGCGGTTCGGTAACTTATTGCCGTTGTAGGGTTGCTATTATTGCCACCATCTCCAGCGCCCGTTGGTTGCAACTTGGCGTCCAATTGTGCAACAAAATCGTCATTTACCACTGATCCTTCGCTGTCGTCCAACGACGAGATGTTCACCCCCTTGACCACCGGGTCAACGAGGAAACTTAGCCATGCCTTTATTAGCGAGTAGTCGCAGTTGGACTCTTTGGCCACGGCGCCAATATAAGCGACAAAGACATCAGCGTAAACAAGCCCCATTTTGGAGGCGTCCACCTGGTTGTCATTGGTATACTCGTCCAAATGGTAGTCTTTGGTAAACTGGATCATGTTTTCACTGGATAATAGCAAGTTGCGAAGCACTTTGAATTTCGCTCCCGAAATGTCAGGAAACACTTCGAAGATGATTTGCGTGCTGATGGTGCCAAGGACTGAATCTCCAAGCACCACTAATTGCTCATTACTTTCCAGCGGCGGGAAGCATAGTTTATGCTTGAAGACGGTATAGAACAAATTATCATCTTGGATCAAGGGAAGCCGTGGCGGATATAGTGCCTTATTGTCATTGATGTACTCTTTCACTTTTCTGATACTGAGAATATTATCATCAATACCTTCGTACTGCTGAGTAATTTTTTCCGTATCAATTTTTCTATTGGCGTCAATGCTATCCACCTTTAAAATTTCGTCAAACACGGGGAGATGGCCATCTTCATGTAAAGTTTTCAAAACCACGGCAGCTTCAATCTTGGGTCTTCCGGCTAGTAGTTTGACTCTTTGATCTTGCGAGCCGTCATTTAGGATGCCCAGCCATTTCTTGTCATCTGGAACATCTTTAATGATGGCGGCAATTGAGCGCTTGAGCCTAGTGACATACTGCTCGATTTCAAGGAATTGCGATACTTCCATATTCATATTTGCAGAGCGTGTGGATTTCTGGTTTGTATGTCTGTGCCAATGGTTGGCACACACACACACAGTATGGACTTGGAATGTGGTTCAAATTCTGTAAAATGGTTTATTTGATTTCGGACTGATGAAAAAGCAAACCCGATGCCGCTTTTCGGTGTAAAATAGATACACAAGAAGCTGGCTAATCTTTGTTAATCAAAGTAAGGGACAGTCAGCAGCAAGTAGCAAACAGTGCGGGCTCCAATGCAGTTTAAGTAATATTATTTGGTAATGCAGGCTATCACTGGATGATGATGGCTTTGCATGCTAGACAAGATCTTTTTTTTTTTTGTTTTGTTTTGTCCTTTTCTTTTCTTTTCTTTTCTCCGATTCCTTTGGCAGCAGGGCGCATCATCGCAGGCAGGCAGGGCACTCTAGGTTTATTAATGGAAACGCACAACTCGAGCAGCATTGCCATCATGACGCATTCTACCTGACAAAGTCCTACGTCTACGTTACTGCACTCTACTGTTATCCAAACAAAACAAAACGGTGTAAAGTAGCCTAAAGCAGCAGTCAGTGCTTTTGAGTTACCAGGAAAACAGGAGCAACGCATTCTCCCCGTTTTCTTTTCCCGTTTTGTTTTGTTGTCAACTAGAAAAAACATGTATGCTTCATTACCGATATAAAATGAAATAAAATAAAGTGAAAAAAATAAATATAAAAATAAATTAAGCTATAACAAAATAAAAATTTGTAAATTCTTTTCTTCCTGGCAAGATTGACGTAACTGTTGATCCCGAAAATTTTAAAATCAACCAATTACAGTCTCATTCAGTATTATATTGTATATGCAATGGTTTGACTGAGACTGGCAAGATAATCAGTTGATTTTCTGCTTTCATATTTTTTTTTCTTTTATTTTTCTGGAATATTCAATTTCGTACTCTTCTTTTTTCTTTCTTTCAAAATCTTGGAATAATAATAATAATAATAAAAATAAAAATAAAAATAAAAACGGTGCAGTGAGACCGAGTGGCAGACTTTTGTTGTTGTTTTTTCTTCAATCAAAATGGTTATCGCTTATTAGCTTACTAATATTTGTTGTTTATGATGGAATTAATGTGTTCTTTTTATTGTTATAATGTCAGAATGGTTTATTATTGAAAATTTGAAATATTATAATCGCCTCGTGTTGGTCGAAGTTTGAGCGGTTAGAAAATTTAGTGGTGGTGGTCTTCTTTTGGAACACCAGATTCTTTCAACTTGTAAACGCTACCGCATTCCCAACATCTGGAAAGTTTCTCGTTGGTCAATCTCATCCATTGGACTTCATGGCTGTCAGCAGGATAACCGGTACAACCAATGTATCTGTAGTCGTCGTAAGATTCGACTTCGATAGGTTCGGCAACAGTACCTCTTCTGGAAGCATCCAAAGGCTTTTGGTCGAAAAAGTCAATACCTTCCAATTTGGCCAACAATTCAACTCTTTCCAAACCGGTGGCTTGTTCCAAGTCAGTTGGAATAGTACCTTCTTTGGCACCGAGACCAATCAAGGAGTCCTTGTCAGTGACTTCAGCCAAGTTGGAAGCTGGCTTGACAGGCTTGTTGGCGTTGGCATTGAGGATTATTTTGGAGGTGGAGAACAAACGAGCGGATGCTGGAGTGGCTCTAACGGTACGCAAAGCGGCAGATCTTAAAGCAAACATTTTTTTTTCTTCTTTACTTCTAGTGTTTATGGTTAGTAAGGTGGACTTGTCTTACGAGACGATAAACAACAAAGTTATCGTCTGTATTGAGCGGGAGAGGGCAGATAAGCTCTTTTTGAGATGCGGTGTGGTGTAATTTCAATTGCGGATGGATGAGAAATGGAGAATGGAGATGCGGGCAAAGCGTAGTAGAGCACATCGGGGTATGAAAATGCGATTGCTAGGACATGAATTTGCTAAATATGAGCATGCGAATATGACTAGTTACGTATCTTTGTTGTCTTGCTGGTTTGATGTAGACTGGTGGTTCAGTTGTGTGTGTGTGTGTGTGTGCACGATGATTATAAAGTGGCATTTTTGTATATCTAAAAAATTATAGCGACTGTGTTATGACTGCAATGTGGCACCAAGAGCTTATCTGAGGGAGATATATTGTTCACTTGCTTGTGAGCGGTATGTAACATACAAATTATTGGTGATATTTATGACTGAGCGGTGAGTGTGATGGAACTGTCAGGTATCAGCTATCAGGATGGGGGAGGGAAGCTACTACAGTATGTGGGATTTGAAATTAATTTCAATACTTTAAGATTTTAATATTTTAATAATATTTCAGTATTTTAATTTTTCGCTGCCAGCAGTTTTAGTCGGGCAGGAAAAACAGGTGATTCTCTGTTTTTCTCTCTCGCTCTCTCTCTCTCTCTCTCTCTCTCTCTTTCTCTCTCTTTATTTTCTCGCTCGCTCAGTTGTCACACTGTTTTCCGCTCCACGCTGCTGCTGCTGCTGCTGCCGCCGCTGCTGCTGCCGCTGCTATTACTACTGCTACGGGGGGCAAGCAACAGCAGGCAGTAAGTAACAGGCAACTAGCCCGGGGCGATCATAAAAGGCTCAAAGCTCAGTAAGGAGCAATTCACTGCAATTTGGTTGGTCAGCGCCTGCATTAGCGTCACCTGCTCATGTCTTGCTAAACCATCGCATATCATTGGTCGGCCGTTGGTTGTGCAGCCCCTGTTTTTAGCCCTCTTCTTCTTCGAACCTCGCCGACTTGGCCCTTCCCAGTGTCACATGCCGCTCACCTGACATCAGCTGACCAGCGTGACAGCCGCCTCTCCTCGTTGTGTTATTACCCGCTTCTCTTTCTCTGGGCCGGGCAACGCCGTCTCTCGCCCAGTAGCAGCGAGTAGCGCCCGCCGCAACCGACAAACTGCTTCCGCCAACACGGAGTGAGCAACTGAGCGAGTGCGACAGACCGGACAGACAGACAGACAGACAGACAGACAGACACCGGCAAAAAACTTGTTAGCGTTTTTCCATATACTTGAATCTGATTTTTCGTTTTTTTTTTCCTCTTGTTGTTTAGGACGTTTGAGATATCATCAACTTAACAAACTAGGTATGTATTAGAGTACCCCCTACACCAGATATATCTCAGGTTATCTAAAGGTTATTGGAATCAGCGAATCAGTCAAATACAAATATTACCGTCAATGTGTTTATGGCTGCCAGTTTAATCACAGTCGTGAAGAACCACTTTTTTTTTCTTTTTTGAAAAATTGTCAATATGTGCTTATTAAATATCCAAAATTATCAGCAGCAACTACCTATACCACTAATCAAGTATTACAAGATGTTGAAGGAATAATGGCAATATCATATTTGAAACGAGAACAAAAAAATTACAAATTTCAGAGATTGAAAATTAAATCAAATCAAAGACGAAAAGGCGTGTTGAAAAAATAAAAAAAAAAATAAAAATTTTGCGCCATAATGAAAAACAGTAGTGTAAACCAAGACTGCACAATATTTCAGTGGCAAAGCTTATTTTGTTTCTTTTAATTTCAAAAAAAAATGTATTCTCGATACTGCCAATCAGTGGGCCCGATTCTGATTCTGATTTCGATTCCTGATAACAACTTGGCACTTTAGAACTCTGAATATAATCAACCAACCACCTTCCTCAGCACATAAACTAACATTTTCCCCGCAGTCAAAATGCCAAAAAAGAGAGCTTCCAACGGTAGAAACAAGAAAGGTAGAGGTCACGTCAAGCCAGTCAGATGTATCAACTGTGCCAGATGTGTGCCAAAGGACAAGGCCATCAAGAGAGTCACCATCAGAAACATTGTTGAAGCTGCTGCTGTCAGAGACTTGTCTGAAGCTTCTGTCTACTCTGAATACGCTTTGCCAAAATTGTACAACAAATTGCACTACTGTGTCTCTTGTGCTATCCACGCCAGAATTGTTAGAGTTAGATCCAGAACTGACAGAAGAATTAGAGCTCCACCATCTCGTCAAAGATTCAACCGTGAAAGAAAAGTCAACCCTGCTGAAGCCGCTAAGAAAGCTTTATAAGCAAGCTAGCAAAATGTTAAATTTTTTTTGAACTAAGTAATGGTTTCTCTTTATCTTTTAATGTTTTTTTTCTAATAAACAACAAATCTAAATAAGAAACGATGTAAAAGACTGAAGCGACCGCAAGTTGTCCCCATCTAGGAGAACATGTATCGTAATGAACTCCACCCAGTGTACATTTCCTGGCAGTAATGGACGAAGCCGTTTTGTAGAAAATTGCAAAATCTGAAAAACCACACATATGGGTATATATTGACTGCTGCAGTGATGCTAGTTTTGACGATGCCCGTCGGTTGCCGCGCCGCAATGTTATTGCACACACACCAAGTACGAATATACCGAGGCCTCTACAATCCCTACAGTCTACGTGCTAACACGCCCAACCGATAACACTGAGCGAGCACCACCTGGGGAAAATTTCAAGCATTGCATAGTGACGATGCTGTATGCATCATCATCATCATCATCATCATCATCATCATCATCATCATCATCATCATCATCATCATCATCATCATCATCATCATCATCATCATCATCATCATCATCATCATCATCATCATCATCATCATCATCATCATCATCATCATCATCATCATCATCATCATCATCATCATCATCATCATCATCATCATCATCATCATCATCATCATCATCATCATCATCATCATCATCATCGAATAGTGAGAAATTGCTTTTGTCTTGTCTTTGGCCTAGGGCTTGGTTGCACAGGGTTTCACAGCAGCTGCATTGGTTGATATTGATCAGTATATACTGATATAGAGATCAAGCATCTTGCCCATGCTGTAGATATATCCAGTTACTAAGGCTTTATAATTGCGGAGCAATCTGAGATGACGATCCAATCCCGCCGGCAGGCGTCAATCAGTAAAGTAAAGAGCCAGGGCCCGTTGCCGTGCGTACTGAAGGCTAGACCCCAATAGTAGAATGTAGCAGACTACACAGTATACCACTGAGTACCAAGTTCCCCCAGAGCTATCACCCACATTCACAACACCTCTGTCATTGCATTTTGGGTCTGTCAATACACACACACACACACTTCTGCTCGTCTGCCGCAGCTGGCCTCGTCTACACCGGTGATACCGGTGGTTGTCGAGTATAGTTTCACGTGCTCACATGCCCCTCGTTTGCCCCCGGAAATGTGCCCTCCAGCTTTGTCGACGCTCCCGACTAGCGAAAGGCGAGCGAACGAGTTTTTTTTTTTGCTTTGCTGTAGAAACAGAAGAGAAAGAAGAAGACACCAGAAATTAAATTAAATAAACTTTTTCCCCAATTGCAGTCATAGACACACCCATCTACAACCAGCAACAACACATACTCAAACTCATCGCTGATACAGACTAGATCAGATACAGTGGGCTACCTTACGCTACATTGACCCTTCTTTTCCTAGTCTTACACCACCGCACTGCAATTTCATTGCTGCTTCATACCACAACTCAATCTCCCTTACTTTATTTTTTTTTTTTTTTTTTTGTTCTCAGTGATTCCTGATTCCTGCTTTTTGGTTCTCCTTGGTTTGTGTGCTTTTTGAATCGAATTGAATTGAATCGATAACATCTTCCGCCCCCAATCTTAATACTCAATCCTCAATTCTCATTTCATAATCTCAGTCATCGCAAAGGTCTCTTAATATAGAGATACCAAATACATCCACGCTCTCGCACTCACACGCTCAAAATCCAAACTTTTGGAAATCCTGACTTCTTCATCAGTTTCTTTTCTTTCATTTATTTAAACCGCTCAGACTTGATTGATTCGCCTGTCTCATAATTCAAGCAATTAAGAAATTTTAAAGAGTTACTCGATTTGCCATCAGTTAGTTTTAGTGTCCGTCTCCCCCCGTCTATTGCTACTGCTACTGTTTTTGCACGCATACTTTCACATTGTCGTTACCAGCAACGTTATTGACATTAACATCCACATCGCTACGGTGTTCCTCACTCTTGCCTCCGCCAATAATTTTAGTCCATCTTCTTCACTTCTGCAACAACAGCAGCAATAATAAAAACAATAACAACAGCAATGTCCACTGATATAGCAGATAGCACCGATTTGAACCAAACGTGGAAGTTTTCCCAATGCTTTGGTGACAAGGGTGATATAGAAAACATTACTGAAGCTGATATCATATCGACAGTGGAATTTGACCAAACTGGCGACTACTTAGCCACCGGTGATCGAGGTGGTAGAGTGGTATTGTTTGAAAGAAATAAATCAAAAAAAAATTGCGAATATAGATTTCATACTGAATTCCAGTCTCATGATGCTGAATTCGACTATTTGAAATCCTTGGAAATAGAAGAAAAAATTAACAAAATCAAATGGTGTAAAAGATCAAATCAGGCACACTTTCTTTTATCTACAAATGACAAAACTATCAAATTATGGAAAATTTATGAAAAAACGATAAAACTTGTTAGTGAAAATAACTTGACTGACAATTTTTTCAATAATCACGGCAATAACGCTTTTGCTCAGCAGCAGCACAATGGCCTCAACAATTACAATCTCAGTCTATTAAATAATAATCTTTTATCCGGGCTATCAAATGCTTCTGCCGTCAATAACGCTAGCTTAATGTCGCTAAATAATTTGCATTTGCCAAGAATGACATTACATGATACAATAATTGCTGCCGCTCCAAGAAGAATTTTCGCTAATGCCCACACTTATCATATAAACTCAATTTCCATCAATAGCGATGCCGAAACTTTTATATCTGCTGACGACTTGAGAGTAAACTTGTGGAACTTGGGCATTGCTGACCAGTGTTTCAATATTGTGGATATAAAACCGGCTAATATGGAAGAGTTAACTCAGGTTATTACTAGTGCGGCATTCCATCCAGATAGCTGCAATCTTTTTGCATATTCTTCTTCAAAGGGAGAAATAAAGCTTGCAGATATGAGAGAAAACGCCTTGTGTGATTCCCATGCTAAAGTGTTTGAAGAATACATGGACCCCCAATCGCATAATTTCTTCACTGAAATAACAACTTCGATTTCTGATGTAAAATTCAGTAACGATGGAAGATACTTGGTCAGCAGAGACTATATGACGGTGAAGATCTGGGATGTCAAAATGGAAAATAAACCAGTCAAAACTATAAACGTTCATGAACAGTTAAGAGAAAGATTGTGTGATGCTTATGAGAATGATGCTATATTTGATAAATTCGAAGTGGTGTTTTCTGGTGATGGTAAGTCAATAATGTCGGGCTCTTATAACAATAATTTCATGATTTATCCAGACGCAATCAATAGCGACGAAGCCAATGAATCAGAAATCGTATTACAAGCAGACAAGAGCGCATTCAAGGCTAAAAAAGTTGGTGTACCAACGTTAAGAAACAAGAAAGGTGGTTATAATGCTAACGGCGCTGGTGGCGGCGGTCCTGGTACTGGAGTCACTAATGCTAATAGTATGAGAAGAGATTTGGACTTTGAAAGTGTTGATTTCAAAAAAAGTATTTTGCATTTATCATGGCATCCAAGAGAAAACTCGGTGGCTATTGCCGCTACTAATAATTTATACATTTTTTCAACATCATAATGAATTTTGCTTTCACATTTTTAGTTTTTAAGTTTTTAGCTTTTTGTTCCATTGCCCCTTGTTTCCCCTTTTATGTCTCCTAACATCATCTACTACTACTACTACTACTACTACTACTACTACTACTACTACTACTACTACTACTACTACTACTACTACTACTACTACTACTACTACTACTATCACTACTTCTTTTCTATTTATTTTTTATTTTTCTTTTCTCTATATGATTAGCAATCTTATTAGCAACTGATTAATTTACAACTGTTCAATCTCAAGAATTTTTTCTTCTTTTTCTATTGCCTAACTGTTTTCTCTAAATTTTTTTTTTTTTTTTGTTCTTAATAAAGCCACTACTATATATTCGCGGCTGGTTCACTTGTAGCTTTCAGCATCCGTAACACAAGTCTACTACAATCAAGTACGCCAAATCTCCTCGGCCCGCACTGGCACTTCCAGAGATATGACTATCACAGAACTGGTGATTGTTTCTTTGCATTTGAGATAATACAGTTTTAGCCTTTGACATTTGAACTGGCAACATTTTTTCTAACCTTTTTTTTTTCTTTTTTTTTTTTTTTTTTCGTCTTGACTCGAGGCTGGAACATACTCGCCGCAGCACTTCCTGAAGCTGATTATTTAGCCAGGCGTGATTGTTGTTCCTACTAATTGTATTATATACTTAATGCGCCGTTCATAAATTGCCTGTTGCTCGGAACTTCTGGCTCATTGACTGGATTGAAGAAAGTATAAACAGTTGCTTTTAAAAGTTTCGAACCAATGTATCAATGAAGGCAGCAAGGTGAGGGAGGAATTACAACATCTCTCTCTCTCTCAGTATGCCAATGATACAGATAAACTTGTTTGACCCTCAAAAAAAAAAAAAAAAAAAAAAAAAAACACCTAAAGAATAGCTACAGGTATAGAAACACATTTATCAGTTTATAAGCTCAAGAGAAAACATCTACTCACTTTCTGGCTTCCGGAAGAAGTCTCTTTCTCAAGTGGGCCCATGGATCCCAAATGTGTTTGTCAACATCAATATCAAACATCATCATCATAAGGTCCTACAGTATGGTATATGCATTAACGCACAGAATATTTTGAGGCAGTCGGCTTGCAAGCTATCAGTGAATACAAAACCAATTCGGCAAATGATTTGATCTTCACTTGTGTAGGAAGCAGTAGTTTCTGAAGAGGTCGCTGATAATCCAAACAGCGAAGTTGGAGATCACATAGCATTGGCCATATATATTTCTCTATCTAGGAGACGGCGACGACTGTGAAGTTAGACGGGGCCGGCCCCGCGCCGTATCCAAGGGGGAACATTTCTGTGGGAGTATTACCTAAAGCGGAAACTTGGTTGGCTGTACATGTTTGGCGGACATGTATGGCGGCCGAAATCGTAAAAACTAAAGCTGGCACTCAAATTCTTGGACTTCTCCAGAGAAATTACGAATATGCTAAGGATATTTATGCCATACAAGTTAAAATATAAGGATAGGTGAAGTGATGAGTTGGGCGATAATGTACTAAGTATATACATCTGGATAAAAGGTAACATAGAAACAAATAAAAAGGAATGGGGAAAATAAAAAGGGGAGGTCATTGTGACTAGACCCAGGTTTAGAAGATTTGGCTATTGACCATAGACTTTATGCTACATAGGTAATAGGCATAAGAGGAAAACGCTCCAAAGCCAAACGTAGCGAGCCTATAAAGGCTTGAAGGTTTTATGAAAGAGAACCAGTATTTTAAAAACAATTATATATAGCCTATGGCACAATGAATTTCAGAAGAAATAAATGAAACATTTGTGAAGTTGCGAATATAGGTTAATCAATGGGTCTAGTCTCTGTTTTGTTGTTCAACGTCTGCCAAATTTTTATTTTAATTTTTTTTTTTTTTTTTTTTTTTTATTTTTTGTTCTTTCAGCATGCCACACCAAGTACATGAAGCACCCATTTTCGTGTACGAGTAAGGAGTTTTAGGCTTTTGCTCTATTATGTTTACTTGGCTTTCAGCTACACCCCATTTTTGTCAGCAGCTTTTAATTACATTCCTTTCTGTCCAGTGTATTACTTGCTACAAATCATGTTTACTTTTTCTCTTCAACTTAGCATTTCAGCTTTCATATCTCATTGGTAAGCTCCACCCCAGGTTGGCATTTCTTACTTTTGACAAGCACCTATTATTAGTCTTGCCCTTTGTTTTCAAGCTTTTTTTTTTTTTTTCGCTGAGATGCAAACCTTGCACTATATATATATCGTAAACAAAAGTATAAAAATTGCAGATACCTATTCAAAATACCGCCATTACGTTAATCTGTAATTAAATAAATAGTATTGGGTATCAAAGTAGCAAGACTTTCAATATTAGCATTATGTGTTCAATCACAATGAGCTGCTGTCAAATCTTGCGTCCTTCTTAGCGTCAGGTTAGATATGCAATTGCTTGGGAAAAGATCGACAGCAAAAAAAATATAAAGATACGAATGCTAATTTTGATGGTAATTCCAAACAGCTAACTTTCTTAAGCATTTACCGGTTTAGCATAGATGCTAGTTAGTAGGGTTGTACAACTTGTTACTACATACACCACGAACAAGTCAATGGCAATACCCAGTTAACATGCAAAAGTACACAAACACGAAACAAGACCAGGCCAGTTTCATATCATCCAGAATGCACCTGGATTAAATAGTGGCAAGTAGTAGAAATTAAAAGAAAGGGTATAGGGAAAACAAAAACAAAAAAAAAAAAAAACAGCATAAAGCAAAACTACAAACCAGCCATGGTGGATCAGTCCCCATCATCAATGATGATTAGCTGGCTACGCATAATGACTCTTTTAGTTTTTCAAACTCTTTGATTCGTAAATGATAACAGTTCTTTTATATTATATTTTTGCTATTGTTATTAGATGTTGCTGAATGACTATCACTTGCAACCTAAGTTTATGATGAATTGACAATGACATAAAAGTAAAATAAAGAGAATAAAGAAAAGAGATATTGAATATGGGGTTGGGAAGCAAGATAAATTCATGAAGTTATTCTTTTGAAAATAAAGGCAAAGGTAAAGGCAAATATTTTTACATTTATTCTCTAACAACATGACGGTTGATCTTTGGGTTCCAGAAAGCGGTTTTGTCACCATCACCCCAGAAGAAGTCCTTATTTCTGACGTTTTGGTATTCGTAATCTAATGGCCATTCTTCATCTGGTATCTTGGCCTTTTCTTCTCTGTGATGAGCGTGTTCTTTTTCAACGAAGTAAGTGTTGACAGCAGTCAAGCCAATGGCTGGCAAGGCTACAAAGAAAGAAATTTTTTTCCATAAGCCACTAGTACCAGCAGCGTGCTTTTCAATAACATCCAATTGTTTGGCAAATTCTCTACCAGCTTCAGCATTAGCGACTGGGAATGCTGGTTCGTTGGCGTATGGTGGTAAGTGGTGGTTAGAACGAACAAAAGTTCTTCTGGTAGTTTGAGCAGCAGCTTTTCTTGCAATAGATTTGGAAAACATCGTGCTTGATATGTTGTTGTATGTTGTTATATTGACTTGTGTCTTTAGAAGCAGCTCAAGGGAAACTTTAAAGCAATGATAGCGTATATAACAAGTTTTTTTATTAGAAGTATTTTTCTCATACGATCACGAATGATTTTTTTCCACCGTCTTTTCATTGGCTAAAATACTCGGTCACGTTATCATGTTCTATGATGCTAGTTTATGTATATATCATTACATTATATATACCATAAAAATGGGTCGTACATACCTATACTTTTTTATCAGCAGACCTGTCAACCATTAGTTTACAAATTTGCAGCAAAAATATAATCAACCAATAGATACTATAGAGTAAATGAGTTTACATGATGCAAGATATCTGTATCATACTCCTCGGTAGGGCCTCGAGGCTTTACGGTAACTATCTAATATTTTTGTATAGCCTTCTGGTACGTTCTCGTTGGTATTGTTTTATCACGACCACTTCTTGTTCTTGTGTTACTGACGCTTATATTGTATTGAGTGAACTATTTTGGTTGTAATGCTATGTAATGTTGCTATGACTAGTTTTAACCGTTTATTAAATACTGCACAGAATCTGAAAGGATTGATTAGATCCGTTAATGCGATGGATTGCTGCTAGTCAAAATCACCATTACACATTTCATTCTTCAGAAAAGTAAATCTCCTTTCGTATTTCTTGTGAAAATTAGTAACTATCCTAAATAATAAATTTGTCTGGCCAGAATTACTTACTGGAGTGCAGTGCACTGCGCACTTGGAAGCCAATTTTTTTCCTAACTGGCAATCGCAATGATAGTATGAGTCTGAATATTGGTATTTTCGGTTTTTACGATAACAATCTTCAAAAATAGCTATTGAGGAGTCATAACAAAGAATAAACTCTGCCCCCTATATTCAAAATATATTAGAAAACCGTACATTGTCACCCTTTTTTTTTCTTTTGCCAAAAATGGAATGGTCAAGCAAGAAAAGTATTGCAAAATATACTCACACAGGCTTTAAAGAAAGACTTTCCTTTACCGTTACTGACAAAATCAATTGGGTTTTCTTTCAATGCTTCAATACTACTATTAAATAGGTCAAAATTTAGTGGCTCTGGTTTTAATTCTCTTTGTGTTTGTTCTATATTCGATGGTAGCTCTTTGTATATCACTAAACAGCAAGTTAGTCTGAATAAAACCATCAGCACCAGCCATAATGCGCTCGCATTTGTCAAATGTTGCATAAATCTGGATGTATTGTTTATTTTGGTGCGTAAGGGATTGTGTTGTTTACTGAAGTTGTAAAAGTAGCAGCATGTCAAGAAGTTGTTGGTTAGCCTTCCATGACCGGTGACCATTATGACCGTGGCGTGTGTATATTGATTAATGTGATTTTCGAGCGCTTAGATATTGTGCATGTTGGCTGGCGCGCCAAAATCTGCGTTTGTGGCATTACTGTAATGATTTAGAGCAATCAGCTTATATTGAATACTGTGAATTATACTATGTAGATAGTAATTTTCATCTACCAAAAGGTGCCTCACTGATTTGTGTAGCTAAGGAAAAGTGTTTCAATAGGAGCTACCCACTTGCAACAGAAAGCCAATCGGTTCATTACATCCTTTTAACAAACTCACGCATAAAAATAAACACATTTCAGTATTGCTAAAACAAACAACAAATAATTATACAATAGAAACCATAACCATGGGCGAAAGAGCAGCCACATACTGTAAATAAAATACTAAACACCGTAAACATGAAATAAAAGTTAATATAAGAGACAAAAAACAAAAAAACTTAAAAAAAAAAAGAAAAAAGAAGGAAGAAATATAAATGAAAATAACAAACCAAAGAAAAAATTGAAAAATAACACATTCACAAACAAAAAGTGAGAGCTCCTAATGGTAAAGGTTTGAGTTTCAGATGTAAGAGTTTTACATACTCAAAAGCAGCAAATCTAACCCAAACATCAATAGCTACCAATAACCAAAAGAAATGTTGGTACAGTCAAACAAAAAAAAAAAAAAACAAAAAAAACAAAAAAAAAAGCAAAAGAAACATAAACCAATCAGTCCTCAGTTTCAAAACTAAACACGCCAATGAAAGGATCCACTTTTTCTGGTCTGCAACTAGGACAGACTCCCTTAAAAATTATATCAGGAACCTCGACGCCATCATTATCGCCATCTTCATCATCTTTGCTAAGCTTGCTTGAATCAGCAGGAGAAGCGCCAGTGGTAGCAGCAGGAGAAGAGTGGCTCGAGTTCCCAGCACTGGCGCCAGCACCTTCTTTATTGATGAGTTCATTTGTGAGTGGATCAACTTTGCCTTCATTTTTGAATATTCTAAAGAAATCTATTCTCAACATGTTGTCATCATCGACAATACCGTGAATCTTAAATTTCTTTTTCTTAAAATCTTCACCATTATTGTAGTAAACTCTACCTTTGGTTTGACCGGTAATGCGACCCATGGTACTGCCAATTCCCACTATGCCAGAGTTTTTGATGTTGACGTAAAGTGCAGAGACCCCAAAAGGAGAGCAGTAGATCTCCAAGTCGCACTGGTTGGCGAACAAGTAAGTTTGCTCTTTTTTGGTGAGTTGAGAAGTAGCTAAAGGAACGGACGAAGGCATACGAGACTCTAATGATGGCTCTGAAGTTGAAGTTGAAGTTGACGTTGAAGTTGGAGGGGTTTCTGAAGAGTATGGCGGGAGAGAGTTGGGGTTGTTATTAGTTTTATTGTTTATGTCCATGTTCCAATTTCCAACTGGCCAGCGAGAATACTAAAAAAAAGAAAAACAGGAAAAAAAAAAAAAGAAAGAAAAGCAGAATAGGTCCAGGAATAATCGACGCGGGTAATGCAAGGAAAATCGTTGTTTAATGGATATGGTCAAACGGCGAAACAATAGACAGCAAGTATCAGACAATAATCGTAATGATGATCAGTGTAAAAAAAGCTCAAAGTCTCGAGAATATAACGGTGTCAATTGATAAAAAAGGGCCTCGCTCATTTTACTCTTTCAAGCTTGTTAAAACTAAGTTCGAAGCTTTAAATATGGACGGCCAACGGCGGTTACCCTTGCTTGGTCAATGGCCACATCAGCATCAGCATCAGCATCAGCAACAGACCCTACTCAAGTAGAGAAAAGTAACCAGATTTTTTTATTAAAAATTTCTCTATAAAAATCATAGGGTAATAATCAAAATCATATACGAAACCATTTCTTGTTGTACTACTCTTGTAGCAGCTAGTGTGTTATAATTTTTGTTAACCACTGGATAGCTCAGTTGGTGATTTCTCGCCGCCTGGAAGCCACAGCAATATGCGTCCAGATGCAGTAATAGGAGACAGCGGCTCGCAAGACTAGCCGCAAAGATCAAAACGATAGCGAATGGGGGAATGTACCCCATGAGGGCCGTCTGATTCTTGGACATATTTGGTTGACCATGTAGAAAAAACTGAACTGTTGGCAAAGTTTGGAATCCTGCTTACACCTACTAGATAGGCAAGCGATTTGCGAATGTGTGTGAACCCATAACAAAAATGTGCTTCAGCCGTGAGGGTCAAGCTACTTTTTTTTACTTTTATTCAGCAAAGAGAAAGTAAAATTGGAACAAAACATGCGCCTTTATTATTAAAACATCGTAGAACATCGTAGAACATCGTATATACTAGGAGTCCATAATCTATAAACAAAACACCATATACTAAACTAATCTGGTAACTTGTCAATGATGAGTCTCTGCTTGTGGCCCAACCATAACGCATGTTCGGTATGATCCACTTTTTGGCCTTTATCCGAAAACGGATGAATAAGCACAGAAAGCCCACGATGGTTTCTTTGGTACCAAGGGACCACTCTAGCAAAAATCTCTGGCTTTTTAAAATCAATCTCCCACATGGCAATTGGATGTGGCCCAATAACGTCCTCATGGACTTTATGGACTCTTATGTCCCCCTTTTCAATCTCTTCGGCAAAGTCTTCAAGAAGTTGAGCCCTTACTGCCAAAAGACGCTCTTTTTCCTCGGAGTCATTTTTTCTATAGTAAGTGTGAATATCATAGGACCTAAAGCCAACCTCAAAGGTCTCTGAAATCGCCATTCTGCCGGATGTGTAACTGAATATTATATGACTTGTTTGACGTATTGTGGAAGAAAAATGAAGTAGGACTAATGTGCAAATCAGGTAAATTCATAGACTTTATATTTCACTCAGTGGAATTAAAAAGACTGCCGTAAATTGCATCATTTTCCTCGTTTGGCAGTGTGGCTCCGGCCGGGAAATTTCGTAATTCTGACTAAACCAAAAGAACAGTCCTTAAGAATATTTCTATAGTGGTTTTCTCAAGCACCCACTAAAGCTTCAAGGATAGACTGCTTCCGATATAGAGTAGAGGTTTTACCATTTGCAATGCTTACGTGGAACAAATTGACAGAAACATTTCATCAATTACACTCAAAAAACAATTAGCCCGGACAAAAAGTACAGAATCGGTATAAAAAAATGTAGAGCCAGACAATAGGCTATAATACCTCAATACCCTGAAACCCAAACCTCACTTCTGACACTGATAGATATACTTTATGCCCTCTGTGAGAAGCTCTTGCCAATACCATCTTTAATGCCGTCGCTTTCACTTCCACTAACACTACCATTCTGTTGTTCGCCCGTATTTTGATTTGTATTAAGAAGTCTGTCTACTGCTTTTTTGAAAAACGGCCGATTCTTCTCGAACGCACTCTTGATTTTGGCACCATAGCCTGATACCAATCCTTGCAGTGAATCGGTTGTGTCAGTTGAATAATTAGTTTCTCCGGCTTCGACTTTATTCACTTTGTTTCCATTACTCTTTTCATTAGAGCTCTTATTTAAATATTTAAAATCAGTATTAAGGATACTCGCTATGCTATCATGCGCTGGTATTATGTTTTCTACTTACGGATGACAGACTGTTGACGAATTCTAAAATGTTCAAAGGACTTGAGATCACCAGTAGCACAAAGATTGAGACAATGGTCAAATTCAACAGTCTATGGGACTTCATGACTGATGTTGGCAGTAAATCATCCTCTTATAAAAGAAATGCTTCGAAGTAGGGCTTTGTCTGTGCAATATGGCAAAATGTATTTGCTTATTTTCATATCATGCACTTCAGTGTTTGTGGATTGCATGCAATATGCCACTTACAAGAACGTAAGCATAAATATCGAAGAGGCTCTCGGCTTATATATTATGCAGTCATATTCGACAAATGGCCATTCTAAAATTATATAATTCTTAAAATAATTTATCTTTCCTGCTATGAATTAATAAAGGTATAGCGAGACTGCAAACTAAGTGGAGATAAGAGAAGAAAAACGAGAGAAAAAAGTTTATAAAAAGTAACAAAGAAAAAAATAACAAAGGATACAAAAAGAAAATTAAAAATTTATGCATATTGTGAAAGATTATCATACCATTCTAAATGTTCAACCCGGTGGCAAGTCACCAACGTCAACAGAGTTGGTCTTTTCAGCGACTTCTTCTTCAGCACCCTCATCTAATGGAGTTCTTGGCAATGCCATCATACCAGATCTAGCAACTTCCAAAATACCAAATGGCTTGATCAATTTCAAAAAGTTACTAATTCTTTCTGGCTTACCAGTCAATTCAATAATACAATTCTTGTTGGAAATATCGACAATCTTACCGCCAAATTGGTTAGTCAAGTTTTGCAAAGCAGTCAAGTATTGATTTTTGATTCTCAACAATTCAGATGGAGACAAATTCTTTGGATGATACTTTTCATCAAAACTTTCATTCAACTTGGATTTTAATTGCTTGCTAGAGGCATCCAATTCTGGTGACAAATCGGTTTCGTGCTGCTTAATTAAGTCTTGGAAATATTCTGGACCCAACAAACTAACTCTAGCCAACAACAATTCTCTCTTAATTATTTCAGCATTACTGTAGTCCAAAACGGCAAATACGGGTACCAAATCTTCGATTTGTCTTCTAGCTTGTTCAATTACCGCATCTTGGCCTTTCAAAATAATTGTCATTCTCGACAAGTCCTTAACTTCGGTATTGCATACGATTAAGGAGTCAATGTTGAAGCCTCTAGCGGCCAAGATCCCCGAAATCAAAGATAACACACCAGGTTCATTTTGCACCAAACAGTTCAAGACATGTTGATTTTTTGGAGATTTGGAAGGATATGGGGTTTCGTACAAAATTGAAGAAACCGCACCTTGAGCAGACCAGTTTGGAGTGTCCAAAACAGGAAGTTTTGGTTGTTTTCTGTGACGATGCAATGCTTTGTAGGCCAATGCGGCAGTGGAAGAAGAGCTGTTTCTGACTGCTTGAACCTTCACAGACTGGTTCAAAGCGCTTTTTACAAGAAGCTTTGAGCTCTGCAGTAATATCATGATGAGGGTGGATGCGTGGATACGTGATGAGAGAGTGTAGAAAAAAAAAAGAAGCAGTAAACTTTCTCTCACTTTCTGAATGTATTTTCTAGTTTCTATTTTTTTTTATGTTCTGCTTTACTTTTTTTTTTCTTGTTATATTTTGTTTTGCTTTTTCTGCTCGGCGCGAATGTCGGGGCTGTCGCTTATCTATGTCTGACTCATAATAAGCCAAAGAACCAAGTTCCGTGGGCTTTTTTCTGTTCCGGTATCGGGGACTAGGGGGCACGCAAAAATTTCTATGAGCACATATTGCTGATCCGCTAATGCAATTTCCCCAGAAAACGCACTCTTGAGTGCACTAGTCTATATAGGCTGCAAGTAGAAAAAATACTGGATGGTAAAAACGAATGCGAGAATTTATATTGGAATCAGATGAGTGACGGTAGTCATATATATTTTGTTGATAGCTAATGAAATTTGTAAGCAGTAAAATAAAACAGAAGAATACGAAAAAGAGAAAAAAAAATGAAAGGAAAATGCAATAAAAAAATAACAAATAAAATAAACAATTGTAATCACCAAGTTTGCAACTCTTCGAAATAGTCTACTCTGCCATCATGGTCCTCGACGTACTCAGCAATGGAGTTTCTTATCAAATCACATAACACATTTGGCCCACATGCGGTTATGGCAATCGACCCTTTTTGTTCGCTGAACAACTTCCTGATCATTTCAGCAGTATCTGGTCTTCCGCAACTGATATTAAAACCTTCAAATTGTTGGGCCACAGACACCGCCTTTTCATCAACAGCAACAATAGTAGCATTTGCAGCATATTCTTGAACCTTTTCTTGATCCGTTGACTTCTCTTTTTCAGTTTCATTGCTTCCTGATTCGCTGGTGTTTGATACTGAGTGCGCAGCATCACAAAAAGCAGCTCCCAGGGCTAAACTGGATGGTGATTCTCTAGTTAAGTACAAGCATACATCAACAACGCTACCTTTCAAAAGAGATAACTCTGAAGCAAACCAGTTAATAGAAGCCAAATCTCTCGCTACCCAGACCAATTTAATAGTCTTTTGCCCCTCAGCAAACCTTTTTGCCAATTTGAGAGCATGATCAAATGGACCTGGAATACCATTACCACCAGCAAAAAGAACAATGTTATCATAGTGGAAATTTGGTGCAGAATGGCCATAAGGACCTTCGATAGAAACCGTAATGGTATTGTCCACTTTTCCAGGTTTTTTAGAAACCATATCGTAGATTTGCTTAGTAACACCGCTTTTTGCCTTGACGTAGATGTTAATTTCTTCATCCTTGATGGTTGAATCATTAACAGTGAATGGGTGGGATTGGTAAAATTTGCTACCTTTGAAAAAATAAATATACACAAACTGACCAGGTTTTGCGTGCCATCTAGATCCACTTGGCCGTTTTACACTGACTCTCATAGTTTCCTCTGAGACAACTTTTATATTTGCTTTTCTGAATCCAAACATTGCCATCCTAATAATTCTGACCAATCTATCAATGCACCAAACTGCCATAGATGTGAAAACAAATTCCATATATCCAAGTTCTTCACAGTGCTTGTAAACGCCAGCTAGGAAAAGAGCAGCTATCACAATGTGAACGTACAAGAAAATCTCATAACCATGTCTTCTGAACCAGTTATAAGATTGGATCATCAATACCCCACAGGCAACCGTTGCCACTATACCGTATTGGAAATATTCACGCTTCAAAGAATTTTTATATCTGCCACTCTCAACATGCATAACAGTATAGAGAATAGAATGAAGAGCAGCGTCGACAAACATAATTCTTCCGGTCCATTTGTGAAATTGAATGAATGTGGAAAACGAAAATCCAGTTAACCACTGCAAAAAATTGTTTCTTCCAGCAAATAAGAAAATCAAAGGGAAATGTGCAAAGGCAATAATACCAGTTCTATCTGCCAAATAACGCATCAACTCCATGCCTCTCGAAGCAAAGTACACTCCCTCTTCACCAAATTGCCAGTTGATAGACAAAACAATAACATGAACCAAAACGTATCCAAAGAGAATCAAAGATTCTGCTCGTGTTGGGATTAAAGAAGAAATAATCGTGAAATAGTAGCTGACTTGAGTGTGCTTTCCATTGAACAAACTTGGAATGAAAATTGAACTTTGGAAAAACTTAGACACTCTATCTTTGCACAACAATGTCAACCCAGTTCTTTCAAGAAATACACCAACGGCACCAAGAATCATGACACCAGCCCAATAAGCAAGAATAGCTAACCCATAATCAACGCTTCTATCATAATTAATGTAAAAATTTCTGATTGCATAATGATAGGTGTTGTAGGTGTTACTATTACCAATAATTGGAGTGTACAATTTTGTTTTGGAACTTTTAAGATCATCCTCATCAATTGCATATTTAGTTGCATTATTGTAGGCTTTTTCAAGTTTCTCATAGGTCAAATTGGAGCAACTTGAAGCAAGAATAGATACCGCCTTCCTAATTTCAGAATCACTATCAGAATGTTCATGGATACATATGGCTAGACTTCCAAAGTATGGCGCATATGTACAGCTTGGTCCTCGTTTACCAGACTTGGCTCCCCAATTGAAGCTACTCAAAGTGTTTGTGCAAGAATTAACAAGCAAGTTTTCTGGCCGAGCCCTGTTCTTAGTTGTTAGTAGCCCCCGACCATAAGCAAACGAAACAAAGTTGACGAAAAGCAAAAGTGTTAATGAAAGCTTCATATTTTTTTTAAATATTCTTATTTGTAGTTCTGAATTTGGCAATTACTATTATTTTGTTTAGTAATGCAACTCAAAAGTATATATTTTGCCAGCGGAAAGAATATGTTATTAATCAATAGACAGACAAAAAAGAATTTAGCAGAAATCCTCAAAGGTAAGCAAATTAGCTTAAATATAAATAAATGATATTTAATTTACACCCGCTTTTATTTTTCCATTGAAAATTTTCATATTACTAATTTCTGTCTTCCTATCAAAAAGATCAGTATTGTGAGGGCCTTTTGACAGCTGCCCGGTTAGAACCAGGCTACTCCTCGATGTTTCGGATTTAATACACGGACATTTCTCATGCATGCTGACGCACTGCCAAAGGCATCAATACCATTGTAATTGTTACTGAAAATGTTCAGATCTATTCCAAATAATCTCTTTATTGGTTTCATTTGCGAGGAATTTGCACATTTGTTAATAATGGAGATCAATGGATTAATTAGATTAGTAGCTCAACAGACAATCAAGACATTGACAACGTGCACTGGCTTATACAAAGGTAGCTATTATGGATTTCCTGAACAATGCTATAGTTGTCAATGTCCACAACTATGGGTTTCATTCAAAGTCTCCCAATTTATAGGCTTACACATTGCTATTCAAACTTAGGAATCACATCAAGCTATTTTTTTTAAAATTGGCCTTGAAATAGTGCCAAATGTGACCCCTAGTTTTTTTTTTTTTTTTGATTTTTTTCTTTTTTTCTTTTTTTTTTTTTTTTTGCAAAGGTCGGAAACGTACACCCCGTTTCTGCGGCGCATAATGCAGACTAATAAAAGTGAGGCCGTCGAACATTCAAGTCGTTCAACTGGTCGGGACGAGCTACTCTAAGCCAAATTTCTCATTGGATCAGCGGGCTTATATGGTTTGCAGAAACAGAGGAGGATCCGCAACGCAATAAATATTAGATAATTGAAAGTTTAATCCTATACTTTTATTATATTCTGTATGCCCAGCATGTATTTGAGTGAATGTATTGGTATCGTATGACTAAAAGGGGTGAGAAAAAAAAAACATTTCAACACAGAATGTAACTAATCACCAGAAAAAGAAAGCACAGGATTGGTCATAATTCAATCAATTTGTAAAAAAAATTCTATTGTGACGCTTTTGAAATAATGACCTGCGAAACTTAAAAGATCAAAATAGAAAAAAAAAGCCTTAGAACCAATTATCTTTTTTTATTTCTACTAATATACTTCTTCAGCATGATTCTTCTCAAAGATAAAGGTAGCTCCTCGATATCATCCATTTCTTCTGACTCTGTACCTCGCTGCTCATCTTCTTTGGAAGTTGACGGCTTAATTGAGTAGATCCTAGTGATAAAATTTCTCGATGTTTGACGGAAACTATCAATGCTTTTTGTTCTCAGAAGATCGTTAGCATCCCCATGGACATACTCTGATTGGTACGTTGGAATTGGCTCCAAATCTTCTTCTGGACGTGTATATTCCACAGGAAGTTGCCTATCAGCAACAGCATCATCATCCAATGAAGGATTAAAATCCGCAGATTCGGAAGACGACAAAGAAATGTTATCATCTTGAGCTGAAGGTGTATCTCCAGTGCGTTTATGCAGCTGCTTCTCTTCTCTTTGCTGCTCAATAGAAGTTTGACTCTTAGAGATGCTTATATTCTCCTTTTCGGTAAGTTTGGTCAATTTCTTATGTTCTATATTTAGTTTCGCTTCCAATAATTTTTCTTCATATCCAATGGATCTGCTTAGAAATCCATATTTGAATTGACTTACTCCGACTAAAATTCGACTAAGCTCTACCAATTCTTCGATATACTCTATTATTTCCTCAAGAGCAGCAGTAGTAGCACACCAACTTAATAATTTGTCTTTTAATATAAATTTGTCATGTTTCAATTTTCCAAAGCTTGGGTGAGCGGCATTGAATTGAAGCACATCCGTTTCACTATCTGTGTCGTTATTATTATCACTTTCACTGCTTTCTAAAAGAAAGTTTGTTTTCAAGTAATCTCGTATTACTGTAATTAGCCGTTTTTGAGCATTTCTAGCACTAGGCAAATATTGAGGCAATGGGGTTTTATTATGAAGAGCTTCTCTAATGGCAATCATAGTATTATTTATCGATGCAGCTACTTGCCTTCTGTACGGATGCGCAATAAAATTTAGCTCCTCAATAATTTCTGAACCATATTGGGTTCTCAAAAATACAATATTTTCCATTCTAGATACAATTTCGTTCAACAAAAAAATCATCTCCGCATAAAGCTTTGACTTGGCTTTAAAATTTCCCTTAAAACTAAATTCTTTTGCTGCTTCCCCATTAAAAGCTTCTGCTCTGGCTAGCGACTTCTTGCATTGAGCAATTGTATCAAGGAATGCGTTGTAGTTTTTCGGGCTCATGGTTGCTAGTGACTGCTCACCTTCAATAGCAGTAGAATAAAGTAGCTGCATTCTTCCACAGCAGTCACACACAAATGATAGTTCCGCAGCAAGCTCTTCTTTAGCATGAACAGGGAAAACAACCAAGTTTGAAATAAGCCCGAGTAAACCTCCATATAATAAAGCTAAACAACGCTTCCCATAATTTACAGCAATACTGCCACCAATTGATGAAGGTATAGCTGTTGCCAATATGACAATATACAAAGAAACGAGCCCGATAATTGCGCCTTTGACATATGGAGTACATAGGAAATAGTAATAGCCTGGAATAGAAGCAACCGTACATACTATAACCTCGACAACCACATATCTTTGATGATATGCTGCCACGTATGAAATGTAGCCAAACGTGGCACCGTAAATGATGCCAACACCACGAAGAAAGAAAACGAAAAAAGTGTCACCAATTGATGGCTCAAGAACTAAGATGCATACAAAACCTATCCAGGTTCCCCGAATATCAATGTACCACAACCGAGATTCAGGTATGAACATGGGGAAAGAAGCGAGCATCAAAGCCGCAACATGCTGAATTGAGAAAATCAAATGGTGACGGTAATTATGCGTGAATTTTAAAATATGGAACAAAAGAAGCGAGACATAGTAGTCGATGCCTTGAACAGTGTGACCTGCTGTTTTATGCTTGCCTGAAGAAGTCAACTCTTGATACGTACTTTGGTTAGCGGAAACAGAAGAGTTTCTGCGGTGTCGCTGGCTCGAGTATGAGGGCATCAGAAGGTCCCCTATGTCCGCATTCTGGTTCCCTTGTAAGTGTTGCATCTCCGAAACTTGACCAGTATCGTCCTTGGGTTTGGTTAACCAGCTCATAAACAGATCTTTGCTTGTGAGGAAAGAGATCCATATGGTTTTACCACTAAACCAATTATTTTTGTTGTTTTTTCTCTGCTTCTTCAATTCCACTAGCAGCTCAGTATTCTTATTGAGTTTGATAATACTGTTGGCAACTTCTTTAAAATTTAAAATGAAAAGAGAAAGTAAAAAAATCTCATCCCTAGGCAACAATAAATTTTGAATATGTTGCTTATTTTCACCCGTTGATAAATCCTGCAATGCTTCTCTCCAAGTAGCATCAAATTCAACAATTGCTTTAGCAAGCTCTTGATTCTGTTTCTGAAAATCAAAGTCTTCAATGTTGATTGTGCTATCCGTACTTTTGTTGTCAGGAAAAACGCTTGACAGACAGCATTTGGAGACATCTGCATCAAAGGCATCGCATATCCCCAACTTGATATAGTATATTGTTTCGCTCAACCGTTTGTGCAAATTTATAGTTGGTCCTTTGATTTTGCTAAGCATAGTCACTAATTGTTCATAATCTCTAGTATCGTGCTGTGCAGTATTCGGTTCGTAAATCCGATTTATTTTTTCACTAACCTGTAAAAAATTGCCCAAGATTGAAAATTCCAATTGACAGCCATTGATAATTGCAATCAAGTACTTGGTCATATCATTGAGTGTGTGCAAAAAATATTTAAGCTCAGTTGGCGAGAGATAGGAGTATGAAACTTCATATAAGCATTCTCTTAGGACAGCATTGCATTGAACAAGATTCCTTTTCCACTGTTTCTGCTGGGCAAGTAAATATTTCAACAGGGGTGTTTTTTTTGTATAGCTACTATGTTCTTTTTGATCTCCATCAGAGTCTTTCAGCGACCCCGAAAATGTTACAAAAAATTGCACAGATGAGTCTAGTGTTACGTGTAGTTGATTCAATGCATTGAGAGTGGATGTACCCAAATATGTGGATCCAAACTCCGGCAAGATAAGCAAGTTGCAGAGCAATGAGATTGCAATTCCTAAATAGAACGGCTGGACATATGCTCTAAGTGTTTCTAGAGAGCCAATGGTTAAACTGTCAAGAAATGCGAAATGGACAGCCAAAAATAAAGGAAAAGCAAAGCCAAAAAGCTTTGGATTCACGACTCTCATCCACCCATGAAAGAAAAGCATAATCATCTCGAAGATAGATAACAAGACTAAACATTTTTGGTACTGGTCGTAGTGCTCTTTAACTAGGACTTTCTCAGAAAGATCTATAAGTTCTTTTCCAAGTATAAGTTTACCTAAATATCGACCCAATATTGCCCATCCGCAGCCAATGAGTATCCCAAGCATGCAAAACACAGCTGACTGTAAAAATGAACCAAATCTTTTACAAGGATGAACCATAAGTGGTGCTAGTGACAACATTGATGGCTGGTGTCCTAATCTTTTCTGAACTTTTGGGATGAGACAGAGAATGAAACATATAGTCCCGCATATCACTCCTTTGATAATTCTTAACCATTCAGCTTTTGTGGGACATAATTTGATACATAGATGAAGTAGTCTGTTAGATTGCGACTTTATGTTAGTCATTGCGGTGATATGTTCATAGCCTTGATTGATGCGGCTGAATTATAGCAAAGCACAAATAGTTGTGAAGGCAGGTTGTGCTTAACCAAAAGCGTTGTAATAGAGTAATAGATTATTGAAGTTCAGCGTTTCAAACTGTGACTCAACTAACTTGCAGTTTCCAGATTTTTTGTTTTGGCTTCTGTAATTTTTCATATGGCCAAAAGCAGACAATCTGATGGCCTTTATGCTGCAAGCAGATATCGGAGTATATTTTGCACCCTCTGGTGACGTGCACACAGTCGAGAATAGAAGAGAAGCGTTTGAAGGGTCAAATGCACTATTTTTTCTTATTTTTCAAAGATGAAGGTTTCTCATGCTTTTCGACTGCAACAGTTTAAAAGGACAAAGGTAATCTCACGATACGAGCTGGCCCACTATCAGTGCCTTGACTGCCAGAAAAAAGCATAGAAGAAAAAAAAAATTTCTTAAAATTCCTGGAGCGCGAAAATTAAAAATATGTTTGGGTATTTCCAGGCGATGAGCTCACGGTTGTAAAGCAGCAAAGCAAAAGTGAAGAGGAATGGTTACTAGCATTGTTTTGAATTGTTATATTAATGAATTTAATGAAGAATGTCGGATTTGAGCAGATCTGGTGTGTCAAGACGAGCAATCAACTAACTTAATGAACGAATCACGGGTAAATTGTGAAGGCCCAGGAAAACTAGGAAAACCGGCAAGTCTTACAATTTTCAACTCAAGCTGTCAGATGGTTTTGACCTAATGAATCTGAATCAAATCAATTTAACAGTTGACCTATTTTAAGCTGCTCTATTAATAATTATTAAGGGACAAATTCGTACAGGAAAAACTATACCTATTAAATTTCAAAAGTATGCTACCGTTAGAAACTTGCACCCAAATAACATACCAGACACCTCAATGAGATTAAGTCCTTCATCTAATCACTGAACAAAACATCGCGAATGTCTAATGGGCTATCTTCATTAGTTGGGAACATAATCTGGTCAATGGATTTGGTATAAGAGAAATAAAGAGTTACAGCAACCTCAAATCGACAAGGAAGACAAGCCCAAAAACTTGAGAAGACTAACCAGAGAACTTGTAAAAGAATAGGAAGTTTAACCTTATAATTTGAAAGACGACATTATCAAAGAGGGACTGTTATTAAACGCTATAAATAATATCGAAGCAAGCTTGCCCATTGGTACTGAAAAACCGAAGAACTCGCTGGAACTACACATGATATTGATACTAACCTTACAGCCTTGGAAACGTTGTAATGTGGAATTTAGGAAGTGTTTTGCACTCAAATTACATTCAGGATACTAACCGGCATGATAATTGAATTCAGGGTTACAACAAGTATTAATTGCATGCTAACAGCGAAGTCGTTACTTCAAAGAAATATATCTCGAAGTATTATCAAAATGACAAATCAATCGTGTCTACATGTTAAAAAGAGATTGCAGAGTTGAATAAAAAAAATTTTTAGTGTTTTACCGACTTACTAAGCAACTTGCAAAATGACAAATCAATCGTGTCTACATGTTAAAAAGAGATTGCAGAGTTGAATAAAAAAAATTTTTAGTGTTTTACCGACTTACTAAGCAACTTGCAAAATGACCAGTAACCGTTTGTTCAAGTACAATGCAGCTTTTGATTCTCTCGAAATGAAGTTTTACAACATCAATAGGCAAGAAATTAACAAAGCATCTGATGAGCTTTGCACGCTTCGTACACAGCTAAGGCGAGCACGATTCAGATCACGAGTCATAGGGTCACATATTTGTAGTCATCCGGTGACCAGCATGTCGCCTGACACAAAGTGTTGATATCGATAACTGCTTTGTTAGCCTTGGCTGAATGTTTTGGTGTTTGCTAAGGTATCAGTGTATTGTATAAGTAGTGTAAAAGTCTGGATGCTTGAAATAAGTGGGTCAATGTTGTCAGAAACAGCAACGGGTGCGTATACCTATTATTCTAGGATTTAAAAGTGCCTGTTTGTAAGTTCCAAGAATGGATAATCAAGTATCAAAAATAGACAATCTGTAGTTTTTAGAGTGGGATAAAATTATCAATAGAACAAGAGCTGTATGGTTGCAGTTTTCTCCTCGTTTGCGTTTGTTTGAATGCTGCATAAGGAAGATTAAGATACCATTTGTATGAATTTATGAGCTTCAATCAACTGTTTCCCGTTTGTCTGAAAAGTTGCTGAAGACTCCAGATAGACAATTGCGTATATCTCACTAAATCCTTGCATGTTTACGATACCAGTTGGCATGCATCGTTTTCGGCCTTGTTCACAAAGACAAGTGCAGTGAGGGGACTTAGTGGGGGCACGTCAACATCTTTAATATAGCTATGATTAATAGGTGTCATAATTGGGGCTACTGTTTAGTTTTTCAAGGAAGGTGCGAGAGGAATAAAAATGTAACCGGCTAATAAATTTGGCATTAGTTCAATGGAAGCATTGTACACAGGATGCCGAAATATTTGAGATCGCTTCCCGGAATCTGTAAGACAAAACAATGGCAGATGTCAAAATCTTGTCTGGCATTTAACATCTGTGAACATTTGAAAAAGACAGGTCGTTTCAGTTGAAAGTGTCAGGCTTTTGTCTCAACTATGACAAAGATTTGCAGGGTTTCAGACCACAACGTTACTTATACGCACAGTTTGCTATTCATAAAAGCGAAGGAAAAAGTTGAGTGGTAATATTTTCTATGTGCAACACCAGCAACTACACAATCTGGAAATGCTGGACGTGCTTCCCAAGGCTCAATATGTATGAAACGAGATACAGTGAAATTTGTTTACTTTGAGTTGACGTTATAAGGCATCCTGAGACTAACCAAGCAAGTGAATTATGAATAATCACATTGCATTAGAGTGTTAATCGTACAGACGGCCAAAGTCAGTTGCCTTTCAAAGATGTTTCTGGTATGGTTATTGGCCCGTTGGAAACTTTCTGCAAACTCGTACAATACCTTACTATTGTTTGTTTCACACAATCTTTTTTATTTCTTTTTTTACTTCTTTTTGCATTTTTCTCATCTGCATTGTACCATGGTGGGGATTTACTGGCCAATCACAACAGTATGCTGCACTTAAACAATTCAACGTCCCCACAAGCACAGCAGCCTTGAATAGTTTGACTCTTTTTACAGCTGCCAAAAGCGAGTATTATGCTCAATAGAAGCCTCTGACTTGGCGCAATCGTCTTTGTTCAAACAGGGTTGTCGTAAAATCTGATAGATTTCAAAAATCTTGAAATTGAGTTTTCTTATTGTTACGCGAACTTTCCTTGGTGAGCGTAAAGTTAGAATTTAAACGGTTCAACTTTAAAAATGGTGCTATTCAATTAGATGGGGGGGGGGGGGGGGGTGTATACTTGTGGCATAGATCGGGAAGGAAATCAGATTTCGCGGTATATTCATTCAAAGAAAAAGGTGGGCCGGCTGGAAGTGCAACTTAGTACTTTGAAGTGTTCCATTTGCAAAGGAAAGCAAAATTGCTTTCTCTAATGTGTAGCGTTTACTTACTCTGTCACCGTTTATTTGGCCGGAAGAGCCCCGAGGAAGCAGGGACAGGGACTGACAGGCAAAACAAACAAATCCTTGTGTTCGTTTTTCTCAATGTAGAAAAAGACGTAATGCAATCACCATGCTTTTTGAGAATCCATCGAAATACTAAATATGCAATCTTTCTTATTTCCATTCATTCGAGGAAATTTTACTTGTTGCTGTTCTACATGTGCGTTTTGTATGCGCCTTGTCAACTATTAATTGCCGTGAAATGGAAGTCCAGACTTTTCACGCAGGGTATGAAAGCTCGACTAAAAAAAAAAAAAAAAAAAAGAAGAGACAAAAATTTCATGGAACACTTGAAGGCCTGAGTTGTAACGTTGAAAATTTTTTCGGTGGCTAAAAGCCCCAGGAGCCCAAAGCCAGCTCTCCCTTTGTAAATAATTGCGAGCATACAAAAGCTTTAGTATCATAATACTTCATGACATTCTTTGCTCCAACCGTTTATTGCTTCCTATTGTTTTTCTTCCTTATTTTTATTTTTTTTTTGCAAAGATTGACCGTGATGATGGCGAAAGACTTTAGAATGGTTTCATAATGATGGGCTAGATGTATTCAATCAGACAAAATTAAGTGGAAACAGGATCTTTTGCATGAAATGCTTACCGAATTAAGTAAATTAATAGTGCTGGAGTAGAGCTCTAGTAGTTGCATAATGTGCAGGTGACTGCATATATGCTGAAAATTTTCACTGCAGCGATCTCTTTCTTACATTTGCGCCAGAAAGAAAATTTCCAAAGAGAAGGTCAGTGGACTATGTCACATGCTAGCAGTCTTGTATTGCAAACGCACGGACAAAGCAATGCAGACGTAAGATAGACAGAATAATAATAGTATTGAGTTACGGTCAGCCAAATCAATGATAACAAACCAGCGCTTAAACTGACTAAATAACAAATAGAAAGAGTGACTAAGAACTTGCTCACGATTTGATGATTAAACAAAAATTTAATGTTTAGGAGGTGCTTGACATCAATGATTTAGCTTCTGACATTATAGTGCGGAAAGTGCGCCGCCTACAAGCATTAAGGTACTATCCGGACAAATACGCATCACCAGAAGCCAGAGAGAACTTCGGATTCATAAATTCAAGTATATGTGTTTTTGAAGAAGCTCCCGTCTGTGTTTGGAAATGTTGAAAATTTCTATTTCCTGGGTGGGGGCTTTCTGATAAATGGTATGCTAGCGGAGTAGTGATATTTGAGTCAATGCTTGTTACTGAGCAAATCATTCACTTTAATATCGACAAGAATTGGATAAAAACGACTTTAAATCTACCAGCGACAGCATGCCATTATCCGATTACACCGAAGTTACGCTTTTGCGGCGAAAAAAAATTGTGGGGTAGCAGAGCATAGTTGCCAAGTGAGGCAAGAACAGAAAAAAATAATCGGAGAATATTATAGAAATTGCTTCAAACGTAGAATAAAGCAATAGTATGTACATGTTGTTGATTCCGGAAGAAGCGCTTAAAAGCATGTCATGAAAAGAGGCAACCACAAATAAAAATCGTCAACAAACAAACACTTGCTGGGATTCCAAAATTGCATATTGCCGGGGAAAAAACAAGCCCTAAAGCGCAAGGGCTCGCAACCACGCGGCCACTATCATGGATAAGGTTGGAGTCTTGCAGTAGGGTGCTGCAACACTGAAAGTGGACGACTGTCCCGATTGGGAAGCGCAGTTGCCTGTTTCTCAACCTGAATTTAAACCAATTCATTTGCTGCTTTCCAGACGATAATTGTTGGGAGAATTAAAATTTCTCTCTTCCTCTCTTTTTGTTTCTTATTTAGTTCTTGATATGGTTTGTTAACGACAAAAAAAGCTATTCATTCATTAAAACCACATTCATTCATTCACTCACAAATTTAAATTTAATTCGTTCATTAACTCACAAATTGTCTGTCCTTCTTTTTTCAATAAAAATAATTTAGATCATAATAGACTTTTTCCTAGATTTACATAAAATAAAACAATGTTGTTCTTTAATCTCGCTGCTTTGTCTGCTTTGACTGCCTTGACTGCTGCTATTCCAGCTGGCCACCTCCACCATCAGCACAAGCGTTCTGATGATGCTTCTTCTACTTTGGCTAAAGGTATCTGTTACACTCCTTACTCTGACGATGGCGGATGCAAGAGTGAGTCCCAAATTAAATCTGAACTTGCTACTGTCTCCGACTACGAAATTATTAGATTATACGGCACCGACTGTGACCAAGTCGCAAATGTTTTGAAACATAAAGGTGACTCTCAAAAACTTTTCTTGGGTGTCTACAGTCCAAGCCAACTTTCTGACGAAATCAGCACGATCAAATCTGCTATTGAAGCTCATGGTTCTTGGGATGATGTCCATACCGTCAGTATCGGTAACGAATTAGTTAACGGTAACCAAGCTACTGTTGCTCAAGTTGGCGAGTACGTTACTTCAGCCAAGAGCGCTTTGAAAGAAGCCGGTTATTCTGGTGATGTTGTCTCTGTTGACACTTTTATTGCCGTTATCAACAACCCAGGTTTGTGCGAACACTCCGACTACATTGCCGTTAATGCCCATGCCTATTTTGATGGCGGTTACTCTGCTGAACAAGCTGGTGAATGGTTATTGTCGCAAATTCAAAGAGTCTGGACTGCTTGTGATGGTAAGAAAAATGTTTTTGTTACTGAATCCGGCTGGCCATCTCAGGGTCAAACATATAAATTGGCCGTCCCATCCAAATCTAACCAAAAAGCTGCTATCAAAAACATTATTGAAAAGGCTGGTAACTCTACTATTGTTTTCACCACTTTGAACGACTTGTGGAAAGCCGATGGTGAGTACGGTGTCGAGAAATACTGGGGTATCTATTCTGATTAAACCAATAATCTACACTGATTTGAGATAGCATCCTTTTTTTGTTAATGAGGAACTAAAGCTTAACCAATTACCTTTTACAAAATTTCATTAACCTTTCTTTTAAATCTTGAAATTTATACCAACTACCACTTTATCCCTTCTTGCTCGTTTGCGTCAAACATTCTCTTTTTTGTTTTGTTTTGGCTTTTGTTTCAACTGTTGTGTACTTACTATATCTTATATTATTAGCTCGATGAATATGTGTTTTTTTTTTCGTGTTTTTGTTTTGTTGTATTTAACTTTACCTTGATCTGTGATGTATTTCACAAAACCCAAATATACATATAACCGTATTATTTTCCTATTTTTTCAACTTTGTAGATCCCCAAAATAAGGAAGTTGTTATGTCTTTCTAAAAAACACATCACATCACAATTGGTTGCTTGCATGCTTTGTGGTGTACAGTACACAATGTGCCAAGAATATGCAAATAAGCCTTTTTTTACTGGGCCCGTTTCATTATTTCATGATGAGAAAACGATTGCACCAGACGCCATCGCTCATCCAGCACCCAGCGCGACCAAACGATTAACCCAGGCAGCTGCTTGGCTGACTGGTTGATTGTTTGCTTGCCGGTGTTTTTGTTTGTTGTGATTGAAAAAGGATATTGTTTGCACTCTGCATGGCTGTGCGTTATTGTTGACATATGAAGAAAATACGGAAAAACATAAACATAAACATAAACATAAACATAAACATAAACATAAACATAAACATAAACATAAACATAAACATAAACAACAGCAGTTTATTAGTGCTGGCATATCAATATTATGAATTTCATTGCAATCATAAGCATCTACAATGGTAAGCAGCGTGACAATTTCTGATCATTGCTTTTCTCTTTTTTACCTCATCGCGGAGCCTGTATCAGTTTTTTTTGATTCAGTATTGTGGTAAGAAGCTTACTTGAGTAATGATATTAAACAGTTAGTTTCCGCACTACGATTATTGGTTGAATATTGAGACATGGAGAGTCTTGTTGAGTGTGATTCACCTGGATTCAATAAAACGGGATTCATTCGGTAATGCCATTAATTTATAAGATGTCTCAAGTATGATGTATTGTTTTTCTAGCTGGTACTCACCTGCTCTAGGCCAATTCTTAAGAAACCCCAGACTGTTTGTATATCCATCCGACTGTAAATCATCCTATTTGAGTCCGAAAAGTTGATCAAGAATTATGTCAAACGAGAAATCCCTAAGCGCACTCTGAGCACCCTGCGCGATGCTGCTTCCATCGCCTTCGACAGCTGTCGGCGCTAAACGAAATAAGTGATGATGTCTTCAATGGTGTCTACAGATGGCAAGATTTCAGTTCCGACAATCAGAAACCTCCCACTCGTTATCAAAAATAAATAAATAAACAAATAAATAAAAAATCTCAGCTATTGCGGTAGCAAGAATTCTCAATAATTTTAATTACCGGATGAGATACAGCCAACTTGCATTGTTGTGGGCATCTTTTTTGTTTTTGCTTCGCATTCATTACTGCACCGCTCACTCGGGTCAGGTATCTGAGGGGCCACAACCGCACTACTACTCCAATTCTGGTTTGCATGGCTATGGCAATAGGGAAGAAGATCTAACTGTGCCAGTAGTGCTGGGTAACCAGTTTAGCGGTGTATTGAGTGACTTTATCTATTTTGATCAGAGCCCGGTACGTATTGTCTTAAAAATATTAATATTAATATTTTGACAGCTTTTCATTTATCCCTGATGCCCCAATGACTTGCGCTAACTAAAGTTTGTTTAGAATTTGTTGATACTAGAAGAAACTAAAGGTCAGATTTTCTTCTCCAAGGGGTTTGGCAAGCCATGGGAAGCAATTGATTTGAGTGACATTATATTAGACAATAAACAGATCAAGATTGTCAGGATTGTCAAGAATCCATATAATGCAAAGGAGCTCTTTGCAATTACTGACAAACCAATAATATTGCACACTACAAACTATGGTGGCAGCTGGAAGTCAATTGAGTTACCGGAAGTGCTTCCAATAAAAGAAGCGGCAAGTAAAAATTACATTAATAATGAATTTTTGTCAAACACTCAGAATAATACTTTTCCTGTACAGTTTCATCCCAATAAGGAATCAGAATACATATTTGCTGGAAAATGCCAGCTAAAGCTGTCAGAAAACGATAATGATCAGCATTGTGTGCGGCAATTTTATTACGGAAAAAATAAATTACTGGAAATAGAACCGCTTTTGAAAGCTCGAGGTTGCTTATTTACAATTCCAAAAAGTAAAAATGATACTGTAATTTGCTTGACTAATTCAGGATCTATTACAGGATCCAAAACACTTTTCAAAAAACCTACAAAGGACAAAAATGACAATGATAAAGACAATGATAAAGACAATGACATAGATAGATATAGAGACATTCTACAAGACAAAAAAATTTTGCAAATATATTATTTTCACAATTTGTTCATTGGCATATCTTTGAATAGCATCTCCCTATCAACCGATGGGCTAATTTGGACAACAGAAAATTTTAAATTCAAAGTGCCCAACCGTTTTGCCATGAACTTGGTCGCGGGTGCATACAAAAATACTCTAATGCTCACCGTCAAATCAAATAACCAGGTGGGAGCATTTTACAAAATTTCTCTTAATCTGGCGAGAAGCGAGATCACAATAGGTGAATCATTATCTCATATTCATAGAGATATAACGGGGTTAATAGATGTTGACAAAGTTGAACATGTTGAAGGGGTATTACTTGCCAATATAATGATGAATGGAGACGACGTAATAAAGGGGAATTATAAGGATATTGAATTAAAGTCGTTAATTACATTTGATAATGGTGAAAATTGGAAACCTTTGAAAGATATTGGCCACGACTCTAGGACAGTCAATTTACATTCCATTATCAGGAAGTCAATAAGCAGAAATTATGCTAGATCTGAATATCGCTCACAATACACTCCTGAAGTTTTAATAGGCGTTGGGAATTCTGGTGATTTCTTAGACAATTATTCTAATGGCGACACATGGTTGTCTCTTGACCAAGGCAAAAGTTGGAATAAGACTCTTCAAGGTCCTCACGTATTTCAATTCGCCAATCTGGGGTCACTTATTATTGCAATTCCCGACATTAAAAACAAAGCGTTGGAAGATTTGAGATATAGTTTTGATTTTGGTCACAGCTGGAAAACTCACAATTTTGCAGGTAAAAGTGAGCTAAATAATGCCAGATTTGTCGACTGTATAACAGTACCGAATTCTAACAAGGGTGAGTTAGTTTTGATAGCCGAAGATGATCAGCGCACAAAGTTTGAGACATTGAATCTAGATTTTACAAATGTGTTTAAAGAGTTAAAGGTATGCGATAAATCTAAAGATTTTGATACTATTTTCTTATCAGATCTGGACAAAGAATTTTGTTTCATGGGATTCAAGCAAACTTTCAAACGCAGAAAACCTGATGTTTTGTGCTCTGTGAGCGAAGAAGTAACAGAAGTGAATAAAGAGCCATGCTATTGTACGCAATCAGATTATGAATGTGCTGTTGACTTTTATGCTGATGTCAATGGAAACTGCATAACTAATAACACAGAGCTTTCGGGCCACCATTTATCAGCAAAATACTGCGACGGGAAAACTAAGCTGTACTTTAAACCGAGCGGTTACATGATCAAGGATGGCAATGAGTGCTTTGCTGATAAGCATATGGGATTGAGAATTGATGATCGTATAGAAGTGCCATGTGAAAATTACGAAAATGACGATGATGATGACAATGATAACTACAATGACAAGAATTCAAAAGTGAAATTAGGCAAGAAGTTGAAAGCTACAAAAAATGCAACTAGCGATTATGTTTCTTCTTACGATTTCCAATTTGATGGCTCAGTGATTCAGTTTGAATACTTGTTGCCTTCAAAGAACAAAAAAGGTTATTCCGGCGACGAGAATGTGATTGTATTGACATCGAACAACAAAGCTTATTTTAGTTACAATCAGGGGATGCAATGGCAAGACATATACCCCAATGAAGACAATGACAAGATTATTGGCTATCATGTAAATGTTCAAAAAGGTTGGATAAGTTTAGTATCATCATCCGGAAAGGTCATATACTCTCATAATAATGGCTACACGTGGCGAACATTCCATTCACCAATATCGTCTTTCACTAGTACTCAAAATTTAAAAATTGAGTTCAACATTCAAGAAAGAAGCTGGATTATATTTACCGCTAAAGTTAATGATGATAGAATAGTCTCTTACATTTCCACTGATATGGGCAACAAATGGTCAGTATTGCAAGATAATGTTATGACTAGTTGTTTGTTTGCTGTTAATTATCTTAATGTTAAGACAAACCAGGTCAACAAGAATTTAATCTTTTGTCCTCATTATAGCAGTGGCGCCAGTGGCGCCAGTGGTACTACTCGTACCGCTAGCTTGAAATCATCAACTGATTTCTTTGCCACACAAAAGAATGTGCTTCCAAATTTGCAATCCTTTTGGGCAGACCATAAAAATGTATTGATTGGAACCACTTTTTCTGGCTCTGAGTTTCAGTTATTTACCAGCTACGATGGTAGTGACTGGAAAAGAAAACTCTTAACTCATTCGCTTAATGTTACTGATGGTCAAACATTGTTATTTGACATCAAAACAAAGTCTACCTTGCCCGAAAAACTGCCTCAAAAGGAACTTGAATTTTATGTAATGGATAAACATGTTGAAAGATTGGATGTCAAGTTTGGTGAAATTTACAAATCCGATAGCAACGGTGACAAATTCATCCTTGCGCAAACACATGTTAATTATGAAGACTCCAAAATTGATTATCAAGTTATTGACCCCCGCTTAAAAGGAATTATTTTAGCCAATATTGTTTTAAACGCCAATACGTTTACTCACAATACCGATAATAGGAACAAAATTACTAATAAAATAATTCAGTCGCAAATATCATTTGATGATGGAAGTCTGTGGAATTACATTGCTCCGCCAAAACACGATATAAACAAGAAGAAATACCAATGCTCAGGGAAAACTTCCAAGGAATGTTCATTGCATTTGCACGGTAAAACATCAATTCTAAAAGACACCAAAACATCACAGCCAGCAATAGGTCTAGTTGTGGCAAATGGTAACGTTGGAGATGCGCTTAGTGACTATAATAGCTCCGACACATTCCTTTCCGTTGATGCGGGCATCTCTTGGAAAGAAATCAAAAAGGGTCCACATAAATCTGTTTTTGGGAATCATGGAACAATGATTGTGCTCGTCGATACTAAAAACCCTACTAACAAAATTGACTACTCTTATGATTATGGGCAAAGTTGGGAATCTTTTAACTTCACTGACAGACTCGTTGCTGTCAATGATATTTCTACTGTGCAATCTAGAAAGTATACTACTTTTATTCTTCATGGCACTAAGACACAGCAGTCGGCGACATTATTTAGAGTATCTTTTGATGGCGATAAGTTACCAAGTTGCTATAAATATAAAAACTATGACAAAAGTGATTTTGAAATTGTCAACCTACGACATCCACAAATCAAAAATCAAGAATGTTTATTCGGCAAAAGGTTGCAAATTATACGTCGCAAACCAAAGTCTATTTGTGTCGTCAAGGATGAGCAAATGAACGAGAAGGAAGAAGAATTAGTATTAGGTGAACAATGCCAATGCACCAAGTTTGATTACGAATGCGACACAAACTATTTTAAAACTAGTAAAGGAAAATGCCAAATTTTTGCTGACCTTGAAGATAAAATCAAAGCAGAATACTCAAAGTCATGTCGCGAAATGGTTGATTCTGTTGTTGAATATGAGTTGCCCTCAGGTTACAGAAAGACTTCCATCACATCTTGCATCAATGGCGTAGAGCTAAATAAACCACTCTTGAAAGCATGCGAGGGAAAACAAAACGAATTTGATGATGTGCATGTAGGTGGGCTTCGAGGATTCAAGTTTTTCATGCTTGTAGTGATAATAATTTTTGGGGCTGTGGCAATTGGTTACATTGGGATCAAGTATCATTACATAACAAAGGCTAATCTTGGTCGTATAAGACTCGCTGGGGGTGATTATGATGACATTGGCTATGATGATGATGGGTTAGTCTTCAATGATGATACCTTCTATTTACGGCCAAATATTAATTCATTCGGTCAACTTGTGAAATATGAAGCGGTGTCACTTTTGCGAGCTGTTTATGGTGTTGGGCGTACCACAGTTGATATGGTTGTGGAGTTACTAAAGGAGCCAGGTAATAGACAAAAAAGAGCAGCCAGTATTCGGCTAGATGATAGAACCAGATATAAAGTTGGAAATACTAGAGCTGGAGGAATAGGCCAGAGAAATAGAAGCACATTCAGAGATTATGAGGATCAAGATGCTGTGGCGCTTCTACAAGGTTCTGTTGATGAGTGGAAGTTTTCGCTGGGTAAGAAGAAGTAAAATTTTTACAAAGCTGCATTGTTCATCTAGGGAACGCTTTGTATCAATATACAGAAACATTTACTTAAAAATAATATTACGATTTCAAGTTTTTTTGTAGTTTTTTCAAAACCCTATATTTTTAGAAGCTCTAAATTACAACCGTATATGATGAAACCGCAGAAAGAAACAACCAACAATGCTAAAAATAGAATAAACACTTAACCAACTAAACATTTGAAAATAAGTAGAAATCAAACCGACATACAGAAAAAGATCGTACCAACATGAATCGTAAACAAATAATGATGAGGGCCAAAAAAAAAACAATTTATAATGAAACCAAAATAAGCCAAAGTAAACAACGGCAATACCATAAAAGAAAAACGTCATTTTTTTTAAGAGAAAAAACGAAGAAAAGAAAAAACAATTGGCTCATCAGATTAATTAAAATCAAGGCTCAGATCTGAAAATACAAACCAAAACGCAGTAAATAACCAAAAAGATATTGGCCAAAAAAAAAAAAAATAAAAATAAAAAAATAAAAATATAATAAAAAAAAGCAAATTTGGAGCCATATCGTGTGAGGTCAATGCTTAGACATCAAGCTTTCTCTTCTTTCGCTCAAAATTTTCCTTGCCTCTATGACTAACAGAAACTAGTCTTCCAACACTAACTTCCACCGCGCTACTGGTGGTACTATTTCTGGTACTATTTTTATTTCCGTTACCGCTGCCGCTGCTATCGCTATGCCCACTTCCATTGCTAGAGTTGTGCACTTCAATGTCCAATTCTTCTTCACTTTCGTCTTCAGCATTCATTTCTTCTTCAAGTTGATCCTTGTGTGTCTCAATGTAGTATTTGATAGCATGAGGAAAAATGTCATCAGCAAATAGCCGGGCTAGTTCTTCGCCAAAAAGGAAATTATCGTCGTCATACTGGATAGCAGGGGATTTGAATTTCAAGCTACTAATGTAACCAGGGCTGCCGCCTGTACCACTAGCTTGCTTGTAATCAACTAAACTGTTTGCCAACGAAAGAGGCTGCACATTGTTTGGACCACTACCGCCAATGAATTGATTGTCTTCCTCATTTCCGGTCCATATAAAGAAGCCAAAAAACGACTTTCTCTTTTCTCTAAGAGAAGCATTTTGCAAAGATGTAGGCCATTTGAAATCAACTGCCTCAGATATAAGTTTTGATTCTAAACAATCTTCGAAATCATAGTCTTCTTGTTCTTCTCCTTCTTCACTTTCAGTGATGGCAATCTTCTGCTTTTGATGACTGTCACCGAATTTTTGAACATCTCTGGCCTCATGCTGCTGCTTATTTCTTTTTAATGCTTCTCTTTTTTGTCTTTTCTCAGAATCGGGAATAAGTACGGTTTTGAAATGTTTGGTGATGGTCTGCGACTCCAAGTCAATATTTGGAGCGTTGTCGGTGTCAAATTGAAAAGTGATGGAGAAATTGCCTGGATTTCCGCCAAGACTTTCCAAATCAATTGATGGTTCTAAATCCGCGTTTACTTCTGTTTTTGAATAATCATCTGCGACTTCCCATTGTACATAAACGTCTTTCAAATACTCAAAATATTGATAGTCACTTGGTCGAATATATTCAGCAAAATCCTCATGTTGACTGAGGACAATGTACCAAAACTTATCAATGTTCTGAACAAGTCGTTGTCTTTGGAAATAAGCACGTTGAGATTTTTTGATACGGTAAACTTCCGCTTGCCTATCAATGTTTTCAACCAACCTTTCGCACTGATGTAATCCTTTGAGAGATTCTTGTAAAATTCTACTTAAAGTTAGTAACTGATGCTCAAATAAGAGATGCCAGAAGATATATTTTGAAGTACCTTGTAGCGGTTTATTTTTTCCTTGTTCTTGACCAACTTATGGTAGACTAAAAAAAAAAATATTGTGATATGCTTTCTTCTAGTGAGTTGAATACTATATGAACTTCATATACAGAGCATCTGGATAGATGTATTTCTCGGCGCCAGGCATCGGGCCCCTTATAGTGATCAATGTTCTCGGAGAGAAAAAAATTAGAATACATCTGTCCAGTTTAAAAACAAAACAAAAAAACAAAAAAATGAAACTGATGCACTTACTCGTCACTTGCCATTTCTATGATAAATCAATTCTTAATAAATGGTTTTCTTGCAAGAAGTGAAAGAGGAAGAGGAAAGAGGTTGAAGAAATAGAAGAAATAGAAAAAATTATGCGAAGAGATATAAAGGAATACGAAGAATTTGACAGACAGTAAAAAAAAAAAAAAAGAAAAAAAAAAAGAAATCAAAACGCGCGATAAAATCGCAAAATCGATCGAGCTTGCGTATAAAAAACCCTCTTGAATAGTTGCCTAACCGGAAGCGGAAACTACAAAAAACGCTCAGAGAAAAACTATGATTGATTCTTACAACACATGACTATCTGATGCTTTAAAAGCTGACTGGAGATAGTATAAACAAACCAAAGTGTGCGTTCAAACCACAGGGGAGAAAAATTTAAGTTACGCGCGCACCGGGGGGTTTTCATTGGCGGTACCGTGTTGCGAGCGATGCCTTATTGTGCCAATGACCTGGGTGATAATCTTAAATACTGGTGTATTGCAGATCTATATAAATGCCAGACATTTGACTTTAAGAGCCAGGGGAAAGCTTTAACCTACCATTAAACTTCAGCTTTAGCGGAGAAGAAAACGCGGCACAGTAGCCTTGCAAAAGAATGTCTGTTCTGTTTTAGGTTTTTTGGCACCGTACTATTTTCTAGTTTTCTTGCAATGCCAAAAAATCATCATCTGGTCAGAATCAGGGGCCTTTCTCTAGTTAGCGCCATATCCCCGGTGCTTGGTTCATCCCTTTCAAGCTATGCAAATTGAAGATAAATTTTCTTTGCAACTGGTGTTTGTCGTTTTTGGTGCAAATCTCCCTACAGGCTGTGCCCATCAACTGAAATGTGAAGGCTCTTGCTACTATTGTGGTCCATGAATGACTATTTATCTAAGCCGTAGAACTTAACAATGTTGATAAATGTCATACCAAGATGAATTAACAACAAATTCTTACTAGTGCAACGGGAAGTGAACCGTCTTAAACAGGATGTAAAGCTCATTTTTTGGAACAAAAAGCCAGAAACGCCGCTTTTTGTTTCCGTTGGTATTAAACAAAAAAATAATATAATAATCCATAATTTTGAGCTCATTGATTCGACAAGTCTCGCACTGGCGCATTAATATTGCGTAAAACCAATTCTATACACATATTTGCTCTTTTGCTGTTATATTTTGAGGCTTTAACCAATGTCAGCTAAATATTCAAAAAACATCTGTTCCGAAGCGCTAATCCTGTCAGATAAATTGAATCGTCTCGAACAGCTGGATAAGTCACTTAGCAAAACGTATGGTTACTTTACTAAGTGTGAATATCGACCACCACAAATGATGGTAAAAATGATATTTCGATTGTTTAATAAAACAAATGATGCTCAGCAGTTGCTCATAGACCAGGTCATGGAGTCTCACTATTTGCCTTTCTTGGAGGCATTTTCTTGGCCTGTTGAAGGAGATAATGCCCAACATTATACAAAAAAAAAAAAAAAAAAAAAAAAAAAAAAGATTTTGAATTCAATACGCTATTTATTCATTTGCAAATTAATATAGCTTTTACCTGGGTGGGTGCGACAATAATTTCAGCGTCACAAGATCTTTGAGTATAAAAGCTTAGTCGGCCGCTTCTTGACTTAGAACTTCACGTCAAACATGCTGTTTACTGGTTGTATCTTAGAATCCAGCAATAGTGGCGTCCATATCACCAGGCATCAACCACTTTTTTTTTGTTCATATTAAAACTATGAACCAGTTATTGCTAGATTCTAAATAAAGAAAACTGTTATTTAAGTATTCCATTGGCTAATTTTGAGTAGCAATGGGTACGTGAAAATCATGCCTTTATAGGTCTTCGCTATGTTGTACACGAATCCGAAATAAATATAAAATAGAAATTGGGGTAGGTAACTGGATGGCTGCTTAAGCCTCGTTAATATCCCCCAACAGCCTCAACAGCTTCACTCGAAACAGTTATATTGTGAAAGATTACAATATCTGACAAAAATGTCAGCTGGGAAAGTTTGAACAGCAAAAGCGTTACTAGCAATCTGCTGAAAAGTTGAGATAATTTTCCCACCGTCTCTTACACCTCGAAACAGCATAGTGACCAACTGAATTTGAAAGCCTTATAGACTCTATAATTCTCGATATGCAAACATAATACAGCACAGAGTTTTAATGCTGAAATGATCCTGCAAAAAAAAAAAAAAAAAAAAGTGCCGGAAAAAAGTACCACTTGTTACAGTGCAGAAAATAGATGTGGTCGGGAGATAATAGGAAATCTGTACTTTTTTATGTAGACTCAATGTTCAGCAATATACAATAGATGGCATCATAATAGCAACATACGTGTTAAGAGAAAACAAATTAATTGGTCAGGGTATTAGTGGTCCGACTATGGCGTATCTTGGCAATGAAATTATTGATGGGTAAAATATAATTGTTAGGTTATAAATGAAAGTAAATAATAAAGACGAGCTTTCGTTTTTTTTCAGTTGGAATAAGTACTATGAATTGTCTCCATTGACTCATCGATTTTTAGCAAGCGAGAATTAAGTGAATTCTGTCTTCCAATTATTTTGCGTACCTGTGTAACCAATTCTGTAAATCGACAGCAGTCTCTTTGAAGAATCATCTACACTCACATGTGAGTGCTGCTCTAAAAAAAAAAAAAAAAAAAGCCCCAATTCTTTGGTATACCATCACCAGAATACCCGACTAGAATGCTTCTCGCAACAGCTAGACAATCCCCAAATATTTGTAAAATCCTTCAAAAAAAATTTTTCTTTCACATACAGCAAACTACATGCAATTACTCGGAGGTGCGTGTTCTTTCGCATACACTGGCGTGTTTCTGCGTAATTTCATCTGCACATAAATTACGCTGTAATAATCTTCAAACAGGAAAGAGTAAATTCAAAAGAATAAAACGTATTACACGGCAACTTATTTTCCGGATTGCTTTCGTCACGGTGAAAAATCTATAATGAGGCAAACTTTCATAAGTATAAGGAACAGAAGCTGCGCCAGGATGATGGTACTGTTCTTTAACTTAATTCGGCCTCAAATCAGGGCCTGATTGTTTTTTTTTTTTTTTTTTTTTTTTTTTTTTTTTATGAATGCCCGCATTTTTTTTGATGGTTCTTTTACAGTACTTTAAGACCTACAAAATGTTGAGTTGCTTATTGTGTTACACAATTATGTGATCTTCTAATTTTTGCGGTTTATTATACGGAACGTAACCTTAATCAAGCAAACCAATAGCTCAACTATTTAATAATTGATCAAAATTCGAAACGAACTGATGGACAACGGCTAATTATTGACGGCGTCTCTGCGGATGTTTGTTTGTATAGCATTAGTTCAGTTGCCAATGAGTCTAAATTAATTACAAAATTGTTTTGATCACAGCCGCCGTAGCCCGTCAAGCCTGTCAGACGATGATCTTCTCACTACAAGCAAGAGTTTATTGAGCTGTAAAGAGCAGTTAATGAACAAACTAGTACTAGATTGGATCGTAATTGTTGAGAACTAGGACATCAATATGCGGGAAAAAAAATCGATAAACTTTGGCAAAATTTTGTAAGAATTTTTGTTATCAAAGATTTGTTGCATCTGTTTCAGCAGTTACCTTAGTAATTTAGTAATTTAATAAGTCAAATGAAATCCGCAACCATACACCTACATGAAAAGAAAACTACAGTGTGGTATTTTATACATTTCTGGCATCTGCAAAAGTGGGTAAAGCTGGATTAGTTAATTGATGCGGGCCCGCAGAATCGCCAGCAAAACGATACTTGCAGGATCTAAGCCAAATAAGATGATTTGAGTGAGAGCCTACAGCTTTCAAGCAATATAACGGGAGCAATAACGACGATGGAAGAGCAAAAATGCGCATTCTCTGTCGCTGCAGCTGCTTTAGTCACATATGAGGAAAGCAGTACAGTAATTAATTATAAATGTGCTAAATATTTCTATGATATGGGAAACTTAAACGATTATTAAATTTTCACAATAGCTTCATAGATGACTGCCGATGCCGACTTGAAAAAATAATGGCTTATTTCTACATATGACAGTAGACCACTGGTAATTGAGTATCCAGCATTGCTTAGCCCGAAAATGGAATAGCAGTGACGTCTTGCGTAGTTTCAGTTCTTCCTTATTGTCTGTGCATAGTGGCAGCGTAGAGCGTGTGCCTCTTTTTTGCTTTTTTTCTTAGTATTTTTTTTTCTTTCTGCTTTTTCTCGATGTGCTGCCATATTTCATTTAAAAATTTTCGTACTATCTCTCTTCCACTTTTTTTTTTACTTTTTTTGCCCTGCTTCGTTTTTCTGTTTTCTGTTTTCTGTTTTCAGTTTTCTGTTTTACTTTTTTATTTTTTTTTTCTGGTTAATATTTTCCGTTTTCTATTTCATAATTCGTTATCACTTTCCCCTTCTTCTGTTGAATTGTCTCACATTGTATTAGCGCCCACACTAGCCAAGTCAAATAATTCAAGCTTTGCGTGTTGCTGTGCTTAGAATCATTTTGGCCGATTTCATCTCTTCATTTCCGTTTTGTTTTTAAGCGGTACCCATCGTCCTCTTGTTGCATTATTTCGCAAAGCAAAGACTGAAGTTTATTATAACAAATTTAGAGACATAACCAAAAACCACACCACACGGAGTGCCGAAAAATACAGAGTAAACTCCGTTGAGCCTAACTATCTTTCATACCAAATCAATCACTACACTAAATCAACACTCACTGCATCTCAGATCAACCCGCTTTGCCGTTCAAGAAATCAACATTTCCTCTTTTTCCTTTTATTGTTCCCTTTCCTATTTTTGCATTCTGCCGCAATCCATTACCATAGTTTTAGCTCCTGTATATTTCCTGGCTCATTCATCACCCGTGAAACCTTCTTCCATCCTGGAGATCCCCTACTCATCCCTGAACTCCAGTTGCTATCAAAGTATCCGACTTTTTCTTTCTCCTCATATATTATTCCTATCCTTCATTCTTGATTTATCTCGACTGTTTTCTTCGTTGTCCCACTTATATTGCTGGACAACATTTATACTCGCAGTGATTTATCTTACTTTGTCGGGAAATCTTGATTACAATCGTCAATCACTGCATTTTGCAAAGTTCACAAACGAAAAGCCACAATAAAACGAACTAGCTTTAAAAGGATATTTCCATTGGAACACACCATTTGGCATTGACATTTTCCGGCCTTTCACTAAGCATTTGCCATCTTTACATCATCATTATAATCATCATCATTATCATCATCATCATAATCAACAAAAGCAAAGCAAATCTTCAGGTTTACTGTAACATTAATAATCAGGCGTTGGCTATATCTTGGTTTACACTAAATCAATACAGTATTTCACCATTACTACATAATCCAATCTTTATGAATTCACTTAGCTAACAATGAGCTCTTTCAATAATAATAATCAACAGCAGCAGCAGCAGCAGCTGTCACCAACACAGCTGCCGTACTACAACATCTACCAATATCAGGACCACTACACGATCCTTGGGGTGTCCCACGACGCCGATACCCAAACAATCAAAAGCGCCTATCGTCATTTATTCTTTCTTTACCATCCAGACAGAACCGGTGTGCATAGCAGAGAAAACCTTGACTTCATTAGTAGAATTCAAACTGCCCATGAAGTGCTTACTAATGATGCCTCAAGGCGCGATTATGATATTGAACTAAACAACAATGCAACCAGACTGAACCTCATTAACTACACCCACATGCAAGGATTAGAGACTTTTAGTTTGGACGAATTTGAATTCCATGAAGACTTTGCTAATAATACAGTGCTTTGGCAGAAAGACTGTCCGCGATGCAAAGCAGCGAAAAGTATAGTGCTAAGTGATTGGGACTTGGAAAATAGTGGGAAAAGCGACGATACAGGAGGTTATTTGATTGTGGTTCAGTGTTCTGCTTGTAGCTTGTGTATCAAGGTTCGCTATTATGATCTCGATGATTAAGTAGCATGATGAGAAAATAGTAGGGAGATTGTTTTTCAATATTGGCACAAGTTGTAGCGCCTTCATCATAACTATCAGTGTGTTCGCTTTTTTCAGGTTTTCTCTTTTTTTTGTTTTGTCAATGATCTCATTTGTTTGTCTTTTCAAGTTTACCAATTTCATTTCTGTTTGTCCTAGTCATATTTTTTCTTCTGGTTCTTCTCATTGTCTACTATCATTATTATTATAGCTTTTCTATCACTGCTTGCCTTTTCAATAGTCATAATTCGTTTTTTTGTAATTGTTTTTGTTCCCAGTTTCATTTTAAATTCATTTTCTTTCTCATTCTAGTTCCCATACATTAATAGCTTGTTTTTCCTCTCATGTTGCTAGTTTAGTTTATTATTTTATTTATGTTCTTTTTTTTTTAAAAAAAAAAAAATCTCCATTTTGTTTTCCCTTTGATATGCCCACATGTATGTATCTACAGTCAAAAGAGATTTAATGAGTAGGCTTTCATTTCTCCCAATTGGTTTGGTCTATTGAGTACAATCAGTCCCTGAAGAGGGTATACTCTAATAAAATAAATATCGTGTGGTGTTGGGAGATTCGCAGTGTCTGTATATTGTGGATATTGTGGTGTCTGGGCGACTGTGCCGCCCCTGTCCTCGTGACTAAGTCTCTGTTAGCTTTTTCTCGGGCGGCAATTTTGCTTTTTCTTTTTTTTTTTTTCCTCTCTTCCACTTTGTCGGCACTGCTCTTTCTTTTTCCTCCTGCTGTTTGTTTCCTGTTATAAAAATCTTTCCGGTTCCATTCTTTCTGGCTTGTTCTTCTTTTCAGAACTTCTCTTTTAAGAATAACCAAAAAAGAACTCAATCAATCTTTTTCAACCTCATACATACAAGTTTAGTCGGCTTCACTCAAAAACGGTGCTAACTCTACTCCACAAGTGTATCTCTTTTTAAATCACATCTCATAGTTACTCACACAGCAACTAGTTTATGACTTCTATTGAAAACCTTAAGTCTTTTGGTATGTCTTTTGTTTGGCGTTAAACGCCTTTTTGAGCGTTTGTTTGATTTTATTTATCATTTGTATTAGAAATGTTTGCATCCAGATTTTTTTGTATTTTGTCTCCGAGGAATTTGATGATGTGTTGTCTTGAACGCGGCGGTTAGTTTGAGTTCCTTCTACTCAATCCTTCACCTATGTATTGAATGATAATAATCTTTTTTTATCTTTTTGTGTTTTTGCCTTGGAGCACATTTTCAATTTATACAGATAGTCCGTTTATTTTTGTTTCCTTTCATCAAGTTGAAGTTGTATTGAATTTACTAACAAGTGCAGATCCATTCGCCGATACTGGTGACGACGATTCTCAACCAACCAACTACATCCATATTCGTATCCAACAAAGAAATGGGCGTAAAACATTAACCACGGTTCAAGGTCTTCCAAGTGAATATGACTCCAAGCGTATTTTAAAAGTCTTGAAGAAAGATTTCGGCTGCAACGGTAACGTTGTCAAAGACGAAGAGTTAGGTGATGTCATCCAATTGCAAGGTGATCAAAGAGCTAAAGTCTTGGAATTCTTGACTACTCAGCTCGGCCTCAAGAAGAAAAACATCAAGGTTCACGGTTTCTGAGCTTTTTCAAAGCTTGTCTTTGCTATTGCTGCTACCGCAGTGGCATTAAAACCGGCCAGAAGAATCATTGCGCTTGATATCAGGGGCAAAATTGAAAAACAAAAGACTACTTTTATTTTTGCTTTGGCTGTCAGTATTAACTGGTGGTTACATTTGAAAGTGTTTGTTGGGTTGTCCTTTTCGTTTTTCGATTCGTCTGATTTTGTACTTTCTACCATTTATATTGGTTAAGTATATTTTTGTTATATTCTTCTACTTTGTCTTTTTGCTGGCTTATTTTCCTATTTACATCTTTTATTTATCTTTTCTGGTTAATATAATTGTGTCATGACCTGTTGACGGGCTTTGACCATTGCTCAAAATTTTCTAAATGGCTATTTGTAGGTACAATTATTAATTTATTGATTGAATTGACACACTACCACATCATTGGTGCTGCGCGCTTTGTCAAGCAACTATAGTCAGTAGTCCATGTACTGCGTACCCTTTAAAGAAGAATGAGCACTACGGCACAACGTGGACATATTAACTGATCATTATGAAGAGGAAAAACATATGGATTCAACAATCAATAATATTAACGTTGTCATTTTTTAATGTTCTTTGTATTTTTGTGACTTTTTTTTTTGTCCCCTAAACGACGCTAAGGCTAATAGACGTTCGTTTGTATTGCTAGTGTCGTCGACCCGTGCACGGGCGTTGTGTGTGACTGCATATCGGCTAATGCGCAGACCACTGACATGTGCTTTGTTGCGTATGGCAGATTGTAGCCAGCATTTATATGTGATATGTGCTACAGCTACATGTAGTATGTAGGGGCAGAGAAATTCAATTACATCATGCATATAAAGTATAAGGGGCATGATTTATTGTACTTCAAACAAATGTCTTCATGTTGAACGAATTGAAAAAAATCATCTTGAAAGTTGTATATTGTGAAACTGCAAAAAAAATTGTGTATATCTGGAAGCATCAACTAATGTGCAAAACGTGTAAGAAATATCTTCTGTTTGTAAACTTACAGAACTGATTTGCGGACAACAAAAGACTTCTATAAACAAAAAGTATATAATATATGATAGAGAAAAATCTGTTTGCAGGAAACCGCACCCATCATGTACAATTAAGTAACTTATTGCCTGCTCTGGAAAGTTGTTCAAAGATAATACCAGAACAGTAGATTCATTAGTTGATTGGTTGCTATGTAGCATGTATGTAGGTGGCTTTCCTCGTCAACATGGACATATACTTCATTTCGACTCATAAGTCCACTCTAAAGTCGACTCGTAAGTAATCATTCACTTCTCAATAGATCTCTCTTTGAAGCTCAATTATCATTCACCAAAACTTAGCAACCAAATGGCAATTTTCTCCGGCAACTCACCGATAATATGAAATAAAGTAAACTATTTTACTATCTCAGCCTCGCGATCCATTACTGCGGCGTCTTTGCCAAAGTATTTTCTGAATTCAAAGTACCATTACCAGTGAAGGGACTTGCTTAGTCTTTGTTTTTGGTGCACAGATCATGGTCTCCATAGCTGGTGCAATCCCTGTTCTCTCTATGGCTTGAGGGGTCTTTGGGCCTAGAGTAGTTTGTATGGCTAGAATGTTCTTTATTGCTAGAACTGCTGTGGTGCAGCTTTACATGACTGCAATCATCTGAATGCCTGCTATGGTTATGGCTATGGCTATGACGATGACGGCTGCTATGAGAGTCTCTGCTATGGTCTCTGCTATGATGACGTTCGCTTTTGTGTCTATCGCGGCCATATTTATCTGTTTCATGGCTGGTGTACTTATCGCGGCCATCACTTCGCTGACGGCGGCTGCTATGTTCCCTATACTCATAATCATCACCGTCTCTTGATCTTTTCTTTAACCTATCCAGGTTACCGTTGTCACTGCTTCTTTCGCTCTTACTGATACTGCTACCAACTGTGGTTTTGACAGATGCAATTCTAGTCCGGAGCTGTTCCTGTTGCCTTTGCCGTTGCAACTTCATCAATTTTATCTTGGCCATTGGATCATCTTTAGAGATCTTTATCAACTCGCGCTGATCTAGTAGACCACTAGTAGCATTTGGATTACCAACAAGCAATGCGCTTTCAAGTTTGTTATACTTTTTTGCCAGTTGTGAACCACCATTATCACTATTGCTTCCATTAGCTTTCTTGAGAATCAAATCATCTAATCTTTTCTTTCCCAACAAGTAATCATCTTTGTCATCATTTTTGACTTCGCTTGTACTATTGGCATTTGTTGCATCAGCAGCACTTTGTTTCAAACCATCACCTGCTTGTCCGTGCTCGTACATCCAATCAATTCTATCCCCCAATATGCCATCGTCAGTTTGACCCTTTGCTTTTTGCCGGAGCCTTTTCAACTCAAGCTTTTCACGCTCCGCTTCAATTTCCTTTTGCCGCTCAAGAATTTTTTTACGTTCTTGAAGCGCCTCCTGCTCTTTCTCCCAGACCTTTTGCTGGTTTTTAATAAGCTTGGGGTTCCATGACTTCTTCAAATTTAGATCACCGGGGGCCATTATTAATTTACAGAAATATTTTCTCAGATGATTTTGTGACTAGAAATTCACGACTATCTGATTGTGAGTAAACGCTAGTGTGTTTATACATTATATCGAGAATCTGTATTCGCGATGTTCAGCACTATCGTTTAATGATTTTTTTATTTTATTTTTAATTTTTGATGCGCATCAAAGATTTGCGGTACCCGGCCTTAGATGCCAAGTTAAGAGATTTTCTTGAGGATCACTTGCCTATTCGAGAAATGGAAGGCTGTCAAAAACTTGATGCAGAAACACAAGAACAAACCTTTTTGTGATTCTGTAGAAATAATAAGAGCTTAACTCTGCTGGACCATAGAAAAAACAGCAGCACTTCTAAAATGATGGAAGCGTGTGCATCGTTGAACTTGACTATGTAGTCGATGGCTTTTATTATTTTTTTCTGTATGGCCGAATATCGGGATTTTCAAGTACCGCAGACTCTAATTGTACTGTAAATAATTAAGTAAGGTTCGCCAGACTTGAATGAGTTCAGTCGTTAACCACTTGTTATTTTGTCAAAACCCTTCTTAACTAACCCTCCTTTTTAACTTGGTTGTAGATGCATCCTACACTTTGCTACAGACGCGGTGGTAACTGTCTTCTTTTTGTTACTCTATTCCCAGAAAAAAATTGTTTATATTAGCGCTCCTTTGGTCTTCTGTACTATCTAATATGTGGTGCATGTCATTGAGCTGCAGTTGTACTTTATATCGTTTTTAAATGAGTCCATGGTAGAACGTTGCTGATATATCACGTTTACTTGTGTAGACATTGCAATATCCCAGGGCAAACGGTGCTATAGCTATGCGACGGAAGCACGGCGGTCGTCGCTGCTTCCGCCCCGACGGCTCCGGAAAAAAGAAATCGGAGCTCACACACATTCGCTTTGAATCTTTCTTCCTAGCCGTACCGGCCAAAAACCAGGATAATAAATAGCACACTTTTCAACCATTACTCGATAATTACGAGTCAGATAGAGTTATTGTCTGCTCCCCAGATCTTATGAATCGATAACTATTGACTCGCTCTGACTATAAAGCATGCCTGGTACCCCAAGCGACAAGCGCTCTACCAGTGGTACTGTCATTGCCAACAGCGATGGCAGCTGCTCCGATCAGCCATTATTGTTTTCCAGCACTATTAGCCAAGGCTGTTTGACATCCATTGATAAAAACGGTAATAATGGTGATGAATATGGCGCCGATTTTGACAATGAAAATGAAAACGACAACGAGGTTAGGGATATCCTAGATCATCAAAACATTGGTCAGTCCCGAAACGTCGATATCAACACAGCAACTACTACGGCTACTAACTTAACAAATACCACTAATGGTGATAACGGTTATGACAATTACGACAATGACAATGAGAATATTGACTCAGAAGAGCTAACAGATAATGATGATTATACCGCCAATGACCTACAGTACCTCGCAGCTGCTGGTGATCTACCACAACTACAAGATCCAGCATTGACAAAAAAGCTTTCTCGAAGCATTGCCTCGTCCATCATTGGCGGTTCGTCTATTAATGACAGAGACGAACTGGACTTTGAGGAGGATTACGAGGATGACTTAGCTGAGCAGGAGAAAGTTCGCATTCAAAAAAAGAATGAGCAGCAAATCAAGCCTCCAAAAAGAACATTCACTAGCAAACTTAGATCTATGAATATAGGCAGCGCAGCTGATGACACTCCCGCCCCAGATTCACAGAAAATCTTTTCATTTTCGCTTCCCTTTGGTGAATCCTTAATGAACTTTCTTCCTTCTGTGAAACTTCCAAAGCTAAAATTTTTCAATAATGACAGCTCCATCCGGTTTATTACTACCCAGAACTACGACAAACATGAGTTGAAAAAAAAGCTCAAGCGCAATAACTCCCTTTCCACCTTGGAAGAAGCATACTTGTACAAAGATTTCAAGGGAGCTGATAACTCGAGATTAAGAGCGGTTCGAAAAGCACTTACTCCAAATATTGCCAAAGACATGGCACATTACCTCAATGAAAAGAAAAGTGCAATCAAAAGTAGCAATTTGTTGCCTTATAATAGCAACAGCAATAGTCATTCTGATGTCTCATCTATCTCCTCATCAACAAGAAGTAGCACTTTGCCAGCGCAAAATGGCACCAACGTGCCCAGTGAAATTGTTCGCCAGCGCATCAAGGATCGCATTTATTACAGCGAAACCGTTTTCAATCAGCTTGAAGGTGATATTGTAATCCTTGGTGGTTATCGTGGCAGCATCCTAAGAGACAAAGAGACTAACCGACGGGTGTGGATTCCTATCAAAGTTGGTTTAAACTTGCGTAAAGTAGACCTTGTGGTAGGTCCTCAAGATAGCGACGAGCTCGAAATGGAGGACAAGATTTACGCTGACGGAATGCTTAAAAATGTTGGGCCTATTGACATTGCTAAAAAATTGATTAAGAAGCTTAGAGCTGTACCCAATACTCGAGTCTATGAGTTTGGTTATGACTGGAGGTTATCTTCGGACATTAATGCAGCTAAGCTCAAAAAATTTTTAGAGACATTGCCAGGAAATATGAATAAGGATCCAAGTAAACGGAAGGGAGCGTTAGTGCTTGCTCATTCTATGGGAGGTTTGCTAGCACACCACACTATGAATCAAGATCCAACATTGTTCAATGGGTTAGTTTATCTTGGGGCACCATATGAGTGTTTAAACATTTTAGGCCCAATCCGCTTTGGCGACTCCGTACTATTCAGCAAAACTGTACTTACTGCTGAAGCAAATTTCTTGATGCGGTCCAGTTTTGTGTTCTTGCCACGACACGGGAAAGTATTCTATGATAAAATCACGGGCAAGTTTATTGAATTGGATTTGTTCGATCCGGATACATGGGTCAAGTATAATCTTTCGCCGTTGGTGGCACATAATCGGAAAATAGAAGCAGAAGAACAAGAGCATAATCATCACCAAAATTTTAATCTTGATAAACAAAAGCAGCTTCAATCACAACATAATTATCAGGAAGATGGTAGAGATACTTCAGCAAATGAATCAACAACTGATATGATAAATGTAGGAGTATCAAACTTGAGTATCATCAGCCCTCGCAGTCATCCAAATTTAACCCAATTAGGCAATGGGAGTGCAAATGGAAATTCGAATGCAAATGGCAATGGTACTGCTCATCAATACAGAAATCTGGTTGATTCTCCTGTGGGAACGCGGCAAATTTCTGATATTCACAATGTTACCACATTAACAACTGGTAATAGCAATAATAATGCCAATATTAATGGCAATAGTGCCAGTAACAGTAATAGTGGTAGTCTGCTGAGACTCTCGCCACTATTCACAAGCCACACAATTCGAGCTGATGCTATCAAAAAATCCATTAGCAACAATATTCAAAAACGCAGCAACTCGCTTTCTTTCAAAGACAGGGATAAAGACTCATCATTTTTTACTAGTAATTCCAACAATACATCTACTGCTTCTAGTATACATAACAAAATTATTGGCGGTACTAATGTTAACACGACTAATAATCTCAACGTGATCGCGCCCTCAGTTGCTTCACCTGCATTCCAGATGTCTTTTAATGAAGCTTACAGCTATCTTTCTCGCACTCTTAAGCGTACTCACAAGTTTGTTAAAGAGCTCGAATACGACTCCAGAAATGAAACAAATTATCCACCATTGGCTATAGTGTACGGTAATACTGTTCCATCAGTGCGTGGTGTGTTTGTTGATGGTGAAAAGGATATCATGGAAGGAAACTATGGCGATTTTTTCTACGGTCCAGGGGATGGTGTGATTCATCAAAAATGGTTGATGCCAGAGAACATTGAAGGGTTCGAGAAACATATCGTGGGAAAAGTGGCTAGTGAGTGCGGGCATGTTAGTTTGATGACGGATATAGAAGCTGTTGGTAGGGCGTTGTCATCTGTCATAGCTCAAAAAAAAAACGCTGATAAGTAACATTCATAGTTGACTTTTACAGAGCTTATAAAGTTTTATGCAGTTTTGCGATTAGTTTAGATGTGTCAAATTTCCGAGAGGGAAGCCTATAAAATTATCTGTTTTTCCTCCGTCTTGCCTTTGATTGCATAATTTCTGCAGAACAAATTGGCATGGAAGCTAATTTAGTGTTTAGTTTTTGGTATCAAAGGAAGCGGAAGACTTATAAATTATTTCGCAATTTTTTAGTCAGCCATTTGAGACAAATAAGAAACGCTCTGATTGGTAAAAACAGTAATTACTCTTTAACTGAATCTCATAAAATATAACCTCATTATTGCCGAATAAGCTGTATAATTCCAATCTTGTTTGTGTTTTTCCTAGAACAGTATTTAAATATTGTCAGATCCACATTGAGACAAATTTTTCAAAAATATTCTTGATACATTTTGTATAAAGCGAATCTGTCACAATCATCGACAAATAAGAGTGCTATACTCTCTTTTTATTGTCTTTTTTTTAAGAAAGAAAAAATTATATATATATATACATATAAAAGAGGAAAACGCAAATTACAATATAATGAATCGTATCAGCATTTCTAATCTTCTTGTACCAACTTACGAGGCAGAACTGCCGGTTGATTTGAGGTATGAATTTTACTTGAAAATTAGTGTTAATACAAATCTTAGCAAAACAAAAGAGTGGAGACTAACTAACACAGAATCAAAAATGTTGCAAAAGAGGTAGTCTCTTTCTACGAAGCTCTTTTAGCCAAGCCAAACATTATTTTTGAAGAAGAAAAATTTGGAATCTTCCAAGTGAGTGCTACTATCGCTAAGTTGACTCACGAGTTTCGCGATATGGAATTTACATTGCAGCAGCGAGACTATATCGCAAACACAATTCAATTCATTTTAATAGTCATTGATATAATTAGAGAGCGCTGTACGGCACTGAATGATGCTACTATTATTGTTAACAAAGCTTCGAAAGCTATTGCTCGTCCAAGTGCCAAATCCAGCGAGTTCGTTTTCAATGTTATTACACCATCACAGGTTAAAAAGTCAAATTATCAAGTTTTTGGAAGAAGTCGCCACTTTAGTTCAGAAACAAGACATAAGCTTGAAAGCTGGTATCAGGAAGGCTGTCTTGATAAGGAGAGTGTCAGGCAAATTGCTGACGATGTAAACCTTGATCTTGTACAGGTTAAGAACTGGGTTTCTAACAGAAAAAGAAAAGAAAAAAAAGACGTGGATGAGATTATCAAGGAAACTCTGGAGCGTTTTGGACCTTTAAGTGGCAATACATTTAACTGAACGTGGCAGTTATATCAATATCCTATCAAACGTTAATTTTTTTACTGATTTGTTTTTGTTTTTAGATCAACAATGTACAGCATATTTATTGAAGTTTTTATACTAACCGAACTGCGTGTAATTATATGTGAATGTTAATACTAAAAGAAAGGCAGTTTAACTCATTTAACTATAGCTGTATGAAAATGTCTTATTGAAATTTAAGTCCCGTAGTCTCTTAGGTGCTTTTCTATTGAATTATGTTATATGTCCGCTAATTCCTTAATACAGACTGTGTGATAAATTGTGTTTAAGCTAATAAGTTATACACACAATCTTTAGTTTCAGCAATCATCTAAGCGTGAGATGTGTTTATTTGATGTCCGTTTCTGTTTTGTCGTAGCCCCAAAACTTTTTTATGCAGCATTTAATATGGAGCGTTCGCCCAAGACATACAATCACAATAATGTTGTACAACTACGACCCAACATATATACGAAAACAGGTAAAAGAATATTTCTAGCAAGGCAGTTTAGCAAAAAATGGTTGCCAATTCAAAAAATATACAAGGAGTTAATAAGTTCGCTGTCAAATTATCGCCTAAAAAAAGTGGGCTACATTCGGGAAAAGCGAAAAAATCTACATCTTCAGGAGGACAAAATGACTTTTTTCTTAGCTCTGCGCCAAAGATCCCAGAATGCTCTAAGGAGCTCAAGAGTTTGTTGAATAAGTTCCTGTCCGAAAGCTCAGAAACCAAGCAAACAAAAATTGATCCAAAGGAAAGCAAACGTAAAAAAACTAAAAGTACAAAGTCAAAAAAATTTAATGGCTTTTTTGCATTCCGATCTTACTATTCAAAGAGCATAAACAATGTGGTATACCAGCGGTCTCTCTCAAAGAAATTAGCGAATCTATGGGCAATCGAGCCGAATCAAGATGTATGGAATAGGTATGCCATTGAATATAATAGGTCACTGGATGATTCCCCTTTTTGTGAATGGTTAGAAAAAACACTCAACGGGCCTGTCTGGGTAGCGAAAACCTCCAAAGTCATACAAGAGAACACCAACAGCAATAATAACACGCCAACACATCTGGAGGCTCTCCAGGCGAATTATATAATGCAAATGGATCAGCTTTTTGAGAATAAAGGATTCTTGGAGGATGCTGTTCCAGGCATATACAATGGTCCTATGTACAATCATTCGGTATCTTCAAACCTGGACAGCATTTCGCCTATGCTGACGCTGAAAATAAAAACAGTGGATTTTTTTGAGCCAATCAATAGTATTAATACGGCAGATCATACATCCTTGGAAATTCAGAATTGGAGATCGAATGAGATTACGAAAGAGGACTATTCTACGAGGAAGAAGGCAGTACACAATGACAAGTTCGACATGGAAATACTGAGTATTGATCCAAACTTCTTCAATTTGTTCTCTAATAAACAAGTTTGAGATGAGTTGCTATTTATGTTTTCGTTTTCTTCCTCCTAACTAACCAGCTGAATAGCCAGTTTAAAAAAAAAAAAAATTTTTTTTGTCGACTAGCTACACGTATGTTGCATGCACCTGCAAAGACAGGTATGGGCTTGAGCTCGCGATAGCCGGGCCTTGTCAATTACTCTATTTTGTGCGAAACTCAACAGCCCATAGTTATTCTGGAAATAAGAGTTGTAACAGAAAAGAAGTCTATTATTTTCATGAATGGTCTAGTAAAATATCATCAAGATGATAGATAAACAGGAAACGTAACTTGATAAGTGTAAACAGTTAGAGTAATGCAGAACATACAGCGGTTACACAATAAAAAAATAAGTTATAGAGGCTCGTTTATAGTTTGTTAAAAATCAATTTAAGTTGTGAACCACTCTATGTCAGTGGTTCCTACAACGTATATGTGGGCCCTGTCGCTCGTTAGGCCGTAGACATAAAGTAATTTTTTTCCAGCTAAGACTGTATGTGACGTTTACTGTCGCACAAGCAAAATGTTTTCTTCAGCGCATTTAAGACTACAAATAAGTTAAGCTTTTATATTCAAGGACTTTTAATTTAAACTTTTGCAGAATTTTCAGGTTCATATCTTGCATACCACTGTACCAACATACTCTTGACAAAACGATACTTGTAAGCTAGTAGAGTTCAAGTTTATTTTACTGTTTATCGTCCGCCAGGAACATATAAATTAGCTTGTACTCATTTTTACTGTGTAAGCACACTAGTCTACATGCTTGGTGTTCGGGTTACCTTTCAAGGATTCTTCTTTCCTGTCCATAAACCAACCCCAACTTGCTTATAGAAACTTTATGAGTGGCATGACAAGGCAGTTCAACAAAAGTTTTAGTGTATACTGCTGTAGTAATAAAAATACTATGGCAAGTGTTTTTAAAAGATAAGCAAAGGAAGCAAAATATAATTTTGATTGCAAAACAGATAGAGGTAAAGTATATGTTGGACAAACATAGGAATACTAAAGCAATAATATAGTCGAACAGAAAAAAATAGGTTTGTAGCTGTTGTGATTTTGGAGGCACCAAATTGCAAGCAATTCTCAAAACTGAATATCGAATTTGAATAATTGGCGGATGAAGGCCTGAAAAGAGAAATTGCGAACTAAAATAGACAAAGATCTAAGTGTTGTACCTCTAGTAAACAAGCTAGAAAGCATTTCGGAAGTTGTTAGGAGACCATGTTATGATTACATTATGTGCTCTATCGCGTGCTTCGTAAACATAGTACTTATGATATGTATGTCATGGGTGCCTCTCATCGGTGCTAACTAGGCACGATTAGTGTAACTTAATGCGAGATATACCAATACTATGGTATAAAAGTCATGACGAACCCCGTATGAATTTGGATACCACTCTGTCGGATTCTATCGAGGGTTCGAGTTGTTTGGGGATGCAGCTCTAAGTGGGTGGTAAATTCCATCTAAAGCTAAATATTAGCGAAAGACAGATAGCGAACAAGTACAGTGATGGAAAGATAAAAAGAACTCTAAAGAGAGAGAGTGAAAAAGTACGTGAAATTGCTGAAAGGAAAGGGCATGAGATCAAACTTGGTGTTTAATGATTATCGGTTCTTCTTGGACTGCGCACTCGTTTTTCACCGGGCAATATCAGTTTTAGCGGTGGAGTATCCCTCAAAATGTGGCTTACCTCGGGGAGTGCTATAGTCTTGGAGACACCTAGTTGCTGGGTCCGAGGGCTGCGCTCCGGCAAGGATATTGAATAATGACCTTAAGTCGCCCGTCTTGCATAATCGACAGGAGAAGTACGAATGAAGGAAAACAGAATTACAGTCTGGATTTGTACAAATATTATTCAACTCAATTGCTTACTTTACGATTCTTAATTTTTAAAAGGATTGCTAAATTATTGTTTAGTTAAAAAGCTATCAATAGTCCGTCGGTTGTCCATCTTTTTTTATTTCTTTTTTTTTTTTTTTTTTTTTTTTTTTTGTTTCACGCGTTATTTATTTGTCTTTCTCATAATCAAAACTCAAAAATCCAGCTACAAAAATAGGTAATAAAAAAATTAAAAAAAAAGAAAAATTGACAACGGATATGAATATCGATTGCTTTATAACTTTCTCACTAAGCGACTTGCGATGGTGCTTGATGACAATGGTGCAGGTGAACTCAAGGCGATACTTGATGCTGACAAGGCTAACATTCATCCCAACAATTTGTCTGGCTTGATACTTTGCTTGATCAGAGCCAAAACCACGGATGCTTTCCTTAATCGGTTTCAGGCTGTTGATGGTTTGCAGGTTTGGTACAAAATGTCAAGAAGGTATAAGAAACTTGATAACTATGGTCTTGTTACTGTGTTGAATAATTGGTGGACTGGCTGTAGCTCCACAAGGTCTAATCTCACTAGACGTCATGAGTTGTTTCGCATTGCGGAGTTTTACTGTCCTGAGATTGCAACGCTTAGGAACATCTTTCTTGCTTCCATTCTCAAAAAAAAGACCTTCACAATTTTTTGGCTGCAAACAACATGCTCAATGACAAAGCGAAGTTCGAAGAAGTCGACGAAGATATTATGATATTTATGCTCGAGAAGTATGTTGCTGAAAGGTGTTAAAATGCAAGTATTATTCAACTCAGTTGATTAGTGCTAAGTTACTTTATCCTTCTTACTTTACTATTCTTATTTTACTATTCTCGCTTTAATATTTTTACTTACTTCTCATCTTTACCAATCGCTTTATCAGTGACTCTCGGGTCTGTCTTACTGTCTCCCTAGTCTGCAGCTTCATCTTATGTTTCTTGTTACTGTTGAAGTATAATTCAACTCAATTGATTTACTACTCTTACTTTACTATACTTACTTATCACTTTATTACTAATTCTCTAGTTTTACCTTACTGTTTTCTTAGTCAGCCTCTCAACCTTATTTTTTGTGTTACATGATCAGAAGGAGTATATACCAATAGTCTGGTATATGACATATACCAATACTATGGTTTGCAAGTCATAACGGTGTGACAGTGCAGGCATTTGCACAATCGACATGAAGGCAGAACAAGCACCGATGAAGGAAAACAGAAACATGCTACATGTTATTATATATTTAAATATGTTTGTTCTTGGCTTTCATCTTTCTTTTTCGTTTATTTTTCTGATTCCTTACCGACAATTTTATACACCTTATTATAAATCAATACAAGCAAAAATAAAAGTTCTTCTCTATTCTTCTTTGCTCTTCTGATATCACAAACAACTAGTGGAATCTGGCATTCAATCATTGGGTTTCCGTACACAACTATCTCCCGAAAGCTGGTCAATCAGAACCTGCAGTTGTCATTGGTGGCGGTGATGGATGTTTTGCTAGCGATAGCTCAGTTGTTGAAAACATTGATGGTCCTGATGATGGTGTAAAAGATATCAGTATGGCTTCTGCTTACTCACCGTCGGATGCTACCATTTCGGAGGGAGGAAAAGACGAATCATGTGGCAGTTTAAGTGATTTGGAATTGATAGCGCAGAAAAGTGAGGCTAACAGAGAATCTGGCAGCTCAAGTGATGTTGAACTAATAGCTCAGGATAGTGACGACTATGATGCTGATCACGCTGAAGGCTCACGAGTTGCTGGTGCTCCTCAGAATGCAAAGAGACTTGTGGTAAAGTCGAAAGAGTACAGGGTGCTTGGAATTAGTTGCCCAGGTGAGTCGAAGCTGTTCAAGAGAAAGACTAGAAATAGTGACACTGAATCTGATGCTGTCCCACTTAGTATTAGTTTATCAAAGCCCCATACTAATTCGAGCCAGGCAGTTATCGAACCATCTTCTCCACGATTGTATCGCAATGATGGTAAAAGTAATTCTGACTCAGTAGATGCTATTCTTGCTGCTGTCAGAAATACGTACAAACTTTCGAACAGCTACTACCGAGCAGTCATCAGTCCTCAAGCTAACCAATGGATGGGTGCGATGGCTTAAGAGAATACGGCTATTGATGCAAATAAGGCCAAAGATGTTATGAACCGTCCAGCGAATGTGAATCCTGGTGGCTCACAATGGGCGTTTGGTGTCAAAGAAGATTCAAGTGGTTAGCGGTTCAAGGCAATTCTTCGTTGCAAAGGTCTCTCTGAAGAACAAAGTATAAACTGTTTGGAAAGCTGGGCTCCAGTGGTTAGCTTTACCACAATGACAGTCGTCATTAACATGGCACCCATAAGCAAGTGGCAGATGGTGCAAATGGATGATGGTTACGGCACGCCTCCACCTGGAACTGATACGTCAAAAGATAAAGCCTGGAAGATTTACAAGTGCATCTATGGTCTCCAGCAAGCTTCGCATATTTGGCATGCTACTCTAGCTGACGTGTGTATTGGAGCTGGTCTCAATGAGTCGGCTGTTGATCCTTGTTTATTTTTTAGGGCTGCTATTTTGCTTGCAGTTTATTTTGATTTTGATTATTACAGGCAAAGATAGTAGTACCACTAAAAATGTTCGAAATGCTTTGTCATTCCAGTTCAAGATGCAAAACTTAGGTGTTCCGTTGATGTTTCTCTGAGTTAATGTTTCCTGCGAGTCTGGCAAACTCAAGTGTACTATGAAAGAGTTCATTACCAACATTGCAAAAAAACACAGAACTTAGAGGCTTGCCACAGTTGCGTGTACAACGCAGAGAGTATACGATCCTTATGATATGACTAGCCCTTTGCTTGAGGCAAAGGAGCGAAGTAGATATCAGTCTGTAATTGGAACTCTTCTATTCGCATCGCACACGGCACAAGTGGACATCTGCTATGCGGTTAACGTACTGAGTCAGTTTTACCTCTACCCAGAGAGACCCATCTGAAAGCTGCGTGCACGGTTCTCCAGTATCGCATTCAAAACAACGATCGTGGTATTGTGTATGGCGGTAAAGTCTGCATGCTTGACGTTAAGGATTCTCGCTTGCTGGACAAGTCTAAAAGTACACTTACAGATGGTTACCTGCCGGTGGGTAATTATATCGTCATGGTTGTCACAGATGGTGACTATGCTACTGCAAAACCTGACAGAAATTCGCAAAGTGGACACACTGTGTTTTTAACAACCAGTTAGTATCCTGGTCCAGTCGAAAGCAGAGTTGTGTTGCGCTAAGTGTGACAGAAGCAGAGTATGCTTCTGTGAGTACTGCTAGTCGCGCTGCATTTTATCTCAAAAACTTACTCTGTGAATGTCAACACAGTACTAGTTATGTAAACATGGGTGATGATAACCTGAGCGCACTTACACAAGGTGCTCACAAGTATGTTTATCAAAAGATTAAGAATATCGATATACGCTATCACTATATGAAGAGTCCTGTAAATGACGAATTTGTGAGACTCAGTCTCCTCAAGACAAAGTGTAACTATGCTGATATGTTAGCAAAGGCTTGTGACTCAACCACCTTCAAACACCCTATTTATCTTCTACTTCAATAAATAACCTCTCAATGCAAGCAAGACCTGAGAGGGCGTGTTGAAGTATAACTATTACTCAACTCAGTTACTGCCATATCGTTATTTTACTGTTCTTACTGTGTTATGATTATATTATTACTCTTATTCCATTACTCTTACTTTACTATGCTTACATATCACGTTGTCTCTTTATAATTCTCAACAGAGCGTTCAGGATGCTCTTACTAAAACGCTTGTCCTTAGTTAGCAGTACATTGTATGTATCCAGATCTTCGAGTGTCGCATTGCCATTGAGCATGTTGCCTGCGCCCAAAGCCTGTGAAGGCGTCTCCTGTTAGAGGTGGACCGGGAAAGACGCTCCTGATCGTTGCGATCACAGAATAGTGAGCCTCTCCCATGCAGCAGAAGTTCGACTTCAAGTTAAATCTGACCTTGTGAAGCTGCGGCTATCCAACTAGTTATGTAAGGCAGTAGGAGGACCATAGATATTGATACTATGGTCTGAAAGACAAAACGGTGATACAGTGCGTCGAATTGCACGGCTAACATGAAGGTGGGCGATGCACCAGTCAAGGAGAGCACAATGACAAGCAACGTTATATGAAGATAACATGAATTCATATTTAGACAATATACTTGGTTCTTTTCCGCTTTCTTTTCATCACCTCACTAATCAACTTATATACTTTATTTCAATATATTGTTACCAATTATTTATACTGGAGTTCTTACATACCCATACTAAAGAGCAGTTTTGTAGGCTTTGGGCAGCTAGGTTGCGTCTTAAAAGTAGATATCACCCTATTTGGAACGACCTCTTTATCAAGCGAGTTTGACAATAGTGTGTTTATGTACGTGCTGTCTTGCAGCCTATCTGTTTAACTTGTGTTTAGTTTGAACGTTAGCGACACTACCGACACGTAGGTGAGTAGCTGGATGCCAGACTCTTTTGAGTGCACAAGCCACCATGAACGTCATTAACTTAGCTCTAGAATTACATTGTGTTGTGTTGGTATATGAGTTTACATGCTCTGGAGTCAAGAGGAAATGAAAAAGACTATACTTGCTTTACAAGAGTCGGGTATGCGGCTCATATGCAATATTCGTCATGAACAAGCATCGCGGGCATCTGCATGCAGAATTTCAAAGTAGTGCTAGTAGTACGCGCGCCCGCACAGTATTGTTTACGTCCTGTAATAATTTATATAGATGGCTGGTGGCAACGGGAGTTGGCCAAAATAATATAAATATAGAGGTAGCCCGCCGAAATTAATAAGTTTTACCTTTCAAATGTGTAGCATGGGTACTGACTGCGGTAACAAAATTCGAATGCTAAAGGTATAGTATCAAACAAAATCAACTCGCAAAACCGTTATACTGAGGTATATCTATTGAAAGGATTTGAAAGACATTTACATTTCTTCAAACATAAAAGGGGTGGCCTACGCTTACAGATCTCCAGCAGAAGTTTTCAGTGTTTTTGTACCAGCAGTTTAGAGGTGGGAATCAGTTTAACCATGAATATTCACTGCGTACCCACCGGGTGGTCATCAGTGGGCTGGAAAAGCCCACGCTGCTAGGGGGTATTATTCAGAGATACCATATTTGGTGCTAGAGGATACCAACTGCGTAAATGTGCCCCAAATGGCCCTTTCATGGAGCTTTATGCGCATACATGCGCCATGCGGTATGTTCTATCCCCACGTATGCGTAATCTGTAATAATATATCGGCTATACTGCCTCCGTGGATGCAATTGCACGAGGAATAGTCGAGCTCAATCATTACGCAACATGATTTGCGAATAGTTTAAAAGCATATCACATTAAATAGAGGCACGCTATGAACTATCATAATACATAAGCCAAGTTTAACACAGAAAAAAAATCATATTATTTGCTACACCTTATAGCTAGGCAAATATTTTAAACTTTTTTTTTTTTTTTTTTTTTGAAGGGTGGAGGATAGAAACGAAAAAACAAAGAACTAAACAATTAAACAAAAAAAAACAAACAAAAAAAAAAAAAACAAAAAAAACAAACAAAAACAAAGCAGGACCTCGAAGGAAGACATTTAATGTTATGCTTTGTATAAATTATCCCAATTAGCATCTTCCAATGGAGAGAGGGTGTCAATTGTAGGCACATAACTCAAGGCGCTCATATCCAAGTTTTCCAAATTTGAGTCATGAAGCCAGCGGCCTTCCTGTGCTTGATAGTCTGTGTTACTGCGCATAGCATTGCTTGAATAATTAGAAGTACCAGTTTCAAGAGCCAGTAAATAGTCCGAAGAGTATCCGCTAATTTCTGGTGAATCGAAAATCAGAAATATGTGCTCATTGTGGAAATCCATACTAGTTTCGCAGGCACTTTTATGCTCGGCCAACACAGAAACCTTTTTTGGTGGGGTTGCATAGTTGTCGATAGCCTCGTAGAACTGTAAATTTGCACTTGCATTCTGTGGACCACAAACCATGCTTTGTTTAATTGTTGATACTGCTTGACGTTTTTGGGCTAAAAGAATTTCTTTCTTTCCCTTTACCGTCTGTTTTTCAAAGCTTTTGAATTTCGCCGTGTATGGAATGTATTGCAATTTTTTTTTGTTTTGGCTTTGCTTCATACAGGTACTTTTTCTAACAGGCTTTCCAATCCTATGAAGAGCCGGTTTTGAATAGGCTGACAGTTTTTTGGCGGATGTAGTGTATTCACTTTGGCCAATTTGCAGAGGCTGGGAATTAGAGCTAGTGAATGCCAGATCGAACGAAGAAGCACAAGCACTGAGGTACTCGCTTGCCAATAATAAATCAAACTTTGAGGCATCTGGAAGCTTATTACTGTCAATGTAATTTATGGCTTTGTTTTTGATTGGTGATCTATTATTAATTGTTTTATTGCTCTGACCACTATTTTTTTTTATTTCCATTTTAAGTGGATCAGTTTGGCAATTCATCTCATACCATTGATTCTCAAAAAATGCAAGATACTCAAAATATTGTTTGAAGGTTTTTGCAGCACACGACCATAAGTATGAGACTATTTTTGAAATATCATTGTTTGAAAGGCCGCTCTCATTCTTCAACAATTTGCTGAGGACGCATCGTGCAATTATAAATTTATTTCTTGGACGATAATTTTGAACAGAAGCAAGGTCATCAGAAGTCAACAGCAGGACTGTCGTTGAATTAATTGTTTGAGCAGTACAGGTTATTATCTTGAAGGTCTCATAACTGATTTTCTTTTGTGGCCTATATTTCGCTGATAAAAACTGACTGTTAGAGAAAATGGCCTTTGAGGTTTTATTTTGAATTTTTTTTGGTATCTTGAAGGTTGTTGAGTATATTTCAGTTTCGTTATTCATTATCAACTTTTTTAGTTGGTTTTTTTTGCTATTTTTTTTAAAAAATAATAATAATAATAATGAGAATAATAATAATGAGAATAATAATAATAATAATAATAATAATAATAATAATAATAATAATAATAATAATAATAATAATAATAAAAATAATAATAAAATAGCAAGCAAAAAAGGTAAAATAACAGAAACAAGAACATCATCTTTATATAAACTGACATCTGGAAAGCCCTAAAGCGCCCCAAATAATAATACATTCTATATGTGATATGAAAGCATAATGAGTGCCTCAATACCAAATGAGAAACTGAGTAAAAACGCAGGTTATTGCATTTTTTTTTACTGCTAGTTCAAATCTCCTTCATTTCTCTTAAACTTTTCTCAATAAGCTTTTTTTTTTATAGTTTAGCTTTTAATTAACGTAGATATCTCAGTTTACTCAAAATGTGGTAGGCAAGCTAAGCAGCTAATGCACAATACACTCTCCAAAGGGGGGACTGCTGTATATGTACCACACATTTACATAATGATAATCAGTTTTTGCTAAACTAAAATGTTACCCGATTTTTCCCCCTTTATATTTACTCCTGTAGGGACCCGCTATTAACGTAATTAGTGTCAAAACTCTGTTTAACTTTTAGTTTGAAATGTGTTTTTGAATTTTTGCCATTGTTCATTTAATTTCGTGTTGACAGTATTGGATTGTTACAAGAGATAGCACACACAATAGCCATTAAAGGTCGGAAAAGCTACAGAGTTATTACAGCAATAGAATGCAAGACAATACTAACTATGTTAGAAAGTTCAAATAACCTCCAATACTATGATTTATATGTTCTAATTGTTAACGCCAATTTTTCAGTCATCAGATATATGGTCAGTTAAACGTTTTAATGGTATTATTAGCTCATTGCATTAAAAAGGCTGACACTTTTTACTAATCAATTAGATCAAAGTCGTCTTGCTTGCTAAGTCTATCATAGGGCTGCGTCATTTATTTATTTGCATTGGCCTTTTTTGTAACCGTCCGATTATTAGACAAATTGACGGTAACGTTCTCCCTTGAAGGCCTGGTTTAATCAGTGTCATCAGAGCTACTGTCGAAGGTGTTAACAATATAGTTGGAAGTATATGTTAAGATTAAGTACTAAGAAACTCCCGTAAGGCTCGTCACTTGTACAGGTAAGTTGCTACACTAAAAGAAAAAATTGATGTAGCTGTGATGATGCTCAGTGTTACCATTGTCTTGTACTAACATGATGCTCACAAAAAGGTCATGTAGACTTTATAGCTAGTTGGGTTCCTAATCTACCAGATATAAAGAGGTAATAATATGGCTTTCTCATTCTTTGACACAATCCAATATTAACTCCCTGTTTTTATCTATTATGCTTTTTCAAATAGAGAAATCACACTTACTGTTGCTACCGTAGATGGGGCTGAGCGCACTCACACTTCCTCGTCTCTGGAAAGCTATTACCAGTGTAAAAAAGCATAAAGAAACACTTGCAAATAATTTATTTGAAAAACCAGCTAACTAGAGTGGTTTTTGTTCTTCATTTTTTTATAGTCTATAGAGTTTTTACTTGCTGATGGTAATTTATATTTTAATCTTTATGCCTAGTATTTGATTTCTGTCAGTATTTCCTATATTTGCCAGCAGTAATTATAATTATTATTGTTATTATTATGATTATTATTATTATTATTATTATTATTATTATTATTATTATTATTATTATTATTATTATTATTATTATTATTATTATTATTATTATTATTATTATTACGCTGCGTAGTTCTAATAGATCTGCGAAGCTGATAGACAGCGAGACATAGCAGAATTTAAAGCCAATTTAGTTTCAAAAATATTTTTATTTCAGTTAAATGTTATGAGTCCTAAAAAGGGGTTTGTCGATGTTAGTAATCTTTAGAAGAAAACGACACCAGCAAAGTAGGCTCCAGTGCAACTAGATTTATAATTTAAGTATACAATTAGTACAGCAGATCCCTTACACACTGACTGTAACCATTGTGTCCGTTTTTTTATTTCTATTTACTTGAGCTCTTTTTTGATTATTCTTTCTTTGTAATCAGCCCCTTTATATATTAAGCTTTCCCGTTAAGCTATTTGGAGCACATCCTCACCTCCTAATGTAAGCTAACCTAGAACTATTCACTGTTTTTTTTGCTTGGTTGTATACTTAATACATTGTACCATAATACATCTCCATTGATATTACAGGAGCACATCTCCAACATATTGATAGAACAATTAGACCAAATACCAAAATTTTGATTGATGAGTTCTTTCAAACCATGGTAGCTACCTAATTTATTTGCAGAGATTTTTGATTGTCCGAAATTAAATCGAGTATGAGAAATAAGTATAAGTCTCAAAATGGTTGTTTAATTTTATGTAAGCTTTTTGGATGTCTATTAAGTTACTTTGCAACATAGAATTAGCACTTTCTTTGGTGAAAGGACCAGGCTAAGATTTTCTAGCATTTAAAATTCCCAAAAAATTGATTACGAACAAAATATGTTCTTCAGCCTTTAAAAGCCTCTTCTCTTCTATTTCCAAAGAAATTGAAGAGCTCAAATATTGGTCTTCTAATTCTTCTCCTCCTGTAATTAATCATTGATAATAACCTTTATAATATAAATTACTATTTTGAGGGTTATTTAGTCTTCTGTTAAAATAAGAGAAAAAGGTTTAGACTGTCTTTTGTGAAGATGAAGTTGTCCTCGCTATGCATTTAGTTTGCCACCAGAACTCGTAGCAAAAGGGTTTGATTCTACCTTTTTTTTTTTTTTTTCTTGAAAATTTCAAGCATGCATTGTAGACAAGCAACAGTTATCCTCTCAAACTATATGATTAGAGTGTATCTTATAACGTACTATTTCAAATTTCGGGACAGGTATTTACTAGAACTTAGGTAATCACTCAGTTGTTTTATATCTTCGAGCCTCTCTTTACAAACCTTAGTTACTGCCGTGCCCATTCCAGTAGTCTCCGTACACCGGCTTCTAAAATAAAAGTGAAGATCAAAAATCCTCACTTACGATAGTTTGTAAATTGCTTTATGCTTTGGTGTGGTTGTAGTTATAGTTTTACCAAACTTTTGTGAAAAATTTTGTATTAAGGGGTCATTTTACCCAACAGCATTGGCCGTCAAAATTTACATAAGTCCTTCACCATTCTTTTTTCTCGCTAAATTTATACCGTTTAAATCACATTCAATGAATGCATTGACTGTGCGTTTTCACAAGCATATATGTTTGTGCAGTTAATAAAGAAGCATAGTGACAGACATTGTTTATCTTTTTGAGATGCTAATTGAAGATCTGCGGTGTTCAATACAAATATTATATATATCTCAACAATTCATGGCATAAACCCAATTTCTCATTTAAATCTTTTGGTATCATCAAAAATGGCATTATACTGTAATATTTGTCAACTATTCATGAAAAGTGATTGATACAAACTCACTAAGTAGTCGATGTAAGCGGCCGACTAGCGTTAGTTTTTAGAGTATCATTTCCCTCCTCAAAACATCTAATAAACCATCAAAAGATATACACAAAGCAACAGCAGTTGTATTTACTGCCGCTCATTTCCGACTTTCTTTCTCGTCAACAACTTGACATTAGCTTACTCGTTTTACATAAACCAATTGATGTTAGCACTAAATTGTCTACATGCTACTTCCTCAGTAAACGGCTACACACATATAAACAGTAAGATTTTGGAAAGCACCGATACGGCTGAAGCATTAAGCTTTGAAGTTGAGCTGACAATATCGTTCGTTAGTCCCAAATGATACGTAGCTCAAGTTAATCTTGATCAACTTTACGGGAAAAATTAATGCAGACAGAATCAAACGGGGAAGTCACTCGATCATAATAATGAAGAGCCAAATTTTGAACATACTTAGACGTGGCTTTGAAAAGCATTGACACATCATCATTGCATGTTTAAAAACGGTACGGTACTGTACACGGTTTATTTATCACAAATCATTCTAACAACTTCAAAATCTTTGAATTTGTGATTAGTCGACGAGGAAAATGAAACTGATGTTGGCCTGGGCGAAGCGATCGGTCGGCAGATGTTGACCGAGGGAGGCACCAGCTACCGTAACTCCTAAGAATTTTTCTGCGGCAGTGGTTGGTGCGGTGGCTGGTAGGTGCGCGAGGACGCCGCTGTAAAGACGGAAAAAATAGACCAGCTTTTTGTTTGGTGGACGTGTGATACATATATGTGATTTATATATAAATCATCGGCAGATTCTAGACAATAGTCTGATCACTATGCCCCGTAGCAGGATATAAAACTAACTAGATTTTTAAATAGAGGCTTTTCCAATACAAAGAAAGGATGTCATTGGAAATAAAATTCTTGGGACCGAGTTCTGTGGGCCAGATACAAAAATAGTAACATAACGTCCATATAACCTATATGTGTAACAGGCTTTGGAAATGTACGCAAGTGTAAACGCGTACTGTTGAACAGATTTGTAAACTACAAAAAGCAATATATGGTATTCCACCCACTTGCAAGTCTTGAGACTTTTCTGCCACTACAATACGAAATTGCGGTGCTTTTGAATTCAAAATTGCTTTTTCCGATTCGTACTTTACGGGTTTTGGTTTCGATGTTGACATGGGAAGGTACTCAAATTAGCTGTAATAAATCGTGGGAAGCAGCGGTATGAAAGGTTAATGCTAATACTACCTATAGTTTTTCTTTTTGTTTTATGTAGGTCTCAAATTTGAATTGATAAGTTGACACATTATTTTTTAAGAGGCTACTTAGGAGAACGATTATATATACATCAACAGTTGCTTTTAAATAAATTTTCCATTCCTCAAATACTTTCAAATTTCAACAGTCCTTTTAGCGACCTGTTTTTGAACATTCATTTCCATTCCATATTAAAACTACTAATGCCTCAAGGACTTTCCGTACAGGACGCAGCAGAAATAACTCATTATTTAAAAGCTTCCGCAGAGGCTCTCTCTGGGTTAATTAAATATGAGCTAGAGCCTAGAAATAATACTTTTGACGAGAAAAGCACAACTTTCCAGCTAAATTGCTTTTCCTCAGAGAATTTCAACTTGGTGGAAAGCAAGGTTATTCCACCAGAACTAAAGGACATACTGAAAAGTTTGTGTATTTCCTACCAAAAATCATTTCACAAAACTGTTTTTGTATGTATGAGATTAGAAAGACTGGGCTCCCTTGACACTTGTATGTCTTTGTTATTACTCTTCACTCATAGCGTCAGTTTATTAACCTTTATTGTTTTTTTTCTTTTTTTTAGATTTGTCACAAAATTATTGAACATCCATGGTCGAAAGTTAATCTTCACTCAATTTATAAAAGATTTGAGAATGAGTTAGCAAAGGATCTTTTAACGTTACAGATAAACCGCAATCGCGACGAGGGTGTCACTGCGTTAAAAGGGTATTTGATTGCACAGGGATTGGATGTAACGGATTGTACTGGAAAGCCAAGTCCCGGTGGCAAAGGCAGAACAAGATATTATACAAATGTTACTACGCTACTTGACTCCATCTTTGATTATAGACAAAGACCTAATTCCAAAGAAAGAACATTTATTGCAACTCAATGTGGCCTCAGTCCCAAACAAGTTAGAATATGGGTAAGTATTCAAAATTTCAATCAATAAAAGCATCAGGGCACAATAACCGCATACTAACATACAACTTAGTTTACCAATAAGCGTGCAAGATCAAAACGTTATAATTGTATTAACGTATAAGTACTGGTGTAGTATTTTGTGTGAATGGACCTACTTGAACTCATGTGTGTATTTTACCTGTTATTTTTCTTCACATACCAATGAGACCATTTTTTATTTTCTTTTTTTTATTTTTTTATTTTTTATTCAACTTAACTTTTCGTTTATTCAATCTTCGTTTGCTATATATGCATAAGCATCTTTTTACCAATCACTCTTCATCGCTACTATCATCAATATAGCTGTATTTTCTAATTTCACCTAATCTTTTTCTAGCAGCATTCAACGAATTTTCAAGCTTAAGAATCGAAACCTGCTGTTCCATTTCCGCAGTTCTATTCTCATGAATACTCAACTTGGAGAAATCAACATCGTCTTCCAACTGGTTAGATTTAGCAATCAAGCCTTGTACCTGGTTAACCAAAGATTTACAAGCAAACGTGACTTTTTTACTAGCATCTTCTAGTTTATCTTGAGTCTTCGACATTACTGTAGCTTTAACTCTTGCAGCGGCGACTAATTGCACCGTTGATGCGGCAACCTCATTAGAAGCCACAATCAATTCTTCATGTGAGTTCTTGTTGCTAAGAACCCCATCAGCTGTAGTGATCAAGATATTAGTTGATGATGCCACTGATTTAGCAGCAGAAATTAATCCTTCGGTCCATTTGTTGTGTTTTTTGTAAAATGCTGCCTTGGTGCTTGAACCTTTGCCATTAGCTACAATTTCCTTTTGAGTTTCCGTAGCAGCAGCAATCAATAATGCAATCGCATTAGTCACAGCAATTGCGGCAGCAAGAATAGCCTTGTTGACTTCAGCATTAACTGGATCCAAGCTAATATCTTTACCACTTAACAAAGAGTTCAAATGCAAATTTGCAGCCTTAATGGCTTCAGCAGCAGCGCTCATTTCATTATCCACCAACTCTTCCAAATCACCGCTCAAATTCAATTTAGGCGCCAATTTTTCAGCCAATGTGGACAATTCTTGTAATCTCTCATGAACCTCAAATACTCCGTTAATAACTTTGTCAGTTTTGCTTTCTTCAGATAGGCCCTCCAAGTTATGAGACAAAAGATCTTCCAAGAAGTCTACTGATGTATCGGCAATCAATCTAGCTGAAGAAAGAATAGAGTCACCCAACAGGCCGTCTTTCGAGAGTCTAGTAATACCTTTGGAATTCAAAACGACATCGGCTATAGATGTAGTGAAGCCAGACACTGTTTGGATAATAGCAGCATGATCGCCATTTGGACCATCAGCAATAAAGTTATTGAATGCAGTAGCAAACTCATTTGCCAAAGTGCCGGCTTTTTCCGTTATTGATAATAAGTAAGCTGGAGAAGAATTTTGGTTACCTGCTTGCATTGGCGAGTCAAGCTCAAATAAACTATCCTGTACTCTAGCAATACCACTTTGCAAAACTGAATCAACAATGTGAATCAATTTGTTCAAATGAGAAAGCAACACTTGATCAATTTGTTCATCTAATGCTGCATCATCAACTTGCTTAGTTTCTGCTAATTGTTTCAAGGCTTCATCCATAGTTTGTTGCAAGATTTCAATTTCTTCTTCCTTTTCACGTAGCTTGTCATTCAACTCTTCATGACTTTCTGGAGATAATGATTTCAAGTGTGACTCTCTGTCATTTAGTTTTTGTTGCAAATCGTCGATTTCTCTTTTATGAGCAGCAAAAATTGAGGTCAAGTTTGATGATTGGTTTTTTTCAGAATTATCCAATTTGTCGGACAACACTCTAATTTCCAACTCCAACTTTTCAATTTGGTTATCTTTACTGCCTCTTAATTTGTCAAGATCTAACCTAGCCCTGTCGCGTTCGCGAATCAAATCAGCTAACTCGATATTCTTGGCCTTCATGTCTCTTTCTAATCTTTCTCTTTTATCGATAGCTTCCTGAGCAGAAGCTGCCTTTTGTTGCAACTTCTTAAATCTGTTTAGTAAATTCAAATGTTCTTGTCTCAATTGACTGTACAACTTAGCCAATGATTCGTATTTATTTTTCCATAGATTGATTTGTTCTTGCAAACTTCTGATCAGTTCATCCTTGGATGCAATTTGTTGAGCAGCTGCTTGATTAGCATTCAAAACGTCCTGTTCCAAAACCTTTACTCTTTGATCATACTGAAGCAATAATAACTGATCTTGGTCGTATTGGCCCTTATAAGCTAATAAATCTCTTTCAAGTTCAGCGACTCTTCCCTGAGCTTGTTGCTGGAACTGTTGTTGCATTAATTGTTCCTGAGCTCTTTGTTGTTGTTCAAGTTGGGCTCTTTGCTGCTGTTCGAAAAGTGCTTTTTGACGTGCTTCTTCTTGCTGTTGTGCGAGGATTTGAGCTTGACGTTCACGAGCCAATCTTTCTTGTTCTTGCTCTGAGCTTTCTTGTTGAGATTTCCAAAAGTCAACCCCCGTTGGTTGTCCCACTAATGATGGCGGTTCAGGACTAGGTTGCTTTGGAGGCGCTGGTGGAGGTGAGGGTTCTTTTTGCAGCGGCTGTGCTGGCGGAGATGATTGAGGTCTACGGGTTCCGTTTTCCTCATCAACGAATAAATCAGGGGGCTCGATACTCAATTTTGGGATGTTGATCAATGATGTCAAATAACGGATGGAAGAGCAATCTGCGTAAAACTCGTATAATCTTGCATATTGGGAATTGTATCTTTCTCTTAATGGCTCCAATGCATCATCAGAATTAGTGGTTTGGTGCATGGCTCTCAACATGGAGGTAATGAATTTGTAAATCCCATAAGATTCAGTAACCAAAGGAACCAAAGCGGCAATTTTGCATTCAGAACCTCTATCATGAGAGACGCTAGCAAAAATGACTCTTTGCAAGTCGTCAATTGCATCCTGCAACGACATCAAATCAAGAATAGCTTCGTATCCTTCATTAGGATCAGAGACGGTTTTCAAAGAAACATACTCTTCGTACTCAAAAGTTCCATTGAATTCTTTGTACTTTCTATGAAATGACAATTTTCTAAGTAAGAACTGGTCGTATTCTCTAATCAATGTTCCATACCGCTTATAGCCATCTCCCATAAACACTTTGCCCAAGCTATCGATATAGTCTCTGTTTCTTTGAGCATCTCTCAAAGTCACTTGATGACCCTCTTGCAAGACTTTATGAATGAGAATCAACGCTTTGAATACCTGAACCTCGTCATTCTGAATAGGAGTGACTTTCAACGACTGCCAAAATGCTCTAGAATCTCTGTGGTCCCAAGTATAAACAATACATGCCCTGACGTGCTTTCGCTTAGGCGCACTCTCATCAATGGAGGTGGCCTTCTTGACGTTCACTGAAATATCAACCATAGTGAAAACTGCGCCTTGTACAAGCAAAACCAAAGAGAGCTAGTGTGCCGGTGTACAGGTTGAATAAAGTAATACTATATATAGTGGCGCCGGCTATGCTGGCAGTTTGGTGCCGAGGTTTTACAACCTCACAGCAAAGCATCTTTTGAAATATAAACGTAGACGCTGGCGGGCGGTGCCGCTGCTCACGCAAAGTGGAATGATATAGGCATTCTAATGCAGCCAAGTACATCAATCCACATTGTACCAGAAGCATGGGCCATTAGATTATCCTGCGTGCTATTGATGATTACCAATGTTAGATGTAGCTTGTATATGAAGCCTGCCAACTAGTAATAACAACAGCGCCTGTTATCCCGGCATTGACTTTGGTATGACCGGGTGTGGTGGGATTTGTAGATATATAAGCGAGGAGCCTCAATTATAATAAAGCCATGGATCGAGTAGCACCCTGATTTACAAGGTCGTGCGCGGATGGCCCCAGAGTTTTAATCATAGGAAAGTTAACCTTGACGCTGAACCAAAAACAGAAACAAAAAAAAAAAAAAAGGTAATTATAAATGCGCACAACTTTGGCTGTATCTATTATTATCTATATGGCAGACAGGGAAGATAAAGGAAAAAAAACGTGATGTTTACGTATGACTGCTTATGCAAGTTAGCAGAGATGCCGAGTACTAAATCAACAACAACTTATAACCCACAGGAGCGATAATAACGACAATAACGCCCCAGCACAAAAGGCCACAAATAGTCACAAACGCCATTGACCTCGCAGACTCTCACTCGCTCAATCTAGCAACCATAGAGTCAAGCAAAGTATGTGCGAATACAACTGCAGTTAATCAATAATTAACTGATTGGCCAGCAAGAAAAAGATAAGAAACTAAACAAGCAGGTAAACAGATAAAGTAAACATGAATTCAATAGAAAACAACGAGGGAAAAGAATAACAAGAAAACAGTAAAAAGAAATATTAATAGAAAAAAAAAAGAAAAAAAAAAGAAAAAAAAGAAAAAAAAGGAACAAAAAGAAAAAAATTTAAAAAAGGATATTTAAAAGCAAGAAAATAAAGTGTCAACTTGTGAGCTTGTCAAATTGGTACGGTTGGCAAAATTGACAGTTGGGGTATGTGTATGTATATGTACCATAGTAATGCAAAAAATAGAAACAAAAGGAGAAACTTCTAAAATGAAAAAGTAGAAGAAAAGGCAGAGAAGAATAATAGAAAGGTAGAAGTAGTTTTATTAGTGGTAACAATAGAGAATGATAATCATAACCATAAAAAGCAATACTTAGCACAAGAACAACAAAGATACATCCGCTGGCTGATTGACAATGAGTCTCAGAGTTGCACCAATCATCAATTATCACCAGTTGACAAGTTCAAATCATTCTTTATAATCTCGTTAACCTCATGTAAATCATCATTATTCAATCCTCCTCCAACCGTCGCCTGCAGCGCTGGCCCTGCTGCCCCTCCCGTCGGCGTTTTCAGGCTCTTTCTTCTTCTTCTTCTTCTTCTTCTTCTTTTTTTCTTTCCACTTTCTCCATCATTGTTATTATTATTACCGTCTTCGTCGTCTGAATTGTCATTGTAGTTTTCGTTATCTGAGCCGTCTTCGCTATCTTCCTCATCTTCTTCGTTATTCGTATAGCTGGAGTTGGCATTGGCATTCACAATACTTTTTCTGTTGTTTGATTTTGCAGCATTACTGCTACCGCTGCTGCTGTTGTTATTGTTGTTGTTGGTTGCATTTTTATCACTAGCTGGGGATTTTGAAGATCTCCAATCTTGATTCATCAAATCTTGAATATTGTTATTATTACCATTGGCGCTTCCATTTGCATTGCCATTTGCACTGCCATTCGCACTGCCATTGCTATTGAGATTAGCATTATTTTGTGGGAATCCGTGTACTGAGTTTCTCTTGTTTTGCTTACTATTGGCACTGGCGTTGGCATTGTTATTGTTAGCCTGCTTTGGCTTTTCGAATTCACTAAAGTCGACAGCAAGACTGACCTTTCTCGAGTGGCGCTTGTTGGCTGCATTGCTAGCGTTGGCATTACTAGCGGCGCTAACGCTAACACTTCTTCTATGGTCGTTTTTCTTTGCTTTATGGGTAGCGTTATTTGGATCACTGTTTTCTTGTTGTTTAAGTGAGCCGGTAGATATATTACGGTTTTGCTGCTGGCTAGGCGATTGCGCCTTTGTGAATTGGGTGCTTGATTTTCTGCTTGAATTTCTCTTTTTCTGATTATTGATTGTTGATGGTGGAGTTGTGGTCTTGTTAGCAGTGGTGGTGATAGGTTTTGGAGATGATGGAAGAGGGGCATTGGCAGCGACATTAGAGACGGAATCTATGCCCAATAATTTTTCAATTGTATTGTCAACTTGTTTATCCTTGTAGTTTTCAATTAATTGGTTAACATCCAAATCAAATCTATTTTTCAACTCATTAAAAACCAAATTACACTGGTTGATAATTAACTGAGTGTCCAGACCATGAGATTTAGCAGCAACTGCTAAAGATTTCAATGTATCAATAACAGCAGTGTTTTTGGCCGCGTATTGAGTTTCAAGATTGTGGGAGTAGTCGCTCAATTTTTTCATGTTGCTATGCACACCGGAATCATTATTTTTGATTTGGGACTGAGTCTGCAAAAGCTGTTCATTGCGGTCCTTGATATAGCTGTTTAGCTGTTCCTTAAGGGAGTTGATCTCTTTGGTATAGTAGTCTCTATATTCTTTTTGAGAAGTGACTACAGTTTCATAAGCAATCTTCATTCGCTCAAACTCGCTGGTAGCGACTCTCTCCGATTCTTGCAACTTTTTCACTCGGAGCTCGAGGTTGGTCAAGTTGAATTTATAGTCTTCGGTATTATTGATGGTTTCGCTTAATTTTTCCTCCAAGTCAGTGATTCTCCGTTGTTTTCTTTCCAACAATGCATTAATCATATCATTTTCATGCTTGGTGTTGGCCAATTGTTCGACTACTTGGTCATATCTTTTCTTTATAGACGTGTGTTTAGCTTGGTGGTCGTCGTACTTTTGCTTTGTGTCCTGCAAATCTGCCTTCAATTGGTCAATGGTGGAGTGCAAGGTGTCAATGACTCTCGAAGTGCCGGGTTTGGGGGAGCCGAATCCGGAAGTGCTGTTTGTTGGACTTAGAATCTCGGACGGAGATTTGATCAAGTTGTCATAGTTTGGTTTGCCGGCGAACGAGGCCCTCAAGTCATTGTAAATGTTTGGGGATTCGTTTTCCTTCTGTGAAAAGTTCATGATGACGATGCTGATGGAAATTGAGGTTGGCTGGCTAGTAGTGGGGGTGAGTAGCACTAGTGGGTGGTGACTAGTGGAGAGTGTGGGAAATGTCGACCACGAACTAGGGAAACGGACAGGTGGTTAAAAGCGGAGGAGGTCAAAAGGTGAAAAGGTGGACAGTAAACCGTGGAAAAAGAGGGAATGCGAGGGAGAGTGAGAAAGAAGCTAGGAAGAATGTCAAAAAGGAAAGGGTGAGAGAGAGTGTGTGTGTGTGATGGAAGTGAAAGAAAGAACAAGGTGAGGATCTGGAGTAAAAGGGAATGGATCAAGAAAAGAAGAAAGGATTGCAACAATTGGAGCGATTGGAGTTGTAATTCGTCCAAAGGAAAAAAAAAAAAAAAAAAAAAAATAAAAAAATAAAATAAAATAAAAAGTAAAAAAGTCAAATAGAAAATGTAAACAAACAAACAAAACAAACAACAGCAAATCAGAGAGTGAGTGAGCGAGCGTGTTCTCTAAACACTGTGTGTCAGCGGGAGCGAGCGAGCGAGCGAGCCAGGAGGCGCTGACTAAGACATTGCGTAATTGTGAGGTCACCCAGATGTAGCTTGTTTATGTCATGTGATAACTCATGTGATATTTCACGTGCCGTGTATGTGTGCATTAATGCGTTCATAAGCATGGTTGCGCAGGCACATGCTAGCAGAGCACCATAGTAACGCTGCAGCAAGTGCAGCAAGTGCCGCCAGCAGGCGCAGCAGCAGTAGCACAGCGTTACTACCGCGTTACCCGCTTTGTCTGACTCTCTCGCTCGCTCTCGCTCGCTGATCATTGTTCTAATACGTATCATTAGTATTATTAGTATTATTATTATTATTATTATTATTATTAGTATTACTATTATTATATGCTGCTCTTCATGAAAATATGGAAATACGGTACGTACCATTGGCACTCCACCAAAACCTGCTCAACCGTCAGTAACAGTGTATATACCAGCCACGGTGTCACAGTCAGTGTGCCGCTGCTTGTAGTAGCTCTCGCAGCTCTCGCAGCACTTGTAGTTGTAGCTCTTGTACTAGTTTGCAAGAATGTTTTTGTCCGTTTCTTTTCTGTGCTGGAGCTTCGCTTCTTTGTTTTAGTTTTTCACTTTCCGCTTTCGCTTTTACTTTTTTTTTTTTGTTTTTTTTTTACTTTTTACTTTTTACTTTTTCTCTAAATTTTCACTCACAAGAAAACACACACGCAGTTTCCAGGGAAAACTTTGCCTTCTTCACAACTTCTCTTTCTATTTCTCTTTCTACTTCTCCTTTCTCTTTCCCTTTCCCTTCCCCATCCTCTTTTCATCTTCTTTGTCACTCTCATCCATCTCCAATCCTCCCCTGCTACCTACTACCTACCTACTACTTCTATTACCTCTACCACCCTCCACTCCCCCACCCACTCCCACTCCCACTCCCACTCCCACTCCCACTCCCAATTCATTTCCCCCCTGTATTCCATTCCAATTGCAATCCAATCTCAATACCCAACACTACCCATCCATAAACTTTCAATTCTCTATCCAAATTACTTAACGCCTTTTTGCTTTTAGTTCTTTGCATCAATTGATTCCTTCCCCCTCTCAATTGCCATCTCCTATATAATATATACGCTATACTATATCTCTTCTCTAATCTCACTCGCCGTCCTCCCTGCAACCAAACTGCCATGTCTAACGAATCAAACAACGAATCCTTGTTCGACACCAAGTTGACTTCCGATCCTATTCCTTCCCCACCAGCCGCTAATGCTGCTTCTAATGCTGCTGCTGCTGCTGCTGCTGCTGACCAAGGTCCTGCTCTCGACCAAGTTCTTCCTGAAGTCCAGTTAAACACTGCTTTGATCACTTTCAGAGTCCTTGTTTCCACCAGAGAAGCCGGCATAATCATTGGCAAAAACGGTAACTGTGTCGCTCACGTTAGAGAAAAAACCGGCGTTAAATCTGGTGTTAGCAAAGTCATCATTGGCTGTTCTGACCGTATCCTTACCGTCAGTGGCCCAGTCGACTCTACCGCTGAAGCTTTGGCCCTTTTCGCTCAAGCTTTGTTAGAGTCCCCAATCACTCACCAGCAAGTCTACTCATTCTTCCCATTAAAGTCTCTCTGCCCCCCACCTCAGCCAGACCAGATCTCTTTGAGATTGTTGATTCCTCATTCCCAAATGGGTACTTTGATTGGTAAGCAAGGTTCCAGAATCAAAGCATTGCAAGAAAACTTTGATGTTAAAATCGTTGCATCAAAAGACTTTTTGGCCGACTCCACCGAACGAGTAGTGGAAATTCAAGGCACCCCGGCAAACATCGAAAGCGTGTTGAAGTTGGTTGCTAGATGTTTGATTGAAGATTGGCATGGTGCAACCGGAACAGTGTACTATATTCCTCAGCCAAGAAGAAGACACAATGATAACTACAACAATGGCGGTCTTTCCAACAACAACCACAACAGCAACAATAACAACAGCAACTATTACGGTGGCTTCCCATCCAATGGTTCCAACAACATTGGCGGTGGCGGCCCCAACTCAAACCGTAACAGCATCCAGGGCAGAATCAACCCAAACCAATCCTCCAACTCCTCCAGCGCCAATGACCCAAACTTGCCAACCATCACTCAAGTGGTTGGGTTCCAGTCGGATTTCGTTGGCTGTCTCATTGGCAAGAAGGGTTCTAGAATCCAAGAAATTAGAAAAAATAGCGGTGCCCAAATCTCCATTGCTCAAGAAGATGACGAGGAAGACCAGCGTGCTTTTACCATTGTTGGAAACCAATTCAATGTGGATAAGGCTTTGAGTTTGTTGTACCAGCAGATCCAAAGAGAGAAGCAACGCCGCAGTGCTGCTCAATATGATGATGAAGAATGAGTTACAAGAAGACTAAGATTTTTTTTTTTATTTCCAATCTTGTCATTCACCGCTCTTGTCTTTACAGATACTATGATATCGCATTACTTTATTACTCTTATTACTCTACTCTCCTTTTATTATTCTCCTTTAATTACTCTTGACTAGTCAATTTACTTCATAATTTAATTACAGCTTTATCACTTCACCTACTCCTCGCCTTGTGTCTTTTGATATCTTTTCCTTGTTTTCTTTTTTTCCTAGCCTATTAATTTGTTTTTGCCTTTTGATAACTTGTTCTTAGTTGATTTATTTACTTATTTATCTATTTATTTATTTTTTGTTACTAAACCTACTTGTCCATCAATTTACTGTCTTCTAATATTATAATCTTATAATCTTAATCTCACAATAGTACTAAACTTTTTTCTAGTCCAGCTAGTAATTTTTTTCTTGCTTGTTTGATCGCTAACCAGCGTATCAGCTTATTATTTTGCCATTGCTCAAATCCTATCCTTTTTTGTTCATCCTTGGCGGTTTTATATGTCCCGAGGCTGCCACTGCCTGCCGATGAAGGCCAGGGCGCTATAGTGGCCATTCAACGCTTCAAAACTTTTTTGTTTTTTTTTAAAAAAAAACATTAGCTGCATAACTTCACGTCAAGAGAAACAGGACTCGCCCGTGATAAAGCGTTTGAATATAAGAGAATCACAGTGCATCCCAGATGTTACCGTTACCGTTACCGTCAGCATGTGTGTGCTCCAACGAAACCACATGTGTCTCAATGGTAGAAAATTCAGGAAAGCCAAAGTAGGCAGGCTCTTCAGTAAAGCTAATGGACCACCACAAATCCTGAATTTCAACCGCATTACAGTATTGGGGCTCCTTCCCGCCCAAATGAAAGCCATGCATGTCATGTCAGGGGTGGAAGGTGGACCGAGTTGACAGACTTGACAGGTACTAAGAACGTTTCAATGGCTGGGCGTGTGGCCCACAAGTGAAAGAGCTCTGAATTTTCATGATATGGTCTTCTCCTTCCTCGGGACGTACCGTGCCCGGTTAAGTATGGTACGTAAAAGCATCATCACACGTATTGACAGTGTCCCCTATGAGAAAGCCAAGGGGGGGGGGGGGGAAATAAAAAAATAAAAAAATAAAAAAGATGAAAAAACACATAACCTTGGGAAGATTCAGATACAAAGCCCTTAAGGTAATAATGTTGACAATAATAATAACCACTGAAGCAGCCATCACAGTATTAGCCGTTTTTTTTTTTCTTTTGCATTTTGGTTTGGTTGCATGCTGTGCAACAGCCAAGCTTGGCACATTTTCACAAGCAATACCCCAATACCCCAATAGCCTGCCGTGGGAAAATATCCTTTTTTTTTTTAATCTTTGCTTAGCCAGTTATAGCTATAGACTTCCCATCCCAAAGTCATACACCAATCGGCACATTGCCGTCAACATTAATTTATAGATCATAGTGCAGACAACTACGTATGTAACGTATGGCGTGTGGCGCACGTGTGGCTTGAGCAACAAAAAAAAAAAAAAAAAAAAAAACAACCCCCGTGATGCGTCTGTCTTCTGTGCACCGATACGGTCGCACTATATATAGCGTCGGATCATTTATAATATGGTGCTAGAAATCCGGAAAAACATTTTTTTTCCCCCAATACGTAATAACTTCACATCCTCAGAGGAGGGGCGTGGGCGTGGGCACTGAGCCGTGCTCCTCAAGTTTTGTTTGCCTCCAGCAGCGGCCGGAGTATCTTTTGCAGCGCCGTCCGAGTATGTAAGCAGCTAAAGTAGTAGTAAATTTAGCAAGTTAGCCGTGCTTGGATTTGTGTTTGTGGGTGAGGATGCTGCGGTGCTACAGCCGGTCGTGCTGTACCGTTAGTTCGGCACCTGCATGAGCATCTGAGCGGACTGTTTTTCACAATTTCTCGGAATGCGAAAACAGGAATAACAAATAGATCCATACGTTACGCTGCAAAGTTTACTTGTGGTCAAAAAGAACAACGTTTTTTTTTTCGGAGTACGAATTTGTATAAGCTGTCTTCATGTACCACTGTAATTATCGCCTCCTGCATTGCGTAATGTTGGCTGGTTTCTCTCTCATTTTTGCTTGTGTTTGTTGTTTTTCGCGAAAAGTTTTTGCAAGCAAAGTACAAAGTGTACAAAGGGTACAAAGTGGACAAAGTGTCGATGAAATTTCAAGACTTTCTTATGCGTTAACCCTTGGAGTACTTGTTGCACTGCCAAATGGCCAAGAAATAGACAATTGTAATCCCAATCCAAAAGGAAACACCAACAATTCATGGTTGTTTTTTTTTTTTTTTTTTTTTTTTTTTTTTTGCCTGTTCTCTACTCCGCTGCATGTGTTGTCAATTTTCCAACTGTTATCTATCAATTTAAAGAGGGGAAGCATACATGCGGAATACACGGCATTAAAACAGATAATCAACAAGGGAAGGTTTTTTCATTCTTCTTTGGCACTCCTCAGCGCTACACAGTATAGTGGGAAAAACAAAGAACATACTATAACCACTACCAGTAAAAGTATTTAATACCTCAGGAATAAAATAGTAACAAGCAAAAAAAAAAAAAAAACAGGTAAAGCACGTAAACATTCAAACACTGAAAATTAAAAAGATATCATAATAGATCGTAAGAGTACATAGCAAGTAGGAAAAAATGGGGAAGATAACAAAGAAAATTGGAAAAAGCGTTTATATATATGGAGAATAGGGAAGGAGGAGAAAGGTTATTATGTGAAAGATAATGAATAAATAAAACATAAGATCAAGAAGTAAAGTAAAATGTAAATGTAGTGAAATTAACTTTTAGCATCCGCGAAGTAAATCATAGAAGATTAATAACCCAAAAACAAATAAAAAAAATATCATTATAACATTAGTAAATCAAAATCAATAACAAAAGAATGGCAATTAAAAGAAAATAAAAAAAAAATTTTTTTTAACCCAATCGGAACTCGTAATAAGTAACACGTAAAAAACAAAATCATTAATCAGTAAATCGTTGAATTAATCCAAATCAAGATAGTCCTGCTCATCCAATTCATTGCTTGGTGAGGCGCTTTGACTAGCGCTGTTTTCAGCTTCAGCAGCAGCAGCTTCTTCAGCAGCAATCTCGTTCTTAACTTGCTGTTGCATCGAATTCATAATTTCACTATAATTCTTTGCTGGATTATGCACCAGTAATTCTTGTTGTAAGAATTCATTCATTTTCTCCATTTGTGCTTGACTTTTTTGCAAGTACAAAATGTAACCAATAGCTTTTTCCAAAATCATTGATTTATTCAATTTTGGTACCTCTTCCAGTTCTTCGGCAGCCTGCTGCTGTTGTTGTTGGACATCCTTGGCACCACCGGTTTTAAAAGCGGTTTTCTCATTAGAAACCCATGGTATGATTTTTTGTAAGTTGGCAATCTTGGTATTAATGTTAATTCTGTATCTTTTTTCAATCTTGTTATGTGCTTGCTTTTGATGTGGAGTCAATCTCTTTCTTGGAGCTCTCTTCTTCTTTGGCTTTTTGACTGTCGAAGTGGGGGTGCTTGTAGATGCAGCTGGTGCGGCGTCGGTCGGAGTTTTTACGGCGGCAGTGGCAGTGGCAGTGGCAGTGGCAGGTGCAGCGGCGGTGGCTACACCATTTGTTGAAGATGCGTTAGATGAGGAGGAAGAAGAAGAAGAAGAAGTTGAAGATGCTGGTGAAACGCCATTGACGTTGTTTTGATTGTTGTTGCTGGTAAATGAATTTTTAGAATTGTTGGAATCATTATTGTTATTTCTGTTTAATTCAAGCGCTTGATTAGCGGAATTGAAAAAAGCACCTACTGACATGGCATTGCTGCTATTGTTGTTGTTGGATTTGTTATTGTTATTATTATTGTTAATATTGGCATTAGATGCGGTATTCTGAATATTACTGAGGTTGGCAAATTTGAGAGCATTGAAATTTGCCATGCTTCTGCTAGAGTTTATTTGACTATTCAATCTGGCCTTGATATCAGTGCTAGAGTTTGAATTGGAAGATGGCAAGCTAGAGGCCACAGCAGCAGCAGCACCATCTAAGCTAAACATCATGTTATCATCTTCAAGCAACTCGGACTTGATCACCGGAGAGTTAACTAGAGAGTTAGCTAAGCTATTGTCAACCGAGGAAGTTTCTGAGTTGGTGAATTCTGGTGAACTCATCAAACTGTTGTAATTAGAGAATAAACTTTCAGTGGATTCATAATCATTGAACAACTGGTTGAACATTTGGTTATCGTTGTTGGTGCTATTGTTGGTATTAGCATTAGCGTTAGCGCCAGGCTTGCTAAGCTTATCAGCAACGCTCATCAACAATTTTTGGTTAGACTTGCTATCCAACAAGTTGGCAAGCCATTCTTCATCAGTGAGAGCAGGCTCCTGTTGAACATTTGGCATTGACCAAGTGTTTCTATCTTTGTATGAAGTCATTATTAGTTATTATTGTGAAAAAGGTAAAAGTGAAAGATTGTACCCAAGGGGTAATGAAGATAGTGATGACGGTAAATGTAATGTTGATCCCAAGTATCTAGGGGGACTAATAAGTTTATCCGAAGTGGTCTGTGGACACAGGCTTAGAAAGTAGCACAACTATAAAGATTAATATGAAATAGAGAAAACGGAAAGCTATTTATAACACAAGCTAATAGAATATTCAAACCCAACAGGTTTAGGGTACCGAAAAAAAGACGGGAAAACAGAATGTTTATATATCCAGTCTCGTCCTCTCGCGGCTGCAGGCTGCTGCACTAGGCCCGCCCTGCACGGTTCTAACTTCAGACAAAGAGGAGCAAACTTAGCAGAAAAAAAAGTAAAAAAAATAAAAAAAAAAAAAATTTCGAAAAAAGTAAAAAGTGCTTACTGCAGCACCTCTGCTTCCGGTGAACCCCGGCCGGTATTATCTCTCGTCTGAACGAATTTCTGGATCCCCCGGAGGTCCTGAGTGTCCGGATGACCGCCCAACATCAACCACCCCAACTGTACCGGTTTGCAAAGTCCTAAGCCCGACCCGGGGGCCATGCTAGCGAGCGCATATAAATCTCACGATACTTGTCAGCGATCGGTCGATTCCTTATGTGGATCCGTGGATATAAGCAGATACCAGTCAGCTAGTGGAAGCCAAAGAGACCTCAATTCAATTTCCGGAAGACTATTGAGGTTCGGCGTACCTTGCTTTTACGGAAGAACGGACATAATCTCAAACTAGCCAATTGAGGCAAGATTTATAGTAGCAGTAATAGTACACTATTTGCCATTTCAAGAATTTATAGACTGGCCAAGAGCGTCAATGTACTAAATACTCGTAATGATATGAACAATAAAAAAGTAAATAGAAACTCAAAGCATATAGTGATTGCTGGTCAGCTTTTATGTCTCAGTTTCTAGCTGTGTTGTATTGGGAGCAGCCCAGTGCAAGCTCATTTTGGTGTTTCGGAACTCGGCTATAACAACAACTACAGATAATTTTAGCCAGATTCACAAACTAAATAAAATCTGATCTGAGACAGTAAATTGTTACATTTTGAGATGCAAGTTTTCGGATCCTTTGGAATATTTCAAGGCAATCAGTGAGCCCATTTACTCAATTTTTCCACACTGCCAGAAGATAAATGCAGACAATCAGTGGACAATGTCTATATTTCGAGCGATAATCCAGATAATCGCAATTTCCCCCTTCAAGACGATGGGGTTAGAAATATTTGAGAAGGCTTCTGGTGAAAGAACATCCCCTGAACTAACAGTCTATAGACTGAACATTAAGAATGGCAAGCAATCAATTGAGGAGAATTCATCGAGGAGTCGAGGCTACTGCAGTGTATATACAACAATTGAGTTTACTACGTACCGTTTAGACTTTTCCGCTAGCGTAGCTGTAGCCAAGCTGCCACGTTGGATACGACGATAATTAGTATTTTGACTTTCTCAGACAGCACAATGTACTAAATGAGATTTGGGAGCTAGCTTTCCAGGGGGCATCATTTCACTCTACACAATGTTTATATTATTGGCTGATACGTAAGCCCGAGTAATTTACTAAACATGAACATCCCTGATATAGCCCTATATACTATATACTATACAAGGAAGACTAAACTTCCTGCCGTGCGAAGCTGTACAGACAACATGTTTTTTTTTTTTTTTTTTTTTTTTTTTTTCAGTCTAACGAACTCGAGCCTAATGTTGTCGCAGAAAAACATGCCATCTGTTGCATCAATTACTGTATTTCGCCAGCTGGCTCGAAAATAGCTTCATAGGCAAGCCCACCGCAAAACAAACTTAATGTGCGAAAGGGTGAACCAACGATCAACAATAGTTCCTTTGTGCACTCTATTTCTTTTCCATAATTTTCAAACTATTTTTTCCCTATGTTTACATCTGATTGGATTGATACAGCTGTTGTTGTGCTATAAATGGAGCAATTGAACGCAAAAACAGGATGACAAAATACTTATAATATGCTTGCTGCTGTTGTATCTCTCATTAGTTTTATTGAGGCAACAGCAAAGATTATGAGAGCTACTGGAGATTATGAAAGCACTGTTTGTTGCCCAGCAATTTGCTTTGCTTTTTCTGCCTCGCAAAGCAATTGCTCCATCAAGCTCCCTATACTAACGATCGATCGATCGACAGCTGTTCACATTCCCGGTATTCCGGGAGCTGAGAAACTACACCGATCTTGAATGCCCGACCGGAGTGGTCGACGTGCAGCACTGTTTTTGTTGGTCGGTCATTCTCTGCGTTCGGATTTTTGGGCAATAAATTATGCCTTTAAAGATAGCCTGCGTTATCGCGCATGTACCGTCACCAAGGAAATTGAAACCCTCTTAGCTCATATGCTAGCTAGCTGCAACAGATCTACTTGAAGCTTTTCGCTTGCCGCGGGCTCTGGATAATATTTATTCCGTTATGTGGTTCGGAGTGCTTATAGATCTCAGCCAGTATGGAAAAATCATAAACAATAAATTCAAATGTACTCAAAAATAATGTATTTGAATACTTTATTCGGCAAGACTTTTTACGTTAACGGTTGAAACTTTACACGGGAAAAAGGGAAAAAAAAATTTTTCCTACCGTCATCTACACGGCAAAGTTTGAGGGTTTGAATAATTTTAAATACTAAGGTCTTCTGTTTTGGGTGTATTTTTCCTATATAAAAATTTCTTTTTGTGGACCTGATTTGTGGTTAGCCTATCTTACCTCCCTTAGTTGTTCTTGTTGGCCTTTTGTTGTTATTGACAATAATAACAATTCAAGTTGGCCAAGATTAGCATTACTTATCTTTCTTTCTTTGCGGTAATTAATCCCTCTGTAACTGTAGTATTGTATATTATATCTTATTTAGTTTTTCCTGGTCGGTATCTGTAACTCCGCAACCGACTCTTAATTTTCCCCTCCCCTCTTCACTGCTTTTCACCAACAAAAATAAAAAAAAAAAAAAAAAGCTACGGTGGCGGTGATGGCGGGCGCCCCACCGGACCCAAAACCAGCCCCACCCTCCCCTCACCGGCTCATACAGAGCACAAAAACACTGTGCACTCCGACTGTAATATACAAAGGTTCTGACTAATTAGTAATTGAAGTTATTTGATTTACTCAGTGGTTATTGAGTTAATTGATAGACCGACAAAATCTGTGGCTAAATTTGATGGTTATCGTGTAACTGTGTGGTAGTAAGTCGACCGGTTAGTTAGTTTGCACTCTGGCCTGTCTCAGTATGACAGCCGTCGAAAATATGAGCACCGGTGGTGATGGATGGATTGTCGGAGCCCTACGTACCATACTATATACTATTGTAGAAAATTCATACGTTCAACCATACAGTTTAGCAGGCCTGTAACTCCCCCTCCTCTTCCTTTGTTTTTCTCCTCTACAGACATAGGCTTAACACTAAGATGAAAAGGATTTACAGCCAAGGAGAATGTTTCGTCGTTCCAGTGAAATTTCATCGAAACTGTGTGTTGTATGGAGAGATACGTTGTCGCTGTTTCCGCGTGCTACGGTTTTCTTAGATCTCCTCTCCCCGATATCAGTAAACGGGATGTAATTACAAACAGATATCTTCAGAGTGTACTATTTACTTTGCAAGCCGAAACATATACTTCTGAGACAGCCCAATTCAAATCTTACTATTCAATTCTATTCTATTCATAAACTTATCGTCTGAGAACAGCAAGCCAAGAATGCCAAATGGCGTACAATTATACTATAACATTTGTAGGTACGGCAGCAGTAGTCTCTTAGCTGTCCGACCGATGCTTGGTGCTAGATTAAAGCTTTGGCCACGCCATAAAATATAGACATAATCCCGGTCTGCAGCACAAATCCAATTTCGAGGAACATCTCCGGTAGATCAAATTTGCCATATGCCCTCGTCATTCACTAACCCGCTGGAGGAATGTAAAACTTACCGAGCCCGCCGAGCCCACAGAGCCAACACACACTCTAAAAAAAACACACCATCGCTGCGTCCCCGTTCATTTTTCACCGTCATTTTCATCTTTATCTTCATCTCATCGGACTTTCCAGCTAGCTGAAGGTCATTGCATGTATACGTATGCATGCGCGTGTAATAATGCAGATACATTATAGTTGACTAGCACATAAGTTTCTCCGGTTTACCATAAGAAGTGGAGTGTTTTATCAATCAATCGGCTATAGTGCATGAGTATTGACATTAAATCATAGCTAACGATTATTGAGTTAAAGGTGACCTGTTACTTCACCCGCACCTACATTCACGCCCACATTAGCTGCCTTCTAGGAGTACGTGTTATTGTAAGAATATTTTCAGCGGACGGAAAAATGATCATGCACAGAACTACCGGAGAAACTTAAGAGAAAAAAATAAACAAAAACGACGCGACACAAAAACAAAGCACGACAATAAAATGAAATTCTCTTGTGAGGATCGGGGGAAAAAAAAAGCTAAAATTTAGAGCAAGAAAGATTGTTCCGTGATTTTCATTTTTATTCTCACCACCAGCGTTAAGCGCCACAACCCAGGGTCCCGTCTTTCTACATACACCCAGTCTTAGCACAAGTACTCGCTTGTAAAATAGCACCACCTGCACCGGAAAAATTCCTGTGTCTTTTCTCTTTGTGCCTTAAAGTTAATCCGAAAGGGTGTCAGAAGTGAGATAGATTTGTACTTCATTGCGTGTACACTGTTGCTTACAAGCTAAGGTGAGTTTTTATCCATTCCCCTGTCCTGAATGCACTAGTTGAGTTTTGTAATTTCGTTGCGTAGCACTTTATGTCTTTGTTTTTGTTTTTGTTGTTGTTTTTCAAAATTTTGCTGCTAACGCCGCTAGACTTTACCTCGCGATGTACGGTGAGACCCCGAGTCTCTTTGCACACTTAATATATGCAATATGCTTGGAATAATCAGAGAACAGGTCACTGTTCTGCATGATTTTTTTGTTTCTTTAAAAACTATGATGACGTTTATGATGCAAAAGGAGTCACTCAATCACGGAAAAACCTTCAACACAGGCCTAAGGCACTACATTAATTAATTTCTACATTATCCACCTACATATTCATGTAGAGAGCGACATACTTACTTGTCAGCTCTTATTGTACAATTAATTTTTCCGGAAAAATGGAAGTACGGTCTGTTTGAAAACACTGGTCCTGTCGAGCCGCACACGTTATGATAAAGCGTAGTCTACAAGTAGCGCACGGTAGTGGTAGAGATCAAAATCATAGCATGTTTTGAAAAAGTAATGTATTATTTTTCTTCTTTCTGTGCAGTTTGGCATTAAAGCATTAGAACTTCTCGAGATAAGAGCTACCATTAGTAAACAACAACAACAACTCCAGTGAAAGCACCCCATCTCAAAAGTCAGGAAGACTGTAATAATGAGAAAGGTAAGGATGAAAAATGGGTATGCGTGATTGTGAATATAGACAAAACATAAATTCGTGGAACCCCCGAGAATTTTTCATTGCTTTCTTCATTTAATTTCAACAATTGATCACTGTTTACAAAATTTTCAATTTCAAGCACCCCAGATTTTTGGTTTATATCCAAAATCTGTGTTGCACCCAAAGTGAAAAAACAAACAAACAAGAAGGTGCAATTTAAATGAGTTGAGTTTAGCTAGGGTCAACTAATCAAACCCTGTCATTTGCATCGTTTACTTGTTTAATTGTGTGTCTCCTTTTTTTTTTTTTTTTTTTTTTTTTTTTTTATTAATTTTGACACTTGTTATTTCCAAATAGGCAAGTACATTACGCCATTAGTTTTTATCGTTTTTAGTTGGAATCTATGCACGGTAATTGGAAAACCAACTGCCGGTATGAAAATATTGTGAATTTCTCAACAATGTAACTATACACGATACAGCACCCCAGAAAGAACAAAGTTTACACTCAGAACAGACAAAAAAAACTAAGCAAATTAAAAAACAAGAGAAAAGTAAATACGCTAAATTGGATTAGTACGCCTGCCAAAAAAAAAAAAAAAAAAAAAAAAAAAAAAAAAAAAAAACTATAATCTCATACTATAACATCTTCCGAACCCATTATGGATCATGCTAGCGTACACTAGCGTTTCTTTTTGACCATCACCGCCGTCGTAACCAAACCCTTGGGTCCGCCTCGAATTTAAAGTTTTTTTGCCGCCGCTGGTCAAGTTTTCCGATCTTGTAACAGCATGACTGCCGGAATTCTTAAACCCTATGTTTTCAGGCAGCTGGCCGGTAGCCTTGACATTTACAGATGCACCAACTATTTTTGGTGTTTTTGGCGTTGGTTTAGTAGTAATATCGACGGCCTTTTCCTTTTTCTGCTGCAGCAAAGAGCGAGAGTTAATGCTAACCGCACGGTAAAGTTTCACACTCCATTCATACCATACTCTCGTCCCTGGTATACAATCTCGCACCATTGATAATTCCAATCTAGTATCTTGTTGCACCCAAACTGGATTGGTCAACGGGAAGAAAACTGGGAACCACAGCACTAAATTCTTTGTCGGATTCAAATGAGGCACGATTGATAGTTCTATCCCAAGATATAACACACTGCGAAAATAACCACCAAAACCATGAAGTATTGAGCTTTTGGTGATATCAAACTGTACGGTTGTAATCCTGCTACCATCGCCATTATCATTATCGTTGTCCGACACTTCTTTAATCCTACCAGACACGCTGTTGTTTGCATAACTGAATTGCCAAACTTTCAGTGCCGTATCAGCAAGAAAAGCGGTCTGCTCGCGGGATCTCAAGTCTGATCTCTCGCCACCACCAAGAAGGAGCAGCAGCAGCATGCAGACATATGGCCTTTGAAGTTTTTCCGAAGTCATCGAAGTCATCATTGATGGTGACAATGATGAAAAGCTGCAGCCCGCAAAACTCAAACTCAGTTTCTCCGCGTATGATGATGATGATGATGATACGGCGTTTCCACCGGTTGAAAATTCTGAATCAGTTTTAATTCGGGTGTGGATTTGCGGCGCGTGTACCGGAATAACGTGAGATTCAATGCTTTGTGGAATAAACACCCCGGTGTGCTGTTTAATCAACCGTGTTTTTGCCAGGCTTAAGCATTCTGGCATTAATTCGTTGCAGCCAAAACTCCCAATCAACTCACTAATTATCAAGTCAAACCCGTTTTTTGAGCTATTTTTGATACTACAGTGAGAATCTTTTGTTAACGATACTGCCAAGGGCTCTTTTTTAACATTTTTGGAATTTGCTGGAAATTTGTCTGGTTTACTCAAATAAGTTTCTCGGACGTCACCATGAAGCACTTCAATCTTGTCGTGAAACTCTGGCCATTGTGTTTTTATCTTGAATTGTAACGGATAGATAACATGTGGGTTTTTGTCAATGAGCACTATATTATAGCCACCAAAAAAAGACTCCTCGTTCCCGTCTCTCGCTAATCGGTCTTTTACAAAGTTTAGACTTCGCAACAAAGCATCCAAAATAGGGCCTTTACCTGGCCCAACTAATAAGATGTTCAAATACTCTTCGCTGGCCAAGTCCAATAATGCCAAGGTAATTGCTGATTCGTACCGCTTATACTTGATATTGTCTTGCATGAACACTTCGTAACTGGTATCGGGTAAGTTATCAGACAATGGCTGCATTGGGTCAAGAGGTTTGTTCCAGTAATGATATCCGAACTTTTCTATTGCTGAATATTGCGCATAATAGTGATATTTTGGGTTGAAGATTGTTTGTTGTAGATTTTGCAAAGCTGGTGCGATCTTGGCGCGATTTCCAGTAAATGCGCAACCACTGCCTGGCCCATCCCATCTCTTATTCCAAAGAATCACTTTTGTTGATGTTCTGAATTTCAATAACTGCAACAAACTCTCTTGGGCCGACTTTGAAAGCTGACAGGGAGCTGCTGACCGCTGTATTCCAATCTTTTGCATTTTTTGTGGTGGCGGTCTCGCCAGATCAGAGTAATAATCTCCAGAATGGGATTGGAAATTGGATATCGGCAAAAAAATCATTGTGTAGTCCTCCTGCTGCCAGTGTGCAACAATACGTTCATTGAAGTATTTCTCTTGGCTATCCAACAAAGAGGGCAAACTCAAAGCAAGTTTCAACCTTGGGTGATTATCGCAAGCAGCTTTAATCTCTGTCCAGTAGTCGCAGCACTGCAAATCCCACCTCAGCATCTCATTGTTTGGTAGACCGTTTGGTAGACCGTTGGGCGCGGTTTCGTAAAGACCTATTGGCATCAACACATGGAAAACAACTTTCTCGTTGGAATACTTCCATAGCAATTTGTTGATTTCCCTAGCAAAGATGCCATTATGGTATGGCTTTGACACTGGAACTGGATTTACGCCCCATAATGAGGAAACCGCATACTCATAAATGCCGTAATATATGCCCACAGAAATGACCTTGTCCAACACGCGGAACAAGCACTGTAGTAGCTCGACGATATCAACATCCAACTCGGAAAATTTTTGAAGGTTTGTAAACATATCAAAAAGCCCGATTATTGGACCTTTTTGCTTTTTCTTCAGAGTATAATTACCATTGCCGGCTGATGCCAGGGCGCTTGCTTTTTCGTCTTCTAGAAGCTGTGGATCAATTTCTTCAAACCTGGGCTGTAGATGGTTTGAATTTTCTTCTCCCAGCACAACAGACGACAGGAAACTCCGAATCACAGAATCATTGATATAGCTGCTGCCAACTATAGTGGAGAATAACGTGCACTGTGAGTCTAACTCAGAAGAGCATTCAAATAGTTCTTTTTGCTTGTCGTCCGCAGCACCATCGTCATTATAGCCAGACTTTTTGTCTGTTGATGTTGAATGGTGATTTTCTATTGAGTGAAAACGCGAGGGCTCAAACAGATCACTAACGTAGCCTAAACGATACATTGCACCAGCAAATCATGGAGTTCCCGCTATTTTTGCAACCTCTGTGTTGGCTGTGCCCGTTTCTGGTGGTGGTGCTCATTGCAATCTCTTTCTCTCTGCTAATGCTGTCTGTTTTTATTCCGAGTTTTCACCGCTTGGATGCATTCATGCATTTCGATGCGTAAAAAAAGATGCTGAGGAGGCGCTTATATAGAAGCCCAGATCACGGGGGGCTACGATTGATCAGCCGGTCGATTGATTGAATCGATCGATTGAAAAGTGACCCGTGCAATGCTGCTCCAGTATTTCTGCCACGAGTTCCCGCGCAATATAAAGCGTAGATAGAGGTCTGTGTTCCTCAAGCCGGTCAGCGCTGTGCTGGCCAACCCGGTAACCCAACATTGGGGTTGACTGGTCGACAATAGAATTTTTTGCCTCGCTGGTTTACACTCCTTGTTTTTATTGCTCAGTTATCGATTGCGACACTGCTACTTTTTGTCTACTTTGTAAGCGCTGCCCAACTGAGATTGTTTGTCTATTGTTGCTGTAAAAGTCAATGAGTTCTCAGTTGTTTTTTTTTTTTTTTTTTTTTTTTTCTTTTTGCTTTTTGCTTTTCCTCCAACATTGGATTTCCGTGCTTGAATTGTTCGGCTCAACACAACGATTGCAGAATGGCGCAGGACGCTGATCATCATCATCAACAATAAAACCTCCGGGTGGCTTTAAAGATAACTTTTAGAAAAGCGGTAATTGTGTGAAAAATATTTCAAGACATGCGCACACTGCTGTGGTACACTCACCCGTTTACCGAGATGACAAATTTTTCATGATGTTTTTTATGTGGGGCGTGTGGGTGCTTGCCTTAAATAACTAGGAATATGGCACATTTTGGAAGGAAATAATAAACTGCAATGACAGGATAATCAAATGAGGCAAGGTACGCGCATTACTATGGTACTGATCGTTATCAGTGAAACCAAGCATGGCTATATTACTTTATTCTAGTTTGGGTGATAAAATTATTGCTAAGCAAGTGCGCGGATGCCAAAACCATTCATTGCTGTCAGATCTCTAGGTAATAGGTATTTTCCGCCACAGCAGAGCAGCCAGCCGATTGACCGTTGCGGACGTCGACGTTTCCTCGTAATTGTGATTCCCAGCCAGACTAGTCTAGCCAGCTAAAAGCCAACAAACTCGTAAATCGCACGCGTATCTGGATCACGAGATTTCATCTGTTGCGAGTTGCAGAATTGCAGAAGTGCAATAGCTTCTCTGCGAACAGCTATGGCGTAGTTAAACTTATTTGAGCCATCTAATTAGCGGTAACTCCTCGCGACAACCATTGATTGCATTTTCGCTGGACTACTGTGAAACATTGCGGGTTAAGCATGTTTGTAAAAACCAACACGAGGAACGCCTGCTCAGGCCAACAGAACTGAGTGAGCTCTTTGGTGGCGCTTAATGGCGCTCGTGCAAAAACAGCTTTTACTGTATAGTTAGAGTCAATCTCGAGTCACCGTTCGTTGAGCTGTGTGCATAGCACAAAGCATTATACCCGATTGGTCCTGATCGACACTGTGGGACACCGAGAGGTACGTTGTACCTGGAATAAATAAAAAAAAAAAAGTAAAAAATTAGAGAGTAACAAGAGATAACTAAAAATAGTGCTTTTTTTTTTTTTATCATTCTTCTAATCTGTGAACGTTGCTGCGTAACTATAGTATACTGTTATCTAAGCGGGATCCTGTCTTTTCATCCAACTGCTAAAAACGTCGAAACGATATGATTACGATATCCCAAGCTAAGGAAACAGAGTGAAAGATATGAAACCGAGTTCACCGCTTTCCATTTGCTGATAAAGCAGTGTGTACAAGTGCCTTTGTATGGCTGTAGCCATACTGATGCTCATATCTATTATTGATAATGCCAACTATCTACTAGATAGCCGAGTGCTCTAGGTAATATCGCAGATAAAAGTCGTGATTGCCCTCTAGATGAAATGCTGGGCACGTGGTAGGTTGAGAGCCGACACGCCCACCACAGTAGATAGTGCTAGTGTTGGCCTAGTGTGTTTTACGGTCTGTTTACGGCCATCTAATTGTGCCGAGCGGTGGTGGTATCTCTGGTGGATTGATTCATCGATCGCACCGCAGCGCACCGACATTTCGATCGATGCAGCACCACAGCGGTAAGTTTTCTTCATCGGCCACCGCCAGATAGCGATATCGATATCGATATCGATATCGATCTTGTGTTTTAAGGCAATGGCGTATGCCATGGCGCAAACTTTGGGCACTTTCGCTTTTTTGCTTCACTAAAGTTTTCTACAGTCTTGCAGCGAACGCAACGCAACAATCTGGGCGCGCTATCGAGCGAAGGAGTCCAAATGGGATGTGTCACTATCAGCGTCTCTTACTGAGGGAACCGTTTCTTTCTTGTCATAAATTGCAGCGGGCCCAGAATGGTGCTGCTTTCCTTGCGTAGCTCGGCTAACGTTGCTTTATCAAAGAGCTTAGTAATATAAGCTCCTACAACAACATCCTGCACACTCACAGACAGCTGAGCTAGCTGGTCAGCGCTTAATGGCAAAGACACCCACCCGGCCCGGTAATGGCGGCTAAGCGCAGTTTGGCTATATTGTATACAACGTTGCGTGTTTGTGTCTTAACTACCGCTCTTCTTCACTTCCTGTGCTGATCAAAACATCACAAGTTGATTGCGGATGTTGTAATTGATTGCACCCCTCAGGTCTCCTCAATCTGCAGCGCGGGACGCCAATTTATCAATAACTGCACCCAGCTATAGTCACAACTGGGGATCCTCATCCGTCCCATCAGCAGCAGCAGCAGCGGCAGCAGCAGCGGCAGCAGGCCTGCCTGCCTGCCTGCCTGGGTTGTTGCACCACCGCTCGGATGCATTACTACCTCTGCGCGATTATGTAGCACCATGCACCAGGCTTATCTCTCCCACAGTTTGCACACACAGAGCTCACCTGCTGTGGCACTTGACTATTTTTCAGCATTCCAGCGCTGAGTACACTGCTGAGTAGTAGTATACTGAATACTTTGTGTACTTTCTACACTATTGTCCTTCGCCATTTGCAATAGAAGCGTTCCTGCTAATGAAGTTCTGTGGTCTAGACGTTTTCTCTCCCATGTATCTTTTCCAAGATTAAATTTGCGCAACATGATTTCGTACTGCCAGCTTGTAATACACCTTTTTTTTTTTCTGTTTGTTTCTCTCTCCCGTCATTGATTATTAACAATTGGCCCTGTTTCTGGTGGCCAGGCGCCTAGAGAACCTTGTCTGCAGAGAGGCCACAGTAAAATATCGCACTTGATGGTGTCCCACCACAGTGCAGCGCCCGCCTCAGCGGTTGCAATATGGCTGCAGCAGTTGGCATTGGCCGCAGCACAGTGCGTCCCATCGGGGTTCGATGGCATCACAACAACATGGCGGCGCTTAATCTGGGGCCCGTGGGGGAAAACCATAATCTGAAAAAAAAAAAAAAAAAAAAAGACGCACCTTGCACTGTGTGTAAGTAAGTGTGTGTCTCTGTCTGTCTGTGGGTGTGTAGGTGTGTGATTTTGCTTCATGAATATATATATAAATAGCCGCTGCCTGTTTCAACATTGAGACTGCTGTCACTTTTTTTTTTTTTCAGGTCTAAACTTGGTTGACTTTATCCTTTTGTTATCTTTTGATCTTTCGTCACTATATTGACTACACACATTGTGCGCACTGCGCTTTACTGTACTATACTATAATATTAATATACCGCACCTGATTACCACCATTAATAACTACAATATCATGATGGCGGTAAACTCCAATACTTTGAAAAGACCACTCTCAAATACCGTGGTGCCCCAGCAGTGTAACATTGTGTCCTCTAAAAAGAGGAAAATGCCAGCAGATAATCACACATACAGTCAATGCTACAGCAAAAAGTCACAAAATTACAAACTTTTCCAAAAGAGACAAGAAGTGGAGTCACTAATGTTTCATCAGACCATCAAGGATCTCGAAAAAACGTTTAGTTTTAGCATTGATAACAAGCCAGACAATAGCAGACAAGAGAAGCCAGTGTTGTTGTCACCGCAATACTGTACTACGGCGGCTAATCAAGTCATTCCATCTTTGACTTGCTCTTCATACTCTTCGGCAAACACTTCACCCACCATTGAGCCAGTAAGCAAGTTGCAAAATACCACCTCCAGTAACATTACAACAACCAACATAACGCCCCCAAACATGAAACTTTTTGAAAACACATGCATTAATAACCAACATAGTAACCAGCAAGATACTACCACGACGTCTTCAATTTTGAAGCAAAGATCCATTGGCCAGCAGCAGCAGCAGCAGCAGCAGCAGCAGCCGGAGCAGGAGTATATTAAATCCCCATCGGCATTCACGCTATCTGATGATAAAGAACAAAACAAGCATATAAATAGACAAATTTTGGCCGCTGGTAACCATCAGCAACAACAACTAGAAGGCAAAAACAAAAATTACAGTGATAATATTCTCCCTGTTTACTCAAAACTAATGTCTATAATAAACGAATCGTCAAAAATTACAAATAACAAGCAACAACAACAACAACAACAACAACAACAACAACAACAACAACAACAACAACAACAACAACAACAACCGCAGCAATCTCAACCAACTGCTTACAGCCGCCAACTTAACAACCATGGTCCTATTCCACAAAAGCCCAGTGCTGGTGTTGGCAGTATCTCTAAAAGAAGATCTAGAGCTGCAGCATATTTCCTTGCCCAAAAGAAATTGCAATACTTTATGTATCTTAGTGATTTGAACACTAAAAGACAAATGGACGATGATAGTGGCAGTGACAGTGATGATAAAGAGCATGAAAATGCTGATGGGACTTGCAATAATATTTACGATATTGACTGTTTCAAAACTACAATCAACAATATTTTGTTGAACTAATCCAATTAATGACTCCTTATATTGTATATATATCTATTTTTTTTTTATTATCTTAATGACTTTACTAGTTCTACGCTTCATACAACAGTGTTCTCTTTTGGCTTTTTTTTTCTTTTTGTTCTTAAATTTTTTATTATTATTGTTTGGTTATGGAGGGTTCGTTAAATTTTTTTCTTCTTTTTTTTTTGGCTTTGTTTTGTTTAATATCTTTTTAATAGCTTATTTTATTATTATTATTATTATTATTGACTTTAGCACTTCAGTGGGCAATGTTTCACTCATGATTTTCTCTTACCATCACAAAAGCACAATAGCTATATTTTCTGTACGTAATGTTGAGCGTTAGTTGCAATGGCTACTAAATGTGATCTGTCTATCACGGCCTCATAGATTAGCGGGTCACTGACATACGTCAACATCTCCATCATTACATGTGACGATGATGGTGGTTTTGATGATGCAATTTTAGAATCTTTTCGCAAGAATTTATACTTTATGTGCACAATCACGCATATCATCGAATGATTCTAGAAGCTATTGTCAAATACTTAGCGGCAGCTTCAAAATCAAAGAGACCAAAAGGAAATGGATAGGTGAGTTAATGAAAAGGTATGGAGAGGAAAGGCTCACTGTATCTCTATTGCTAGACAGCGCACTGCCTCCAAAACAGGCAGGTAGATAGATAGCCAGATAAATAAATAAAACAGTGGCGTTAAGTACAGTACAGTAAGTGATTGAAAACAAAAAAACAAAAAAACAGATGGGCCAAACATTGCATGGATGGATCGATGGATCGGTGCGAGATATTTATCTCTACATGAAGATAAAACAGAGTGCAATCAATCTGTCAGTCAAATTAATACTGATAAAAAGATAGCTGGAGCACGAGAGGCCAACTAGCTGCTGCCAGATTATGTATACTTGTGGTGGCTGCATTGCGTGCAGGCTCGAGAACTGCCTCTTGATGTCTTTTGATGCCTATTTCTGCCTGATTCTGCCGTGCAACGCGCGCGTCAGTCTGAGTTGATTGCTCTCAATATGGCCCAAACTAATATGGTTTGAGATTTTGTGGGGGCATGCAAGAACGATCAGTACTGAGGCTATAACTTAATTCTGGAAAAATGTGACACTGTGATAGGAGGAAGAAGGAAAAAAAAAAGAGAGACAGGATTCTATCAAATTTGAAGAACAATTATTTTGTCTTTAAGAAGAACGTGGAGTGACTGGCTACGCGTTGTGGTTAAATGGTGACCCTTGATGACGTATGTAGCATTATCACTAGCCAGTGACCAAACGTCATCAAACTACTACTTGATAAGCGACAATAGACATGGTATAATATACGTTTGTGATTTTGTGTGGTTTGCAGGTCTCCAACCATACGGCCGTACATCCACAACTCAAATAATGCTAGCTCACGTTGTTGTCGTAGCTGTCGTATGAGCTCTCCATGTTTATAACCATATGGAGAAAGCATGCATGGCAATATTGTAGACAATTGTTAGTAAAACTGCAGAAAAGCAGTGACTTGGGTGAGGTGATTGTGGGGAAGTGGTGACGAAAAACGGTTGTTAATTGTTAACGTGATCTATGTGTTTTTTTTTTTTTCTTTTTCTTTTTTTTTTTTTTTTTGTACAGTATTATCTGACATGGCAATGATGATGTATTGACGCCGTATTGTAATACGACCCTTTAAATATATAGACAAAAGAAGTGTGCTGACAGAAGGTAGTATCGCATTGGTTTAGCGATAAACGGGGGACAGTCTTTCACTAGTGCCTGTTAACGTTGCGATGATGATGATGATGATGATGATCCTGCACCAGCGGCTAAGGCGAAAGAGCAAAATAGCTACTGCCTCTGGATATACGCTATAAGGTTAACCAATGCTCTCTCGTTTCAACAACATGTTGCAGCTTATCTTGCGGTGTCCCATCACACAGAACAATACGAAGCTGTGGAGAATGTTGCACAGCTACATAACTGCCCAACCCAGATCTGATACTGTTGTCTATTTTGTACCTCGCTGATCGCTATATTGGCAATCGAGCATTATCTTGTATCCAATTTCATCCAATATGCGTTTGTATCATTTCACGTCAAACCATCATTTCGCAAACGCAAAGATCGAATACGGTACCATGGCCATAACCTCATGGCATGTGATTTTCGTTTGGAGCTTCCAGCTTAAAATTATAATAGCAGCAATATTGCTTTGCCTGTCAGCCAGCTGCAGATACGGACGATAGACATTACGCTAACTTACTATGAGCGATAACAGCCAATATAAATTAATAGTAATGGGCTGGTTCTGATAGATAATTTCACACAATGTAAGGAACGCGCTCCACTTGTAGATCGCGCTTCCTATTGTTTTCTAGAAGCTCCATCGCTGCCCATATCAGCAGCACTACTATCTCTTTATCAAACTGTACTTGTCCGGCATATCTTCAAGGTCAGTTCACGTATATCAATCACCCCTGGTTGGGTATCTTACTTTTGCATTTTCGGTACGTCTGCGCCACTGATAAGAATATACAAAAATCCACAGAGTCTCAACAAGCTCTCCAGTACGGTTTAGACCAACGTTATCTAGATACCCCGGAAAGAAAAGAAAAAAAAAAAAAAAAAAAATCAAAAAATGGGACGCTGTTGTCACGCTATCTATAAATAAAACGCAATCAGTAATTATAGCCCGAAGCTTCAGAATGAACTTTGTAGGGTAAACCAGGCTACAACCTAGTTAGTATTTGTCGTTAGGATATTTTATAGCGACTGCTATCAGCGATATTTGTTCTCGCCGCGATGTTATTTGGAGTGTCGGCGCTTAACGATTTCTCTCTTCTAAATTTTTCTCCCGTTCATCTTCAAAGGTTTGTCTGCTAACTATCATCTCTTGAAACTTTATCAACTCACTATTCTGCTTCGCCATAACTTTATCAAGAATATCAAACAAACTTACGTGTGGTTTATTGACAAAAGAAAAAAACAACAGTTTCATTGGTGTTCATATATAAATATAAAATACGAAAGCCTCCATCTGACTGAATGTAAAATAGAATTATTAACATAAGGGAATCAAAGAATAACAATAACTAACATAACAAATATTAAACAGATGTAAAAGAAAAACTATATAAATACCGGGTGCAAGTCAACAAATCAACAAAATATAATACAAACAAGAGTAAGAAATAACTAAAATAAATAAAAAAAATAAAATAAAAAAAAGAGCAACAGCAGCAGCAGCAACCTTGGAGGGTAAACTGAAGCCTTTTAGAATATAGTATAACAATAGTAATAAAATTTGTAAGTTTGAAAGAAATGAAATTTTTGGAATTTGGGGATCAAACGACTTGTAAACAGCCCGCTAGAATTCAAGCTAACAGCACAGCACAGCACAGCACATTACCAAATTTGAATGACAACGTGTTTTAGAAAAGCTCATTCAAAGTAATGCTTCTGCCAACCATTTCATTGCCTTTACCACTAAGCATTGATCTTTTGTTCAAAGCATGGTTCCAAGCTTGACTAGATTTTCTTCCATTAAGACTAGCAGAGCTATTAAGATGACGACCATGGAAACCACTGTGATGATGGCCACCATTGCTATTGCTGGCACTGTACTTGTGTTCCAAGTATTGATAGTATTTGGTTTTGTAATCAACGGTTTTCAAACTATCGTTGTCGCCACTATAGTTTTTGAAAATTGGCATGCCAGTTGCCATTGGTGGGAGTTTGGCAGGAGCGTTTTTGACAACCACACCTGGTAAGTTTCTTTGAGGAATTTGATAAAATGGTGCGTTAGCGCCATTAGCTAAGTTATGGCTAATGTGATTGGTGCTAAGTTGATGAGGAACATTTTGTTGAAATTTGTGAGCGTCAGTAGAGTTGTTGATACTGTGATTCACTGGTGCTTTTGGGGTGCTCTGTTGCTGACCATTTATAGCCGGTTGATATTGGGGATATGCTGGTGCGGTATTACCTGCTGCCTGTGGACGTGGACTTGGAGTATGTTGATGTTGATGTTGATGCTGGTCAACCGGTGGCCCATTAGCTTGTCTTTGACGGTGGGTGCTGTGGCTGTTTATTGTTTCTGCTGGAAAAACCCTTGGAGCAACATCAATCAAAGCCAAGTTTAGTTTATCGTGGCATCTGTAGTCCAAGGAAGCAACTTTTCTGCCATCAAAAATGTTGTAGAATTTGGCACCGCCATTCACACCATTCTCCAAACTTTCCAAATCAGAAATCGACGAAGCTGAGTCTGATACATTTCCTTCATCGTCTTCGTTATCATCATTAGAGTAGGAGATAAAATCGTCCAAGGAAGGAGCAGCAGTAGCCACCGGACTAGCAGAAGACTCTGCCGCCACTAATGGTGGAATATCAAAGTAGTTGGAACTGTTACTGGAGGTGAAATTGTTGTTAGCTGATGATGGAGTAACTGGTCCTGGAGTTGACTCAGCTGACGATAATTCAACTTCGCTGTTGCTGCTGTCTGCAGCAACAGCAGATGGGGAAAGCATCAAACTTGATGAAATTTCAGGACTACTTAGTTTGCTGTTGCTGTTGAAGTTCGTGGAGGAAGATGGAGTATCGTTCATTGAAAGCAAAGAACTCATATTAGCACCATCATCATTCTCGTCCAAAATGCTTTCGTATGATTGTTTGTAGTATCTAAGGATTCTATCAACATATTCAATAGAATCAATATCCTTGGCTTCTTCCTCAGTTTTCTCTTCGTGCTTTGGGGATCTGCGGGAAGATAAAGAGCTCTTTTTATTTTTATTATTAGTTGCTCTGAGAGTGATGGTGGAAGCGGTTGTGCTGGCGCTGGATTTGGAAGGTTTCTTGATATCAAGCTTTCTTTTCTTGAAAAGAGCCTGTCTTTCGTCAATTGTAGCAGTGAGTGAAAGCTTTCTGGATCTCAACGATCTGACATTAGGATCAATAACGGCAGCAGCAGACATTGTATTGTGGATAGAAGGGATTTGTGAGTTTTGAGTGAAGAGTTTTTTGAAAATTGTGGAGGCAAGTAGCAAGATGCCAGGAAATAAATGGGAGACAGAGAAAGAAAGAAAAAAAAAGTACAGTTGAAAAAGTGTAAAGTTTCTTTTTTTTTGTTGCTTTCTTTTTATCAATGCTTTATGATGTGTATTACTTCCAAAAGAGGATATAAGTATTTGCACTGATCTAGAATAGAAAAAAACAGACAAAAAGAATTATAAGCTAGTGGGGGGAAAGGTGAAGGTAAAAAAGGAACAAAATATAAAGAAAATCTATTTCTTATGAGTTTTTGTATAATAATTTCTTTTCTGTGAATGTATATATCCAGATATATATTGCGCAAGAAAGGAGAAAAAAAAATATAAAAAGAAAAGTGATGAAAAACAGTCGCAGTCAATTGAAACGGCTTAATTAACTGATTGAATGAATAGCTAGCTTTTTATTCCCTTGAATGATTTTTTTCTTTTTCTGAATTGAATGAAAGCAAGATTGAGAATCTCAGTGAAAAAAACAAGAAAAAGAAGAGCAAAAATATATAGGCAAAAAGAAATCCGGGGAGTGGGTTTCTTTCATATATAAGAGATGCTCTGCTTTGCTCTGCTTACTTTTTCGTTCAATCTCATCTGCTGCAAAATTTTAGACAAAAAAAAATAAAAAAAAAAAAAATTTTTTTTTAATACTTGCAGCATGCGCCATCCTGCATTATCCAACGTCCCTATAAAAAAAATAAAAATAAAAAATTTTTTTTTTCTGTTTTTGCTACTAACAAATTTTGGTTTTTGTATGGGAATTCTTTCTTTTTCTTCACTACGTGCGTCGTATACTGCACCACACAGTGTGCGAGAGCCAAATAAAGTGCCTTAGACATTGCTGGTATGTTTGCCCATCGCTATTTTGTTGCCAGAGGCCACTGCAGTAACATTAAACTATCCCCTTTTGTAATAGCAGCCAGCCAGCCAGCCAGCTAGCTAAATCTTTTATCACCATATTGCAATATTAAGATTAGACTGCTAATGTTGCCAATTAGCAGAGGAAGTGTATAGCTTGCTATTAGCTAATTTTGTGATTAGCATGTAAGGGGTGAGATGAACCCGAGTTGTATTCATGGAAATTGCAAACCCGCTGAATGTAATTGGAGGGGGTGCAAGGGTTACTATTCCCATAGCTATGATCAAAGTTGGGGTTTGTGATCTTAAGGGCGAATGGACATGGATACTTACCCACCGCATTACAAATTCTGAGTCGGCTATTGGTTAGCTAAGATATTTCCTATGCTGTACATATTATGTGCGTATACGTGGGGCGAACTCTGAGCTGTGCGGGCGAGCTCAGCGAACAAATGAGAAGGCGTTTTTTTGTTATGCCGCAGTTTTCTGTCGGTACAGAAATAGAAATCGCGAGGCGAAGAAAGCTTTATTGATTTATTCTAATTCCCATATCTCATATTGTAGCTATATGGCTCCAATGCCACTGCCACTGCCACTGCCACCGCCACTGTTGGAGATTAGTGTCTGGTAATATCGGCAAGGTACTTTTAATTCTGGAGAATGACTCTAAACATTGTGCCTATAAACTGCAACTAATATGTAGGCAAGTTTCTCAATTTTTCTGTTATTCTTTTACCGTTTTTTGTTTAGCAGAGATGTAAGTCTCAAGTATTAAGATGGCTGGCTCCTCGTATGGTCTCAGATCTTCTTTAGGAGCAGCAGCCGCTGTTCCTGTTGTTTTTGTTTACTTTTTTTTTTTTTTTATTTATTTTTTTTTTTTTCGTTTTTAAAAATTTCCACACAATTAAGCTTTTTGAACGGTGTTTCTGAGATGCAGCGGCATCTACAGAGCTTAATTTTTTGTGGGAAAAGAGCCGAAGGAAAATTCCCCAAGCATTATACTGCTTACACCTGCAAAAAAAAAAAAAAAAAAAAAAAAAAAAACATGATTAAGAGAGGAGTATTACTCAATTGGTAAACTTAGTGGCGTATGTTGGGCGAATGAAGTCTACAGAATGCGGACGAATGCCAGATGGTCCAGTGAGGTAGCCAAAAACTGTGAACCTATTTTTGCATCGTGTTATGAAATTTATTCGGATGGCGAAGAGTAGCTGAGAAGCAAAGAGGGGAGAAGACTTGAGTCATGACAATTCCGCACCGCACGGCACAATTTCTATAAAGAGAGTTTCAGTATACAGTAAATTCTTAGCCAAAGTAGACTGATTTAGAAGTCAATAGAGAGAGTTTTCAAAGTAGTAGGTCGTCTACTTGGGCAACCTTTCATAGCATTGATGTGGCTCTGCCACCTGAAATTTTTAAATAGCCACTGTAGATCAGTTGTTGGGGGTGATTTCAAAAAATGTAAAAGGGACTCTGGGCATTAGTGTGAATCAATTGGGGGCAGATCAACTATTGAATCATCAGCTAATTACTCAGCGTCCAGCCAAAAGAAATAGCGGGCAAATCCTGGAGTAGATTGAAAAATGTGAGACATTTATTTATCCATTGTTTTGCATTTTGTGTTTTGCGTTTTTCCGGTTTTTTACCAAAATCCAGTGGAAAAACAGCAGCTGCTCGTTAAGAAAATACATGCACAAAAAATAAAAAAAGAAATTGGAACTTATGCAATAAAAGAAAAAAATTTTCGGCTCGAAAATGAGAAAAGACCCTTCCCTTTCTTGATTCTTGGTGTGTGCCTTTGACTAGCAACTAGTAGCTGTTCAACAACTCAAGGACTGCAGTTCCGATAATGCAAATTTGGCTTAAGCCAAGAATTGCTGTACATTGTTGACTAAAAAGACAATAAAATGGCTCCTAACTGTAACTATAACCAGTAAGACCGTTGACAACAGCAAAGCTTAAACCATTTTCAGAATTGGGGTTGGGTTGGCCGATTGTCGATTTAATGTAAACATTGATACCTAAATCATTAATAGAAAAGGTAAAAGCGCCTCGAATTTTAAAATAAACTCCGAGGCTGTTCTTTTATGTTACTAATTGGGACGAAGGTTTTTGTAAAGTTTTAAAGTTTCTGCACTGCACATGAATGTTTTTAGGCCAGTTGGCATTTTCTCGATGTCTTTTTGACTTGTCATTAGTCTCTATTTACTAATTAACACGTTATACTTTCATGCCTTTCCAAATTTTATATGACGGAAATTTTAGTGGTGTTTATCAATAGTCAGTGGAAGATTTTGGGTTTTTCTCTTGAATGCTAAAACGTTGCGGTAGCGTTGAAGCTTATACTTAATTGAAGTTTGTAGACTTTTTTTTTTTTGTTTTCAAAATAGATGTACAGTACTATACGGCACGACATGATCTCGTATGGTTTTAAACAATTTGATTGTTACATACTACAGCGGACCTTTTTCCAGTTTTGCGCAGGACTCGTTCTGCTAAAACAGAACAGAAACCATAAGTTTGAATATTTATTTGCAAAATTATTTTGTCTCGCAGACACCAAAACTAGTTTTTTTTTTGACTCTTTCAACGACAAACTTCGAAAATGTTGATACCAAGCCGCAATAACATATGGCAACGTTTTGGTGAAGCGCTCTGATTTCCAACATGTCCACTGATCTTTTTGCTGATTTTGAGGAATCACCTCTTTGAAAACTCACTAGACTGCGTTGCATACACTGCTTGTGGAAAAAAAAAAAGTTACAATTGCACACCCCAGAACACCAACATTACTGATACTTTGAGTACCATTCCCTTCCTTACTAGATCACATATCCAAATACTGCTTGTTGTATTTCTTAGAGTGTGATTTTGCGGGAAGGGGAAGGGGTTTTACCAAAAAAATTCCAACAGTGCTCATAGCGTCAATTAGAAGAAACTTACGTAATCTAGCGCACTCAAAAACCCCTTACCCTAACCTGAAAGCGGCAGCGCAAGCGCTTTGCAAGCGCTCCAGTATTACGTACGTGCGATTTCCAGAGATGCCGATGACAGTAAATACACCTCATTGCGTTTCGCCATTGCCATTGCAAATTGGCTGCCACTGAATCCGCCTTGTATCATTAACCGCTATAGGGTATACCTTTTATATCATAACTTACGAGACATTAGCCATAGACTAACTATATTCAAAAAGTAGTCAAGTATTAATATGCCAATTGAAGTATTAGATGACGGAGTGCTCATCACTCACCCATCCAATTCCAAAACCACTGCTAAAGTATTGAACTATGGTGCCACCGTAATTAGCTGGAAAGTTAACGGTGCTGACCAGCTATGGCTCTCAGATGCCGCAAAACTCGATGGTTCCAAACCAGTACGTGGTGGTATTCCATTGGTTTTCCCTGTTTTTGGTAAAGCGCCGGCCAGTAAGCCAGATTTTGCCTCGTTGCCACAGCATGGATTTGCTAGAAATTCCACTTGGGAATTCTTGGGCCAAACTAGTGAAAATCCACCAGCTGCGCAATTTGCTCTTTCTCCAGATGAAGCTAATAAGGAAGTGTACAGCAAATGGGGCAAAGGGGATAACGATTTCCGTTTATTTTTAACCATTGAGTTACATGAAAGTGGGTTGAAAACTTCGATTGAAGTGCAAAACACCGATACTAAGCCATGGGAGTTCAATTGGTTGTTCCATACATATTTGAATATTGAAGATATTGAAGACACCTTAGTGAGCAATTTGCCGGGACAGCAATGCTACGATCAACTTTTAAAAGAAGAATACGAGGAAAGATCGCCAGCAGTGCAATTCCATGGTGAATTGGATAGAATCTACAAGAAAGTGCCTACTGAAAATGTGGTGCAAGTTATTCATTTGGGTAAAGCTATTCATACCGTTCAAAGAGACAATTTGCCAGACTTGGTTGTTTGGAACCCATGGATTGACAAAAGTGCTGGAATGGGTGACTTTGAACCAAAGGATGGATACAAGAAGATGGTTTGTATTGAACCAGGCCACGTTTCTGATTTTGTCAAGTTGGAGCCTGAAGGAGTATGGAAAGCTAGTCAAATTATCTCGATTGATAAGGACATTGATTTGCAGGCGGTGTAAATTGGGATATACTTTATTGCAAAATATGGTTATTTAATTAGACATGAATTAATCTTTTTTTTTTTTTTTTTTATTTTATTTTATTGGGTAGTACTGCCTCTTGTAAGTACGTTACTACGATAGGTTACGTACGGTAAAATAACAAGCTTTATATAAGCCATTTTTCGCTTTTATTTTTGAGAGAAGCAAATAAAAAAAAAAAAAAAAGTTAGGGGGGAAAAAAAAAAGCAATCATGATCGTAAAATACAGCAAAACTCATTACATAAATACTAACAACAAACAAAAATTAATAATATTGAAAAAAAAAGTGTTCATGAATAGTATCCTTCATGCAGGACAATTTCTAGTTGTTTTTCATTTTTGAATTTTAATTTATCCGTCGCTAAATTCATAACTTATTTTTGAGCTGCTTCTTCACCTTCTTCATCAGAAGAACTGAACTCTTCTGGACCATCAGCGCCACCAGCGCCACCAGCGCCACCGGCGCCACCGGCCATACCAGCTAATTGGCTAAAATCGAAGCCACCTGGACCGCCAGCACCGCCAGCACCGCCAGCCATACCAGCTAATTGACTGAAATCAAAGCCTCCTGGTCCCCCAGCGCCCCCAGCGCCACCGGCACCAGGACCACCTGGGAATTGTGCAGCTTCATCTTCTTCAGCCTTTTCATCTTGTTCATCTTCATCCACCCATTTGTCGAAGTCGGTCTTGATGTAATTCAACTTGAGTTTTTCTTTAATCAATCTTGGCCAGTATTCTTCTTGAGCTTCAGCTTTTCTCAACACAAATGAGATATGGTTACCACTAGAGGTGTCATAACGGGAGTTATCAACATCAATTGGCTTGAAAAACTCAATGTCGAGCTTGTAGTGGTTGTCTTTGCTGCTGACATAGTCACTGTCTGTTTCCAAATGCAAAGAGTCTGCCTTTAAGTCGACCTTAAGACCCTTTGGATCAGTAACGACCACAGTCAAGAAAACGAGATTCTTTTCTGGAACTTCAGCGTTGGAGCGTTGAGCCCATAAAACTATCCATTGGTTAGTAATTTGTCATTTGTCAATTGCCATTTGTCCGCATAACTGCCATTGAGCACTATAAACAAGTGTAGGGAATGTTGGGGCACAATCAAGTATACATACCTTGTGGAGTGCGAACTGCGGACATTGTAAGCTATTTCAATACTATCTTTTTATTTCTGAGGTCAAAAAAGCACAATCTTTGCAATATAGGCAATAAAGTAGAAAGAAACTAAGAGAATGTGAAGATACAACGCCGTCTTTCAGCACAGTTTCGATTGTGGCTGTTGTGTTTGCTTGTTTTTTCGTGTTTTCCTTCCTGCGCCTTCTAGAACAAACTGGCACTCCCCGGTTGCTATCCACACCGCGCGATGAGCTGTTCCGGGCTCACAACGCTTTAGCCCGAGCGAGGATCACAGAAAATGACATAGAGAGAAATACCAGAAACATACTGCCATTGCGATGGAGCACCAAAGACAAAACTAAAGAATACTCATCAGCATTGACTACCAGTACCATGAGCATTCTTGCCTCGTTGCCCATTGAGTTGGAATTCCAGCTTCTTGAGCTTGCACCGCAGCTCCGTTTTGTTAACACTCACTACTACTCCTTGTACAACGAGCACTTCCGCCAGCGGCTCTTTCACGAGTGCGGCCCCAACATTGCGCAAGCCATCTTCCATGCCAAAGAGGCAATTGTTGCTTACGTCAAAGGATGCGATACCATTAGGTACCACACGCGAAACATAATTGCCAGAACACAAAATTTGCTAAGCCCCGATACCATCAATGCTGTCGATGATATTTACCAGTCTGCCTACATTAGCGATTCCTGGCAGCACATTTACTACTTGATAAAATATCGCAAAATATACCCCACTATTGAGCATTTTGTTACCCAAGAAAGTGATGACTATGTCTATGATGCAAAACACACAGTGATGTCGGTGGTGCGGTCGCATTCTCTCCGTTATGAAAGGGATGTATACTTGACTGAAGGATTTTACAATTTGACTTGCGCCCTCATGCTCGACAAAGTATCATATGGGTTGGGAACAACAAAATTCCAAATACAAGTCTTTAACACTGATAATAAAACGGTGAGATATACTCATAACTATTATCCTGCTACCAATATTGCCGATGTTGCCCCGAGGAGCCATTTTGTGGTGTTGAACATGAACTCTTTTGCCATTGATAGCAGCACTGGAGATGATTCAATTTTTACATCGTTCGCTAATAAGGAGACAGACGCCACTGATATGCCAAAGGCAAATCACAAGTTTAGAAGAGTCAAACTTATTATGGAAGAAACTGGACTTAATGTGAAGATGGGTATTAAGTTTTTCTATTTTGACTTTAAGCCGGCTGATGCTTTGCTACAGGGAAAATTTTACTTTTGGCTCCTAAGCGAGCCGCATATCACTGACACAGCTGGTAAAGATTACTTGCAGTTGGTAAATGTACTTGAAAAAAATGCATCTACAATGATAGACTACCACATCAATTTACTATACGGATCAACAGATGCAGCAGCGTCATACCCTTCCTTACTTTCTTTGAATGACGAGATTGTGGAACAACCCGTTGAGGAATCAGATAAGGATTTACTGCAGTACACTGAAAAATACTTGGTACTGTCAGATGAAAATCAGATTAAACGAAAAATCAAGTTTATAACAGTAATGGAACAGCGAGATTACGAAGACCTTCGCAAAGGGTTTAACCACGAGAAATTGAGGTTAGATGACTGCAAGCATGCGGTGCTATGACGAACTAATTGGCAGTAAAGTAAAAACTTCTACCCTCTAATAATTATCATACAGCATTTTAGCATTCTAGCATTAATTTCATTTCAACACTTCTAAATAGAGAATATATATTTTCCAAAATAGTTGCAAATAATTGCAAATAATTTCATATTTTTTCAATGCCATATCATGCGATATACTGCCATATGACGCGCATGTCTGTATGCATTACATAATAGCTTAGGCTGCTCAATAGACTTAGGTTTCTAGTACTCACATGATATGATTGCTGCGATGATTCCGCCGCTCTGAAACCAGTCGTTTATACCATCATCATCATCATCATCATCATCATCATCATCATCATCATCATCATCATCATCATCATCATCATCATCATCATCGAGAATAAATGGAAATTATTAGTTTAAGGAAAACACAGTAGTTGGCTTGTTATCTCTTATTTTGGAGTTCTTGTACCGTTTGAATGTCTACTTTGTGTGCTCGTGTGTTTTTTTGAGCTACGTTATCACAACTATCCTGTATTTTGTTTAAGGGTTGGCCACGGTGCAGGTTCGCATTTATGATTGCATCGCTTCAAAACAGAATTATTGGCGAAGCATTTCCTACCATAGCACCAACGTCAATAAACTATAAGCTTAATATTATAATTATCACTAGCACAAACACTAGCGCCAGTTTTAGTTCAAACTCAAGAAATATTGAAATACTGAACTAATGTCTGATCCCATATTCAGACAATTTGATAATTACCAGAACGATCTAGCTATTGTCTTGATGGCGGAAATAAGTGCTAGAGAACATGCTGAGCGAGACCGCGAGCTATCCACTCCAGTTATGGAACCTGATTCTGCAGAATTGACCGCGTATACTAATGATAATCAAGAAACCACATACACCGGCTCAATTCAAAGTAACAATAACCATTCCAATAACGAAATCATTACTACTGCCGTCGGCGTCTCAGATAAAGTTGACAATCGGCCAGATCAATCTCAGAAATCCTACAACGGCGACGACAACAGCACTAGCAGCCCACCGTCGGACCATGTTGGCTACTCCAACGAGCATCAGAAATCCAGCGCTGTATATGATCAATTAATGGAAATTAGACGACAAGATATGGATCATCGTCGCAGATTCGAGCGGTTCTTAAATGATTCCAGAATAGAAAGACGACCAATATTCCCACGAGGCATAAATAGCAGCAGTGTTATCAGTGATATTGATGTGGGAACAACCGACGACATACTGGCTGATTCAGCAACGCGATCTACTCACTCCGCGTTATCATGGAATAGAGGCAGACAGCGTTTGTTTTTTAGTAATATTGGTGCTAGCGGTAGAACGGTTAGCTCCAGATTTGACGAAGACCTGCGATACGAGTCTGAGTTTGGAGGCGCTGCTAGGGTTGGAGATAGAGGGCTACGAAGAAGTCGCAATCGGGCTCTTCGTAATACCTATGCCATCAGAGAAGACCATGAGGAAAATAATGAAGATGACGAAGAAATACCTTTAAGCTGGCACGAACATCATGATTTATTGTATAATACTCACTCGTTGGATTATATTGATATGGATTATGATTATGTGGAAGCAGACTCGTTCAAGTACTCAGCTGTACCCATCAAGGAAGACATATCAAAGCAGAAAATGTTCTTCTTGGAAAATAACAAAAAATTGCCAATAAATGCCATAGAAGCGTACAATTATTGGGATTACCACAATAGTGGGAAAGATTCCGATGCTGTGCTGATGAATGAAACCATCGGTGAAAATTTACATACAACTGAGACCGAAAGCAGTATTAACAACAAGGAAAACAATAGTCTCAACGAGCAAAATGCTAACAGCAAGAGAATTATTAAGAGACAGCCTGGAGATACTTTCAGCAATTCGTTAAAGCTATGTCTCACCAACAAAGGCAAATTTAGCCAACCAATGATTAATTACAAATTTAAGAACAACTTATGTGATGTCTCCAAAGACAAACCAGAATACATGTTTTATGCAACCACCAGCGAAATCAATGTATTAAAAATTCAGCCTGGTTGTGAAGCGTTAGACTCAAAGCCATTAGTGAAGTTCGATACTAAACCAGACTATACTTATGATCGAGATATTATGTCTGCAGTATGGCAGCATTTCCCTCACTCAATAAACTTTCTTAAAGTCACCTCTTTCTTAAACAAGGAAGTGCTTATTGCTGCCGTGGATAGTGGCAGGGTGCTTATTTGGTACACCGGTGACATTTTCAGCAAAGTTACTAAATTTATGGAACGACAAAGAAAAATTGAACGTTTAAGCGGACATCAAAAAGTTAAAATGAACATCAATTGGAGCATGAACGATTTCAAAATCAAACCAAATCATCAGTTACGCACAAGAAAATCAGCTTGGGGTGTTGACACCTACAATGAGTATAATTTAATTGCCGTTTCAGATAACAGCAGACGAGTAATGTTGTTTTATTATGCTACAGAACATGGCGAAAACCGATTTTATACCGTTTCGACACATACTCTTGCTTCCAATATTCCCGATATAAGCTTCATCAAGGAAGAGAACGATGATAACATTTCTAGCGATGCACATAATTTTCGCAAAGATGGATTGTCCAAGGCGGAATCTCAAAACTCAATATTAGTGTACTTGTCCGCAGGTGCCATTGGTGGAGAGTTAGTGATATTGAAAATATATTTGGAAAAAATTTTTGGTCCGTTGAACAGACAGTACAGTGTGAGTGGTGGCACTGGTGGTGGTCGTCGTCGTGATAATGGCAGCACTGAGAGCGGACGGGGTGGTGGTCAGGCTGGTGATAGAGGAGAAGATGGAACATCTTTGCATGACGGAGACGATTATTCAACTGACTGTGATGCAACGTCGCCATCTTTACAAGATAGCATAGATGATGACGATGACGATAATGATAATGATAATAATGATGATGACATCGAAATTGAAGTTGATTATCCATTAGAGGACGATGAAGTGGAGGAGCTTGCCAGTGAGAATGAGTTGTTGATTCGAGCTAATCGCGGAGATCTTGATATTATTGATTTGGTTGTTGGTGATGGCGATAATTGGCACGAACAAGCAAGGCCGCCTACTAGGGGAATCAATAGCGGAATACGTGGTACTCGAGCACATCGTTATGAAGAATCTCTTGAAAGTGACATTGATGGAGAAGAACTGCCTCAGGGTGATAATGAGGAAGAAGAAGAAGGAGAAGAAGAAGAAGAAGAAGGAGAAGAAGAAGGAGAAGAATTTGATAATGATGCGCTGGTAGCTGAACAGCAGAATGATAACCAGCACAATCATAATAATACCAACGTTACTACGCAAGATGGTATTAGACAGCATATTCACATAGATAATGAAAGTTGGGATCCTGGTAACACCTTTAGAGAAAGCAGGCTAATTGAGCATAATTACAACTGTAGCAAATTCAACAGAGTGAAATTCTATCCACCACAGGTGATTAGCCGTATTGAGCTAGATGATAATGTATGGTCCACCCATTTCATTAGTGATAAACTGTTTAAAAAAGTGTCCTCACTCAAAGCAATGACGGGTGATGAGGATTTAGATGAGACATCAATTTTGAAGAAAATTTCTCAACAAAGCCGGATTTTAGACTCAGAGTCAGATCCAGTTTATACTAGCGATTTGGGACTTGCTGCCAAATTTGCACATTTTGAAGTTCCAAGATTAAAACTTGACAAACTAATCAAATTTATGTTTATGCCCGAAATAGCAGCAACTTTTATAGATGAGTTGGAAAATATGTCCTCATCAGATCCATTGACATCACGGGGGCTCACAGAAACACGGCCCGACCATAGTAACAGCGCCATTGCCTCAACCATGATATCCAGTGAGCCAGAGCGCAGAAACATATCAGTAAACTATAACTCACTCAAGAAAAATGGAATGATCACTGACACATTTCGCAGAATACGCAAATTTTATGACGATTATTACACGTTGCGTCAAAGAAACCATAGAAAGACATACCTGAGCCTTAATGAATTGAAATACTGGCAGCCGAAAGTGACCACCAACTTCAATGATAAATTTGTTATTATTACTACGGACACAAGTCTAGGTTTATTTCAATGTAACAAACTCGTTTGCAACGCTTCAGTGAAAAATATTTTCAAAAAAGAGTCCATGGTTGAAAGTTTGGGCCGCTCACTTTACGATGAACGAGAATTCGAAATGTCTAACCGTATTTCATTCGTCAAACTTATTCCTGAACTTTCATGCGTAGTAGTTGCCACCCAATCTGGAATCGCATCGGTTTTTAGACTTACTTCCTATCGCGGACTTCATGGGTTCCGTCAAGAATTGGTGTTTCCTGAACCAGAGGTATTCTCTTTGCATCCACTGCAACTGCAACTGCAACTGCAACTGCAACTACGACACGATGCGGGTACTGGAGGTGGTGGTGCTGCAGCTAGATTGCAGTCAATCTTTTTAAATGAAGCTAATAATTCAGTTAAGATATTAACGGGACTTGCGGTTAGGCATATTAAGGTTTCTATTGGTGAAGTGTTTGTTAGTAAGTATAATATTTACTTGATTTATGATAATGGTACGCATTTGACGTATCAAATAAGCAGTGATGCGCAGGACAATTTGGTAGCGGATTTGATTATATAGTGTGCTGAGTTGATCATAGAATCTTAGTATATTATGATTTGCTTAATATCTTACTATATATTTCTGTCTTTGGGTTATGTTTTCGCGCCTTCGTTGCTTTGTTGCATTTACAGTTCATTTGTCATATAGTTCACATCTTGTTCCCAACGACAGTGATAATGGACTGCCTTTCTAAGACTCATTAAGCAAAAACTTATACTTTTACATTATATTATACTTTGTTATATTATAAACATTCTTAAGTTTCTAATAGAATTAGAACTCCCACTCACAAGACACAGCAATCTTGCTAGCCAAAATCTCCAAATATTTTTGATCGACTTCATCAAATCCTTCTAATTGAGTATTATCCAAATCAATCACCCCCCTAACAACTTCAACTCCATTTTGCTTGCTAACAATAGGCACAACTACTTCACTCTTCGTCACAGAATCACAAGCAATATGACCAGGGAATTGTTCCACATCCGGCACTAATTGAGTCTGCTTATCACCAGCAGCAGTACCACAAACACCTTTTCCAATCTTTATCACTTGACAAGCAACAGTGCCCTGGAATGGACCAAGCAATAATTGAGATTGATCTTTTTTATCAACAATGTAAAAACCAGCCCAGTTTACTCCATTGCTTGGAGATTCTAATGAATGGTATGCGTGCCAAATCAATGATGCGGCATTGGAAAGATTGGAAACCCAATTGGTTTGGCCATCGGCTAATGCGTCATAGGAATCGATTACTTGTTGCAAGATTTCTTCTTTGGTGGTTTGTGAAAATCTGGAATAGTCGCCGTGGTGTCCCATTGTTGTATTGAATATTTATTATTTATTGATTGTTATTTATATGTTGACTTTTGAAGATTGTGCCAATAAGTTGAAGTTATATAAAGCTATGAGAAATGTTGTCAAAAGTCGATATTTATGGATCATTAGTACTCTATCTTTTTTTTTTTTTCATTTTTCTTTTTTTCGCAGATGTTGAAATTTTCTTTTATTGTATGGAGAAAAATCACTTAAATTGCGCGCGAAAGCGATCGATGAGGTAAGCTCACATGATGATTGTATGCAGATCTCGCTTAACATGACAGGAAGATGTCTGGTCTTGCATATAAGATTTACAACATTAATTTTAATGATGCTATATGGCGATGCAATTGCACTAGTCGGTGTAGGTCGATGGTACAAAGCAAGATGTAAAGAGCATTGAGTTTGCATATACGGATTAGGATCCAAACTTCAATAATTTTTTAATTTATTTTGTTGTTTTCTGTTATCTTCTGTCATATTATACTATATGCGAATTACCTATTAAATGATACTTGTTTTACATGGACTTGCATTTAACATTTATATTTATTCTATTCTGTCCGATGGTAATATTTTATCCGCGGTTTAACCCAATATCGTTATAAATTTTATTACTTAGTTATATTGGAATATAAGGCATTTTTAATTAATAATCACGAATTCTGAGTTAACGTTGCATGAATATGGCGCCCAAAAAGTGGTCTGTTGTTCTCCGTGACTGAAAAAAATGCCGTTTAGGATATAATCAAGCATGTTAGCTTCTTGGACACTACAGTATAAAAACCCTAAATGTGAAAGTAATAACTTATGTTAATCGCAACGTATGTAATCTTTTCTAAAAAAAGCACTCTTTAGCTATTAGCAAAGAAAATAGTGAAGCCGAATATATACAAAGAAAAGAGATAAGGTCTCCTACTTTCCCAAGTATGCTCTAAGCTGCTCATTGTATTGGCCACCTACAACCTCAGTCTCCTTGAGAATCTTATTAATCTTGTTGAACGATTCAACACCAATTTCTCTAATGTTAGAATTATCAGCAATTCTTGCTGGCTTAGTAGAGCCTGGAATAGGCACAAATAGAGGATACTTCGCCTTATCGACAAACTTATCATTATTATGAAATGCAATCCAGGCCAATGACAACTGAGCCAAGCTTAAGTTTTCATCATTGGCAACAGCTTGCAATTTTTGCAAAAGAATAGTATTCTGCTTAATGACTTCATCACTGGAAAATTTGTCGAACGCTGTTCTGAGATCACCTTTTGCCAAATCTTCAGTCGAAGTAATAGTTCCAGTTAAAAATCCGCTTCCTAATGGAGAATATGCCACAATTGGAATATTTAAGTCCCTGCAAACATCAGCGATACCATTAGTCAAAATTTCAGTAAACCATAACGAGAACTCTATCTCAACAAAAGCAATAGGAGCGATCTTTGATGCTTTCTTAATTGTTTCCACTCCTGGTTCAGAGAGCGAAATACCGCCAATTTTGCCAGCTTTGACGTATTCTGCAATATAACTAACTGTGTCTTCAATAGGTACTGTAGGGTCAACTCTAGCGCACTCAAAGATAAGTTGGCCTTTTTTCTCAGGGAGCAAACTCAAGATATTATCAAGAGATTTCTGGATACCTGCTTTATCCCCAGCAGGTGCAAGTCTTTCAAGGTCAATGGCACCTTTGACACACACGATAATATCATCTTTCAACTCAGGATGCGAGTAGAGAAAATGGTTCAAGTATTTCAAGTTGATTCCCTCTGGACCGTAGAACTCACCAGCATTGAAAAATCGTGCTCCAGAATTGTAAGCGGCTAAATAAATTTCATTGGCTTGTTCTTGAGATACTGGGTTGGGTGTCCATGTTAACCCCATTGTGCCGAAACCGACGACTTTTGGAAGTGGAGTGTGTTTAAATTGTGACATTTTCGAAGTAGTAGAAAGTTTTGAAAAGAAAAAGAATTGATTGACTTGTTGCTTTGTAAGATTGCAATAGTAATGTTCGCTAAAGTGCAAGCAAAATCATCATTCCTTTTACAAAATAAGCATTCACACGGCTGCTTAAATACATGTAGCAAGTTAATTGCGCCCAAAGCTTGGCAAACATCGTCAAGCCCATACAATCAATTCAAATGGAATACAAAGCTAACAACTAAGGTGGCGTTGAGACGCATCGATGGTGCACACATGAATAATTCAAAAAGCTCCGAAAGAATTGTACAATTTTTCAACGGAGATTAACTAAAGTTACTTATTTCAAATATTAGGCATGACTCCTTGCGCTTTTTAGCTTGAGCTAATAACACTTCGATCATTGAGTGTAATTATAACTCGCAAATAACGGAACTTGCTTCGGATGCAAACGAGGGCCAGTGCCCTCAATCTCCGCCGTTTTTCAGCGGAATAAGAATACACAAGTAATTCAAATGATACAAGTAACATCTCTGGTTTTAGAAGCGGTACACCTCAAAGCTGTTATTAATAAAGGAGACGGGCAGGCTTCAGCTGCATTGATTGATTCTATGTCAATGATGCTCATATTTATCTTCAAGTTTAAGTCAATCTGTTGCACATCTGTGATGACCAGCAAAGTACAAAATCAGATATAATTTTTACCGTATATGTCATTGTGCATAGAGTATATACATAAAAAGTTATCCGAATTTTCGGCCAAAATAGTATATTCTACAATTCAAATTGTTGAGAGGAAATAAAGGTAAATTGACAATAATTGGAAAAGTTAAAAGTGAAACATTAATACAAATGACATCTATATTATACGTAGGCTGATAATCATTATGAAAAAATAAAAAACATCACACAACTGGAAGCCTGTACTAAAAAATAGGATGAAGGGGTAAAGCAAATGCTAGAAGTAGGCAGTTTGTCGGGCCGTAGTAATAACATACTTAATATGATACATGAAAAGCCTTTTAGGATGGTATAAGATTTTGGGCAGCTGGCTCTTCATTTTCCTTGCCAGCCTCAAAGCTCTTTTTGCTCAGAGCTAGAAAATTGTTGCTCTTATTTCCACTTGAGCCAAGAGGTCTAAAAAGAGTCGTGTTTTTTAAGTCATCATTTTCAACCAATTTAGAATCTTGGGGTTTGTTCTCGACAAAGCTATTTTTCACAAGGAACTTGGCTTCAGCAGGCTTAGCCTTTGAACTTTCGACGGCGCCCAATGAAGGGAAACTATTTGAGGGATCCAATTGCACATCGCTACTCTCTGCAAAATCGCCATCGCTGCCACCGCTCGGAAGTGTCAAGTATGGCAGTAAAAACAAACTTGGATCAAGATTTTCTCGTTTGATCTTTGCCTGCGTAGCTTTGTCAAAGACATCCAAATAAATAACGTTAAGTGGCTCCAATATTGGTGCCATTCTTTGAACAACCAAAAAGATTTCAACCATGGCTTTTCTAGATTGCACATGTCCACTAATGACCTTATTTAAACTGGAAAAAAAAGGAAGTGATTTTGTGATAATTTTGTGAAGTAAAGTGTTTTTCTGAGCGGACATCATTAACTCAGTAAAATCATTACACATTCTTGACAGCGTTGTTTCCAAACTATGTTTTTGCGCTTCTTCGCTAATTGTAGCCGCGTAGTTTTCAGTAAGTTCGGTTCTATGACATAGAATGTAAGCTTTATACACTTCTAGGCTCCAATGATAAAAAACTTTTGAGTTGATATTAATTTTTTCCGTGGCTGGTTTGAAAATAGCTCCTTGAAGCTTTAAAAATTGTTGAAGATCAGCAGTCATGATTATATCGCAAGCGGTTCTCAACGAAAGGTCTTTTAAAAAACGGCTTCTTGCTGATGATGCAAATGATAAGTTGAGCAAAGCTAAAACTGATTTTGGGAGCACAATATCCAAAATGTCTTCAAAATCACCGTAAACTACTAAATCTCTAAGAAGATATATTGCCTTTTTCGTTAAAGTAGACCGTTTGGTTTTCACCATTTCAAACAAATCGTCAAGGTGTTTGAGAAAATTTTTTCTAATTGCTTGTCGTATGTCAGCACCCAAATCTTCCCTTTGTAAAAATACAACAACTGCATCGGCATTTTCAGATCTTTTCTTCCAATTCTCTGCGGTTTCCTTTCCTGAAAACTCAGAAAATAAACTATCTATTTCAACACCCGAAACACATTCTGTGAGCCATTTTTCATTACCTTGTGCTAGATAAGCTAATGAATGATCTTCGTGGTCAACATTGTAAGCTTCCTTTAGATACTGCTCGTTTGTGTAACTAGAAACATTGAAAAGGTTTTCAATCTGTTGAGGCAAATCATAATACACATGTTTTACACCAGAACCTACCGACAGGTTTTTTCTCGGCGAGCTAAAGCGCCTTGGTTTAGCATTTAAAGTCTTTGAGGTAATAGAAGCAACACTATTAAATGTTTTAGAGTCACTGGAACTGGTTCGAGAACTACTTCTGTTTTGAACATCTTCCAAGTCTAGATTCGCGCCAACCAGATTTCTTTGAGGTGTCTTTGGAGTTTGTTGTAGCAGTTCTGACGAAGATGCTCTATTAGCAAGTCTTGACAGCAATCTAGATGGTGGACGGCTTGAACTTTCCAATCTTGGGATTGACTTTGTGGGAGAAATGTTAATTATCAGAGACAGCGTTTTGAAGTTTGATTCCGGGCCACAGTTTGTGTGTTCAAGCGATGCTGTCGTCCCTGCTGTCAGTGCAGGCAAGCTTGACACATTAAAAAGATCTTGCAGTAACGGTGATTTTTTTATAGTTTGATTGTTATCAGGATGTTTCAAAGGAGAAAGCCGCTCCAAATCTAAAGATTCAGAAGCTTGTTTTTCTATCTTAGGTTGAATTTTCATTAAGTGAGACAGAGCGTAGTCCAGCAGTATGGCGCCACCAGTCTCTAACGGGGACTCAAGTAACCTATCTACCAGATCCTCTGGTGTTGCCATCAGAATTTTTTTAATTTCAGAAGCTGCAGGCCCCAATTTTTCCTTTAAGCTGTTTTTCTTTGTTTTGACATTGCCACTTTGAGCTCGGGTATTATTAGCAAAAGGCGAAGATGGATAATTACTTTGACATGTATCCTTCAGGCAGTTAAAGACAATTTCTGATGGTCTCAAGTTTAAAGAACGGGAGTTCAGGTCTATTGATAAGTTTATATCGTTGAAACCACCAGCAAGATGGGTAGATTCTGATTGTGGAAGTGAGAAGCTGTTTGTATCATTATTGACTGTGTCAGGTCCACCAAGTTCGCTAATAGGATCCAAATTGTTATTTGACTGATTCATATTGAGCAGGTTACTTTCATCCTCGCCCAGTTGAATTAGTGCCGGGATGTACGGACGTAAAGCATATTTCAGAAACGTTGATTCAGTTAGTTCGTCATCTGTTGACGCCTCACATTTGATAAGCGATTGTGACCCAAAATCAAAACTATTAACTTTTTTGCCATGTTCAAAAATACAATCTGGCTTGTGCTCATTTTCAGATATGTTTTGTCGCGGGTGGTCAGTAATATAAGGCGCTCCTTTTTCATTGAATATAAAACTTTTGTTACTATCGCCGCTTGAAAAGAGCTGCAGCAGGCCTAAAATATTCTCCCTCTCAGGCTCGGGTTCCGACTCGTATCCAGACTCAGATTCGGATGTTTTGTCCGTATCATCACCCAGCATATACTGCAACGAAGCCAGAATATCTTCTTTTGCTTCTTGATCAAGCTCAGAGTTCTCGGGGAACTCTTTGGACTCATTTTTAAGCAACAGTCTAGTTTCTTGAATACCGTCTCTATCCATGATTGCGTAAGGCTCAGTTATATTTCTATTAATACCAGTACTATCGGTCTGATATTTTAAATCATCAAACAGCAGATACATGAAATAGTCATTGACTTTAGCATTGACAAAGCAAAATACGCGCACTAATGAATGAAAACATATTAAGTACATAATTGCTGCAAAGATTATCCTCACATTCTTGTTGGAATAAGCAGTCTTGTATCCACTGATGACAAAACTAATGGGATTATCTGCGAAACTGTTAATATGGGGCTCAAGAGGCTGTAATGAGAGTATTATTTCCTGAAAAATTGTCATTATCGCAGTAGTAACCGACATAAATACTGGGCTGCATAGTACTTGTACGAGGATGGGCTGCTGCATATTGTTGTTATTGCAAGTTGAAATGAGGGTATTATTGGACGTGAAAAAACTGCTGTTGCTGATGTATAAAGAGCTTTCGAAGACATTATAAGTATCATTGACTGGATTGATTGAACTGGGTATATCTAAAGGTTGGTGCGGTTGACTGCTTATGTTAATTTTAAGCTCTGAGGAATTATTAAGATCGTAAGCGCTGTCATCGTGTATTATAGATTGGGAGGATGAATTGAAGCTATTTCGCAAATATTCTGATGTTTGATGACCATTCTGTAAGTTATTCTGTACCAGATCTGATGAAGCAGAAGCAGAAGCTATACTGCTGCTGTTGCTGTTTGCCGAGTTTGTTATTACCATTTGTGATGAGCTAGTGCGCAGCGCTGGTGTGGTCAGTGCTGTCAGTATCAGCGAAGCTGTGTATCTGCGCTGAAGAACCCAAGAATAAAGCAGTGTGAGCATGTGTTATTTCTGTTAAAAGCCACTGACTAATTCAATGCTATGCTTGAAATTGTTTTTTTTTCCTCTTTTTTTTTTTTGTCAGTGGTTGCAAATACTCAAATCTCAACTTAGTAATTGTGTCAGCGGCTAATTTTGGATAACGATGGATATGTGTCAAGTAGCGGGAAATAAACTCTGCAATGTGCTATGGGCAATTATTATGAGTGTATCGGTCACTTATTCATCCAGTGTTAGCCTCAATCACCGAATTTGAAGCCAAGCGCCAAAACAGAAACTTCCAAATAGGCGTTCATCAGATTCCAGATCATCAAATCAAATCATCACCCAAAAGAAAAAGAAGTTAAATAGAGCGTTTCCCTATGGAAAATCGCGGCAAGAGGCAGATCAAATGGACGGCGCCATCGTCACAAACTAGGTGCGCGTACAAACAGTAATGTACATCATCTCACGCCACAACACATATTCCAGCGTTATGGTTCCTGCCCGCAAAAATGTGCTTTTTGCTGTTTTTCCTTCCAAATGGCTGGAATTGATGAGCTCGATGAAGCTCGCTTGCGCTGCGCATTCTGCTGGAATCTATTTTTTATTGCGGCCCCCAAAGATCCTGTCACTGTTATTTCTTTTGTATATAACCACTTTTCTTCCTCTTCATTATCGAACTAATATATCCTACTACTACACAAACCACTACACAAACCACTACACAAAATCGCCATATACAATGTACATCCCGTTTGTTCAGCGTATTGACCGCTCCGAGTGGCCCATACTCTTGCTATCGTTGCTCCTCATCTATGTGGAAGGCATCATGACGTTTGTCACTGCATTACTACCGAGACAAGTTATTCAGTTTTTTGACCACGCGGTTGAGCTAATCTTCATAAATAACCCAGTAAATGGCTACTACAACTTGAAGAAAAAAGAAGGGGACCAGATTGATATTGATTTTTTGAACAAGATCAAAAACGCCAACAGTTTTAGAGAGTTATGCTTGCTTTTTGGCTACTCTTGCCAAAACCATTTGGTCAAGACTGAAGATGGTTATATTTTAACAATTCACAGAATTATACCCAGTGAGGGCTTAAATGCTTTGAAAGACCGCCCAGTTATTTATCTTCATCATGGTTTGCTCATGAACAGTGAAGTTTGGGTGACGATGAGCAACAAGTTCAGCAACTTGCCGTTTGTACTCAGCGACTTGGGTTATGATGTTTGGTTAGGTAATAACCGCGGTAATAAATACTCCAAAAAGCATGTGCTGCTCAAACCTGATGATAACAAATTTTGGGATTTTTCTATTGATGAGTTTGCCATGTATGACATTCCAAATACAATAAACCATATTTTGGACTACACAAGCATGAAAAGCTTGACTTACATTGGCTTCAGCCAAGGCACAGCTCAAGGTTTTGCATCGCTAAGTATTCATCCTGAACTCAATTCTAAAGTCAACGGTTTTATTGCACTTTCTCCAGCAATGACTCCAAAGGGACTTCACCATCCAGTGGTGGACACTTTGATGAAAGCCACTCCAATCCTTATGTTTTTGTTTTTTGGTAGAAAAATATTGTTATCTTCAGCCACATTTTGGAACTCTGTCATTTATCCGCCGCTTTTCATTCGGGTTATTGATTTCTCCAATATATTGCTTTTTAATTGGTATGGAAGCAACATTTCTTTTGATCAAAAAATCTTGTCATACTCGCACTTGTACTCGTCCACAAGTGTCAAGGCAGTAGTACATTGGTTTCAAATCATTAGAAACAAATCATTTCAAATGTACGACGATTCGTTTGCCATTTCTCCTAAACTTTCATCAAAAATCAGTCAAGAATCACATTTCCAAACCAAAGACTATGTGGTGCCAAGTTACCCAACCAATAACATTAAAGTGCCAATATTGCTCATCTATGGAAAGTCTGACTCTTTGGTTGATATTGACATAATGCTAGACCAGCTCCCCAAAAATAATAACGTTCGGGCTGTGGGAGTGGATGAGTACGAGCACTTGGAAATCATTTGGGGTGACAGAATTGGAGTGTTAGTGTTTCCTCACATATTACGATTCTTGGGAGAAATTCGTGCTTTGCTGGAAGGTGGGCACAAGACGAGAGACGAAATTGAGGAGGACGACGATACGCCTGTGCCGTCCATAACATCATAGTCTAGGTCCTAGGATTATATGCATTGCTATAACTTCTTTAATACATTAGCTGATTATACTGGTGTTTCACATGTTGAGGTTGGAAAGCCTTGCAGGTGCTATATGCGTCTACATGCGTCTTATCGCTTATGCTTATGCTTATGTAATTATAAAAGCATGTGATACACGTGATATTGCGCGCTTTCTGGGGAAAAAGAAAGGAAGGAAGGCTTATAATCGGCTGACGCATAATAAAGTTCTGACTCATCACCACAATCAAGTGCTAATCGCTCCGTTTCTTTTGGCTATTGAGCACTATTAAGACTCGTTTAACCCAGTAGCATGAAAATTTTTTAGTTTATTTAAATTGAACAATTGTTGTGGATTAATTACTTTTTCATTAATTTTTTCTTTTTCCGGTTTCTTTTCAGTTTTCTCCTGCGGTTTATAATAAATTGGTCAACTTATCTCTTCCTACTGCACCTATCGCACCTACCTTCTTTACTCTCTTTCAGTTTTGCTATCTTATTTTCTCTCAACGGAAAATAGACCACGCTTTGATTAACTTTCCACAGGTTAACTCGTACTTTTCGTTTATTACAAACAATACAATAATAACTCAGTATACAATGGCAAACAGAAAATATAATGTTGAAACTGAGCTTTTGATCGTTGATCACAAAGATGGCTACAGAGCCAGTAATCCTCCTTTGTACCAATCCACTACTTTCAAGCAGGACTTAGAAGGCGGCGATAACGATTACGATTACACCAGATCAGGCAATCCTACTAGAACTTTCTTGCAAAACCATTTGGCTAAAATCATGGGGGCCGACAAGTCATTCGTTGTTGGTAGTGGTATGAGCTGTTTAGATGTCATTCTTCGTCTTTTGAATTCTGGTGATGAAGTCATTGCTGGTGATGACTTGTATGGTGGCACTCATAGATTGTTGACTTTGTTGCATAACAAGAAAGCAGTGAAGTTGCAACATATTGATACTAGTAATGTGGAAGTCATTAAGCAAACTGTTACTGAAAAGACGAGAATGATTTTCTTGGAAAGCCCAACGAACCCACTTATCAAGATTGTTGACTTGCCAGCAGTCACTAAATATATTAAAGCCAACTATCCAAATTGTTTGATTGTTTTTGACAATACCATGATGACTCCATTGCTTGCTTCACCGTTGCTGCTTGGTGTTGATATTCAGTATGAATCAGCCACCAAATATTTGAATGGTCATCATGATATCATGGCTGGTGTCATTGCCACCAAGAATGCCAAACTTGCTGATGACATTTTCTTTATCATTAATTCCACTGGTGCCGGTTTAGCTCCATTTGATTGCTGGTTGTTGCTTCGTGGTTTGAAAACTTTGTCAATTCGTTTAGAAAGACAACAACAAAATGCATTGAAAATTGCCAAGTTTTTAGAGTCTGAATTTGGTTTGAAAGTCCATTATCCAGGTTTGAAAAGTCATCCACAATACAATATTCACAAAAAGTACAATAGAGGCTCAGGAGCCGTTTTGTCTTTTGAAACCGGTGATATCAAGCTTAGTGAAGAGATTGTTAAAAAAGTTGACATTTATAGTGTCACTGTTTCTTTTGGCTGTGTTAATTCGTTGATTTCTATGCCTTGCAGAATGTCACATGCTTCTATTGATGCTAAAACTAGAGCGGAAAGAGCTTTACCTGAAGACTTGATTAGAGTTTGCGTCGGGATTGAAAACGCAGATGATTTGATTGAAGACTTGAGAAATGCATTCTTAAAAGCAGGCGTCAAGCCAAGTGATGTTCAAAGAAACATTCGCCCAAGATTATAAAACAATACAATCTATAATCTGAAGCTTTTTTAGAAAGCTTACACACTTCTTTTTGAGAGGAACCATCAATTTGGCCATAATTTTTTTCTCAAACTGACACAATCCAACTTGTTCAATTCTTGTTTTTTAAAACAAAAAGACCAATCCAACTTGGTTCTTTGCCATTTCCTTTTTAACACCCATTTTTACACTGATTTTATCATTATTATTCTTAACGCACCTGCCCATGATCAATCCAACTTGATGACTTTTTGTTTTTTTACGTTTTTGCATATCAATCCAACTTGATACTGTTATGATTTTTTTCTGCCTCTTTGTTAATGACACAATCCAACTTGATGATTATTAATTATTATTATTATAATTATATTTGCATGATCAGTCCAACCTGGTCCAAATTTTTTTTATTTTATTTACTTACTGTTTCTTTTCTCCCTGTTTTTTATTTTACTTTTTCACTTAATCACTAATCCAACTGCAGTGATTCTTCTTAGCGGTGCTTTTAGTTGATTAATTACATTGCTTTTTTTTTCTCCCTTATTTTAATTTTTTTTTTTTTTTTTGTTTACAATGGGTAAGCTGTGGCTTTTTTTTTGGTTTTTGTTTTCTGTTTCGATTTATTGATCTTTTTATCACTTGGTATCACCAAATTAACTGTATTATAGCAACACAATCCAACCTGATGTTGTCTGAAAAGAAAAACAATATATATCTGCATGTCATATCAATCCAACTTGATGTGTACAACACTTTATAATCTACAATTCACAATCTTTGCAAAATAACTTCAATTTTTTTTTTTTACTTTTTTTTTTTTGATAGTTTCTGCTAAGAGTATTGTAGTACCATCAGCCACCATACAGGACAATTCAACTGCAGAATAAGATCCAATAAATTGGCTAAAAATACAAAGCTATAATGTATATATTGTAAGTACGACCTGTTCACCCAACTTTCTTTGCTTTATCACGCTGGATTTTTTATTAGAAAATATTGTTAAGAATACTACCTTTGGAGTGGCCGCAAGTGACTTCCCGTTTAGGAAATATTTATGAAGTGTTTGCTATTTTCTATTTAGTTGTACATCAATCGGCTGATTACATAGGCTCCGTACTTACTTTTTTCAATCACCGTTGTTTAGGTCTGTCGGCTGAATTACAAACGGAAGTAGCTAAATGCACTCCGAGCACCCCTAAGTCTTACCCGTGCCGCCAATCTTTGGTGGTCCACAGCGCATCGGAGCACAGAATATTCGATCGATAAAAAAAAAGTGAACAACAACATTGAAGAGAGAGCAGGCAAAAAATAAAAAAAATAAAAGTAAAATTAAAAAATATAGAGAGTCATCACTGTTTGATTTGATTCCAATCACATAGCAAAAGCAAAGCAAAAATATAATAGCAAAAAGTATGTGGTTTTGCGTTATTGTGGTTTGATGATAATGTTGATGGTTTTGTTGGGATGATGGTTGAGTTGTGATCTGGTTGAGTTTGTTCGTTGTCTCCTTGTGTTTCTGGTAATAATCCATCTTCATCTTCATCTTCAATATAGTCGGCTATTTATGGATTTTTTTTAATAGCGCTTGGCGCTAGTGGGACTAAATCTTTGAGGAACTGTTCAAACCAAAGCAATGCAAATAAGTAGCGTCTTTTTTTTCTTTTTTTTTACTACAGGTAAATCGACATATTAGCTGTCGATGAATTAAATTTTAACCATTGTATTATCGTTCACCAATGAATTGAGCAAGTTTTGCAGTACCCTCATCCTGTCAAAGTTGGAATATTTTCTACAGGCGAAAATACAGAAAAGAGAAGAAATTGTATGGACAATAATGATGGAAACAAATGAATTCAACCAGAAATACTATGATTCGTTATTCATTTAACATTATCGTTCGACATCATCAATCAACTATGTTTAATTGCACTCTTCATCATTACTGAATTTCAGTTTTTCAAAAATAGCATGATTTTACTAACTTTAATTTAGTGGATTTTAACACTCTTGCCTGTATGTGATCTCGTTTACTTTTTCAGTTTTGCATATTGATCTGTTTTTTTTTTGTATTTTTGTTTTTCTTTTAGAAAAAAAAATTGCTGATTTGATGATTGGAGTATTTTGTTACTCAGGACAGCAAATGATTGCAGAAAAGGTAGCCCGACCAATATTTAGCATCAATTGAGTTTAATGATGCTACAAGGCGTCAAAACATGCATACGAAATATTTTTCAAAGTGCTGTTAACTACTAGCTATCATCGTTCATTGGTTGGTGTCCTACCAGTACACCGTCCCAGCGTCAGTGCCTCTAGGGAAATTTTAAATATCATTATTACTAACGTTAAAATTTAGCCGAGTTTACCAACTTTTACTACAAACAATTTGACCAGGACAGATCGCAACTTGGTAACTTATACGTATGTTAAATCTCACTGATCAATTTTTAGCAAGAAAACACCAATTACTAGAATCAATTTTTAACATGAATTCAAAATTACTAACTCGAATAATTTAGAGAAATGAGTCTATGCTTACTTTCGAAACCTCTGAATTGCAAGGCGTTCAATCCATCCTTGAAAAATTGACTGTAAGTACTTTTTTAGGAACCGAAACCACAATTTTTCATTAGAAAAGTTCAAGAATTTCTATCTTAAACCAAACATATTAACCTCTTTACAAAGTCCCTTCCATTCAGCAGAGTTGAACACAAAGTCATCACCATCAATGCTCAACCAGCTTCCCCAAATGGTGATGTTTTGGTCCTCGTTACTGGTCAATTATTGCTTGATGAAGAAAGAAATCCACAAAACTTTTCTCAAGTTTTCCATCTTATGCCTGATGGAGGTTCTTACTATGTTTTGAATGATATTTTCCGTCTTAACTACGGTTCTTGAGCGAGTCGGTGGCTACTTTTTTGGCTCGCAGCTGCAGGCAAAAGTATTCATTAATTTTATATTGAATTTTTTTTTTTTTTTTTATTTGGAGCACCTAATTTTAATTAGTTTTTTTAATTAATGTAACTAATTGAAATACAATTGTTGAATTATTCATCTGTTTTTTTTTTTTTTTTTTTTTTTTTTTTTTTTCTTTTCATCTTTTTTATTTCAATGTTTTTCTATGTTTTTGTTTGATTTTTTTTTTTCAATTCTGTTTGATTATCTCGCCAAGTTTTGCCAGTGTTACTCGGTTGTTTTTGTTTTTCGATTAAGGAACATTTCTAATTGGTTAGCATTTTAATTGTTGTTATCCACATCGCATAACAGTAATTTGTCAGGTTGGCCATGACGAATAACAGTAGGCTGTTAAATTGTACTTGATCTATAGAGTATAAAGCGTTGTGTTGATGCAGCTGGAATGAGTGGCGCCTTTCCAAGTAAATGGCAAGGCAAATCCTGTATAATATACAGTCCTACTAGAATACGGTTGTACTGTAGCAAGCGGTTCACAATAGATTATTATACGCTAGCATATCTGGATCGAGTACTTATGCCGACATAATGCCTAAATGTCAGAAAATTGACTGTTTTAGCAAAATTTGAAAGCAATAAAAACAGCTCATGATTCATTTATTCTTTTGGAGGGTACTTATTTGAAACGTACACTGAGATCAAATATTGGTAGTAAACTCATTCACTTTTCATTGCCACGAAAGCTTGTTATTGGTTAATCGCAAAAGAGCGAGCATGGCCAGCAGAAAGACGCAAATTCAAGTATGGGCTGTATACTGCTTCTGGTGACAATTAAGTTAGGGTATAAAGAGATTAAAGCATTAGGATTTCAGTAGTGTCTAGCAGTGTAAACTATACACAGTGAGCCTCCAGCTGATAATAGACCAGCCTGATTCAGCATGATCTAGCAAAGAAAATATAAATACCAAGACTAATCGACTGTTTAATTTATTACTAATCTGCAGATACCGCAGCATATGCTACTATTGAGCAGCTATTGGGATAACATACTAAGCAGCAAAAAAAAATTTTTTTAAAAAAAAAAGCAAAAAAAAGAAAAAAAAAAGAAACAATAAAAAGAATCAAAAAAAATCTATGTATAAGTTGTAAGTTGATAGGTTTCCCGCGGGGATTGGCAAGCGAGAAGATAATAGAAAGCCGCTTGATTTCATTAATCACTTGGTTTGTTGAATTAATCGAATTAATTTCGGGTGCGAGGGAGTGTAATAAAACCAAAACCAATTAGCTAAATATGAACGCATTGTCGCATCTCTTTGTATCAATACGATATAATTGCCAAATAGTCATTAGTTAATTTGCATGAGAGTATAGCATACGTTTCGTAATTTGGGCTGAGTATTTTGTTGTTGTTGTTTTTTTGTTTGTTTTTTTCTGGGGAGCGTCAATTGTCGCGTTAAGCCGCGCACAAAATTTAGGGCATTAAAGTGGTGCGTGCGCGGTGATGCCGGAGGAAGTTTGTTGATGCGAGTATTTGTTAGTGACATTGATTTGCGACAGATATAATAATACTTGGTGTGCAATGTATTGTGGTGTTACCTGAGCCAACTTTCTTGAGTAGGCACAAACTGAACCATGAATTTCACGTAAATCGAATGCGGTGTTATTAGAAGAGCTGTTTTTTTTTGTTTTTTTTTTGGGGGGTGTACTCCAGCGGTTTATCTCAAAAATGTTGAACAAGTATTATATGTCTGACGGAAAAACTTGCACATAAAAGCTCATTTACCACAAACTTTAGTAAAATTGACAAATCGATTTATCAACTGAGACAAGAGTGCGCAGAAAAAGACTATAAACGGTATTCTGGCTTGTGATAATGCTACGCCACGAGAGGATGTATTTGAGCCGTGGGCAAAGCTAGGAGCAATATCATGTTCCTGAACTTTACCAACTTAGACCTACAATGAAAAACCACTACAACTCTCTCATTAAATATAAATTGAACAGTCCCACTGAAAAAGTTTATCGTAGGAACAAAAGTGCGGACAGTGCACAACGAGGATTCTTGAGATTAAGATTTGTGGATACCAAAATCGGAAAAACTGATTGATCCACTGCATTTCAAAGAGCTTGAATTTTGACAACCGGCGAAACACCATGCGTGGCGCGGGCAAGCGGGCGGCGCGTCTAGCGCATAAGTGCGTGTAATGTTCAGTCTAGCAGGAAAGAATAAAAATCAAAAAAGTATAGTGACAAGAAAAGGGAACAGAATCACTGTACTGAGTGAATGAGGGGCCCTGGCTGCTTCGTGACAGCTTATTATTACTGAGGGTGAGCGATAACCAGCTCGAGACACAACCAACAGCACAAAGCGCAAATTTTGCGTGTCATGTTCAGAGACAACGGCAACACCTCGGCGTAGTCCAGAATACTAAAGTGCACTAAACTCAGCGAAGAAGATGAAACATATTTGACGAAAAAAAAAAAGTGCTATTATCAAAATTTTAGAGTTTTAGCACACTACTGAGAGGAAAAAAAAATGGGGTTTTTGCTATCGTATATCCCGTACGCCCACTTAGCTTATTTTAGCAAAGAGGAGAAACTTCTATCTGAGAGCGACTGACCAAAAAATATTTGAGGTTTGAAGGTTTTTCAATTATTGTTGTCTGATGTTATTTTGCAGCAGAAATTTCGGAACAAAGTATCATTGCCTCATGACGCCCCCGCAGAAGTAATGCCTTGTAATATCTCAATTACTGAACATTGCAATTGAATACGGATAATTTTATGGGTATTGTGAGAAGAATATGCCTTAAAAAGAAAAAAAAAATAAAAATAAACACACAGAGAGTTCTGCCTATAGTGATGTACTAAAGCTATAGAAACAGTGTTAGGAAAAGTAGTATTCATCTAGTATAGTGTAGTATTAGAATACTATTCGGCGACGTTTTTTTGTTCATAAAAACAGAAATTTGGCTTTCAGAGCTGAAAAGAAAAAGTCTGTGTATTATTAATTTGTATTATTTTTCTTTTCTGTCATTGCAATCTACTGACAGCCTCGTAAAAAGGCTCAACTATAGATAGCTATGCTTCCCACCTCAGCCAGCCAAATAAGATCACTCAAAAAGTGCCATTTCGTTACTGCGGAAAAACTTAAGAGTGATTAATACCCTGGAGGAAATCTCAGATGTCTGAGATGTCTCAGCTCCGCATAGATAGTAGCATACTAGTTTACCTGATACGGGGAATGTCTATTATTTGACTGATCAGCATAAGCTGAATATATTCACAAACATATACCCGCCTAAGACATCATTTTCCTAATTTGTCGACAAACTAGTATCGAACTCCAAAATATAAACAGGATACGATGGGGCATAAAAGAGCGTTAAGTAACTAAAGTGAGAGTTAATGGATCAGGGACCTTTGGGAGTCCCTGTTTTCAAAGTATTTGAGGTCGAGGCCAAACAAATGGATATTGATTAATGTTGAAGACTGTATCATGATCCATGATTTTGAAGAGGCGTTCAAAAGACAATTCGCTCTCATCATTAAATCCCAAAACTTGATGTAGCACAATAAGAAAAAAAAGTTTATTGCAATGCTGCTGACATATATACATCGATATATCAAACTTGAAAACTCATAGCTAGCTAGTAAAGAGAAATTTCGCTAGGTAGCCAAGCACCCTAAACGGTACTGTACAGTAACCGTGTGTGAGGGTCTAAGTATACTGTAAAAAGTATTTTACGGCTGAATTGTCTGAATTATCGTCGCGTACGCAGTGTACTACACAATAATTGGATTCTTTCTTTTCTTTTTTGCTTGTACTTTTTTCTTATTTGTTGCTTTTCTTAACTGTGGTCCGAAAGTGGCTGAATTACAGAAGAGAAGTGAAATAAAATTAATTAGGTGTGAAGACAAGAAAGTCAAAACGAAGAGGAAAAAGAAAAGACTCAAAGGTGGGCAAGCATGAGGATGGGTATCCATAAATTAGTACTAGTACTACTATTGATCTAGAGAGGATTAGTATTATTCATTCGTGTGTTGTATATTCTCTTCCTACGTTATAGTAGTCTGATTACAGTCATAATTGCAAAAGGCTTTTCCTATATAATATTATCTTAACATTCACGTCAACAGACAAAATTCCCGAATGGCTAGTCTACAGTGCAAGAACCCTTTGGAATTCCAAAGCATCGGTGTGCAGACTCTAAAAAAAAAGGGACTTTGCTCCATAACGTTAACTAAAAAAAAAAAAAAAAAATAAAATAAAAAATCTCACCTTGGTGTCGGAGTACGCGAAACTACGAGAAATTGGGTTTACTGCAGGTTACAAAAACATGACTTCAGCGATTCTTTTTGCGCTTTTCTTTTTTCTCCGACAGTTGTTCACAATCGTCTAACGCATGCACTCCGATGTACTCCACACTGACCGGCAGGAACTTGAGAAACTTATGTGCTGGCCTTGCAGTAGGACCCAGGCCGGTAGGCCATATGACATCGACATCGAAATTAACCGTATGGAGATAGCTAGAATATGGGAGCGAGCCCTTCTGCCAAGAGCTAACCGTAACTAGAGCTTGAGGCAATAGAATCGCTTTCACGAAATAAGCTGGAAGCAGTAATTGCAGCAATATCAGAATTACATTGTGGGACCGATGAACCGTTTGGCAGCGGAGTTCGTGGTATGTTGTGCTTGCAAGCTGTGACATTTTTTTTTTTTTTTTTTTTTTTTTTTTTTGAAGTAGCGAGACTGCAAAGTTGCGCAATAGCTCAGCCAGCAACGGCCGCTGCGCCGGAGGTGCGGGACATGTCTATGTCCATCCATCCCAAATTGACTTTAAAAAACATAATCTATAGAGTATTGTTTAACCCTTCATTGGGGATCAGCGAAACTAGGTCGGGAGCTTTGATATGATCAGTCGGTAAACTATATATTGACGCTTGAGTAGTACGGTTTACTTGAATTAAATTCACAGGAGTGAGGTCTCATATTCCACAAAAATACTAACATTGAGGTTGGAGTTGTATTCATTTTTACCATTCGAAAAAAAAAAAAACAAAAAAACAAAAAAACTTGAGAGTAATAGCCAGTACATTCTGTCTCGGGTCCTAGCTATAGCCGCGAATAATAAAACTGGTCCGAAACACTTGTCGAAGGCCATTGCAAGTTTAAAGTTTCTAGGTTTCCCCTTTTTTGGTTCTCCGATGTTGTCAGTGTTTTGTTTTTCTCAAAAGTTCTCCAGTTTTCCAGCAAAATCTTAAATGTGCCATGTGTCGGGTCCAAAGGAAGTAATCTGACACTCGACTTGTAAGTTACTACGCGCAATACAAACTGCGTACATCAGCGCACCAGTTGGTTTACTATAATAGGTAACCCACCAGCTCGAGGCAAATGGCTGAACTGCCATCATGATTTTGGCCACAAAATAGAATTTAAGCATGCAGCAAGCGTAGTCCGTGGAGAACAAGAAGTACAAATGAGAAACGTCACAAATATGACAAACAAACTGGTAACTCCGCCCGGAGAACTTCATGCTGCCTAGCGATGGTCATACACCTTAATGTATTACAATCCATCTTAATCTCATTTTCAATCTCTCTCATTCTCAGATGGGTTTCCTTATTTCTTTTCAATTTTTTTTCTTTTTTTTTTTTTTTTTTTTTTTTTTTTTTTTTGTTCCTCAACGTTAACATTGCAATCGCCGAGGCATACCTAATAAAGCTTCTCTAACAGCAAGCGTTGTAAAGCACTATCGTCATATTCCAATATTGTACATAACAGTAACAATAGCAGTACAAACATAAACTACAGCGCTCTCTTTGTGCGGGCAAACCTATTCACGAACTCTAGTTGTACAATTTATTGTGCTTTTTTCGAATTCACAAAGAGTTTCATCATCATCACTGTCTGCAAGCAGTTGCGATTTGCCATTTGCTGTTTGCCTGTTTACGCCGGGGTTTTTTCTAAAAGTTTTCCCCCTTCTGATTCGGAGTTTTGCCCTATAGTTTTAAATCAACAATAACCTTCAGAACAATAATTCAGTGATCAGTGATTCAAGCAGTGACGGGCGTTTGCGTCTTTAAGTTTTGTGCACTGGTGTAATCCCACTGCAATGGTTGCAGCAGTTGCAGCGGATGCTGGCAGCACAACGTTCAAGGTTTTCTGGGGTGGGGAGAACTGCAGTGCTCTAGCAGGTATGGTGCAGCTGTCCTGCAGTACATAGCTCATATATGACGTAGCTGATTCAATGCTGGCAGTGGTACTGCAATGCGAGCCACTGCTAGTTGGCGCTAGCTAGCGCGAGCTAGCGCTAGTACATGCAAAACATGTTTTTTCCCGGTGGGTCCTAGGCCTTTTGCCCGCATTGCATGCATGGTCTACAATTTGCTTAGAGGCATGCTAGTGCAGGCCCAAGTATGTCGCCGCATCTTTTACTGCAAGCGTTAAGTAGCGCCAGGCGGGCGCCAGTGGCCAGGCGGCAGCTTGAGCTGGAGCTGGCAGCAGCGCAGTTTGACTGGAGCCAGCTAGCTAGCTAGTGCAGTGGACCATGGTATATATATCTGGCTAAGGAATTCCTGTTTGTTTCCAGTGACTTTCCATGCTTGCAGATGGAAGTTATGCTAAGCGAACAGGAATCAAACCCAAAAAAAATAAAGATAAAATAAAAGCCCACAAGCCGTTAATGTTTCGTTTATTGATATGCCTATCAGATTCAGTTTTATAGGAATTTTCATTATTATTTATTCATAGCACATATATCAATTCAACATTAGTGCCTGCTTATTTTTTTTTATCCATTTGATTGTTTCTCTCCCAACATTGTTCCCGAATACAGAAAGTATACCAAAATCAGCAGGATTTAAAAAACTTTACGGAAAAATTTAAACCAATACTCAAAAGTCATCGAAAATGAATCCAGCAATATTGGGCTCGTATAATGGGCCAACTCATCAACTGCCATCATCTCGCAGATCCAGTAATTCTAATATTATTCCTCCACGATCATCGTCTTCTAGTAATAGCGCCTTGTCCTCAAAACATCAAATTCCAATCTTGTTGCCATCTTTGGATCAATACCCACCGCCGCCTCTTTCTCACCAGCAACATTCTCATTCTCATCCACTTCCGCACTACAACAAGAATATCAATATCAACAACGGTAACTGCAACAACAGTAACTGCAACAGCAATTCGTCATCAAATTCAGGCAGCATTGGCTCTATTCCTCCTTTTCGTTTATCCAACAATACGCATCACTCAAAAGCAAGCTTGGCTTCCTATAAGACAACCCCATTGGATAGAAATGCCACTCGTAACAACAGATCCAAGTCATTGGGTACCATTGAACTCCCACCAATCAGATCTTTAACTATGATGCATTCAAACAATTATACTTTACCACCAATTAGAAATGAGCTTAGTTATTCTGGCGGGGGTTTGCTCCCCGAACAACAGCAACAATCTCAATCTCAATCTCAACCTCAACCTCAACCTCAACCTCAACCTCAACCCTTGAATTCACAATATTACCACCATAACAGTATATCTAGTAGCAGTGCCAATACTGCGACAACAGACTCAAATTTCAGTCGCAACAGACATGCTTCTATCTCTTCAGTGAATTCATCAATCTTTAGCTCTGAAACCCCATCTCCAATACCTTCTCTGGGAAGTAATTTGCTTTATAAAGCTAATACCACAAATAATGCAGAAGCATATTCTGGTTATAACCAGGATACGTTGTCCTATGAAAATAGCTTACACTGCATTGCTCCAAAAGCTGCTGTTCCAATGCCTAACAACAATAATGTCAATTATAACAACAATTATAACGATAAAAATATCTACAATAATTATAACAACTACAACAACTATAACAACGGCAATGTCTCACCGACACAAAAAGACTCATTTGCCGCTGTTGCTACTCTTGTAGCTGTAGCAAATAATTCCGCCGCCAAGGCTCAAGCAAATTATAATGGTAATGTTGGCTATATGGATCCAATGCAAAATTTGAAATTCACTAATGAAAACGTGATTATGGATATGACTAAGCAGAAAAAAAGAAGGCAAAGAACAGGTCCTTCATGTGATTCATGTAGAGTTCGGAAAGTAAAATGTGATGCCGAAATAGTTATTCTCAAGGAACACAAGGAATTTGCTGCTAATAACGAAGTGTTAAAACATTTTAACCCAAGAGATTACAATATCCCGGAGAAAAAACTACGACAGATTTATAAAGAGAATTATTTGGAATTTGATGTGGATTTTCCAAAACCATTTACTAATTCTACTACTGCTTTGCAGGTAGATTGCCAATTTATCAAGACGCCTACCAAGATTATTAGATTTAAAGGCTGCACTGCATGTAAATGCAAAAATGTCCCGTGTGCATTTTCCAAAGGTTTTACAAGAGCTGATATTTTGAAGAGTAACCGATCAAGAAAATATGCAACTAAATCGGGAATTTCCAAAGAGACCAGCGGGAACACCGGCACAGGAAGAAGAAACTCATCATCAATGAGTACCTGCTCAGCAACTTCGGCAATATTATCAAGTGGTAGCAGTAGCAGTGGTAGTAGCAGTGGAGGAAGTGATGATGAGGAAATGGAATCAACTGAAGATAAGATGGAAAGATTACAGATCAACGTTCCAACAAGGTTTAGAAACGTTAAAAACGCTAGAACATAAAAAAAAGAACAAAAAAACAAAAAAAAAAAGAATCAAAAAAAGAGGAAAGTTACTGTTGCATTTTTATTGAGTGAAAATGTTACGGTTTTTCTTTTGTTTTCATGCCCTTTTCTATTTTCATAATAATTCTTTTCTGTTTCCTTTTTTTTTTTTTTTTTTTTTTTTTTTTTTTTTTTTTTACATTATACTTCGTCTTTTGCTACTATTATTATTTTTAACCATCACATATTTCATTCATTATTTTTTCAATTGTTTCCTTTTTTTTTTTTTTTTTGTTCCTAATGTTTGGTTACGACTTCTGTAAATTTTTTTTTCTGTTTGAGCTGTGCTTATAATTTTCAGTTTATTTTCGTCTTTTGCTTACTACTTTGGGTTTATTATTATTATTATTGTTGTTGTTATTGTTGTCATTATTACTACTTTCTTTCTATATTATTATTACATCATTATATGCGTTTACACTTTACTTTGCTTTGCTCCAGTGCTTATAAACTCGGTTAAGTCCAGTTCTCTATTGAATGTATATTATGATTTTTATTTTACATGTCTAACTCCTTAAGTGTTAGCAATTTTTCCAGTTATTCTCCTGTATATGTTATACTAACTTTTGCGTTCCTGTTTCATGTTTTCTTTCGCCTTATAAAACGAAAACCCTGTTTTTTTGTACATTCATGATGGTAAAATAAAATAACTAGCAACCGTTGAGTAATATTTAAAAGTTGCTTCATACAAAGGTGCCAAAGACTTTCTGTAAATAACCCTTGAACAACACCCTACTGATATGCTACACGGCAGAACAACCGACCACCTTTGTATGCTCGGCCTCCGGCCCCACGTTTCTAAGTAATTTCATAGCTGCAGCTGTCTATATATACCCATTCTACAAAGATATTTTTGAGTTATCAGATGGCTACATTACACAGGAGAATGGTAGATGGTTTATGGACTTCAGATAAGTTTATTTTTTTTTCTTTCTTTTTCTTTTTCTTTTGAAAATGTATGCATTATACGAAATTGTCTAAGCAACGGTCCTCTGTTGGCTGGTGCGTGGAGCTTCAGTAAACTGTCGACAAGTATACTCAATAGCCTACCTGTTGGAAATAAAGGCTAATGGAATACAAAGCGGTCAAGGTGGCAAAGATGGCTAAACTATATCCGCCAAAGGCCCTATTATTGCAGGAAAGAATTATTATTTAAGCGGCTTCTCATTTATTTTGTTTTGTAGTCTTCAGTTTGGCAAAAGCCTTGTTCAGTATTGAATCAACGGCAAATTAAAAGTCAAAGCCTTTATGTTAAGTTGAACTTCCACACTCACTACAAAAAACCAAATTTTAGAATCACTATAAACCATGTGTTGAAAAACAAACAAACGATAATAGTAGTAATATTAGCAGCACTGTTAGTTTGAATGAGTTATCTTAATCGAAAACTAAGTAAAATATCCAGCCGCAACTTTCCCAAAACGGCAACTCGATAGAGGGGATTTTCATGAGCAAATAAGCAGGTGGCAGTGTATACTCCGGTGCACCCCTATTGGAGCTACAGAAATATCCTCTTTCAGCATGTAAAACTGGGGGTGCAACTGGCGCTTTGCAAAAATGAAAAAATGCAAAAATGCAAAAATGCAAAAATGCTTAAATTTAATACCAGCCACTGCAATAAAGCTGTTCAAACAACAATCAGTGTCTTTGAAACGCAGAACTATTCCAGTTAGCTAGATTTGTTGCTTGTTGATTATGGCACCACTGTATATCAAAGGTTTTGTCGCGGATAATATACTATAGCTGTAACGCATTGCCATCGCTATCACCGCTAATCATAACTCGGAGCTGCTGCACAAAGAAGCGGTTTTGCTTCCAATTCCAGACCCATTAGCTCCACAGAATTGGTTGATTGTTATCGTAAGATGGCAAGTGGTTATCTCCATTTTTCGGCACCAGCTCCAGTCTTCGTCTGAGTTCTAGTTTCCCCACTACTAAGAAAGAACCTTTCCTTGGGTTTTTACGTTATCAAGTCATCAACCGGTACCGTATATATTGCGACCGCAATTGTAGGTTTGTGCACTGCAGTGTATTATATGACTATGTTTCTTATTGTCATTATAATAGTAGTCAAGTTTAAATAGACTTTTTTTTTGTCCACCGAGACATAGCTTGGCTTTGCTAAAAATAGGAGCCATCACTGCCTCCCAGTTACGGCCGACTCCAGAACATTACCCCTTGCCTTTAAGATTATATATTCTCTTATATATATATATACATCAGCTCTTGGCTGCAGTATCAAATACATCCGTCGGTGGTTTTGCTTCATTTCACTGTACTCATCTTGCGCATTCCTCATACACTGACTGATTTCCTCAACAGCGGAAAAACTCAGCAACCAAAAATAGAAACTTTTTTTTTTTTTTTTTTTTTCCATAAATTCAGCTCCACTTCACTCAACTCAAGTGCTTTACACCACTCTTCATTATCAAGCTTATCATTGGCTGTCAGCATTGCACCCTTACTTCGACTGCGTATGAAAAAATAACTGCGATTAACCAAAAGTAAAAAACTGCAAAAAACCAAAACTTTTAAAGTCTGAAAAGTAGTGCTGGACTATAGTTATAGGGTCTAATTAATAAATCGTTGCCGCTCCTTATCATTGAACTAATCTGTCGCATTGCCTCCCCCCTTCCCCCATTTCAGTATTCAAAGCAACAAGAGCTGCACTTTAACAACTACATCACAACACAAGACTTTGATCTGATTGTTGAACAGCCAAGACATGTCAGATAACCATGGCAGTGACAATATGACAAGCAAGGAACCAAGCAATTCCAATTGCAATAGCACTGAAAATGAAACAACCTTGCCATCTTCAAATAGAAACGCTTTTCAACCTCAAAGCAACAGCAATATCAACACCAGCACCAATAGTAACGATTTATTCTTTCCTCACCCAAAATTAAGTCCAATTTCATCGTTGTCACATCAGCCACATTTTCAGCAACAGCAGCAACAGCAGCAACAACAACAACAACAACAACAACAACAACAACAACAACAACAACAACAACAACAACAACAAGATTCAAAGCAAAAGACTCCTACATTACATTTAAGCATTCCTAAAACTCCAACGGTTGAGCCGATATCCACGATTGATACACCTCATAGCTCAACTGGAGTCTCCAAACCAAATGGAAACACCATAGCCACCGCAACACAAGCTAAGCAACAAGTTTTCAGTCCGTTTGACTTATCACCACCAAAAGCTAGCAGTCTCTTTGGCTTTACTAGCACCGGTAACTCTCCAAAACGCAATAATTCCATAAGTTCACATAAATCTTTATCACCATTAAAACGTTCTGGATCAGTGAGGTCAACTTATTCTAATAATTCTTCTAGTGCTGGAAGCCCAGTGATACATTCGGTGACTTGTTTACCATCACCAGTGGTCTTTGATGGTAATATAAATGCTGGTGGTGGTAATATCAATAGTGATTCTGGTAGTAAGCTGGCTTATCATGAAAGTGTACCGTTTTCATGGCATAAGGCTTCTCAGGCAAATGTCTCGAAACATGAAAGTCTGCTTGGTGCTAATCCGTTGCACAGTAGTGGAAACGGTAATATAGCTCATGGTAATCTGGGCAATTTGAGTAATCATTTGCATCCCTCAGGTACAACTATTAGCTTCAATATTAACCACAACCACGACCACAACCACAATTACAATCACTCAAATTTGTCATTTGAATATGTTTCTCAAACATCAACTCATCTTGAAGAACCAGCAATCAATAGAAATGAAGCAAAAGAAAGAAGCAATTCTATGGAACTTGAAGATACTCCACAACCGTTGAATCTGGTAATTATCAAAAGAAAAAAAGAGTATGCAGTAAATTACCAACAGCAGCAACAGCCGCACCTGCAAGGCCAAGGCCAAGGCCAAAGTCAAAGTCAAAGTCAAGGAGAAGTTAAACAGCAAAAGAGATTTTTTTCCACCCCATTACCCAAGGATTCCAATTTGCTTTCTACCGTACTTCATAATGATAGTAAGATGGCTTCTGGAATAATCAATGATTCCTCCATAAAGAGAGAATTGCATAATGATGTCAATAATTTGCATGCCGCAAAAGATACGATTACCAGTAGCTCGAAGAAGCGGAATGTAGTATTAGGAAGTCAAAATAATACATCAACCCAGATAGCAGCAACAACAGCAGCAGCAACAACAGAAGCTGAAAGTCAAGCAGGAGGTCAAGCCGTAGGTCAAACAGGAGACCGTGCAGGAAATCAGGCAGCAAAAGTACAAAACACAGGAGTAGTAACTGACCCAAGTGTGGAAAAATTCAACAAGTTATATTACGGTCATGATCTTCAACTGCGGGCTAGATGTTGGAAATTCAAAAAAGTTTTAGGTAAAGGGTCGTTCAGTACGGTTGTTTTAGGTGAATTAGTTTCTGATGTTGCTACGAAAGAAAACTTACCGAATGGTTTACCTCCCACCAATGAAAAGTCTATCAATGAAAGCGTACATATTGCTGCAATGACTGAGGCAAACAACGACAAGTCTACTACTTCATTGGAACAACTCCAGCTAGTAGCTGTGAAAATTACCGATTTACCGACCATTACCACCACCAAAAACAACCAACCTCGCCCACAAGAACGTGCCACTAGAGCAAGAATAGAAAGCTCCTTACAACGCGAACTAGACATCCTAATCACTTGTCATCACCCCTGTATAATTCAAGTCTTGGGTTCCGGCATCTCTCAAGAGCATTATAACGTCACCATGTTGAAGTACTGTTGTGGGGGCGATTTATTTGAACTTGCTTCCAAGTACCGGCCTCAAATTAAACCTTTTTTGTTAAGACGGCTTTTCAGTGAATTGGTTAGTGCGGTGAATTATTTGCATAAGCAGTTTATTGTCCATAGGGATATCAAGTTGGAAAATGTGCTTGTTAACATAGAGGCAGAGAGATTGCTTTCTTTGGAAGAAGGCAACTTGATAGCCGTGGAAAACCATAATGATTTCATAAGTCAGCCAATTATCACATTGACTGATTTTGGTCTCTCACGGAAAATTGAACCTTCCAATATTATGCTAGAAACAAGATGTGGTTCAGAAGATTATGTTGCGCCCGAGTTATTAATGGGACTACCATATGATGGTAGACAAACCGATACTTGGGCTCTAGGCGTCTTACTTTATGCATTAATGGAAGGTAGATTACCCTTTGATCCACCACCTCCTACTATTAATCCAATTACGGGGGCCATTAGGAATACTAGAGTTAGATCAAGGACTGCTCATCGGATTGCTAGGATTGAATGGGCTTGGTATTTCTTTAAGGAGGAGAATTCAAATAGTAATTGTGATAATAACAGCGAAGCTAGCACAGCTTCTACTTCTAACGCTAACAAGAAGATTGCAGATATTAGCAATGCCAATAGCAATAGTAACGGTACAGCCAACAATACCGCCAGCAACATCAGTAACAGCAATATCAGCATCAATTATCTGACTGCCAATGCAAAAGTCACTCCCAATGGAAATGCCAACGTCGGTAGCAATGAAAACACCGTGCCTAATTCACCAGTAATAAATCATTATCAATACAAATACGATAGCAAATTTTGGGAAGAGCCAAAAACTATAGTAAAGAATGCATTGATCAAAAGGGATAAGAGATGGAGTGCAGAGACTATATTAGGGACTAATTGGTGTTTTAATGCATTGCCGGAACAATTGAGAGTAAATTCGGGCTAAAGGGGGAATGAAGTGGTCTACTGGATGTTATTGTCGCGTTACATTTTTCTTCTCTGTTGATATTCGATTTTCTTTCATTTCTTGTTTTCTTGTTTTCTTGCTTTATTGTTTTGTCTTCTTGTTTTACCTTTTTTTTTTTTTTTTTTTTTTTTTTTTTTATTAACTTTTTTTTATTAGCTTTTTTATTTTTGTCTTTTATTATTATCACTTCTATTATTACTAATATTACTACCAGACATTATTAATTAATTTATGATTTTACGTTTTACTTTTCATGCATGATACCTAATATTCTCTTTAACAGTTTCTTTTTAACGGTTTCCTTCATTTCTTCTTCTTTTTTACTATTTTATTTCCTCTTTTTCTTTATCGGCCACTTCAATATTAAGCAATTATAATGCCGGTGGCTGACATAGCTAAATGCTGGCATAATGATTGAACATTTGTATTCCAATTGCAAAGTCAAATAAGTTTTTATTCTAATAAGGCAATACTGCTGCTCTTGAATTATTAAAGTGCTATGAATTTAGCTTGAGTGATCAGTGTTTGCTAGGTAACTTTCATCATCAAAGATTTCGTCTTTTTTTCTTTTTACTGTTTTGCTTCGCAGACTAATGGATACAAGATGCGTATTCGAATTTTACTGTTTTGCATGTTCCACCTATCTCAGAACCATTTGTAAATTAATTGTATAAGTATATTTAATGATTATAACTTTGTAGCGCACTGAATCGAGTACTTTTCATAAGAACACCAACTGCATCAGATTCCGTTGGTAAAAAATTAAATTGGAAGAGATGGAAGTAAAGTTTTTTTGACCATTATCTAGATATCATAGGCAACGCCGGTAAAGAGGCACACATGGCAGTAGTTTGACAAATAAATTTAAACTAATTAGATAAAAAGTCAAAGAATTCCGAAGATAGTAATTGAAATAAAGGTTGTCTTATAAACCAAATACTATAACACAATGATACTCATTAAACAACAGTATTGATAGAATTACTTTAAAGCAATGCTTCAACAATAGTCTGATTTTTTTTCGTAAACTTTAGATTCATTGCAGAAATCTTTGCTTTTTGACGATGGTAACCCTTATCATCCTACAACTTTTAAAAAAAAAAAAAAAATTGTCAGAGACATCATTACACATGAATGTTGTATGTCATAAATTAATCATGCAAAATACAAAACGCAAAACTTCTCAATAACTCAAACTAAACTCCAAATCATCGGCCTCAGTGGGCTCCACCCCCAAATACAACTCTCTTGCCTTATCCTCAATCGATCTCCTAAATCCATTAGGCAAATCAATAATCCTTAAATTTGGCGCTTTGCCTTCCACGTAACTATAAGCAGGAATTACCATATTATCGGGCACTACAGTACCTTGCTTAATGACACAACAACTATATATGACACTCAAATTGCCAATATAGCAATTGGCCTCAATGCGGACTCTGTTGCCTATTGTAGCGCTTCGTACTTTTGTGTGGGGGCCAATATAGACAAATGAGCCAATTTTGCTGCCGTTGTGAATACGTACTAGTTGTGTTTTCGTATGTGTTGCTACCTTAGTTGTTTGTGGAGAAGAAGCATCTGATTCTTGGCTATTATTATTATTGGAAGAGGTAGAGTTTGGTGCTGCTGATATGGGAATCGCTACCTTTTTGTAACCTAAGAATGGAGGAGTGATATCGACATGGGAGCTAAAGTAAGTGAACTTACCAACTTGTATAGCAGCTTGATTTTTGTCGTTAAGTTTAACATTCGCTTCTAGTTTGGCATCCGGGCATATTGTGGTCTAATTTAAACTATATTAGTTGATGCCAGGAAACTTGAATTGATTTATAATCATAGATTTTCATCTGTTGATTTTGTGCTGATCAAATTGGAGTACTTACATTACCTGCGAGCAAGATATTGGAAGCCCCACTGATACCGCTCTTCTTTGAGATTCTGTTCCCCGAAGCAGTTTCAATCCACTCCTTCTCCATTTTGTTGGTATAATGTAACTTAATTGTACTATGGTCTCCCATTTAATTACGAAAAGAAATCGATCAATTTGCTTGATGTTGACTCGAACGTTGATTTTGATTTTGGCGATTTTCGCAGTTTCCAACAAAGCCCTTTGACAGTTGCATACTAAAACATAAGCATGCATGTATAACAAAAACAAAAACAAAAAAATATGTTTAGCCTTTTCAATACCAAGAGTAATTTTAAACATAACAGACGACCCTACGACAAGAGATTTATATTGCAATGAGTCAAGAGAAAACCATTACACCTCAAGCTTTGCTTAAAAGTTATTTGGTCAACAGTTATGCTACCGCCAACATATTCGTCTCCAAGGACAAATTCAAGACAATACTTACTGGCAGCAGCAAGAAAAGTACATTTGACGAGGAGACAATAGACAATTTATATGACGAAATGGTGCTTTGGAAACAAGAAAGAATCGATGATGTTCTGAAAGCAATTGCTCGTGGCTTCAGTGTTCCTGAGGTGGAGCTTGAAACTGGGGACGAAAGAAGTTGTGATGATGTCGTTTATGCTGTATGTATAGATTAGACAACTAACTTAGTGGTGTTATTCTTACACCTCAAACAAGAGAAACGCGTTTGCTAACGGCTGATTATAGGACTCCACAACGTTGAATGATTTGAACATCCAGCTTCAGAAACTATCCTCAGTACTCGATATAGAGACCAAAAATATTGAAGAACAAGTTGCTAAAGAATTAGCAGATCTTAAAGAATCTGTGGAAGCCTTGTCTGATTTGAAATTTGGCAAACTGGGATTTAGTGACTCTGTGAATGAAGCCGTTAAAGAGTTAAGTGAGTTTGATTCATTAGTTGCACAACAGTAACAAATATGCTCTTGAAGTGAAGAAAAAGGGACAAGTAGCAATATTGGCCAGAACAAGGTGATGTGCATTATGATTATGACTTTGTATTTTGGAGAGCCTTCGATTATTCAGTTTTGAAACCACTCTTTACAAATACAAGTTGAAGTAGTTATTGGGGCCAAAGCTCAATTGGCATAATTAACTTGTCAATGACTTGTTATGATGAGTTGAAAGCATACCTTTTAGTCATATAAAGGTCTACGAAACTTAATAACATGCTAACAGTACGCATTATAGATTGTCTATTTTCAAAACAAAAAAAAAATAAAAAACAACAATTCATATTCAAACGATAATTCAAATAAACAAATTACTGCTAATTTCAGGAATTTCATCTGCCAACTTAGTATCCTTTACCCATTTATAGCTCTCAAAGTTCCAGTTGAGCTGCTTATTTTGATGAATGCAGTACCCTTTTGCACTATCAGGACTAACTGCCCCAGTCCTTTTGCTATCCTTCAAATAATACAATCTGCCAATTCGTGAATGGACCAATGCCATGCAGCAAAATGAGCATGGTTCATGCGTAGTATAAACATGATAGTTCAAACATAAGTAATTTTTCTCGAGTGAAGGAGTTGATTCTTGACCATCATCAGTTCGTTGAGTTTGGCGCTGCTGAACTTCATTGGCAGCAACTTGTGAAATACAGCTGACGATACTATGATTCAAAGGGCTCTTGAAACGTTCGTCATGCGATGTTGCTAAAACTTTCTTTTTGATCGGATCATATATTCTTGTAACTATAGGTAATTGTCTTTTTGCCTTTTGAACATTAGCTAATTCCACTATTTCTTTAAACATTTGCTCAATTTCAGTAAAATTAAATTCTTCTTGTTGTAGCATTTGCAAATTTGGATCGCCTTTCCATATTGAGGGCCAATACTTTTCTGTCCATAATTTTGCTTCTTCTTTTGAAATGGGTGGATCTCTGGGCACTTTGACTACAAAGATGTCCTCGATATTATTGATTTCCAACCGCTGTGCTACCGATGAGCCATTCAGCGTAGTGTTTTGCAACCTATCAAATATTTGCTGTTTAGTGGTAATGTATTTGGTACTGCATAGTAGGCAATTTAAGGAAACCTTTGGCCTATTGGTATTGTACTCTTTTTTTTTGTTTATTTTCTTTTCAGCAAGACCGTTCTTCTCATCTTGATAATTACCAATATTAGATTCAGCTTTTGTATCCTTTTCATTTTTGAAATTGTCGTCTATTTCGTCCACCCTCTTCTCAGAACTCTTTTCATCGCTATTCTCATCATTTGCTTTTAAATCTATTGCAAAGTTTCCCTGCAGCTCCAGTATTTTGAAGAACCTCTTCAAGTGAGACATATCCACTGGATCTTTAGAGAGCTCAGACTTCACCCAGGAAATGATTGTTGGAGACTGCTGGGCTGGGATCTTGATCATCCATACATCTATAAGGTCTATTTCATTGTCCTCAATAACCTCTCTATCGTCATGGTTCTGGCTTTGGTTGGTTTTGGACTGCTTAACAGGACGACGAATCTGCTTTAGTGACTTTTCAATCACTAATGTGCGAGGGTCTATTTGATGTTTTATTTTCTGGCCTTTTGCCATTATATATAGGATGTAATGGGTAATTTAGCTTAGTGACAACTGATATCATAGGTGTGTTTTTGATGTTAAGATAAAAAAATTTGTGATTTTTCAAAATCTTTCAAAAGAACCGCCGCTGTGGTACAACGCGCGCAAAGGGAAATAAAGCAAAAAGGATTAGGTGATGATGAGTACTGAAGAGCCCCGGAGTATTGCACGAAATACCGCCTAAATCAACTTTTAGCAACGGTTATGAAGCTCCTCAAGTGGCTCAATTCCAAACTTACTCCAGACAAGCAACGAGACCTTATATGCTATAATGATCCTCAAGTATACCACGACATTTTAAACAATGTGCAAGTGTTCCCTAATGCATCTGCAACAAATCTAATCAAAGCACCAAAATTATTATTTATCTACTCAGAATCATACCATAGTTTCCTCAACAATTGCATTAAGTTTCTTCTTAGCGAAGATGGTAGCAGCAACACCAATGATAGTAGTAAGTTGAACACAAAAAATCATAATGTGCTAACTTTTGGCTTTAGTGTGGTTAAACACTATGGTGATTATTTGGGGACTTTAGAAAACATTGGAGAACGTTCAAGTATTCAATACTTAAGCTTGAAATCTCTAGCTTGGAAAATCCTCTACTCCAGAATTGGGGCAGAACTATTAAGTGAGCTTTTTTTCAACTACAATGGCTGCTTGGATGCTACTTATATACCGAACTCTGCTAATCCTGGTAGCAGAAACTCTGTCCATCAAAGTATCCAGCTTTTTGGTAATACTACTAAAATAGATCGAAAAGGTTTAAAATATTATAACACTACTAAAAACAACAACGATTTTACAGTAGCTCTTAGAAAGTCAAAAATGTTTTATCGTAATATAAAAAGTCCCCTTTTCAAGATCAAACGTTTATTACCCCAAGATCCTGCTGAACTAGTTTCCTATGTGTTCAAGTTGAGCACCAATGGTGACAACTATTCCAAAAAGAGAAACTTAAAGACGAAATATGCCAAAATATATAAACTTTTCCAACAAATGATTCACAAGCACAACAAAAAATGCTATTATGGTTCAATTCTTGACAAAGTATGTCCTCAATTTTCGGATTTTTCAGCAATCGCCAACATTACTGACTTGAGCGTGTCAGAAAAGCAAGTCATTAAATTTATAGCGCATGTTTTGTCAACGTTGTTTCCTGATGAAGTATTTGGATCGGGTCACAATCGTCAAATTGTGTACTCGTGTATTGCCACTTTCATCTTCATGCCACAACGAGCATCAATTAGTATTTCTGATGCCATCAAAGGAATCAAAATTAAAGATGTACCATGGCTAAACAAAGCAAAAGACACGCATCAGAGCAAAAGGGTAAACATCAACAAGCAGGATTTTGAAGCCAGGCAAAAATTATTGAAGTTATTTATCAGCTGGTTATTCAATTATCTTATCAATGGGCTAGTGTCTTGTTTCTTTCACGTTACCCACATGACAAATATTCCTCACAAGCATTATTATTTCCATCATCGAACTTGGCAACAATTACAAAAACAATTTTTGAGCAAATATTTTAGCGAATATTTAAAAAAACGGGGCGACAGTGTAAGGATAGGATATGGTACGGATGTTATTATTGGAAATATTCGGGTTTTCCCTAAAAAGGGCAGTGATTTCAGAGTGATTTGCTTTCCAGATAAAGGAAAAACTGCAGCAGCCCGGATCAGTTATTTTTTTGAGTTGAAAAGGCAAATTCAACCGGTGAAATCTGCATTGAAGGAACTTAGGATACATTTACTTGAAAAGCATTGTGACAAAGCTAAGATCAAAGGGGGACATAATAACGATGAAGGAGTGATTGTTTGTATAACTTCAAGAAATGACATAGTGTACAATTTGCAGGAGTTCAAAATGAAGGTCAAACCAAGAAATGGAATGATTTATTTCAAGAAATTTGATATTAAAGCATGCTATGATCTGCTTCCAATATATAAGATTCTTGATATTGTGAATTCTAACATTGCTGATGATGCGATATTTTTGTATGATTTTGCTACAAAAAAGGGCAAGTTTGTTGCTTATGGAGCTTCAGATTCCCAAAAGTTGATTTCTGGAATTTATTCGAATACTATCAATACCAATGATGCTGGTGAATCATCTACATCAAACCATAATAGGATGAACTTCAGCAAGCCTCGAATTGATAAAGCAACTCATCAGTTATTTTCAAAACTGCAGATATTATCTGTTGTGAAAGCACAGTTATTCAACACTGCGGTGCAGGTAAAAGGACACGAACATATCAATGATATTGCGGCTGCTGCTATTCATGATAATTCAAAACTATATTGCCGCAAAAGAGGAGTTTTTCAAGGGTTTCACCTATCAGCTGCGTTTTGCGATTTGATATTCGATCAGTTGATGAGCGAACTTGATTTCACCAAATTAAGTGGTGATGATACTGCGACAAATGATACCCATACAAAAGTGATTCGATACGCTGACGATTTTTTGATTTTGTCAACTAGCAAGCATATAGTCATCAAAATATATGACTTATTAGCTACAAAGTTTGCACAACATGAAATTTTCATCAATGAGGACAAAACTGCTTCCAACGTGACCTATAGTAATCACTTTTTTTCTGACAAAGAGCCCTGTCAACATGAAATTGGTCTGAACTGTAGTCCAAAATCAGTCAAAATTGACCAGCTCACCAAAGTCAAAACTTTGAGTTTCTGTGGTTTGATCGTCAATTGGGCTTCATGGAGCATTATCAAAGATCAACCTTTCTTGAAACCTTTACATTTCACATCATTGAAAAAACTTCTTGTTCATGCAATGTGGCAATATGAGTCTAGGTTAAGCAGTCTGTTGTTAAGTTTGGAAAGAAATTCTACATCAGCGGTAAGGTTAAACATTATTGTGAGCGTTGAAAATACAATTCAATTTGTGATACAGTCTTTGACAAAAATGGCCAAGGGTAGTGTAGGTATAAATGCTGAATATCGCAACGGTGGTTCAATGCTGAGTGTGGCGATGGAAATTGTGAAATGGGCGCTTGGGGACATTTGCAATAAGACTAATATTAGGTTACGGAAAATGAATAGGGAAGAGGTATATAGAGCCAAAGTCAATCACTTAAGTCGAACGTGAGTATGCTTTATTAACTTGAATTATCTTTCGGCCAGAACTTGATGGGAAACACATTACTAACAAGCAAACCTATATCTATTTAGTTCTGTAATTGAAGGTTTTATATTGGCTACTAAAAAATGCAATATGAAAATGTTTGCACTTGTTATGCGTCGTGAAGTTGAAGCACAAAAACAGAGAAATTTACAGCTTAACTAGTGTCACGTATAATAAATGATTTGAGTTATGATAAAAAGCTACCTTAACGTTAAACCTCTAAAAAATATTGCGTAAAGCCTATCCGCTGATCCCAAATTGATCCCAAATTGATCCGATGTAATTTTTCCTTTTGAAGATGCAATAACTACTGATCTCACGTCTGTTCACAATTAGATTTAAGACCCAAAATTTTTCCGATCAGGAAATTTTGTTTCAGTCAAAAATTTGAACATTCAACTCTTCAACAATACAACAAGTTTACAGACAATAGGTATTACAGTAAAGAATTTAAAAAAATTGCATTAGCATAACGGGAATAACATTACAAAATTGTAGAACATAAAAAATAAAGCACGTAAGAGACATTGACAAGAAGTGAAAGCAAACTTATAATTTTTGCATAGCAGCAACATCAGTAGATTGGACGTGGTCTTCATCTTCCTCAATTTTAGCTTGCAATTCATCCAAAGAGACTTTGTCATCTTCAACAACCAAGTTGATTTGCAATTTCTTGATACCGAAACCAACTGGGACCCAGGTAGAAGCACCCCAGACCAAACCTTCCATTTCGATGCTCTTGACGTTAGCCAACAATTCATCCAAATTGGTTTCATCATCCCATGGCTTGACATCCAAAGTGACAATAGATTTAGCAGCTGGCTTTGGCTTAGCGGCCTTCTTTTTGTTGTATTCGGCAATTCTTTGAGCCTTCACTTTTTCAGCTTCTTCATCGACTTCTTCGTCGTCAGAACCGAAAAGGTCGACATCATCATCATCTTCTTCAGCAGCTGGAGCTGGAGCAGCCTTAGCGGCTGGCAAAGATTCAAAAGAGTCAACGTAGGTGTGAATGTGAGCTAACCATCTGACAAAGCTTGGGTATTCTTTTTGGATAGTTTTGAAAGCAGCAGCATCAGCTTGAGTTGGAGCATTACTAGAATGAATGTTAGAACTTGATTCATTAAACGAATGTTTAAGTCAGGACCACTTGCAATCTATGTGTAAATACAAAGAGTATTATTTGTTTTATATCAGGGAAAGTGAAAATCTTGATTGGAGTTGATACTCATAGGATGGGGTCTTACTTCCACCTAGTAAACACGGACCAATATTAATCATCATTAAAAACAAACAATACTCTTCAAACTTGAAGTTATGAGTAGCTTTTGGATTACATCGTCCTCATAGTTGGAGAAAGTAATAATACAATCAAAGTGCTTGAAGTGTATATCACCAATCCAGAACCAAAGAGGACAAGCAAAGCTGACTGATACTAGATTATCGCAATGGCTAGTGTAATGCAAATGGAATTGCCAACAACTAGATCAAAACCCTCCAATTCAGGAACTTGGGATTGAAAAAAAAAACGGCTCAAACATACCCTTCAACGTAGCTGGTGGCAGCCAATTTTTTTTCGAGATCAGCGATACTGGACATTGTGAAAAGGACTATTTTGTGTGTGAGTATAGAAAAGGAGATTATAAACCTGACCAACAAAAGAAAGAGAAAAGAAGAAATAGAAAAGAAGAATGGGAGAAAAAAGAAAGACGAAAAATTTTTTCTCTTTTGAATAATTTTTTTTTTCTTTTCCAAATGAAAATTTTGTGTGCGATCGATTATTACACGTGCAGAGAGGGTAATACATATGCAATAATAAAATATACCATATTAGTGGTTATTTATTTTTTTTGTTGGTTTTTTGACTGTTTTTACCAATTGGTTAACCGCAATCAGCGAGAATGAGAATTAAATGCGAGCCAATCAGTTGGTCGATCAATGGCAATGGAGCTACCGCCCTTGACAACCGGTTTCTTATTTTGGATCAAAAAACAAAAACATTGCTTGTACTTGACAACGTAATTTGTTCTGGAGTATTATAGACCAGAGTAACCAACTGTTGTTACCAACTACTCTGAAATTTGAAAGTTTCTTTTGACCACTGCATCAAGATGATTACTATAACATCGAGAGTCTTGTTATAGTAAGGAGGGGGATTGTCTGAAACATTTTATTGCTGGACTGAAGGAGTCCATAAACACTACTGGCAAAAACACTTTCCTAGCAAACTCAATCACTGCTGGCCAACTACTAGGCTTACCATCAATGTGGTATTGATCCTGTTGGCTCGGTTGGAATAAGTTGCGACCAGTCATATATACCAGTTAGTGAACATTGGAAAGATAATATTATATCCAATCATTTTGGTTAATATGTTTGAAACAATGTATAATTACACCAGAGAAAATGTCAGAAGGGTTGCTATAGCAATATAGTATCTGTTTTACAACTCCTTAACTCAATCAAGAATCGCTATTCCCTCAGGTAGTTCTTAGAAAAGTCACATTCCTAAATTTCAATCAATGACTGTAGCACTGTCAATCTCGTCAATTGCTTCACTACAATCACTAAAAAAAAACTATGTTCATTATTGTAGCCAATTTGAAATCTATCTTTATGGTCGTCATAAGCACTCATCGACTATAGATTGTGATGTCTAATTACAGCTCAACTAAAGAGTTTTTTTATGTAATAGTAACCCCACTTCTTCTGCCTTACTATTTAACCGCGCAAATAATGAGAATTTGTAACTTTTGCAACATACGTGTTTCTCATGGCTATAATGCTGAAGTTTGCCAAATATAGCATAACCAATTTTTGCCAGCTTTTTAAAACCAAGCTTAGAAATAAATTTGCGTTTTATAATGTTTTTTCCTCATCTTACGTTGATATTTCTGTTTCTGATAACTCAGATTACTTGAAGTAATCTTGAAACGATTTAGAGAGCTGTTTGCGGTTGTACCAATATGTCGAGGATTGCAGTGAGCAAATCTTTGTACGACGTTTGATTGCCCCGTTAAATTTAGATCAGCAGCATAGACATTGGAATAAGAATTTTGATACATGGTAGCTTTGGGCTTTTCGCGAAAAGCGTTGCTATATATTTTTTACTTTAATGATTGATCACAATGTTTTTAAAGGTCCATTGCGAACAAGCACAAAAGAATAATTCACTATGTTGTATGAATAACAAAAAACAATTTATTTATTGTTGTACCGCTCTTGATTTTCGAGCAATGGAACTGTAATTGCTGGTTTCAGTCTTTATTCTTGTTTCTTTGTAATTAAAATAGTTTCAGAGCAAGTATTAAGTTGTGCTTTATTTGAGAAATTAGCGTATTGTTATGGTCTGAATATACTAGTAAGTTCTAAGCCGTGTAGTTTTGTTTAAGAGAATTCACATAAAATCTTTTTGTACTGCAGATATTTATTGCCCTATTTATAATAATAATGCATATTATTGTGATTGAATAGACAACAATTAATTTTGAGCTTTATAAGGTTAAGCCTAGTTATTCAACACGACTAAAAAGCACAAAACGATAAAAAAAGAAAAGGTACACCTTGACTGCTTCTTATCTTTCCCGATAAGGAAACTCCAGATCATGCCAAATTCATTAAATTGGCACTCATAGTGAAGATTGCTAGACTTGCAGGCACACAAGACCCTGAGATTCTTCTGTACACATCCCCTATCGTTCAACAGCAGCAAAGAAAATGCTCAAACACTCGAGTACTATAAAATTATGACATGATAATAATAGTATCAAATCGCCATTCATGTTGGTAATCACAACGGGTAACCCAAGAAGATCGATGTACTGTTGACGCGGTGTAGGAAAATAAAAGAAAAACAGAAAACGCCAATACTGATATTCGATCAATATCAAGATCACTGATATTGTGATGCTCGAGTGGCTTACTACTGGTCCTTTATATATAAACGAACAATTGCTTAGGTGTTTACTTCATACAGCAAAGTATTAGCTTTAATTTATAAACAAGCTCTCAAAGCTGCCAAGAAGCTTCTTTTTTTATTGTACTTTCAGGAAGACGGCTTTTCATAATACTTAAATAATCAAGGCGCGACTTTTCATCTGACCAGCTCCACTGCTCAATATACAACTGCCAACATGTCCTTCGCTCCGGGAGTCAAGTGTTTAGCGTACCACGGGCCTCTTCTCTATGAAGCTAAAATCCTTAAATGTTATGACCCAAAGACTAGAAAAGTCAGCGACAAAGATGGTGAAAAACCAATAGGCAATACAATCATTCCTCCACTACTTCAGACCCATTCTGCTTATTTCATCCACTACAAAGGTTGGAAAGCAAGTTGGGACGAATGGGTGGGCAAAGAACGAATTTTGGAGCTCAATCAAGAGAATATTCAAAAACAAAAACATTTAAAGGATTCGGTGCTCAATTCGTTGAAGGATACTGGTGCTCAGCCCGCTGGTGGCAGTGGCACTAATAGTACTTCTACTTCTACTACAAAAAGCTCATCAAGTAATAATGCAAATGCCAATAGTCATAATAATCATAGTACTAGCAGTAACGCTGTTGCCTCTAAAAGTAACAGTTATAAAGATGATCATCACGATGGTGACACAGAACATATAAAAGTTCAAGGAAGAAGAAAAAGAGGGCACGAAGAAATAGAAAAATCAGAAGATTTCTTCAAGAAACCAGAAGTTCATTTTACTATTTCTAGTTCTTTGAAAACTTTGCTTGTTAATGACTGGGAATATATCACGAAAAATCATCAGCTAGTTCCATTGCCTAGGGAGCTAACGGTAGCTGATCTACTAGAGAAGTTTAGAGTGCATTATACAACAAGTGTTAAAAAGAAATTGAACACCACAGAACATGATATATTAGAGGAAGTACTTAGTGGGCTAAAAGTATACTTTGATAGTGCTTTGGGTCACATATTATTGTACAGATACGAGAGACAGCAATACAAAGATATCATCCATAATGAAAAATATCAAGATAAAGCTCCAAGTGAGATTTACGGCGCTGAACACCTTTTGAGGTTGTTTGTCAGCTTGCCTGGTTTGATTGCTCAAACTAGTATGGACCAACAAAGTATAGGGATTTTAAAAACTCACTTGGAAGAATTTATTAGATTTTTGGATATCAACAAGGACACGTTTTTTATAACGCAGTACGAAAATACGTCACCTGCTTATGATTATTTATCAAGAACTTGAGTGTTGTCGTATCGATTTGATGTATTATTATTTGAATTATTTTAAGCTCATCTTTTTTATTTGTTTGCTGCCTTTTGTAAGTCTCGTAAGTTCTTTAATTCATTAGCTTGAAACAATAGACCAGAAAGCATTGTATGCATTTTCATGTACAAATACGCAACTATCAAGTACAAATACCTTAATATACATGCGTCCCATGTGATTGCAACGTTTCCGGGCAGAAAGGCAAAAAAAGTAAAATAAAAAAATCTATAAAAGTGAAATTACTTGATCCTTCCCATCCCGTCTTAGTACGTGCTCCAGGTCTTCGCTCATCATCAGTGCCCCGGCATCTTATTGTCGTTTTTGCCGTCACTTTCAAGTTTCGATTTTTATTAAGATTATAAAGTATCAATCTTAGTGATGTCTTTGAATCGAAGAATTAAAATCAGGGCCCCCAAGAGAGTATGTATTGTTTTGCTATCCATCCATCATGATCGAGTTGTACTTGTATTTGCTATTGTGGTTGTCACTTTGTTGAAGTGGAGCCGCATTCTTATAATTTTTTGGTCTTTTTCATTAATTTTTTAAACCCTTCTTTTTGTGTTTCCCTAACTAATGTAAAATCAGAGCTTGAATGATACCGGCGACATTGAAAAATCGTGGAGCGTATTATCATTTGCCATTTCCGAAATCGTTAACAAAAATGCATCCAAACTTTCATTTGAACAGTTATATCGAAAATGTTATCATTTAGTATTACGCAAACATGGTGATGAATTGTATAAAAATGTTAAGAAACAACTTATAGGCCATTTACTTGAAAAAAGAGCTGTGTTGATTGATAGTATCAACAGCAGTAACAAGCCAGGCACCGCAAGCACCAACACTAATAGCACCAATAGCAGCAACAGCAATGAAATCAGTTTTAATGCTAATGTGCTATCAGAAATTAATAAAGAATGGGAAGATTTTTGTCTATGTATGAGAATGATTAGCGATGTGTTAATGTATTTGGATAGAGTTTACGTGAAAGAATTGTCGTTGCCGCTGACTTATGACGTGGGAATAACGTTATTTAAAGATTACGTCATACAATATAATCAAAATGAAATTGGTAATGTATTGAATAATATCTTGATGAATGGAATAGCTAATAATAGAAATGGTAGACTTGTTGATAAATTTTTGATCAAGTCAGTCATTAAGATGTATGAACTGTTGTGGGAAGATAATGCAGGAGAATACGAAGCAAATTTTTACTTGAAGAGTTTTGAACCATTTTTCATGGAGCGATCATATTTGTATTATAGTAATTTATCTAATGACTTAATGAAATTGGAAAATGGTGAAAAATATATTAATAGAGTTAACGAAATTATTATCGAGGAAGAAAACATGTCAGTGATATATTTGCCAAAAGTTACCTTTCCAAGACTAATACAATTGCTTGATAGCATTTTAATCAGTAATAACATTTCCAAAGTAATGGATTTCAAAGATCAAGGATTTACCTTTTGGGTATTGAATGACAAGTATGAACAACTTGGGCTGCTTTATAACTTGGTGTCAAGAGTAGATAAAAATCACAGCATTATCTTATCATATCTTAAGCATCTTGTTTATCAAGAAGGTTTGCTTTTAGAGTCAAAAGTCAGGCAAAGTATAAATAATGAACAAAGTCAGCTTATTAGTGAAACTTCTACTGCTGCTAAGCTGGGCAAAAGAAAAAATTCCAAAGAAAATCATACTCAATTTGCCATTCAATGGATTGATAGTATTTTGAAATTCAAGGAAAAATTCGATACTATTTTGACAAATGCATTTCAAAAAGATGTCAATATTCAAACATGTATAGAAAGTGCATTTTCTGAGTTTTTAAACAAGAATCCCAAAGTTAGTGAATACTTATCATTATTTATCGATAGCAATATCAAGAAATCATCAAAAAATAAAACTGAAGAAGAATGTGAAGTTATTCTTGATAAAGCGGTGGTGGTTTTCCGATACGTCAAAGACAAGGACATGTTTGAAAAGTATTATAAGAATCATTTGACTAGAAGATTACTTCAGCAAAAATCAATGTCTGTGGATATCGAACGATTAATGATTTCCAAATTAAGACAAGAACTTGGATCTTTATATACTTCGAAATTTGAGGGGATGTTTAGAGATATGAAGGTCTCCAATGGACTTACTGTCGGTTTCAACAATATGCATTCGCTAGCTGCTGAACCAAACAACAACAATAACAACAACAGTAATACCATCCCAAAGAAAATAAATTTTGAAACTTATATTTTGACGACCACATTTTGGCCAATTCAACCAACCAAAGATACAGAAATTCGATACCCAGACACACTAAACAACATTAAAACAAAGTTTGAAGAATATTATCTTTCCAAACATCGTGGTCGGAACTTGACTTGGGCTCCTACATTTGGCTCAGTAGATATACGTACAAGATACAAGAAAAAATTATATGAAATTAATATGCCCACATATGCAGCAATAATCATGCTACTTTTTGAAACCCGTGATCTGCTAACATTTGAAGAAATTCAAGAATTGACTCAAATTCCTAAAAATGAATTAATTAGACACTTGCTAAGTATATCAGTGGCGCCGAGAACCAGGCTCTTGAAAAAGCTGCCAATGTCCAAAGATATTAATTCTGACGATAAGTTTCAAATTAATGAAAATTTTGAATCTAGTTCATCGCGAATTAAAGTCCTCACGGTATCATTAGCCACTAAGGTTGAAAATGATGATGAACGGAAAGAAACAATGGAGAATATTAAGAGCGCGCGAAGATTTGAAATTGATGCTGCTATTGTACGGATAATGAAGTCTAGAAAAACTTTGGCTCATAATGAATTAATGGCAGAAATTATTAAACAGTTGAGTAATCGGTTTAGTCCACCACCTCAATTTATTAAGTTACGGATAGAATCATTGTTGGAAAGGGAATATTTAGCTCGAAGTAGTGAAGATAAAGGGGTTTATAATTATCTTGCTTGAGATATTCGTCTTACAAAACTATAAAATATTAAACAATAGCGTTTTATGCAAAAAAGACATTAGTGAAACTTGATTATAGTTTATTTCTTGTTTTCTTGTTGTTTTCAAAAAAGGCAATATATTCGTGCTTAATTCCTTACTTTCTTATTCAAAAAACTTGATTAGTATAGAGGTTGGAGGTTATCATATTATTTCTCTCATACTTTATTCAGTCCTCCTTGCCACTTTTTATTTATTTATTTATTTATTTATTTGTTTTATTTTTTTTTTTTTTTTTATTTTCTTTTTTTGACATGCATAGTTCCTACTGGCGGTTGTTTTACAGTAAATGCTTACGCAATATATTTCAGGAATTAGAAAGAAGATTAAATTTGATATATGTATGTATTCTAATAATGACTGAAATGGTACATATAGACACTAATTGCACTTTCCACTTTAATGTGCTTAACTTGAATAACGCCACATTGTTAAGTTCAAATCATTTCCATCCATCCATCTATATATAGCGCTCAGATTATTTGGAGAGATATTTTTCAAGATAACTCGATGGCGTGTAAGGAAAGTCACAATTTTTATCCGATGAATAGCTCTTACTATCACTTATATGGCTATCATGGAAACTGCTGCCGATGATACTGCTGCCGATGATGCCATAGTAATTGTTTTCATAGTTATTTTTATTGCCTCCGCTGCTGCTATTGTTGTTTCTATACAGTCTATCTGCAGGACGAAAGTAGGCTCCTGGATTTTGTTTACTCATTTCTTTGGTGAAATTTTGGCTGACACTTTACCTCTATTAAAGACCAACTGGGGTGTATATATACAAATAAAAACAGTAAGGTAATCTGTTTTTCATATTGTAGAATAAAATACTTTCTTTTGAACTATCTTTTTTTATTCATGAATTTAGGTCTACTTTGGATTCCATAAGCCTTGAGTTTGAGTTGCTCAAAATGAGGAAAAAAATTTCCTTAAAGTGTTAGCTAGATTTTTTTCGAAATCTTTACCTTTTCAAAGAGTACTCATTCATTCGATCTATTGCAAATTACCTGTAAGATGAGCGATGATGAAGATGGAGCGTCGTGGTGTTGTTGTGCGTGGAAGGGAGGGAGAAGCGATAGATTGGATCACCTGCATGCTAGTGCAGAATTGGTTGAGGTTTGACGCGGCGCACCATTTTGGTGCGCCGAAAAGAAAAGATACAGGTCAGAACCACTTTGATAAGCAGTTGAAATCTCATAAAGCATCTGATATTATCATCTGGTGCCATCATATTGTGTTTGACTTCTCAAAACCAGAGAGTGAAGATAATCATAAAACACAAGCAGTACAATAAGACACACATGGGTAACTACACTACAGGAGAAACCATCTTTAGGAAGTCTCCTGGTAGGGGAAGTCTAGCATATCCTAAAAAGGAAGCTAATAATGAAAATACAAAAGGTAAGACTAATAGCACAGAATGGCATAGAGGAAAGGGTTGAAGAACAAAGGTTACTAGACGAAAGTAAGGTATTCGGAGAACTGAGATTATACTTATATAAAAGATAAAAAGTAAAAGGAATATCATTCATTACAAGCTTCGATGAGATAGTCTATTGATGATGTAACAATATACTCCAGGATATGCAATGGTAAGAAGGAAGTCTCTATTTCTATCAGATAAAGGTAAGGCGAAAATGTTACCATGAGAATTCAAGTTTTTTATTTGTTTTAAATTAAGAGAAACGTACTAAAATTACAAACACCGCTATATCAAAACGATCCGTGAGTATCTTTCGCCATATAACAGACTAGCCAAAAAATAATACTCAGAATAAGCAAAATTGGACGAGTTAAAAAAAAAAAAAAAAAAAAAAAAAAAAAGGGAATAAGCATGGATAAAGACATCTTGGTAACACTTGAAATGCGTAGTGAAGAATCAATATTCGTACTGATATTTGTTTGGCCATGGTTATATCAGTACGGGGATACTTTTCTACGCTCACTACGAGAAAAAAAAGTTAACGCGCCACGCCCTGGAGCAATATGCAGTACCAGTACGTAATTCTTTGAATAAATTATGTATGTTTGCTTTTTTTTTTTAAATATAAAACATACTGAAAAAGAACATAATATATGGCATCAATTTTATCAAAGATTCACCTTAACTGCCAGGGTCCGGGTTTTGGGTTTAAAGACATATATGCATTTCACCATATTGTAACTGTATCTTCTTAAAGCCTCTTAAAGCCTCTTAAAACCGAGTATCGTCGACAACGGAGGAAAAATGGGGGAGGGGTGTAGGTTCGGATATTTGCCATAACATGCATGACTGACTCCACCGCTCCACAGGGCCCTGCAGATTTTTCTTACGTTCACTTGGTTGGATTGAGCTGAAGCTATAGCGAGTTAGACAAGTACCATAAAAATCTCAAACTTCAGTACACATAAACTTCATAGAGGTCGGAGGCTTGCTGTAATTGGGAACTTAACACCGATTAAAAGCGCTTATACCCTACGATTCAATCTATACTTAATATAAGTCAACATCCATCTGTGTAATTATTTAAAAACCTATATATATCCAGAGAAGAAACAGATTACATGTTAGCCAAATGTAACACGCTTTACTCATGAGAGTATAACGTAATATTTCACGATAAAATAGTCTTGTATCGGCATGTCATCTAATGCGAAAAAGCACCCTTCTTTGCAAACCGAAAATATCTCTAATGCAAATGAGCGCACACATAAAACACGTGAATTTCAACAAGACTCAACTATAACAAGGGCCAGTTATAATCAATGTGACTCAGAAAATTACATTGGAATCAATAATAGCCTAGCCATACATTTAGGCGATGGCTCCAGCTTCCACAGCAGACAACGAGATTTCGAAATCCCAGATGGCGGATATGGTTGGGTGGTAGTTGGAGTATTGTTCTTCACATCGTTTTGTTGCTGGGGAGGAAATGCGGGATTCAGTATTTACTTGGCTGACTATATCAAACACCGCACCTTTAATGGCTCTGGGAAAGATTTTGCTGCAGTGGGAGGATTAGCTTTTGGGTCTGGCTTCTTCTTGGCACCAATGATCACCTATTTTATCGGTAAAACGAACGCTAACACTTCCTTGCTAGTCGGAGCTGCTTTTCAATTTGTAGCCATGCTACTTGCTAGCTTTGCCACAAAGATATGGCATTTATATTTGACTCAAGGAATGCTTATGGGGTTTGGGCTTGCCATGGTGGCTGCTCCAGTACCAAGTATTGTACCTCAGTGGTTTAGCAAAAAAAGAAGTCTTGCTTTGGGAATTGGTGTTGCCGGTTCTGGTGCTGGTGGAATCTTGTTTAACTTGGGGATGCAAAAAATTGTGCAAGTTAAATCTGTAAAGTGGGCACTAAGAGCTCAAGCTATTATTTGCGTGGTGATCAACGGTATATGCGGTATTTTGCTCAAAACTAGAGGGGACAAAATCAAACCAGAGTTCAAACCATTTGATGTTAAAGTAGCAAAACTTTTTCCCTTCTGGTTAATCATTTCCTGGGTTACTTTTACCATCTTGGGCTACGTTGTGGTACAATATTGCTTAACTGATGCAACAATTGCTCTTGGATACTCAGCCTACACAGGCTCTATATCTAGTGCGCTTTTGAATGTTGGCGTGCTCTTTGGTAGACCATTAGTTGGCTTAGCAGCAGACAAACTAGGGCCAATTTCTGTTGCTACCATGGTTTATTTTCTATGTGGCTTATTCTGTGTATCAATGTGGATCCCTGGCCGTAATTTAGGAACAATAATGTCTTTTGGTATCTTGATGGGTGCCTTCATGGGTTGTATTTGGGGTGCAATGGGTGCTATTATTCCAAGAATTGTAGGATTAAAGAAAGTTGGTGTCACTTTTGGTATGACTTGGGTGTGGATTGGTGCTGCTGGTATTGTATCACCAATCATTGGATTAGCATTAAAGAAAGATTTACCTGAGAAAATAACCATGGATAAATCACAATATACTTGGGCTGCATTGTTTGCTGGCGTTTCCTTTTTTGTGTCTTCTTTTTCTTTAGCTATATTGAGAGCTTATGTCATTGCTAGAGATTCTTTGGCTGGAGAGAAGGCAAGCTCCGATACTGGTCAAGAATTGAATTTGCAAGTTCCTCCTGGTTTGGTGATTAAGAAGTTTTGGACAATAAAAACCAAGAAGAAGGTTTAACCTAGCTTATTAAACCTGTTTTAGCCGACAAGAAACATTGATGGACAATGATTTCACAGATTAAATTTATATAGTAATTTTTAAAAGAAACTCTACATTTATTATAATTAAAATTTCTTTTTTTCAGTCTCACAAAATATATGTGGAAAAATAATTTTGAGCATAATCAAGGTTGCAAGTTCTGTTTTGCTATGTTCCTGGCTTGCATTGCCAAACTTCACAGACTGGTATAGTGCAGATAGTATACCCTGTGGTGTCCATTTTCTGTGATAGTATTTTGCGCTTCAAGCAGCATTGATAATTTATTGGTAAACTGGGTTAAACAAGCTTTAAATTAACAGCGTATAGGTACTACCAGAGAAATGAAAATGGTACATGTAATAGGGCAGTTTCCAAGATAACCAGTTTTAAAGGTTTTTATTTTTTTTTTTTTTTTTTTTTTTTTTTTATTTTGGTACAAAGGTTGCTATCATCTAGGAACTCTTATCCTAGTCAGTTGTAATAACTTAACATTCTTACAGGCAAGGTGGCAAATGCTTTAGATACATGAAACAACAAGATAGTCAAGTTTATAAAGCTACAGGAACCAGTGAGGCAATATCATTCTTTTTTTAAGTATCAGGAGGAACCTAAGCATTAACACCACACATCAAGTCTTCAAAGCTTTACAAACTCTACTTTTGCTTGTAATAGATGAGCGAAAAAAAAAAGAAAATGCTTTTAGGGATACAATTACTTACTCAACTACAGATAATCTTTTGAAAACAGTACCAGTTTCCTATTGTCTTGATAGATAAGCTGAATTTCTCTCAAGCAATAAACAGTGCACCATTGTACAAAAGTTTCAATTGCGATACGAGCAGACACGATATTCTTTGCTACTGCTTCGAAGTACTTTCTTTATAAATTATTTATCCAAGGCAAGCGTCATATATTCATAATTTAGCTTCAACGATTATGTATAGGGTGTCGGCGCGGAGTAAATGAAAAAACAGCAGAAGCAATAGATCCACGAATGCGTTTCGCACAAGCTGCGTCTCAACGCGGTCCAGTTACGTCACCGGGCGTATTGAAATACCGATAGTATAAGTATAAAATCGGAGCAATATCCCCTTTGATTATTACTCTGTGCGGGTTTTCTGCGCTATTGTTGTTCATCCAAAACAGCATGCCACTAAGAAAACCATCTTCGGCCTCATTAACAATTCATATTGAAAGTCCAACGAGACATTTTACGAACACGCAAGTTGCTACTGGTACCGTCATTTGCCGAGTGCCCCAAAGCATCGAGATAACTTCCATCATCGTTGAGCTTTACGGGAAAGTCCAAACCAAGAATTACGTTAGTACCGGAAACGGAATATGTGCGAATGTTGAAAAACATGTTATCTTGCAGCAACAAACGGTGTTGTTTCCTGATCCCAGTGTCTTTCAATTGAGCGATTCTGAACATTCTTATACTTTGTCAGAAGGAGGCCACGCATATCAGTTCTCAGTTCAGTTCCCGGACAAATACTTTAATGCTCATTGTGCCAAAGAAGCAAAGAGGTTTCACAGCAAATCTGTTCTAAAAAAGTACTATGCAGGCTCAGACTACCATAAACCTTATCATGTTTGCCTACCGCCTTCAAATGAGTATCGCAAAAGGTTTGACATCTATGAAAAAGTAGAGTATTATGTGGTTGCCAAGATAGAGCGTCCTGCATTTTTCCAAGTAAATATAGTTGAAAAAGAGATGATATATTTCACGCCATTAAGTGATGCTATGACTTTTTCTTTGTCACATATTGCGCCAACAGGAACCAACGCCCATGTGTTGCCTGATTATGTTATTGTGCCGTTCAAATTGTCACTTGGTGGTCTGCTTGAGAACAACGTGGGTGGTTCTAAGAAAACCTTGTTTCTGAAACTTCTTTTTTCAAGTGAATCTAAAAATGCGCTTCCGTTTGGCCTACAACTTGATTTCAGGCCTACTTTGAACATTGCAACTGAAAATGGTTGCACTAGCAGGGCGGTGTACCCAGGCAGCAGCATTGCACATCACGTCGCATTATCGTTAGCAACTTCTCTCTCTTATGATAATATTGTTGCGGCCATGTTTTCTGACCAAGATTGTGACATTGGAGAAAAGGATCAATATATGCTCAAAAGAGGAATCTCTAAGTCCAGCCCCAGGGAACCTGCAAAAATTATAATCAGGAATGTGAAAGTTGAACTAAAGAGAAAGCTCATCTTTAGTAACATGCAGCATGAAGTAGCTCGTGATAACCAAACCTTATTAGACAGAAATTTAGACCATAAAATTGAGCTACAAGATTTTGAAGAAACTAATAACCACGTAAGCCATTATATTGTGGCAGGCATGCTTGATCAAAAACACATTAAACGGGAGAGTTTCGCTGCGTTTATAAATAAAAACGATAATGATCGATACTATAAATTTGAGCTTGCTCCAGAGTGGTACGACTGCGCCATACCTGCAAACACAGTCCCTTCTTTTTTATCCTGCAACGTTAAAAACGATTACAAGCTTCGGTTTTATGTAACATTGGCTGCATCAGGGTGTGTAGCGAATACTAAGGATAGTGTGGTAAAACTTTCTCTGCCTATTGTTGTGACAAGTAACGGGTTACCATATGACCTACCTCCAAGATATTCGAATCTCAATGGGAAGTAGCTTGCTTACATGGAGTAAGTTTAGTATTGTTTCTTCAGTATGAGGTGGGATTTTCATTACTCAAAGATAAGCGTGCACTATGTATTCTATTATATTAGTTTCATTTTCCAGGAAAAGCAAAACTGATGGTTACTAGTTAAATCATGGCTCAACCGCAACCGTGGCATCTTGACGTATCATTTTTGATGCCCGAAATTAAAATATGATTCACAAAGAGTCTTATAAGTGGGCCAAAATCTTAGATTAAAAGGCTGAGATAAGCTCGCAAATAAGTACTAAATAAAAATGTCTTCAAGAACCACTTTTTATCGATTAAATAATCTTTTAAAGGAAAGGATAAAAATGAACGGTATAAACCAAATAAGAGATAAGTGTGCAACGTTTCGTTTGTTAGACAAATTGATGGTAGAGTTCCTCCTTGGAGGACTAATGCCATGTGTATCATCGGTGCTAGCTGTTGCTGAGGTTCAGTTTAGCAATCTCTTGATACTGAAGTTGGTATTAAGCTAGTTTGGAAGTCACTTGGTTGAATTTATGGATAAGGATAGCACATGAAACACAGCTTTTAATGCATTTTTTTTCTTGTTTTTTTTTCTTGCTCTGAATTTAGCTTGCTGGCACCACCAGTTATCCTCCATTGAGCATAAAATGTTTGTACCTAGTTCCTCGCTTCTTTTGTCTCTCAATAACTACCAAAAATAGTACACCCCTTCGGATGTGAGCAAAGACGCTCTCTGTTACAAAGTGCACGACAAAAAAGGTGTTAAAATCCATCACTGTTGAATTTCTTGAGATTGCAAGAGCTAAAATTTTCTATTCTCTTGACACATCAAAAGCAACCCACACAAGAACATTACACAAAGTAGAAATGTGCTTATAAAGAAACCAGTGGCCATATTTCTACCAGAAAATGTTTCCAACGTGACTCCCGGTAGCAGTAACAATTTCATTTTGACTGAGAGAATTAATAACCATTAAATCTACATCCAGATATCAAACAAATATTACTCTGTTGATTGTACCAATGAGTTTATGCACACAAATATGTTAGTGGTTTTATTTCAAAAAATAGTAGTTTATGCCCCTTTGCCGCATTAACATTCCAACAATTTAAATTGAGAAATTTTTGGATACATGGTTGTGAGACAGTTGAATCAATAATCAGCTTTCAGGAAAGCTACTATTGCTGTATAAGTTTTGTTTTTCAAATAATATTAGCGTATTTATGAGATATAATTTCTATGTTTTATTTCTAGATGCCGCAATTGCAGATATCAGTTAGTCCTATATGTAAATTCAATATTTGAGTTTACCTCAAAAACTCGACTCCATTCTTAGGTCTTTCATCAACAGTAAGCTGGAAAATGTCATTTCTTGAATAATGACCATTCAAATCTAAATCGTATCTTGATTGAACAATATGATCCAAATCAATCTCTGCAGTAAGCAAGCCCTCTTTACCAACTAATGGCCCGGCAATAATTTCCCCATATGGATTTACAATGACAGATCCACCATTTATTGCATTTCTATCCTTTTCCCAACCAGGCAAGTTTAGACCAATCTGCTCAGCAGGAGGCAAGAACTGCACGGCAGAAACCGCAAATACTCTACCTTCAGCTCCAATGGTTCTTATCAAAGATTGCCAAACATCTCTTTCATCAACAGTTGGAGCCACATAAATATTAATCCCCTTAGCATAAAATGAAGCTCTCAACAATGGCATATAATTTTCCCAGCAAATAGCACCACCAATCTTACCCAAATTCTCAGTATCAGCCACATATAAAGTGGAGCCGTCCCCTTGCCCCATATCAATCTTTCTGAAGCTGTAGGAAGCACTTTCCTATGCTTTCCTACGTACCCACCCTTCTTTGGATCAATGTAAATAATGGTGCAGTATAACGAAGTACCACTTTTTTCAATAGCGCCAACGACAAAAGTGGCCTTTGTACGCTCAGCAAGCTTTTCCAACTGGCTGACTTCTGGACCAGGAACAGTTATGGCTTGATTAAAGTATTTGGCAAATTCTTCACGCCCGGCTTGTAATCTGTATCCCAAGTATGTGCTGAATATGCTGCCTTTTGGATATCCTCCAAGAGTGGCTTCGGGGACCACCACGAGCTCTGCATTTTGAGCAATGATCTCAGACTCATAGGAAAGGATCTTGTCAAGTGTGGCTTGAGTGCCTTCTGGAGAAGAACCTATTTGCAAAGCAGCAACAGTGTGTTTAGACATAGTAGTTGATTTTATACTTATTATTTCAAAGCAAGTTGAATAGAAAATTAATACAAATACAGATGATAACAGTGAAAGTTTCTTATATTGAGATACTCGATGCTTCGCCTTACTAATGCTATGTCGGGCTTTGATGAACTCCGGCATTTTGCTAGTCGCACAACCGTAATCGCGCAACAGATCGTGACTTATATATCCGGATATTTCAACATTAAAGCCCAAGCTTCAATTCTTTTCCTGTGTTTCATTATGCTATAGGTATACTGACATCGGAGAGAATAATAATAGCAATAATTATTAATAAGAAACTTATATAATTTTATGAAAATATTTTTTTTGCCATAGTTGGCACAGAATGCATCGCCTGGGAAATCAATGAGCTAAAATGAAAAGAATAGAACCCTTTTCAACTTGCACCTTGTCCAAAATTAAACGTGCTTGATATCTCTTTTAGCTGCCTCTGCTGCAAGCTCGGGATCTTCAGTATATCTAGGTACCGGCTCTTCACTATATTGAGGTAGTGGTGGGTTATCAGAACGAGTATTAGAGTTTAAGTCAAAAGTTAACGATATAGTAGGTTGTTCGCCAAGCTTGCTGCTATTGTAATTGAAATCCTCATCAACGTTATCTGTCACAGTAAGCACTCGGTAAATGAAAGGTTGCTCCATATTCAAAGTTTCATTTCTCAACATAACAATTGGAGAACTACAAGTGGTGGTCACTACCTTTTCAGGATTCAAGGTAGTGCTGAGAGTAAGCTCAAATCTAAGGACATAATTTCTTTTGATATTACAGCAGACAAAAGATTGCTTTTCATTAGGAATAATGCAGTTGTACCATTCTTCAGGAAATGGGAATCTGTAGTAGATTTCAGAAGGATTTTTTTCATTATAAGGGTCTTGTGTTTTAGGAAAGAGGGAAGAGTATTTTTTGTCTTTTTTGTATTCGTTGAAATCAATAAAGTCTGCTCCATTATTAATCACAGGCTCAAAGGTAGAAATGTCAAGCACTTGATTAATATTCTGATCATAAATAATTTTTGAGTCGGTGAGTTTCTGAACTTTGTCACTTTTCACCAAAACCATAGAATCAAGCAGCACTCTAATAGTTCTGATCACAATTTTTTCTGCTTCAATTTTCATCTCAGCTAACAATTTCTCATCCAAGCAACCTTCCCTCGGGAGACTTTGGTTGAACTTAATCAAAGTTAGAATGCTTTCATAGGACAATGGAGAAATTAATGAAAGATTAACAAAATTAGATAATGTTGTGTTATTTTGAACCAATCTTTTGGAATTAAGACCACTAACAGCCAGAGGTGTACCATTGAAGTTTACTCTGAACTGCAACGGAATTTCTGTCGTAGAAGTGCTCATTAGTTTTTTCAAAAAACTCTTTTTTTGTTCTTTAGCTTGATCTTTATACAAGCTGAAGGGTAGCTTGATGTCTTCGTGATCATAATCTGGTAACCAAGCGTTTTCAAAAGATAAGTAACGCAATGAAAACGTAAGGGCTTTGTTTTGTGGAGTGAAAATGATACGTTCTCCGTTGCTCATACTAGTATCAATGAAACGGTTTTTTTTGTGAACCCTACCAACCACTGCATAAACCACATTTGCAAACTCTTGGTCACCATCAAAATATTCTGAAGGAGGTAAAGTAATACCTTCTCTTGGTAAAGGTTCATTTTTGAGGAACCCACTTGAATGCAAAAATTTTTGCTCAGCGGCACACTCAATTGGATATTTCTCATCTGGAATTTGAATTGCAAATGGATAGGTGTGTATCCCATTAGAAAGAGTGAAACTTTTGCTACTGTAAGTCAAATTGTTGACATTTTGTGGTGGAAAAACAGGCACAACACGTTGAATAAGAACATGTCTGGTTTCGTGACTACCTGCTTGGGTTTCATTTTTGGCTGGGTTGGCAGCAGCAAAGTTTTTGGTTTTTGCAATTCCAAGCAATTCAACCGTGATAGACTTTACGTCCACTTTTTCGCGCACGTTGTACACGAGAGTCCCTGTGATTGTGTCTGCATTGGTGAAAGATTTGCCTGGTCTGTCAACTGATACCATCAAAGAGGATTTCCCGCTAAACATTTTTGGCAATTGATTTTGATAAAGGAGTAGCAGCCGTTGTTCCTTATAATTCACTAATGTTGTTAAGATTCAATGCCTATGTACAAATAGCATGAAATTGTCTATTTCATTTACTGGTGTTTGGTGACGGACAGCACATGAGCTAATCGCTTCAATGGCTCTTGACACGCAATGTCCCGATGCAGGTTCACTAGGCGGTGCAAGGGTGCAGCGGCATAATGGTATTGGTATCTTTTGTAAGAGTCTATGGCAGCACTCATACAAATCCAGAAAAATAGCCATGACTCCGCCTCGAAGCACCAATTCATTTGGGCCGCATACTAAATGTAGTAGTAATCATTGTAACAGTAGTAGTTTAGGTATATCAAATATGAGAGATGCTGCTCACCCAACCCACTTGATAGTATTCAGCTTATTTTAAGAGAAAAAATGAGGTGACCTATGAACAATCAGATCTTCACAATATCTGGCTGTAAAGGAAACTATTAGATCAATGCCTGTTTTCACTTTCAAAAAAGGCCATCTAATTTTCTAGCTCAGGAAAGCAAAGAAAACGGTAATGCATACTAAGTGTAAGGGAACCTTCAAGTAAATCAGTGAGCATCGAAAATTTTATCTGCAAATTATTTGAAAGAGTATTTTGTTTTCCAATTATATGATATGCGTTTACAGAAAACTGCTGTAGAAAAGCATTTGCAACGGTGATTCTTGTACTATTCTATATGGATTGCATTTCAATACATAAACGGCATCAATTCCACTAAGAAAACACCATAATTCGAAAGTGAGATGCTTGCAATCGGAATAGAGGAAAAGAGCCCAAGGCGTATATTGAATCTGTAAAGAAATGCGAAAGATATATGAAATCTAGCAGAGACGCCGCTGATCTCACCAGATACAACTCTGCTTTATTCAAGCCTCTTAAATCAGCAGCATGCAAAGAGGATAGCTTTCGAAAGGCAAAAAACAAGGATTTTTAACCAGCAGTTTTTATCTCCCAATCTTTGCCGCTCAGCACCCCTCATACATTCACAAACATCCAATTTTTGTTCACTTGGTACCCCTGGCTTTGATCTTTTGTTTTGACGCTTTGGTGTGGCTTACTAGTTTGATATTGAGAGATAGTTGAAATGAAAGTATAAAAAGAAGTCTGCAGCAGTGCCTCAAAGTTAAAATTATTCTTTTAATTTTAAGATTTTCAAGCACTTTTAAAATTGATTGTCAGCTTCTATTTATACACCAAGTAGCAATTTTTCTGTTCATTACCGGGGCTAACTAGTGCCAACATATAATGCCATGATTGTCCCGCCAAATGAAGCTGGCCTACTAAAATAAGCACCATATTCAGTGAGCCTTAGCTCTTTTAGATATGAAAAGTATACAGTCATAGTCGAGAGCAAAGAAACGGCAATATTCTGCGTGCTACTAAAGATGAGCATTTTCTTTGCTTCAACTTTTACATGCTTGATGATGGTTTTTGCGGGTTCCCTGGGGCTGGACTTAGAGTTTCTTATTTCGAGCATATATTGATCCTTTTCTCCAATGTCACAATCTTGGTCAGAAAACATGACCGCAACAATACTAAAACAACACCATTGGTTGCTGCAAGATAACATGTTTTTTCAACATTTGCATATATTCCGTTTCCGGTACTAACGTAATGCGTAAAGCTCAACGATGATAAAAGTTATCTCGATGCTTTGGGGTACTCGGCAAATGACGGTACCAGTAACAATTGGCGTGTTTGTAGAATGTCCCATTGGATTATCAGCTTGAATCATTAATAATACACCAGGTAAAAGTGGGTTCTTGAATGGCAAATTTTTTTAAGACGAAGAAAGGGATGAAGTTTTCAGAGGATAGAGAGAAACAACACGCGGCAGAAAAGTATGCAACATTACCACTTTTGGTGACGCAATACGTTACGTATGTTTGGATCTGGTGCTTCAGTCACTTGTGGCTGCATTTGTCTTTTTCCTCACCAGCAGCTGGCCACCCCACTATAATATCAGGTTGTAACCAATTACAAAGAATACCCTATTCAACGCGATATAAGCCTAAGTTTCCTGCTTCAATGAATGAGAGCTTTTCGGGGTACTATGATAAAAGATATAATTTGCTAGTTCTATGTCTTTGCGGGTGTATAGGCTGGCAATTGCTCCTCTGCCTCCTCATACAGGGGGGCATCTGCTGGTACTTGAGACATATTCAGCTTATCTATCAAGACAATAGGTGATTGACACTTCACAGTACTATGTTTCAGGGGATCAGCAGTCGTTGCAAGAGTAACAGCGATCCTAAGGAAATAGTTTTTTCTGATATTGCAACAAAGAAAGGACTGTAAACCACAAGGGATGGTGCAGTTGAACCATTGTGGAAATAGTTGGAACTCGTAGTATCCTGCATTCGCGCTGTTATTAGCTTCGGCTGCAGCTGGGAACTTCTTGAGATATTTAGCAAAGCAAAATTTTCCATGCTGTGTGCTTTTTTCAAAATCAGTTAGTTCAATCTGGTGGTCCATTGATGTATCGAAAATTTTTAAAGTCTCGTAAGTATCTTGAGTATGTTCACCTTTAAAGGAAAGCATTGAAATAAGTCGAATCTCGATGTTTTTTATAAGCAAATTCTCATGTGCTGTTTCCACGTCCGTCTTTTTATTGTCTAAACCCAGATAAGGTCCTCTAATAATTTCTGCAATATCCTGTGGTGAAAATGGTGTCACCAAGGAGATGCTCAAGAAATCAGAAAGCGATGCTCCTCCCCGAATAATTCTGTTAGAAAGCCCTATTTCAGTTTGGTACGAAGCCACTGGCCTGAATTCCGTACATAAAGCAAAGGGAATCTGTACCTTGTTGAACGAGGGCGTAAGCTTTTTCCATAAGCTCTTCCTCTTATTCTTGCTAGCAATATCTATAAATCTGAAGTTTTGCCTAAGTATTTCATAGTCATAGTCCGGTAAAAGGGTGTTGCGATTCATTGAAATCTGTCTCAAAGAAAAGTTAGTCACTTCCGGCAGAGAGTTAAATTGTAACGTAAGCTCTTTCCTGGTATTAAATTTGAGCAAAGATGGCTTACTGGCTTTGGCAAGAATAGAATAGCTGACAATTGCATAAGTCTGACCATCGCTAACATACATGCTAGAAGGTGGCAAACCTAAATGCCTCAGACAATAATCTTCTTTGATAAATCCGCTTCCGTGTGTAAATTTCGAACCTGTATCCAAACATTTTATAATGTGATCCTTATCCGGAAATCTCAAAGTAAATGGGTAGGCGTGAGTACCTTCGGAAATAGTATACAGTCCGTTTTTTTTGCTGACTTTCTTGATCTCTGATGGAGGAAACAAAGATGTTTTCTGACTAAGCAATTCATGACATTCGCTCCTAGTAATCAACCCTTGTTGAGCGTCAACTCTTGCGTTCAGTGATTTGGCCACCCCTAGTAGCTCCACTGTTATCGATGTTAAATCAACCTTATCGATGACATTGTAGTAAATGGTGCCGGTCACAGTATCCGAGTTTGTGTATGTCTTTTCTGGACCATCTAAAACAATGCTGAGAGTGGACTTATTCCACATTAGCAACTAAATATCTTTGTGAATTTGTCGAAGCTAGCTGCTGGCATAAGCACCGACCGAAGATGCACACAGGAGAAGAAAGCCTATTCGTGTGTTTAATTTATTTTTTTTATTTACTGTTTCCGTCAAGAAAAAAAGCGATCTTGCCTCAGCCGTTCGTGGTGTGCTGCCAAAAAACGGAGTGAAGTTAAACGGCCATACATATAGTGTCTCAGCGATTGCAAATGGTAGTAGTGCACTGGAGATTTTCAAGATTTGTTTTTTTAAACCTTCATTCATAACATATAATGTTGCATATTAGGCTTAAGAGTTTCAGTAAAGTTGTTTATTATGGTAAGGAATTTCTATCAGTTTGACAGGCTTCCATCTTATTGGAATCACACGCTGAATCTTTTATGCTGTTTAGAACTAATGCACTTGTTATCTTAGCTGCGCACAAAAGGTATCCTTTATCTTTCCAGTCATCAGCATCTTCACCTACAAAGTTCCTGTTTTAGAACATAGTAAACATTATATCTCTCTCCCAACAGGGAGTTATTGACTATATCAAAGTAGCACAGTGCTAAGTTCTGTTATCAATATACATTGTATCTACCTAAATGAAACCTTACACCAATTCTAGACCAACTTTGTTAAAAGGCGAAACAGGAAATTACAGGAAATTTCACATTAATTCAAAAAATGCAAATGCAATTATCATGCTACTTGGAAACACTTCGGGTAGGTTTTGCTATAGTGTGGCTCAACTCGCAGCTTTCGAGACAAAGATGATTATTGCACTGAGTGCAGACGGTAAAGTCAATCCTCGGAGTTTCGTAAATAGACGTGTAAGTTAAATGTACCAGCAAACACCGACAGTATTTCCAGAGAATTTCCATAGCTACTGGTATTATTTTCTGTATAGGACACAAAAATACAGAGAATGTGGGTTGGGCAGCCCGATTTAGCTAGAAATAACTGGCCAACATTACGCTTGATGTTTTCTTTGGTTTGAATAGATCCAATTTCCAGAGCATGCTGATATTTGTATGGGCGTGCACTAATTAAGTTGTCTTCCGAACCCTTCATTATATCCTGGAAAGACTAACCGTAAGACCGAATTGGCTGAGGCAAAACTGCGTTCACTTGAATTTGTGTCCATTGATCATTTTTTGGACATGGAATCGTTATTTTGCCTTGCGTGAGCTCTCTCAGATTTGTTCTAGTGATAATAAAGTCAGTGACCAGCAATGTCTGGCTAATATAAAGAGCTGCTGCGATAGCATCTTCGCTTGCTAAATTCGTGCCCACACTGCATGCTTTATCAATTTAGAGCCACACCGGCAGCAGTTAAATTGCGCGTGAATGTTGAGAATCTTGAGGATGCCGCAGATGTTGGAGAAATAGAATTGTTTCAAAGCAGTAAAGCATTTGCATGCTATGCGGCTGTTGGTAGTGATGCGCAAATGCTGCTACAGTTTCTAAAATATTATTATTATTTCATAGTACTTAGAGAAAAGTTATGTCTACATAGTTGTGCATTGTGGAATTTTGGTGTGCATCTGAACAGCTAAGCTTCCATTTCCATCTCCAGGACCTTTCTGCATGCAGCAAAATTTGATACTTTCAAAAAATTGCCTTTTGTCCCAAGATTGGCGAACGCACCGAGGGGATGTTCACGCTATATTTCAGAGAAATTACATTGAGCAGAAAGACAAAAAAGGCAAAAGTTTAATTTTCTATATATGCTGCCTTGATCTGAAAGGCAATAGCAGCAGGCTTCACTAAGCTTCTAATATCACTGTAACTCACTGTTCTTTACGACACATTGATTATAGTAACCTCCAATTTGGATAGTCTTTATTCTTTGGGTCACTATCAAATAAATCAATAATATAGTTTTAAACCATATGAAAAAAGTGTTTAAAGTTCAAGTATTTGAGCTCTGGTCAACCACCTCATGATGCTTATTGTAATATTAGCCCCTCTTGTCTTGATATCTTATGAAGCCCTCCCATGGAACAGAGAATGCTAAAAATACTAGAGGTGTTGCTACCCTTGTCAAGTTAGAGTTTAAAAAACATAATTACCAGTAGATGAATATTTGACAATCCAGACACTCTTAAACTTTGATCTTACTAAGTAAAGTAAGCAGAGCTTGCAAAGAGATTGGTGTTGAGGTAGTAATGTCACTGCGCTCTTCATTGTGTAAACTTGAGAATGTCTGGTCAGAAAAGTGTTATTTCCACGGCGATTCCATGTATCAAGGGCTGATAAGCATCACCAACCACCGTTAGTAATAATCTTTGGCCACGAAGCAGCCTTCCATGCAAAGAAAGTGTCGACAATGAGAATTTGAACAGACAAACAGCAGACTATCTAGCATATACCTAGAGCTCTAAAAGCGTATTTGGTTCATAGCAGTGGCAGCATCTCCAAACTTCACGCGCGTTGGACATGTTGCAAATAGATTAGTGATATGTTCTCTGTACTATTAATATGGCAGTAGCTGTAGACTAATTAATTTGAATAGTATCTAATAAAAAGTAAAAATATAAAAACTTTTTTATTGGAAGTTTGAATTGTGGTGCATTTGCCGCTTAAGTAGCCTTGTACACTTAGTTTCCATTATTTATAACGGCGCGCAGTCTAATTAGCTGGTCTTCCATACTGGAACTCTATCTCTGGATGAGTATGCAGAGCTATACAGATTTTCGAAAAATGATATCAATGGTATTGAATAGTTCAGTGTACCCAGCCCGATGTAAGCCTCAAAAAGAACTGCTTTATGATCTCTTAGTTATACCACCAGCGCCCTTGCGCTAATGCTCTAGATTCCCAATGTGCAATTTTTCTTTGTCTACAAGGACCGCTCCGACGCGAGTTCGTTGTTTCTCTTGGGTTCTGATATTATATATATCAATTCTCATCACTATTTCACTGCGGTGTGACTAAAACAAATAATAAGCACAATGGCAAAAGCGAGTCAGAGTGTTCTACCGACGAATATAAAATAGTCGGGTTACCCAAAGTTACAGGCGTAGTGTAATGGCGATTATGAAAACTTCATCAAATCATTTCACTCGTCGACAAGATCGGCGCCAAATGCCCCTTTCAAAATTTTCGGTTATTTGTTTTTTGAAGTAGTCAGGGCTTGCAAAAGAGAACTATACATGATAGAAACATAATGGTTTTCCAGTTTTGAAAAATGCCTCAAAGTTGCAAAAGGCTTGTGCTGGCCATATATCTTACTGTGAAATTTTATAAGTGCTTCAAATCCGTAAATTAAAAGAATACATCAAGTTTGCTACTATGTGAAGAAATTTGCAATTTCCCCTTGGCATTGAACAAATGAGTATAGCATACCAACTGAAATTTTTTTTTTTTTTTTTTTTTTTGAGGCATGTTTTTCTCTCTTCAAACATATGTCAATCAAATAAACCCTGAATTACTAAGACTAAAAACAAAAGTATCAATTAAAAAAGTAAGCGATGAAAATAAGAGTCTAATGGGAAAAGAGAAATAAAGACGAAAAGACTGCCAATTTTCATATGGAAAAAGTCAGATATAATCTTTAAGAATGCCAAAGCCACCGCGGGCTGATTCTCCGGCCAGACTGGAGTCTGAATATGGGGAAAGTTCGCCCAGATGGTTGAACAGACTGTTTGTATTTTGTCATCAGTCTAGTTTATTAATAAAGGGAGGTATTGAATTAGGGGTTTAACACTGGGGCCCCTTACATCAGTAGGGCTGGGACAAAGAACAGGTCCACGACCAAACCCTTAGCATTTCTTGCCTTTTCAGCACTTGTAGAAAGACAGAGGAGCAACCTTTTTGGAAATTGTTTTCTGCAGTTGCGTTTAATATGCATCAGTAAGACGCTGTTGGAAAGTGGAGAATTTTTAATTATTGGACTATGTGGTATTGCATAGTAAAGGCAGTAGTTAAAAGCGTGAATCAGATCTATATGCAAAAAATAATAAATAAATGTAAAAACGAAAACTGAATAGAATGATACCTCACCTCTAACATGCCCTTCAAGTCAGTTAGAAACTATTGTATTCTTGTGTACAATGGCAAAGGATCCACGTTCTCATAGAAACGCTCATTGAAATTCTCATGGTTCAACAATATTATCTTTGAATCCATTTTCAATGTAATTTTCTCCTTCACCCCACCAGGTAGCTGACACTCTAAAACCACTCTGAGGCTGTAGTCTCTCTTGATATTTTTAGTGACGAAACTAGGCAGGAAGTCGCCGGAAATGGCAAAACCAAGCAATTCAGAAGGCATTTTGTACTTGTAAACGGCGATATTAGTACCAGGTTTTTGAATAGAAGTGCCATTCTCATCTTGAAACTTCATCGTGTTATCGTTTTCATATTTGACAAATTGTGAGAGATGTGCTTGGTGAGAAATAGGACCTTGATAAAGCACTTCTGTGTTCTCAACACTCATACAACTTTGTGCTTTGAGATGAACTTGCGTAATAAGCTCAACGTTCAAATGTGTAAAAACAATATATGGACACTTGCTAGCTGGCAAGTAAGCAAGTGGAGCATTTGCTCCCAAAAAGGCAAATTCTGGAAGCACAAACTCTACATCCAAAAAACTGCTAAGTGGAATTTCAGACTGAACAATTCTTGCAGTGTTGCCCAACGCTGGTATTAATGTTTCCCAAGTTGGCTTGAAGTGTACTTGCATGCCAATATGTAGTGTCTCATGGCCATTGCTATTTCTATAAAATGGGCTGAATCTGGAGCCTTTGTTAAGTTTTGAATTTGATAGCGCCCTTTTTATTTTCGTGCAGGCAAAGGCATTGGAGTAGTTTGGGAAAAGCAAGTTGTTCCCTATTGTAATGTTGCTTATTGGATATTTGATAAAATCATTTTTAGGCTTAAATAAAATTTTATGACAGCCGGTTGCTGTTTGTCCCTTACCAGTGCCCAATAGTAATGGCACTATTGCAGCGGATGATGAAGCTGGCGCAGTTTTCATTAAACTATATTTAATTTTAGCCACAACATGATATTCTATACATCCGAAACTGGAGTCGCCAACACTAGCAAAATCAAAGGACGGGGGTAGCATGAAAGCGTTAAAATCGGGCTCACTTTTTAGAAAACCTGCCTTTATTTTTTGAATATCTCCATGAGGTAAATAAGCTGGAAACTGTAAACTAAACGAATGCTCAGAGGTTTTGTTTGCAACTAAGCAGGGCGATGGCAGTTGATGCATGGGAGTATATATTACGTCTTCAACTTCAAGAAAGCAGTGAACCTCTGCTTTTATCACTTTGGAAGTATTGACCTTGGAAGAACCTATTAGTAGGACGGTTACGGAGTCTATTTGTACATCTTCCCTTGAAGTTAGCGAAATAAATCCATTGACGTAGCTGGAGTTTGTGAAATCTTTCATATTCTCGAGAAGACTGACTTTCACAGATATAGACATTTTGACTATAATGAAGCTCAAATCTAAGAGATATAAGTTCCCTTGTATAATGGTTCAAGAGAAGCTGTAGTTTAACTTAAACAAAGACAAAACCCCAACCTTTGCAGTCACAGTCGTGTATATATACATTGTTGCTGAGCAAAGACTCAGGGGTCTTCTTTCTCTCATGTCGTATTCAATATCATCAATAAAGATAGTCGATTATTAAAAACGTAAGAATAATCGTTATATTAGTCACATTCGCAGTAGCCCATCACACACTCCAATGTTTAGTAATAGTTTGGGAGTTCTGTCTGCGACTCTACAGCTTGAAGCAGTAATAATGTCGAATATTAAAAAAAAAAAAAAAAAACTGGTAAGTATGAAACCTCTAATTAGCGTTGGGCCACTAGAGACGCGTCCAATCGTCCTAAAACTGTCAACATCCGTATGAGGTTGCTGTGGAAAACAATATGCGCTATTTCTTGAATTTTATTTATTCAAGGAATCCGACACCCTACTTTCCCTCATTAGTCTCAGATGATACAAAAAAAGACTAACCACATGTATTGTCGACTTATTTTTTACGCAAGAAATGTTGTGTAACCAACATAATTTGAGGGAAAACACCTTCCCAAAGACCACAAATTCGGCCGTAACTGATAGAGTAATCATACTTTGAATTGTCAGCGCAAAAGCTGCATGTGCGTTTCATTGATGCGCTCAAGACGGAAAGCCACGCCTGCATTCAACATAGAAATGCTGGCAGCGGTGTAGACAATCTCGTAGTGCAGCATCAAACAACCTTATTGTATATAAATTGATTTCTAAACGACATATCAGAGAAGATGGCACAAATGGTATAAGTGTTGCTTAGTATCCTAACGAGTTTTTTCTACTGGCCTCTTCGTGCTTACTAATAGTGACCCGCAAGGCCAACAAAAAGCCCGCAAAAGGGAAAAAAAATGGAGAAGCCAATAATAGAGCTCGTTCCTGGAAAAAAAGTAGATCTGGGCAACCATGCAGTCCGTCCATTCACTACTAACGTAGCATATACTAGTGCCATTTTGTCCACAGGGGTATTGAAAGAGCCCGTTTGTCAGCATCAATGAGTACATGTTCGCATGTTGGGGATTGCTTTAAAGTTGAGGTGCAAATTATTATGAGTCACTCAATGTGCGCAACTGCAACAGTATGGCGTATATTACACTAGTCATTGCCTATACTAGCTAGTAGTAGTAGTGTATGCAGCATACGGCTGAAACCAAAACGATAGTAGTTGCCGAGATGGTGGGTCACGATGGACCGATGCTAAAGAAAATTTATCCGAGCTTTCATAGTTCTGCACAATGGCACGGATGTCATTTTTACGGTTCCGCCATCTCGGGGATGCACCGAATTCGTTAACAAGACAGCTGTTGGGGGTGCAAAGAATCAGGCTAGAAAGGGTTTTGCCATGATCTTTTACATGCAAGTACTCAAGTGCTTGAGGCGCACTTTAGTATTCAGAAACATTTACACTTTTGAGACTGGGGAGTGGATCATTGACAGAATTAAATTAAATTAGTGCAACAGCAAAAGCAGGAAGAAGAAAAAGGAAGGGAAATCTATTCTATGGAACAGAAGCCAAATCAAAATAGTAATAATAATAATAATAATAATAATAATAATAATGATAATGATAATAATGATAATAGTTACTAGTAGAGGTAAAAAACAAAAAAACAAAAAAAAAAAAAAAGCTAGAGAGTTTTACAATGGATAAATGAAGGCTTCATTTTCCAAGTCGGTCATATCCAAAACAGCTAAATTCACCTTGACCTTCTCACCGTTTTCTTCAACAAAACCAACTTCCGAGCCATCATCTTCAGCAATCTTGGCCAATCTCTTGGCGTTTCTCTTAGCCAAGATATAACGGATCACCAAAGCAATCATTGGGGCAGTAAAAAATGACAAAACAATTTGAACAATCCATGCAGGAATGTATCTTGGTGCGTCTTTCTCTTGCCATAACTGTGGAGAAATAATATTGGAAATTGCAAAAAATACCATCACAATAGCATTTCTGGTAATTTTCTTGGTATATCCAGAAGCCGTGGCACTACTCCAACTAAACATGAGAATCCATGGAATACCAAAAATCGGACTGGCTAAACACAACATTGCCAAAAGAGCAATATTTTTACCCCATGGGATAGTAGCAAGAGCAATAGATCCAACAAACGAAGGAATAGACCAACACACCACAGAAATCGCAGTGATGTTGTCAACATAAAGTAAAATTGTAGTGGCGATGACACAACCGAATGCAGCAAACCCACCAGAAGCCACTGAGACTAAGGTTGAGTCTAAGTTGGTTATATGGCCAATGGATTCAAAAAGCAAGTTTTGTTGGTATGGTAAATTATTAGCAAGTTGCTGTAAAAGGAAAAATGTAGCGAAAAGCCAACTAAGTGGATCCTTCAAAGCTTCAATCATTTGGTGTTTTTTGAAAACTTTAGTTTCGATGGAAGAGCCGGTAGTTTTTTGAACTCTTCTGATGATCCAAACTCTTTCATTCTTGGATAAAAATTTAGCATCAGATGGATTGTTTGGATAGATCGCAAAGATAAGTAAGGTGAGTAAAAATGTCAAACCACCAATAATAATGATAAAAAGTTTCCAAATATGAATTGGTGGATTTTTCACATTCAAGATACCGTAAGCAATGAACCCCACTGGGATAGTGACACCAACACAAGTAGAATAAAAAATTGGCGCAGTAGCTGCTTTTTCCTCTTTAGTCAAGAATTGACCCATAGTGGTGTTCAATATTGGTAGTACAATAGCTTCAGAAAGCCCAAGGAAAAATCTAATTGCATAAACCCCTTGATAGTTGGTAAGCGTACAATGTAAAAAGATAATCACCGACCATATGAATGTGATGATGGTTAAAAGTCTTCCAAGGGGAACTTTCTGGATGAAATAAATATTAACTTGGCCAACAATGTAACCAACGTAAAACAAAGTATTGGAATTGTTATACTTATTTTGTGTTAAGCCGGTATCTTCCCAGAATTCAAAGATCGAGGCATATGAAGCCACTGCTTTATCAGAATAAAGAATCAAATCAACTAATGCAGTCAAGCCAACAATAATGAACATAATTTTTCTATGAAGTTTTTTTTCTTGCTCAGGAGTAATTTCTGGAACTTCATGATCATGAGCTTCTAAGTATTTTAGTGTCACATCCGCGTCCCTGGACTTGATGATTTTGTAGCCTTCAGTCTCGTGGTGATCCTGCACAGCTTCGGTTTTCTCGTTATCAGGGACTGGGTCCTTGTTGATAGAAGATGACGTAGACATTGCTGAGTAGTTATAAGTGGGCTTGATGTCAGTGCCTATAGAGAAAAGTTTAATTGATATGCTGAGCGAGTTTTGATAATTTTCTTGAAACTCCTTATCACTTGGTCAACTCGAAGGAGCAAAATATAGCTTCTTTTTAGTCTAATATGCTACCTCTCCCGTTCAAAAAAAAATAGAAACCAATGAGTATCACGAATATATCACTCAAAAAGTATTACAAGATAGTTTTCCAATAGCAAGGGATAATAGGCTCAGAAAACAAAGTTTCAGAACATGTCACCTCTGAACCAAATTAAAGGCAGCTGAACAACACGGAAATGCCAATGTATTTATACATTCACATATTTCAAACATCTCAAAGAAAAAATGGATTTAAAATCACTAATAACTACCAATAATCATGGATAGTAGAAGGCACTATTACCGGTTGCGTAAAGTATAATGTAAAACAACATTATACCGAAAAACCGTCTAAAAGGCAAGGTTTTCAATCACACAATCGCAGCATGATATTTCATCATTAAGTGTGAGGTTCTTGTCTTGAGACCCTTTTGGGAATATGGCAGCGAAATAGGCGTATTATGATTGTTCTGGTAACCTGCTATCAAAGTGTTCTTTCGAGGAAGAGAGAAAAAAAAATTTTTTTTTATTGTTTTGCCTCGCCGGTATTATTGTTTAGTGCATGCAGGTTCAGTAGGCCCACGATGGCCGCAGTGCACCGCAGCAGCTGCACCAAACACCGATCATGAGATTTTCCTCAGACTCAAGAATCCATACACAACCAACAAATTACGACTCTCTGTGTTGTAAGAGCGACTATTCTTGTCGCAAAGTGGCTTTTGATCCTTCTTGATGTATATAAAATGTCCCTATAAGAGTCAAAAGATGTTTCTGGCTCAGAAACAAAAAGGCATTAAAAGCAGGCTGTAAAGTGAGAACTTTAGTAACTGCACTTAACGCCGTAGTGTCTACAGCTTGTGCCAATATACTGCGCGGTGACTAACCGCATAGCAGGTAACTTTGTTTGTCTCACTAAAACTCGCCAAAAAATATGCTTTTTTTACTCTTTTGAGGAATCTACAGTAAAAACCAGTTTAAAAAGCTTTGTCTTGGCAATGTAACCACAGAGATAAACAATAAGCTTTTATGTAATTCATGTCACTGGCTGTCAATTATAACTGATTCTTAGTGACAAACGGCGCTACTTGCAAATTGCTGTCATTACTGTGGATATTTCTTTCTCTTTTTTATCAAAATAACAAGCACTAGGGCCTGCCGCTCAAAACCAAATACTGGATATTGCCTTTAGTGTTTTTCACCCAGGTGTTTGTCAATTTTTATCGCAATCTCTGAGACGCGTACTGGCTTGCTTTTTTTCTCTTGAAACCCAATCTCCGAACTCCCAGTTGCAGATAAGTCGGCCAATGGTGGTAATAGAGTATAATTACCTCAAGTAAGTGAAAATCATTATTGTATGAATTCAATGAGCGAGGCTAGTTACAATTGTGAAGCTTTAAAGGAAAAAAAAAATTCAACTGCACTGGCTGGAAATTAACAGGTTCAAGATAGCGCAAATAACGCCTAAAACAGTAACTCTGGTATACTCCCTTGCAGCCAAATCATAATAATCTCGCTGATTGACGAATAAACAAAGAAGCCTTGGCAAAGATCTATTGTCTCTCTGATATTATCTTGCATGTTCGTCACTTTCTAACCTTCCTGAATTACTTGCTATACAGATTGTACAGCAGTTTGATACACCACATAGTATATTGGAAGAATTGGTGCGGTGCAAGCACAGAGAAGCCTCCGATATAATTATCGCTATGTATTGTAAAACAAAAATCTAGGACTAACACACATAACGCAACTTTTGCTCAAAGCTGCAAAAAAAAAAAAAAAAAAAAAAAAAGAATAAAAAACACTCTTCTGACTCATACCAAATGGTTTATGATGGTTGCCGGAATTTTTCCACCAACTCTAACGGCGCGCTGCAAAAAGACCGCTAGTGCTAAACTTTTATTTTCCAATCTAATGTGTTGACAACAGGAGGATAATAGCGTTTGTAAAACTGTGGCGCACCTGCCACTTCTGCCTTCTGCTTCAGCTGCGTGCATAAGACAGAAAACGGACAAGCGAAATCAGTATTAGAGAAACTAGTGCGCTCCACTGAAATGGCTCTTTAACTCCTTGAATTAGAAAAAATCAAAACAGAAGCACTTTATACTGTGTGATCAATTTTTGTAAATTAATGATTGTCGATATAATTACAACACAACAAAGGAGTCTTATAGGGTGATTTCGCGAAGCAAGTAAAATATAACTGAAAAGGAATGTTATTAGCTATCTGAAAACCTGGTGAGGGGACCGACTTTTGACAGCTTGGAACGATATGTCTAGTCAGAAAGCAAAACAGTGAAAAGCCATAGACTAAAAAGTCAAAAGGTAAAGTGACAAAATCAAATAATCGAAAAACAAAAAGTCAAACAAGTAAATTTTTCAACGAACATTTAATGCGTATACAAAAGCAAACGACTCTCTCTAGAATAAAGACACAATAACTCATTATAATCACATAACACTTTTTGCGACACTATAACCTGCTAAAAACGCCAATAACCAAGCAACACCATTAGTTCCATTAAAGAAAACAGCCAAAATCCCAGGGCCAGGGCAAACCCCAAGAAGACCCCAGCCAATACCGAAAAGCACATTACCTAAAAGAAACTTCAACAGAACTATATTACTGAAATTGAGAGAATAACTCTGTAGTAAAATAGGCCGTTTTTCTAAATTTTCATCACTTGTAACGAGATCATTAGCATCTTGGGGAATTGTTACTCTCCAAACAAGAATGTTTGGAATAATGGCAAAGATTACAATCATTAATAACGATGGATCGAATTTGACAAAAGTAGGGAAATCAGTGAATATGGATAGAAATCCAACAGTTTTAGCTGGTCTTGCCATACCGGAGATAAATAATCCCAAACCAAACAAAAACCCGCCATTCATGCCAGCTAAGAATTGTAAAAATTGATTATTTTTGAGCTTCTTGGTGACATTGACGTTAATGTATTGGTTCTTTATGAGCACCAAGTTGGTTAGCAAACTGAATAAAGCGTACCCCACTAAGCAAAGCAACACTTTTGCATTTTCTTTAAAAACCATGAAACTCGAATCATATTTGTAGCATTCAATTGGCATTGCTTTAACTACCACATTAGCCACAACACCATTAGCATTGACTGTATCACTTTCACCGACCCCATCATCGGCCAAGTAGCATAAACTACTAGAATCAAGTTTAATGACAGTGAAAATGGCAGTTGATGCAAAAACAAAAGTTGCGACAATGCTACGCAACCGGAGTCTGGAAACTCCAGCAAGCATGTGTCCAGAAGTGCAGCCGCATCCCCAGCTTGTGCCAAGCCCAACTAACAAACCAGCGAGCAAATGAAGCTCGAATAAAGGAGTGGTGATGTTGTTGAATGAGAATAACGAGGATGTTGAAGAAGTGGAGGATGATGATGGGAAAAAATGGAACTTATCATGGAAAAATGAAATGTTGGCGGTGGCCGGATAGTCGGGAATGAAGTCTGGCAAGTAGTTTTGTACAAATAAAACGGAGAGGACAATTCCTGATATGAGGGCAGAAGTGTGGATGGTTGGGTGAAAGATAGAATTGTAGAGTAGCGATGAGAAACCAATGATTTTACCGGTACTCAACAAGTAAGAGGTGGTAGCTGATTGAATTAGCAATGCGCCGATAGTTGATTCTGCCGGGGTGAACATGGCCGCCGATGCTTATCACTATCGAATTGTCTTTACTTTGATGGGAAGAAGGGTCTCAATTTATGTGCTATTTTTGGCCAGTGTATTTCGATGAGATACAATGAGAATGTGAATAACTCGGGCGCAAAGCAACAAATGAAGAACTCGAGAAACAAAACAGGACCAGAAACAGAAACAAACGCAATTTTAACGAACAATATTTTCAAACTTGACAATTGATAATAATATGTTCTAGAAGGATTGATAAGTTATTGCTTGGAAAAATTTGTTGGTTACAAAAATTGCTAGCGGTGCAAATATGGTCTGCTCAAGAGATAAAATTCGGGGCTGGCGGGCTTATGCTGTTACATTGCTGGAGTAAAAATCCTGTCAAACCCCGATTTGAGACAATCCAACGGTGCTGGATCGTTGCGGAACCAAAACGGGGAAAGCGCAATCACCAACTCAATCCGGCCAAGCTGCGGTAGAGGATCTGGCAAAAATTGAAAACAGTATCGAAAGTCATTTTCGCTTGACAAGCAGCAATGCCAGAACAGAGTGTTTCGGAACATGCCCATATTGTCTCGAATAGTATTGTGTATTGCCGGGTACACTGCGATAAAGTCAGCTAGCGTCTTTAAAACATCCGCACACCTCCTCACATCCATAAACCAAGAGGACAAGAAGGAATACGCCATGCCGTGACAATACAAAATATGCGTTGTAAAGAAGCAGATACAATCACGTATATTTTGTGATCACTCTGGCTCGTGTTTGTCAAAGAATTGGCAATCTCACTAGAGTTTATAACATACTTTTGCGTGCCAGATATGAAGCACAAAAATAAAAAAAAAAAAAAAAAAAAAAAAAAAAAAAGAATTTGATTGTCATTCGAAGGGTATGAGGATATCAAAGATACAACACAACAAGCCTCAAAACGTGAATTCCTGGAAGAGCTTATCACAAAAAAAAAGAGCCCGTTCTGCTGTACAATGCATTGCCGAAGCTGCTACTAGAAAACTACGGATCAACCAAGATTTCTGGCAATAGTAACAATAACAATAAGACTTTGCCTCAGACGGCGCGCTAATATTGCAATTTTTAACGCGAGCTGGCCAAAAGTATTACGAGTTAACGAAGTGCGTCGTCCACGTTATTGCCATTTTGGGTAGGTAGTTGCCCCCACGAGTGCTTACGATGCTCGATATTTGGCCAGAGATTGGTAAAACTGTATTATAGCTAATGACACCAGTGATTTTCTTCGAAAGTGCGCCTTGGCTATTGAAGAGCATTTCACAACAGCGACTTTCAGCTGATTGCACACTACCGCTCCACGTTTCTGGTGTGCTGAGTTTCCTCTTGGGGTAAACGAGCAGTATTTGATCCAATATCGCCATTGCCAGCTGTGTGTTTTTGCTCTATTGAATGCACTCTCAATAGTACGTGCAAACTCGTTTGGCGCCAATGAGCAATGATGAGCCAATGAGCCAATGAGCCTTGCCATCGGGATCCAGTTAACTAGATAAAAACCCTTTATTCCCCCACTGATCCGTCGTCGACTCCTCAACATCATCAACTACAGCCAAAAAGATGCCGCCGCTAGCCTCGACTTCCCAGAACTAGCCGGCCTCATGCTAACGTTGCGTCGTGGTGCTGACTGCGTGGAACCTCCCAGAAGCGCAGAACTGCTTGAGTCTATCACCCAGTTGGTTCTAGTGGCAGATAATGCAGATAATGCAGATAATAGCTTCAATTTTGGGCACTTTTCATGCACATCTAGGCATCAGTAAGCACTAGGCCCCACATGCTGCCCAATGCGGCAGGCAGCACCAACGTGCTCCCCTCCACACTGTTTACTAGCCATCACTGCTCTGCTCTATGGAGTTGCGCTATTCTACCGCTATGCTATCTCTGTGTCAGTACCGCTGCCCGCCGCCATGGCTCCTGTCTAGTGGCTTCCTCAAGCTTATAAGCTATAGCTTTGCTGCTCCTGCCGTACCTGCCAATATGGTCCTGTTGCTGACCGTCGATACTTGGCTGCCCAGACGGAGTGTATATAAGTCTTGTCCATTCTCCTTTTTGTCTTTGTCTTTGTCTTTGTCTCTGTCTCTGTGTCTGCTGCTGGTCCCTCTTAGTGTGACTGCAGCTGCTTGCCTTTGCTTTGTCCTTCGTTGGCTTTCTCTTCAAGCATAGTTACAAAAGAGCACTACAAGCACCACCACCACAATGAGTTCCAACAGCTCGTTCAAGAACAACAAGGCACTTGCCGAGATCGAAGTCCATGATGTCAATAATCCAACCAAAAGACACAGTAACAATGACAGCAATAACTACGGCCAACTTTCTTACGATGCTGAGGCAAGAAAAGACCGCAGAAAAAACCGAACAAAATCAGATATATTCACAATTGTTTGTTCCGGGTTCGCTTTGATCTCCGATGGCTACCAAAACAATGTCATGACAATGTTGAATAAATTGTTTTCTATCCTTTATCCCCACGTCTACAGTTCTGCAGTTTCAACTAGGGTTTCTAACGCGTCACTTGTAGGAACCATATTGGGTCAAGTCGCCATGGGTTTTTGCTGTGACTACTTGGGCAGAAAATGGGCAATTCTTACTGCCACAGTCTTACTTGTCTTGGGCACTGTTCTATGTGCTGCTTCCCATGGGGTTACTGCTGCTGGTATGTTTTGGATGTTAACCGTTTGCAGAGGTTTAACCGGGATTGGGATTGGTTCAGAGTATAGTGCTTCCACCGTTAGTGCTAACGAAGCTCTGAATGAGTCTTGCAAAAGAAGAGGAGGTGTTTTGATTCTCGTGACAAATTTGCCTTTATCACTTGGGGGGCCTTTTGCTTTGATTATCTTTCTAATTGTTTACGAAATTTGTGGTAGTAATCATTTATCCGCCATTTGGAGAACCATGTTCGCCATTGGAGCGTTCTGGCCATTGTCAGTTTTCTACTTTAGATTTAAAATGGCTACTTCGGAGTTATACAAGAAATCTGCAATCAAGAAGAGAGTCCCATATTGGCTTGTTATCAAGTATTGCGGTTGGAGATTGGTCGGTTCTTGTGGTTGTTGGTTCTTGTATGATTTTGTTACTTTTCCAAATGGTATCTTCTCTGGTCAGATTATATCTTCGGTGTTGGGCGAGTCTAAGGATTTGAAAAAAATTGCAGAATGGAATTTGCTTTTGGGAATTATTGCTATTCCTGGGGTTGTTGTTGGTGCGTACTTGTGTGACAAAATAGGTAGAAAATATACCTTGATGCTTGGGTTTGCTGGTTACTTGATTTTCGGATTGATTATTGGTATCGCTTACGACAAAATCTCTAAAATTGTGCCATTGTTTATTGTATTTTACGGATTAATGAATTCTTTAGCCAACATGGGGCCTGGTGACAACTTAGGGGTTGTTTCTTCTGAAAGTTTTCCAACTAGTGTTAGGGGTACCTGTTATGGGTTTTCTGCAGCTATTGGTAAGGTGGGCGCGGTGGTTGGCACTGAAACTTTCCAGCCAATTAGAGACCATTTGGGTAAAAAATGGACATTTATCATTGCTGCTCTTTGTGGGGTCAGTGGGATTATTGTTGCCTGGATTTTTGTACCACACTTGAAAGAAGATGATTTGATGGAAAACGATATCAAATTCAACAACTACTTGCTTGAAAAGGGTTGGACTGGTGAATTGGGTTCTGATGATACTTCTGAAAATTTGCTGCACGAAGAGACAGAAGCAGAAAGGGTCAGCAAATGAAAAAATGAGCTTATGAATTAATGGCTGGTGATGATCAGTTTGTTTGAGAAGAGGATGTTTTGTATGTTTGTGGTTATGTTTTTTACTGTTGTCTTGTTTGCTTTTTTTTTTTTTTTTTTTTTTTTTTTTCTTTTATGCTTTTTATTTGTTTTGTTTTTGCCTTTTCTTTTGTTTTTTTGATTTTCGTTTTTTCTTTTCTCATTTTTTTTGTCTTTTTGTTTCTATAATGAACGCACGTATTCTAAGCCTAGAAACTATGGTTGGAGGAGAAAAATAGATGGAGGAAAGTTGTGGAGAGAGAAAAAATATGGAGATTACAGCGATGGGAAATTAGAAATTACTTCAATGGAATGATAAAGTAGAGAGATATGATATACATATTCTAGGGATTAATAGTCCTATAAAGGTACAAAGAAGATAAATTTTATCGATTAAGTTTATTTAATTTTTTTTCTTTCTTTCTTTCTTTCTTGTTTTTTTTTTTTTTTTTTTTTGTCAGCTTACTTGAATTTTTGGTTTGCATTAGAATAATTTACTATTATTCTTTTCATACTATAATTTGTATCTATAGAGAATCAATATGGAGAACGACGCAAGGAGATGCAGTCTGATACTTCGGTGTCTGTGTTTTGAGGTTTTCTTTGCCGGGCGAGGGGTATATCCAATGATATGGGTCTTTATGCGCCGTTTGCATAGATCTTTGAAGCATACCAGGCCTTTTTCCGACGTGTATAAATAATGCAACAGTTCTGTTTGCTTTCCTTTCAATCTGAAAAATCACAATCACACTGATTTTTTTGGTAAGGAAGGGCGAAGGTCCAAATGTAACTACTGAAGATCTTATCAATTTTATTATCTGTATTTCCATTGATCGCAAAAAAAAACTTTTAGTTCCAGCAACGAGACCAAGATGCATTGTTTGCAGTTGATAAGGTCCCGTCTAATACATTCAGAACCTGAAGGTAGATACCAAAAATGGTTCAAGGCTGGAGAATGGCGGGGTGGGTCTTAAAAGAATAGATTTGCGCAAACTTTGATTGAGATAAAGAAAAAAACCAAAAACTAATAACAAACTAAAAATACAACACTAACAAATCGCTAATCCTTTATACAACACCAATCAATAGTTTGATCCTTCCCATACATGTCTGCTATCCACTCATTGCTTTTAGCAAAATGATGAGCAGTAAAAAATCCTCTGCTAGCACTTAACGGACTAGGATGCACACTAGTTAGCAAAAGATTCTTTTTACCGTTTTTACTATTGATAGCATCAAGGTTAATAGTCTTTTTAATCATGTTGATGGCAAAACTTCCCCATGCTAAAATAACGAGCTCTTCATCAAGGGCATTATTTTTAAAATTTATTAAATTTTTGATTAAGGCACTAGTAAGCTGCTCCCAACCTTTATTATTATGTGAGTTGGCCTTATGTGCTTCTACAGTAAGGCAAGTATTTAAAAGTAATACCCCTTGCTTGCACCATTCGCTTAAATTTCCAGATTTCTTCGGTGGTGTATATCCTGGATAGTCGATGCTGATCGCTTTGTAAATGTTTCGAAGTGATGGTGGAAGTTTATCATTGAGCACAGAAAATGCAAGTCCATGTGCTTGATTGTAATTATGGTATGGATCTTGCCCAAGAATTAAAACTTTGACTTTAGAGATGTCAGGACAGAACTTGGTGAACGAATAAATATTCAGTGGTGCCGGGAATATTACTTTTTTGTTTTGTTGAGCTTCTGTTTTGAGAAATTTTTTTAAAGATAGAAAATATGGGGCAGTTAGTTCTTTGTATATTAAGGAAAGCCATTGATCATTGATATTTTCTATCTCAAGCTTTAAAAGCTCTTTAGCTTCGGGATTCAAGCTAGATACCCATTGATCTTTGTCGAAATTGATTGACGTATGAGTGGATTTTATTTCTAGCTCACCTTTTCCATTGTGTGCTGCCATTTTCTGATCGAAAGAGGACTCGTTGCTCATCTCTTCTTTGTTCTTTCTCCCCTGCTCTTCCTGTTTAGGATGGTTAGACTTTTCAGTACCAGAAACTGTTTTCAATGGATGTCTTTTAGCTGCGGTCGCAGCTGTCCCTTGGGGAGTTTTCTTGAGAAACAGGTCCAAAGTTAGCTGACCGGCTTTTTTACTGGTGGGTTTTGTCACTTTAAAAGGCAGCATTGTGGATAAGCTGGATCTAAACTGGTGTATGATCTCATTCTTCATCTCCATCGCCTCTATCTCTAGTTATTTTTTGTCCCCACGCGTCGCTTGCAAAAAGAACTACAAATAAAAGAAATTAGCAACCGCGTCTAGAGCGCCGCCCGAAAATTGCTAATAGGCCCTCGAGGTAATGGCAGCGTTGCCGCAAAACAAAAAACGAAAAAGAAGAAAGACAACAGAAATTGAAATTGAACAGCTTTCAATTTAGCAATTTTGGTTAGTGAATTCCAGTCTTGCCATCAGTAGCGCTATTCTCTTAACTGCACCGTTGCGGTCAACAGCATACCTGCCCACAGTTTCTATAATAGTCTTCCGATTGGTGATTTTGAGTTATTTACTTCCTGCTTCCTGCTTCCTGCGTGTGTCGTTTAGCAAGTATTTTCACTACCTTCCCGTTTTGCTCACCGCCGACTACGTTCTTTTTTATTCCATCTGTTCGCAAACATTGCTGAGTGATTACTTGTTTACTTTTTAAGGACCCTACGCTTCGCTTCTCATGTCTCTTGCTCAATACTCGGAGTTACTTGCTGGTAATATCGACTTTGTTGGTCAGGAAAAAGCTCAGTTTATTTTGCGTAAATTGTTCAATTTATTGTCTGTTTCCAGTTTCTTGGTTGGTTTAATTTATCAAAATCTTTTCTACACCGTTGTTGTTTTTGCTGCCGGATTAGTTATTGCTGCTTTAATTACTATTCCGCCATTTGGGTTCTACAATAAGAATAACCTAAAGTACTTGCAAGTAAAAAACAAAGAGTTTGCATCAGATAACGTTTCGGCAACCATCATCGCAGCTCCATCTAACTGAAAAACCATATTCTCAACGAACAAACTATAAAAATTTAAATAAACTAATACAAGGAGCTTTCTGTTTCACAATAGATTCTGTTTTCTTTCAACAAACTCTCGAAAATTACAAAGTTCATGATGTCTGACAAAACATTTTTGGGATTTGACTTGTCAACTCAACAGTTAAAAATTGTCGTTATTGATATCAACCTAAATCCACTTAAATGCTACTCTGTTAGTTTCGACGATGATTTACCCCATTATAAAACAAGTCACGGTGTCTATAAAGATGAAGGAACTAACAGAATTGTCGCTCCAGTTGAAATGTGGCTTGAAGCTCTAGACTTGGTTTTTGAAAAAATGAAAGACGACCATTTTCCTTTCAATAAAGTTGCCAGTATGTCTGGCTCCGGTCAACAACATGGGTCAGTTTACTGGTCAGAAGAGGCTGCAATGTTGTTACCTCAGCTTCAAAATTATAACTCTTTGCGTGAAGCTTTGTTTCCTAAGGCTTTCAGTTACCATTTAGCTCCAAATTGGCAAGACCATTCAACTATTGATGAATGTATTGCTTTTAATGATGGTGTTGGTGGTAGACAGAAACTTGCTGAGTTAACCGGCTCCAAAGCCTACCATAGATTTACTGGTCCTCAAATCAAAAAGTTTATCAAGGATCATCACGAAGAGTACATTAAAACTGATAGAATCACTCTAGTTTCAAATTTCTTATCAAGTGTTTTGTTGGGTGATTTCAGCAAAATTGATCAAGCAGATAGTTGTGGAATGAACATCTATGATATCAATGCCAAGACTTGGAACAAAGAATTGTTGGCTATTACTGCCAGTGGAGGAAAAGACTCTAAAGATGTGACCGATAGTGACATTGAAAGCCTTATTGGAAAGCTTGGTGGCTCAGTTGAACCAGTCGGCTTCCACTCTATTGGTAAAGTGTCACCATATTTTGTGAAAAAGTACGGTTTTAATCCTAATTGCAAGTTATACTCTTTTACAGGTGATAATTTGGCTACTATTTTGGCTTTACCATTGTTGAAAAATGATTTGTTGGTGAGTTTAGGAACCTCAACGACTTTGCTATTGATCACTGACACTTATAAACCAAATGAAAACTATCATATTATGATTCATCCAACTAATCAAAACTTGTATATGAATATGATTTGCTACTCTAACGGCGCGTTGCCAAGAAATGCTATCAAAGATCAAATTAATACCAAATATGGCATTTCCGATAAGCATCTGTGGGATAAGTTTAATGAGGTTTTGGATTCAGAAGAAAACTATAAAGCAGCAATGGACGGTAACATCGGTGTTTACTTTCCTCAGGGAGAAATTATCCCCAATGTTGACCAACCAGTGATTGCCAAATACAAGTTTGACGCAAAAACTGGCGAGCTATTGACTCAAGTGGAAGGAGAGGATTACAATGAGTTGGAGGTAAATGTCAAGGGTATTGTTGAGTCTCAGGCATTAAGCGGAAGAGTTAGAGTGCATGAGTTATTGAAAACGGAGGATACTGAAAATAAAGATTTGAAGCCAAGAAAACTTTTTTTTGTGGGCGGATCGTCTAGAAACTCTTCCATAATTCGAAAATTTAGTGAAATATTAGGTAATGAATTCCAGCAAAATGATTATGGCAAGGGCAACTACAAAAGCTTGGAACCAAATAGCTGTGCCTTGGGTGGAGCCTTCAGAGCTAATTGGTCATATTACCGGGACGTAATGACTGCTGGCTCATCAACTGGAAAAAAATACGAAGATTATTTGGAAGAAAAATTTGACTGGAAAAACTTGGAAGAGTTCCAGGTTTCTTATAAATGGGATGAGTATAAACCTGCAGAGCAAGCTTTAAGGAGTTTAGAGCAGCTACTATGAACTGACCAAATTCAAAGTGAATTTATAGAAGTAAGTATGCACAAATAAACTCACTTTTTTTATGTTAAATTTACGTCAATAATTTGAATCAGTTTTGTAGAATGCAGTATTACGAGGACACGGTCTGTGAACTAACATTCGAAGAGTTCTTTGGACCCGTTTAATAGGTATATATATAGTATGACAAGTGAGGCACGATGTTCCCTTCCACATGCCTCTGACGTCTCAATGCTACTACTTAATCTCTGTAAATGTCTAGGACATTTTGATATATTGCTGGAACTTTTGTTATTGTTTAGCATATTGTCAGGTTGTGTATATAGAGTTTAGCAACGTTTGTGTTACTATCGTTATTTATAACTATAGTTAATGAAGCCAGGTCCTGCCGTCCAACCCCTAAATACGATCCTGAAGAATTGGTTAATATTTGTATGATAATCAGATAGGGCCTTGTTGATCCTGAGTCTGTTGTTATTATTATTAGATCTTTTTTTTTTTTCATTAACTTAGTTTTGTTAGTATTTTCGTTATCTTATTTTCCTATTGTAGTTGTTGTTAGCGACTAGATCTACTACTCATACCTGAGGGCGTTACCTCTGAGCAGCACTAGTTACATTGGTCTTTCCTCTAGTAGTAAAGGAAAGTCACTTAGTGAGATCTTAGTTGCGTATTGAAACTTAGTTCAGAAAAGAAATCAAGCTTATTTTCTTTGCTTTTACTAAAAAACTATATTACCAAATAGAAGTACTCTGTTTTTCCAATTATATATAGTTATAACATTACTTACACAAAATGGTCATGTGATGAATATTTTCCATCGCATCATTGACATTGATTGCCTTAGTAAGCATTCATAAATCCAAATGTCCTGGGCGGCAAGAGGCAGTTGATTTAAATATAATAATTATACATGATGAACAGTACGGACATTGATATTTGGTATAATTCCAACAGCAACAGATACTGTCGAGAATCTCACTACATGCTACGATAAAGAGCTCAAAAAAAATTTAGCCCCACGCGGGGCTCGAACCCGCAACCTTTCGATAACCACTCAATAAGAGTCGAATGCACTACCGATTGTGCTAGCGAGGCTAATTCTTGTTTTATTGCGACCAATGTCCTTTATTGGGTCGCATTCCTGATCAGCCTGTGTTCACAATCCGTCTAGATAAGAGGTGTTGGATTTATACCAATTAACATCTTTCATACCGTTCATTTGGTATAATCAGTTATTTTTGGTAAACTGCCTTTTGCGGCGGAGAACATTTGGGCGCGCGCATAGTTGCTAAGGAGAACAACATCAAAGATGTGATGGAAAATTTTTCATCACCTGAGCATTATGGGTGAGGAATGAAATTATTATATATATTCTGGAAAAACAGAATGTTTTTATTTAGTGATATAGTTTATAATAAAAGCAAGGAATATAAGTCCAATTTCATTACTAACTAAGTTACATCGAAAAACTAGTACTTCAGTAAGTGGCTATCCTTCACCACTAGATGAGAGACTGATCTAACCAGTGCTACTCAGAGGAGACAACCTCAGGTATGGGTAGTAGATCTAGTCACTATACTCTGACACATGGACAACGACAATAACTATAACAATACACGTTTAGAGGTTCTCCGGATACTGAAGCCGCTGTTCACCAAGATCCGTCCCCCGGACTGGCTCAAAGTACCAGCCAACTATTGAACCATTCCCCTGAATAATTTGAAACCCAAAAAGATGAAGAACCTTACGTTCAAGCTGAGCCTTTTACCATTGAAAACTCCATATCTCTACCATCAACCCACCCTATTTCCAATTCTAAATCTCAAATTGAGGATTTTTCATCCGTCTTACCTAATGACTTACTGAGCAAAAAAGGCGCGGATCCAATGTGGTGCACCTCCCGAACATGCACCAGAACCTGTTGATCCTCCATTACCATCTGCTTTGTCTAATCTCTCTGTTTCAATTTCAAAAACTACTAACATAAACTTAAAAAACCTTGAAACTCCAAAAATCAAAAAAAAATCCAACAAAATCCAACAATCCTAAAAAACATTTTTTCACATTCTTCAGTTAATCACAATAAAAACCAAAAAAAACATAATACTCGCTCTGTTTCCTTTGTCCCACCTGCCTCCCCCAATGACACTAGCTCTATTTTGCGAACTGTCCCTTCTACCTCAGATCCTTCAAACATTACTCAAACCCACCAACAAAATGAAAATGTCCCACGCCCAGCGAATACCGCTGATTCAACTGTTTCGACTGCTTCATCCACCTTATCGGCCTCATCTGCCTCACCTGACTCAACTAAAGAAACGCCTCCACCTGATTCAGCTCCAGAATGAGGGCCTCCGGTTTAAAACCACTGACCTCCTGCAAAAAGACTATATTGACTTCATCATCAACTGTTCTCAAGAGAATGACGTTTTCGCAACTGTGGACATTCCATGGGCTGTCTTCCAACAATCCTCTTTAGCAACACATACAGCCTCTATCGGTAAATTTATTAAAATGTTGGCACAAACCACACTTGGAAAGTATGCTAGTACGATGCGAGATGTATCCTCATTCTTTTTTGAAAAAGACTTGTGAAACTATCGAACCTCACATCATAATCAGAAACGAGCGTATTGTGATTAAACAACCTATTTTTTATAGCGGTCCACTTTATAAGCCATTCTTCCACAATTCCAAAGAAATTTTCTTTACATTTTTGAGAGGCCACTTAGCTGTAAAGCTACCACAAGAAGAATATCGTCCACAACTCTTCATGTCAATGTCAAATGAAAATATGGTCCCTCATCTCATGGAATTCCAGATTAAATATTTCCAAGCGGTTTCTGCCAAAGAAAGTTTATTACACAAGCTCCGTGATCTTGAAATCAAACAGGAATACGTCACCCTTACAAAAGAAATCAAACCGAGAAGCTACCCAAATCCTGAAGTTGCCGACATCAACGTAGATAAACATTATGCATATTTATATCTTTCTCCAAATCAATCAGTCCCAATAATCAACTGTGAGATTCTCCAAACACCTCTTATCAATCGTCACATACATTGCACGGCATGTGGTTCAAATTTTCATGCTCGCTAGTCTTGTACCGAGGCTCGATTTGTTATTTGCAAAAAAGAAAATCATATAGCTTTTGTTTGCTATTATAACAAGAAGTTAACCAAGGCCCAAGAGAAGTACCAGCACCACATCTCTACTGCAAACCAACCACACACAACCGCCATTACTGCTAGAACCAATAAACCAACTACTGTTACTTAAAACTAATGGCAGCGCAATGACCCTAAAGGCCGCAAACGTTAAAGAGTTAGAAACACCAATAAACCAGACCACACCATCGACAACCCAAAACAGATAGCTAAACCAACAAACCCATTTCAAGCTCTTGAAGACGGTGACTCAGTCGATTTGTCAACTGAGGACGAGGTTAACACACAACACGAGGTGCCACAGAGTGTCGTTTTTACTGCACCTAAACCCTCAAAGAAATCATATAACAAACCCTCCCCAAAAAAAGAGCAAGAAGGCAAGTTGCTAAAGCCACTAACTCACAACCAGAGAATATTAATGATGATGAAGGCACTTTCACCACCAGTACCTCTGACTCTATAGTAGCACAGGCTACTATCCTTCATGCTACGGCAACCCCAACAAAAAAAACACCACATCAAACCCCAGACTCTTTCCAAACTCCACCTGCAACTCCTCAGCAGACTAGAATCCTTCGTTCCCATTCCTCTCCTCGTACTCCACAACCTCCATCTACTCCAACCAACTTGGCCTTATCTCAGTTTCCCTCTTTGGATCAGGCCAACAATCCTACCCCATCCTCCCCGAGAATTAAAGCAAATCTGAACAGGAACTCGCGTCTCCCAAACGAGGACAGCCCACTGCTAGGTAGCCAGGAGGATATTGACATTGATGAGATTGACTTAGAGAATTCTTCTTCTCTCTCACCAGTCCATCACCCTCAGAGTAAGCTTAATGGACCACTTCCTGTCATTGATTTCGTCAATGATGACGAGATCATTTATGACGAAATCACAATTGACAATGAGTCCATCACAAATCTCCCAAATTCGACCGAAGATGATCCCATGACTGAGACTCAGCTCTCCACTTCCCCTGGACACTCATGATTATGCCTGAATTGAAAATACTTACACAAAATATACAAAACACTCTCTTACAGAACGATCCGCTCCCGAGTATACTTAAAAAATATGATATCATACTCTTGCAAGGAGTCAGGAAAGGTGAAAAGTATCACCACTTAAATCCTGACAAACAGCTCACCACTAACAAAGCTTCAAATCCACGAACAAGTATACTCATCACAAAGAAGATAAAAATACTGAAAACAAATATAATTGACGTTTTATGTCCGGCATCTAAGTCCAAGCACAAAACAGACATTATTATAGAAGTAACACCAAAAATATACTACTGGATCATAAATATATACAATCCCACCGGTGAGAAAAAAGAGCACAAGTGTTTCTTCAAAACGCCATTAGCAATGCACTACAAGATTACCAAAGAACTTTTAGAAAACAGTATCCAAACGCACATCTCTATATCATTTTCGCGGGTGGCTTTAACAATGTCGTGGATATGCAAGAAATGGGTACCCGTATTCAAAATGCTCCAGACACTAAAGACACCAAACAAATACGAAACTCATTGTGATCACTCATCGACAACAACAATTTGACAGATGTTTACCGCCAACGCAGCCTACATAACATAAAAAATCTATCACTAACAGAGCTACTAACGGACATGAGGAAAGCAATAGAAGGCTTGATAGACTCTATGTCAGTAATGAATTGATTAGACACGACAAAGTTCGTCTCTGGATGCTACAGAAGAACCATTTGAAAGGATCTTTCCATGAATTGCTTGTTTTAAAACTTGTCCGTCCCCTGACTGAGCTCCCAACTCGGTTCAGACTTACCGATAAAATGTTACACAGTATATCACAACTTCATATCCCAGCCTCACTCACACCAACAAGCGAAATAATCATTTTTGTTTGAAACCATTTGCAGCTGATAAAGCATCTTGAGAAATGCATACCGGAATCTGAGAAAATAAACCTTGAAACTGCCAACTACTACGATCACATAAACGAAATTTTTAAACCCTTCCAAGAAAATAAAAAGATAGGATTACCTATTGACAAAGACGGCAATCAGTTAATACAAACACGCGAGATCATAGACCATGCCTCAGACTTCTATACATCTCTCTACCAAAGGCACGAAGGATATTCAAGTCATTGATAGATATTTGCAAGATAGCATTCCTAACATTCACATATCGGATACACAAAAGATAAATTCGAATAAGAATATAACTGAAGAAGAACTCCTGATTGCCATCAAGGATTCCAATAAGAATTCGGTGCCAGGAATTGATGGATTTCCGTACAAGTTTTATTCCAAACTATATCCACAGTTGAAAGGCCGCCTCTTAGCTGAATTCAACACTATCTTCAAAACAGGCTCACTTCCTTACAGTTACAGAACAGTTCTTTTTAATATCATTACAAAGCCGCGGGAAGATAAGAGAGACATTAAAAAAAATTATAGACCAATAGCCATTATCAATGCCAATCTACGACTACTAAGCATAGTTTTCAATAATCGTTTACTAACAGTGTTAGAAAAGCTTACAGGCAAAAATCAGCTGGGTTTCATACCGAACCGCCAATCTTATACTAACATAAGAATGTTCAGTGAGATTCTCGCGAGCATGAAGACACCACCAAATCAAAAGCACTATTTCGCCAAACACGACAACTTGCGCATACTTCTTTTGGATTTTCAGAAGGCTTTCGATAATGTGTCCCACACATACCTTGAATGCTTATTAAAACATCTCAACTTTGGTACCGAAGGTTTCACATCCACAATAATGCTGATACTAGAAAGTACAATCGGATGCATTCACCTGAGCAATAAGACAGGCCCGCTCTTTCCCTTGAACCAAGGTACCTTACAAGGAAACCCAATCAGCCCATCGCTTTTCGTATTGGCAGTTGAGCCCCTTCTACGGAATGTTGAGAGAAAACTACAAGGCATACGATCCAAGAATTCTGCTCGATAACGGGAAGGAGTTTGAACTATGATGAATCAGAAATACTCGTTTGCCCATACGCCACGGATACAGCAAAAACTGAAATGCAGCTTTTTCACATTCCGATTGAGCGTGTAAAGGAAGATTATAAACTAACCTCTCTCGGGATTAAAATTCCGAACCAGGATGGCCAAAAAACTTGATACAAACAATGTACGCAAAGTTTAACATTTTTAACATCAAACATTTGCCGCCGTCTAGTCAAGTCATGGCCTATAATACATTTATCTGTTCAAAATTCTACTACAAGGAGATTCATCAAAATCTCACTGACAAACAATTAAATGCAATCGAGATGGCTTTCAAACAATGTCTAAACGCCACGAATGTCTCCCTCGAGACACTTAAGACACATAGACATAAAGGGGGTTATGGTACGATAGACCTCAAAGCACAGCTCACGTATAGAAAAGCACAGATTGCGCAAAACTTGTTTCTAGATAAAAGCGACCCATACTAGAAGCTCTTCAAAGCGAAGCTACAACTTCTTCTAGATCACTTTTTTAAAATACGCTATGAGCTCGAACGTAAACCAGGACATATTGACACTCAATTCTGATGGAGAGATGTTCTCGATACAGTTGACGGAGGCAAAGGCCAAGGGCAATCTATACTGGCTCAGAACCCAGAACAGTGCTTCACATTGACAGCCGCAGAAGCAAACATAATAGCTCTGTGGAAACAAGTAGTCCCCAACAAGCACAATCCTGGTATCCTTGGGCTTCAGCGCACATCATATATAGCAGAAGCAGTGGAGCTCGGTGTACCGTTTTTTTTATAAAAAACGTTCATAACAAAAGAAGTCTTTGACTTCAAGTCCCGGAACGGTAGTGCACAAGTGCTCGAGAAGAAAGATGAAGTACTATTCTCAAACCAGTTGGCACGTCTCAAGCAAGTCACTAATAAAGAGTGTCAAACACTCTGGCAAATGCTAAACAAACAAATGGAGCAATTTTTGGTTAGATGTCCAGTAGCACAAGCGTTATGGAAAACGTTACATATAAACAAGGAATTGAGCTGGGACAGCCTCGTCCTTCCATCCAGTGATAGACGAAAATTAATCCAGGTCGACAACTACTTGATATTTCAAAAGAAATATTCCCGCCCACGGAAAGATAAGGACTTTGATTGGAAAACTATTTTAATCTCTAGTCTTGTTTACTACATCACCACGGTAATGAATTAGATAACACATCAGTGTTTATCTTAGTGAGTGGAACATGGTATTGAAGTGAGACCTTTTTCTTTTTAACTGTCGACAGCAAAGCAATAACCCTCAAAAAAATATATATATATATAACATCCATCCTAGACTATAATCTCTCCTATATCTATTTCAAACCCAAAAATCCGCTAAAGTCTAACTAATACTAACGGGGTTTTCACTTGTATAAGTTTCCCCTATAATAACAACTGAACTATACTATATATACTATATAGATAAGTTTATGAGCTTATATTGTCGATCGTTTATATAGAAATAATAAATCGATATTGTGTGTGAAAAACAAAATGTAACGGTAGCTCGTAGGTAACGGTACGTCCTAGAGAACAAGCTCCTAACAATAACTATGTAAGTAGCTAAGTTTGTCTTTATTATTATTATGTATTCTGTATAGATAACAGTAAGCAAAGTCATCTTCCTTTTATTAAAATATACTTATCTCCTTTACTTTATCTTGAGTCTTATCTCTCTTCCTAGTCGAGCCTAGAAAATAACTATGTATCCTTAAAGCTTCTCACGTCTTAATTTAGACCCTACAACCCCATCTCTTACAATTGGTAGCGCTTTTGGTGCTAGGGGAGAGAGGCTGACCCCAATTTTTACAGAAAAAATTTTTTCATTAGCCGCTCTTCAACGTTTTCGAGCTTTTATGTTTACATACTGTTTTAGCAAAGGCTATTACACTTCCGATCAACAGCTTAGAGCTATTATTGGTTGCTTACGTGATGTCGCTGGTACTTGGGCAGTCAACTTCTTAACTTCTCGGGAAACCATTAACGAGATCGATGTCGACGAATTCTGGAGAGCTTTTTCTGAACGTTTTGGACAATCATATAACACAGCCTCCTTAAACAAACAACTTTCTTCTTTAAGACAATCTGGTTCTATCGAAGATTATATTACCAGATTTAACTATTTGGCTTCAGCCTATGACACTGGTGAATCCACTTTAATGGATTTCTTTATCAATGGTTTAGACGAGAACCTTAGAGTTCATGTTAGCATCATGAGAGACTCCTTTCTCCAACAACAGCTTCCTGTCTCTCTCAATTGGGTTCAAACATCGGCAACCCGTATCGCTGCCACTATGCAACCTGTTATGCATGGACAATCAACTTTCAATAGAAATCACAAGAAATCTAACAATTCTAAACCATCGTATAGTGCTGGGTTTTCCAACCACACTAGCAGATACGCAAAAAGTTACAACAATAACCGTTTTAACAAATCGCACTTTAACAACAGAAATTCTCCCAACCCGGGAAATAGCAGACCATTTTCAAACCAGTCTGGACCGGAGAAAATGGATCTTGACCACCTTACCCTAGAAAACTCCAATTTGGATGTTAGCGCGAGGAATCGCTACTCTCAACAAAACTAATTACCCTGCGATATTACACCCTGCTCATGTACAAGTCATGGTTAATGATGTACAAGTTGACTCTTTATTCGATACTGGTGCTAGTGCCGATTTTGTCAGCAAGGAAGTAGTACAAGCCAACCGTTGTCCTGTTTTTACTCCTGAAAAGGCTAGTGTGTCTGTCGCAGTCAATAAAGAACAACAGCTACTCACGGACTGTTGTTCTTTGGATGTGGAGATTGGAGGAAAAACAAAAAGTACTTCAGCCTATGTCCTTCCTGTGTCGAATCGTCCTATGATCTTTGGCCTTCCGTTCATCAAACAACATGCGAGCTTGCTTGTAGAAACGGCGTTTGGTCTATCCTGGGTTCAAATAATGCTATACACCCTCATGAAGGATCAAGTTCTGAAGCAGTGCAAATTAACCTTATTCTGGTCCAAGAATTGCGCAATGAAGTTAAAAACCACGAGAAAATGGAACTTTACTAGGTAGAAGCGGAGCCTCATACACTGGAATCCCAAAATCCCATTTCTGCCCCAAAAGAACTTGACAAGTCGAAATACCATGCTTTGAAACAGATGGTTCAAGCCGTTGGTGAGTTTGAGCCAAAAATCAATTAGCAATTAAAACACAAAAATGTTGGTTTTTAGAAGAACAGGTAGAATTCTTGGCGAACGTGATTCTGAAAGCCGGTATTGTAGGAAGTCCTCGGAAGATTGATGCCATTTTGAACATGCCAGAACCAGATACGCAGAGAAAAGCGCAACGCTATATCTGATGTCCTAACTACTATCGAGAATTGCTTAAGAAGCTCAAAGATTCTCTCCCCACTCAATCAGCTTGCTGCGGGATCCGGTAGTTATAATGAACTGTGTAAGGCAGCAGTTGTTCAATCAAAAAAACTTTTGGTCGCTCCTCATCTCCGCATACAGTGTTAAGCTGCTCAAGCGTTTCACCGATGCCTCGAACGCTGCTATAAGAGGAGTTCTACAGGGCTATGATGATGATGATAGGTTGGTTGGCGTTGTTGGTTATTTAAGTAAATCATTGGATGTTCACCAAAGACGGTATTTGGTGTATGACGAAAAATTGTTTGTTATTGTTGAATCGTTGTGGCACTTTAGGATCCAGATTGCTGATCGCCATGTGGTGGTACACACAGACCACGTCTCATTAAGACATTTATTGTTGCAAAAACAACTCCATCCTCGCATTATGCGATGGCTCGACACCCTTTCTGAATATGATGCTAAAATCACACACATCTCAAGGCTGACAAATAAAGTTGCTGACTAGTTATCGAGACTTGATCTTGATGGTGAGCTGGTTGATGAAGGGATTCACGCTAACTTAGCTCAATTAACTATACAAGATGAAAATCGAAAAACTTGCTGCTAATGAAAGATTAACGAAATTTTATAAGTTATTCAAGATCGAGGATAACAAACGTTGGTATGCTAACCCTATTACCAAATCTAATCTGCTCAGATTATGTGTTTCTCAGTCTTATCAAAAGGACCTATTAGCTGAAACTTATGGTGTTACTCATCTAAGTCTGTACAAATTATACTTGAAACCAGCTGAGAAATATTATTGGCCTTCTATGTTTGCTGATATCAAGCGTTTTGTACATCGATGCGATGTCTGCCAACGTACATTAGCTGGTCCCACTACTAATAATTTGCTCGGACGATTAGAGATTCCACAGTCTCGATTCCCGAGTATCTCCATCGATTTTGATACTAGGTTTCCACCATCTGGTAAAACAGACATGGTATTAGTTGTCGTGGATAGGTTGACAAAATACTCCCATTTCTTACCTGTTAGGAAAACGATCACTGGATATAGCACAGCTATGATTTTAATAAACGAAGTTTTTCGTTTACATGGTATTCCCACTGAAATAGTTTCGGATAGAAATGTTCGATTCCAGAGTGTTATGTATCAAAGTATTATGGACAAGTTGGGGACTAAGTTAAAGATGAGCACAGCCAATCATCCTGAAACTAATGGCCTAACTGAGAGAACCATCAAAACCCTAACTGGGATGTTGCGCCGGTATTGCTTTAATCAACTCTCTTCGTGGCGAAAATTTTTACCTATGGTAGAATTTGCTTACAACACCTCTTATCATCATAGTATCAGATGCACTCCATTTTTTGAAGACCACGGTTATGAAGCATCTGTTCCTTTTTATGGTAGACGCTTTTCGAAAGGTCATGTGACACCTACAGAAGAATACTTGAAGGCCGCGCAAGCTGTTCTTCACCAAACAAAAGAATATTTAGTTCAACAACAAAATCGATCTCAGGTAATTGCGGGTGTCAAATCTCTTTTGATATTGGAAAGTGGGTGCTTCTCCACAGAGATGCTCATTTTGGGTGCTGATGGTCTGTACAAGAAAAATCATCCAGTTTATCTTGGACCATATAAAGTCGTTAAACGAGTGGGGGAAAGTGCTGTTGAGTTAGATTTACCCTCTATAACTAAACAAAACAGGGTAATAAACGTCAGGTGGCTAACACTATACCAAGAAGCTGACGTTGTATACCCAAAGGAACCCCCTCGTAACGAAATTGAGGCCACATCTAGAGCCGACGAAATCACAGCAATTGCAGGTATTGCAAAAGGCTACTTGCATGTGGTTTGGCAGGATTGCAAACCTGAACATGGCACACCTATTTCGTTTGACTTCTTCAGAACTAAAGTACCAACCAATGTACGAAATGCTTTAACGGAACAAATCAACTATCTTAAAAGAACCGGGTTATTCTCTAAGCGGGAGGAAGTGTAACAAATCAGTCCCAGATAGCTCCTAGGTAACGGTAGCTCCTAGGTAACAAGCTCCTAACAATAACTATATAAGTAGCTAAGTTCGTCTTTATTATTATTATGTATTTTGTGTAGATAACGGTAAGCGAAGTCATCTTCCTTTTACTACAATATACTTATCTCCTTCACTTTATCTTGAGTCTTATCTCTCTTCCTAGTCGATCCTAGAAAATAACTATGAATCCTGAAACCTTCCCACGTCGTAACTCAGACCCTACAACCCCATCTCTTACCGTTTTTGTTGCGAGCATTTTCCTTAATTGTGTTCGCATTCCTGATCAGTCTGTGTTCACAATCCGTCTAGATAAGAAGCACCGCTAATTTGTTGTCGAAAATCTTTTATAAAGATCGGCGTTGTATTCCTTTTAGCATGTGTATATAGCGATGGGCGGAATAAAGGACAAGACGAAATACCCATCGACAACGACAGTAACTATAACAATACGCGTTTAAAAGTACTTACTAGAGAGCTACCATTTTTGAACACAGCATTACTGCTTCGCAGTTTAACTATCTAAAGAATGAGAGCATACTATAAACCTTAAAAATGGACGAACAAGACAAACAACAACAATCGACTCAAAAGCAAGCAGTTGAAGGTTTAAACATTGGACAAAAACTTGGAAACCAATGCGGAATTACTCAAGGAAATTGAACAACAAACGGGGAACCATTTGTTGTTGATTAAAGAATATTGAATTCAGAGCAGAAACTGATCCTGAACTACAAAAATGAAGTACAGACGTTATGGAAGACAACAGCTTCGATTCTGACTAAGAACCAAAGAAAAAGGAGAAGTTGATCAATTTGATGCGGCTCAGAGATATTTGTTTAACAACTCAAACAGGTATACAAGAGAAAAGTTTGGAATCGCTGACGGCCCAGGGGCGTACATGGTTTACTTGACAAAAAAGGTTGACCTGTTATCGAAATTAGGAACAGTAGCAAACCAACACTTAGAATGCATTCTAGTTAACACCTTAGACAATACGTCTTTGAGAAAAGTTAGAAATGCTTTAGCAAATAACTCAACCGACCTTTATTTCGAATCAACGGACATGGAAGGAAAGCTCAGAGAAATAAAGCAAGCTATATTTCCAACCTTGAGAGAAATCACCGAACGGTTACGTCGTCAAGATAAACAAAAAGGATACGAATCATTTGAAAAACCACTAGATAAGGTGACTGGTATCGTTAACACACTTCCAAGAGCAGTTCAGGAAGTATACCACGAACAGTTATTTAGACATATTCGCGAAAGTTTTCACAGTGAATATTACAAAGTTTTATTCGAACTCAAATCTCACGCAGCAACAGCTATACAACAAACCTATAGAGAAGACAATGGCAAAATAGGAGTTGATCCTAGTGAAACAATAGTTTTGATGAAGGACATCCGTAACACGTACGTGTCGAATCCAAAATTTCATGTTATGGCAATAAAAGGAGAATCACAAAGAGGACAGAATTTTAGCTCAGCAACAAAACCATACGGACAAAAAAACGATCGTCCGCAAAGATACTAAACTATTTACAATAAAGAGCTCAATCCACGACAAATATTTGTGGACTGCTATGAAGCTTGTGGGAATTGAAAATAGTTTAAGTTTCATGGATACAGGCGCTGGCGTAAACTTCATAAAAGAAGTTCCGAGAGCGATAGAAGTGAGAAACTCGAGACCAATAAGTTTGAAGTCAAGAAATCAGGATGTGACGGTTCTTTCCAAAACTTGCAAGATATTTAGTCATAAATTGAAGAAATCTATCTCATTTTATGTTGATCCAAAGCTTCCGGTAAATATCAGCGTCGGTGTTGCTATTTGGAAGACAATATTGAATTTAAGCGAATCTTTATTGATTAGCTTGAAAGATGAGGACAAAAACAACGAACATATCTCGAACATTAAAGCTAAATTCAAAATTCTATTTCGAGATCCAAATTCAATCACAGAACATGTTTCAGGAAAACGGGAATTACCATTTAAGCATAAGATTGAATTAATTCCAGAAGCTCCAACCGGAATTCATGTGAAGCCATATAAATCATTTCCAGTGCAAAAACGAGTATTCGCTGAAATAATAACAAAGCTCTCAAAATCCGGAATAATTGAATACTCAGATAGTCAAACGGTATCACGCGGGTTCACAGTTCCCAGGAAAGATGGTTCACACAGATTCGTGCTCAACTATCAAACTATCAATGCTAATTCCATTACTCCAGTATCGGCGAGTATAAGCGATGAAGAGTTGTTAACGGCATTGGCAGACGCTAAAATATTCAGCAAACTAGACATATCATCTGGATATCATCAGGTTAAAATGGACAGCAAATCTAAACCATTAACTGCTTTTGCTACTCATATGGGTGTTTTCCAATACCCGCGTATGCCCCTTGGTTTATCGGGTGCTCTAAACACATCTATTAAAAATTTGCGTGCAATATTAAAGGAAGTTTTATTTTGTGGTGTACTCATGTATATGGACGATACCTTGTTATATTCGGATACATATTCTTAGCATTTGCAACTCATTCAAGACGTTTTCCAGATTCTTTCGGATTATGCTATTATTTTAAATGAAAACAAATGTGAATTTTGTGTCGAGGAAACAGAGTTTCTTGGACATATGATACATCATAGATCAGTTCGACTTATAATTAAGAAAACAGATGCTATAAAGAACTGGCCACCAATAAAAACCAAAAAGGATGCCCAAAGCTTTTTAGGAACAGTGAATTATTTTCGAACATATATAGCACACTGTGCGCAAAAGTCTGAAGGTTTACGTGAGTTTATTAAAGGAAAGCTCAAGTATAATGAGACAAAAATGACTCAATCGGTTCAACAATTAAAAGATGCTCTAATGTCAAAACCATTTTTGCAGAGAGTGATAATTTAAAGATAGATCCGGTTGCTACTAGAAAGTTCCAGAATATTCCATGAGTTTCCAGAGGATTCGAAGTTGTTCTCGAATGTTCCACAATATACGAGAAGATACGAGATTGTTCGAGAACATTCTAGTAGGTTCCATAATATATGAGACATATACGAGAAAGCTCTAGAATATTCCATGAAGTTCCATAGTGTTCCATAATGTTCCATAATGTTCCTTAATGTTCCATGTTGTTTCATGATGTTCCATGGTGTTCCATGATGCTCCATGCAGTTCCACGCAGTTCCATACATATCCGTGCAGTTCCGGAATATTCTAGAAGATTTTATGTGGCCACATTGGTCATGGATTACTTTCGGCACAGCCACCCTGACTTACTATAAATAAGGGGCGTCTCCTCCATCTTTGTGACTGATTGATGTTTTCTCTTATATAGGATATAGTTAATAACAACAAGTGTTTTGTGATTTATTTTCGGGATACAACGTTATGTCAAGTGATAGGTTAATCAAACTACAACAAATATCACCTATAGTAATATCATCCTGGCTATCTGTCAGTGGGCTGCCGTCCTTTGAGCAAGGCAAGTTCCTCTTCTGGTTGACTTTGATTCTCGGGGAGAATGGGGTAATAATGCTAACTTACTTGAAAGAGGGGAACTGAGATAAGGTCAACCTGGCTGGAGTGGATGAAGGTTGTGGTGTTTTTTTGTTGGGGTTGCCGTAGCTTGAAGGATTGTAGCCTGTGCTACTATAGAGTCAGAGGTACTGGTGGTGAAAGTGCCTTCATCATCATTAATATTCTCTGGTTGTGAGTTAGTGGCTTTAGCAACTTGCCTTCTTGCTCTTTTTTTGGGGAGGGTTTGTTATATGATTTCTTTGAGGGTTTAGGTGCAGTAAAAACGACACTCTGTGGCACCTCGTGTTGTGTGTTAACCTCGTCCTCAGTTGACAAATCGACTGAGTCACCGTCTTCAAGAGCTTGAAATGGGTTTGTTGGTTTAGCTATCTGTTTTGGGTTGTCGATGGTGTGGTCTGGTTTATTGGTGTTTCTAACTCTTTAACGTTTGCGGCCTTTAGGGTCATTGCGCTGCCATTAGTTTTAAGTAACAGTAGTTGGTTTATTGGTTCTAGCAGTAATGGCGGTTGTGTGTGGTTGGTTTGCAGTAGAGATGTGGTGCTGGTACTTCTCTTGGGCCTTGGTTAACTTCTTGTTATAATAGCAAACAAAAGCTATATGATTTTCTTTTTTGCAAATAACAAATCGAGCCTCGGTACAAGACTAGCGAGCATGAAAATTTGAACCACATGCCGTGCAATGTATGTGACGATTGATAAGAGGTGTTTGGAGAATCTCACAGTTGATTATTGGGACTGATTGATTTGGAGAAAGATATAAATATGCATAATGTTTATCTACGTTGATGTCGGCAACTTCAGGATTTGGGTAGCTTCTCGGTTTGATTTCTTTTGTAAGGGTGACGTATTCCTGTTTGATTTCAAGATCACGGAGCTTGTGTAATAAACTTTCTTTGGCAGAAACCGCTTGGAAATATTTAATCTGGAATTCCATGAGATGAGGGACCATATTTTCATTTGACATTGACATGAAGAGTTGTGGACGATATTCTTCTTGTGGTAGCTTTACAGCTAAGTGGCCTCTCAAAAATGTAAAGAAAATTTCTTTGGAATTGTGGAAGAATGGCTTATAAAGTGGACCGCTATAAAAAATAGGTTGTTTAATCACAATACGCTCGTTTCTGATTATGATGTGAGGTTCGATAGTTTCACAAGTCTTTTTCAAAAAAGAATGAGGATACATCTCGCATCGTACTAGCATACTTTCCAAGTGTGGTTTGTGCCAACATTTTAATAAATTTACCGATAGAGGCTGTATGTGTTGCTAAAGAGGATTGTTGGAAGACAGCCCATGGAATGTCCACAGTTGCGAAAACGTCATTCTCTTGAGAACAGTTGATGATGAAGTCAATATAGTCTTTTTGCAGGAGGTCAGTGGTTTTAAACCGGAGGCCCTCATTCTGGAGCTGAATCAGGTGGAGGCGTTTCTTTAGTTGAGTCAGGTGAGGCAGATGAGGCCGATAAGGTGGATGAAGCAGTCGAAACAGTTGAATCAGCGGTATTCGCTGGGCGTGGGACATTTTCATTTTGTTGGTGGGTTTGAGTAATGTTTGAAGGATCTGAGGTAGAAGGGACAGTTCGCAAAATAGAGCTAGTGTCATTGGGGGAGGCAGGTGGGACAAAGGAAACAGAGCGAGTATTATGTTTTTTTTGGTTTTTATTGTGATTAACTGAAGAATGTGAAAAAATGTTTTTTAGGATTGTTGGATTTTGTTGGATTTTTTTTTGATTTTTGGAGTTTCAAGGTTTTTTAAGTTTATGTTAGTAGTTTTTGAAATTGAAACAGAGAGATTAGACAAAGCAGATGGTAATGGAGGATCAACAGGTTCTGGTGCATGTTCGGGAGGTGCACCACATTGGATCCGCGCCTTTTTTGCTCAGTAAGTCATTAGGTAAGACGGATGAAAAATCCTCAATTTGAGATTTAGAATTGGAAATAGGGTGGGTTGATGGTAGAGATATGGAGTTTTCAATGGTAAAAGGCTCAGCTTGAACGTAAGGTTCTTCATCTTTTTGGGTTTCAAATTATTCAGGGGAATGGTTCAATAGTTGGCTGGTACTTTGAGCCAGTCCGGGGGACGGATCTTTGTGAACTGCGGCTTCAGTATCCGGGGGAACTGAAACATCCGTGCTAGGAGGGTTCTCAGCCGCGGTTCACAAAGGTGGTCCAGGATGTGTTGGGGGATCTGGTAGATTGTTGGGATACTCTGAGGAGTAAGGGGATGTATCATTTGGGACCTCGTTTGATGGATTCATATTGAAACGTAGAGTCCAAGTTTCCAAGCTTAGTCAAATTTGCCTGAGAGCTATCGTTACCTAAGAGCTCTCAGGGACTGATTTGTTACAAAAGTTGTTGTGTTTAATAGGGGTAGTTCTCTACTAAGTACTTTTAAACACGTATTGTAGGAGTTATTATCGTTGTCGATGGGTATATCCGGCTTATCGTTTGTTCCGCCCATCGCTATATACACAAGTTAGAAGGAACACAACGCCGACCTTTATACAAGATTTTCGACAGCAAACTAGAGGTGACTCTTGTCTAGACTGATTGTGAACACAGACTGATCAGGAATGTGCATACAATAAAGGAAAATGTTCACAACACTTTCCTGCCTCGACAAAATTTTGCCCTCGAAATTATCTCCAATCTGTACTACCCAGCGAAGGTTCAGAATCTCACGAGCCAATCCTGGTACACGAAGTGGGAAACATATAACCGCCATTACCACATTGCGGACCAAATCAAAAAACCACTCGCATCGATCCATTCCGCTCTTTCAACTTGTAGAAGATGATAAATAAGGAAGAAATGTTAATATCGAAAATTTATAAAAAACAAATGAAAATGTGCATGCATGCTGAATGAAAAATAAGAAAGATGAACAATAAAAAACTCTTCTTTTGGCCAGAAAGAAAAGGTTTGATGCGTTCATGTGCACATCCCAGCTAATTGAGTGCTAACCAATTTGCAATTGCATATCTAAGGCAGAGCCAACGCCGGCAGGTCCAATCAGAGTTGCCTTGTCAGTAATTGATACCTGGTCTATACTAAATCTCCGTACAATGATTTGCCACTGAATACGTCAGACTAGCAGAGCAATAAATATAGAATAAAATACCATCATCCATTCAGATCCGTTTCAATCAAATCGATAATTCAGCGTTTCTCTTATTCTGAAAGAGGTACATAAAGGCCCGCCTTTCGTATCGAAGATCTCCATGAATCCAAACTTCGAAGAGGACTAGATCCAACGTCATTCCATCCATGACCTCCGAGGGTCCACATTGGAAGAGAAGATTTTGCAACTTCTTCTCATCCACGACGTCCAAGGGTCCATATTTGAAGAGGACTGAATCCAACTTCTTTTCAATTAATCTCTTCCATTAATCGATCGTTAACGCTTGATCATCGCCAAGTCGTTCGTTTTCTCTTTCCTAGATTGCTAGTTGTCATTGTAGCCTTGGCAACAATGGACTGAAAAGTTATTCTTCCCCTTGTGGCCAGAAGCGTGACCTCGCGCTAGATACTAGTTTTAAGTCAGTGTGTAGTATTTGTCCTTGTTTATCGCTGTCTATAACTCTCGTGTTGATGTTTCACTTAAAATTCAAAACAGTATCAAATAAATCGTATTAAATCTTAATAATACAAACTAAGTTTGCCGAATATGCATACCGAATACTTAGGTTGCTATCAAATAGTTATGGTGTATACCAAAAAAAATCAACCATGGTGAAAACATATTAATACTTAAGTCAAAACTGGGTCCATCCTGGGTAATACTTGAGGTATTTGAGGGTCTTGAGATAATAATAGAAGGTAGTTGAAAGACTGTACCAATATTGCGTTCAGCGAGACCGTTAGACTGATGATGGTTGGGAGTCGCAAAGATAACGTTAACGCTAGAAGTTTCTAGAAATTTCTCAAAAACTCGTGAAGTAAATTTAGCATCTAAATCAGCAACGATGGCCTTTGGAAAATGATGTCGTGTAAATAATTTCACTAATGTGTTGATTATTGTTGTTGATGTTGCATCTGCAACAATTGGTTCAAGGTGGATACGTCTCGACAATCTGTCAACTACAACCAGAATTTGAGTGAAGATTTGATGCTGATCCTTGACTGTTGGCAAGTGAGTTAAAATATCCATGTGGAGTACTTGTCCGACGCTGAGAGCTGGCATTAGTGGACGTTGGAATACCTGTGTGCTATAATTAAGTGGCTTATTTGCAGTACATGTCTTGCATTGGTGGATCACTTTTCTCACAATTTTCTGCATCTTGGTGAAAAAGATGTAATTCAGTAAGTCAGCAATTCTTTACCATTGACCTAAATGAGCTTGTTGATGAACCGATTCTACTAACTTATATTGTAAGTCTCTTCCATCTACTAAAACAGTGGCATGATCCCTGGAACGCACATGAAAAGCAATCCCTTGTAACATCTCATCAATTGTTTCCCAACTAACTGAGGCTCTTCAGATGGCTGTTTTTGTTCTTGCTTATAAATTATTTTATACGTTTCAGGTAAATGTATGTAATTATCAAATATTTCTTCGACGATTGCGGTACCAGAGTGAGTGTGAAACTCTGAATAATTAGCAGCAAGATCTTCATCGAATTCACATTGTAACATGCAATACTCTGGTGCATCCTGATATTGGCGTGATAAACCATCAGAGGGATTTTGTTGTGATCTTATTGGGCAGAATTTGAACCGAAAATTGGCTAAATAAGATAACCACCTGTACAACTTTGCTTTTGGACGCTCATATTTTTTCTGGGTTATAAATTCCACAGTTTGATTTTCAGTGTCAATTTCAATTGATCTGTCCGATATTAAATAGCCAAAGCGTTGTAACACTAGTACAACTGAATTAAGTTCTTTTTGCCAAATTGGCCACATAATTTCATCAGAAGAAAAAGCTTTTGAATAATAGGCAAGCACACCTACTTTTTTATTGTTTTGCCACATTTCTATGACAGCGCCCGCGGCTGAATTTGAAGCATCGCAATATATCCTAATATCAGCATTAGGAATGAGGGGGACTAAAACTAGTTTTGAAGTAAGAGCATCTTTCAATTGTTGAACCGATTGAGTCATTTTTGTCTCATTATACTTGAGCTTTCCTTTAATAAACTCACGTAAACCTTCAGACTTTTGCGCACAGTGTGCTATATATGTTCGAAAATAATTCACTGTTCCTAAAAAGCTTTGGGCATCCTTTTTGGTTTTTATTGGTGGCCAGTTCTTTATAGCATCTGTTTTCTTAATTATAAGTCGAACTGATCTATGATGTATCATATGTCCAAGAAACTCTGTTTCCTCGACACAAAATTCACATTTGTTTTCATTTAAAATAATAGCATAATCCGAAAGAATCTGGAAAACGTCTTGAATGAGTTGCAAATGCTAAGAATATGTATCCGAATATAACAAGGTATCGTCCATATACATGAGTACACCACAAAATAAAACTTCCTTTAATATTGCACGCAAATTTTTAATAGATGTGTTTAGAGCACCCGATAAACCAAGGGGCATACGCGGGTATTGGAAAACACCCATATGAGTAGCAAAAGCAGTTAATGGTTTAGATTTGCTGTCCATTTTAACCTGATGATATCCAGATGATATGTCTAGTTTGCTGAATATTTTAGCGTCTGCCAATGCCGTTAACAACTCTTCATCGCTTATACTCGCCGATACTGGAGTAATGGAATTAGCATTGATAGTTTGATAGTTGAGCACGAATCTGTGTGAACCATCTTTCCTGGGAACTGTGAACCCGCGTGATACCGTTTGACTATCTGAGTATTCAATTATTCCGGATTTTGAGAGCTTTGTTATTATTTCAGCGAATACTCGTTTTTGCACTGGAAATGATTTATATGGCTTCACATGAATTCTGGTTGGAGCTTCTGGAATTAATTCAATCTTATGCTTAAATGGTAATTCCCGTTTTCCTGAAACATGTTCTGTGATTGAATTTGGATCTCGAAATAGAATTTTGAATTTAGCTTTAATGTTCGAGATATGTTCGTTGTTTTTGTCCTCATCTTTCAAGCTAATCAATAAAGATTCGCTTAAATTCAATATTGTCTTCCAAATAGCAACACCGACGCTGATATTTACCGGAAGCTTTGGATCAACATAAAATGAGATAGATTTCTTCAATTTATGACTAAATATCTTGCAAGTTTTGGAAAGAACCGTCACATCCTGATTTCTTGACTTCAAACTTATTGGTCTCGAGTTTCTCACTTCTATCGCTCTCGGAACTTCTTTTATGAAGTTTACGCCAGCGCCTGTATCCATGAAACTTAAACTATTTTCAATTCCCACAAGCTTCATAGCAGTCCACAAATATTTGTCGTGGATTGAGCTCTTTATTGTAAATAGTTTAGTATCTTTGCGGACGATCGTTTTTTTGTCCGTATGGTTTTGTTGCTGAGCTAAAATTCTGTCCTCTTTGTGATTCTCCTTTTATTGCCATAACATGAAATTTTGGATTCGACACGTACGTGTTACGGATGTCCTTCATCAAAACTATTGTTTCACTAGGATCAACTCCTATTTTGCCATTGTCTTCTCTATAGGTTTGTTGTATAGCTGTTGCTGCGTGAGATTTGAGTTCGAATAAAACTTTGTAATATTCACTGTGAAAACTTTCGCGAATATGTCTAAATAACTGTTCGTGGTATACTTCCTGAACTGCTCTTGGAAGTGTGTTAACGATACCAGTCACCTTATCTAGTGGTTTTTCAAATGATTCGTATCCTTTTTGTTTATCTTGACGACGTAACCGTTCGGTGATTTCTCTCAAGGTTGGAAATATAGCTTGCTTTATTTCTCTGAGCTTTCCTTCCATGTCCGTTGATTCGAAATAAAGGTCGGTTGAGTTATTTGCTAAAGCATTTCTAACTTTTCTCAAAGACGTATTGTCTAAGGTGTTAACTAGAATGCATTCTAAGTGTTGGTTTGCTACTGTTCCTAATTTCGATAACAGGTCAACCTTTTTTGTCAAGTAAACCATGTACGCCCCTGGGCCGTCAGCGATTCCAAACTTTTCTCTTGTATACCTGTTTGAGTTGTTAAACAAATATCTCTGAGCCGCATCAAATTGATCAACTTCTCCTTTTTCTTTGGTTCTTAGTCAGAATCGAAGCTGTTGTCTTCCATAACGTCTGTACTTCATTTTTGTAGTTCAGGATCAGTTTCTGCTCTGAATTCAATATTCTTTAATCAACAACAAATGGTTCCCCGTTTGTTGTTCAATTTCCTTGAGTAATTCCGCATTGGTTTCCAAGTTTTTGTCCAATGTTTAAACCTTCAACTGCTTGCTTTTGAGTCGATTGTTGTTGTTTGTCTTGTTCGTCCATTTTTAAGGTTTATAGTATGCTCTCATTCTTTAGATAGTTAAACTGCGAAGCAGTAATGCTGTGTTCAAAAATGGTAGCTCTCTAGTAAGTACTTTTAAACGCGTATTGTTATAGTTACTGTCGTTGTCGATGGGTATTTCGTCTTGTCCTTTATTCCGCCCATCGCTATATACACATGCTAAAAGGAATACAACGCCGATCTTTATAAAAGATTTTCGACAACAAATTAGCGGTGCTTCTTATCTAGACGGATTGTGAACACAGACTGATCAGGAATGCGAACACAATTAAGGAAAATGCTCGCAACAAAAACGGTAAGAGATGGGGTTGTAGGGTCTGAGTTACGACGTGGGAAGGTTTCAGGATTCATAGTTATTTTCTAGGATCGACTAGGAAGAGAGATAAGACTCAAGATAAAGTGAAGGAGATAAGTATATTGTAGTAAAAGGAAGATGACTTCGCTTACCGTTATCTACACAAAATACATAATAATAATAAAGACGAACTTAGCTACTTATATAGTTATTGTTAGGAGCTTGTTACCTAGGAGCTACCGTTACCTAGGAGCTATCTGGGACTGATTTGTTACACTTCCTCCCGCTTAGAGAATAACCCGGTTCTTTTAAGATAGTTGATTTGTTCCGTTAAAGCATTTCGTACATTGGTTGGTACTTTAGTTCTGAAGAAGTCAAACGAAATAGGTGTGCCATGTTCAGGTTTGCAATCCTGCCAAACCACATGCAAGTAGCCTTTTGCAATACCTGCAATTGCTGTGATTTCGTCGGCTCTAGATGTGGCCTCAATTTCGTTACGAGGGGGTTCCTTTGGGTATACAACGTCAGCTTCTTGGTATAGTGTTAGCCACCTGACGTTTATTACCCTGTTTTGTTTAGTTATAGAGGGTAAATCTAACTCAACAGCACTTTCCCCCACTCGTTTAACGACTTTATATGGTCCAAGATAAACTGGATGATTTTTCTTGTACAGACCATCAGCACCCAAAATGAGCATCTCTGTGGAGAAGCACCCACTTTCCAATATCAAAAGAGATTTGACACCCGCAATTACCTGAGATCGATTTTGTTGTTGAACTAAATATTCTTTTGTTTGGTGAAGAACAGCTTGCGCGGCCTTCAAGTATTCTTCTGTAGGTGTCACATGACCTTTCGAAAAGCGTCTACCATAAAAAGGAACAGATGCTTCATAACCGTGGTCTTCAAAAAATGGAGTGCATCTGATACTATGATGATAAGAGGTGTTGTAAGCAAATTCTACCATAGGTAAAAATTTTCGCCACGAAGAGAGTTGATTAAAGCAATACCGGCGCAACATCCCAGTTAGGGTTTTGATGGTTCTCTCAGTTAGGCCATTAGTTTCAGGATGATTGGCTGTGCTCATCTTTAACTTAGTCCCCAACTTGTCCATAATACTTTGATACATAACACTCTGGAATCGAACATTTCTATCCGAAACTATTTCAGTGGGAATACCATGTAAACGAAAAACTTCGTTTATTAAAATCATAGCTGTGCTATATCCAGTGATCGTTTTCCTAACAGGTAAGAAATGGGAGTATTTTGTCAACCTATCCACGACAACTAATACCATGTCTGTTTTACCAGATGGTGGAAACCTAGTATCAAAATCGATGGAGATACTCGGGAATCGAGACTGTGGAATCTCTAATCGTCCGAGCAAATTATTAGTAGTGGGACCAGCTAATGTACGTTGGCAGACATCGCATCGATGTACAAAACGCTTGATATCAGCAAACATAGAAGGCCAATAATATTTCTCAGCTGGTTTCAAGTATAATTTGTACAGACTTAGATGAGTAACACCATAAGTTTCAGCTAATAGGTCCTTTTGATAAGACTGAGAAACACATAATCTGAGCAGATTAGATTTGGTAATAGGGTTAGCATACCAACGTTTGTTATCCTCGATCTTGAATAACTTATAAAATTTCGTTAATCTTTCATTAGCAGCAAGTTTTTCGATTTTCATCTTGTATAGTTAATTGAGCTAAATTAGCGTGAATCCCTTCATCAACCAGCTCACCATCAAGATCAAGTCTCGATAACTAGTCAGCAACTTTATTTGTCAGCCTTGAGATGTGTGTGATTTTAGCATCATATTCAGAAAGGGTGTCGAGCCATCGCATAATGCGAGGATGGAGTTGTTTTTGCAACAATAAATGTCTTAATGAGACGTGGTCTGTGTGTACCACCACATGGCGATCAGCAATCTGGATCCTAAAGTGCCACAACGATTCAACAATAACAAACAATTTTTCGTCATACACCAAATACCGTCTTTGGTGAACATCCAATGATTTACTTAAATAACCAACAACGCCAACCAACCTATCATCATCATCATAGCCCTGTAGAACTCCTCTTATAGCAGCGTTCGAGGCATCGGTGAAACGCTTGAGCAGCTTAACACTGTATGCGGAGATGAGGAGCGACCAAAAGTTTTTTTGATTGAACAACTGCTGCCTTACACAGTTCATTATAACTACCGGATCCCGCAGCAAGCTGATTGAGTGGGGAGAGAATCTTTGAGCTTCTTAAGCAATTCTCGATAGTAGTTAGGACATCAGATATAGCGTTGCGCTTTTCTCTGCGTATCTGGTTCTGGCATGTTCAAAATGGCATCAATCTTCCGAGGACTTCCTACAATACCGGCTTTCAGAATCACGTTCGCCAAGAATTCTACCTGTTCTTCTAAAAAACAACATTTTTGTGTTTTAATTGCTAATTGATTTTTGGCTCAAACTCACCAACGGCTTGAACCATCTGTTTCAAAGCATGGTATTTCGACTTGTCAAGTTCTTTTGGGGCAGAAATGGGATTTTGGGATTCCAGTGTATGAGGCTCCGCTTCTACCTAGTAAAGTTCCATTTTCTCGTGGTTTTTAACTTCATTGCGCAATTCTTGGACCAGAATAAGGTTAATTTGCACTGCTTCAGAACTTGATCCTTCATGAGGGTGTATAGCATTATTTGAACCCAGGATAGACCAAACGCCGTTTCTACAAGCAAGCTCGCATGTTGTTTGATGAACGGAAGGCCAAAGATCATAGGACGATTCGACACAGGAAGGACATAGGCTGAAGTACTTTTTGTTTTTCCTCCAATCTCCACATCCAAAGAACAACAATCCGTGAGTAGCTGTTGTTCTTTATTGACTGCGACAGACACACTAGCCTTTTCAGGAGTAAAAACAGGACAACGGTTGGCTTGTACTACTTCCTTGCTGACAAAATCGGCACTAGCACCAGTATCGAATAAAGAGTCAACTTGTACATCATTAACCATGACTTGTACATGAGCAGGGTGTAATATCGCAGGGTAATTAGTTTTGTTGAGAGTAGCGATTCCTCGCGCTAACATCCAAGTTGGAGTTTTCTAGGGTAAGGTGGTCAAGATCCATTTTCTCCGGTCCAGAATGGTTTGAAAATGGTCTGCTATTTCCCGGGTTGGAAGAATTTCTGTTGTTAAAGTGCGATTTGTTAAAACGGTTATTGTTGTAACTTTTTGCGTATCTGCTAGTGTGGTTGGAAAACCCAGCACTATACGATGGTTTAGAATTGTTAGATTTCTTGTGATTTCTATTGAAATTTGATTGTCCATGCATAACAGGTTGCATAGTGGCAGCGATACGGGTTGCTGATGTTTGAACCCAATTGAGAGAGACAGGAAGCTGTTGTTGGAGAAAGGAGTCTCTCATGATGCTAACATGAACTCTAAGGTTCTCGTCTAAACCATTGATAAAGAAATCCATTAAAGTGGATTCACCTGTGTCATAGGCTGAAGCCAAATAGTTAAATCTGGTAATATAATCTTCGATAGAACCAGATTGTCTTAAAGAAGAAAGTTGTTTGTTTAAGGAGGCTGTGTTATATGATTGTCCAAAACGTTCAGAAAAAGCTCTCCAGAATTCGTCGACATCGATCTCGTTAATGGTTTCCCGAGAAGTTAAGAAGTTGACTGCCCAAGTACCAGCGACATCACGTAAGCAACCAATAATAGCTCTAAGTTGTTGATCTCAAGTGTTATAGCCTTTGCTAAAACAGTATGTAAACATCAAAGTTTGAAAACGTTGAATAGCGGCTAATGAGGAATTGTTTCCTGTCAAAATTGGAGTCAGAGTCTCTCCCCTAGCACCAAAAGCGCTACCAATTGTAAGAGATGGGGTTGTAGGGTCTGAATTAAGACGTGAGAAGGTTTCAGGATTCATAGTTATTTTCTAGGATCGACTAGGAAGAGAGATAAGACTCAAGATAGAGTAAAGGAGATAAGTATATTGTAAATAAAGGAAGATGACTTCGCTTACTGATATCTATACAGAATACATAATAATAATAAAGACAAACTTAGCTACTTATATAGTTATTGTTAGGAGCTCGTTACCTAAGAGCTACCGTTACCTTAGAGCTACCGTTACCTAAGAGCTACTGTTACCTAAGAGTTATCGTTACCTAAGAGCTATCTGGGACTGATCTGTTATAAAAAGTGTTATTGGTAACGTGGCCGAGTGGTCTAAGGCGCCAGGTTAAGGTCCTGGTATCTTCGGATGCGCGAGTTCGAATCTCGCCGTTATCACTATTTTTGCTACTGTTACCAGATCCACATTTGGTTTAGATCTGTAGGGCGATGGACAAGTACATCGTATGATTTACTCAATATAACTCTATCATCTTGTATTTGATTCAACAATATGTGCATCCAATATAGTACAATATATGGTATGAGTCATATTGCGTATTTGCTACTATTAACAGCACAGCGCTGAGATGTGTTCTCTGCAGTTTAGTTATTAATTATATACGGTTCAGCCCAATGATGTTATATATCATTACTATGTAGTGTTAAAGATTGTAAAGAAATAAAGTAAGTAGTTCTGCCTTCATGTCAGTTGTGCAAATTGACGAACACTGAGTTCTAGACCTTTATATCGACGTACAAATACGTCAAATTATTTACTTGATATTTTTCTATCGTTTCCTATTTGATTCTACAATATGCACATTCCACATAATACAATATTTGGTATGAGACATATTGCGTAGTTACTACTATTAATAGCTCAACGCTAATATGTGTTTTATTCGGTCTGATTATTATTTATATACGGTTCAACCCAATATTGTTATATATTTATTACTATTTAGTTATATTAGAAATATAAGGCCTTTACAATCAAATGATGGACTCTAAAGATACAAAAGACTCCCAAGTCCGGAATGGTGCGAACTCCGCTGCTAGCGTAACCTACGCTATTCAGGGCATCAACCCAATCACGATGCTCAAAGATATCAGAACACAGATGGATATTTTAACCTTTAGAAACAAAGAGCAATATTTCCGTCAAATGCAATATATTCTCTCTATGTTGGACATTAATGGTGTCCCAGAGTTCATTACACAGCCTTCAAAAAACAGTGATGAATTTCCAAAACTAAATGATAAAGAACAATGGTGGAGAAACTCAATCCTTAAAGCAACTGTTGGTGATTATGGCGATCTTCTTGATGAAGAACAACATGTCTGCAAAACTTTACTCAAAATTATGAAAGCTACCAAGTACATTGTTGAACCATACGAACTCATGAAACAAGCTAACAACATTCATTATGCAGGTAATTATGATGCCGATAAGTTTGCCAAAGAAATCAGACGCTTAAAAGCAATGGCTGACAGAGTTAACTACCCTTTGAATGATGAAGCATTAACTGAACAAATTCTTCAGGGACTTCGTGGCCCTATGACACAAGTTCGAACTGTGGTGAACATGATACCAAATCAAAGAAAATTGGACAATGTCTTGGAAATGATTGAAAACCACTACCAGACTGTGGTTGATAGCAGACGAGTAAATCATTTTAAACAATCCAAGCACAAATACCACAAGAAACAAAACGAGGAGGAAGCAGAAGAGGCGAGTTCTACGCAAAAGAAAAAGCCATACAAAATTTAAAATTTGTGTTGAGAAGACAATAATTCAGATATCATTACCAACATATTCATTGATAGTGGTGCGCAAGCAACCATCTTCAGTGACAAAGATTACCTCTATGATATTGTTGAAACAAGCGAAATCTGCCACGCCACGAATGCAACTGAAATATTGATAAATGCTAAAGGAAAATTCGATCTCATCCTCGGAACCAACAAAATCACTATTGACGTGTTAATATCGAAAGACATCGAAGATAACATTCTGGCTGAAAATGATCTTTTCAACAAAAACATATGGTATTCATCAAAACCATGCTTGATTTATAAAAACAAAAATTACAATTTAATAAGAGAAGAAGGATATTCATACCTCACATCCAAAATGATCAAAACCAAAACAATACACAATATCTATCGCAAACTATTGCATACCAACAATAAATACTTGAAACAAATGACAAAAGCAAAAGATATTAGAACAAAAGAAAAAATACAAAATGAACAAGAATGTGCTACTTGTTTGCAATCAAAAACAACTGCGGCATCAGCCATAGAAGGTAGTCGCGACAAACATAACGCAAAAATTCCATTTGTTACTATTCATTCAGATGTTGTGGAGATCAAAGTCAAGAATAAATGCAAACAACTTGTTGTTACCTTCATTGATAATTATTCCAGATATGCTTGGTTATACCCTATTGAAAACAAGACAGGTGCAAATGTCACAAACGCTTTTGAACAATTCCACCAGAAAATCATGAATCAATATGACTGCCACATCAAAGCTTTGCACACAGACAATGGAACTGAGTATACAAATAATATCTTTCAGGAATATTCAAATAAACACAACATCATCCATACCACTAGCACAGCATTCACACCAACGCAAAATGGTATTGCTGAAAGATATAACGGAAGAATAATAAAACTTTTGAGATCAATTTACATTGATAGTGGTATGTCTCCAGTCCGAACATTAACTCTCGCTCTCAACTACATCAACATAATCTATAATATCACTTATAATAGAAAGATTAGTGCATCCCCATTAAGAACACTGAAAAATTATTTCACCAAAAATAATCTTTATAAGCCGTACAGCAAAGAATTTAATCTTTACCTCAACATGAACATAGACAAACTACCAATATTTGGACAAGAAGTTGCAATATTAGACAGAACTAACAGTCTCAAGACCAATGCCAAGACAATTACTGGTACATTCGTAGGTATTAGACACAATCAAAAGTTATTCCTAGTTGACAACAAACTTATTGAGTCCAACAACTATAGATTCTTTCAATCAGGTGCTTCAATTAGTAAAGACAAAACTGCTGAGATTACAATCAACACTGCTGATGGTCCAGACGATGACGATCTATTCGATGAACTGATAGAAAATGGTGAATGGGGAATGTCTTTAGAATCAAATCAAAATGACAATATCACAGATCAACCAGTGAATAATGAGATCTATCAAACTCCAGAAAGCACTGCAGAAGATAACATTGCTGATGATGAAGAAATTGGAATTGATTTAAACAGCAAAGATATACCAGCACTGATGGTCAAAGATTCTGACGAGGATTTGGAAAACATTCAGGATTGCGAATAGGAACTAGAAAATCAAACCAACGATTCTTTGTCACACAGAGATAACCCGGATCAACTCGAGGAAAATCACGATAACTTAGCAACAACAACACTGGCTGTCTCTGAATTTGAAACAGCTAACGAGTCCACAAATGATGATTTTACTGCTACTGACACCGATGAGAGCGATTCTGAGTATTGACCTAGTGAATCCGACGAAGACGATTATGATTGAACAGCTGAAAATGAAATCGAAGTATCACAACAGAATAATTTGATAGAGATAAAGGAGCAACCTCCAGAAGGTAAAAATGAGACGTTGGAAACCGATGAAATTGAACCCTCTAGACGGCAATCTGAAAAATTTCCTAGTGATGGCGAACAAGAACTGGAACTTGACAAACAATTTGAAAATTCCTTAACATCACCCCACCTACGAATGCGCTTACGAAATAATAATGGAAATGAGGACAACGAAGCACAACAAGAGAAGAAACAAGATTCCACTGATGGACAGCATAACACAAGCACAGAACCAACGCAAGCTACAAATCTTGCGAACATGCTATTACCAATCCACTAACCGCATCAAGGAAAAGAAAAAGGCTCGAGGACATTGGCGACATGATGTACGGGATAAAGAATAAAAGGAAAATTATCAAAATACACAACTTGAAAAAGTTCTTAAATACAGATGAGAGAGAACAATGGGTAGCAGCGATCAACAGCGAGCTACAAACTCTCATCAGAAACGGGACTTTCGCTGAAAAAGTAGTATCCAAACGTGAACTAAAAAACTTGAACTTGATTTTAACTCTATGGAGATTGAACAAGAAACTAAAACTTGATGGAATAAAATTCAAAGCTCGATTATGCGCAAGAGGTGACCAAGAAAAAGAAGGTGATTTTGAAATTTATGCTCCAACATTGGCTGCTGATATTTGAAGAATAGGTATTTCTATAGCACAACAGAAAGGTTTCCACATCTTTCAATGTGGTGTAAAAAATGCTTATACACATGCTGATATTGACCATGAAGTTTTTGTCAAAATACCAAGCTTCTACACTGAAAAACCCAACTATGTACCAAAAGGACTGACACTTATTTTAAAATTACAGAAAAGTCTTTACGGTCTCAAAACAAGTGGAAGAAATTTTTACCATCACTTTAAAAACATATTGATCAAGCACAATTTGGAAACAAACGAACCCGTCCCTTGCTGCTATTTACTAAAGAAAAAGGAAACAGTTCTGGGAATTATCATGACATTTGTTGACGACATTATCATAGCTTGTGAAGAAACAACGTTAGCAACAGAACTAATAAGCTCAATAGGTGGGAACATTGAATTGAAAACGATAGAGGGTGTAAAACAGAAATTCAAAGACAAGTTCACGTTGAGAAGAAACATATTAGGATTGAATATGACTGAGGTATATTCAAAGAAAAGTGGAAAGTACGTAAGGAAATACATTAAGCTTGATCAGCAAGATTACATTTCCAAAATCATTGAAAAGTTTGGAACTCCAGATATGAAAATTAAACCAACTCCTGCTACTGAATATATCAAACATAACTATGTGGTGAAAAATGAAGATTATCATAATAAACAAGTGGCGAAAATCAGAGAAATTATTGGTTCACTATTGTTGGCAAGTACTCACTCCAGGCCCGACATTGCGTATTGCACAAACTACCTTTCTCATTTTCAACTTGAACCTAGTGAAGTATTCCATTATGCTTTAAGAATATTACAATACCTAAAAGGCACTGTAAATAAAGGTTTAATATTTAGGGGAAAGGGATCTGATGATAAAGTTACTACCTATACTGATGCTACTTACAATTCTGACAATTACTATAGAAGTACGGTGAGCAGTGTTTACTATTATAATAATGACTTGATATCGTGGAACGTTGAAGTTAGCAAATTGACTACATTATCTCCAGCTGAATCTGAAATGGTCGCTATATCTACAGGTATAAAACAAGAACAATGGTTAAGAAGTATTTTGGAATGGATAAATGGCAAGAAAATCAACACAGCAATTATTAAAACAGACAGCAAAGCAGGTATTAACATGATCAAAAAAGAAGGGTTTAATAAGAGAAATAGACATGTCAACATCAGATTAGCTTATGGCAGACAGTATATTAATGAGAATAATATAAATTTAAAATACGTCAACACCAAAGAACAAATTGCTGATTTATTAACCAAATCACTTACGAAATCATTATTCGTACCATTAGTAAAACATTTGGTATCTTGAGAACCAAATATTTTGAGAAAGAACCAGTGATGACGAACATTGAGTTCTAGACCTTTATATCGACGTACAAATACGTCAAATTATTCACTTGATATTTTTCTATCGTTTCCTATTTGATTCTACAATATGCACATTCCACATAATACAATATTTGGTATGAGACATATTGCGTATTTACTACTATTAATAGCTCAACGCTAATATGTGTTTTATTCGGTCTGATTATTATTTATATACGGTTCAACCCAATATTGATATATATTTATTACTATTTAGTTATATTAGAAATATAAGGCCTTTACAATCAAATGATGGACTCTAAAGATACAAAAGACTCACAAGTCCGGAACAAATACAGGCACTGTCAGACGGTTATGACTTTCACATCATAGAATTGATATATGTTGTATACCATACCGTTGGTACAAAGTCATTGAACATGATCGCACGGCTCATCTGTCTTAGTGATCTCTTAGTCAGCAGTTTCAGCTGAGGCACACAACCATGTTCACGTGCATCGGTGGGGCCCTGACTCCCAGAGCTGTTGCTAGAACGCTGAGACCTTCTGGTGTCTTCTAATGTTTTATTATAGCTCTTATTGTTTCTGGCCATATCAAATCAAGTTGTGTATTAGAATAGTTTTGCAACAATAATTACTGAAGCCACGTCCCGCCGTCCACCCCCAAGTACGATGTTGAAGGAAAGTATTAGATTTTGTATTATAATAATAGTAATGTAGGGCTTATTAGTTCCTGGGTATTATTACTATTATCGTTAGCTGTTATTTGTAGCCTTTCTTTGCATATTCTGCGATATCTCTATATTCTTATTATTATGATAATTATTATTGTGATAATTATTATTAGTATGGTCTTTCCTTTATCTTTATATAACTGTATCTCTCCTTCAGTTTTCCTTTATTCGTACTTGTCCTGTATTCAGTACTCCTATTTATAAACATTATCTGCTGTTGTGTTCGTTCTGCGCGTAGACGCAACACACATCACCGTCATGACTTTTATACCACAGTATTGGTATTCTGCCATTCCGCCCAACAGAACTAGAAAATTAGTAATAAAGTGGTAACTAACTATAGTAAAGTAAGAATAGTGATGTGAGTATAGTAAAGTAAGGATAACTAAATAGTCAGGATAAGGAGCAGTAAAGTAATGATAATAGAGCAATTGAGTAGAATAATACTTGTGCTTCAACATAAATGTCCACCTGTTTCTCAAGTAACTAACTTTCCAGTCTCTATTTGACCATTCAATACGCCCAACTCTTTGTCACGAAACTATTTTCTTTCAACTCTCTGTTAGCAACCTACTTTCTATAGCATATTGTGTAGCATTGTAGTATGGCATAATTTGTATCAATACAGTAATGAATCTAGAGAGTCGATAAGAGTATACGTGAAGACGAAAAACGAATACAAAAGCAATAAGTTGCAATTCTACAAACCTAAAAGCATTGGAATTCTATAACTAGTATTTAAGTTCAAAGTAAGGTACATAAAGTCCTAACAGCTGGTCACAGATCTAGTGCCATTAGATATATCACTCATGATAGTTTTATACTTTGGCTTTGGCGTGTCTTTGTGGTCACCATCCCTATCTATTACTTGGCCACTCTGGTTTGGGCCATGGCCCGCATTCTCATGGTAAGCAAACTATCTATAATGTTGGATTTATACCAATTAACATCTTTCATACCGTTCATTTGGTATAATCTTTTATTTTTGGTAAACTGCCTTTTGTGGCCGAGAACATTTGAGCGCACGCATGGTTGCTAAGGAGAACCACATCAAAGATGTGGAGGAAAATTTTCATCACCTGAGCATTATGGGTGAGGAATGAAATTATTATATATAGTCTGAAAAACAGAATGTTTTTATTTAGTGATATAGTTTGTAACAAAAGCAAGAAATGTAAGTCCAATTTCATTACTCATCTAAGTTTCATTACGTAACTAAGATCTCAGTGAGTGGCTATCCTTCACCACTAGAAGAGAGACCGATCTAACCAGTGCTACTCAGAGGAGACAACCTCAGGTATGGGTAGCAGATCTAGTCACTAGACTCTGACATATAAGTTCAAAGCGTACTCATTTTCGAGTCACTTTAGAATACTTGCGGATGATAACTGCTTCTGAGATTCTATTGCAAGTGGCACCGATTACCCTATTAACGTGATGGTACTATTTGTGAACTTGCTCCAAATAAGGTGCCAATTTGGACTTTCTTATCACCAGATCTTCTTGCGTCAAGGTGGTGTACAAGCCAGTTAAACGCGACCTGCGGATCACTGCCAAAACAGTTTTGGCAGCTACTCACATGCTTGCTGAGACTGCAGCAGCACCTTATGCACTCAAATGTCGATCTGCAAGACGTTTATTGGCTTGGTGTTGACTTTCATAATATTAATCTGATTATGCTATGTTGGAGTTGGTATTATTGAAATGTTGAGAGTAATAATTCAAAGATAGATCCAGTTGCTTCTAGAAAGTTCTAGAATATTCCATGAGTTTCCAGAGGATTCGATGTTGTTCTAGAATGTTCCACGATATACGAGAAAATACGAGATTGTTCGAGAACATTCTAGAAGGTTGCATAATATACGAGACATATACGAGAAAGCTCTAGAATCTTCCATGAAGTTCCATAATGTTCCATGAAGTTCCATAATGTTCCATGAAGTTCCATAGTGTTCCATGAAGTTCCATGATGTTCCATGATGTTCCAAGAAGTTCCATGATGTTCCATACATTTCCGTGCAGTTCCGTGCATATCCGTGCAGTTCCGGAATATTCTAGAAGATTCTATGTGGCCACACTAGTCATGCATCAGTCCCGGCACAGCCACCCTGACTGACTATAAATAAGGGGCGTCTCCTCCATCTTTGTGACTGATTGATGTTTTTCATATATAGGATATAGTTAATAACAACAAGTGTTTTGTGATTCATTTTCAGGATATAACGTTATGTCAAGTGATAGGTTTATCAAACTACAACATGAAATGCAAAGACCATTGAACTCAGTTGCTTACCAGTAACTTGATTCAATAACCTTATTTCATTATTCCTACCTCCCTACTCTTCCTGTACTAGTGTGGGTGTAGTGATTTAGTGAACAATACCTAGAAAGTATAAGTATAATAAAAATAAAGTTAAAATAGAAAAGGGGGAATAGTGTTGTAAGAAAAATAAACCGAGAATACCAATGTATCCAGTTAGACTAAATCAGTAGTAATCAATAGTGCAGAATGATAGCTCCAATTCAACAAGTATAGTCACTTGTCTGGATCTGAGTTACACAGTGAAACTTAGTTGTATAGTAAAACTGAACTGTGCTTCGTTTTATTAGGAGCTATAAATCTAGATGAAAGTATCCTGTCTTTCAAACCACAGATATTGTTTTTATGGGCTTCTACCTGCTTGCTTAGGTTTAATTATTTAAAGTTCATTATTGTGATTGTAAAAGACTCATCTTTTGTTGTAGTTTGATAAACCTATCACTTGACATAACGCTATATCCTGAAAATAAATCACAAAACACTTGTTGTTATTAACTATATGCTATATATGAAAAACATCAATCAGTCACAAAGATGGGGTAGACGCCCCTTATTTATAGTAAGCCAGGGTGGCTGTGGCGGAAGTAATGCATGACCAATGTGGCCACATAGAATCTTCTAGAATATTCCGGAACTGCACGGATATGTACGGAACTGCATGGAACATCATGGAACATCATAGAACACTATGGAACATCATGGAACATTATGGAACATTATGGAAACTCATGGAATATTCTAGAACTTTCTAGCAGCAACCGGATCTATCTTTGAATTATCACTCTCAACAAAACTATTGAATGCTTGCAGTACATGAGTGGTGTCTTGCAGCAACAAGGCCAGCGGATTGTTAAGTTTCGTGCTGACAATGAGTTTGATACTGTGTTGCTCAACAAGTTCCTTGCTGGTGATAATCAAGGCCAGAGTTACATTGAGGCAGAGTTCACGGCTCCTTACTCAAGTCATCAAAACGGCTCCTCAGAACGCTTGAATCGTACAATCATGGAAAAGGTCAAACTCTTGATGATTAGCTCTGGAATGACAAAAGAATATTGGAACTTTTGCTTCAATCATGCTGTTTTCTTGCACAACTACTTGCCAAGAAATGGTGGACCTTCGCCATATGAGATTTTCTCTAATCGCTCGAAAGCCGTTGGCACAATTGCACCATTTGGTTGTCGCATTTTTGCCAAAAATTTTACTGCTGGGAACAAAATTATCGGGAGAGACTTCAAAGGCACTTTCTTAGGATTTCACAAAACTACCAGTATTGCTTTCATCCTTGAAGACAATACTTACCGAATCTTGAGAAGCTCGGCCTTCAACTTTCTTCCAGACGTTTATCCTTTCAACTCAAGTGAAAGGGACTCCTCAGTCACATATTCTGCTAGTGGTTATGGTGTTGGCTCGAATGCCGCTACTGGTAGTGGCTCTACTGCTGGTAATGGCTCTGCTGCTGGTTTGTCCTCTGACGATCTCTCAATTCAAGGTCAGGACACTAACGTTCAACAAGACACTGAAAGCGAAGCCAATCCTGATGATAGAATTGTCGCCGAATCTGATGACTCAATGGTAGAACAGACTGATTCCGAGATTCAACAAGCTGTGACTAAGGCACCTCATGCATTGCCTGCTATCAAAAGAACTGCTGCCTCCGATTCTGATCTGAGTGATGATCCAATTTCAATCATCAACCGAAAGCCAACAAAGAAGCTCATGCTTGAGTTTGCGCCAAACACGGTTACTCCCGTCACTCACCACCAAGCTGCTTACGAGTCAATGGCTGGGAGGAATATTGATGCTGCTGATGCAAGAAAAGCGTTGTCTGATCATCAAAAGGCATATTTACATGACATTGGTTCTGTTCCTATTAGAGCTATTGAAGGTTTAAAGACAGTTGAAGCCGGTCCTTCAAGGTTGTTCATTGAAGAAGGAGAATCAGACAGTGATACAAGTGGTTACATCAGTGATGCAGAACAAGCCTTTTTGGCTGTTGCTCGTACCAAGTACTTGATACCTGAAACTTACCATCAGGTACTCAATTCCAGTGAGAAGGAGAAACGGATTGCTGCCATAGCTGAAGAGTTATCTGCGCTAGACAATCTCAATGTCTACGAACTAGTGAAAGAAACTCCAGACATTCAATCTATTGCTTCACGTTGGGTGTTTGCTGTGAAAGATGATCCCAGTGGTGAAAGATTCAAAGCTCGCTTGGTCTGCAAGGGTTTCAGTCAAGAGAAAGGCGTCAACTTTCTCAACTCATGGGCTCCTGTTATGAGCTTTGACACTATGAGAATCACATTCGCGCTTGCTGCCTTGGATAAGTATGTTGTCTGTCAGATGGATACCTCCACTGCTTTTCTCTATGGCGACATTGACTTTGATGTTTATGTGAGACCACCTGCTGGTACGGTCACTCCCAAAGGGCACTTATGGAAGTTGAAGAAAGGGTTGTATGGTTTGAATCAGTCTCCAAAAATGTGGTATGACACAATCTCCAAGTAGGTTGTTGCTGCCGGCATGGAAGCTAGTACTATTGATCCCTGTTTGTTCAAGGGAAATGACTGTCTTGTTGCTATTTACGTGGATGACTTGCTAATTTGTGGCAAAACTCACAACGTTGTTGATGATATTAAGGCTGCTCTTAACTCAAAATTCAAGATGAAAGACTTGGGATTTCCTGAAATCTTCTTGGGTGTCACCGTCGAATCGCTAGATGGAGGGGATATCAAACTTAGCATGCTGAACTTCATTGACAAGATAATGACAGAGCACGGTGTTGTCAAGTTAGGTAAAGTGGACACGCCTATGGTGAAAGGCTTCGACCCATATGATGAGAACTCACCAGAGTTGTCGGATGAGGAGCAGACAAAATTTCGCTCCCTTATTGGGACTTTACTTTACGTTGCAAACTCTGTCAGAAGTGACGTTTCATTTCCCATCAGTCTTCTCAGTCAGTTCGTTGTGAAGGCCAGAGCTACACACTTGAAAGCTGCTTATAGGGTGTTCCACTATCTCATTGAAACTAAAGATCAAGGTCTTGTCTACGGCAAGGAAGGCGGTAATGTTGACATCAAAGACTTTAGATATTTGGACAAGTCCAAAACTGAGGGTCTTGTCTCGGACTATCCTGCTGAACAAAACTACAGAATTACCGTGTTCAGCGATTCAGATTATGCTACCTCAAAACTGAACAGAAAGCTGCAAAGTGGCCACTTGGTGATGATCAATAACCAGATTGTGTCTTGGTCTAGCAGAAAACAAAGTTGCGTTGCCTTTAGCAGTGCAGAAGCTGAGTACGTTGCTTTGAGCGATGCTGCCAGAACAGGCGTCTATGTTATGAATCTACTTAATGAAATTGGTTTTCCCTGCTCCTACATCAACTGCGCCAGCGACAACCTTAGTGCTCTTACACTTAGCGCGCACAAAGCTTCTCATTAGAAAACAAAGCATATTGCGGTTAGATTTCACTTCATCAGAGCTTTGGTTGAACAAAAGGTGATCAAACTCAACTACGTCAATACCAAAGTTAATATTGCCCACATCCTCACTAAGGCTACTACTGACCGCACTACTTTTACTTCCCTATGCTCCCTTATTTTCAACTGATTTATCTTCTCATAATCTCTGATTAATGTCTTCATGTTTGGGAGGGTGTGTTGAATTTCAAACATTAATCTTCCCTTGATCCTTATCTTTTTAGCTTCTGGACTCCTTATCTTCTTTACTCCTTTTATGTGTCACCCATTGTCATGTTATACTGTTCACCCATTATCATGGTATACCGTTTTGACGCATCTTATTTGTTTACTTTTTCGTCCCCTCTACGTGCGCCGTCTACGTGCGCGGTGCCGATCCTTACTGCTGCGTGAAAATTTTTCTTTTTCCCGCCACCTTTATCCCGCCACTCCAATTTAATTAACTCAACTTATTTTTCCTACTTAAGGCGGGCTTCTCCCGCTTCTTTTCTTTTCTTGTTTTCATTATTATATACTTCTTAACAGAACTACGCTTGACAACTTTACACTCTTTATTTTTCTATCCAATACACTTTATTTTTCTTCATCAAACTATTTTTTCTAACTCTTCTTTATCAACCCACTTTTTACAATTCCGAACTCGCTAAGCAATGACTGAATGTAGTCTCGAAGACTCAACAGGATTCCACTCTCTGTCTGCTTAATGTTCATGCCTAGGAACTTCTTTGTAGCATCCAAGTCCTTCATTTTGAACTCATTTATTAGCTCCGTTTTCACAATGTCTATTGCTTCCTTGGTGCTACCAGCAATAAGCAAATCATCCACATAAAGCGCAACCATTACAAAGGACTTTTCACTTTTGCGAGTGTATAGGCAATATTCAGCTTGATTCCGTCTGAAGCCTAGCTTTGCCAAGACGCCGTTGATCTTGTCATTCCACACAAGCGGAGCCTGTTTCAAACCATACAAGCTCTTTTTCAATCTAAGCACTTTATTTTCATTTCCCTTTGCAACATAGCCTTCTGGTTGTGTCATGTATAATTCTTCCTCGAGCTCACCATTCAAGAACGCAGTCTTCACATCCATCTGGTGAACCTGAAATCCTTTCGGAGCAGCAACAGCCAACATAATACGAATAGACTCGTACCGAACAACGGGAGCAAACGTTTCATTGTAGTCAATACCTTTCAATTGCGAAAAACCACGAGCGACTAGTCTTGCCTTGTGTAAGCCACCATCCTTGATCGTGAACACCCACTTGCAGGTGATTGGCTTTCGCCCTTCCGGCAAAGTCACCAACTCGTAGGTGCTATTGGCTTTGTGGGCTTCAATTTCTTTATCACACGCTTCCTTCCACTGGTCCCGTTCGTCGGTCTGCATTGCACTGTTGTAATTCATTGGCATATTCTCATCGAGAGCGCTGCCAGCCATGTAACAAGTAGCAGCGAGGTTTGCCTCGTAGCCCAATAGCTTCTGCGAGTCACTCAGTTCTGATTCACTGATGTCATCTTCATCATCGACCTCTTCAACAGTTGGTTGTATCTTTGGAGTAAGTAATGGAACAACGGCGCTTTCGCCAGTGGATCCATGCGGAACAAACGGGATAATGTCGCCGGTGGCAACTTTTCTAACTTTTGTCTCTGGTTTAGGCGATTCCCTCTCTGAATCGGAACTGGCGGATGAGGCTTCGTATTCATCGTACACCTCTTCAAGAACGTCGAATGGGTTTCTTGATATCAAAGTCTTTGTAGCAGCATGAGTTCTTGGTCTGTATCTCTTCCGTTTCACTTGTACCGGCAGGAAGCCATCTTTGTCAGTATCCGAGGGGACATCATCGTCACTATTGTCAACGTGTACGTCAGTGTCGTCTTCAGCAGTGCTTTCATCTTCGCCAGTGCCAGCAGTATCAGCGGCTGTCACATCGGCTGGGATAAGGTCCTCATCCTGTACAGCAGTAACCGGTGAAATGCCTGGCGCAGCAACAGACCCGTAGGTGGTAGTAGACACATTGTCAGCCATAGGGGCAGGGGTAGCCCACTTGAAAAACGAATGTTGTTCATCAAACGTTACTTGTGCCGAGACAACTATCTGCCCGGCATCAGAATCATACATCCTGTATGCTTTGTGATCTCTGTCGTAGCCCATCATGGCACACTTCTTCGAAGTTGCACTTAGCTTGCCATGTCTCAATGCAGCTGGCACAACACAATATCCAATGCATCCAAAGGTTCTCAAATGATCAAGCAGTGGTTCCATGTCGTACCACTTGGTGAACGGTATATCATTGCCAAGCACTCTTGTTGGGCTGCGATTGATCAAGTACACAGCAGTTGAGACGGCTTCCGGCCAGAGCTGAACCGGCGCAGCAGAGTGCAACATGAGAGTCCGCGCCTTCTCCTGAATGGTGCGATGCATTCTCTCAGCAACACCATTTTGATAGGAATGATGTGGGACAGTTAGCTCATGCTGAATGCCGCGCTCCTTCATGAACGCGTGCAACTTGTTGTTTACAAACTCCCCGCCGTTATCAGTTCCGACATGTTGAGAGTAATAATTCAAAGATAGATCCAGTTGCTTCTAGAAAGTTCTAGAATATTCCATGAGTTTCCAGAGGATTCGATGTTGTTCTAGAATGTTCCACGATATACGAGAAAATACGAGATTGTTCGAGAACATTCTAGAAGGTTGCATAATATACGAGACATATACGAGAAAGCTCTAGAATCTTCCATGAAGTTCCATAATGTTCCATGAAGTTCCATAATGTTCCATGAAGTTCCATAGTGTTCCATGAAGTTCCATGATGTTCCATGATGTTCCAAGAAGTTCCATGATGTTCCATACATTTCCGTGCATATCCGTGCAGTTCCGGAATATTCTAGAAGATTCTATGTGGCCACACTAGTCATGCATCAGTCCCGGCACAGCCACCCTGACTGACTATAAATAAGGGGCGTCTCCTCCATCTTTGTGACTGATTGATGTTTTTCATATATAGGATATAGTTAATAACAACAAGTGTTTTGTGATTTATTTTCAGGATATAACGTTATGTCAAGTGATAGGTTTATCAAACTACAACAAAGACTGTCACAGCGAACCAACACCAGCAGTTGTCGGACAGGACTTAACGAGCGCCGACACAAGCAGTAAAGACTGTGATGCTACTAGGTACAGATCCATTATTGGAAAGCTCTTGTTTGCTGCTAATACGGTCAGAGTAGACATAAGCTATAATGTGGGTGTATTGTCAAGATACCTCAAAGAACCCAAGGAGGTACATCTTCGTGCGGCGAAGCGAGTACTAAGATACTTGAAAGGCACAGCAGATGTTGGTTTATTTTATCAAAGCTATGACCAGACAACTCAATTACAGGGCTACTGTGATGCAGACTGGGCAAACGACAAGGCTACGTGAAAGTCCACCACCGGCTTTGTGCTCAAATATGCTGGTGGTACAATAACCTGGAGATCAAAGAAGCAGCCAACGGTCGCATTGTCTACTGCCGAAGCAGAGTACATCGCATTGTGTGAGGGCGCCAAAGAAGGCTTATGGCTACAGCAGTTGTTCAACGAGTTTGGCATTGCAGTTGAGTCTGTCAAGATGTACGACGACAACCAGAGCTGCATTGAAATAGCCAAACACCCTAGCTCCCATCACAGAACGAAGCACATTGATATCACGTTGAATTTCATCAGAGACCATATTGCCAAAGGCCAAACTCAGTTCGAGTACTTATCAACGGGAGTCATGGTGGTTGATATCTTTACCAAAGCCATTCCGGCCGACCAGTTCAAACTACTACGTGGTTATTGTGGGATGCGAGACTTTGAATTAAGAGAGGGTGTTGAGAGTGATAATTCAAAGATAGATCCGGTTGCTGCTAGAAAGTTCTAGAATGTAAAAAGTGGGTTGATAAAGAAGAGTCAGAAAAGATAATTTGATGCAGAAAAGTAAAGTGTTTTCAAATAAAAAAATAAAGAGTGTAAAGTTGTTAAGCTTAGTTCTGTAAGGAAGTATATAATAATGAAAACAAGAAAAGAAAGGAAGCGGGAGAAGCCCGCCTTAAGTAGGAAAAATAAGTTGAGTTAATTAAATTGGAGTGGCGGGATAAAGGTGGCGGGAAAAAGAAAAATTTTCACGCAGCAGTAAGGATCGGCACCGCGCACGTAGATGTTGAAATTCAAACATTCATCTTCCTTTAGTCCTTACCTTCTTAATTTTTGACTCTTTGTCTCCTTTACTCCTTTTATGTTTTCATCCATTGTCATGGTATACTGTTGATCCATTTGCATGGTATACAGTTCTGCTGCATCTTATTTGTTTACTTTTTCATTCCGTCTGCGCGCGCTTCTACATGGGGTGCCGATCCTTACTGCTGCGTGAAAACTTTTGTTTTTCCCGCCACCTTTATTACGCCACTCCAATTTCATTTACTCAACTTATTTTTCCTACTTAAGGCGGGCCTTTCCCGCTTCTTTTCTTTTCATGTTCTCTACAATTATATACTTCTTTACAGAACTAAGCTTAAAAACTTTACACTCTTTATTTTTCTATCCAATACACTTTATTTTTCTTCATCAAACTATTTTTTCTAACTCTTCTTTATCAACCCACTTTTTACAGATTTACAGTCTGGACAAACAAAAAAAAAAATAAAAAAAAATAAAAAAAAATTTTTTTATCATGTTTAAGTTCAACGATTTTGATGTTGCAGACGGTACCTACAAAGCAAGGCTTGATGGGATCTCCAAATTGAATGTCAAGCCGATTACCCAATGGTTCCAGTACCCTTTGTTGAGATCATTTCTTCAAAACAAATTGAAAGTTATCATCAATGATGTTACTGTTATCGATGTTGAGAAAATGTTAGACTCTGATGAGTTTGACAAGTATCCGCCAAAGCTTAATGATATTATCTACCAGCTTATACACAAAAAGGTTGACGCTTCGTTGTTAAAGAACTATCAACGTTACACCGAAGGGTTCGATTTGTTGAAAACAATCAACAAAAAGTTCAAATCAATTGACTCATTCTACATTGTCAAAATTTTCAACGACTTTGTCCATGAGGCATTTGTTGTCAAAGACCGTGATGCTATTGAAGACTACTTGGAAATCTTCAAGTACTACTACAAAGATGTAAACTTCTCCAACTTTGGTGGTATCATTGGATTCAGCTTACTTGGTACCAAGAGTCTCCATGTTGCTCTTAGTGAAACCCGCTTGCTCACCAACGCCCGCGGATTGCTTAGCACATCTTTCGCTGATGCTATGGAGAGCTCTAATGACCTAGCTGCTAGAGACTTGGTGGAGATTGATTCTGGCTCTCGTGCAAAGTTGGCACCAAATGATGAATTGGTTCAGTTGGCAGATGCCAGACTGAGAAAGAAGCCGGTACTCCTTATTAAGTGCTTCACCTGTGGAAAACTTGGCCATTACAGCAATGACTGTTACAAAAACAAGAACAGAAATCAGTCTTACAAAAGCCGTAAAGAGCTTGTCAATCTTGTTGAAGTTCCAATCGGTGCTGAAGTCGTTCACAACGGCAACGGTCAAATTGTCATTGATACTTCAACTGATCTGGCTGAACCATCAGAGGAGACTCACTTCATTGAAGAAGTGTATCTTACTGACGCTGTTACTGACAAAGGCTTTGTCTTAGACAGCGGTGCTGGTATCAATGTTGTGAATGATGGATCGATGTTACTGAACAAGAAAGTTGCAAACGTTACTGTTCAAGGAATCAGCAGTACTACTAATTGCATGGTTGAAGGAACAGTTAGTATTGGAAACTTGAAGATTGAGGATGCAAAGCTCATTGAACAGGCTCCTAGAAATTTACTTAGCTGCCACAAGTTGACGGAGAAGGACTATGAGATTCATTTGACAAAGCACTGTGGTTTGATCTCTAAAGGCAATCAAGTGATTCAAATTCCCAAGCAGGGAAAATTCTGGGTGATCGATCCCGCATCTGTTAAAACAGTTGTCAATTCTCCTGCTACAGATTTGGTTTTGCTTGGTGATTCTGATGCTACAAAAGATATTTTGCAGTGCCATGTGGCTAATGGACATGCCAAGTTTCAACAATTGAAGACTATCATTAAACATATGGGCTTCACTGATCAACAAATCAAAGATGTTTTGAAAACTTGTGAAAGTTGCAGCTCGGTTGTTCAAAGACGCTCTGGTACCTCAACTAAAAAGCCAGAAGATTTTGATATCGGTGAGATGATCCAAGCTGATGTCATTGGTCCGCACAACAACATTTATGGTTTGGTTGTGTCTGACAGACGGTCCACCTTCGCTGTTGTTAGAGTTTTGAAGTACAAATCCGAGGTCAGTTCCAAAACTATTGAATGTTTGCAGTATATGAGTGGTGTCTTGCAACAACAAGGCAAACGGATCGTTAAGTTTCGTGCTGACAATGAGTTTGATACTGTCTTGCTCAATAAGTTTCTTGCTGGTAACAATCAAGGCCAGAGATATATTGAGGCTGAGTTCACGGCTCCTTATTCAAGTCATCAAAACGGCTCCTCTGAACGCTTGAATCGTACAATCATGGAAAAGGTCAAACTCTTGATGATTAGCTCTGGAATGACAAAGGAATATTGGAACTTTTGCTTCAATCATGCCGTTTTCTTGCACAACTACTTGCCAAGAAATGGTGGTCCTTCGCCATATGAGATTTTCTCTAGTCGCTCGAAAGCCGTTGGCACAATTGCTCCATTTGGTTGTCGCATTTTTGCCAAAAATTTTACTGCTGGGAACAAAATTATCGGGAGAGACTTCAAAGGCACTTTCTTAGGATTCCACAAAACTACCAGTATTGCTTTCATTCTTGAAGACAATACTTACCGAATCTTGAGAAGCTCGGCATTCAACTTTCTTCCAGATGTTTATCCTTTCAAGTCAAGTGAAAGAGACTCTTCTGTCACATATTCTGCTGGTAGTTATGGTGTTGGTTCGACTGCTGCTGCTGGTGATGGCTCTGCTGCCGGTTTGTCCTCTGAAGATCTCTCAATTCAAGGTCAGGACACTAACGTTCAACAAGACACTGAAAGCGAAGTCAATCCTGATGATAGAATTGTTGCCGAATCTGATGACTCAATGGTAGAACAGACTGATTCCGAGATTCAACAAGCTGTGAATAAGGCACCTCATGCATTGCCTGCTATCAAAAGAACTGCTGCCTCCGATTCTGATCTGAGTGATGACCCAATTTCAATCATCAACCGGAAGCCAACAAAGAAGCTCATGCTTGAGTTTGCGCCAAACACAGTCACTCCTGTTACTCACCACTAAGCTGCTTACGAATCAATGGCTGGGAAGAATATTGCTGCTGCTGATGCGAGAAAAGCATTTTCTGATCACCACAAGGCATATTTACATGACATTGGTTCTGTTCCTATCAGAGCTATTGAAGGTTTAAAGACAGTTGAAGCCGGTCCTTCAAGGTTGTTCATCGAAGAGGGAGAATCAGACAGTGATACAAGTGGTTACATCAGTGATGCTGAGCAAGGCTTTTTGGCCGTTGCCCGTACGAAGTACTTGATACCTGAAACTTACCATCAGGTACTCAATTCCAGTGAGAAGGAGAAACGGATTGCTGCCATAGCTGAAGAGTTATCTGCGCTAGACAATCTCAATGTCTACGAACTAGTGAAAGAAACTCCAGACATTCAATCTATTGCTTCACGTTGGGTGTTTGCTGTGAAAGATGATCCAAGTGGTGAGAGATTTAAGGCTCGCTTGGTCTGCAAAGGTTTCAGTCAAGAGAAAGGCGTCAACTTTCTCAACTCATGGGCTCCTGTTATGAGCTTTGACACTATGCGAATCACATTTGCACTTGCTGCCTTGAATAAGTATGTTGTCTGTCAGATGGATACCTCTACTGCTTTTCTTTATGGTGACATTGACTTCGATGTTTATGTGAGACCACCTGCTGGTACGGCCACTCCCAAGGGGCACTTATGGATGTTGAAGAAAGGATTGTATGGTTTGAAGCAGTCCCCAAAAATCTGGTATGACATAATCTCCAAAGTGCTTGTTACTGCCGGTTTGGAAGCTAGTACGATCGATCCCTGTTTGTTCAAAGGAAATGACTGTCTTGTTGCTATTTACGTGGACGACTTGCTAATTTGTGGCAAAACTCAGAAGGTTGTTGATGACATTAAGGCTGCTCTTAACCTAAAATTCAAAATGAAAGACTTGGGCTTTCCCGAAATCTTCTTGGGTGTCACAGTCCAGTCGTTGGATGGTGTGGATATCAAACTTAGCATGCTGAACTTCATTGACAAGATTATGACAGAGCACGGTGTTGTAGTTTGATAAACCTATCACTTGACATAACGTTATATCCTGAAAATAAATCACAAAACACTTGTTGTTATTAACTATATCCTATATATGAAAAACATCAATCAGTCACAAAGATGGAGGAGACGCCCCTTATTTATAGTCAGTCAGGGTGGCTGTGCCGGGACTGATGCATGACTAGTGTGGCCACATAGAATCTTCTAGAATATTCCGGAACTGCACGGATATGCACGGAACTGCACGGAAATGTATGGAACATCATGGAACTTCTTGGAACATCATGGAACATCATGGAACTTCATGGAACACTATGGAACTTCATGGAACATTATGGAACTTCATGGAACATTATGGAACTTCATGGAAGATTCTAGAGCTTTCTCGTATATGTTTCGTATACTATGCAACCTTCTAGAATGTTCTCGAACAATCTCGTATTTTCTCGTATATTGTGGAACATTCCAGAACAAGATCGAATCCTCTGGAAACTCATGGAATATTCTAGAACTTTCTAGAAGCAACTAGATCTATCTTTGAAATATTACTCTCAACAGTGCTTTCATCTTCGCCAGTGCCAGCAGTATCAGCGGCTGTCACATCGGCTGGGATAAGGTCCTCATCCTGTACAGCAGTAACCGGTGAAATGCCTGGCGCAGCGACAGACCCGTAGGTGGTAGTAGACACATTGTCAGCCATAGGCGCAGGGGTAGCCCACTTGAAAAACGAATGTTGTTCATCAAACGTTACTTGTGCCGAGACAACTATCTGCCCGGCATCAGAATCATACATCCTGTATGCTTTGTGATCTCTGTCGTAGCCCATCATGGCACACTTCTTCGAAGTTGCACTTAGCTTGCCATGTCTCAATGCAGCTGGCACAACACAATATCCAATGCATCCAAAGGTTCTCAAATGATCAAGCAGTGGTTCCATGTCGTACCACTTGGTGAACGGTATATCATTGCCAAGCACTCTTGTTGGGCTGCGATTGATCAAGTACGCAGCAGTTGCAACAGCTTCGGGCCAGAACTGAACCGGCGCAGCAGAGTGCAACATGAGAGTTCGCGCCTTCTCCTGAATGGTGCGATGCATCCTCTCAGCAACACCATTCTGATAGGAATGATGCGGGACAGTTAGCTCATGGCGAATTCCACGCTCCTTCATGAACGCGTGCAACTTGTTGTTCACAAACTCCCCGCCGTTATCAGTTCTGATAGCTCCACACACGTAGTTTCTGCCTTGACTCTTGAAATTGGTCTCACTGTATTTCACAAAATCAATAATCGCATCAGTGCAGTCTGATTTCCTTTTCAAGCACTTGATATGGGTGAAACGAGTATAGGCATCAACGATTGTAAGAAAGTAGAGAGAGCCATCAACCGATCCATAGTTGAATGGCCCGCACACATCCATATGAAGTAGCTGCAATGGCTGTTGTGGCTTTGACCATCCATGCTTTGGTTTTCTTGTAACCGCCTTGCCTAATGCACACAGTTCACACACTTGCACATTCATATCTTCTGTAATATCACCGCACAAACCAAACTGTTTGTTAATCGCACGGAACACACCAAAGCTAGGATGGCCCAATCTTTGATGCCACAAATCTTTTCTATCAACCGCAATGCCAGGGGCAGCTTTGTAAGCAAAGTGCTTGTCACTTGGAGAGCCCACTCTGTACAAGCCATGTGAGAGCCTGTCTTTGATACCCACAATATCCATCGAGGGGTACAACTTGATGCATTCATCTTCAAACAATAGTTTTGCTCCATTACCAGTTGCCTTTGAAATTGATAGTAAATTAGCGGTAGCATCCGGAGCATATAGAGCATTTAACAAGCTGACATCCTCACCGGTTGGTAGCTTGATAGATGCGGTGCCGCACCCAACGATCTTCAAACTGTTGCCACCAATACCATTAATCTCGCCGCTGTAGTCATCAACTCAGTAAACAAGTCTCTGTCACAAATAATGTGGCTGGAAGCACCACTATCGAAGAACAAATCAGATCTCTTTGACTCGTGCCCTAAATATGCAAACCACGCATTACCAGTCAGTTTTCCATTTTTCTTTGGCTTTCGAATTTTCTCATTAAATTCATCCTTTGGCTGTTGACGACAGTCCCTTGCATAATGACCTATCTTGCCACAGTTGTAGCATTGACCATTATTGGCCTTTCTAGTGACAAGAGCAGTTTCAGTAGTAGTAAGGTAGACTTTGGGTCTTCCTTAATCAATTCTCTCGCGAGATCCATCGCGGATTCAACATCAAAGGTTTCCATGGAATTATGAGATGCTTGGTATGTTGTAATGATCTCCTTCACAGCAGCTTCACCGTAGCCGGCGCGTTTGAGCTCAGCAAGAAATAAGCAAGTAAGAAACAGATCAGCAGTAACATTCTTGATAACCGAGACATTCAATGCATCGAAGCTCGAGATCAACAGGTTGAGGTTAGAGCCATTCGACTTCCACTTGTGGTCAAAGAAGTCCGATAGCATACCAACAGCATTAAACACAGACATTGTACCATAGGAGGCTTTCAAATAGATAAACAAATCACGACCAGAACCATCATAACTGGATGCCTTTCTGAGAGCAGCACCAGTAACACCATTGACAATCATCAATGTCAAGATATCATCCAAAGCCATTTGTAGTCTGGCTCTCGAGTCGTCCGAGCTTTCATCAGTAGCGCCGATATCATTGTCGACAAGGTACTTGTACAAACCAAGCCCTCTCATTTTCAATTTGATTGATACTAAGGAGAACCAATCGTGAAAGTTCTCCGAACCTTTCAATTTCTCATCTGAACTGAAGTTGGCTAGAGCACCCAGGGCTCATAACCTGTTGTAGTTTGATAAACCTATCACTTGACATAACGTTATATCCTGAAAATGAATCACAAAACACTTGTTGTTATTAACTATATCCTATATATGAAAAACATCAATCAGTCACAAAGATGGAGGAGACGCCCCTTATTTATAGTCAGTCAGGGTGGCTGTGCCGGGACTGATGCATGACTAGTGTGGCCACATAGAATCTTCTAGAATATTCCGGAACTGCACGGGTATGCACGGAAATGTATGGAACATCATGGAACTTCATGGAACACTATGGAACACTATGGAACTTCATGGAAGATTCTAGAGCTTTCTCGTATATGTCTCGTATATTATGCAACCTTCTAGAATGTTCTCGAACAATCTCGTATTTTCTCGTATATCGTGGAACATTCTAGAACAACATGGAATCCTCTGGAAACTCATGGAATATTCTAGAACTTTCTAGAAGCAACTGGATCTATCTTTGAATTATTACTCTCAACAATCAGAACTGATAACGGCGGGGAGTTTGTGAACAACAAGTTGCACGCGTTCATGAAGGAGCGTGGAATTCGCCATGAGCTAACTGTCCCGCATCATTCCTATCAGAATGGTGTTGCTGAGAGGATGCATCGCACCATTCAGGAGAAGGCGCGAACTCTCATGTTGCACTCTGCTGCGCCGGTTCAGTTCTGGCCCGAAGCTGTTGCAACTGCTGCGTACTTGATCAATCGCAGCCCAACAAGAGTGCTTGGCAATGATATACCGTTCACCAAGTGGTACGACATGGAACCACTGCTTGATCATTTGAGAACCTTTGGATGCATTGGATATTGTGTTGTGCCAGCTGCATTGAGACATGGCAAGCTAAGTGCAACTTCGAAGAAGTGTGCCATGATGGGCTACGACAGAGATCACAAAGCATACAGGATGTATGATTCTGATGCCGGGCAGATAGTTGTCTTGGCACAAGTAACGTTTGATGAACAACATTCGTTTTTCAAGTGGGCTACCCCTGCGCCTATGGCTGACAATGTGTCTACTACCACCTACGGGTCTGTCGCTGCGCCAGGCATTTCACCGGTTACTGCTGTACAGGATGAGGACCTTATCCCAGCCGATGTGACAGCCGCTGATACTGCTGGCACTGGCGAAGATGAAAGCACTGCTGAAGACGACACTGACGTACACGTTGACAATAGTGACGATGATGTCCCCTCGGATACTGACAAAGATGGCTTCCTGCCGGTACAAGTGAAACGGAAGAGACCCAGACCAAAAACTCATGTTGCTCCAAAGACTTTAATAACCAGAAACCCGTTCGACGTTCTTGAAGAGGTCCACGATGAATATGAAGCCTCGTCCTCCAGTTCCGATTCAGAGAGGGAATTGCCTAAACCAGAGACAAAAGTTAGAAAAGTTGCCACCGGCGACATTATCCCGTTTGTTCCGCATGGGTCCACTGGCGAAAGCGCCGTGGTTCCATTGCTCACTCCAAAGATTGAACCAACTGTTGAGGAGGTCGACGATGATGAAGATACTAGTGAATCAGAACTGAGTGACTCGCAGAGGCTATTGGGCTACGAAGCAAACCTTGCTGCTACTTGTTACATGGCTGGCAGTGCAGTCACCGAGAATGTGCCAATGAGTTACAAAAGTGCAATGCAGACCGACGAACGGGATCAGTGGAAGGAAGCGTGTGAAAAAGAAATCGAAGCACACAAAGACAATAGCACCTATGAGTTGGTGACTTTGCCGGAAGGGCGAAAGCCAATCACCTGCAAGTGGGTGTTCACAATCAAGGATGGTGGCTTACACAAGGCTAGATTACTTGCTCGTGGGTTCTCGCAATTGAAAGGTATCCACTACAATGAAACGTTTGCTCCCGTTGTTCGTTACGAGTCCATCCGAATTATGTTGGCTGTCGCTGCTCTGAAAGGATTACAGGTTCATCAGATGGATGTGAAGACTGCGTTTTTGAATGGTGAGCTTGAGGAAGAATTATACATGACACAACCAGAAGGCTATGTTGCAAAGGGCAATGAAGATAAAGTGCTCAGATTGAAGAAGAGCTTGTATGGTTTGAAACAGGCTCCTCTTGTGTGGAATGACAAGATCAACGGCGTCTTGGCAAAGCTAGGCTTCAGACGGAATCAAGCTGAATATTGCCTATACACTCGCAAAAGTGAAAAGTCCTTTGTGATGGTTGCGCTATATGTGGATGATTTGCTTATTGTTGTGAGTAATAATTCAAAGATAGATCCAGTTGCTTCTAGAAAGTTCTAGAATATTCCATGAGTTTCCAGAGGATTCGATGCTGTTCTAGAATGTTCCACGATATACGAGAAAATACGAGATTGTTCGAGAACATTCTAGAAGGTTGCATAATATACGAGACATATACGAGAAAGCTCTAGAATCTTCCATGAAGTTCCATAATGTTCCATGAAGTTCCATAATGTTCCATGAAGTTCCATAGTGTTCCATAGTGTTCCATGAAGTTCCATGATGTTCCAAGAAGTTCCATGATGTTCCATACATTTCCGTGCATATCCGTGCAGTTCCGGAATATTCTAGAAGATTCTATGTGGCCACACTAGTCATGCATCAGTCCCGGCACAGCCACCCTGACTGACTATAAATAAGGGGCGTCTCCTCCATCTTTGTGACTGATTGATGTTTTCATATATAGGATATAGTTAATAACAACAAGTGTTTTGTGATTCATTTTCAGGATATAACGTTATGTCAAGTGATAGGTTTATCAAACTACAACAGGTTATGAGTTCCCCAGGTGCTCTAGCCAACTTCAGTTCAGATGAAAAATTGAAAGGTTCGGAGAACTTTCACGATTGGTTCTCCTTAGTATCAATCAAATTGAAAATGAGAGGGCTTGGTTTGTACAAGTACCTTGTCGACAATGATATCGGCGCTACTGATGAAAGCTCGGACGACTCGAGAGCCAGACTACAAATGGCTTTGGATGATATCTTGACATTGATGATTGTCAATGGTGTTACTGGTGCTGCTCTCAGAAAGGCATCCAGTTATGATGGTTCTGGTCGTGATTTGTTTATCTATTTGAAAGCCTCCTATGGTACAATGTCTGTGTTTAATGCTGTTGGTATGCTATCGGACTTCTTTGACCACAAGTGGAAGTCGAATGGCTCTAACCTCAACCTGTTGATCTCGAGCTTCGATGCATTGAATGTCTCGGTTATCAAGAATGTTACTGCTGATCTGTTTCTTACTTGCTTATTTCTTGCTGAGCTCAAACGCGCCGGCTACGGTGAAGCTGCTGTGAAGGAGATCATTACAACATACCAAGCATCTCATAATTCCATGGAAACCTTTGATGTTGAATCCGCGATGGATCTCGCGAGAGAATTGATTAAGGAAGACCCAAAGTCTACCGTTACTACTACTGAAACTGCTCTTGTCACTAGAAAGGCCAATAATGGTCAATGCTACAACTGTGGCAAGATAGGTCATTATGCAAGGGACTGTCGTCAACAGCCAAAGGATGAATTTAATGAGAAAATTCGAAAGCCAAAGAAAAATGGAAAACTGACTGGTAGTGCGTGGTTTGCATATTTAGGGCACGAGTCAAAGAGATCTGATTTGTTCTTCGATAGTGGTGCTTCCAGCCACATTATTTGTGACAGAGACTTGTTTACTGAGTTACATGACTACAGCGGCGAGATTAATGGTATTGGTGGCAACAGTTTGAAGATCGTTGGGTGCGGCACCGCATCTATCAAGCTACCAACCGGTGAGGATGTCAGCTTGTTAAATGCTCTATATGCACCCGAGGCTACCGCTAATTTACTATCAATTTCAAAGGCAACTGGTAATGGAGCAAAACTATTGTTTGAAGATGAATGCATCAAGTTGTACCCCTCGATGGATATTGTGGGTATCAAAGACAGGCTCTCACATGGCTTGTACAGAGTGGGCTCTCCAAGTGACAAGCACTTTGCTTACAAAGCTGCCCCTGGCATTGCGGTTGATAGAAAAGATTTGTGGCATCAAAGATTGGGCCATCCTAGCTTTGGTGTGTTCCGTGCGATTAACAAACAGTTTGGTTTGTGCGGTGATATTACAGAAGATATGAATGTGCAAGTGTGTGAACTGTGTGCATTAGGCAAGGCGGTTACAAGAAACCAAAGCATGGATGGTCAAAGCCACAACAGCCATTGCAGCTACTTCATATGGATGTGTGCGGGCCATTCAACTATGGATCGGTTGATGGCTCTCTCTACTTTCTTACAATCGTTGATGCCTATACTCGTTTCACCCATATCAAGTGCTTGAAAAGGAAATCAGACTGCACTGATGCGATTATTGATTTTGTGAAATACAGTGAGACCAATTTCAAGAGTCAAGGCAGAAACTACGTGTGTGGAGCTATCAGAACTGATAACGGCGGGGAGTTTGTGAACAACAAGTTGCACGCGTTCATGAAGGAGCGTGGAATTCGCCATGAGCTAACTGTCCCGCATCATTCTATCAGAATGGTGTTGCTGAGAGGATGCATCGCACCATTCAGGAGAAGGCGCGAACTCTCATGTTGCACTCTGCTGCGCCGGTTCAGTTCTGGCCCGAAGCTGTTGCAACTGCTGCGTACTTGATCAATCGCAGCCCAACAAGAGTGCTTGGCAATGATATACCGTTCACCAAGTGGTACGACATGGAACCACTGCTTGATCATTTGAGAACCTTTGGATGCATTGGATATTGTGTTGTGCCAGCTGCATTGAGACATGGCAAGCTAAGTGCAACTTCGAAGAAGTGTGCCATGATGGGCTACGACAGAGATCACAAAGCATACAGGATGTATGATTCTGATGCCGGGCAGATAGTTGTCTCGGCACAAGTAACGTTTGATGAACAACATTCGTTTTTCAAGTGGGCTACCCCTGCGCCTATGGCTGACAATGTGTCTACTACCACCTACGGGTCTGTCGCTGCGCCAGGCATTTCACCGGTTACTGCTGTACAGGATGAGGACCTTATCCCAGCCGATGTGACAGCCGCTGATACTGCTGGCACTGGCGAAGATGAAAGCACTGCTGAAGACGACACTGACGTACACGTTGACAATAGTGACGATGATGTCCCCTCGGATACTGACAAAGATGGCTTCCTGCCGGTACAAGTGAAACGGAAGAGACCCAGACCAAAAACTCATGTTGCTCCAAAGACTTTAATAACCAGAAACCCGTTCGACGTTCTTGAAGAGGTCCACGATGAATATGAAGCCTCGTCCTCCAGTTCCGATTCAGAGAGGGAATTGCCTAAACCAGAGACAAAAGTTAGAAAAGTTGCCACCGGCGACATTATCCCGTTTGTTCCGCATGGGTCCACTGGCGAAAGCGCCGTGGTTCCATTGCTCACTCCAAAGATTGAACCAACTGTTGAGGAGGTCGACGATGATGAAGATACTAGTGAATCAGAACTGAGTGACTCGCAGAGGCTATTGGGCTACGAAGCAAACCTTGCTGCTACTTGTTACATGGCTGGCAGTGCAGTCACCGAGAATGTGCCAATGAGTTACAAAAGTGCAATGCAGACCGACGAACGGGATCAGTGGAAGGAAGCGTGTGAAAAAGAAATCGAAGCACACAAAGACAATAGCACCTATGAGTTGGTGACTTTGCCGGAAGGGCGAAAGCCAATCACCTGCAAGTGGGTGTTCACAATCAAGGATGGTGGCTTACACAAGGCAAGATTAGTTGCTCGTGGGTTCTCGCAATTGAAAGGTATCGACTACAATGAAACGTTTGCTCCCGTTGTTCGTTACGAGTCCATCCGAATTATGTTGGCTGTCGCTGCTCTGAAAGGATTACAGGTTCATCAGATGGATGTGAAGACTGCGTTCTTGAATGGTGAGCTTGAGGAAGAATTATACATGACACAACCAGAAGGCTATGTTGCAAAGGGCAATGAAGATAAAGTGCTCAGATTGAAGAAGAGCTTGTATGGTTTGAAACAGGCTCCTCTTGTGTGGAATGACAAGATCAACGGCGTCTTGGCAAAGCTAGGCTTCAGACGGAATCAAGCTGAATATTGCCTATACACTCGCAAAAGTGAAAAGTCCTTTGTGATGGTTGCGCTATATGTGGATGATTTGCTTATTGCTGGTAGCACCAAGGAAGCAATAGACATTGTGAAAACAGAGCTAATGAATGAGTTTAAAATGAAAGACTTGGGTGCTACAAAGAAGTTCCTAGGCATGAACATTGAGCAGACAGAGAGTGGGATCAAGTTGAGTCTTCGAGACTACATTCAGTCGTTGCTTAGCGAGTTTGGAATGCAAGACTGTCACAGTGAACCCACACCAGCAGTTGTCGGACAGGACTTGACGAGCGCGGACACAGGCAGTAAAGACTGTGATGCTACTAGGTACAGATCCATTATTGGAAAGCTCTTGTTTGCTGCTAATACGGTCAGAGCAGACATAAGCTACGTTGTTGGTGTATTGTCGAGATACCTCAAAGAGCCCAAGGAGGTCCACCTTCGTGCTGCGAAACGAGTACTAAGATATTGAAAGGCACAGCAGATGTTGGTTTATTTTATCAAAGCCACAACCAGACAACTCAGTTACAGGGCTACTGTGATGCAGACTGGGCAAACGACAAGGCTACGAGAAAGTCCACCACCGGTTTTGTGTTCAAATATGCTGGTGGTGCAATAACTTGGAGATCAAAGAAGCAGCCAACAGTTGCATTGTCTACTGCTGAAGCAGAGTATATGGCATTGTGTGAGGGTGCCAAAGAAGGCTTATGGCTAAGGCAGTTGTTCAACGAGTTTGGCATTGCAATTGAGTCTGTCAAGATGTACGACGACAACCAGAGCTGCATTGAAATAGCCAAACACCCTAGCTCCCATCACAGAACGAAGCACATTGACATCAGGTTGAATTTCATCAGGGACCATATTGCCAAGGGCCGAATTCAGTTAGAGTACTTATCAACTGGAGTCATGGTTGCCGATATCTTTACCAAAGCCATACCGGCCGACCAGTTCCAACTACTACGTGGTTATTGTGGGATGCGAGACTTTGAATTAAGAGAGGGTGTTGAGAGTAATAATTCAAAGATAGATCCAGTTGCTTCTAGAAAGTTCTAGAATATTCCATGAGTTTCCAGAGGATTCGATGTTGTTCTGGAATGTTCCACAATATACGAGAAAATACGAGATTGTTCGAGAACATTCTAGAAGGTTGCATAATATACGAGACATATACGAGAAAGCTCTAGAATCTTCCATCAAGTTCCATAATGTTCCATGAAGTTCCATAATGTTCCATGAAGTTCCATAGTGTTCCATATGTTCCATGAGTTCCATAGTGTTCCATGAAGTTCCATGATGTTCCATGATGTTCCAAGAAGTTCCATGATGTTCCATACATTTCCGTGCAGTTCCGTTCATATCCGTGCAGTTCCGGAATATTCTAGAAGATTCTATGTGGCCACACTAGTCATGCATCAGTCCCGGCACAGCCACCCTGACTGACTATAAATAAGGGGCGTCTCCTCCATCTTTGTGACTGATTGATGTTTTTCATATATAGGATATAGTTAATAACAACAAGTGTTTTGTGATTATTTTCAGGATATAACGTTATGTCAAGTGATAGGTTTATCAAACTACAACACACAAAGACAATAGCACCTATGAGTTGATGACTTTGCCGGAAGGGCGAAAGCCAATCACCTGCAAGTGGGTGTTCACAATCAAGGATGGTGGCTTACACAAGGCAAGATTAGTTGCTCGTGGGTTCTCGCAATTGAAAGGTATCGACTACAATGAAACGTTTGCTCCCGTTGTTCGTTACGAGTCCATCCGAATTATGTTGGCTGTCGCTGCTCTGAAAGGATTACAGGTTCATCAGATGGATGTGAAGACTGCGTTCTTGAATGGTGAGCTTGAGGAAGAATTATACATGACACAACCAGAAGGCTATGTTGCAAAGGGCAATGAAGATAAAGTGCTCAGATTGAAGAAGAGCTTGTATGGTTTGAAACAGGCTCCTCTTGTGTGGAATGACAAGATCAACGGCGTCTTGGCAAAGCTAGGCTTCAGACGGAATCAAGCTGAATATTGCCTATACACTCGCAAAAGTGAAAAGTCCTTTGTGATGGTTGCGCTATATGTGGATGATTTGCTTATTGCTGGTAGCACCAAGGAAGCAATAGACATTGTGAAAACAGAGCTAATGAATGAGTTTAAAATGAAAGACTTGGGTGCTACAAAGAAGTTCCTAGGCATGAACATTGAGCAGACAGAGAGTGGGATCAAGTTGAGTCTTCGAGACTACATTCAGTCGTTGCTTAGCGAGTTTGGAATGCAAGACTGTCACAGTGAACCACACAGCAGTTGTCGGACAGGACTTGACGAGCGCGGACACAGGCAGTAAAGACTGTGATGCTACTAGGTACAGATCCATTATTGGAAAGCTCTTGTTTGCTGCTAATACGGTCAGAGCAGACATTGTTGAGAGTAATAATTCAAAGATAGATCTAGTTGCTTCTAGAAAGTTCTAGAATATTCCATGAGTTTCCAGAGGATTCGATGTTTTCTAGAATGTTCCACATATACGAGAAAATACGAGATTGTTCGAGAACATTCTAGAAGGTTGCATAGTATACGAGACATATACGAGAAAGCTCTAGAATCTTCCATCAAGTTCCATAATGTTCCATGAAGTTCCATAATGTTCCATGAAGTTCCATAGTGTTCCATGAAGTTCCATGATGTTCCATGATGTTCCAAGAAGTTCCATGATGTTCCATACATTTCCGTGCAGTTCCGTTCATATCCGTGCAGTTCCGGAATATTCTAGAAGATTCTATGTGGCCACACTAGTCATGCATCAGTCCCGGCACAGCCACCCTGACTGACTATAAATAAGGGGCGTCTCCTCCATCTTTGTGACTGATTGATGTTTTTCATATATAGGATATAGTTAATAACAACAAGTGTTTTGTGATTATTTTCAGGTATAACGTTATGTCAAGTGATAGGTTTATCAAACTACAACAGGTTATGAGTTCCCCAGGTGCTCTAGCCAACTTCAGTTCAGATGAAAAATTGAAAGGTTCGGAGAACTTTCACGATTGGTTCTCCTTAGTATCAATCAAATTGAAAATGAGAGGGCTTGGCTTGTACAAGTACCTTGTCGACAATGATATCGGCGCTACTGATGAAAGCTCGGACGACTCGAGAGCCAGACTACAAATGGCTTTGGATGATATCTTGACATTGATGATTGTCAATGGTGTTACTGGTGCTGCTCTCAGAAAGCATCCAGTTATGATGGTTCTGGTCGTGATTTGTTTATCTATTTGAAAGCCTCCTATGGTACAATGTCTGTGTTTAATGCTGTTGGTATGCTATCGGACTTCTTTGACCACAAGTGGAAGTCGAATGGCTCTAACCTCAACCTGTTGATCTCGAGCTTCGATGCATTGAATGTCTCGGTTATCAAGAATGTTACTGCTGATCTGTTTCTTACTTGCTTATTTCTTGCTGAGCTCAAACGCGCCGGCTACGGTGAAGCTGCTGTGAAGGAGATCATTACAACATACCAAGCATCTCATAATTCCATGGAAACCTTTGATGTTGAATCCGCGATGGATCTCGCGAGAGAATTGATTAAGGAAGACCCAAAGTCTACCGTTACTACTACTGAAACTGCTCTTGTCACTAGAAAGGCCAATAATGGTCAATGCTACAACTGTGGCAAGATAGGTCATTATGCAAGGGACTGTCGTCAACAGCCAAAGGATGAATTTAATGAGAAAATTCGAAAGCCAAAGAAAAATGGAAAACTGACTGGTAGTGCGTGGTTTGCATATTTAGGGCACGAGTCAAAGAGATCTGATTTGTTCTTCGATAGTGGTGCTTCCAGCCACATTATTTGTGACAGAGACTTGTTTACTGAGTTACATGACTACAGCGGCGAGATTAATGGTATTGGTGGCAACAGTTTGAAGATCGTTGGGTGCGGCACCGCATCTATCAAGCTACCAACCGGTGAGGATGTCAGCTTGTTAAATGCTCTATATGCACCCGAGGCTACCGCTAATTTACTATCAATTTCAAAGGCAACTGGTAATGGAGCAAAACTATTGTTTGAAGATGAATGCATCAAGTTGTACCCCTCGATGGATATTGTGGGTATCAAAGACAGGCTCTCACATGGCTTGTACAGAGTGGGCTCTCCAAGTGACAAGCACTTTGCTTACAAAGCTGCCCCTGGCATTGCGGTTGATAGAAAAGATTTGTGGCATCAAAGATTGGGCCATCCTAGCTTTGGTGTGTTCCGTGCGATTAACAAACAGTTTGGTTTGTGCGGTGATATTACAGAAGATATGAATGTGCAAGTGTGTGAACTGTGTGCATTAGGCAAGGCGGTTACAAGAAAACCAAAGCATGGATGGTCAAAGCCACAACAGCCATTGCAGCTACTTCATATGGATGTGTGCGGGCCATTCAACTATGGATCGGTTGATGGCTCTCTCTACTTTCTTACAATCGTTGATGCCTATACTCGTTTCACCCATATCAAGTGCTTGAAAAGGAAATCAGACTGCACTGATGCGATTATTGATTTTGTGAAATACAGTGAGACCAATTTCAAGAGTCAAGGCAGAAACTACGTGTGTGGAGCTATCAGAACTGATAACGGCGGGGAGTTTGTGAACAACAAGTTGCACGCGTTCATGAAGGAGCGTGGAATTCGCCATGAGCTAACTGTCCCGCATCATTCCTATCAGAATGGTGTTGCTGAGAGGATGCATCGCACCATTCAGGAGAAGGCGCGAACTCTCATGTTGCACTCTGCTGCGCCGGTTCAGTTCTGGCCCGAAGCTGTTGCAACTGCTGCGTACTTGATCAATCGCAGCCCAACAAGAGTGCTTGGCAATGATATACCGTTCACCAAGTGGTACGACATGGAACCACTGCTTGATCATTTGAGAACCTTTGGATGCATTGGATATTGTGTTGTGCCAGCTGCATTGAGACATGGCAAGCTAAGTGCAACTTCGAAGAAGTGTGCCATGATGGGCTACGACAGAGATCACAAAGCATACAGGATGTATGATTCTGATGCCGGGCAGATAGTTGTCTCGGCACAAGTAACGTTTGATGAACAACATTCGTTTTTCAAGTGGGCTACCCCTGCGCCTATGGCTGACAATGTGTCTACTACCACCTACGGGTCTGTCGCTGCGCCAGGCATTTCACCGGTTACTGCTGTACAGGATGAGGACTTATCCCAGCCGATGTGACAGCCGCTGATACTGCTGGCACTGGCGAAGATGAAAGCACTGCTGAAGACGACACTGACGTACACGTTGACAATAGTGACGATGATGTCCCCTCGGATACTGACAAAGATGGCTTCCTGCCGGTACAAGTGAAACGGAAGAGACCAGACCAAAAACTCATGTTGCTCCAAAGACTTTAATAACCAGAAACCCGTTCGACGTTCTTGAAGAGGTCCACGATGAATATGAAGCCTCGTCCTCCAGTTCCGATTCAGAGAGGGAATTGCCTAAACCAGAGACAAAAGTTAGAAAAGTTGCCACCGGCGACATTATCCCGTTTGTTCCGCATGGGTCCACTGGCGAAAGCGCCGTGGTTCCATTGCTCACTCCAAAGATTGAACCAACTGTTGAGGAGGTCGACGATGATGAAGATACTAGTGAATCAGAACTGAGTGACTCGCAGAGGCTATTGGGCTACGAAGCAAACCTTGCTGCTACTTGTTACATGGCTGGCAGTGCAGTCACCGAGAATGTGCCAATGAGTTACAAAAGTGCAATGCAGACCGACGAACGGGATCAGTGGAAGGAAGCGTGTGAAAAAGAAATCGAAGCACACAAAGACAATAGCACCTATGAGTTGGTGACTTTGCCGGAAGGGCGAAAGCCAATCACCTGCAAGTGGGTGTTCACAATCAAGGATGGTGGCTTACACAAGGCAAGATTAGTTGCTCGTGGGTTCTCGCAATTGAAAGGTATCGACTACAATGAAACGTTTGCTCCCGTTGTTCGTTACGAGTCCATCCGAATTATGTTGGCTGTCGCTGCTCTGAAAGGATTACAGGTTCATCAGATGGATGTGAAGACTGCGTTCTTGAATGGTGAGCTTGAGGAAGAATTATACATGACACAACCAGAAGGCTATGTTGCAAAGGGCAATGAAGATAAAGTGCTCAGATTGAAGAAGAGCTTGTATGGTTTGAAACAGGCTCCTCTTGTGTGGAATGACAAGATCAACGGCGTCTTGGCAAAGCTAGGCTTCAGACGGAATCAAGCTGAATATTGCCTATACACTCGCAAAAGTGAAAAGTCCTTTGTGATGGTTGCGCTATATGTGGATGATTTGCTTATTGCTGGTAGCACCAAGGAAGCAATAGACATTGTGAAAACAGAGCTAATGAATGAGTTTAAAATGAAAGACTTGGGTGCTACAAAGAAGTTCCTAGGATGAACATTGAGCAGACAGAGAGTGGGATCAAGTTGAGTCTTCGAGACTACATTCAGTCGTTGCTTAGCGAGTTTGGAATGCAAGACTGTCACAGTGAACCCACACCAGCAGTTGTCGGACAGGACTTGACGAGCGCGGACACAGGCAGTAAAGACTGTGATGCTACTAGGTACAGATCCATTATTGGAAAGCTCTTGTTTGCTGCTAATACGGTCAGAGCAGACATAAGCTACGTTGTTGGTGTATTGTCGAGATACCTCAAAGAGCCCAAGGAGGTCCACCTTCGTGCTGCGAAACGAGTACTAAGATATTTGAAAGGCACAGCAGATGTTGGTTTATTTTATCAAAGCCACAACCAGACAACTCGTTACAGGGCTACTGTGATGCAGACTGGGCAAACGACAAGGCTACGAGAAGTCCACCACCGGTTTGTGTTCAAATATGCTGGTGGTGCAATAACTTGGAGATCAAAGAAGCAGCCAACGTTGCATTGTCTACTGCTGAAGCAGAGTATATGGCATTGTGTGAGGGTGCCAAAGAAGGCTTATGGCTAAGGCAGTTGTTCAACGAGTTTGGCATTGCAATTGAGTCTGTCAAGATGTACGACGACAACCAGAGCTGCATTGAAATAGCCAAACACCCTAGCTCCCATCACAGAACGAAGCACATTGACATCAGGTTGAATTTCATCAGGGACCATATTGCCAAGGGCCGAATTCAGTTAGAGTACTTATCAACTGGAGTCATGGTTGCCGATATCTTTACCAAAGCCATACCGGCCGACCAGTTCCAACTACTACGTGGTTATTGTGGGATGCGAGACTTTGAATTAAGAGAGGTGTTGAGAGTAATAATTCAAAGATAGATCAGTTGCTTCTAGAAAGTTCTAGAATATTCCATGAGTTTCCAGAGGATTCGATCTTTTTCTGGAATGTTCCACAATATACGAGAAAATACGAGATTGTTCGAGAACATTCTAGAAGGTTGCATAATATACGAGACATATACGAGAAAGCTCTAGAATCTTCCATGAAGTTCCATAATGTTCCATGAAGTTCCATAATGTTCCATGAAGTTCCATAGTGTTCCATGAAGTTCCATGATGTTCCATGATGTTCCAAGAAGTTCCATGATGTTCCATACATTTCCGTGCAGTTCCGTCATATCCGTGCAGTTCCGGAATATTCTAGAAGATTCTATGTGGCCACACTAGTCATGCATCAGTCCCGGCACAGCCACCCTGACTGACTATAAATAAGGGGCGTCTCCTCCATCTTTGTGACTGATTGATGTTTTTCATATATAGGATATAGTTAATAACAACAAGTGTTTTGTGATTTATTTTCAGGATATAACGTTATGTCAAGTGATAGGTTTATCAAACTACAACAGACATAAGCTACGTTGTTGGTGTATTGTCGAGATACCTCAAAGAGCCCAAGGAGGTCCACATTCGTGCTGCGAAACGATACTAAGATACTTGAAAGGCCAGCAGATGTTGGTTTATTTATAAAGCAACAACCAGACAACTCGTTACAGGCTACTGTGATGCAGACTGGGCAAACGACAAGGCTACGAGGAAGTCCACCACCCTTTGTGTTCAAATATGCTGGTGGTGCATATTGGAGATCAAAGAAGCAGCCAACAGTTGCATTGTCTACTGCTGAAGCAGAGTATATGGCATTGTGTGAGGGTGCCAAAGAAGGCTTATGGCTAAGGCAGTTGTTCAACGAGTTTGGCATTGCAATTGAGTCTGTCAAGATGTACGACGACAACCAGAGCTGCATTGAAATAGCCAAACACCCTAGCTCCCATCACAGAACGAAGCACATTGACATCAGGTTGAATTTCATCAGGGACCATATTGCCAAGGCCGAATTCAGTTAGAGTACTTATCAACTGGAGTCATGGTTGCCGATATCTTTACCAAAGCCATACCGGCCGACCAGTTCCAACTACTACGTGGTTATTGTGGGATGCGAGACTTTGAATTAAGAGAGAGTGTTGAGAGTAATAATTCAAAGATAGATCCAGTTGCTTCTAGAAAGTTCTAGAATATTCCATGAGTTTCCAGAGGATTCGATGTTGTTCTAGAATGTTCCACGATATACGAGAAAATACGAGATTGTTCGAGAACATTCTAGAAGGTTGCATAATATACGAGACATATACGAGAAAGCTCTAGAATCTTCCATCAAGTTCCATAATGTTCCATGAAGTTCCATAATGTTCCATGAAGTTCCATAGTGTTCCATGATGTTCCATGATGTTCCATGATGTTCCAAGAAGTTCCATGATGTTCCATACATTTCCGTGCAGTTCCGTGCATATCCGTGCAGTTCCGGAATATTCTAGAAGATTCTATGTGGCCACACTAGTCATGCATCAGTCCCGGCACAGCCACCCTGACTGACTATAAATAAGGGGCGTCTCCTCCATCTTTGTGACTGATTGATGTTTTTCATATATAGGATATAGTTAATAACAACAAGTGTTTTGTGATTCATTTTCAGGATATAACGTTATGTCAAGTGATAGGTTTATCAAACTACAACAGGTTATGAGTTCCCCAGGTGCTCTAGCCAACTTCAGTTCAGATGAAAAATTGAAAGGTTCGGAGAACTTTCACGATTGGTTCTCCTTAGTATCAATCAAATTGAAAATGAGAGGGCTTGGTTGTACAAGTACCTTGTCGACAATGATATCGGCGCTACTGATGAAAGCTCGGACGACTCGAGAGCCAGACTACAAATGGCTTTGGATGATATCTTGACATTGATGATTGTCAATGGTGTTACTGGTGCTGCTCTCAGAAAGGCATCCAGTTATGATGGTTCTGGTCGTGATTTGTTTATCTATTTGAAAGCCTCCTATGGTACAATGTCTGTGTTTAATGCTGTTGGTATGCTATCGGACTTCTTTGACCACAAGTGGAAGTCGAATGGCTCTAACCTCAACCTGTTGATCTCGAGCTTCGATGCATTGAATGTCTCGGTTATCAAGAATGTTACTGCTGATCTGTTTCTTACTTGCTTATTTCTTGCTGAGCTCAAACGCGCCGGCTACGGTGAAGCTGCTGTGAAGGAGATCATTACAACATACCAAGCATCTCATAATTCCATGGAAACCTTTGATGTTGAATCCGCGATGGATCTCGCGAGAGAATTGATTAAGGAAGACCCAAAGTCTACCGTTACTACTACTGAAACTGCTCTTGTCACTAGAAAGGCCAATAATGGTCAATGCTACAACTGTGGCAAGATAGGTCATTATGCAAGGGACTGTCGTCAACAGCCAAAGGATGAATTTAATGAGAAAATTCGAAAGCCAAAGAAAAATGGAAAACTGACTGGTAGTGCGTGGTTTGCATATTTAGGGCACGAGTCAAAGAGATCTGATTTGTTCTTCGATAGTGGTGCTTCCAGCCACATTATTTGTGACAGAGACTTGTTTACTGAGTTACATGACTACAGCGGCGAGATTAATGGTATTGGTGGCAACAGTTTGAAGATCGTTGGGTGCGGCACCGCATCTATCAAGCTACCAACCGGTGAGGATGTCAGCTTGTTAAATGCTCTATATGCACCCGAGGCTACCGCTAATTTACTATCAATTTCAAAGGCAACTGGTAATGGAGCAAAACTATTGTTTGAAGATGAATGCATCAAGTTGTACCCCTCGATGGATATTGTGGGTATCAAAGACAGGCTCTCACATGGCTTGTACAGAGTGGGCTCTCCAAGTGACAAGCACTTTGCTTACAAAGCTGCCCCTGGCATTGCGGTTGATAGAAAAGATTTGTGGCATCAAAGATTGGGCCATCCTAGCTTTGGTGTGTTCCGTGCGATTAACAAACAGTTTGGTTTGTGCGGTGATATTACAGAAGATATGAATGTGCAAGTGTGTGAACTGTGTGCATTAGGCAAGGCGGTTACAAGAAAACCAAAGCATGGATGGTCAAAGCCACAACAGCCATTGCAGCTACTTCATATGGATGTGTGCGGGCCATTCAACTATGGATCGGTTGATGGCTCTCTCTACTTTCTTACAATCGTTGATGCCTATACTCGTTTCACCCATATCAAGTGCTTGAAAAGGAAATCAGACTGCACTGATGCGATTATTGATTTTGTGAAATACAGTGAGACCAATTTCAAGAGTCAAGGCAGAAACTACGTGTGTGGAGCTATCAGAACTGATAACGGCGGGGAGTTTGTGAACAACAAGTTGCACGCGTTCATGAAGGAGCGTGGAATTCGCCATGAGCTAACTGTCCCGCATCATTCCTATCAGAATGGTGTTGCTGAGAGGATGCATCGCACCATTCAGGAGAAGGCGCGAACTCTCATGTTGCACTCTGCTGCGCCGGTTCAGTTCTGGCCCGAAGCTGTTGCAACTGCTGCGTACTTGATCAATCGCAGCCCAACAAGAGTGCTTGGCAATGATATACCGTTCACCAAGTGGTACGACATGGAACCACTGCTTGATCATTTGAGAACCTTTGGATGCATTGGATATTGTGTTGTGCCAGCTGCATTGAGACATGGCAAGCTAAGTGCAACTTCGAAGAAGTGTGCCATGATGGGCTACGACAGAGATCACAAAGCATACAGGATGTATGATTCTGATGCCGGGCAGATAGTTGTCTCGGCACAAGTAACGTTTGATGAACAACATTCGTTTTTCAAGTGGGCTACCCCTGCGCCTATGGCTGACAATGTGTCTACTACCACCTACGGGTCTGTCGCTGCGCCAGGCATTTCACCGGTTACTGCTGTACAGGATGAGGACCTTATCCCAGCCGATGTGACAGCCGCTGATACTGCTGGCACTGGCGAAGATGAAAGCACTGCTGAAGACGACACTGACGTACACGTTGACAATAGTGACGATGATGTCCCCTCGGATACTGACAAAGATGGCTTCCTGCCGGTACAAGTGAAACGGAAGAGACCCAGACCAAAAACTCATGTTGCTCCAAAGACTTTAATAACCAGAAACCCGTTCGACGTTCTTGAAGAGGTCCACGATGAATATGAAGCCTCGTCCTCCAGTTCCGATTCAGAGAGGGAATTGCCTAAACCAGAGACAAAAGTTAGAAAAGTTGCCACCGGCGACATTATCCCGTTTGTTCCGCATGGGTCCACTGGCGAAAGCGCCGTGGTTCCATTGCTCACTCCAAAGATTGAACCAACTGTTGAGGAGGTCGACGATGATGAAGATACTAGTGAATCAGAACTGAGTGACTCGCAGAGGCTATTGGGCTACGAAGCAAACCTTGCTGCTACTTGTTACATGGCTGGCAGTGCAGTCACCGAGAATGTGCCAATGAGTTACAAAAGTGCAATGCAGACCGACGAACGGGATCAGTGGAAGGAAGCGTGTGAAAAAGAAATCGAAGCACACAAAGACAATAGCACCTATGAGTTGGTGACTTTGCCGGAAGGGCGAAAGCCAATCACCTGCAAGTGGGTGTTCACAATCAAGGATGGTGGCTTACACAAGGCAAGATTAGTTGCTCGTGGGTTCTCGCAATTGAAAGGTATCGACTACAATGAAACGTTTGCTCCCGTTGTTCGTTACGAGTCCATCCGAATTATGTTGGCTGTCGCTGCTCTGAAAGGATTACAGGTTCATCAGATGGATGTGAAGACTGCGTTCTTGAATGGTGAGCTTGAGGAAGAATTATACATGACACAACCAGAAGGCTATGTTGCAAAGGGCAATGAAGATAAAGTGCTCAGATTGAAGAAGAGCTTGTATGGTTTGAAACAGGCTCCTCTTGTGTGGAATGACAAGATCAACGGCGTCTTGGCAAAGCTAGGCTTCAGACGGAATCAAGCTGAATATTGCCTATACACTCGCAAAAGTGAAAAGTCCTTTGTGATGGTTGCGCTATATGTGGATGATTTGCTTATTGCTGGTAGCACCAAGGAAGCAATAGACATTGTGAAAACAGAGCTAATGAATGAGTTTAAAATGAAAGACTTGGGTGCTACAAAGAAGTTCCTAGGTATGAACATTGAGCAGACAGAGAGTGGGATCAAGTTGAGTCTTCGAGACTACATTCAGTCGTTGCTTAGCGAGTTTGGAATGCAAGACTGTCACAGTGAACCCACACCAGCAGTTGTCGGACAGGACTTGACGAGCGCGGACACAGGCAGTAAAGACTGTGATGCTACTAGGTACAGATCCATTATTGGAAAGCTCTTGTTTGCTGCTAATACGGTCAGAGCAGACATAAGCTACGTTGTTGGTGTATTGTCGAGATACCTCAAAGAGCCCAAGGAGGTCCACCTTCGTGCTGCGAAACGAGTACTAAGATATTTGAAAGGCACAGCAGATGTTGGTTTATTTTATCAAAGCCACAACCAGACAACTCGCTTACAGGGCTACTGTGATGCAGACTGGGCAAACGACAAGGCTACGAGGAAGTCCACCACCGGTTTTGTGTTCAAATATGCTGGTGGTGCAATAACTTGGAGATCGAAGAAGCAGCCAACGGTTGCATTGTCTACTGCTGAAGCAGAGTATATGGCATTGTGTGAGGGTGCCAAAGAAGGCTTATGGCTAAGGCAGTTGTTCAACGAGTTTGGCATTGCAATTGAGTCTGTCAAGATGTACGACGACAACCAGAGCTGCATTGAAATAGCCAAACACCCTAGCTCCCATCACAGAACGAAGCACATTGACATCAGGTTGAATTTCATCAGGGACCATATTGCCAAGGGCCGAATTCAGTTAGAGTACTTATCAACTGGAGTCATGGTTGCCGATATCTTTACCAAAGCCATACCGGCCGACCAGTTCCAACTACTACGTGGTTATTGTGGGATGCGAGACTTTGAATTAAGAGAGAGTGTTGTGAGTAATAATTCAAAGATAGATCCAGTTGCTTCTAGAAAGTTCTAGAATATTCCATGAGTTTCCAGAGGATTCGATGCTGTTCTAGAATGTTCCACGATATACGAGAAAATACGAGATTGTTCGAGAACATTCTAGAAGGTTGCATAATATACGAGACATATACGAGAAAGCTCTAGAATCTTCCATGAAGTTCCATAATGTTCCATGAAGTTCCATAATGTTCCATGAAGTTCCATAGTGTTCCATAGTGTTCCATGAAGTTCCATGATGTTCCAAGAAGTTCCATGATGTTCCATACATTTCCGTGCATATCCGTGCAGTTCCGGAATATTCTAGAAGATTCTATGTGGCCACACTAGTCATGCATCAGTCCCGGCACAGCCACCCTGACTGACTATAAATAAGGGGCGTCTCCTCCATCTTTGTGACTGATTGATGTTTTTCATATATAGGATATAGTTAATAACAACAAGTGTTTTGTGATTCATTTTCAGGATATAACGTTATGTCAAGTGATAGGTTTATCAAACTACAACACTTATTGCTGGTAGCACCAAGGAAGCAATAGACATTGTGAAAACAGAGCTAATGATGTTGTGAGTAATAATTCAAAGATAGATCCAGCTGCTTCTAGAAAGTTCTAGAATATTCCATGAGTTTCCAGAGGATTCGATGTTGTTCTAGAATGTTCCACGATATACGAGAAAATACGAGATTGTTCGAGAACATTCTAGAAGGTTGCATAATATACGAGACATATACGAGAAAGCTCTAGAATCTTCCATGAAGTTCCATAATGTTCCATGAAGTTCCATAATGTTCCATGAAGTTCCATAGTGTTCCATAGTGTTCCATGAAGTTCCATGATGTTCCAAGAAGTTCCATGATGTTCCATACATTTCCGTGCATATCCGTGCAGTTCCGGAATATTCTAGAAGATTCTATGTGGCCACACTAGTCATGCATCAGTCCCGGCACAGCCACCCTGACTGACTATAAATAAGGGGCGTCTCCTCCATCTTTGTGACTGATTGATGTTTTTCATATATAGGATATAGTTAATAACAACAAGTGTTTTGTGATTTATTTTCAGGATATAACGTTATGTCAAGTGATAGGTTTATCAAACTACAACAGGTTATGAGTTCCCCAGGTGCTCTAGCCAACTTCAGTTCAGATGAAAAATTGAAAGGTTCGGAGAACTTTCACGATTGGTTCTCCTTAGTATCAATCAAATTGAAAATGAGAGGGCTTGGTTTGTACAAGTACCTTGTCGACAATGATATCGGCGCTACTGATGAAAGCTCGGACGACTCGAGAGCCAGACTACAAATGGCTTTGGATGATATCTTGACATTGATGATTGTCAATGGTGTTACTGGTGCTGCTCTCAGAAAGGCATCCAGTTATGATGGTTCTGGTCGTGATTTGTTTATCTATTTGAAAGCCTCCTATGGTACAATGTCTGTGTTTAATGCTGTTGGTATGCTATCGGACTTCTTTGACCACAAGTGGAAGTCGAATGGCTCTAACCTCAACCTGTTGATCTCGAGCTTCGATGCATTGAATGTCTCGGTTATCAAGAATGTTACTGCTGATCTGTTTCTTACTTGCTTATTTCTTGCTGAGCTCAAACGCGCCGGCTACGGTGAAGCTGCTGTGAAGGAGATCATTACAACATACCAAGCATCTCATAATTCCATGGAAACCTTTGATGTTGAATCCGCGATGGATCTCGCGAGAGAATTGATTAAGGAAGACCCAAAGTCTACCGTTACTACTACTGAAACTGCTCTTGTCACTAGAAAGGCCAATAATGGTCAATGCTACAACTGTGGCAAGATAGGTCATTATGCAAGGGACTGTCGTCAACAGCCAAAGGATGAATTTAATGAGAAAATTCGAAAGCCAAAGAAAAATGGAAAACTGACTGGTAGTGCGTGGTTTGCATATTTAGGGCACGAGTCAAAGAGATCTGATTTGTTCTTCGATAGTGGTGCTTCCAGCCACATTATTTGTGACAGAGACTTGTTTACTGAGTTACATGACTACAGCGGCGAGATTAATGGTATTGGTGGCAACAGTTTGAAGATCGTTGGGTGCGGCACCGCATCTATCAAGCTACCAACCGGTGAGGATGTCAGCTTGTTAAATGCTCTATATGCACCCGAGGCTACCGCTAATTTACTATCAATTTCAAAGGCAACTGGTAATGGAGCAAAACTATTGTTTGAAGATGAATGCATCAAGTTGTACCCCTCGATGGATATTGTGGGTATCAAAGACAGGCTCTCACATGGCTTGTACAGAGTGGGCTCTCCAAGTGACAAGCACTTTGCTTACAAAGCTGCCCCTGGCATTGCGGTTGATAGGAAAGATTTGTGGCATCAAAGATTGGGCCATCCTAGCTTTGGTGTGTTCCGTGCGATTAACAAACAGTTTGGTTTGTGCGGTGATATTACAGAAGATATGAATGTGAAGTGTGTGAACTGTGTGCATTAGGCAAGGCGGTTACAAGAAAACCAAAGCATGGATGGTCAAAGCCACAACAGCCATTGCAGCTACTTCATATGGATGTGTGCGGGCCATTCAACTATGGATCGGTTGATGGCTCTCTCTACTTTCTTACAATCGTTGATGCCTATACTCGTTTCACCCATATCAAGTGCTTGAAAAGGAAATCTGACTGCACTGATGCGATTATTGATTTTGTGAAATACAGTGAGACCAATTTCAAGAGTCAAGGCAGAAACTACGTGTGTGGAGCTATCAGAACTGATAACGGCGGGGAGTTTGTGAACAACAAGTTGCACGCGTTCATGAAGGAGCGTGGAATTCGCCATGAGCTAACTGTCCCGCATCATTCCTATCAGAATGGTGTTGCTGAGAGGATGCATCGCACCATTCAGGAGAAGGCGCGAACTCTCATGTTGCACTCTGCTGCGCCGGTTCAGTTCTGGCCCGAAGCTGTTGCAACTGCTGCGTACTTGATCAATCGCAGCCCAACAAGAGTGCTTGGCAATGATATACCGTTCACCAAGTGGTACGACATGGAACCACTGCTTGATCATTTGAGAACCTTTGGATGCATTGGATATTGTGTTGTGAGTAATAATTCAAAGATAGATCCAGTTGCTTCTAGAAAGTTCTAGAATATTCCATGAGTTTCCAGAGGATTCGATGCTGTTCTAGAATGTTCCACGATATACGAGAAAATACGAGATTGTTCGAGAACATTCTAGAAGGTTGCATAATATACGAGACATATACGAGAAAGCTCTAGAATCTTCCATGAAGTTCCATAATGTTCCATGAAGTTCCATAATGTTCCATGAAGTTCCATAGTGTTCCATAGTGTTCCATGAAGTTCCATGATGTTCCAAGAAGTTCCATGATGTTCCATACATTTCCGTGCATATCCGTGCAGTTCCGGAATATTCTAGAAGATTCTATGTGGCCACACTAGTCATGCATCAGTCCCGGCACAGCCACCCTGACTGACTATAAATAAGGGGCGTCTCCTCCATCTTTGTGACTGATTGATGTTATTCATATATAGGATATAGTTAATAACAACAAGTGTTTTGTGATTCATTTTCAGGATATAACGTTATGTCAAGTGATAGGTTTATCAAACTACAACAGGTTATGAGTTCCCCAGGTGCTCTAGCCAACTTCAGTTCAGATGAAAAATTGAAAGGTTCGGAGAACTTTCACGATTGGTTCTCCTTAGTATCAATCAAATTGAAAATGAGAGGCTTGGTTTGTACAAGTACCTTGTCGACAATGATATCGGCGCTACTGATGAAAGCTCGGACGACTCGAGAGCCAGACTACAAATGGCTTTGGATGATATCTTGACATTGATGATTGTCAATGGTGTTACTGGTGCTGCTCTCAGAAAGGCATCCAGTTATGATGGTTCTGGTCGTGATTTGTTTATCTATTTGAAAGCCTCCTATGGTACAATGTCTGTGTTTAATGCTGTTGGTATGCTATCGGACTTCTTTGACCACAAGTGGAAGTCGAATGGCTCTAACCTCAACCTGTTGATCTCGAGCTTCGATGCATTGAATGTCTCGGTTATCAAGAATGTTACTGCTGATCTGTTTCTTACTTGCTTATTTCTTGCTGAGCTCAAACGCGCCGGCTACGGTGAAGCTGCTGTGAAGGAGATCATTACAACATACCAAGCATCTCATAATTCCATGGAAACCTTTGATGTTGAATCCGCGATGGATCTCGCGAGAGAATTGATTAAGGAAGACCCAAAGTCTACCGTTACTACTACTGAAACTGCTCTTGTCACTAGAAAGGCCAATAATGGTCAATGCTACAACTGTGGCAAGATAGGTCATTATGCAAGGGACTGTCGTCAACAGCCAAAGGATGAATTTAATGAGAAAATTCGAAAGCCAAAGAAAAATGGAAAACTGACTGGTAGTGCGTGGTTTGCATATTTAGGGCACGAGTCAAAGAGATCTGATTTGTTCTTCGATAGTGGTGCTTCCAGCCACATTATTTGTGACAGAGACTTGTTTACTGAGTTACATGACTACAGCGGCGAGATTAATGGTATTGGTGGCAACAGTTTGAAGATCGTTGGGTGCGGCACCGCATCTATCAAGCTACCAACCGGTGAGGATGTCAGCTTGTTAAATGCTCTATATGCACCCGAGGCTACCGCTAATTTACTATCAATTTCAAAGGCAACTGGTAATGGAGCAAAACTATTGTTTGAAGATGAATGCATCAAGTTGTACCCCTCGATGGATATTGTGTTGAATTTCAAACATTCATTCTTCGCTTTCCGATCCTTTACCTTCTTCACTCCTTTTATTTTTTTCATCCATCGTCAGGGTAAACCCTTCACCGATGTGCATGGTATACCGTTCTGACGCATGTTGTTTGTTTACTTTTTCATCCCGTCTAGGTGCCCCGTCTAGGTGCCCCGTCTAGACGCGGTGCCGATCCTTACTGCAGCGTGAAAATTTTTCTTTTTCACGCCACTCTTATCACGCCACTCCGATTTCAGTTTTGCCCCTTATTTTTCTTACTTAACACGGGGCTTTCCCGCTTCTTTTCTTTTATAGTTCTCTACCTTTCTTACTTCTTTACTGAACCAAGCTTAACCAACTTTACTTTCTTTATCTACTCTAATAAACCTTATATTTTTTTCTCTTCTACTTTACATCCTACTTTTTACAGATTTACAGTCTGGCTTAACATCAAAACAAAAAAAAAAATTAAAAAAATCAAAAAATCAAAAATCAAAAAAAAAAATTTTTCTACCATGTTCATCTTTGGAGACTTTGATATTGCTGACGGTGCTTACAAAGCGAGACTTGATGGAATTACCAAGTTGAAGGTCAGGCCAATTACTCAATGGTTCCAGTACCCGTTATTAAGATCATTCCTTAGAAATAAGTTGAGAGTTATTATCAATGATGTCACTGCCATCGACGTTGAGCGTATGTTAGACTCCGAAGAGTTTGACTACTACCCACCAAAACTTGGCGATGTTATCTATCAACTCATCCAGAAAAAAGTGGACCCATTGTTATTGAAAAACTACGAACGATGCACCGAGGGCTTTGATTTGTTGAAGACCATCAACGCAAAGTGCAAGACAATTGACTCTTTCTACATTGTCAAGATCTTCCACGACTTTGTCCATGAGGCCGTCCTTGCTAGAGACTGCGAAGCTATGGCAGACTACTTGGAGATCTTCAAGTACTACTACAAGGATATCAACTTCTGCAATCTTGGCGGTATTCTTGGTTTCCACCTACTTGACAACAAGAGTCTTCATGTTGCTCTCAGCGAAAAGAACTTGCTTCGCGATGCTCGTGGGTTGCTTAACACTTCGTTTTATGATGCTATGGAAGCCTCCAATGATCTTGCTGCCAGAGACTTGGTCCAGATGGACACTTCCTCTCGTCCAAAGTTGCCACCGAACGAGGAGTTGGTTCAGTTGGCTGATGCGAAACTGAAAAAGAAACCTGTTTTCCTCATCAAGTGTTACAGCTGCGGCAAGCTTGGCCACTACAGCAACGAGTGCTACAAAAACAAGAACAGAAACCAGTCACACAAGGGACGCAAGGAGCTTGTCAACCTCGTTGAAGTCCCACTTGGTGCTGAAGTCATTAACAACGGTGACGGTCAGATTGTCATTGACACTTCGACTGAGCTGCCTGAGCCTGGCGAAGAGACTCACTTTGTTGAAGAGGTCTATCTCGCCGACGATGCTGCCGACAAACGTTTTGTTCTAGACAGCGGTGCTGGTATCAATGTTGTCAACGACGGAGCATTGTTGCTGGACAAGAAGGTCTCGAACGTCACTGTTCAAGGAATCAGCAGCACTACTAATTGTGTTATTGAAGGCACTGTTAGCATTGGAAACCTCAAGGTCGAAGATGCAAAGCTTATTGAACAGGCTCCGAGAAACTTGCTTAGCTGCCACAAGTTAACTGAGAAGGACTATGAAATCCACTTAACCAAACACTGTGGATTGATCTCCAGAGGCAATCAAGTGATTCAAGTTCCCAAGCATGGAAAATTTTGGGTTGTTGACCCCGCCTCGGTTAGAACCGTTGTCAACTCTCCTGCTACGGATTTGGTTTTGCTTGGTGATACAGACGGTGCCAAAGACATTATGCAATGCCACATTGCAAACGGACATGCCAAGTTTAAGCAGTTGAAAGCTATCATCAAACACATGGGCTTCACTGACCAAGAGATCAAGAATGTGTTGAAGACTTGCGAGACCTGCAACTCTGTCGTTCAAAAACGCTCTGGCAACTCCCACAGCAAGCCAGAAGACTTTGATATTGGGGAGATGATTCAAGCGGATGTGGTTGGCCCACATAACAACATCTATGGCTTGATTGTTTCTGACAGACGCTCCAGCTTTGCTGTCGTCAGGGTTTTGCGCTACAAGTCGGAGATCAGCTCCAAGACTATTGAATGCTTACAGTATATGAGCAATGTCTTACAACACCAAGGCAAGAAGATTGTCAAGTTCCGTGCCGATAACGAGTTTGATACTGTTTTGCTCAAGAAGTTTCTTGCTGGAGACCACCAAGGTCAGGACTACATTGAAGCCGAGTTCACTGCGCCTTACTCAAGCCACCAGAATGGCTCCTCTGAGCGTTTGAATCGCACAATCATCGAGAAAGTCAAACTTTTGATGATCAGCTCCGGTATCTCAAAGGAATACTGGAATTTTTGCTTCAACCACGCTGTCTTCTTGCACAACTACTTGCCCAGAAACGGTGGTCCTTCGCCATACGAGGAATTTTCTGGCCGCTCAAAAGCCATGGGTACAACTGCGCCATTTGGCTGTCGCATCTTTGCGAAAAACTTTACTGCCGGGAACAAGATTATTGGAAAAGACCTCAAAGGTACTTTCTTGGGATTCCACAAAACTACAAGCATTGCCTTCATCCTTGAAGACAGTACATACCGAATCTTGAGAAGCTCTGCGTTCAACTTTCTCCCTGATGTTTATCCGTTCAAGCAAGGTAAAAGGGAATCCTCTGTCACATACTCAGCTGGTGGCTTTGCTGGTTATTCAGGTTATTCAGGTACCAGTGGTTCCCCTAGTTTACCTGTTGGTGAGGTCTCTATTCAAGGCCAAGACATGAACATTCAACAAGGTGCCGAAAGCAGGGAAGACGATGATGAGAGAATTGTTGCAGAGTCGGATAACTCTATGGTGGAGCATAGTGACTCAGAAGACCAGCAATCAGTTGCTACAGTTCCACAAACTCTGGCTGCCGTCAAAAGAGCCGCTGCTTCTGACTCTGAACTGAGTGATGATCCTATTTCCATCATCAACCGGAAGCCAACCAAGAAGCTTATGCTTGAGTTTGCCCCAAACACAGTTACTCCTATCACTAAGCACCAGGCCGCTTACCAATCAATGGCCGAGAAGAATGTTAGCGCGGCTGATGCTAGAGAAGCTTTTGCTGACCATGGGAAGCAGTACTTGAACGACGTTGGCTCTATACCTATCAGGTCTATTGAAGGCCCCAAAGCAGTTGAGGCAGGCCCTTCCAGGTTGTTTCTCACAGACGGAGAGCCAGACAGTGACATTAGTGGTTATCTCAGTGATGCGGAACATGCTTTTCTTGCTGTGGCCCGTACCAAGTATCTTATTCCAGAGAACTATCATCAGGTACTCAACTCAAGCGAGAAGGAGAGATGGATCGCTGCTATGGCCGAAGAGTTGTCTGCATTGGACAATCTTAATGTGTATGAGCTAGTCAAGGAGTCTCCAGGCATTCAATCTATTGCCTCCCGCTGGGTGTTTACTGTTAAAGATGATCCAAGTGGCGAGCGCTTTAAGGCGCGTTTGGTCTGCAAAGGGTTCAGTCAAGAAAAAGGTGTCAACTTCCTCAACTCGTGGGCTCCTGTAATGAGCTTTGACACTATGCGAATCACGTTTGCGCTTGCTGCTTTGAACAACTATGTCGTGTGCCAGATGGACACCTCTACTGCTTTTCTCTACGGTGATATTGACTTCGATGTGTTTGTTAGACCACCTGCTGGTACGTCCACACCAAAAGGACATTTGTGGAAATTGAAGAAGGGATTGTACGGATTGAAACAGTCACCAAAGATTTGGTACGATACAATCTCCAAGGTTCTTGTTGCTGCCGGTTTGCAAGCCAGTGCTATAGACCCATGCTTGTTCAGAGGGAAGGATTGTCTTGTTGCTATTTATGTGGACGACTTGCTTATCTGTGGAAAGACACACAAGACTGTTGATGACATCAAGGCTGCTCTTAATCTGAAGTTCAAGATGAAAGACTTGGGATTTCCTGAAATCTTCTTGGGTGTCACGGTCGAACAGCTCGCTAATGGATCAATCAAGCTCAGCATGCTAAACTTCATTGACAAGATTATGACGGAACACGGTGTCACAAAGCTCGGCAAAGTGGAAACTCCAATGGTGAAAGGCTTTGATCCTTATGATGAGCACTCACCAGAATTGTCAGATGCGGAGCAAACAAAGTTTCGCTCCATTGTTGGTACATTACTCTACGTTGCCAACTCTGTCAGAAGCGACATTTCCTTTGCCATCAGTCTTCTCAGTCAGTTTGTTGTCAAAGCAAGGGCCACACACTTGAAAGCTGCTTACAGGGTGTTTCACTACCTCATTGAAACCAAAGACAAAGGTCTAGTCTACGGACCTGAAGCTGGTAATGTGGATATCAAGGACTTTCGGTACTTGGACAAGTCGAAAACCGACGGCCTTGTCACTGATTATCCGCCTGAACAAGAGTACAAGATTACTGTCTTCAGCGACTCCGACTATGCTACCTCCAAGCTGGACAGAAAGCTGCAAAGTGGCCACTTGGTAATGATCAATAACCAAATTGTGTCATGGTCTAGCAGAAAGCAGAGCTGTGTTGCTTTCAGCAGTGCGGAAGCAGAATACGTTGCCTTGAGCGATGCTGCTCGAACCGGTGTCTATGTTATGAACCTTCTCAATGAAATTGGCTTCCACTGCTCATACATTAACTGTGCCAGCGACAACCTTAGTGCGCTTACCCTCAGTGCACACAAAGCTCTACACCAAAAGACCAAGCACATTGCTGTGAGATTCCACTTCATCCGAACTTTGGTGGAACAGAAGGTCATCAAACTTAACTATGTCAACACCAAGGTTAACATGGCTGACATCCTCACTAAAGCCACCGACCGTACCACTTTCACCACTTTATGCTCCCTTATTTTCAATTGATTGACCTTTATTTTCCTTTCCTTTGCTACCACGATTTACTTTCTTTATTTTCCTTTATCATATTCATGTTTGGGAGGGTGTGTTGAATTTCAAACATTCATTCTTCGCTTTCCGATCCTTTACCTTCTTCACTCCTTTTATTTTTTTCATCCATCGTCAGGGTAAACCCTTCACCGATGTGCATGGTATACCGTTCTGACGCATGTTGTTTGTTTACTTTTTCATCCCGTCTAGGTGCCCCGTCTAGGTGCCCCGTCTAGACGCGGTGCCGATCCTTACTGCAGCGTGAAAATTTTTCTTTTTCACGCCACTCTTATCACGCCACTCCGATTTCAGTTTTGCCCCTTATTTTTCTTACTTAACACGGGGCTTTCCCGCTTCTTTTCTTTTATAGTTCTCTACCTTTCTTACTTCTTTACTGAACCAAGCTTAACCAACTTTACTTTCTTTATCTACTCTAATAAACCTTATATTTTTTCTCTTCTACTTTACATCCTACTTTTTACATATTGTGGGTATCAAAGACAGGCTCTCACATGGCTTGTACAGAGTGGGCTCTCCAAGTGACAAGCACTTTGCTTACAAAGCTGCCCCTGGCATTGCGGTTGATAGGAAAGATTTGTGGCATCAAAGATTGGGCCATCCTAGCTTTGGTGTGTTCCGTGCGATTAACAAACAGTTTGGTTTGTGCGGTGATATTACAGAAGATATGAATGTGGAAGTGTGTGAACTGTGTGCATTAGGCAAGGCGGTTACAAGAAAACCAAAGCATGGATGGTCAAAGCCACAACAGCCATTGCAGCTACTTCATATGGATGTGTGCGGGCCATTCAACTATGGATCGGTTGATGGCTCTCTCTACTTTCTTACAATCGTTGATGCCTATACTCGTTTCACCCATATCAAGTGCTTGAAAAGGAAATCTGACTGCACTGATGCGATTATTGATTTTGTGAAATACAGTGAGACCAATTTCAAGAGTCAAGGCAGAAACTACGTGTGTGGAGCTATCAGAACTGATAACGGCGGGGAGTTTGTGAACAACAAGTTGCACGCGTTCATGAAGGAGCGTGGAATTCGCCATGAGCTAACTGTCCCGCATCATTCCTATCAGAATGGTGTTGCTGAGAGGATGCATCGCACCATTCAGGAGAAGGCGCGAACTCTCATGTTGCACTCTGCTGCGCCGGTTCAGTTCTGGCCCGAAGCTGTTGCAACTGCTGCGTACTTGATCAATCGCAGCCCAACAAGAGTGCTTGGCAATGATATACCGTTCACCAAGTGGTACGACATGGAACCACTGCTTGATCATTTGAGAACCTTTGGATGCATTGGATATTGTGTTGTGCCAGCTGCATTGAGACATGGCAAGCTAAGTGCAACTTCGAAGAAGTGTGCCATGATGGGCTACGACAGAGATCACAAAGCATACAGGATGTATGATTCTGATGCCGGGCAGATAGTTGTCTCGGCACAAGTAACGTTTGATGAACAACATTCGTTTTTCAAGTGGGCTACCCCTGCGCCTATGGCTGACAATGTGTCTACTACCACCTACGGGTCTGTCGCTGCGCCAGGCATTTCACCGGTTACTGCTGTACAGGATGAGGACCTTATCCCAGCCGATGTGACAGCCGCTGATACTGCTGGCACTGGCGAAGATGAAAGCACTGCTGAAGACGACACTGACGTACACGTTGACAATAGTGACGATGATGTCCCCTCGGATACTGGCAAAGATGGCTTCCTGCCGGTACAAGTGAAACGGAAGAGACCCAGACCAAAAACTCATGTTGCTCCAAAGACTTTAATAACCAGAAACCCGTTCGACGTTCTTGAAGAGGTCCACGATGAATATGAAGCCTCGTCCTCCAGTTCCGATTCAGAGAGGGAATTGCCTAAACCAGAGACAAAAGTTAGAAAAGTTGCCACCGGCGACATTATCCCGTTTGTTCCGCATGGGTCCACTGGCGAAAGCGCCGTGGTTCCATTGCTCACTCCAAAGATTGAACCAACTGTTGAGGAGGTCGACGATGATGAAGATACTAGTGAATCAGAACTGAGTGACTCGCAGAGGCTATTGGGCTACGAAGCAAACCTTGCTGCTACTTGTTACATGGCTGGCAGTGCAGTCACCGAGAATGTGCCAATGAGTTACAAAAGTGCAATGCAGACCGACGAACGGGATCAGTGGAAGGAAGCGTGTGAAAAAGAAATCGAAGCACACAAAGACAATAGCACCTATGAGTTGGTGACTTTGCCGGAAGGGCGAAAGCCAATCACCTGCAAGTGGGTGTTCACAATCAAGGATGGTGGCTTACACAAGGCAAGATTAGTTGCTCGTGGGTTCTCGCAATTGAAAGGTATCGACTACAATGAAACGTTTGCTCCCGTTGTTCGTTACGAGTCCATCCGAATTATGTTGGCTGTCGCTGCTCTGAAAGGATTACAGGTTCATCAGATGGATGTGAAGACTGCGTTCTTGAATGGTGAGCTTGAGGAAGAATTATACATGACACAACCAGAAGGCTATGTTGCAAAGGGCAATGAAGATAAAGTGCTCAGATTGAAGAAGAGCTTGTATGGTTTGAAACAGGCTCCTCTTGTGTGGAATGACAAGATCAACGGCGTCTTGGCAAAGCTAGGCTTCAGACGGAATCAAGCTGAGTATTGCCTATACACTCGCAAAAGTGAAAAGTCCTTTGTGATGGTTGCGCTATATGTGGATGATTTGCTTATTGCTGGTAGCACCAAGGAAGCAATAGACATTGTGAAAACAGAGCTAATGAATGAGTTTAAAATGAAAGACTTGGGTGCTACAAAGAAGTTCCTAGGTATGAACATTGAGCAGACAGAGAGTGGGATCAAGTTGAGTCTTCGAGACTACATTCAGTCGTTGCTTAGCGAGTTTGGAATGCAAGACTGTCACAGTGAACCCACACCAGCAGTTGTCGGACAGGACTTGACGAGCGCGGACACAGGCAGTAAAGACTGTGATGCTACTAGGTACAGATCCATTATTGGAAAGCTCTTGTTTGCTGCTAATACGGTCAGAGCAGACATAAGCTACGTTGTTGGTGTATTGTCGAGATACCTCAAAGAGCCCAAGGAGGTCCACCTTCGTGCTGCGAAACGAGTACTAAGATATTTGAAAGGCACAGCAGATGTTGGTTTATTTTATCAAAGCCACAACCAGACAACTCGCTTACAGGGCTACTGTGATGCAGACTGGGCAAACGACAAGGCTACGAGGAAGTCCACCACCGGTTTTGTGTTCAAATATGCTGGTGGTGCAATAACTTGGAGATCGAAGAAGCAGCCAACGGTTGCATTGTCTACTGCTGAAGCAGAGTATATGGCATTGTGTGAGGGTGCCAAAGAAGGCTTATGGCTAAGGCAGTTGTTCAACGAGTTTGGCATTGCAATTGAGTCTGTCAAGATGTACGACGACAACCAGAGCTGCATTGAAATAGCCAAACACCCTAGCTCCCATCACAGAACGAAGCACATTGACATCAGGTTGAATTTCATCAGGGACCATATTGCCAAGGGCCGAATTCAATTAGAGTACTTATCAACTGGAGTCATGGTTGCCGATATCTTTACCAAAGCCATACCGGCCGACCAGTTCCAACTACTACGTGGTTATTGTGGGATGCGAGACTTTGAATTAAGAGAGAGTGTTGTGAGTAATAATTCAAAGATAGATCCAGTTGCTTCTAGAAAGTTCTAGAATATTCCATGAGTTTCCAGAGGATTCGATGCTGTTCTAGAATGTTCCACGATATACGAGAAAATACGAGATTGTTCGAGAACATTCTAGAAGGTTGCATAATATACGAGACATATACGAGAAAGCTCTAGAATCTTCCATGAAGTTCCATAATGTTCCATGAAGTTCCATAATGTTCCATGAAGTTCCATAGTGTTCCATAGTGTTCCATGAAGTTCCATGATGTTCCAAGAAGTTCCATGATGTTCCATACATTTCCGTGCATATCCGTGCAGTTCCGGAATATTCTAGAAGATTCTATGTGGCCACACTAGTCATGCATCAGTCCCGGCACAGCCACCCTGACTGACTATAAATAAGGGGCGTCTCCTCCATCTTTGTGACTGATTGATGTTATTCATATATAGGATATAGTTAATAACAACAAGTGTTTTGTGATTCATTTTCAGGATATAACGTTATGTCAAGTGATAGGTTTATCAAACTACAACACTAGGTATGAACATTGAGCAGACAGAGAGTGGGATCTGTAAAAAGTAGGATGTAAAGTAGAAGAGAAAAAATATAAGGTTTATTAGAGTAGATAAAGAAAGTAAAGTTGGTTAAGCTTGGTTCAGTAAAGAAGTAAGAAAGGTAGAGAACTATAAAAGAAAAGAAGCGGGAAAGCCCCGTGTTAAGTAAGAAAAATAAGGGGCAAAACTGAAATCGGAGTGGCGTGATAAGAGTGGCGTGAAAAAGAAAAATTTTCACGCTGCAGTAAGGATCGGCACCGCGTCTAGACGGGGCACCTAGACGGGGCACCTAGACGGGATGAAAAAGTAAACAAACAACATGCGTCAGAACGGTATACCATGCACATCGGTGAAGGGTTTACCCTGACGATGGATGAAAAAAAATAAAAGGAGTGAAGAAGGTAAAGGATCGGAAAGCGAAGAATGAATGTTTGAAATTCAACACACCCTCCCAAACATGAATATGATAAAGGAAAATAAAGAAAGTAAATCGTGGTAGCAAAGGAAAGGAAAATAAAGGTCAATCAATTGAAAATAAGGGAGCATAAAGTGGTGAAAGTGGTACGGTCGGTGGCTTTAGTGAGGATGTCAGCCATGTTAACCTTGGTGTTGACATAGTTAAGTTTGATGACCTTCTGTTCCACCAAAGTTCGGATGAAGTGGAATCTCACAGCAATGTGCTTGGTCTTTTGGTGTAGAGCTTTGTGTGCACTGAGGGTAAGCGCACTAAGGTTGTCGCTGGCACAGTTAATGTATGAGCAGTGGAAGCCAATTTCATTGAGAAGGTTCATAACATAGACACCGGTTCGAGCAGCATCGCTCAAGGCAACGTATTCTGCTTCCGCACTGCTGAAAGCAACACAGCTCTGCTTTCTGCTAGACCATGACACAATTTGGTTATTGATCATTACCAAGTGGCCACTTTGCAGCTTTCTGTCCAGCTTGGAGGTAGCATAGTCGGAGTCGCTGAAGACAGTAATCTTGTACTCTTGTTCAGGCGGATAATCAGTGACAAGGCCGTCGGTTTTCGACTTGTCCAAGTACCGAAAGTCCTTGATATCCACATTACCAGCTTCAGGTCCGTAGACTAGACCTTTGTCTTTGGTTTCAATGAGGTAGTGAAACACCCTGTAAGCAGCTTTCAAGTGTGTGGCCCTTGCTTTGACAACAAACTGACTGAGAAGACTGATGGCAAAGGAAATGTCGCTTCTGACAGAGTTGGCAACGTAGAGTAATGTACCAACAATGGAGCGAAACTTTGTTTGCTCCGCATCTGACAATTCTGGTGAGTGCTCATCATAAGGATCAAAGCCTTTCACCATTGGAGTTTCCACTTTGCCGAGCTTTGTGACACCGTGTTCCGTCATAATCTTGTCAATGAAGTTTAGCATGCTGAGCTTGATTGATCCATTAGCGAGCTGTTCGACCGTGACACCCAAGAAGATTTCAGGAAATCCCAAGTCTTTCATCTTGAACTTCAGATTAAGAGCAGCCTTGATGTCATCAACAGTCTTGTGTGTCTTTCCACAGATAAGCAAGTCGTCCACATAAATAGCAACAAGACAATCCTTCCCTCTGAACAAGCATGGGTCTATAGCACTGGCTTGCAAACCGGCAGCAACAAGAACCTTGGAGATTGTATCGTACCAAATCTTTGGTGACTGTTTCAATCCGTACAATCCCTTCTTCAATTTCCACAAATGTCCTTTTGGTGTGGACGTACCAGCAGGTGGTCTAACAAACACATCGAAGTCAATATCACCGTAGAGAAAAGCAGTAGAGGTGTCCATCTGGCACACGACATAGTTGTTCAAAGCAGCAAGCGCAAACGTGATTCGCATAGTGTCAAAGCTCATTACAGGAGCCCACGAGTTGAGGAAGTTGACACCTTTTTCTTGACTGAACCCTTTGCAGACCAAACGCGCCTTAAAGCGCTCGCCACTTGGATCATCTTTAACAGTAAACACCCAGCGGGAGGCAATAGATTGAATGCCTGGAGACTCCTTGACTAGCTCATACACATTAAGATTGTCCAATGCAGACAACTCTTCGGCCATAGCAGCGATCCATCTCTCCTTCTCGCTTGAGTTGAGTACCTGATGATAGTTCTCTGGAATAAGATACTTGGTACGGGCCACAGCAAGAAAAGCATGTTCCGCATCACTGAGATAACCACTAATGTCACTGTCTGGCTCTCCGTCTGTGAGAAACAACCTGGAAGGGCCTGCCTCAACTGCTTTGGGGCCTTCAATAGACCTGATAGGTATAGAGCCAACGTCGTTCAAGTACTGCTTCCCATGGTCAGCAAAAGCTTCTCTAGCATCAGCCGCGCTAACATTCTTCTCGGCCATTGATTGGTAAGCGGCCTGGTGCTTAGTGATAGGAGTAACTGTGTTTGGGGCAAACTCAAGCATAAGCTTCTTGGTTGGCTTCCGGTTGATGATGGAAATAGGATCATCACTCAGTTCAGAGTCAGAAGCAGCGGCTCTTTTGACGGCAGCCAGAGTTTGTGGAACTGTAGCAACTGATTGCTGGTCTTCTGAGTCACTATGCTCCACCATAGAGTTATCCGACTCTGCAACAATTCTCTCATCATCGTCTTCCCTGCTTTCGGCACCTTGTTGAATGTTCATGTCTTGGCCTTGAATAGAGACCTCACCAACAGGTAAACTAGGGGAACCACTGGTACCTGAATAACCTGAATAACCAGCAAAGCCACCAGCTGAGTATGTGACAGAGGATTCCCTTTTACCTTGCTTGAACGGATAAACATCAGGGAGAAAGTTGAACGCAGAGCTTCTCAAGATTCGGTATGTACTGTCTTCAAGGATGAAGGCAATGCTTGTAGTTTTGTGGAATCCCAAGAAAGTACCTTTGAGGTCTTTTCCAATAATCTTGTTCCCGGCAGTAAAGTTTTTCGCAAAGATGCGACAGCCAAATGGCGCAGTTGTACCCATGGCTTTTGAGCGGCCAGAAAATTCCTCGTATGGCGAAGGACCACCGTTTCTGGGCAAGTAGTTGTGCAAGAAGACAGCGTGGTTGAAGCAAAAATTCCAGTATTCCTTTGAGATACCGGAGCTGATCATCAAAAGTTTGACTTTCTCGATGATTGTGCGATTCAAACGCTCAGAGGAGCCATTCTGGTGGCTTGAGTAAGGCGCAGTGAACTCGGCTTCAATGTAGTCCTGACCTTGGTGGTCTCCAGCAAGAAACTTCTTGAGCAAAACAGTATCAAACTCGTTATCGGCACGGAACTTGACAATCTTCTTGCCTTGGTGTTGTAAGACATTGCTCATATACTGTAAGCATTCAATAGTCTTGGAGCTGATCTCCGACTTGTAGCGCAAAACCCTGACGACAGCAAAGCTGGAGCGTCTGTCAGAAACAATCAAGCCATAGATGTTGTTATGTGGGCCAACCACATCCGCTTGAATCATCTCCCCAATATCAAAGTCTTCTGGCTTGCTGTGGGAGTTGCCAGAGCGTTTTTGAACGACAGAGTTGCAGGTCTCGCAAGTCTTCAACACATTCTTGATCTCTTGGTCAGTGAAGCCCATGTGTTTGATGATAGCTTTCAACTGCTTAAACTTGGCATGTCCGTTTGCAATGTGGCATTGCATAATGTCTTTGGCACCGTCTGTATCACCAAGCAAAACCAAATCCGTAGCAGGAGAGTTGACAACGGTTCTAACCGAGGCGGGGTCAACAACCCAAAATTTTCCATGCTTGGGAACTTGAATCACTTGATTGCCTCTGGAGATCAATCCACAGTGTTTGGTTAAGTGGATTTCATAGTCCTTCTCAGTTAACTTGTGGCAGCTAAGCAAGTTTCTCGGAGCCTGTTCAATAAGCTTTGCATCTTCGACCTTGAGGTTTCCAATGCTAACAGTGCCTTCAATAACACAATTAGTAGTGCTGCTGATTCCTTGAACAGTGACGTTCGAGACCTTCTTGTCCAGCAACAATGCTCCGTCGTTGACAACATTGATACCAGCACCGCTGTCTAGAACAAAACGTTTGTCGGCAGCATCGTCGGCGAGATAGACCTCTTCAACAAAGTGAGTCTCTTCGCCAGGCTCAGGCAGCTCAGTCGAAGTGTCAATGACAATCTGACCGTCACCGTTGTTAATGACTTCAGCACCAAGTGGGACTTCAACGAGGTTGACAAGCTCCTTGCGTCCCTTGTGTGACTGGTTTCTGTTCTTGTTTTTGTAGCACTCGTTGCTGTAGTGGCCAAGCTTGCCGCAGCTGTAACACTTGATGAGGAAAACAGGTTTCTTTTTCAGTTTCGCATCAGCCAACTGAACCAACTCCTCGTTCGGTGGCAACTTTGGACGAGAGGAAGTGTCCATCTGGACCAAGTCTCTGGCAGCAAGATCATTGGAGGCTTCCATAGCATCATAAAACGAAGTGTTAAGCAACCCACGAGCATCGCGAAGCAAGTTCTTTTCGCTGAGAGCAACATGAAGACTCTTGTTGTCAAGTAGGTGGAAACCAAGAATACCGCCAAGATTGCAGAAGTTGATATCCTTGTAGTAGTACTTGAAGATCTCCAAGTAGTCTGCCATAGCTTCGCAGTCTCTAGCAAGGACGGCCTCATGGACAAAGTCGTGGAAGATCTTGACAATGTAGAAAGAGTCAATTGTCTTGCACTTTGCGTTGATGGTCTTCAACAAATCAAAGCCCTCGGTGCATCGTTCGTAGTTTTTCAATAACAATGGGTCCACTTTTTTCTGGATGAGTTGATAGATAACATCGCCAAGTTTTGGTGGGTAGTAGTCAAACTCTTCGGAGTCTAACATACGCTCAACGTCGATGGCAGTGACATCATTGATAATAACTCTCAACTTATTTCTAAGGAATGATCTTAATAACGGGTACTGGAACCATTGAGTAATTGGCCTGACCTTCAACTTGGTAATTCCATCAAGTCTCGCTTTGTAAGCACCGTCAGCAATATCAAAGTCTCCAAAGATGAACATGGTAGAAAAATTTTTTTTTTTTGATTTTTGATTTTTTGATTTTTTTAATTTTTTTTTTGTTTTGATGTTAAGCCAGACTGTAAATCTGTAAAAAGTAGGATGTAAAGTAGAAGAGAAAAAATATAAGGTTTATTAGAGTAGATAAAGAAAGTAAAGTTGGTTAAGCTTGGTTCAGTAAAGAAGTAAGAAAGGTAGAGAACTATAAAAGAAAAGAAGCGGGAAAGCCCCGTGTTAAGTAAGAAAAATAAGGGGCAAAACTGAAATCGGAGTGGCGTGATAAGAGTGGCGTGAAAAAGAAAAATTTTCACGCTGCAGTAAGGATCGGCACCGCGTCTAGACGGGGCACCTAGACGGGGCACCTAGACGGGATGAAAAAGTAAACAAACAACATGCGTCAGAACGGTATACCATGCACATCGGTGAAGGGTTTACCCTGACGATGGATGAAAAAAAATAAAAGGAGTGAAGAAGGTAAAGGATCGGAAAGCGAAGAATGAATGTTTGAAATTCAACAGGATCAAGTTGAGTCTTCGAGACTACATTCAGTCGTTGCTTAGCGAGTTTGGAATGCAAGACTGTCACAGTGAACCCACACCAGCAGTTGTCGGACAGGACTTGACGAGCGCGGACACAGGCAGTAAAGACTGTGATGCTACTAGGTACAGATCCATTATTGGAAAGCTCTTGTTTGCTGCTAATACGGTCAGAGCAGACATAAGCTACGTTGTTGGTGTATTGTCGAGATACCTCAAAGAGCCCAAGGAGGTCCACATTCGTGCTGCGAAACGAGTACTAAGATACTTGAAAGGCACAGCAGATGTTGGTTTATTTTATCAAAGCAACAACCAGACAACTCAGTTACAGGGCTACTGTGATGCAGACTGGGCAAACGACAAGGCTACGAGAAAGTCCACAACCGGCTTTGTGTTCAAATATGCTGGTGGTGCAATAACTTGGAGATCAAAGAAGCAGCCAACAGTTGCATTGTCTACTGCTGAAGCAGAGTATATGGCATTGTGTGAGGGTGCCAAAGAAGGCTTATGGCTAAGGCAGTTGTTCAACGAGTTTGGCATTGCAATTGAGTCTGTCAAGATGTACGACGACAACCAGAGCTGCATTGAAATAGCCAAACACCCTAGCTCCCATCACAGAACGAAGCACATTGACATCAGGTTGAATTTCATCAGGGACCATATTGCCAAGGGCCGAATTCAGTTAGAGTACTTATCAACTGGAGTCATGGTTGCCGATATCTTTACCAAAGCCATACCGGCCGACCAGTTCCAACTACTACGTGGTTATTGTGGGATGCGAGACTTTGAATTAAGAGAGAGTGTTGAGAGTAATAATTCAAAGATAGATCCAGTTGCTTCTAGAAAGTTCTAGAATATTCCATGAGTTTCCAGAGGATTCGATGTTGTTCTAGAATGTTCCACGATATACGAGAAAATACGAGATTGTTCGAGAACATTCTAGAAGGTTGCATAATATACGAGACATATACGCGAAAGCTCTAGAATCTTCCATGAAGTTCCATAATGTTCCATGAAGTTCCATAATGTTCCATGAAGTTCCATGATGTTCCAAGAAGTTCCATGATGTTCCATACATTTCCGTGCAGTTCCGTGCATATCCGTGCAGTTCCGGAATATTCTAGAAGATTCTATGTGGCCACACTAGTCATGCATCAGTCCCGGCACAGCCACCCTGACTGACTATAAATAAGGGGCGTCTCCTCCATCTTTGTGACTGATTGACGTTTTTCATATATAGGATATAGTTAATAACAACAAGTGTTTTGTGATTTATTTTCAGGATATAACGTTATGTCAAGTGATAGGTTTATCAAACTACAACAGGTTATGAGTTCCCAGGTGCTCTAGCCAACTTCAGTTCAGATGAAAAATTGAAAGGTTCGGAGAACTTTCACGATTGGTTTCCTTAGTATCAATCAAATTGAAAATGAAGGGCTTGGCTTGTACAAGTACCTTGTCGACAATGATATCGGCGCTACTGATGAAAGCTCGGACGACTCGAGAGCCAGACTACAAATGGCTTTGGATGATATCTTGACATTGATGATTGTTAATGGTGTTACTGGTGCTGCTCTCAGAAAGGCATCCAGTTATGATGGTTCTGGTCGTGATTTGTTTATCTATTTGAAAGCCTCCTATGGTACAATGTCTGTGTTTAATGCTGTTGGTATGCTATCGGACTTCTTTGACCACAAGTGGAAGTCGAATGGCTCTAACCTCAACCTGTTGATCTCGAGCTTCGATGCATTGAATGTCTCGGTTATCAAGAATGTTACTGCTGATCTGTTTCTTACTTGCTTATTTCTTGCTGAGCTCAAACGCGCCGGCTACGGTGAAGCTGCTGTGAAGGAGATCATTACAACATACCAAGCATCTCATAATTCCATGGAAACCTTTGATGTTGAATCCGCGATGGATCTCGCGAGAGAATTGATTAAGGAAGACCCAAAGTCTACCTTTACTACTACTGAAACTGCTCTTGTCACTAGAAAGGCCAATAATGGTCAATGCTACAACTGTGGCAAGATAGCTCATTATGCAAGGGACTGTCGTCAACAGCCAAAGGATGAATTTAATGAGAAAATTCGAAAGCCAAAGAAAAATGGAAAACAGACTGGTAATGCGTGGTTTGCATATTTAGGGCACGAGTCAAAGAGATCTGATTTGTTCTTCGATAGTGGTGCTTCCAGCCACATTATTTGTGACAGAGACTTGTTTACTGAGTTGGATGACTACAGCGGCGAGATTAATGGTATTGGTGGCAACAGTTTGAAGATCGTTGGGTGCGGCACCGCATCTATCAAGCTACCAACCGGTGAGGATGTCAGCTTGTTAAATGCTCTATATGCTCCGGATGCTACCGCTAATTTGCTATCCATCTCAAAGGCAACTGGTAATGGAGCAAAACTATTGTTTGAAGATGAATGCATCAAGTTGTACCCCTCGATGGATATTGTGGGTATCAAAGACAGGCTCTCACATGGCTTGTACAGAGTGGGCTCTCCAAGTGACAAGCACTTTGCTTACAAAGCTGCCCCTGGCATTGCGGTTGATAGAAAAGATTTGTGGCATCAAAGATTGGGCCATCCTAGCTTTGGTGTGTTCCGTGCGATTAACAAACAGTTTGGTTTGTGCGGTGATATTACAGAAGATATGAATGTGCAAGTGTGTGAACTGTGTGCATTAGGCAAGGCGGTTACAAGAAAACCAAAGCATGGATGGTCAAAGCCACAACAGCCATTGCAGCTACTTCATATGGATGTGTGCGGGCCATTCAACTATGGATCGGTTGATGGCTCTCTCTACTTTCTTACAATCGTTGATGCCTATACTCGTTTCACCCATATCAAGTGCTTGAAAAGGAAATCTGACTGCACTGATGCGATTATTGATTTTGTGAAATACAGTGAGACCAATTTCAAGAGTCAAGGCAGAAACTACGTGTGTGGAGCTATCAGAACTGATAACGGCGGGGAGTTTGTGAACAACAAGTTGCACGCGTTCATGAAGGAGCGTGGAATTCGCCATGAGCTAACTGTCCCGCATCATTCCTATCAGAATGGTGTTGCTGAGAGGATGCATCGCACCATTCAGGAGAAGGCGCGAACTCTCATGTTGCACTCTGCTGCGCCGGTTCAGTTCTGGCCCGAAGCTGTTGCAACTGCTGCGTACTTGATCAATCGCAGCCCAACAAGAGTGCTTGGCAATGATATACCGTTCACCAAGTGGTACGACATGGAACCACTGCTTGATCATTTGAGAACCTTTGGAAGCATTGGATATTGTGTTGTGCCAGCTGCATTGAGACATGGCAAGCTAAGTGCAACTTCGAAGAAGTGTGCCATGATGGGCTACGACAGAGATCACAAAGCATACAGGATGTATGATTCTGATGCCGGGCAGATAGTTGTCTTGGCACAAGTAACGTTTGATGAACAACATTCGTTTTTCAAGTGGGCTACCCCTGCGCCTATGGCTGACAATGTGTCTACTACCACCTACGGGTCTGTCGCTGCGCCAGGCATTTCACCGGTTACTGCTGTACAGGATGAGGACCTTATCCCAGCCGATGTGACAGCCGCTGATACTGCTGGCACTGGCGAAGATGAAAGCACTGCTGAAGACGACACTGACGTACACGTTGACAATAGTGACGATGATGTCCCCTCGGATACTGACAAAGATGGCTTCCTGCCGGTACAAGTGAAACGGAAGAGACCCAGACCAAAAACTCATGTTGCTCCAAAGACTTTAATAACCAGAAACCCGTTCGACGTTCTTGAAGAGGTCCACGATGAATATGAAGCCTCGTCCTCCAGTTCCGATTCAGAGAGGGAATTGCCTAAACCAGAGACAAAAGTTAGAAAAGTTGCCACCGGCGACATTATCCCGTTTGTTCCGCATGGGTCCACTGGCGAAAGCGCCGTGGTTCCATTGCTCACTCCAAAGATTGAACCAACTGTTGAGGAGGTCGACGATGATGAAGATACTAGTGAATCAGAACTGAGTGACTCGCAGAGGCTATTGGGCTACGAAGCAAACCTTGCTGCTACTTGTTACATGGCTGGCAGTGCAGTCACCGAGAATGTGCCAATGAGTTACAAAAGTGCAATGCAGACCGACGAACGGGATCAGTGGAAGGAAGCGTGTGAAAAAGAAATCGAAGCACACAAAGACAATAGCACCTATGAGTTGGTGACTTTGCCGGAAGGGCGAAAGCCAATCACCTGCAAGTGGGTGTTCACAATCAAGGATGGTGGCTTACACAAGGCTAGATTACTTGCTCGTGGGTTCTCGCAATTGAAAGGTATCCACTACAATGAAACGTTTGCTCCCGTTGTTCGTTACGAGTCCATCCGAATTATGTTGGCTGTCGCTGCTCTGAAAGGATTACAGGTTCATCAGATGGATGTGAAGACTGCGTTTTTGAATGGTGAGCTTGAGGAAGAATTATACATGACACAACCAGAAGGCTATGTTGCAAAGGGCAATGAAGATAAAGTGCTCAGATTGAAGAAGAGCTTGTATGGTTTGAAACAGGCTCCTCTTGTGTGGAATGACAAGATCAACGGCGTCTTGGCAAAGCTAGGCTTCAGACGGAATCAAGCTGAATATTGCCTATACACTCGCAAAAGTGAAAAGTCCTTTGTGATGGTTGCGCTATATGTGGATGATTTGCTTATTGCTGGTAGCACCAAGGAAGCAATAGACATTGTGAAAACAGAGCTAATGAATGAGTTTAAAATGAAAGACTTGGGTGCTACAAAGAAGTTCCTAGGTATGAACATTGAGCAGACAGAGAGTGGGATCAAGTTGAGTCTTCGAGACTACATTCAGTCGTTGCTTAGCGAGTTTGGAATGCAAGACTGTCACAGTGAACCCACACCAGCAGTTGTCGGACAGGACTTGACGAGCGCGGACACAGGCAGTAAAGACTGTGATGCTACTAGGTACAGATCCATTATTGGAAAGCTCTTGTTTGCTGCTAATACGGTCAGAGCAGACATAAGCTACGTTGTTGGTGTATTGTCGAGATACCTCAAAGAGCCCAAGGAGGTCCACATTCGTGCTGCGAAACGAGTACTAAGATACTTGAAAGGCACAGCAGATGTTGGTTTATTTTATCAAAGCAACAACCAGACAACTCAGTTACAGGGCTACTGTGATGCAGACTGGGCAAACGACAAGGCTACGAGAAAGTCCACAACCGGCTTTGTGTTCAAATATGCTGGTGGTGCAATAACTTGGAGATCAAAGAAGCAGCCAACAGTTGCATTGTCTACTGCTGAAGCAGAGTATATGGCATTGTGTGAGGGTGCCAAAGAAGGCTTATGGCTAAGGCAGTTGTTCAACGAGTTTGGCATTGCAATTGAGTCTGTCAAGATGTACGACGACAACCAGAGCTGCATTGAAATAGCCAAACACCCTAGCTCCCATCACAGAACGAAGCACATTGACATCAGGTTGAATTTCATCAGGGACCATATTGCCAAGGGCCGAATTCAGTTAGAGTACTTATCAACTGGAGTCATGGTTGCCGATATCTTTACCAAAGCCATACCGGCCGACCAGTTCCAACTACTACGTGGTTATTGTGGGATGCGAGACTTTGAATTAAGAGAGAGTGTTGAGAGTAATAATTCAAAGATAGATCCAGCTGCTTCTAGAAAGTTCTAGAATATTCCATGAGTTTCCAGAGGATTCGATGTTGTTCTAGAATGTTCCACGATATACGAGAAAATACGAGATTGTTCGAGAACATTCTAGAAGGTTGCATAATATACGAGACATATACGCGAAAGCTCTAGAATCTTCCATGAAGTTCCATAATGTTCCATGAAGTTCCATAATGTTCCATGAAGTTCCATGATGTTCCAAGAAGTTCCATGATGTTCCATACATTTCCGTGCAGTTCCGTGCATATCCGTGCAGTTCCGGAATATTCTAGAAGATTCTATGTGGCCACACTAGTCATGCATCAGTCCCGGCACAGCCACCCTGACTGACTATAAATAAGGGGCGTCTCCTCCATCTTTGTGACTGATTGACGTTTTTCATATATAGGATATAGTTAATAACAACAAGTGTTTTGTGATTTATTTTCAGGATATAACGTTATGTCAAGTGATAGGTTTATCAAACTACAACAGGTTATGAGTTCCCCAGGTGCTCTAGCCAACTTCAGTTCAGATGAAAAATTGAAAGGTTCGGAGAACTTTCACGATTGGTTCTCCTTAGTATCAATCAAATTGAAAATGAGAGGGCTTGGCTTGTACAAGTACCTTGTCGACAATGATATCGGCGCTACTGATGAAAGCTCGGACGACTCGAGAGCCAGACTACAAATGGCTTTGGATGATATCTTGACATTGATGATTGTTAATGGTGTTACTGGTGCTGCTCTCAGAAAGGCATCCAGTTATGATGGTTCTGGTCGTGATTTGTTTATCTATTTGAAAGCCTCCTATGGTACAATGTCTGTGTTTAATGCTGTTGGTATGCTATCGGACTTCTTTGACCACAAGTGGAAGTCGAATGGCTCTAACCTCAACCTGTTGATCTCGAGCTTCGATGCATTGAATGTCTCGGTTATCAAGAATGTTACTGCTGATCTGTTTCTTACTTGCTTATTTCTTGCTGAGCTCAAACGCGCCGGCTACGGTGAAGCTGCTGTGAAGGAGATCATTACAACATACCAAGCATCTCATAATTCCATGGAAACCTTTGATGTTGAATCCGCGATGGATCTCGCGAGAGAATTGATTAAGGAAGACCCAAAGTCTACCTTTACTACTACTGAAACTGCTCTTGTCACTAGAAAGGCCAATAATGGTCAATGCTACAACTGTGGCAAGATAGCTCATTATGCAAGGGACTGTCGTCAACAGCCAAAGGATGAATTTAATGAGAAAATTCGAAAGCCAAAGAAAAATGGAAAACAGACTGGTAATGCGTGGTTTGCATATTTAGGGCACGAGTCAAAGAGATCTGATTTGTTCTTCGATAGTGGTGCTTCCAGCCACATTATTTGTGACAGAGACTTGTTTACTGAGTTGGATGACTACAGCGGCGAGATTAATGGTATTGGTGGCAACAGTTTGAAGATCGTTGGGTGCGGCACCGCATCTATCAAGCTACCAACCGGTGAGGATGTCAGCTTGTTAAATGCTCTATATGCTCCGGATGCTACCGCTAATTTGCTATCCATCTCAAAGGCAACTGGTAATGGAGCAAAACTATTGTTTGAAGATGAATGCATCAAGTTGTACCCCTCGATGGATATTGTGGGTATCAAAGACAGGCTCTCACATGGCTTGTACAGAGTGGGCTCTCCAAGTGACAAGCACTTTGCTTACAAAGCTGCCCCTGGCATTGCGGTTGATAGAAAAGATTTGTGGCATCAAAGATTGGGCCATCCTAGCTTTGGTGTGTTCCGTGCGATTAACAAACAGTTTGGTTTGTGCGGTGATATTACAGAAGATATGAATGTGCAAGTGTGTGAACTGTGTGCATTAGGCAAGGCGGTTACAAGAAAACCAAAGCATGGATGGTCAAAGCCACAACAGCCATTGCAGCTACTTCATATGGATGTGTGCGGGCCATTCAACTATGGATCGGTTGATGGCTCTCTCTACTTTCTTACAATCGTTGATGCCTATACTCGTTTCACCCATATCAAGTGCTTGAAAAGGAAATCAGACTGCACTGATGCGATTATTGATTTTGTGAAATACAGTGAGACCAATTTCAAGAGTCAAGGCAGAAACTACGTGTGTGGAGCTATCAGAACTGATAACGGCGGGGAGTTTGTGAACAACAAGTTGCACGCGTTCATGAAGGAGCGTGGAATTCGCCATGAGCTAACTGTCCCGCATCATTCCTATCAGAATGGTGTTGCTGAGAGGATGCATCGCACCATTCAGGAGAAGGCGCGAACTCTCATGTTGCACTCTGCTGCGCCGGTTCAGTTCTGGCCCGAAGCTGTTGCAACTGCTGCGTACTTGATCAATCGCAGCCCAACAAGAGTGCTTGGCAATGATATACCGTTCACCAAGTGGTACGACATGGAACCACTGCTTGATCATTTGAGAACCTTTGGAAGCATTGGATATTGTGTTGTGCCAGCTGCATTGAGACATGGCAAGCTAAGTGCAACTTCGAAGAAGTGTGCCATGATGGGCTACGACAGAGATCACAAAGCATACAGGATGTATGATTCTGATGCCGGGCAGATAGTTGTCTCGGCACAAGTAACGTTTGATGAACAACATTCGTTTTTCAAGTGGGCTACCCCTGCGCCTATGGCTGACAATGTGTCTACTACCACCTACGGGTCTGTCGCTGCGCCAGGCATTTCACCGGTTACTGCTGTACAGGATGAGGACCTTATCCCAGCCGATGTGACAGCCGCTGATACTGCTGGCACTGGCGAAGATGAAAGCACTGTTGAGAGTAATAATTCAAAGGTAGATCTAGTTGCTTCTAGAAAGTTCTAGAATATTCCATGAGTTTCCAGAGGATTCGATCTTGTTCTGGAATGTTCCACAATATACGAGAAAATACGAGATTGTTCGAGAACATTCTAGAAGGTTGCATAGTATACGAAACATATACGAGAAAGCTCTAGAATCTTCCATGAAGTTCCATAATGTTCCATGAAGTTCCATAATGTTCCATGAAGTTCCATAGTGTTCCATGAAGTTCCATGATGTTCCATGATGTTCCAAGAAGTTCCATGATGTTCCATACATTTCCGTGCAGTTCCGTGCATATCCGTGCAGTTCCGGAATATTCTAGAAGATTCTATGTGGCCACACTAGTCATGCATCAGTCCCGGCACACCCACCCTGACTGACTATAAATAAGGGGCGTCTCCTCCATCTTTGTGACTGATTGATGTTTTTCATATATAGGATATAGTTAATAACAACAAGTGTTTTGTGATTTATTTTCAGGATATAACGTTATGTCAAGTGATAGGTTTATCAAACTACAACAAGATACACTTCTTCAATGAAGTGAGTCTCCTCTGATGGTTCAGCCAGATCAGTTGAAGTATCAATGACAATTTGACCGTTGCCGTTGTGAACGACTTCAGCACCGATTGGAACTTCAACAAGATTGACAAGCTCTTTACGGCTTTTGTAAGACTGATTTCTGTTCTTGTTTTTGTAACAGTCATTGCTGTAATGGCCAAGTTTTCCACAGGTGAAGCACTTAATAAGGAATACCGGCTTCTTTTTCAGTTTGGCATCTGCCAACTGAACCAATTCATCATTTGGTGGCAACTTTGCACGAGAGCCAGAATCAATCTCCACCAAGTCTCTAGCAGCTAGGTCGTTAGAGCTCTCCATAGCATCAGCAAAAGATGTACCAAGCAATCCACGGGCGTTAGTGAGCAAGCGGGTCTCACTAAGAGCAACATGGAGACTTTTGGTACCAACTAGGCTGAATCCAATAATACCACCAAAGTTGGAGAAGTTCACATCTTTGTAGTAGTACTTGAAGATTTCCAAGTAATCTTCGATAGCATCACGGTCTTTGACAACAAATGCTTCATGGACAAAGTCATTGAAAATTTTGACAATATAGAATGAGTCAATCGATTTGAACTTTTTGTTGATTGTTTTCAACAAATTAAACCCGTCGGTGTAACGTTGATAGTTCTTTAACAACGAAGCGTCAACCTTTTTGTGAATAAGCTGATAAATGATATCATTGCGCTTTGGCGGGTACTGGTCAAACTCGTCAGAGTCTAACATTTTCTCAACATCGATAACAGTAACATCATTGATGATAACTTTCAATTTGTTTTGAAGAAATGATCTCAACAAAGGGTACTGGAACCATTGGGTAATCGGCTTGACATTCAATTTGGAGATACCATCAAGCCTTGCTTTATAGGTGCCGACAGCAACATCAAAATCGTTGAAATTAAACATGGTAAAAAAAATTTTTTTTTTTTTTTTTTGTTGTTTGCCAGACTGTAAATCAGTAAAAAGTGGGTTGATAAAGAAGAGTCAGAAAAGATAATTTGATGAAGAAAAGTACAGTGTATTCAAATAAAAAAATTAAAGAGTGTGAAGTTGTTAAGCTTAGTTCTGTAAAGAAGTATATAATGATAGAGAATGAGAAAAGTAAAGAAGTGGGAGAGGCCCGCCTTAAGTAGGAAAAATAAGTTAAGTAAATGAAAATTGGAGTGGCGTAATAAAGGTGGCGCGAAAAAGAAAAATTTTCACGCAGCAGTAAGGATCGGCACCGCACACGTAGACGGGATGAAAAAGTAAACAAATAAGATGCGTCAAAAGGGTATAGCATGATAATGGGTGAACGGTATACCATGATAGTGGGTCACCGGTATACCATGTGTTGTAGTTTGATAAACCTATCACTTGACATAACGTTATATCCTGAAAATAAATCACAAAACACTTGTTGTTATAAACTATATCCTATATATGAAAAACATCACAGTCACAAAGATGGAGGAGACGCCCCTTATTTATAGTCAGTCAGGGTGGGTGTGCCGGGACTGATGCATGACTAGTGTGGCCACATAGAATCTTCTAGAATATTCCGGAACTGCACGGATATGCACGGAACTGCACGGAAATGTATGGAACATCATGGAACTTCTTGGAACATCATGGAACATCATGGAACTTCATGGAACACTATGGAACTTCATGGAACATTATGGAACTTCATGGAACATTATGGAACTTCATGGAAGATTCTAGAGCTTTCTCGTATATGTCTCGTATACTATGCAACCTTCTAGAATGTTCTCGAACAATCTCGTATTTTCTCGTATATTGTGGAACATTCCAGAACAAGATCGAATCCTCTGGAAACTCATGGAATATTCTAGAACTTTCTAGAAGCAACTAGATCTATCTTTGAATTATTACTCTCAACACCATGACAATGGGTGAAACATAAAAGGAGTAAAGAAGATAAAAAGTCAAAGAGTTAAAAAGATAAGGATTAAAGCAAGATGAATGTTTGAACTTCAACACGCCCTCCCAAACATGAAGACATTGAACAGAAATCATAGGGGATAAATCAGTTGAAAATAAGGGAGCATAGGGAAGTAAAAGTAGTGCGGTCAGTAGCCTTAGTGAGGATGTGGGCAATATTAACTTTGGTATTGACGTAGTTGAGTTTGATCACCTTTTGTTCAACCAAAGTTCTGATGAAGTGAAATCTAACCGCAATATGCTTTGTTTTCTGATGAGAAGCTTTGTGCGCGCTAAGTGTAAGAGCACTAAGGTTGTCGCTGGCGCAGTTGATGTAGGAGCAGGGAAAACCAATTTCATAAAGTAGATTAATAACATAGACGCCTGTTCTGGCAGCATCGCTCAAAGCAACGCACTCAGCTTCTGCACTGCTAAGGGCGACGCAACCTTGTTTTCTGCTAGACCAAGACACAATCTGGCTATTGATCATCACCAAGTGGCCACTTTGCAGCTTTCTGTCCAGTTTTGAGGTAGCATAATCTGAATCGCTGAACACAGTAATTCTGTAGTCTTGTTCAGCAGGATAGTCCGAGACAAGACCGTCAGATTTGGACTTGTCCAAATATCTAAAGTCTTTGATGTCAACATTGCCGCCTTCCTTGCCGTAGACAAGACCTTGATCTTTAGTTTCAATGAGATAGTGGAACACCCTGTAAGCAGCTTTCAAGTGTGTAGCTCTGGCCTTCACAACGAACTGACTGAGAAGACTGATGGGAAATGAAATATCACTTCTGACAGAGTTTGCAACATAAAGTAAAGTCCCAATAATGGAGCGAAATTTTGTCTGCTCCTCATCCGACAACTCTGGTGAGTTCTCATCATATGGGTCGAACCCTTTCACCATAGGCGTGTCCACTTCACCTAACTTGACAACACCGTGCTCTGTCATTAGCTTGTCAATGAAGTTCAGCATGCTAAGTTTGATATCCCCTCCATCTAGCGATTCGACGGTGACACCCAAGAAGATTTCAGGAAATCCCAAGTCTTTCGTCTTGAATTTTGAGTTAAGAGCAGCCTTAATATCATCAACAACCTTGTGAGTTTTGCCACAAATTAGCAAGTCATCCACGTAAATAGCAACAAGACAGTCATTTCCCTTGAACAAACAGGGATCAATAGTACTAGCTTCCATGCCGGCAGCAACAACCACCTTGGAGATTGTGTCATACCAGATTTTTGGAGACTGCTTCAAACCATACAACCCTTTTTTCAACTTCCATAAGTGCCCTTTGGGAGTGGCCGTACCAGCAGGTGGTCTCACATAAACATCAAAGTCAATGTCGCCATAGAGAAAAGCAGTGGAGGTATCCATCTGACAGACAACATACTTATCCAAGGCAGCAAGCGCGAATGTGATTCTCATAGTGTCAAAGCTCATAACAGGAGCCCATGAGTTGAGAAAGTTGACGCCTTTCTCTTGACTGAAACCCTTGCAGACCAAGCGAGCTTTGAATCTTTCACCACTGGGATCATCTTTCACAGCAAACACCCAACGTGAAGCAATAGATTGAATGTCTGGAGTTTCTTTCACTAGTTCGTAGACATTGAGATTGTCTAGCGCAGATAACTCTTCAGCTATGGCAGCAATCCATTTCTCCTTCTCACTGGAATTGAGTACCTGATGGTAAGTTTCAGGTATCAAGTACTTGGTACGAGCAACGGCCAGAAAGGCTTGTTCTGCATCACTGATGTAACCACTTGTATCACTGTCTGATTCTCCTTCTTCAATGAACAACCTTGAAGGACCGGCTTCAACTGTCTTTAAACCTTCAATAGTTCTGATAGGAACAGAACCAATGTCATGTAAATATGCCTTGTGGTGATCAGAAAATGCTTTTGTCGCATCAGCAGCAGCAATATTCTTCCCAGCCATTGATTCGTAAGCAGCTTGGTGGTGAGTAACAGGAGTGACTGTGTTTGGCGCAAACTCAAGCATGAGCTTCTTTGTTGGCTTCCGGTTGATGATTGAAATTGGGTCATCACTCAGATCAGAATCGGAGGCAGCAGTTCTTTTGATAGCAGGCAATGCATGAGGTGCCTTAGTCACAGCTTGTTGAATCTCGGAATCAGTCCGTTCTACCATTGAGTCATCAGATTCGGCAACAATTCTATCATCAGGATTGACTTCGCTTTCAGTGTGTTGTTGAACGTTAGTGTCCTGACGTTGAATTGAGAGATCGTCAGAGGACAAACCAGCAGCAGAGCCATTACCAGCAGTAGAGCCACTACCAGTAGCGGCATTCGAGCCAACACCATAACCACTAGCAGAATATGTGACTGAGGAGTCCCTTTCACTTGAGTTGAAAGGATAAACGTCTGGAAGAAAGTTGAAGGCCGAGCTTCTCAAGATTTGGTAAGTATTGTCTTCAAGGCTGAAAGCAATACTGGTAGTTTTGTGAAATCCTAAGAAAGTGCCTTTGAAGTCTCTCCCGATAATTTTGTTCCCAGCAGTAAAATTTTTGGCAAAAATGCGACAACCAAATGGTGCAATTGTGCCAACGGCTTTCGAGCGATTAGAGAAAATCTCATATGGCGAAGGTCCACCATTTCTTGGCAAGTAGTTGTGCAAGAAAACAGCATGATTGAAGCAAAAGTTCCAATATTCTTTTGTCATTCCAGAGCTAATCATCAAGAGTTAGACCTTTTCCATGATTGTACGATTCAAGCGTTCTGAGGAGCCGTTTTGATGACTTGAGTAAGGAGCCGTGAACTCTGCCTCAATGTAACTCTGGCCTTGATTATCACCAGCAAGGAACTTGTTGAGCAACACAGTATCAAACTCATTGTCAGCACGAAACTTAACAATCCGCTTGCCTTGTTGCTGCAAGACACCACTCATGTACTGCAAGCATTCAACAGTTTTGTTGAGAGTGATAATTCAAAGATAGGTCCGGTTGCTGCTAGAAAGTTCTAGAATATTCCATGAGTTTCCATAATGCTCCATAATGTTCCATGATGTTCCATAGTGTTCTATGATGTTCCATGATGTTCCATGCAGTTCCGTACATATTCGTGCAGTTCCGGAAGATTCTAGAAGATTCTAGGTGGCCACATTGGTCATGCATTACTTCCGCCACAGGCACCCTGGCTTACTATAAATAGGGGGCGTCTACCCCATCTTTGTGACTGATTGAAGTTTATCGTATATAGGATATAGTTAATAACAACAAGTGTTTTGTGACTTATTTTCAGGATATAGCGTTATGTCAAGTGATAGGTTTATCAAACTACAACAGGTTATGAGTTCCCCAGGTGCTCTAGCCAACTTCAGTTCAGATGAAAAGTTGAAAGGTTCGGAGAACTTTCACGATTGGTTCTCCTTAGTCTCAATCAAATTGAAAATGAGAGGGCTTGGCTTGTACAAGTACCTTGTCGATAATGATATCGGCGCTACTGATGAAGGCTCGGACGACTCGAGAGCTACACTACAAATGGCTATGGATGATATCTTGACATTGATGATTGTCAATGGTGTTACTGGGGCTGCCCTCAGAAAGGCATCCAGTTACGATGGTTCTGGTCGTGATTTGTTTATCTATTTGAAAGCCTCCTATGGTACAATGTCAGTGTTTAATGCTGTTGGTATGCTATCTGACTTCTTCGACCACAAGTAGAAGTCGAATGGCTCAAGCCTCAATCTGTTGATCTCGAGCTTCGCTGCATTGAATGTCTCGGTTATCAAGAATGTTACCGCTGATCTGTTTCTTACTTGCTTATTTCTTGCTGAACTCAAACGCGCCGGCTACGGTGAAGCTGCTGTGAAGGAGATTATTACAACATACCAAGCATCTCATAATTCCATGGAAACCTTTGATGTTGAATCGGCGTTGGACCTCGCGAGAGAATTGATTAAGGAAGATTCCAAGTCTGCCGTTACTACTACTGAAACTGCTCTTGTTACTAGAAAGGCCAATAGTGGTCAATGCTACAACTGTGGCAAGATAGGCCATTATGCAAGGGACGGTCGCCAACCGCCAAAGGATGAATTTAATGAGAGAATTAGAAAGCAAAAGAAAAATGGAAAACTGAATGGTAGTGCCTGGTTTGCATATTTAGGGCAAGAGTCAAAAAGATCTGACTTGTTTTTCGATAGTGGTGCTACCAGCCACATTATGTTGAAGTTCAAACATTCATCTTGCTTTAATCCTTATCTTTTTAACTCTTTGACTTTTTATCTTCTTTACTCCTTTTATGTTTCACCCATTGTCATGGTGTTGAGAGTAATAATTCAAAGATAGATCTAGTTGCTTCTAGAAAGTTCTAGAATATTCCATGAGTTTCCAGAGGATTCGATCTTGTTCTGGAATGTTCCACAATATACGAGAAAATACGAGATTGTTCGAGAACATTCTAGAAGGTTGCATAGTATACGAGACATATACGAGAAAGCTCTAGAATCTTCCATGAAGTTCCATAATGTTCCATGAAGTTCCATAATGTTCCATGAAGTTCCATAGTGTTCCATGAAGTTCCATGATGTTCCATGATGTTCCAAGAAGTTCCATGATGTTCCATACATTTCCGTGCAGTTCCGTGCATATCCGTGCAGTTCCGGAATATTCTAGAAGATTCTATGTGGCCACACTAGTCATGCATCAGTCCCGGCACACCCACCCTGACTGACGATAAATAAGGGGCGTCTCCTCCATCTTTGTGACTGATTGATGTTTTTCATATATAGGATATAGTTAATAACAACAAGTGTTTTGTGATTTATTTTCAGGATATAACGTTATGTCAAGTGATAGGTTTATCAAACTACAACAAGATACACTTCTTCAATGAAGTGAGTCTCCTCTGATGGTTCAGCCAGATCAGTCGAAGTATCAATGACAATTTGACCGTTGCCATTGTGAACCACTTCAGCACCGATTGGAACTTCAACAAGATTGACAAGCTCTTTGCAGCCTTTGTAAGACTGATTTCTGTTCTTGTTTTTGTAACAGTCATTGCTGTAATGGCCAAGTTTTCCACAGGTGAAGCACTTAATAAGGAATACCGGCTTCTTTTTCAGTTTGGCATCTGCCAACTGAACCAATTCATCATTTGGTGGCAACTTTGCACGAGAGCCAGAATCAATCTCCACCAAGTCTCTAGCAGCTAGGTCGTTAGAGCTCTCCATAGCATCAGCAAAAGATGTACCAAGCAATCCACGGGCGTTAGTGAGCAAGCGGGTCTCACTAAGAGCAACATGGAGACTTTTGGTACCAACTAGGCTGAATCCAATAATACCACCAAAGTTGGAGAAGTTCACATCTTTGTAGTAGTACTTGAAGATTTCCAAGTAATCTTCGATAGCATCACGGTCTTTGACAACAAATGCTTCATGGACAAAGTCATTGAAAATTTTGACAATATAGAATGAGTCAATCGATTTGAACTTTTTGTTGATTGTTTTCAACAAATTAAACCCGTCGGTGTAACGTTGATAGTTCTTTAACAACGAAGCGTCAACCTTTTTGTGAATAAGCTGATAAATGATATCATTGCGCTTTGGCGGGTACTGGTCAAACTCGTCAGAGTCTAACATTTTCTCAACATCGATAACAGTAACATCATTGATGATAACTTTCAATTTGTTTTGAAGAAATGATCTCAACAAAGGGTACTGGAACCATTGGGTAATCGGCTTGACATTCAATTTGGAGATACCATCAAGCCTTGCTTTATAGGTGCCGACAGCAACATCAAAATCGTTGAAATTAAACATGGTAAAAAAAATTTTTTTTTTTTTTTTTTTGTTGTTTGCCAGACTGTAAATCAGTAAAAAGTGGGTTGATAAAGAAAAGTTAGAAAAAAAATAGTTTCATGAAGAGCAATAAAGTGTATTGGATAGAAAAATAAAGAGTGTAAAGTTGTTAAGCTTAGTTCTGTTAAGAAGTATCCAATAGTAGAGAACACGAAAAGAAAAGAAGCGGGAAAGGCCCGCCTTAAGTAGGAAAAATAAGTTGAGTAAATGAAATCGGAGTGGCGGGATAAAGGTGGCGGCAAAAACAAAAGTTTCCACGCTGCAGTAAGGATCGGCACCGCGCACGTAGACGGGATGAAAAAGTAAACAAATAAAGTGCATCAGAACGGTATACCATGATAATGGGTGAACAGTATACCATGACAATGGGTGAAGCATAAAAGGAGTAAAGAAGATAAAGAGTCAAGAAGTTAGAAAGATAAGAGTCAAGGGAAGATGAATGTTTGAAATTCAACATTTTATTACAATATACTTATCTCCTTTACTTTATCTTGAGTCTTATCTCTCTTCCTAGTCGATCCTAGAAAATAACTATGAATCCTGAAACCTTCTCACGTCTTAATTCAGACCCTACAACCCCATCTTTTATAATTGGTAGCGCCTTTGGTGCCAGGGGAGAGACTCTGACTCCAATTGTTACGGGAAAAAATTCCTCATTAGCCGCTATTGAACGTTTTCAAACTTTGATGTTTACATACTGTTTTAGCAAAGGCTATAACACTTCAGATCAACAACTTAGAGCTACTATTGGTTGCTTACGTGATGTCGCTGCTACTTGGGCAGTCAACTTCTTAATTTTTCGGGAAAACAATAACGAGATCGATGTCGACGAATTCTGGAGAGCTTTTTCCGAACGTTTTGGACAATCATATAACACAGCCTCCTTAAACAAACAACTTTCTTCTTTAAGACAATCTGGTTCTATCGAAGATTATATTACCAGATTTAACTATTTGGCTTCAGCCTATGACACTGGTGAATCCACTTTAATGGATTTCTTTATCAATGGTTTAAACGAGAACCTTAGAGTTCATGTTAGCATCATGAGAGACTCCTTTCTCCAGCAACATCTTCCCGTCTCTCTCAATTGGGTTCAAACATCGGCAACCCGTATCGCTGCCACTCTGCAACCTGTTATGCATGGCCAATCAAATTTCAATAAGAACCAGAAGAAATTCAACAGTTATAAACCATCGTATAGTGCTGGGTTTTCCAACCACACTAACAGATACGCAAAAAGTTACAACAGTAACCGTTTTAACAAACCACACTTTAACAACAGAAATTTTCACAACCAGGGAAATAACAGACCATTTTCAAACCATTCTGGACCGGAGAAAATGGATCTTGACCACCTTACCCTAGAAAACTCCAATTTGGATGTTAGCGCGAGGAATCGCTACTCTCAACAAAACTAATTACCCTGCAATATTACACCCTGCTCATCTACAAGTCATGGTTAATGATATACAAGTTGACTCTTTATTCGATACTGGTGCTAGTTCCACTTTGTCAGCAAGGAAGTAGTACAAGTCAACCGTTGCCCTGTTTTTACTCCTGAAAAGGCTAGTGTGTCTGTCGCAGTCAATAAAGAACAACAGCTACTCACGGACTGTTGTTCTTTGGATGTGGAGATTGGAGGAAAAACAAAAAGTACTCCAGCCTATGTCCTTCCTGTGCCGAGTCGTCCTATGATCTTTGGCCTTCCGTTCATCAAACAACATGCGAGCTTGCTTGTAGAAACGGCGTTTGGTCTATCCTGGGGTCAAATAATGCTATACACCCTCATGAAGGATCAAGTTCTGAAGCAGTGCAAATTAACCTTATTCTGGTCCAAGAATTGCGCAATGAAGTTAAAAACCACGAGAAAATCGAACTTTACTAGGTAGAAGCGGAGCCTCATACACTGGAATCCCACAATCCCATTCCTGCCCCAAAAGAACTTGACAAGTCGAAATACCATGCTTTGAAACAGATGGCTCAAGCCGTTAGTGAGTTTGAGGATAAAATTGAGCACCTTCCCCCGTTATAAGAACGCTTCGATTACCGAGTCAAACTCAACGATGATCAAATCATTGCTCGACCCCTTATCACTTAGCCTCAGTACCAGCCCAAGAAGTAGGAAATCAAATTGATGATACATTCACCAAGGTTGCAAGAAAACGCTTTTATTTGAAACAATGATCTGGCGCATGGATATCATCAATTAAGAATGAACCCTGGAGACGAGAAAAGCCGAATTTTCTACCTCATCCGGACATTATACATGGCGTGTAATGCCCTTTGGCCTGGAGAAGCATCTGCTTTATTTTCACAAGTGTTAATTAAAAATTTAGCAGCAATTAAAACACAAAAATATTGGTTATTTGAAGAACGGGTAGAACTCTTGGGTCGAGTGATTCTGAAAACCGGTAGTGCAGCAAGCACTCGACAGCTTGACGCTATTTTGAAAATGGTTCAACTTATACGCAGAACCTGAGGTTCTATTTCCGAAAGAACCTCTCAGAGGTGAAATTGAAGCTGCTACTCAGGCAGCCGAAATTACTGCCGTAGCGATGTCTAGTAAAAATCATGTTACGTTCACCGCAGGCGGAATCGAACTAAGGTGTATAGTAGGCTCGATAAAGCTCTGCATTTAACTTTAGACAACAAAGCCAAGATATAACTTTGTAAGAGATGGGGTTGTAGGGTCTGAATTAAGACGTGAGACGGTTTCAGGATGTTGTAGTTTGATGAACCAATCACTTGACATAACGTTATATCCTGAAAATAAATCACAAAACACATGTTGTTATTAACTATATCCTATAAATGAAAAACTTCAGTCAGTCACAAAGATGGGGGACACGCCCCTTATTTATAGTAAGCCAGGGTGGCTGTGCCGGAAGCAATGCATGACCAATTGTTGAATTTATACCAATTAACATCTTTCATACCGTTCATTTGGTATAATCTTTTATTTTTGGTAAGCTGCCTTTTGCGGCCGAGAACATTTGGGCGCACGCATAGTTGCTAAGGAGAACAACATCAAAGATGTGATGGAAAATTTTTCATCACCTGAGCATTATGGGTGTGGAATGAAATTACTATATATAGTCTGGAAAAACAGAATGTTTTTATTTAGTGATATAGTTTATAATAAAAGCAAGGAATATAAGTCCAGTTTCATTACTAACTAAGTTACATCGAAAACCTAGTACCTCAGTAAGTGGCTATCCTTCACCAGTAGAACAGAGACTGATCTAACCAGCGCTACTCAGAGGAGACCACCTCTGAAATGGGTAGCAGATCTAGTCACTATACTCTGGCATTACCTAGGAGCTACCGTTACCTATTTTTTTTTTTTCACACACAATATCGATTTATTATTTCTATATAAACAATAGAAAATATAAGCTCATAAACTTATCTATATAGTATATATAGTATAGTTCAGTTGTTATTATAGGGGAAACTTATACAAGTGAAAACCCCGTTAGTATTAGTTAGACTTTAGCGGATTTTTGGGTTTGAAATAGATATAGGAGAGATTATAGTCTAGGATGGATGTTATATATATATATATATATTTGAGGGTTATTGCTTTGCTGTCGACAGTTAAAAAGAAAGGGGTCTCACTTCAATACCATCTCCCACTCACTAAGAGAACACTGATGTGTTATCTAGTTCATTACCGTGGTGATGTAGTAAACAAGACTAGAGATTGAAATGGTTTTCCAATCAACGTCCTTATCTTTCCGTAGACGGGAGTATTTCTTTTGAAATATCAAGTAGTTGTCGACCTGGATTAATTCTCGTGTATCACTGGATGGAAGGATGAGGCTGTTCCAGCTCAATTCCTTATTTATATGTAACTTTTTCCATAATGCTTGTGCTACTGGACAGTTAACTAAAAAGTGCTCCATTTGTTTGCTGATAGCATCTTCATATGAGTGCTGATTGTGCTTTTTACGTGATAAGTCTTCGGAGCACCACTTACATTCCTCACCTTGGAATTTGAACTTGTCAGAGTATAGTGACTAGATCTGCTACCCATACCTGAGGTTGTCTCCTCTGCGCAGCACTGGTTAGATCAGTCTCTCTTCTAGTAGTGAAGGATAGCCACTTACTGATATACTAGTTTTTCGATGTAACTTAGTTAGTAATGAAATTGGACTTATATTCCTTGGTTTTTATTATAAACTATATCAATAAATAAAAACATTCTGTCTTTCAGACTATATATAAATAATTTCATTCCTCACCCATAATGCTCAGGTGATGTAAAATTCTCCATCACATCTTTGATGTTGTTCTCCTTAGCAACTATGCGTGCGCCCAAATGTTCTCGGCCGCAAAAGGCAGCTTACCAAAAATAAAAGATTATACCAAATGAACGGTATGAAAGATGTTAATTGGTATAAATCCAGCATACCCCCTTAAACTGTATTTCGTGGCTCAAAAACTAAGTCACATATGTTACTCATAACCACCGTAGTAACTGGCTTTGTGAGTATATCTGCTAACTGTAGTGATGATGGTACATGCTCAATGGTAAACTCATTTCCTTGGTATCTGTCTAGGGCAACGTTCAAACGCACAGCATAATGTTTAGATTTTGATGAAAAATTACCATTGATGATTTTCATTATGACAGACGTATTGTCAACCTTCAATAAGTATGGTAATCTTTCTTTAACGAGACCAATGAATATCAATAACTCATTTAGCCAGGACGCTTCATTAGTAGCTGCAGTAACCGCTTGTAATTCTGCTTCAGTAGATGATTGACACGTTAAAGCTGTTTGTGTGGATTTCCAGTGAATGTTGGCATTATTTAAGCGAAAGAGGTATCCCATTGTAGACCGCCTATTCTGTGGTTCTTGTGCATAATCGCTATCACTGTAACCTATTAGTCTCTTATCGCTTTTATCTTCTCCATATCTAAGCGCTTTTTCCTTTGTCTGTGATAGATAGCCGAATACTCTAATAATTTGTTCAAACAAGACTCGGTGTGGATAATGGGAAAATTTAGCTAGATAATTTATCGCATAGAGCGCATCTGGCCGACTCATTGTTCCAATATATAATAATGTTCCGATCGTTCTTCGATAGCGGGTTACCCTTGTGTTCAACTCTCGTTGATCGACGTCGAGTGGGTGATCATTTCTATTAAAGTAAAAACCTGGTGTCAAGGGTGTTTTTAACATTCTGTTGGGGCTTCGTATATCATACTCCCTGCAGGAGTTAATGATATACTGCTCTTGATCTAGCAGAATGCTGACCACTTGGTTGTCATTACCTCTCTCCACTTCTAGGTCGGTACCTAGGAATTTCTGTTTGCCATCGTGATCTGCTGCAATGATCTTGATTGTGTATTTTTCCATTAGCAGGCGGACAATAGAGTCTAATTCGTGTTCACTATCAGCAGTTATAAGGAAATCATCAACAAAAATACCAATAAATGCACAAACTATTTCTTCCGTATTTACCTTAATAAAGGTGCTTGGAAATGCATGGTTCTTCTTAAATCCTAACTCAGTAAGATAGTCTGAAATGTTGTTGTGCCATAGATTGCCACTCTGTCGTAAACCGTAAAGAGCCTTGCGTAATCGGTATGTGACTTTCTCCCCGGGGTGTACCGTTACATTACACTGGATACCTTGTGGTCTGTGAATGTAGACCTCTTCTCGCAAATCAGCATTTAAATAGGCCGTAGTTACATCACTCTGTGCAAAATACCAGCTTTGCATCGCTGTCGCGGCTAAGATAGATCTGGCTATCTCCGCCCGAAGCGTGGGCGAATAGGTATCCACGAAAGTCTCGGAGTTTTGAATGTCTCCTCGAGCGACCAATCGTGCCTTTTCGCGCCCATCACTTTTTCGGGAGAAGCCCCAACGAGTGGGAATTGCTTTGCGCAATTTAGCCAGATCTGATGTCACAATAGGGATGGAATCCCAGGTCATGAGTGATTTGTGTGACATTAATTCCTTTTTAATAGCATCATGAAACCCTGGTAACTGTGTGGCTGCTAGATACGATTTCGGTATGGATGCTAAAGCATGCACCTTTACTCGTTTTACCTTCAGGTTTGTGTTATGCGTAGTTGGTTTTCTTTTAAGGCTTGCGAAAGACTTGAGCCAAAATGGGGTGGTTGGTTTGTTCTTCGAATCACCACTTTGAGTGATTGTGTCACTCGGATTTGATTGGTGACTCGGTATCAGTTTCCCTGACGAGCACATCGTGCGCGATGAGCCTACGCAGCCTTGTTCAATGGGTAGTTGTTGCTCATCAAGTAATTGGGTCAGTTTTAGCCCGTCCTCAATGGGTAGTAGTTGTTTATCAAATATTTTAGGCAGTCTTAGACCGTCCTCATTGGGTGGTAGTTGTTCATCAATTATTTGAGGCAATGTTTGCCCGTCCTCATTGAGTGGTCGTTGTTCGTCATGAATGTCTGATAGTTTGCGTTTTGTGGTTTTCGCAGGGGCGACCGGTGTCTGGGAGTCTTCCTCATCAGAGACAATGACCTGTTCAATGGAGGTTTTGGAATGGTCTCCGTTCGTAACACTGGTACTCAGTGCCAATGATTGCCACTCGCTGCTCAGATCCAAAACATCGCGGTTGTTATTGTTATTATCAAATTCTACTCGTCTCGAATTTCCAAGATAACTTTGTTTTTGTTCCTGTACTTCATTTCCATATTCATCATCATCCTCTTCTCCCTTCGTTTCTGCTTCTTCTGCATCTGTTTCTTGCATAGCTGGTTGTCCGTTACGGTCACTGTCAACGTGCTCATTTTCATATGAGTCCATACTTTCTACATCATTTCCAGAATCGTATATCTCCTCGACATCCTCTTCCCCCTTGTGTTTATCTCGTTGTGATCTTCAACAGAAAAGTCATACGGAGTGTCATTTTCAAATGCCATGTTGTCGAGTTTTCCACCACTTAATTTGAGATTTATGTAATCTGGGTAGGGGATACTTTGTCTAAAGAAACGAACATGACGAGTGTATTCGAAGAATCGCTTTTTCATCAGTGGGACTGGAATGAAGGTTGTTACTCCGTATGTTTGTTCATCATGTCCCAAATAGATTCCTATGTGGCTTCTGGTTGCAAGTTTTCCTTCGTTTGGTGGGATGTGAGCACTCACAATTTCCCCGAATATACGTAGTCGCCTAGCATCAAGTGGTTCTAGTCCTATTAGTTTAGCTGCGGATGTTTTTAACTTTGTATTATAAACCTGATTTCGAATGGTTGTAACGTAAAGTATTGCTTCTGGCCAGAATTTGAATTCCAATTTGCCACTGCGAACTATTGTTCTCGCGTCACTTAATAGCGTCTGATTGAGGCGCTCCGACATTCCGTTGGATGCTGGAGTGTATCCGCTTGTGGTGTGTGATTCAATTCCGGCTTCACTCAATATGTCCGTGACCTCGCAGTTTAGATATTCGGTCCCCCTATCAGTAAAGAGACTTTTCACACGGTATCCGCGTTCAGAGAATTGATTTTTTACCCATCGAATATAGTGAAATAACTTGTCCTTTACCTCATTCTTTTTGTGCATGGTGAAGACTTTAGTGTAGCCGGTGTACTGGTCGCGAAAAGTGACAAAATAATTTGGTGTGTCATTAATTTTCGTACCTAGTTCGCAAACATCCGAAACTATGTTTTCAAATGGATTTTTCTTCATGTACACTTGCCTCGAGTTTGGGACAGCAGCATGTTTCTTTCCCTTCGCAATAGCACACTCATAGCAATCTTCCATTTTATTTAGTGATGCAATCTTTGTTGGATCTGCTATAATTGTATTGTGTTTGATGGATAATTTTAATGAGTTATTGTTAACGTGTCCTAGGATGCTATGAAGACTACTAGCGACTGATGCTATTAATCTCACTTTATTCTTAATAATATACTTTCCACTGAGCCATGTAAGGTCGTCTATTACCTCAATTTCAAGATTATAATGACCATGTTTTAGGACGTTTACAATTTTCTCTTTACCTTGAACTTCTATTACTTTAACACCGAAACTGTCCTGTTTCTGTATTAATGAGCTTTCATTTATAATAGCATATGGTGCTGAGGGAGCATAGTAGCAGTCAAGCTCAATCAAAGAGTCTCCTATGCGCAATCTCATTTTGCCATGACCTAGAATTTTGATGTTACCATCTAATGTGGTTAGGGCTACGTTGGCGTAGTAATTCTCATCATAATTCGTGTAGTTCCCTATATGTGATAAATCATTGGTGAGGGTAGCCTGGCTTCCTCCGTCGATAAGGATAAGTGTATCGTTGGCTATGATTGAATTAATTGTGCGAGTGCCTCGCTTGATAATTCCCATCGGATGTTGTGTTGTGGGCTTCGGATTCCTGATATATTTTCTCAGTTTTTCCGTGATTATACGTTCTTGATCTATATGCTTTATTGTAGGTCCCAACTGATCGATCTTTCATAAATGCAGCTTTTATGATGATTCCTTTATGATATCTTCCTAATTTGTCCTCATAATCTCCTATAGAATCAAATAGTTTGTAGGGATCATAGGTTTCATCGTTAGCTGCTCGACGATTGATGTCATCAGAGAACTCACTATAGTTTTCATCAAGGTTTAAAAACAAAGTACCTGCAATCACATTTTCTTCCAATCTAATATTGTTCCATTTGAGTGAATCCATTACAATGAAAACTTGGTTAATGTACCGAATGAGGTCACCCTTTTGGTTGCCTAACTTTAGCGCGGCAAACTTTGCCTTAGCTGCCTCCTCGGTAAGAATAAGGTCCAAACAGTTTTCACGCAACATCGCTAAAATTTGCATTGATGATTTCTTGTATTCGTCGGGTCTGTTATTGTTGACCTGTGAAATGTGCGCAAGAGATGTATCAGTAGTGTTTCTGATAACACTTTCAACAATTAATTCCGTTTCTTCGTCTTGCGTCTCTATGATGCCTTTTTCGAAGCAAGTAACAAAATTCTTGTACCCTCTCTCAGATAATCTATGCTTCAATGCATTATAATAATTGATGAAGTTTGCGTTTGAATTTTTCAACGCGCTCAATTGTGGAATAGATTTGGATATACGGTCTTGAATCTCGTAAAGTTCCGTGGCCGTTTTTGCAGTAGTGTCTTTGGATAGAGATAGATTGTTAATACCAGCAATCAACTCTTGGAGTTTTGGGACGTTTTCCTCTTTAACATCGTTTGAGCTTTTGTTTTTACTTTCGTGGTTTATAGCTATTATTCTGTTAATATTTCATTGTGCTTCCAATTTGTGTCAAATTGTTTCTTGGCCGATATCTTATCCTGTGTTGCCGTAGCAAGTATGACTATCAACTAACATCATTCAAGTATGTAACCACGGGTAATAAAACGTCAGGAAGTTACTGTGTCTAGTATGTAACTAGATTCAGCCATTGGAAGGATGGTTAATTTAATAACCACCGCATCCTGTCTGTAACGCCATGTCAGAGTATAGTGACTAGATCTGCTACCCACACCTGAGGTTGTCTCCTCTGAGCAGCACTGGTTAGATCAGTCTCTCTTCTAGTAGTGAAGGATAGCCACTTACTGATATACTAGTTTTTCGATGTAACTTAGTTAGTAATGAAATTGGACTTATATTCCTTGGTTTTTATTATAAACTATATCAATAAATAAAAACATTCTGTCTTTCAGACTATATATAAATAATTTCATTCCTCACCCATAATGCTCAGGTGATGTAAAATTCTTCATCACATCTTTGATGTTGTTCTCCTTAGCAACTATGCGTGCGCCCAAATGTTCTCGGCCGCAAAAGGCAGTTTACCAAAAAGGAGATTATACCAAATGAACGGTATGAAAGATGTTAATTGGTATAAATCCAACAGAACTTCTCGACTACGAGGTGGAATGTGTGTATATTCTCGAAGCAGCCAGGGTGTTTGAACGTTTGTTTGTTTAGCATTTGCCAGAATGTTTGACACTCTTTATTAGTGACTTGCTTGAGACGTGCCAACTGGTTTGAGAATAGTAGTTTATCTTTCTTCTCGCGCACTTGTGCACTACCGTTCCGGGACTTGAAGTCGAAGGCTTCTTTCACAGACTGATCAGGACTGTGAATACAATAAAGGAAAATGTTGGCAACAGAAACCGTAATCGTCCGATATAGTGTAACGGCTAGCACGGTTCGCTTTCACCGAGCAAACCCGGGTTCGACTCCCGGTATCGGAATTCACTCCCACTTATTCAAGTGGCAATTTTTTTACCTGTCAAAATCAACCACAAAATAAGTTCAAATACAGGCATGATAAACAAAAATATTGTCTATCTTTATTTCAACTTCAACAGAAGTACTAACTTGTCCGCTCACACTAACGGCGTTTCCACTTATGTAAGTTTCGCCTATATAATAACAGCTGATTTATACTATATATAGTATATAGATAGGTTTATAAGTTTATATTTTTTATCAACTGTATACGACTGATGAATCAATCTTTTACGTGAAAGAATTTTTATTAGGTTTTTAGGCGTCTCCTTAGGAGGTCGCTGGCTAGGAGCATGACCTTTATGTTTGATAGAGCTTTTTCTTGTTCCAGGAGTATCCCTTTGTAGTTTTTCGTTTCTCCAGAACTTTCTCATGTTTAATAGTAAGACAAGTGTTCAGTTTTAAAGTTTCTATCAAATAGTTTTAACGATGAAGTAGGCTGAATTGCCTGAAAAGCAAATATTAATGTGGACAATGAGACTGGCAGACTGCTATTCAACATAAAATTGGTGGCCGATAAAAGAACACGCTGCAAGACACTTAATAGAATGTTAATTCGTGGATTCTAGCCAATAGTCGCAAGCAACAACCATGCGTAGTTACCAATGGGAACCAGAGCAGTTAATCGTCAAATTGTCTTGTTAGCACTCCCTTTAAGGTGCCTGCATGTCACTGCACAGATATGTGTTTATTGAAAGCAAATGCAGAGGAGTGCATTAATAACATCCATACACCGATGCGAGATGTACGGTTGTTCCGTGCCTGCTGAGCATATGTATCACACGAGTAAAGGTCGGTGATATAGACACAGGTACCAAAAGACCGGATCATCTTCCCAGCTTATATTTCAACAGAAAGGCGCATTGGGTATATATACGCCTAAAGGTCTGTATGTGTATAGCCATGTCTGCTCTAGTCATTCGTTACTTTTGTCTGACCTTAGGGATTTGGCTGCCCCTTTTTTTTTATTATACTATGCAAGTTGCCTACCTACTTGAAGCTACGACAATGTATCGTGGAATATCCCTGTGATGCGACCCTTGCTGAAAATATTGAGCAATTTATACTATGTAAACACTATAAACTAAGCATAATAAAATCCATTTGTGAGGTTGAGCAAGGTTTCTCGATTATATAGATCAGCATCATTGTCAAAATTTAGCAATCTTTTGCCACCACCCGCCTGTCGGCATTGCTCTTGAATATCATCACTCGCAGCATGTAAATAATCTATTTCTTGTCCATTATCAACATGAGCATCTGGATTGGCCTCAGCATATTGACCGCATAATTGGGCTCCTGCGTCCCTGAAGCTTTCGTGATGCTTTGCCATAACTGTGTCCGCAGCAATGGAGTTATCATCTTCAAAAAAAGTTTCATTCATTTGTTCCTGGCCATTTCGTGGGTCCTGTAGAATTGAGCACCGAGAAAGTCTATTTAAAGAGCAATATTGAACTGATTTTCGTACACGATATAACATAGTCAAATGTTGTTTCGTAGTGGAGCTAAGACAGTTAATAAATTCTTCATCGAAAGGCGGCTCATCTTCATCATTTTCTACCGCCGTCTCATTAATAAAGTCACCACCAGCCTCAATTGGGCTGAGAAAGCTTAGCCTTTTAGCATTGGAACTCCTTGCGTAAGTGTAGCTCCTTATCAATAAGTTTAAACCATCATGCCAGGTTGCCGACTTTTCCTCCAAGTCACATAAAAATTGTAAAGCAATTTTGCCCTGTTTATCCCATATAACAAGCTTACTAATGCTTCTTGACCGTGAATTTTGGAGCTTGCTATGAAGCTTTAGTATTAACTGGCTTTTGATGTTACTGTGATCACTATTATTGTTGTGGAAAGGCGCGATATCCACTGACTGCAATTCACCGACAGAAATCCGAGAGCATTTCTTAATGATTGTTTGATCAAGCATAGTCGGCTTTACTGATGAATAAAGATCACTTTCAGTGACAGTTTCAATGTCTTGGTAATTTTGATCCTGTTCAACTCCATGATTGCTCCATACAGAAACAGAAGACGCCACGCTCGATCGTTTTTTATCCGAGTTTTTTAACAAAGCTGCAGCACTGCTCCCTGCTGGTATACTTCGTAAGTCGTTGAATAAAACGTCAGCGTTTTCGGTTTTAGCAATCTTTCGAAATTTTCTGAATAGCAAATATTGCTGATTGGGCGACAAAATTATAAAATAGTGTATCTCGGGGTTTTCGACGTCACGCACCCAATCACCGGACAACAAATTTAATACTTTAGTTTCACATACGAAACTTCTGAGTTTTCTAGCAAGTTTTTCGTTGAAATAACGGCTGCCGTTTTGGTGATTTTTGATCTTCGTTACTTCAATTTTTTGGGCTTCATCAAACGGGATTCGTAAAATTTCTGTACTAAATATTTTGAAATATTTTCTCAGTGAAACAAAAGAAACACTTGAGGAAGACTTGATAGCTTTAATGGCCCTAAAGAAAGCCTGCACTTTGCGTAAGGTTATTGCAAATGCGCTTTCAATGAACTTCATAATTAACGAAACGTCATCTTTGTCACTTGTGGCACCAGCAGCGACCCAGTACCGGATGAAAAGAATGAAAAATACTTGAAATAGCTCATTGTAATGAACGTATATGGCACAATAGAAGAAGTCATTTTCTTTTGGATCAGCTAAACTGAAAATATCCTGGTTAAGAAACTTAGAGATGAGCATAGCCACTTGGAGCACGGGGAGAACAGTGGTGTTCACAGTGCTCTGGAAGACATCATCAAGATTGTACTTGTATCGGCTATCCGTATTGACAGGAGTTTCTGCTGGGGTGTTGGAATTATGGGCACTAATTGCCAAGTTAGGCAAAGAGCGCATCGGGCGTAGTGAGCGTTTTGAAAGATGTGAGGCAGAGAGCGCTGCAAGTGTCTCCTTGCTTTTTACTTTTCTAACTAATTGTTTAGAAGAGAACAAGCTGGTCGTATTTGATGAGAAGTTACTCGCTTCATCAATTTCGAAAAAATCAACAGGTTTCTCTTCTATTTTTCTCGTCATATGGATGTTAGCACTATGCTCAAATTCTTCTGTGTTGCGATGAGGCTGCTTCTCTTCAATACCATCGCTCTGACTTTTCTTCCACAAGAGCAAATCCACAATCAGTGCTTTCTTCAACTCGAATAGCTGATCATGAATAGTTTGGCAAAAGCTTTCTGTGTCTCGTTTTCCAGAAGCTGTCAAGATTTCAATAAACAGAATAGCGTCCATGAGTTCCTGCCAGGTATAATTGACAAACAAGTGGTCAATCAATACGTTGCCATTTCCAAAACTTTCCCCATCATTTAGCAGAGAAGAATCCACTGAATTTGGCTCACTTATATTTTCCAGATGAAACTTGATACCAAAAGCCAAACTTACTAATTTGTTTAGTTTCATAATTTGCTTCTGTTTCGTAGCTCTCTCATCGCTTATCAAATCATAGTAGTTTATATGTATTTCCGCATCGACAGTGTTATTGAGCTGGAACATTGCAAATACTTTTTGCATTAAAACTATAAGTTTATCAATCAAGCTGTTATCATTTTCTGAGTACAAATGTTTTATACTGGCCAAATAATCAAACTTGTTTATGTCATCAAACTTTTCAAAGTCAATAAGTTTGGAAGATAGATAATTTTTAAATTTTAAGAGTGTGGAAACAAATGTAGCATTGGTGCTTCTTTGCCACTGATTTGAGTCTCGATTGCGACTGAAAATTGGGGTTTTCTGATCTAAGGTGCACTGGTCTTCGTTTCTGTTAGTACCAAATACATCAGAAGATGGTTCATCAGCAAAGACATCCGCAGCTAATCGGTCAATCAAACAATTCTGGTAGGCGATTTTATAGTTGGCGTCCAATGTCTTGGATTTACTGATTGTGAAAGCAAGCTTATTTAATACAATCCCTCCAACTTTATAACTTCTATCATTGATAGACTGTTTGATAAGTAAGGCAACAAAGGTGCGGCACACGGAGATAAACTCCTCGCATAGATATCTGATTGATGATGTCGACTCATTTGGAATCTGCTGGTGCTGCTGTAAAGGCAGCTGGAATGATAGGCTCAATGGCAGCACCAATGGCAGTGGTATGGGCAGCGTCAGTTGATGGTTTAACACTTGGATAATGGGTTTTTGAGCAGATTTTGTTTTCGTTTCTATAGAGTTTTCAATACCTTTCCCCAGCTTTGTAACTATTTTCTGAGTAAGTGCTTTTTTGCGGTCTTCTGTTTGCTCTTGTCTATCAGAACCAGTAGATTTACTCTCGTAATTATTTGTGTCCATCAATTGTGGTATGTTTACTTTTCTTCCTAATTGCAGTCCTCGTATCACTATGTTCGACCTAATAGCACCGCTAGTATTGTCTTGGTAATTGTTGGGATCTTGTTCCTTTATTGGTGTTTTGGTATTAGTTCCATTATTGTTAATAATTAGATTTTTTGTACCTTCATTGCGAGTTGTTTCATTATTATTATCACTATCACTATCTAGAGTTATCAATTTATGGCAATACACAATCTTCCAAATTAGTAAGTCCACAAGTTTCAAATTCTTTGCGTTACTTCCTTTGAACAAAGCCTTATACATCGAATTATACACATTGCTGAAAATAGAAAATTGGTGGGGAGCTTTGTTGTGGTATTGAACATCATCAATGGGGAACAATTTCTCTTGCAACAATAGGTCAAGGATTTTCAAGATTAATATATCGATATTTAGATCATTATACAATGGTTTGAAATTTTCTAGAGTTAATTTGTTCTCAGAGCTGGAAGAAGTGGTAGAGGAATGAGTATTTGCGGAAGGAGCAAAAAGTGGAGATTTAGATCGGAGCTCCAGGCCAGACACTTTTTTATTCAATTTGCGGTGCACACTCGCTCTATTGCTACTATTGTAATGATTCAGCCGCATACGTGTTGAATTGGAAGAAGCAATATGGCTATTAGAAGTGGACTCAGTGGTAGTTATGGTTATTTTGTTAAACTCTGCGTTATTTTTGAAGAAGATCAAAAGTAAATTGTGCAATAATTGAAAATTATCGGCTTTTATGAGTCTAAATATTGTCATTTTGTATTCAATACTCGGAACATACTCACTTTCCGACGTGGGTAATGATAATGTGGGTGCTGGTGTCGACGCTGATGTAGACATTAATGTCGACGTTAATGTTGAAGCTGGCGAGGCAGTTGACAGACTTGATGTTTTATCATTTGAATGACGCCTTACTGTAGAATATTTGTCTCGGTCTTCAAGATTTTTGCTAAGCTCATCAAGCAATTTATAAAAACTGGTAAGAATTTTAACGACTAAGTGATTCTGCCTGCAAAATCTCCTCACTGCCTGCTTTTGATTTTCAGCGTCTTTATTGTTCTGAGAATGTTGATTTCGACGTTGATGTTGATATTGATGTTGTTGGTGTTGCTGATGTTGGTACTGATGTTCAAACGACGGAATATCACCAAATACCAAGTCAAGGTTTTTAGAAATCAATACTAGCAAATCGTTGATAAAGTGCCAGTATTTGGTTAATAGAGTCAACGGTAAATCATTCCTGGCGGCAGTCTCCATATGAATCTTACTGTTATCGTTAAGTTTGTCTTCGGGCTGTAGGTCACCGCCACTGCTACCACTGTTTTGATTTTGATTTTGATTTTGATTTTGATTTTGATTTTGATTTTGATTTTGATTTTGATTTTGATTTTGATTTTGATTTTGATTTTGATTTTGATTTTGATTTTGATTTTGATTTTGATTTTGATTTTGATTTTGATTTTGATTTTGATTGCAATTATGATCGGAACTGTCTAAGGAGAAATATTTTTGCTGTTTATTATTATTTGCTGAAGACTGCCATGACTTATGCTCTTTGGTTGGTCTTCTTCTTGACTTGAGAAAGCCATTGAAGGCAGATTCCATAGAGTTCAAGTCACTCAAGATATCCTGGAGCGCCTCCACGGTTATCATTATTATAATATTTTGTTTATTAGTATTTTAAAGGTGTTGTAGTGACGATATGACTTCAATACTGAATAGTGAACAGTTTGCAACGCTGCCTTTATGTCCCGTTATGACGTACGTTTTGCTTAGCGTAGCGGTGTGGCTCTAATTTTCCTGTCAATGTGGTTTGTGCACTGTTGTTATATCAAAGAAAGACTCAAGAAGAGAGTTGACATTATCAACATCTAGCAGGCAGGCTAGTAATTGAGTCTAATATGATATATGTTCAAGCAGTTATTGAGTTGCAATAGCAAAGATAGGCGGTTGGCGGTAATGTGTTTGACGTTGTTTTCTGTTTTTGTTTTTGTTCTGCATTTTTTCCTTCGACTGTCCTTGACACTCGTTGCCCACCCACCGCGACATTGACATTGACATATACATATGCACAGACAGACACCCACAGTAATAATAATGGGTACAACTGCTTAGCAGAAGGTATATCACTACAATATACTACATCTTAGACTTTATTACAGAATAGTGCAACTCAACCATGGCTACGATAGACATAGAATTTCAGCGAAACGGGCTGTAACTACTGGCTATCAGTGGACTTTGGCTGTTCCTTAAGATCTCAATTAACCTGCCTCAAAAGTAAAAGAGGCTTTGGCAAAACGAAAATACGATTAGGTACTGGAAGTGGAGTCTTTTCTTAAATACAAATTAATAAGGAGAAACAGGAAGAAGTAGAAATAAGAGTAATAGAGAAAGTATAGTATAGATATTTCTTTATGTAATTTAGAGCCCCAAATATTAAAATGGTTTTTGGTGGCTTAAAACAAGTTCTTAGACAAAGTATAAGATTACAAGTTTATTCATGTCGGAGCACGATAGACATTCATCTTTCACACCGCATCTACCGGGAAGTAGAAGAAAGCAAAGGCAATGATGGTGTAAGTACTCAACAACATGGCGCCTTCAAGCCAATTGCTTTCACCGTCCAAAATTAAAAAGTTGGTTATGAAAACAGAAACAAACAACACTGCAGTTTCAAAAGTACTAAAGTACAAATTCATTGGCACATTCATAAACCAGCCAACGAGAACCATGAATGGGGTTACGAAAAGTGCGATTTGCATTGACGAACCAACAGCAACACCGATAGCTAAATCCATCTTGTCTTTGACAGCAACCACCACAGCAGTGACATGCTCAGCAGCATTGCCGACTATTGGAATCAAAATCAAACCTATAAAAGTCTTTGAAAGGCCAGTTTGTGAGACAATGGAATCAATGGACCCAACTAAGTAGTCGGCACAAACAGAAACGAAAAGTGTAGTTACAAACAACACCACCACGGCACCGAAAACACTGAGACTTTCCAAGTCATGATCAAGGGAAACTGATCTTTCTGGAAGATGGGATTGGTCACTTGGGTTAGCTTCCAAGTCCTCGAGAGAAGGACGGCCACCATCAGCAGAGCTAAAAGATCTGCGACGAAGATTATGTTGCTCTTCGGAAAGCTCTTGTTCAGGGGCTTCGAAGAGAGATTTGTGTGTGTATAGTTGGAAAAAAAGATACAAGACGTAAATGATAAGTAAGACAATTGAAGTTGATCTGGAAAGGGAAAGGATTTCTGGACTTGGGTTTTCAGGTGTGGTTGGTTTTTCATGTTTGGAAGAAGCGGCAATTGCTGCATTGAAAGCAGCAGGAATGACAAGAGAAGAACAAGCTAATGCCATTAAAGAGCTCATGGTCTGGGCCACTGTCTTGGAAAATGTTTGCTGGAGTCTATTCCAGCCACCAAACACAAAACAGCATCCTAGAACCAAAAGCAAATTAGATAGAATTGAACCCAACATCGATGCCTGGACAATCCGGATTTGGTTCTCGCGCAAAGCAATTATGGAGACAATTAGTTCAACGGCATTGCCAAAAGTGGCATTAAGAAGCCCACCAATGGTCTCCCCAACATGCTCAGCTAGTTCTTCCGTGGCAAATGCCAATATCGCGGCAAGAGGGATGATGGCAAGAAAGTTGAAGCCAAACACAAATGAAGGATTCCATTCAAGGTATCCGGCAAGGAGCCCGAGAGGCACAGTGACGAGAAGCACATTGACGGGCGATGATTTGAGGGTGAGAATCAGCGCATTGGAGAACCTGGCAATGGCGGGGCGTTTTGACATTGTGTGAATGAAATTGGGAGTTATTTCGATTTGGCGATACTAAAATATAGATTGAGATGTAGAATGTGATTAAGCAGATATGAGCCAGAGAGTAGCTCGCTGGTGTTAAAAATAAAAAGAATCAATCTGTCTGGATAGTGGTCCTCCAATGTTGTGCTACACTCGAGCTAAGTGAAACTGGGCCGGAAACAGGGCGCAGGCGCAGCGCCCCGCAGCAAAACCAAAACAAACGGGTTCTTGGTCAGCAGTTGTACTGGTGATTAGTCATCTCTGGGAGGCTTGCTGGTTAGTCAGCAGGTGTGCTACAGCTGACAAAGAAATTATATAATCATGTTACCCCCACGTTATAGCCTCATGATACCCACATTCACCGGCAGCACCCAGCATGGCGGAGAGTTGACAGCCGATGAGAAAAAGTCCAGTAGCGGACAAAAATATAAATTCTGCTGTCCGGATTCATACTAAAGTAGCTGTTAACATTTACAGCACCTGTGATCTGGCGAAAGCTCAACTAAGCGACTGCTCTAAACCCACCAAAACCACCACTTTGTTGCTCGTCTCAATGTCAAACCAGCCAAAGCAGGAGGATTCCTTGTTCATAAACCACTTCCTCAACAAGTTTGTTGACACCAGAGCCTCAGACTCAGAACCGCTTCCCCTAAATCTCTCCTATAACTATGTTCGTATCCTCAGAACCAATATCCTCAACAAGTACGACAAGCAGGAGCGCGTCAACTCTGTGGTGGTCCTTGCCAAATTGGTTCGCTTTTTGCCCAAATCTAACGACATAGTTGAGCTTTTTGATGAATCATTCTTCAGGGAGTTGCTCAAAATTGGTGCCCAAAAGCCATGTGAACTCACTGGCGATTCAGTGTTCAGAGTTATTAATAGCTTGTTAGTGGGAAATTTTATTGAAACTCTTACCCCAAACACATTCTTTGGCTTTTATGCTGCTTTAGCTAACAATCTCAAAATTGTCGAATATTTGGGACCTCGTTTGTTGTCTAAAAATCATGACACGGTTCATCTCACTTATGAGTTTATCTGCTATGTTTTTTATCAGTTGCCTGAAAATCGTACCGATACTGCCTGTGTCATTCTTGAAGTGCTAAGAAGTCAAAAGATTGCCAAATATTTGGAAAAACAGCTAGCTAGTGGTGAATATGATAACAAAGTCCACAAAAGACTCCTGCCTATATTTAGTAAGGGCGTAGCCGAAATTACCAAAAAAATGCAACGCGTAAAAGTTGACCTTTCTAATCCAGTGCATAAAAAATTGGTCGAGCAAATCTTGAGATACATAAAAAAATACTCGGTGGGCAGCGCTATCAATTCAGAACAGACCGCCTTTGAAAAATCCGGCTTCACTTCCAACCCGTTACAATATATCACTGATAACTACACATTAGCCAACATTTACAGTGTCAAGCTTTTCCTTTATCACAACGATATTGAATTCAGAAGATCTTACTACGAGCAAGTACTTTTAACCAGCGCGGAGAAATGCTTTCCCTTGGCTAGAATGTGTTTTGAAGTTAACAACTTTTTAATTAATGAATTATTTACTCTTTTCTGTGAAAATCCGGTTGCTTACAGCCCATACCCAAATATTCAAAAATTTGCATACGACTATGACACCATTTTTGCAGTTTGTATGGCCGTCAGCTTGGAATTTTGGCAATCTGCAAAAGGCGAGCTAACTACGACTCCTGAAGATGATGATGTGCAAGCTATTGTTGGCTTGTTAAAAGCAGTTTTTAAGTACATTGATGCTAAACTTAACCCCAGAACCAGCGCATCCAGTGAGTTGGTGTTATTAATGAAAAGTGTTTCCTACGAAAAAGCTCGTGAGGAGCAACTCAAGCAAATTTTTCGCGAAAGACAGCAGTTCTGGGGCAAAGATGTGGAAGCATTTGATAATCGTTTAGAATTAGAAGTGGCTAATTTTGTCAAGGAAGAAAGAACATTGCAATTAATTAAGGGGTCGTGGTTTTATGCCGAGGATCCTCGCTTTACAGATAAACTAATGTCAAGCAGCAGTAACAGCAGTACAAATAGTAGCAATCACAACGCTAATGGTAATGGGACTACGAACAATATTCCGACTACTAGACATAAGAGAGTCAAAAAGTACTATGTATGTTTGTCTCCGAACAGACAGTACATTCTTTTCAAAGAATTTTTCACAAAGGCTACGCCATTCCCAATTTTGGAGAAATCCAATAGCAAAACTATTATGCTTTCCAGCGTTAAGGATATTAAAGTCACCACTTTGAATAGTTCTTCTGCGAGTTTTGCATCTGCCAATGGCGAATTGCTGAAGACTCCTGTGTCACGTCATATTAATCTTTTCGTCAACATTCGGTCTCGTAATGTCATCCAACAAATCACAATTTATGGCCGTAGCAATGAGGAAATTGTTTCCTTTTATACCGATACCGGTGACTTGGCTCTGATTTGGTGTGATGGGTTGAAACTAATTTTGAATCGACCAATTACTTCGGTTGGTTCTTTCACTAAACAGCAGATTGAAAAATTGTTTGATGTTAGACGAGCAGTGCAGTTTACCAGTATGCTTGATCATGAAGTGAGACATAACAAAGCTCTCAATAATTCTGTTGCGACAGCATCCTCAGATGCAGGTGCAGCCACATCGGCAACATTAGTCAATGGCAGTTCCGGCAGCAATAATAGTACCACCACCAGTGATTATGATGACCTCGATAAAGAAATAACCACATTGCAAAGTTTAGGCCTTAATGATTCAAAAGAGCCAACCACTGATGATGACCTAGCTACTATTCAAAACATTGATATTGCTACAACCAATGGTGAAGCTTCGGATATCAAAAGACATTCAAAGAAACTGTTGCTGGGAAAGTTTGGCATTGCTGCTAATGCCTCGCTTGATGATATTGAAGATGAGCAATTATATGATTATAATGAATTGATCAGTGCTAGCGATGGCTATTATTACGATTAGTTAGTTCGTGTAGCCAATATCGAGCTGACTGTCATGTTCAAGTAATTTATCTGTTCCTATCTTTTTCTGAGTTGTTTTATCTTTTTTGATTCTTGTCCACTTTTCTTTTTAGATTTTGTTGTTTTCAGTTTTTCCTTAACTTCCTATAAAATTTCTTTTTTCATTTTTTTTTTCTTTATTTTTTGATTTGCGGTGTACTTTTTTGGCTTACTATCTATCCGCTGCGCTCAACATTAAATGTCAAAGTGGTGAGTTTTCACTTCAGTCTCTCTGGTGGTATCGTTTTTGCCATTTTCATTTCTCCTATTCCACTTTTGCTTTGTTTTTCTATTAGTCAGTGATTAATGATTAGCATGGCTTTTTTAATTGTTAGATTTTTTTCTCCCCTTATTTTTCTTTTTTTTTTTTCCTCTTCCACCTTTCTATTTTCTTTCATGGTGGTTACATGCTATAATAAACCTATTCTTGTGAACTCATGCTAGCATAAATTACAGATGTACTGCGCAAAGTCTTCTTTACTTGTAAATTCTATTGCAGATCTTTTTCACATTCTTTTGTATGTGCTTTCTTGCGTAAAGAACCGGTTGAAAAAGTAGAAATTTTGAAAAATTTATTTTTTATGGTTTATTAATGTGCTAAGTTACGATACAAAATCGAGTTTCAATGAGCTTCAGTAATAAATGACAACAATATACCAGCAAAGAGTGACAAACGAAAACGTGTGATCTACGCATCAAAAAGCTCTATAATACGTCTACACGCATTATGCCTTATAATATCACGTGCACTATGCTCATTAGTAAGAGAAAATGAAAATTTTGTAATTTTGTAGTTTTCTATATCCATTTGCATTGAGATCTTTTAGATAGCGACGTCAAACAGTTTTGTTACAGTGGCAATTCTGCGCCTATATTCATCATCTAGCATCTTATTTAGCTGATAAGTCTAACAGCCAAAGTTTCACTTACTTACTATCAGTTCCCTGTGCCAATTTTTTTGCTACACCACTAGTGCTTTTGCTATACACACACCATTACACGAACTATATATATCCAAATATATATAACCCGAATCTAACATAAAATGTCTGTCGTTGAAATCCGGTCAGAAGACCAGTTCACCGAGCTTACCAGCTCTGCTCCAAAAGACAAGCTTAGTGTTCTTTATTTCAATACTCCATGGGCTGCCCCTTGTATTCAGATTGCCAAAGTTTTTGAAACTTTAGCTAAAGCTCATCCAGAAATAAATTTTTTTAGCATCAATGCTGAAGAACAAGGCAACATTGCTGAGTTGTTTGAAATTAGTTCAGTGCCTCATTTTATCTTGATCCAAGATTCTGTTATTTTGAAAGAAGTTAGCGGTGCTGATCCTAAAGAGATTGTTGCTGCATTGAGCGATTTCCAAAGCGGTTCTCTTTCCAACAACAACAGTCCTCATACTTTAGAACAAGCACCACCACAACAAGCAGCTAACTCACAACCAGCCAGTAATGAAAACTCAGTGGCTAATGCTAACGCTAGCGCTGCTACCACTAACAACCAGAATCAAATCCCAAGTGCTAAGCCTCAGGAAACTGAAGAAGAACTCAATCAAAGACTCGAGAAACTTACCAAAGCAGCTCCAGTAATGGTTTTCATCAAAGGTACTCCGTCAGAACCAAAATGTGGGTTTTCTAGACAATTAATTGCCATACTAAGAGAACATCAAGTCAAATTCGGATTCTTTGATATTTTGAAAGACAACGCTGTGAGACAAGGATTGAAGACTTTCAGTGATTGGCCAACATTCCCGCAATTGTACATTAATGGGGAATTCCAAGGTGGCTTGGATATTGTTAAAGAAAGTTTGGAAGAGGACCCAGAATTTTTCAACAATACATTGAGTGCGTAAATTTTGGTAGTTTGAAATTCAAAACTATTTATCTGTTTGCTTACTGAAATACTATCAGAGAAAAAAAAGCGGGTTGTCATAGATAGAACAACATTAGAATTCTTATGTTTGCCAAAAGGGCTCGTTGAAATAATATGCTTATTATTTTGTTATATTTCTCAGGTCTGTTTGAATTGGTTAGAGTGACAAAAATTGGAAGGCATTTCGTGGAATGTGAAGTTACTCTTCCTGCTCTTTGACTTAGTTTTTTCTAACCGTTAACAAGGTACTGCTTATCGCCTCTTATAGTTGTTATTTCCGTTATATTATAGCTTATTTTTGACACATTATTATAGTTTTCTTTTTTACTTTTTCTAGGTTTTGTCATATTAATACTATTTGCTTGCCGTTTTCTTCGTACTATAGAAACGAAATTTTGGAACCCATGTTCTAAAATTTCTACAGATTCTTGAGTCACCGCGAAATAATCAATAAAAAAAATTAAATAGTCACATTCATTATATTACATTAAAGATCTTTTTAACTGGCGAACATTTTTAATTTATAAAAGTCCTTAAAATCGCTTATCATTATACGCAGACACACTTTTGTAAAAGAGAATGCCTTCAAAAATGGTCCAAGTCTGAATCGCTCAAAATCTCATCCTCGTCTATCACACCGTTTTCATCAACAACTGGTTCACCGTTGTCCTTACCATTATAACCATTTTCACCCTTACTGCCATAAACGTCACCGCCACTACCCATCAGCTCATCATCATCAAAACTACTAAATATCTCGGTCTTGCCCTCATTAACCCCTTCAGTATCAGAATTAATAATAGGATCATCATCAAACTCACCATCATCTTCATCACTGTCTTCATCAAAATCTGCTTCGCCATTGCCACTGCCACCGCTACTATTACTAACATATCCAACTTTCCGCCTACTTCCAAAGCTTTCAAAGCCGCCTCTAAAGGCAGAACCAGCACCAATATAGTTCATATACAGCTCTCTCAAACCTTCACTTCCGCTACTTGTGTCATTAGCAATGCTACTGCCAATCCCGCCAGCAATATCCAGTAAGGACGCCAGTGATGCTGCTTTTTCAGCCGCTAGAATGCCTGCATCCTTACTTACTTCTGCTTTAGTAGCGTTATCGCTGCCTGTGCCTTTAGTATCAGTAACCGACGTATCAATGGCACCTCCAAGCCGTTGCATTAGTAGGTTTTTTTGAGTTTGCCAGTTTCGCAAGTTATTAAGTTTTCTCATAATCTTGTCACTAACGTTGCTATTGCTGTTTTGGGCGTCGTAGGCCAAGTAAGAAGAATAACTTTTCAATACATATTGTTTCTGTTTGTTGATATATGGCTCATAGAATCCATGCAATAAGTTGGCATCATTAAAACTAACTAGCAAGCTGGAAGCCGCTGTTTGTGCTTTTATTTCCGAAGTATTATCTTTACTTTTAATCATATAGTTTTTCGTACCTTTTCCTTTCATTGTAAGAATTGTAGCCGTCCCACTTGCAAGTTTAGCAAACCGGTAAAAGTTAACTTCCGCAGTAATTTGTCTTTGTTTCTTTGAAGCTTTGAAGTCCCTAGGAAACACTAACCTATCGTGTCCTGCGTTGCTTCCGCTGCCGCCATCGCCGTTTGATTCGCCAAACATCTTAGCGGTTGCGGCATTCTTGAAGCTCCCGTTAGTCATTTCCGCACCTTCAATCAAATATGCAAATTGATTATCCTGGTCATTGGCTGTTAAGTTAGTTCTAGCGCTCCTCACTAGCATTTGAAATGCCAATTCCACCATTGCCTCTGATGTTCTCATGCCATTATTATTCCCGCCAGTAAGCATCACATCGGTTGAGGAAACATCATTCAAGATACGCATAGCTTTAACAATGGCAAACTTGGCTTTTTGAAAAATGGCATAGTTTTCAAGAATAAATAATCCAACAAATTTAATGTTGGACATCATGAAGGAGTTTTTCGCGATTAAATGGTTGGATAAGTAGTAATTTTTAGCAATTTTAATATTTGCTTTAACTTTGCTAAATAATGATGGTTTGGGAATTGTGCGAACTTCTAATAATGATTGTTTGGAAGCATCATCTGAGAGAAAATTCAATTCATTGTAAGTATGCCGGTCATGAGAATTAATCAATAATTCTGCTGGATCAACTTTCTGTGATCCAAAAATGATCCGCCCGATGCTGTGAAATAGTTCCATCTGAGATTCTTTACCAAACGATAAAAAAGTACCGTCTATTTTGCTATTGATACCGCTATTACTTTGCCGTTGACTATCCCTGAAATCAATGTCACTACCACTCATTATACCCTTCCATGTTGCCCAAAATTGTAACGACAAAATTGCTGACCTAATATCCCCCGTCTTCAGCAAGCTGTCTAAATACTGGTTAACTTCTTTCGTGGGAATTTTTTTGAATAATTCTTTATTACCGCTAGGTTGATCAGCAACAATCTTTCTCAACGTCTTTAACATCAATGTCTTGTTAATTTCATTGAATTTTATTTGATGAATTCTTCCCAAATCTGACTCTCTCAAAATTTTATGACCAAGTATTGTAGTTACTGAATAATTATTGTTTATGTCCATGTTGCTGCCCCCACTATTGTTGCCGTTGCCTGTATGGTCATAATTGAGTTCCGTAATGCATAGCACCAACGGAGGTAACGGTACCAGGGACTCATAATGCAAGTAATCAAAAATGGCGTTTCTGAACGAGTCTCTTGTAGGTTCATGAAACACTAAAGGAAGCTCTTCAATAAGAACCACGCTTAGATTCTCTCGCTGCTTGTATTTCACAGATTTGAGAAAATCGCTGAATGCAATAATGTGAGACGAGAATCCGTTGAAAGATGAATCTGTGGTATTGCTTATAGTAGACGGGTTTTCCCATTCGAGAAGTGGTTCTGAGTAAGTAGGAGAAGGTAACAATTCATGAGCCAAGCATCTCACCAAAGTACTCTTAGCAGCCCCCGAGGGTCCCGTGAGAATCAATAGCCGAAGTTGAGAAGTTCCATTAATCATACTCGATAAATGTTGTTTTACTTCGTTGATTTTGCGCATGTGTACAGACACCCCCGTGAGCGAATGTGGAGCAAATTTGTCTGGCCATAAACTGTGGTCATCTGTATTGGCAATGCTACTTTCATTTTTATTTTTGAAAGTTACTGACTTAATGTTGGTGGTACCTGTGGTCGTAGACGGTGAAGGAGATGGGGAAGAAGAACTTATTTGATGTCTGAGATCTGTGATATTGATTGATTTACTTCGCTTAAGCTTCTTTCTTTTTTTATTTCTTTGTTCGGAGGCGGTGGTACGTGAACTTATGGTATTGTTATTGCTGTTGCTGTTGCTGTTGCTGTTGCTGTTGCTGATACTGCTGTTGCTGATACTGCTGTTGCTGATACTGCTGTTCGGTTGTGGTACTTTAGACGCACTGGTCATTTTCGGGACTGGCTTTTTGTTGACCGCCTTTATCACCTGCATGTCATCATTATCGTCATCGTCATCCATTATAGAGTCGTCCACTATTGAATCATTGATTGTTGAATCATTCTCGTTGTCATCACTATCAATACTGATAATGTTACTCTTGCTGCCGCCAAATTGATACGAGCTGGCTCGCTTGCTGAGCCTCTTGCTGGAGCTCGTGCTGTTGTTGTTGTCGTTATTGTTCAAAAACGAGATCTTTTTTAGGGATTCCTTTGGGGCGCTATGGGATCTCTTGGGCATTTCATTGGGTTGTGTATGGCTGAAAGATGGAACAGATGTTCAGTAGTACAAAGAGTGAATACTTCGAGATGTTGAGAATGAATAGATAAAGCTCATCGGATCGCCAGTTTTTTTTAACGCAGCGCACGGGTAAACAGCAATATACATAGTAAACATGAACAGGACTTACCGGCACAAGACAGGAACTACTGTTGAATAGAGAGCTCATAACTATTATTGTTAACAGTTACAGAAGATTAACGAGCAAGCCAGAGAAAAAAGCAAAACAATGTATATAAACTAACAGTGTATATAAACAGCCAGCTTGTTGAGAACATAATTGAGAAAAACAATAAAAATAAAGCCAATACCGCCGACACAGTGAACCGAAAACATTGAAACACCAAGAGATAAACAAATAAGTAAATGAAAGAATAAGAAAAACAAAAATAAGCGAAGATAAGAAATTTTGAAAAGGATATCAAATATGAACAGAGAACGAAATAGCACAGGAATAAAAATTGAAACATGATAGGAAAAAAAATATAGAAAACAATCACTCATTAGGATTCGTATAAGGATGGATGAACTTGGAGGGAAGATGAGAAAAGCAAGATATCAAAATAGAGTATAATTTATCAATTAGTGAGGAAAACTGTCATCATCGCTGTCAGATTCATTAACAATTATTTCACTAACTTCAACACAGCTATACCCTTCTCTTTCATTATTAGCAGACTTTCTTCTCTTTTGATGTATTATTTTAAATTTACTGTTATTGATCAAATCACCAGATTCTTTTAAAACAATCTTCTCGGCTTTTCCGAACGCATTTGGCTGTTGTTCACCATCTTCATGACCCACATTGTCATCATTAAAGGAAAGAGCCTCTTCGTGACGGCGAAATGAGTGGGAAGCATTGCTAGCATTGCTGCCATGCTTAGTCATGGCATCCCTCATGGCCCGAGCTTGTTGATATTCTGAGGCAAACAAGTCCTGATTCCAACTAAAGCCCTGGCTTTCTTTCAACGAAAGAGAGAAGGACAATATGCGGCGAGTAGTGCCTGTGCTTCCTGTACTTAAGGCGCTGCTTTTTCTTCTTCTGTCATTGGAGCTAGAATTATTGTCTTGCATACATTCATCAAGGTCATTGCCATTGCTATTATGATATAGTTGGTCTTCATCATCGTCACTAATCTCATCATCAATCTCATCATTATCGCTGTCATCATCGTCGATGACCTGGTCATCGTAAACATAACACGACGCTAGCTCGTACACGGAATGTTTCTCATCATTTATCATCGCTGGCGAAAGAAAGGATCTTCTTCTAGCCCAAGGCGACGAAGATGAACTAAAACAAGAAGTGGCCGCGGTAGATGAAGATGAAGATGACGAAGGTAATGATGAAGAAGCAGCACGAGTTTTGCGCAATACACGCATAGTCTTCGGAGAGGTGCTATTACGAGCAGGAGACTTGCTGGAAGTGGCTGTCTTCGTAGAAAGAGAGTTTCTAACTAGCGGATCGTGGCTTGCCATGGTGAGATTTAAATTTAAAAGGTAATGTTAGAAAAATTCAGCCGAAAAAGAAACCGTTGGACAGCTGTCTATTTATTTATGTTGCGTACAGAAATCAGTCAAAATGAAATCAGAGAAAGGAAAACTGACTCCTTTGTCACTGCAACTGCCACTGTCACCAGGTGTGGCTAGTGTACTTGATTGCAAGTCATGTAACCCGCCACATGTCAAGACATGCAGGTAGTAGCAGTTATTCGCATATTCCTGCTTCTGTTTGGGTTGTAACATATGCACAAAGTTCACCACTACAAATCTCAACATGCATTACAGGAGACTGTGCACAGCGGTTGAGTCGCTTTTAAAATTGCAGTTCGTATCTGAGTTATTTTTTTCTGCTGACTTTTAATATATCTCAGGTTGTTCAAACTATTCAAATTATATGCAGGGCAGCAAATAGCAGATCATTTTGCTTATACACATTTCAGGTTAGTCATGTGTGAGGCAAAGCATAGTACCGTTTTATTGTTCGGCAAGAAAACTTATACCCATATTTTGTAGCCCAAATAATAGCACTTAAATTTGCAATTCTTTTTTCTTACAAAACCACTATTGCAGGCGACTTCTCTACTACACTATAAATAAATTGACATAATATACCAAAGCAATACAAGTCACAGTTTGAAATAGTAAGGGAAAATTTCTTGGCAAATCTATTATCAAAAGGAATAAGAACTTTTATTTAGCTATAGTAGCTTGAAGCACTTAGGACATACTTTTTGGGATAAAAAGTTACTATATAGCTGGTAAAGTGCAACTTTGCGTATTTTTTTCAATTTGCTTTTCTATTATTAATATTTTTTCGCTTATGTATGTCACAAGCCATCAGTTTTTATATGGCTACCAGGAGCTAGAACACCTGTTTCTAAACCTATGCCAATATTCTCTACAATTCTCGTGTTTTGGCCTTTACTCGCTTCCCCACCATTACCACTAAGCGAATCCCATTTTTTTTTTTGGACATATTGCTTATTATCCATAATTTGGCAAAGTATATAAGTATACTGCTCGAATATTAGTAATATATCTTTTCTATCTCTCAGACTTCTAATAGAGAATTTGTATGCTATAATCTTACTCAAATCTAACACTTGTGTGCATGAGTTTGCAGTTAATAGGCCGGTGGAAACAAGCCCCACAAAAAACACGATCATAAAACTCACTAGCTAATGGAAAATGTTTCCTATTTTGACTAACTAGGCTGGTCAGAATGTTGCACAGTCACAAGTTGCAAAATATGGCTCTAGCAGTTTTTCTTTAATCCAAGAACCTCTCAAAATCAATGAGTTGTTAAGAAATAATGGAGAAAGGACAACTTTGTTCAACCCAGTTGACAAAATAAGGCATGCTCTTACACTCACTAATCTTCAAAGTGGGGCTTAAAGCACGCCTGAAGAGCCTCAACATTTACCAACAGGTAATAGCCACTCTACAAGCTCAAAAGGACTCAAATCAGAAAAATACCAATTGAAAGACCTTTTGACCAATTTTTCCAATGCTGCTGTGAAGACCGAGATAGGAGAGCAGGCCCATCCTTTTTTTTCATTTTCATTAATTTTATTTCTGTCTATTCTATTTGTTAGTCTTGTTATTTATGTGCTTTCTCTTGGTTATTTTTGTCAATTTTTTTTTTTCAATTTTGCAATTTGTGTCTTTTTTTTGATATTATATTAGAGAACACATTGAGAATCCTCAAGGTATTTCCTTCTGTCTCATTGCAGGTCAGCTTTTTGCTTTCTGTGGTTTTTGAGTTCGAACAATGTTTTCTTAAACGCTGTTAGGTTCCGGAGCTAAGAAGTTGGTGACAATAATTGCCCACTTGTGCCATTACTGACAGTAATACACGATCCTTTAGTTTACAACAGCCAAATATTGACTTTGGCTGCTTTTAACTCTCTTGGCCCTTTTGTTAGCTTGTCTTGGGTCTCGTGTGCTCTTGTTGGCCCTGCTGCGGATTAAAAATCTTAGAAAATAAAGAGAAAAAAAAAGAGATAAAATAAGAGGAAAAGTCATAGTCATCAACTATTAAAAAACAAAAACATGGTTCCTTTTGGTCTTTTATAAACAAACCAGGACAGCAAAAAATGATATTGATAAGAAACAATTGGCCAGTCTTGTCAGAGATGCTTCAATAAATGTAGTTCCAACGGTAGTGCAAGTGCCTGAAATTACCAGTGAATACTTAAATGAGATATGCATTGTGCACTTTGGCCTTAGAAAGTTCAATGACCACCAAATAGCTCGATTAACTCAATTTTCTTGTTTTTGTACATTGTACACTGCAGTATTTCAGCAGTACTTATTCTACCTTCTTTATAGCTATTTGCTCTTCTGTTGGTGCCAACACCAGGAGAATTATGGGAAGCGAAGAAGAATGTTCGGATGAAAAAACGATACTCAGTTTGCACTCATACTTTACTAAAATCTCTTATGAGCCTTTTTTGCAAATCAGATACTTTCCACCTTAGCATTTGCAACAATAAGGATGAGTTTACCAATACTTATTACTTGAATCGCTTATTACATGGAAGCAGATATTGCTGGTGGAATCCAACGAATATCCTTTTTGAGAATAGGCTCGGTGTGAATATGCTGGAAGAGGTCGTGGGAATAAGAAACCGAAGACACAACTAAACTTGGATACTGTATTCAGAACGAATATCTTAATAGCCTCATCTTATCAATTAAACTAATACGTGCGACCATCAAAATAATTTTCTTTCATATTATTAGTGGTAGACTAAATAGATGATATTGATTTGACCGAACTGATTGATGCTACTGCTATTATTGGATGCCATTCTCCAATGGGGCATGGTTACCAGTAAATAAGCGTTTTCTCTCTTTTGAAAATATTACAACTGGATGTTAAGTTGATTTCTTTTGCAAGAGAAGAGCAAAATTAGCTAGTAAATTTATTCCCCTTCTATTGAAATCATTGTTTATGGTAATTATATTTATTGATTGATTGGCGGCATATGTTGGCAGTGGCGCATATTGGATATTTAAGCCAAAAAAGCACAATCTTAGTTTACAGCAAGAGGCAGGAAGCGCGCATCAGCGGAGCTTATCCATTATAAGACACTCAATTTTATAGCTTTTTCATTAAGCTATCTAAGGATTTTTTTTAGAAAACCTTTGGCATTTTGATTCTTGAGCGTACGTGAAATAACTCCTGTTGCCGTTGTCGTTGTATATGAGGATCAAAGTTATGTGGAATCCAAGTTTATTGAATTAAACTTAGACCTAATTGGATTTTTAGAGAAGTAATGAGTTTATTCAGTACTGCTGACCAGTGGATGCCCTGCTTTGATGAGTGAACCTCTTGCAGTATGTCGCCTCCTACTGTTCACTGAAAGCAAGTTGTGATATTTTCTCTAAAATATTTCAGAAGAGCAAAGCTTACAAGTGGGTACACCGTGATACATTGGTATGCAAGGTTGGTTCTACAAAGCTCTCATTCCACTTCACTTAAAAGGGTGGACATTTTTTGGTTGTCAGTGTACACTATGAGAGATACAGACAGGAATAGAACGTGACACAAGTCCTAGTTAGAAAAAGCTAGTATATAAATCGAAACAAATGGGAAAAAAAGTAATATTTCGTCAGATAGTGCACTCGCAAGATTTAGAAAATAGAGTGTTTTGTTAAGCAGCGTGTTTTTTTCCCCATTCATTTGCATAATGGAAACTCATAGATATTATCAACTTTAAAAACATTTTAAGTAAGTCCTATTCTAAGAATTTCGTAAATCTACAGCACGCATTAGATAGAACAATTTTGATACGTTATTTAGGATTCGAGTCTCTTATAAATCTAATCTGGACATTATTATATAAATAAACCTAAAGCAGCTTATTATAACTTTTCCAAGCTCTGCAATTTGTCTTGCAACGACTTGTGAAGAGCACCCAACTTGTCAAAGTCGGTGTCTTGGGATGGCCAGCCAACAACCAAACCAGTATCCTTATCTTTCTTTGGAATGAAATGGAAATGAACATGATCAACCACCTGGTGAGCAATTCTGCCATTATTTTGCAAAAGGTTGTAGCCATTACCTTCTGGGCCTTCTTCATGATCCACTTCAAAAAGTTTAGCGAGTTTCTTTGTGATTGGCAAGACATCAGCTAAGAATTCATCAGGGACATTGTGGAGCTTAGCACCGTGGTATTTTGGGATGATGAGGGCATGTCCTTCAGTGGTTGGTTGGATGTCCAAGAAGGAGTAAGCAGTATTAGTCTCAAAAAGTTTGAAAGATGGGATTTCGCCTAATAAACGAGTCAGTTAGTAAAATTGTGGTTAATTGCATTTCGGAAAGTATGGAAAGCTTTGATAAAGTAATTGGGTAATTCAGCAACCATGCGGTTGAGGAGTAACTTTAAGTCTAAGACATTAGCTTAGCAGAGTACATACCCTTGATGATTTTGCAGAAGATACAAGATGCTTGAAGATGGGACATTGTAGAGAATAAGTTGTCTAGAGTGATAGATTAGTGTATGACTTAGTTCAATTGGCCGTTGGGTGTAATAGTTCAGCTGTGGGTCTGTCTCTGTTGATGGATTACCATCCATAGTGATCTCCTTCTTTGGCTTGTTTGAGAGAAAACGAAAACCAAAAGTTGCTTCGGGCACATAACGAGACAGCAGCCAGCCGCTAGCAGTGGCAGCTTGATTAGCATATCATTGCGCACTATGGACACTGTTGTCGATTTATTGAAGAAGTTTGTCTGTCAATGACTATATCAGAAATGACAATTATCAAGTCTTTATTTTGGCCCTGGTGGACTATCTGACTATCGCAGCGTATATACCTTGGTGGTTGGTGTAAGGACACTGAGAATGATACAATGCATAATGTCGTATAATAATGTGTGTTGACGTATGTATCATCATGAAAAAGTGTTACTAATATCTTAGATAATAAGATGTGTATATAGAAATTTGTGGTTGTCCCCCAGTATTAGCGAAATCAAAATAAGAAAAAACAAATTAGAACAGAACAGAAAATAAAAGCAGAAGCAGAAGCAGAAGTTGGCGATGGAACAGGAAGCAAAAATATACTGTGCAGGGAACGGACGTCATCGCCACTAGACCATATTCATTTATACTATCTCAGCAAACACTCCTACAAGAACCACATCCCACTTTATATAGACGTCATTAGCACTAAATTCAATCAAACAATACACACTTCCACCTATTCATGGACGACTTCATTAATTTTGAGTCTTTTGAAGGCTCCAGCGCTCGCCATGGGGCCCCTTTTCCCAACATTGCGTCTCCTTCATCTTCCCACCCGCTTCCCGATGGCAACAACGTTCCACCAAATAATGTCAATATCAACCCCAATGACAACATTGACTTATTCAAACTTGTCGGGGAGCATATGGATATGAATATTGATGGGATGGACGCCCCAGTTATCGGAGATAGTGGTCAGTTCAATAGCTTTGTGCCGCACCCTGACATTGGTATTAATAATAACTTTGCAAATGATAATGCTAATTTTAACAACAATGATAATATTCATAATCTTGGGTATAATGCTAATAATAGTAACAATCATATCATTAATAATAATAATAACAGTAATAGTAGTAATAACAACAACTTCCAGAACTTCAATTTTGATATCAATGGTTTAGAGAATTTTGGTGCCGACTACGGGTTTGGCAACTTGGATGTCAACACTTTGAATAACACTCTGGGTGATGTCGGTGGGAACGTCACTGCGAATGTGGAAACTCCAGACACAACTGTCAATTTCATTCAATCCAACAATGGTGATACTAATAATAATAGCAATACACAAAAAATAAATAATAGTACTGCAAACAGCAATAATAATAATACTGATAACAACGCCGGTATAACAATCTCGTATCATAGAAATAGCATTGGCAATGCCAACAATTTATCTGACATGCTCAACAACCAGTACTTTTCCCCCAATGTTAGAAATCAGTCACTCAAATTGTCCTTCGCTGCTGCAATTCCAACCAATCTCCACGAAAATAACATCCCTCGTAATATTGGTGGCCCGACCAGTATGAATATCAACAACAGTTTTTCCAACAATAACAATAACGCTCTTTCGCCGCCGCCAGTACAAAACGGATACTTTGGCACCAATATCCCAAGAAATCGCGTACCTTTGTCTCCCTCATCTTATAGTGAATCTTTTGACCAGTATGGCTCACTTAATTCTCCAGCGGCAACTGCAATCTCCATAGGAAACGGACCAAGCAGCGTCAATACTAGTAACGTTGGCGGAGGAAACTCGCTAACCCCAATGATACGGTCTCCTAGTAATAATGTTCATTCACTACCTAAACAGCCTCTTAGTAAAGAGGAAAAACTTAGACGGCGCAGAGAGTTCCATAATGCAGTGGAACGGAAACGCAGAGATCACATCAAGGATCGTATTAAAGATTTGAGCAAGTTAGTACCACCATTAATGCTTCTTTATGATGAAAATGGTAAGGAAATAAAACCAAATAAGGCAACAACGCTATCTAAGACGGTGGATTATGTTAATTCTTTACACACCGTAATTGAACGTCAAGTACAACGACGTGAAGCAATTATACAAAAAATTAATGAGTTGAAACAGCTTGATGTAAATTTGTTGCAGGATCCAAATTTTTTGAACAGTTTTTCTAGTCAGATTAATAGTTTGGGGAATGAAAGTCAAGCGAACAATAATGGTAATGATAACAGCAATGGTAACAATAGCGGGTTTGCTTATGCCCAGTGAAACTTTTTGAATGAGAACTATTTCTTTTTTTTTTTTTTTATTATTTATGTTTGATTTGTTTTTAATACTTTTCGTTTCTTTGTATTCCACGATTATGTTTCTTATTACATTATACTAAACTCTATTTCTTCCACATACATTTGGTTTTCACTATTATCAGCTTTTTTTATTTAGTCACGTTTTTATTATTGATTCTACATTACTTATCACATACAGCTTACGCCCTTTTTTTTTGTTTCTTGTCTTCTTTTTGCTCTCTTCATTATTTGAAATTATGCTCTTTTTGTTAGTTCTTTGTTTCTCCATTTTCCTCTTCTTTTCTGTATTATGTATGCTTTTCTCTCTCTCTCTCTCTCTCTCTCTTTCTCTCTTATCTTTGCTTTCAACGTTACTTGTTATCGTTCTAATGATTGTTTTCTGTCTTAAAACTTGATTCTCAGTAGCCTACTCCCCTTCTATCGCTTTTGTGCTGAAACTTAGTGTTTGTCATGTCCATTTAGCAGTTGATTATGGTATCCGTAGCGCATATAGTAAATCCCGCACACTCTGGAATATTATCGCCAAACCGCCAAAAATTTAAAACTAACAAAGCGCTGGGCCATCATCGGCCAATCAACTGTCTATCACTATCTGTCATAGCTCAACAAAAGCCAGTGCGAAGACCGGCTCTTCAGTAGTTTAACAGTTCAACAATGGCCTCAATAGTGACGGCCCATGCGTGGAGCTCACTTGATCAGCAATATTTTGTCTCCATTGGTGCCAATTGCAAACATGTCAACTTGTATTCTACCACTGGTGATTCTCCAGTATGTATTATCAGACAGCACTAAGCACTTGTACAAGTCAAACACTAAAGTATTGCTCTCGAAATACTAACTTTATAACTACAGGAAGTCAAGGAGCTTAATCTCCGCTCATTTATGCTTGACATAAACTGTGTCGATTACTCTCCCAAACATTTCGGCCTTGTGGCCGCTAATAACAAACATCCCCATATATTCGACATTACCAATCCTGATACTGATGATGTGATAGTACTTAAGACCAATCATTCTAGAGTAAGCACCTGCTTAGCTTTCAACACCGGCGATGTGCTTGCTGTCGGCTTGGAAAGAATTAAGAATCATCATGGTGTGCATGTGTACGATAACCCAACCATGAGCAGAAACTATCGCAGTTATTTGAATAATGATCATATCAATTCATTAAAATTTATCCCCAGAGAACCATTCAATCTTTTGGCGGGGACCTCTACTGGTTTAAAAGAAATCGACTTAAGAATGCCATCTAGTGGCTTAGGAGCGGCAAAGGGAAGCAGTAGCAGCAAATCATCAGCAATATATTCAATACCTACATCATATACTAATTATCTCGACGTGGGCCCATTCTCAGATTTTTTCTTTTCCTCGGTAAGCAATGACAAGAACGGCAAGATTGCCATTTGGGACAGGCGATACTTGGTGAAAAATGGCATATCATCAGCTGGAACTGCCGGTGGTGATATAAGCGATGATAATCAAAGTGCTACTAGCAGCGTTGGTAAGCTAGCCAATCCTGTTATTGAATTAAGTAATATTTTTAATGATGAGCCATACATAAAGAAAAACGTTGTACCGTGTTACCGGTTTTCACCTTGGAACTATAATGAAGTTACCACTTTACTTCATCCGACAAAGGCCAACAGTTTATTAAAACGTTGGTCATTTGGTTACGAGGTGCTTCAGCCACATGATTCATATGCCAATGTTAACAGTGATAACGAATTTCATAATATTGACTCATTATTTGTTAGCAAGGCTAAAGATATAACTGATGTTGGCCGAATGTTATCTTTCGATTATTGCAAAAGTAGCAATGACAACTACTATGGCTCAATGGTGGTGTTGAAGCTGTCCGGGAAAGTTGCCAAATTTCCTATTGTTGATGGTGATTCAGCGATTAAATTTAACAATTTCAATTCCGTGGTGGTAGGACTGGGTAATCGGTTGTTTCTCGAAGAAGCAACGCGTCCATCTGCGGAAACAACAAGACCAGTAGGACTGGGATTGCTGCTGCTGGAGGAGAATAGCCATGGTGGTAATAAGGAATTAATATCGCCATCAAAAAAGGCAAATATTACAAAGAAGTCTGATTTATCAAAACTAGATGGAGTTGGCAAAGTAACGGCAAAAGGCAATGAAAGTATTCTCGAGAGTGAAAAAAGGTCAAGTTACGATGAAGATTTAGACGTGGTTGATGAAGAGGAAGAGGATGATGATGAAGAAGCAAATGATGACGATGACCAAGGTACCGATGATGATAAGACTGAAGATGGGCTACCTAATCTTGCAGCGCTAATTATGAAACCCGCCTATGAGGTTTTGCTCAATGATATTGCTACCGTGATGTACAAACGAGCTCTCAACAATTACAACTTGACTGATTTGTATCAAAATAGTGAATTATTTTCTCAATTCAACAAGAAGTATATCATGGATGATAGTTATTTGAATAGTAACTATGAACAACTTCGGATATGCTGGAAATGGCTTTATTATTCAAATCAAAATTGTCTCAAATATTTAACTGTGCAAAATGGGTTAAATATTAGCTTCGAAGGCATATACAATATTTGGGATGGGATTTCGGAAGTTTTAAAAAATGAAAAACGTAGAGTCAACGTGGCTACTTTTTTCAGAGAATCAAAAACGAAGAAGCCAGAAAAGGCCTTTCTAGCCACTTTGGATAAAATTTTGTCACTAGTGCATAAACCCGGTCAAGCGTATGTCTCCACCATTAACACCAAGACTGCTAAACCAACTCAACGAAAATATTGTCTTTTCAGTTGTGGATGGTTCATCACCAATAAGGAATTTGACGCAAAAATTCAAAAATTGATTAAACTCAAATATTACGAGAAGGCAGCAGGACTTTGTGTTTTCCAAAATGACGTGCTTCGAGCCATTGAAATATTGAGTTCAGTGCCTGATGAACCTAGAGATTCTGTGCAAGAAGGTTACAATAGTTTTTCAGACTTACGGATAATTGCTGCTGCCATGATGGGCTTCTATAATAGAAACATGGAGAAAGTGACCATTGATGACAATGAATCATCGGTTTACAATTACTATGATAACAGTTCAGCCGTTGTTGCCGGTGAGCCACTTTGGAAAGAGCAGTGTCGTAGATTAGCAAGAACTTTACCTTCACCGTACTTAAGAGCAATTTTTGCTTATTTAACAGATAGAAACTGGCAAGATGTTCTTGAAGAACAATCTCTTGCCTTGAAGGAAAAACTCTTAATTGCTCTTAAGTTTTTACCTGATGACAAATTGACTGAATATTTGAGAAATGTTACTAAAGATGCCATTAAGGCTGGTAACCCAGAAGGAATCATGTTGACTGGGTTAACGAAAAAAGGATTGTCATTGCTTCAATCTTATAATGACAGATATGCAGACATTCAAACTGTGGCGCTCATTAGTGCATTCGCAGTGCCTAGGTTTTTTGACGATTTTAGGGCAGATAGTTGGATAGGATCGTATTGTGATTTGCTTAACAGTTGGAAATTATTCAAAATTAGAGCCAAGTTTGATATTGCAAGAAGAAAACTTTCCAAAAATTATTTGTATGTCAACAAGGTAGGTGGAGCTTCAGGTGGAGTCGCTGGTAACAACAATATCGGCAGTATTAACGTCTCTGAACCAAGAGGCGCTAACAGTGCTGATCCATCACTTCCCAACAGCATGCAAGATTTTTTCTTTGATGACAATAGTAGCACTAAATCTAGTATAATTGGCAACAGTGCAGCAGCAAACAGTACTAGCAGTTTGTTTTCCGATAGCACTAACAACAATGGCAACGGTAATGTCAACGGTAATGGAAATCTTCCTTTAGACAATACCTTAACAAACAACAACTTAAGCAACTTGAACACTCCATTTTTTTTGCCTAAAAAGCAGCGCCAATTATATTTAAAGTGCATTCAATGCGACAGAGATATTTCTCATTTGCTACATAATCGCAAACCTCACGGTGCTGATGGTGATGGCGACGATACCAATACAAAGGGCAAAAAGAATATTAGAGGTGGTCAATTTTCCAATCGCAACAAAGCACAGTCGGCAGCAGCAGCAACAGCAGCTCAAAAGGCAGCTAATGCTGCTGCCGCGGAGGCAAATGCTTCCGGCAATGGTAATGCTGCTGGGGCTACTGCTGGAGGAGTCATTGCTGGACAAAACAATAAAGATAAATCTACTGTGACTTGCGTGTGTGGTGCTTCATTGCCGAAATGTTCAATTTGCCTATATTCTCTTGGTGCGCCAATTCAATACAGCAGCAGTACATATACCGATGCTAAAGGGATATTAAAAAATGAGGAATTTTTCAGAGATTGGGGCAGTTTTTGTTTGAATTGTAATCATGGGATGCATGCTAAGCATGCAGATGATTGGTTTTCTAATCATTCTGTTTGTCCGGTGCCGGATTGTAATTGCCATTGTATTATAGATAATTTGTAGATTTTTTATGTAATTTTTGTTGATGTTTAATGGACTGTACTTTTTTTTTTTTTTTTTTTTCTTTTGCTCTATTTTTTCTTTGTAAACTAACACTTTTCTCTGTTTCTTTTTTTTTTTTTTGAGTTTAACAGGTTTTGTTATATTCGCTTATAATTTTCAAGTCTCCTTCACATGTTGAAGACTAAGGTTCAGAAATGCGGTCTTCAAGAACAATAATACACAAAAATAAACCGAACCTTTTAAGGTTTGATAAGAGCCTCAAAACTCAAGCAAATATTTTCTTTATATACGTAACAATAAAAAAATAAGTGAAAAAATTCTTTAACTTAAACGCATGAACATTGCTGTGGAAATTGTGTTCAGTATTCTTCAAATTAGCAACATTTGGATCAACACCAATTCAATATCACATATAAAGCATTACAACTAAAAGTGGTTGGTGAACGATGATTTCCACTATTTTTCATACATAAATCAACACTCCGACCAAACAAGTTTGCATATTTATTCAGTTTAAAGATAAGTACCTGTTTTACTCCTGGCATGCATACAGACATGTATGTCTAGGTGGCATTGCTCATCTGCCCACCCATCCATCCAACTTGCGCTATCTACACAAGCGTCGAGGTTCAAGTTTCATGTCTACTGTAACAAGCCTGACTAGTCCTTTTTACAATGCCCGTTGCTGTTCTCTAATAAACTATTGTGTTTGGCTTATTATCTGATCAGCTTAATTATATAATGTCAAGAATAATTCTTTGTATCATAACGTAAAGTAGCATAAAATCGTATCGTAAATGGGATGAGTGGAGGTATAATAATACTAATAATAATAACATTGATAACAAGCGTAACAAAAAGTAGGTAAAAAAAAAAAAAAAAAAAAAAATTCAAAAAAAAAATAGCGTCCGAGAATTATTTCCTTTAACCTTTGCCTTTTGTATAGTAAATTAATATAAAAATGAAAATTAATGAATAAAAACAGAAAACAAAATTGCAAAAACAGAAAAAATGTAAAAAAAAAAAAAAAAAAGAAACAACATTTTGGGAAATTTTCAAAAATTTCTCGTTAAATATGCAGATAATTTTTACATCATTTCGACTTAGCATCAACTAGCTCCTCTACCTTTCCGCCTTTTCCGTTCCTGGCACCACCGCAGTCACCATTTTTATCAGCAAAAACATCAGCGAAAGCATTCTCATATCCACCAACCCCGCGGGTTTTCCGAAATACTTCGTAATCTAGCGATTTCAACTCATCAAGCAATGGATAAATTTTATCAATGTATTCTTGTTGCATTAGCTTTTTCAATTTTGCAATATTTACATCACTATCAATGTTTTCTGTTTGTTTGACATTATTAAATAATAACTTGATGTCATTGATAAAATCCGTTAGTGTTTTAGTATATCCAAAATTGGTCAATTTTTTCACAATCTGGTTCAAACTTAAGATATCAACATTGTAGATTCGTTCTTGCACATTACTATAACTGCTGCTGCTCCTACCGTTAGTGTTATTACCTTTATCGTGGCTATTGTTATTTGCCACAATACAAGGCCTATAACGCGATAATAACTTATCATTTGTTTGATCAATAGACAAAAGCTTAGTAATTACCGGTCTAATCAACTCTTGTAATGAAAAATTAGCATTTTCCAAATTTTGTAAATCCATGGCATAACTTTGCAAACTCAATTTTTGTCTCTTGATTATGTCCTCAGAAACATCAATTAACTTATGGATATCGTTGTTCATTAAATTGTTCATTTTGATTATGTCCCCTGCGTCCCTTGAAGACACTACGTTGGATAAGTTGTAAGTATCTATAGTTTTTATCAATGGACCAGTTTTCCATTCTCGTTTCAACGACCAGTATTTACATATGTCTTGAGCTAGTTTGCCACGAGACATTTCATCTTCCCCATCAATGTACAAGAATTGTAAAAGTTTGATCAATTTGTCCAAGAAAAGCTGTGGTGCTATAGGAGTACCTTTCTTCGATTGCCAGCGAAGAATATTGTTATTATTGTCCCTTAAAGCTTTGACAGCAGCGATTACCGGTTTAGTGATTTTCTTCTTCAACATGTTGGAATGTTCATAGTAGCTTATTCCGTCTCCAAGAGTCTTATATTTTGGGCTAACGGTTCGCAGTGTGTTGCCATTAGCGCTGCCATTACCTAGCAACATATCAAAATATGCTCTTGTCTTTTCAATGCCTCGCTTGACATCAATAACGTAATCATTAGGAACATGCTTATCACAAAAAGCTGTCAAGTTTTTCTTATCTTGAAGTACCCCCTGTACGCCACCATGCATTTTCATATAGAGACCAGCCCGTTTAGCACAAGTAACGTGAAATGCTTGAAAACAATTCTTGTTTGCGCATTGAATACAAGCACCGTGTCTTTTTTTGCAAATATAACAAATCAATTTCCAACGACTTTTAGGCACACGCTCAATGCCATCAACTGTTTCCATGTATATGTTGCTTTTTAAGCTGAGTTCAGGGATCCATAAGCCGCATAATACATGGGACCATGAGCCAGATTCGGTTTGTTTAAAAGCACCAGTGATGGAGGGGCAAAATTCACAATTAATTCTTTTCCTTTTGAGGCTCATGCATCGACGACATAGCCATTGGCCCTCGGGAATGAACACTACCCCATAACATTCTTGGTGCACCGCAATGTTACAACCATCACAAAAGACAATAGCGTTCTGATTATCACATTCGCTATCGTTGCACACTGCACATGGTTGATCATTCTCGGGACCCATTCCTATACCATCATCACAGCCGTACATACTTGCAAATTCAACCGCTTTTTGATACTTAATATCCAGTTCCAATTTTTCTTTAGAGTTGTCGTCTTTAGGGATTCTTTTGGAAAGAAAAAACCATTCTTTCTCCAAAAAAGTCATGGCAATTTCAAAGATTTCTAATGAAACGAATGAAAGGCCATTTTTAATTCGTTTTTTGTTAATTATGCTTAGGAAATAATCGTCTTGCTCGTCCATGTCATAAAGGCATCGAAACATAGAAAAGCCCTTGCGGTCGGTTTTTGTGGATACAGCAAATTCTTCATAAGTGTCCAATTGGAAAGATTCAAGGCAGTTGAAATCGTTCTCACGAATAAAAGTATCACTGAGTTTCGCTTGAGGGTTGAGTTGTGGTTGCTTGAAACCAAAGTATTCAATTTTTTTTAGGTAGAGTTCGTGGTCAATGTATTTATTTAATTTTTTTATTTGCTCAGCTGCAGCGGAGAGCTTGGTTGATTGCTCTTTATTAGCAGAAGAGAGCTGAATTGCCAGCAATTCAGCAGACTCCATTTCAGTCGGAGTCTCTGTTTTGAGTTTTTCATAATTTGATATCCTAAAATCTGATCTGTTCATGTATAACTGGACAACCTGTAAATTAGAAGAATAATCAAAAGGCTGTTTTTCAAAAAAGGATTTAGTAACCATTGGTTTTTGATATATTAGATTTGGGTGTGTTTGTAGTATTAAGTCCAATGAAGGCTTGGGTACAGTCTGAAGAGCATAGAAAGGGTACCTTATTGACTGGTATGATGGATTTAGACGTTCCAGTGATGGGGTGACTCTTGACAGAAGAAACTGGTCTCTATTTATGCAGTTCTCTTCTTTGACGCCACTTGTAAATAAACGAAAAGAGTTGACTTTAGCAATTTCTGGATTTTGGTCAACAACTGATGAGTTTGGGGTTGATGCCGAGCTATGCAGAGATGCAATGGATGTAGTGCTACTACTAGGCACATGCTGCGATTTATTATTGTTGCCTAGGGTTTCATTTTGCAAAGGTTCTGTTGCGGGTGATTCTACTGATGGGAATGGTTGTGATAGATCAGGTGCTGTTGATGATGAGGTGGTTTCTCCACGCTGTTTGTTCACATCTTTTTGCAGTTGAGAAATAATATCAAGAAATTTTCTTTTCTTGTTATAAATAGTATATTCGTCATTTTGATCAATTTCGTCCTGAAGTCGTTTGCGAAAGTTCGTGGGCACTGGTTTTGCTGAAATGTTTCTAAATGAAGCGCTCAACTCTGCTTTAGATTTGACAATGATATTGGATGGAATTGCGGTTTTTACCTCCGGTTCATCGCAGAAATCCAACATATTTTTTATATAGGATTTAAATGATGAGCTGAAGTTGACGTTTTCCGTCAAAAGTTTCTTTTCACGGGCAGATAAGCCTCGCTGAACGCGTATTAAATCTTTAACAGAATGGGGAACAATTGTGGAGTCATTGTGATCTGTTGCGTTTGGATTTGTTGCAGGAGAAAGGTGGCCTTCGCTGGCATCAAAAAACTCCGTTTGGCTGTCTGGAGAGGAGGCAGAGGATGACTTTTGAGAATGGGCAATGTGAACCGTCTTGCTAAAATATTTCTCATTGTTATTGTTATTGTTATTGTTGTTGTTGTTGTTGTTGTTTTGAAACTCATCGGTGTCGCTGGTTTCCCCGACGTCGCTAATTTCACCGTTAATGTTAGCGCTGGCAGACTTGACAATATAGACGTTCAATGGCTGCTTGGTGTCCAAATCCGGATAAAAAGATTCAAAGTCAACTTCCTCTCTGGGCTTGTCAAAGTCGTAGCCTGGAGCATTAGCAGTGGCACTATTAGCCACGGGCTGCTGTTTGGGGATGTCGGGGTGCCGTGAAGATATTCGGGCTTTCTTGCGGCCGAGGTGTCTCTGCTTCATGGGGAAGGTAGCAGAGCGATGATGCGAGGCTATGAGTAGTGTGATAATTGAAGGCCTGTGTAGACACACAGGGTGGATGACGATGCGCTTTAGTGCTCGCGTGGGCGCTATTTTCTTTCTCTGTTTCTCTGTTTCTGTTTCTTGCAGTTGCAAATCTCAAGATTTTTCGCTGCTTTCCGGATGAGGTATTAGGGGTGTTTTGTATCAGGTTAGTCAGAATGTCATGTGATGGAGGGTGAAATGTGACTATAGAGACTGACAAAATTACACCCTGATATTACACCCTGATATTTCTATTTGGAGAAAGATGCTTGTTTCATTTTACATTTCATTTAAAAGAAAAGTCTTACTATCACCTGTATTCTCTGGTTGGTTGGTTGTTTCTCGGGGATACTTGTCTACGGTGAATATACACAGTGTAATAGTCGACGACTATCTTCAATCCACTGGCGCTTAACAGTGGAAAGTTTGTGTGTTACCCTGCTTCGATACAAAAAAAAAACAAAACAAAACAAAACAAAACAGAACAAAACAAAATCGTTTTTTGTCCAGCGCAGCGCCAATTACAATTGCAATTACAATTGCAGTCAAACTATCTTGATCCTTTGGCACACCACTGATCTCTGCTGAAGCAATACCTTTTTCACCACCACACGTCCTCCTTTGCAGTACCATCCTTGTGTCTAGCTGTTATTCTCTCCAGTGATTTCTTTGTGTTGCCTTCACTCTCGCCCTCTTCGTGACTTGTCGCAGCTCCCCGGTCTCAGATCACCGCAGTTTAGTTCTGTTTACGTTTTACTCTTGAGATAAATAAACACTTGGCCAAATAATCGTCTTTTCTTGGCCATTTTGATTTGTCCTTGCGCAACACCTCCTCAATCAATCTCATGGATTATCTACACCAATAATCACATCTCTTAGAAGCCCTTTTTCTGGTGAAAAAAAAAAATAAAAATAAAGTTACACATCACTAATTGGATCTTCATTTGATCTTCATTTGATCTGAACGGAGCTCCATCATACAACAATAACTGCCCGCGTTAATCTAAACGCTGCACAAATCTTCTCTTCACAATGTCCTTCGATATCAAACTCGTCAACGATATCCGTAAAAAGATTGAAAGAGAAAAAAACATTATAAACTCGTCCACCAAGATCAGAGAAACAACTTCCAATGTCGCCGTCAAGCAGAAATGTAACAGCAACATTAGAGAAGCAAAGCAAAACTTGGAATACTTAACCAAGACTTTGGATGACTTGTCTCTAAGATCAGTGGATAGTCAGGGCTCGGCAAATACTCTTGTCAACACTCACAGTGACAACCAGTTGAGCAAGCACTACAACACCCCAAATTTTACTCGTTTGGATCTCATCAAATATGACTGTCCCTCCCTAGGTCATCGTATCCAGTACATGTTGCAACAATTGGAATTTAAGTTACAAATTGAAAACCAGTACAAAGAAGCTAGTGAAAAAATGATTAAACTTTACCAATTTGACGCTGACAATCACTCTTCATCTGCTGCTCTTGGTGGCCGTATTGAAAGCAACAAAAAGATTCCGTTGCTTACTAGAGCTTTGAAAAGATACAGAGACATGCACATCGATATTGTTGATGTTAGGGAAGAAACTGAACTTCTCAGTAATCAAAGACTACGTGGTAAGCCCCTTACCGGTGTCGTAACTATAGGCATTTCCAACTTGAAAGATATCGATCATATTGTTTCTTCCAGTTTAACTGGCAAAAAGTGCGAATCGGTGATTTTAATAAAAGTAGATGATGAACTCAAAGTTAAGACCAAATCTTTTAGAAATGGTAAGCTCAATGAGAGTTTACTGTTCCAAATCAATGTTGACAAAAATAATGAAATTGAAATTAGTGTGTGTGACAAAGTGAATGGTGATCAGCTAGTTCCAGTAGCAATCGTTTGGTTCCAAATTGGTGACATTGTTGAAGAACTTAGAAGGAAAAGAAAACATTTTGAAAACTCAAATAATGGCTGGGTAAGCGCTTCCAATTTAACCGCCAGAAAAGATCCTGGTTATCCAAGTGCAAGTCCCGGCTTAGCTAGCTCTGCAGGTCACCCTCATCATCCTCCTCATCATCATCCCCATCATCATCCTCATCATCAACAGCAGATTGGATCCGCTGGCAGTGGTAGCGCTCCTCCAAATGTTCCTAAACCAGATGCTCCAATTAATTTTGGTAATACCGCCACTAACAACCCTGCACAAGGAATTCCTCGTGACATTACAAGTAGCGCTTGGTACATTTTGGAACCAAGTGGTCAAATCTTATTGACATTTGGTTTTGTCAAAACTGATCACAGAACCGGTAATAGAATTGGTGATAATAACTTGGGTGGTCTTGGTCGTCATGGCGCTATCAGAGAAAGAAAAGATAATGTCTATGAGCAGTTTGGTCATCATTTTGTCCAGAAAAATTTTTACAATATCATGATGTGTGCGTATTGTGGCGAATTTGCAAGATACTCTTGCTACCAATGTCAAGATTGTAGATACCTTTGTCACAAAAAATGTTACAAGAATGTGGTAACAAAATGTATCTCAAAGTCATCTACTGAAATTGATCCAGATGAGGCAAAATTGAATCACAAAATTCCTCACAGGTTTGAACCAATAACTAATAGAGGTACTAAATGGTGTTGTCATTGCGGTTTCATCTTACCTTGGGGTAAGAAAAATGTTCGAAAATGTTCAGAATGTGGAGTTATGTGTCATGCTCAATGTGCTCATTTGGTTCCTGATTTTTGCGGTATGTCCATGATTATGGCCAATAAAATTTTGACTACCATCAAACAATCTGGTTCCAAATCTGGTTCTCCGGTTAGACATACCCATAGACTTCCACCTCAACCACAACAGCAAACACCGCCATACCACGGAAGACCTTCTTTTGATGATATAAATGCATCACCTGTTAGTCATCAATTCCCTAGTGGAGTTCATAGTGGCGGATCTCAGTTCCCAGTTGACCACGAACATTTTCCACCTCAACGGCAGCACCAATTGCAACAGCAATCTCAACCCCAAGAGCCGCATACACATCCATACAACCAGGGTGGGTTCCATCAACCTGTCCAACAAAGATCAGAACAAACTAAGAAGTCACCGTTTCCCCAAGTGCCAGGCTCAGGTTATCAAAATGGCCTTCCTCCACTACCATCATTGGAAAATGAATCTGAATTACCTCCTTCCAGCGCTGGTGGTGCTGCCCCTGATTCTGGAATTCCTTCTATTGTTATTGAATCTGATTATGACCAAACTTCTCTGTTTGCCAGTGAAAGAGATCACAAACCACAATCACAACAACCACAACAACAGCAACAACAGCAACAACAACCGCCATTGGGTATTGATGTCAATTACCCAGAAAGTGAAGCATCAAGTGTGGCTAATCCATTTGAAAATGAAGAACATAAACTTCCAGAACATCCAGAGCCTACTAAAACTGATGGTGACGTTGCCTCGTCAGAGTCACCGGTTGCTCACAATGAATATTATAATGATTATAACACTGAAAATATAAGCAAAAGATTATCTCAAATTGAAATGGGTAGCTTTACTGGATCTCAACCTCTTAGTGATAATGGTAATATTGCTAAATCATATGATGGTGGAGTCGAACCGATATCATTGGATCCAATCAAGAACCAACAGCCTGTTGATGTTCAAGCACCAATAGTGCCAGAGCGTGACGCTTTTCAACAACAACAGTCACAGCCACTTGAGCAACAAGTACCAATTGATACCGTCTCACACAGCACAAAACACCATAAAAAGGAAAAACATCACCGTCGTCGTAAAGTCGGTTTGGATGATTTCCAATTCTTGGCAGTTTTGGGTAAAGGTAATTTTGGTAAAGTTATGTTGGCCGAAAGCAGACATTCCAAAAAATTATGTGCTATTAAAGTATTGAAGAAAGATTTTATTATTGAAAATGATGAAGTGGAAAGTACCAAATCTGAAAAACGTGTGTTTTTAATTGCCAATAGAAAAAGACATCCATTCTTAATTAACTTACATTGTTGTTTCCAAACTGCTAATAGAATTTATTTCGTTATGGAGTATGTTTCTGGTGGTGATTTGATGTGGCATATTCAAAAAGCCAGATTTTCGCAAAGAAGAGCTCAATTTTATGCTGCTGAAGTACTACTTGGTCTAAAATATTTCCATGATAATGGAGTAATCTACCGTGATTTGAAATTGGATAACATTTTGCTTACCACTTCTGGACATATAAAGATTGCAGATTATGGCTTGTGTAAAGAGGAGATGTGGTATGGTAACACCACTTCTACATTTTGTGGTACCCCAGAATTTATGGCTCCAGAAATTTTAAAGGAACAAAAGTATGGTAAAGCAGTGGACTGGTGGGCATTTGGCGTTTTATTGTATCAAATGCTTTTAGGTCAATCTCCATTCAGAGGAGGTGATGAAGAAGAAATTTTTAATGCCATCTTGACCGATGAACCGTTATATCCAATTCAAATGGCTAGAGAATCAGTAGAAATTCTTCAAGCATTATTAACTAGAGATCCAACTCAACGTTTAGGTGCTGGGCCAAGAGATGCCGAAGAAGTTATGGAACATCCATATTTTAGGAATATTAGTTTTGATGATGTATTGAATTTGCGGATTCCTCCACCATATTTACCTGAAGTGAAATCTGAACATGATATTTCTAATTTTGATGATGAGTTTACTGCAGAAACTCCAAGATTGACACCAGTTAACTCTACTTTGGATTCATCAATGCAAGAGAAATTTAGAGGATTCTCTCATATGAGTGATGATTACCTTTAAGGAAACATATCAGTACCTATGCGTTTTCGCGTTTTTGTGTTTTGCATTCTGCGTTCTTTTGCTCGCTTTTACTCATAAGCTCATGATGTAATTCGTTTTTTTTTTATCTTTTTACTTTTTTTTCTTCCCTCTCTTTCCAATTTCTTTTTTGCTTCTATTAATATTACTATCACTACTACTACTACTACTACTACTACTGACTAAACAGTTTTACGGTTTAATTTTGTATTTTTCTTTTCTACTGGTTTTTTGATTTTTGTTTTACTTTTTGTTTTGTTTTTGCTTTTTTTTTTTGTTACCTTGCAGCGTTTGTTTAATAACACATCTTTCTTTAGTAATCTTTCTTTTCATTTTCATATTGGTTTGTTTATTGTTATTGGCTTGGCCTTGACCTCAACTTGCTCATGTGTTGGGTATTAATAATCAGTCAATCGGGTGCTTGGTTATGCTATCCATTCTACCGGAAGCATATAACGATGGTGTATGTCAAAATAAACAATTATCTGTACAACGGTTATCAAATTAATATATTATAACACGTTTCAATGTTATTTAATAATGAAGTCTTCGTTTTCTAATTTTGCTAATTTTGCTTTTAACAAGCTCAACGAGCACAGGTTTACAACTTTGAGAAAAGTATTCATTACAAGTTACAATAACAATACAGTCTCGTACAAATATTGGCATATAATGATTAAAACATAAAGATTTTTTGAAGTTCCTTAATGTAAAGGTTTCTAAATTCGAATTCGCCTTTTAGGATCCTCAGGTTTGCTCATTTGCTGATTTTCATAAATATATAGACGCAGCATGTATACATAGATGAGCATTTAATTGCATATTTATTCTGAGCCGAACGGGCAAGGTTATAACCCATGGTTTGCAAACACAACTTCGTTAAAGAGAAACACAAACAAATAGTAAGTTGGGTGCAAAAGTGCCTCAACTATGAAGCTTTCGCTTTATTGTCTCAAACATGGTGTGAAAATAGATTATTTCTTGGCAAGTTGCTGCTTTCACTAAAATTTACCATATATTTGCTTGAGCCAATAATTGTTGCGGGGATTTAAACAATTCCTGGCGTCATTTGTATGAATTGTAAAATAAAATAAAAGAGTTGCATGCGCGATAAAGCCGATAGAAAAAGACTTGAACCCGGAATTATAATCGAGAATCAAAAACCAAATAATGAAAAAAAAAGGAAATGTAAAAAAAAAAAAAAAAAGAAAAAAAAGCGTCATTAGAATTGGTTTATTTTTATTTTTTTTTTTTTGTTTTTGTTTTTTATTGTTTTTTAATAATTTTCTTGGGCATATCGACAGCTATTACTAGATACTGATAAAAATTTAAAGTGAAATACCGTCTGCAACTCTGCAGAAGCCACTGCGCTTTGCATACAGTACATGAATATTGCACTATGCATAAAAGTAAAGGTTAATAATCGTTAATCGTTAAGAAAACAAGGCAGGCGTCAAAGCAGCCAGCCTTTCAAATTTTTTTTCTTTTTTTTATTGTTTTCTTTTTGTTTTATCACAAATTTTTTAGTGTTGTGTAAGCAACGCATGTATTTTAAGTTCGCGGGATGTGCAAAAAATAGGAGTAAGAACAATATGCCTTTCGGTTACGGTATGTATCGTACAGTTAATGGCAAGATTAGTTGTAGATAATAAAATAAAATTAGAAATTTTTTTGAATTATACTATGGTGCAGTGTGATGTGTTGGTGTATATAAAAACTTTTTGAAAGTATTACTATTAACAAAACTAAAACGCGATTGGATGAGATAAAACCGAGTAATAGTAACCAATGAGAAAAAAATATAATGATTAAGCAGAGAACAAGGGTATTAATAAAGCAATAATAAAGCATGTGTGAATCTGAGAAAGAAGAGAAAAGTAAATGAAATAGAGAAACAAAAAGACAAAAAAGACATATGTGAACTAGGCCACAAAGAAAACTGTAGAACACAAGAGTCATTAACAAAAACCAAACTTCAAACGAAATTGGCAAGTCAAAAAATAGAAGCACATTTTGGGTAATAAAATTTGTAGATATCACAACGATATAAATATAAAGTAGCGAAACATGAAAAAAGGCATAGCATCAAAAACCAGCAAGATGAAGGGGTATCAAACAAGATATAAGAGAGTGTCGCTAAATAAAGCGAAATACAGTTGAGATGAGTGAAGTTGCTTATAGCAAGGCCAAAACAGACAAAAAACCACCAAAGACAGCGCTAGCAACCAATTTGTTACCAGCAGCAGAATGAGTTTCAATTGGTGCACTAGAACTACCGCTGTTGTTGTTGATGCTAGAAGGAGAGGCAGCACTACTAGAAATAATTACTGAGCTTATTGTGCTGTTTGTGGCAGGAAGGATAGTCATAAAACCTGTAGCGGAAGCACCATCAATGGAAGATTCATCAGATGGAACAATTGTACTAGTAAAATGAGCTGAAGATAAAGATGGAGTTGAGGTGGAGTTGAGCCCAATGGCTTTAGCTGCTGTGCTGTAGGCAACGATTGATGGAGTTGAAGAAAGAGGAGTTGGTGGGACAATACTTTCTGGAAGAGAACTCAAAGATGTAGTGGCAGCGACGGTAGCGGAGGAAGAAGAAGCAATGGTGGTGGTAGAGTTAGCTGGTACCGAAGCAACAGAAGTGGATGTCTCTCTGTCAGTGGAAGCAGTGTTGATACATGTCAAACTGGAGTCACCAAGACCAATCAAGGTGTAAAAACAACTCACGTTTGGGTCTTTTGGGTCAACAGGAGATGAAGCAGCAAAGGCAACAGCGGTTAAAGTAGAAAAAGAGATGATATTTTGTAATTGCATTTTGGATGTTGTTTATGCTGGTTTAGTTACTAGCTTGAATAATTATGAATTCTTTTAGGTAATGAAAAAGTGTAGATAATCAGTAGAGTTTGTAAAAATAAAGGTTAATTGTTGATGTTAATACAAAACTTCTTAGAGAAAAATAAATTGCCAAACAATCTTCTTGGTAAAATTCCAGGAATAGACCTTCCTTTATACACCATCATGGCTATTGCCTTTTCTCCATTATTTTCTCTCCTTTTTTCAATCTTTTATGTTCAACTTCCCCATTAGGAACAATGACGCAGTCGCTCACAAACCGCAGTGCTTTTTTTAGTGGTTTAGTCGGGGTCCCTGCTGCATTGCAATGCTTATTGATGCTTCTTTAACCCTCCCCTGACTTCTCCTAGCAGCTACCAGCATGTCTTCACAGACGATTTTCAAACTTGCAGCTTGTTGCATTTGCGCTTTGTTCTATTTTTATTATTGTACTGAAGCGGCAATTAGCAATTCTCAGTTAATTAAACTACATTGAATGTTTAAATCACATGACTTGATAATTGTGTGTCATGTTCTGCAAGCTAGCATATACAAATATGTGTCTACGTGGTCCTGCGTGCAGGACTTAAAACGAGTCCAAAAGTTTCAAGCTATTCATATAACCTATAGTTTGTATTGTTGTTGAGATCTGAATTAGCCAGGCGCATCAGCATTCGTTATAAGCTTTAATGGTTCGCTAGGCTGCGTGCCGTAAACGGTGTTTTTCTACATCAGGCTACATTGTGGATAATCAAACTGCCACTACTTGTTTGTTTCAAAAAGCAGTTTGTCCGTTTGTTTGGACTCCTATCTTTTATTATTATATCTTATTTATACACATACATCTCATAATTAAATTGTATCACTTTGTCGTTCATACATATTTATGTACCTTACTGGCAAATAAATAATATCCAACTAAATATTTCAAACAACACATATAGATGTGCTAGTGCAAATATGTAACACAGTTGTGCAACAATAACATAAAATTTTTCATTATCGTGGCGCAAAAAGGGTGAATGCCTAATCGTTTACTAATTTATATCGGCTCAAGTTGTTGAAACGTAACACAACAATCATAGTCGGAAAATTGTTATCTTCGTTTAATCTGATCTGTTCAGCTAAAGTTCGCAGCAGCAGCAGCTGCTGCCTGTTACTATCCATGACTGTTTGAGCACTTGTTTCAGCGCCACTAGAAAATCCTTCATTTCCTTTATTTGAAAAAACAAGTGTCGTCACAGACTTATCTCTTAATGTAACTTCATAATTCACGTCACTCGCTTTTTGATTCAGATCACTTGAAATAGTTATTATTGGCACAATATTGTTTGATAACATGTATTCATAGTAGTTTAGTCCATGAAAAGAATTATTACTCAGCACAAAATCAGACTGCGGCTGCATTGAAAACCCCTTATTTGAATGTTTGACTTGGTTGATGTTCTCATCATTGTCTTGAGTTATAATATTATTGGTCAATAATGAAACAATTTTCTCACCAATAATACTCAACTGAGGCATACGGCTAGCTTTTGCAAAAGCCAGCCGTCTAATATTTCCCAACTTGATAATCTCACCACCGTCCTCATCAACATCCCCTTCATCGTTACTCTCAGTAAATGGCCCCGATGTGCTATCTACAGGTACAAATGCTTTTGAACCATTGTTTATATTCGTGCCATAACTGTCCGGCAGTTGGGCACCACTATTCTCAATTCTGTTGCTGTTTGTCCGTTTCTTAAGCCTTTTTTGAACTAGCTTCTGTCTTCTCTTCGCCAGCGTTGTCGTAATCGTCTTTCTCTTATCATTTTCATTATTAAGTATATTTACGCCAAGCAACACGGCATCATCTTCGGACCCATTATTTAAGTCAGAAGTAGCATCGTACTCGGCATTATTCTCGTCTTTATCATCAGTATTGCCATTAAGACCATTAATATTATTTGTGGCTCCATTACTATTAACGAGATTATTACCCATAACAATATCTGTGATATTTTCAGTATCAGCAGCATAATCATTGATACTCCCCACCTTATTCTCTTTAAATCCGGACTTTGAAATATTTCTTCCACTCTTGGGCGCTTGACTGGTTCTTAGAGGAATAATTTCACCAGCAAATTCGAAATCACTATCACTATCTTCTAAAAGTGCACTTTTGGAAACATTAGCTCTTGAGCTTTTACTAACAACACCAGTGCCAAGTCCAACAGAACCAGAGGAGCCGCCAATAGAACCACCAGTAGGGCCAACGCCTTCAACTTTTGGTCTTTTTTTAGTGCTTAAAGTTCCAGTTTTCTTGTGGCTTCTTTTGCGAGATTTGCTACCGCTGGAGACATAGGCTGCTCCAATTCGTTTCTTTCTGGATGATTTAGGAACAGCAGCAGATGTGCGCCGCAGAGTAGGGTTTTCCAGATTTGAAGCCAACAAAGTCACCAGCTTTTTTGATGACCTACCCACTGCGAGTGGCTGCAACAGTCTAGCAGACCGATAGGCTGTTTTTGAATGTCTAAGGTGACGTTCAGCAATCAGCATTTCTTCTTCATCACTCAAGTTAATTATTTCAACATCGCTGTTATCATCAATACTGTTGCCGATGTCGTTGATAGAAGGAGAAAGTTGGCTTGTATTTTCAACTTCACGAGGTTTATGATAAAAATTTGGCGAAGAATTAATGGAAAGTAGGCCTTTTTCGGTAAATTCAAATGAAGTGGTAGAGTGTATATTTTTTCTGTTGAATGTGGTGCTTATATGTCTGGATCTGTGAACTCCGTGTTCATCAACATATTTGATAATAAGCTTCCGTACATTATGCCCATTTCTGGCTGATTTGACTGTCAGCCTTCTTGCTATTTCACCACTGATAACTTCCTCGACAAGACTAAAATCATCATTGCTTGATTCATTTGCGCAGTTCATATTCAAGTTTCTTTTTTGGCTAACCGGTTGAATAGCTTCCTCTTGATAGCCCCTGTGTCTCATGGCGTTAGCACTTTGAAAATTATTTATGCTAGTGTTCAGTAATTCAATAGAATCTTCAAGTACCTCATTTTGCCGTTTTAGTTTTCGTTGTTGGTCACTTCTTTCTATAGCAATTTGGGCAAACATTTTTTGTCGCTCCTTCTCCATACGATCAATCTCCTCCATTATTTTAGTTTGAAATTCTTCATCTTCAGAAGAGGTATCGAGTTCAAAATTGATAGTCTCATCGTTTATACCATCATTGTGAATAAATTCGCTGAGTTCGTTACCGCTGTTTTGTTTCCCCTCTAATTTTCCTCCAGCAGGTTCATAGTGTTCAGCAAACTTAGCTTCAGCATGCTTCTTTGTCTCAGTTTTATCTTTGGCAAACTCATTTTTAACAAATGTATTTTTAACAGACTTTCTGTCAATATCCTCAAGAATGTAGAAAGTGGAAGGATCAGCTATAGTAGGCTTATTGTCAAGGCTTTCAATTAGCTTATGTTCACTAAAATTCACTTCATGCGTAATCAAATTGTTTTCAATATGATTTTTGTTATCTAACACTTCTTCCTCGCGCACTCTAATATCAGACTTTACTTCCTCGCTAGAGTTTTTGTCATTAGCTAAGTTTGTATCTCGACTCTCTTCACCCAAATTCTTTTCGTAAAAATTGATTCTAGCGCCGCTATGGGGAACGTTACAAGAAGCATTTTCATGTCTATAGTCTTCAACAGCTATTTGAGAAACTGGCCCAGTTGCTGCTTCATTTTGGTTTTCTACTTCCGAAAGCCTGACAGCTCTTCTAAGGTCGATATTGGTGGTGCGAACAATGGAAAAATGGTGTTCATTAGCTTGATGATTAGCAAAGTTACCAGCTTTTTGTTTGATAATATCGCCACCTTTGACAACTTCCAAACCATCTTCATTTATATCATTTTCTACAACATCATCATCTTCATATGGCATTGTCATATCATGGGGTCTACTTTCCACAAATGGATCAGCTGAGTTTACAGTCGTAGTTTCGGTATCCTCAATATCGCCATGGCCTGTTCCATCAACATAGCTGGTGTCATTGTCGTTCATACCGTTATCGTTAAAATACTCATTTTTAGAGAGACTATCTTCTCCAGAAACCGCAGTAGACGTCTGCTGATATTCGCCCCCATTGTAATCATCGTCATTAAGTTGATCAAAGAAGATATTGATTCTATTACTGTCAATATTACGTTCCTCGTCAACTCCAAATACTTGTTTTGTGTCTTGTTTTCTAGCAACTGGAACATCCTCATAGTGAGATTCGTTAGTCACGGCTTGTTGTATATGCTTCTCATCGCCTCTTGCTCCCTGTTCATTATCATAATTCTCACCACTGTCACTTGCCTCACTGTCCACAATTTCCAGATAATCTGCTTGCTTAGCATCTTCGCTTTCACCATTACCATTTGAGTTAAAGCGTTTCTCAACGTCTTTAATGACATAGTTCTCTTTTTCAATGCGTCCATAACCAACCCTTTCGTTATCACCTACTATTTCTCCCACTCGATCTGAGACAATTTCACTATCTACTTCCCTATTCAAATAAAACTTCTGATTTAGCCTCATTCTATTGTTCGGCATAGTTACTAGGCCGACATCTTCTTTACTAAATTTATCATCAAGTCCAACAGTATGCGCTTTATTCTCCTCGTAGCCATGTATCAAATCCTCTACAACTTCCTTTCCCATTCTGGAGCCATATGCGGATTTGTTAACTTGCTCTTCACTGTCATAGTTGCTCAACTCTGTACTAGTATCTTGTAAAAAGTTCCTTTCGGTGCCATTAGGAGAGTTGCCGTTCAAAGTAATGGATTCCATGCTTGTTGTAATTGACCCTTGCTCACCAAATTTTGTTCCAGTGTTCGCAGCATTGGAAGCAACAGCAGTTATAGAGGTTGTATTATGCAACAGTAACTCGGTGGGTTCTGGAGTAAAATCCGCAGAAGATAAGCTTATCACAGGCACTTTATCTAACTGAGCACCTTCATAATCATTGCTGTTACTGTCGACGCTATCAGGTGATAGTTTTTGCCGTTGTTGGTTTGCTTGCTGTTGATTAGGTTTTGTAATATTTTGCTTAAATTTGATATAGCCTTTACCATCGTTATTTTCATCGCTATCACTGATAATGTCACTCTCATCAGAAACCGGCACTATTGGTATTGGTGCACTTTTTGGATCATAATTGGAGACCTCAGTTGGTGGGATTCTTTGGCTTGCTGTATCGCCTTTGTCATCCAGTTCATCACTGGATACGCCATCAAATGTTGACCGCTTAAACAAAATTCCAAGCTCTTCTTTTTGGGCTTCATCAATAATCTCCAAATCACTATCTGGCCCATCCAAATCAGAATTATGAGCCGTGCCATCATCATCGTCACTAAGATTGCCCAGATCCACAAACTGGCTGGAGTATAAAATCTCGTTTAATTTGTAATGTTGTGCATTATCATCAACGTTGAAATGAAATTCTTTAAAAATATCTCTAGCAACATTGATGTCACCCCATTTCCCATTGACACAGGTTTTCAAAACTGTCAAAACTTCGTTTTTCAACGACAAAGAATCAACCAAGTCTCTAGAGTTTTCTAATTCTTGTTCTTGAAACATTGGTTGGTTTAGGTAGTTCAAGAAACTGTCGCTAAAGTTCATGTATACTTCATCTGTTTCAACCAAGTTCAAAGTATCACGATAGTAAAGCTCATTTTCAATTTGCATATCGGGGTCCTTATCAGATCTTGATAATTTATTTAATCTAAGAGCAACTACTGCAGATAATAATGATGAAAGATTTACTTTCCCATCAGAATATCTGCGAAAGACATAATAGTCTGTGAACACTTTCCGTTTAGATTCTTTGAGACGAATATGTATTACTCTCCCTAATCTATTGAGATACTCTTTTTTCATTTCCATCAAATTTTTAACAATCCCAAAGATTTCCGACTTTAAAGAGGTCTTGGTTATTTTAAAATCTTGGTTATGATATTCTGGCATGTAATAATTATTGTAATGATGTACTAGCTTTGCTAACTTTTTACGTTTGGTGTGTTCCTCGCGAATAAGCTTTTTGAGAGGTTTGTATTCTACTTTATGATGTTTAGGAATTTTGAAGTTCATTGGGAATCCATGAAATCTTTTGAGAGTGTTTAATTGATAATTTGTCGACACAAAATTGGAATCAATGATTTTCCAATTATTCAACAAGGCATATTCTAGTCTTGAAACTTTTTGAAGCCCTTCAGAAGGGGACTTAGCAAAGGCTAAAATTGGGGTAACATAACTAGTGAGTTCGTAATAATCACAGAATTCTCTAGCTTGCAGTAACGGCACCCAGTTTCCCCCACATAATGTAGCATCTCCATACTTGATTAATGGCATATTCTTGCTAGTATACTCGTTAAGAAATAATCTTCGGAGGTTTTTGCGTGCTTGTGGTCCTTTGACTGCATCGTAAACATCAAATAGTTGATTCAAATTGAGATAATCATTATCACATCGCCGTAGCACTCTTATAGATGTGTTAGCATTTATATGCACAAACATTTCGAAAAATTCAAATCCACAGTATATCGTTCTTGCAATCCTATTGAATATTAGCAACGGCCGCACATTAGAATAAATCTCATATTTTCTTGCAAACATTCTAGCTGTTGGTAAGGGAGTCCAATAGCCCTGGTACGCCAGAGGTAATTTGGCATCATCTAAAAGCACTTTTTTACGACAAAGTAGCAAATCATTTTCTAGTTTCTTGATATCAACTTTATTGAGAAACATCTTATACCTTGAAACATTAATCCATGACCCGATTTTTCTTCTTGGAATGGAAGATCTTAGTCCTCCAACATTAAGTAAATATACTTCCTCAATGTCGCACAATTTTGTAGTCAAAGTAACATAATCATCAATAGATGGCTCACTTTCAAAGTTGTCATCATCGGGCAAGGGCACATTATTATCATTGTTGTTATTCTTTTCAATGTCTTTCTCACTTTCATCCTCAACAGCTATACTAGTAATAAACTTGAAACTTTCACTTTCAGTTTCATAATCTCTGGGCTGGCTACCTCGACTTCTAAGTCGCTTCGATAACTTAAGGTGCAGTTGAAATTCTTGTTCATGGTCTTGTTGCTGTTGCTGTTGCTGTTCTTGTTGTTTTTGATGCAGGCTAACCTTCTCCAAAACGATATCCAGCGTTTCGGTGTCTGCGTTTTCCACCTGGTTGAGCTCTACCAAAGAGCTTTCTGAGCTGTGAAAAATTTCAGGAACTTTAACGTCACCACCTTTGACAAGTTCTGGCTTTTTATCACTTTCAGCGCGCAGTACTTGGTTCACTTGAAATTTGTTTTCGTAATGTAGCGGGGTAAATAAAAAAGATGCTTTCTCGTCATCTGAAAGTAAATCGCCATCCATGAGAGCTCTTGATCTGATATTATATAAAGAATAGTGTGACTATTACACAAGCTGGTATTCAGATTAATATTAAGAACAGGCTCTGTGTATTTATATCTTGACCACGAATGCGCAACCTTACTGGCACTTATTATCGTGGCTTCCCTCTCTCGCCATGTTCCTCTCTACTTTTTGGTCGTTCTTTGCAGAATCAGAAGCCAAAAATAAACTGGAGAAAAGACGCGCGTCATGACGGATAAAAAAGTATTTATAATAAATTATGTAATTACCACACCCTAACACCTTTTCTTTTTGGTGTTAGGGTGTATGTTTTTCCCGCGCAATGCTTACTTCCCGCTTGGAGTGCTTTTTTTTTAACTGGGTTTGGGAACAGCACTAGTACTTTGTATCACTTTCTATCTGCTCTAAATATCCTTCAATTTTTAAGACTAGACACCTTTTGCACTTCGCTACTTCCCACTAACCTTTATATCCCAATTTCACCCAACCCACATTCTATTTCCTCTACTTTTCTTGTTGACTTGTACAACTATTTCGTCTATATCACTGTCATTGCGGAGTTCGTTTTCCGTGGAATTTCGCTACTCCATGCGTCATTCTGCATGATAATAATTCTGTGATTAGATAGACCCACGGGTTCATGCAGCCCTAAGCAGTCATTTTCTCTGGTTCGGGCCGCTGGTGCCATTAGGAGCACAGAGCAACGACAGATAGACAGACTTGAATCTCGAATCCCCACGATCCTTCTTGTCCAGCCAATAACTCATCGAAGATAAGCTAATCACAAAAATCTATAGTGACTCGGGTTATACTTGTTCTGTTTGTTTTTATATATAGGAACCATTTTCTTCATTTTAAGTTACTATTGCTGAATTTTCAGCTTCCAATTACAATAATAATCCTTTTTTCAACTCATCCTCCTCGGATAATTTCATTATTGCTATTCTCTTGTTTTTGCCATGTCCATTGCTGAAAAATACTACCCAAACCAACCAACCGAACCAAAAGTTGTAACTTCTGCTGTTCCAGGCCCTGAATCTAAGAAACAGATTGAGACGTTGGGCAAAGTCTTTGACAACCGTCATGCCTACTTCATTGCTGATTACGACAAGTCTTTGGGCAATTATATTGCGGACGTTGATGGTAACCTTTTCTTGGACCTTTATGCTCAGATAGCTTCTAATGCTTTAGGTTATAACAACCCAGCACTTATCGAAGCTGCTAAGTCTCCGGAAGTTATTAGAGCTTTGGTTGACAGACCAGCGTTGTCTAATTTCCCTGGTAAAGATTTCGCAAATATTCTTTCTGCAATCTTGAAAGGTGCACCAAAAGGTCAAACTAAGTTTTGGCCTGGTCTTTCTGGAGCTGATGCTAACGAATTGGCATTCAAAGCAGCTTTCATGTACTACCAAGCCAAGAAAAGAGGCTACAATTCGGCTTTTACGACCGAAGAAGAAGACTCAGTGATGAAAAATCAAGCTCCGGGTTCTCCAGAATTGGCTGTTCTTTCTTTTAAGAAGGCTTTCCACGGAAGACTATTTGCTTCTGGGTCAGTCACTGCCTCTAAACCAATTCATAAGCTCGATTTTCCAGCTTTCCACTGGCCAAAGGCAGAATATCCAGCTTACAAATATCCATTGGAAGAAAATGTAGAGGAAAACGCTAAAGAAGACAAACGTTGTTTGAACATCGTTGAAGAACTTATCAAGACGTGGCATATTCCAGTTGCCGCATTGATTATTGAGCCAATTCAATCTGAAGGTGGTGACAATCATGGTTCTGCAGCCTTCTTTCAAGGACTTAGAGATATTACGTCTAAATATGGGGTTGTTTACATTATTGATGAGGTGCAAACAGGTCTTGCAGCCACTGGCTCATTGTGGGCACACGAACATTTCAACATTACTCCTCCACCAGATTTAGTAACTTTCTCCAAAAAGATGCAAAGCGCTGGTTACTTTTTCCATGACGACGAATTTATTCCAGATAAGCCATATCGTCAATTCAACACCTGGAGTGGCGACTCTGCCAGAATGACCATTACTGGTGCTATTATCAAAGAAGTGCTCGACCATGATTTGACAAGCCAAACCGCCAAAGTGGGAGACTATATTTACAATGGCTTAACTAAGCTTGCCGAAAAATACTCAGAGGATATTAATAATCTTCGGGGCAAGAACAGAGGTACTTTTATTGCCTGGGACTTCAAGACTTCCAAAGAAAGAGATGAATTCATTCAGCAATCCAGACTCCGCGGGGTCAATATTGGTGGCTGTGGTGCTACTGCCGTGAGATTGCGTCCATCTTTAACTTTTGGCACCAAAGAAGCAGACATCTTTTTGAGCATTACCGAGGCTGTGTTGGCTAACAAGCACAATTAGTGTCACAATTAGTGTTTTCTATGTTGTTATTTAGTTATGTTTTGAATCGTTCTTGCTTATATATGATTGTGGGCTGTCCATTCTCACAAGTTTGTTTGTATTAATGGGATTCTCTGGTGTTTTGTAGTTTAATATGCGCATAGTTTCCCTCTTACTATGGGATTCCAATATAGTACCACGTGATGTGTATGGAATCTTCTGGAAAAGGTCACGATATTGATATCGCGTTGCGCCTTAGTAATCATGAAACCGAATATCGAAAATGAGGTGAGGTCAGTGATTGCATTTTGTGTTTGCTCATTTTGTCACTTTTTTATTCTTTTCTACTTGTTATCAGCTTACTATCTAATCAAGCCCTTGCATTTTGCTATATCCAACCTACTTATTATTTCCCATAATGTCACAACCGCCATTTAGTGGCCCTGGAAATAATCCATGGGCTACCGGCAGCACCACCCCAGAAAACAGATCTAATGATAGTATCAATAATAATATTAATAATAATATTAATAATAATAATAATAACAATAATAATAATAATAATGATAACACAATGAACAATCTCCCCTTCAACTTTTTTAACGGAGATGGCAACGGTCCTAGCTTTATGGTTTTTGAATCAAGACAAAATGGCGAAGCGCCAACCTTGAATTTTACAATGAACACAAACATAACCGATAATGATAATAACAATAGTAATAACGTAGGTCGTGAAAATAATAATGGTGATTTTCAAGATGTTTTTGGTGGCCTTTCGTCTATGGGACAGCTATTAGCTTCATTGGTTTTGCTCAGTAGAAACGGTCAACATAAAAAAAAGCATGCTAGTCAAAGAGCACTAGAGTCTTTAAAAACAGTGGACTTAGAGACTCTTCCAGAAAGTGATCGCAATTGCACAATTTGCTTCGATCCCTTTGAACCAGTGCAAAAAGATGAATCACAATCGGATGGTGATTTATTCTCTGGCAAGGGCTTTTCAAATGCTATTCCTGATGATGAGTCCATATTTCTTGAAGAGGATGATCCAGGTATTGTGTTTCCAGGAAATGTTACCGGTACCAGAACCTCGAATTATAGCTTGAATACTGATCCAGTGTTTATTAAGGAGAAGGAAAAGAGAAAGACTGACGCTGACAAGAACAAGAAAATTCAACATATAGCGGTCAAAATGCCATGTGGTCATATCTTTGGTGAGACTTGTATACGTGAATGGCTTAAAAATGAAGTTACTTGTCCATTATGTCGAAAAGAGGTCGACAGCGAAGAGTCCGAGTCTAGCTCTGAGAACTCTGAAAACAGAAATGTTACACTATACTCATTCCCGTTGACTAGAGTCTATATTGGGCCAGATTTGAGTCGTGCAGGGGGTGGGCATGAATGGTCTGATCCACAGTTGGCCATTCCTGATCCTGTGTCTAATAGTTCGCCAATTTTGGGAGCTTCAATTGTGCCTGAACGACTTAATAATGATGGTACTACTGATGGTGATCAAAACAGAGACCAAAACAATAATAACATTAATAGAGATTCAGCTAGTGGAGCTAATGGTCAAAACCCTAATGGTAGATCTAATAATACCAGCAACGATAATTTATCTAATCATAATGCTACTAGTAACGACACCAGAAACAGTGCTAATAATACTCACAATCACAATAGTAATGCTAATATATCTGGAGTCAGCGATAATAATGGCAATAACATCAGCAATAACATCAGCAATGCTACCCCACAAAACACAACAAGCAGACGTATGACACTTGGTGGTTTTCCTCTATTGTTTATGCGTCCAGTTGTTCAATTTGGGAGGCTTGTGACTAATAATCCTAACACAACCTCAACTGACTCTAATGACGCGGATGTCACCATTAGCAATCCTACTGATAGTATGAGTGGTGACACTAACGCTTTTGCGAGCACTGCGAGCAATGGTAGCAGCAGCACCAACAGCACCAGTACCAGCACCAGCAGACCAGGATTTGGTGGACCAACAAGATCTTCAAGACAATTGAATGTATCAAGAAATGCACGTTCTCATCCATACCTTAGGTCTTTCATTATCAATGCATCTAACAGAGAGACTAGCTGACGACTTTGTGTTTGATTTCTCCTCATAGTTTTCCTTGTCAATTTTCTATTTTCGCTTTTTTTTTTTTTTTTTTTGTTGTTGTTGTTGTTGTTGTTGTTGTTGTTGTTCTTTTTTGTATTTTTTACCAACACTATTGACTAGTGTACAGTTAAAATGGGACCTGGTGTTTGATTCGTTGTCTTTTCAATACTATTATTAATTAATCCACAATTTCATTGTTTTATGATTTATGGTTTTTATCAACTGTATTATACCTATATATATATATGTGGATACCATAGTTTTGGATTATGGAGCATTTCTCTTTTTTTTTTTTTTTTACTGTTATCATGTTACAATAATACGCAGTGCTAATGAGTTACGTTACAGCAAATTGTACTTTGGTATGGCTTGTTTTATTGGATGTAGAACTGATTATTAACTTGTTGCAACCTCTAACGTAGTCAAACACTTTGGGTAAATAATTTTAACCTACATTTGACCCAAGTAGCTCTTATTACTTAATAATTTATATCGGAATGGCAAATTAGCTACTAAAAGTCTAATCGAATTGCCTGGTGCATGTTGAGGTAAAGGATATACCGTATGATCGAAAAGTGAAGCGCAGACAAGAGCCGGCTCAATATCAGACCAAACCACACCAGGCTATACATGTTTATAGTACTTTTTTCATAAAAGTATCCGTAGAGTCACACATTGCACGTGCAAACCTTATATTGTGGAGCTTCCGCATACATTACTTTCGAAAAACCACTTTAGGTCCTTCGGGACATTTGGTCAATTTGTTACAAATACAGAGAAGATTAGCATGGCCCCTGCATAAGGATGACACGCTTTACAAAGAGATTTAACCGTTTTTTTGCAGTTTCTGAATATCTGCAAACACAGAGAAGTAACGCCATTCAACTATGCTTTTTTGTTTTCTTTAGGTGTTGCTGTATGAAGAATAATGCTGCTTTTTGTTGGTTTTTTTGGGTAATGCTGATGGGTTGCGATTGGACGTAGTTCGAAGCCAGGGGTACGTATTGTCTAAGTTTATTAAAAAAACATTTTTTTTTTTGAATTATGGAACTCTATGTTACTTTTTCATCACGTTTTATTGTGTTTTTATTGCTAATGATAATTTAGTCACCAAGAATGGGCCCATCAAGAACAGGACTGGATAGTTGTTTTGTCTTGAATTCTCTGCCGGTAGAATAGCTAACTGCGACATCACGGGTCCAAACAATGGGGATCTTCTGGTTTTAAATAAGTCAAGCTGATTCGAATTTTTCGAAAATATATGCAGCGGTTGTCTAATAGAGAAGACGGGATGGGCGTTTCCTATAGGGAATAGTTACACATCTATAGGATTAACTGAAGTTACTAGAATACCGTAACATAAGACAATTTTGTGGTGGCTGTATCGATCCAAATCTATCAAAGGCCGATCTACGCATGGTGGAATTTTGAATCGTCGAGCAGCTGCTGCAGTGGGTGTCGATCGATCCTCACGGCCTCACTAACTAAGCCTCGAATTATTATACGTCAGGGAAATCCTTCAGTCGGAGGACTCTGAATATCGAAAGTCCAATCTTGGGCACCGTTTGACGCTTGCCCAATATTTAACATTAATATTAACACGCTAAGCCACCATTCCGATCTCAACAGAAGCACTGAATTTTACGAGTCTCAACATGTAAAGGAAATTTGTTTTGAACTGTAAGGTAGCGAAGTCCCAAGGGGATTTTTATTTTTATTTTTGTTTTTATTTTTAGTTTTGTCATTGTTTGGAATCTTCTATGCTATGCTATACCGCACTTCTCGACTGTTATAAGATATTATTCACCACAGTCCACCTTCAGTTGTTACGACCACTTCGTACTAGCTGGCCCGGCTACTTTACTAGCTTGTCTGACCAACAGGCTAAGCGATACTGGCTAGCCGTGCGTGTAGCTACATCGATCCTCAGCAGTGGATGAGCATTGGAATTCTGGCACTGGCACTGACAATTTAGATTTTTTTACGGCTAGTCATTAGAGTTTTACTCAAGGTTGCGTATTTGATTGTGGAAAGAATATTGAAATAGCTGCAACTGCAGTTTTGGGCAAAAGGTTTTATTTTTATTTATGTTTTGCTCCTTCAGTTTCCTTTTAACCCGCGTAGCTGTGCTCTGCCGTACGGTACGTGGGCGCGCGTTTTTTGGGTGCCTTACGCAGCAGCAACTTTTGGTCTCAAGACCATTGCAATCTTGCTAAGTCGTCTGCCTGGGTTACTACAACAAGCAAAATCTAAACAGAGTTTCCACAGCCCTTTGAATTGAATTTGAATTTGAATTTGAAGGGATGTGTTTGAGAATTTTTTTTTAACACTGGTGCTGCTTAAGCTTTGGTTTGTGGTAGTATACTGGCATACGTATGCATACTATAGTGTAACACACATGTACCAACTGGGCATTCTGTACTGAAATTGAAACTTTCAGTTTAATGTAAACAGGTAATCTCACGACAGACAAGTTGGTATATTGGTGTACGATGCTGACAAGCTCCAGCTGACTGTAAAAAGGGCAAGAGCGAACTTTTTTTTCACTGTACACGCGGGAGTTTATGAACGAAATTGAAAAAAGTAGAATACAAAGGAACGCAGCGGGTAATCTTTGAATGAGCTAATATATATATATATATATAACCACAGGTTGTCAAGTCAGCAGTTAAAAATAGCATTCCTGACTGCTAAAATTAGCCTCTCCTGCTCGGAACTTTGTAGAACATTAAAAATATTACGGTTCACAGCTGATTTGGAAAAGTATTGTGTAGCTACCCCAAGACATTCTATGTGATATATTCACTTTTCAAAGAGACATGTCTCTTTAATCAAGAAGCGTAAAATACACGGATCACTCCGTGGCTATAGACTATGGCTGCAATGTGATTAATTTTTTTTTTTTTTTTTGTTTTGAAAGAAAAAAAAATTCCCAGAGAATGTCGCCCAGCTAGCCAGCTTCCTCAAACAATAGGCAATTAGCGTACTGAACTAGGCCCGGAATCCTCGTGAAACGTCCATCGATGCGTAGCCAGTAACCTAATTATGGATCCGCTGTGCAGTACAACGTCGCGGCCACAACATTTCGAATTTTATTATGCAAATTTCCATCAAAAATATATAAACCTCAATGTTTCCTTAAAATATTATGAAGGAAATAATCAGAGAATGCTTTTTTTTTCTTTCGACTTGGCTCAACCACAGGTTTACAAATTCCGATCGCATATTACTAAATAATAATACTACACTACATCAAAGAACAATGAGTACCAATCAGGTCTTTTACAGCATTCCATCTACTGCTGCTTCTTCTCACTTCAGCCTCAACGAGCACCAATTTCAAACTTCAGACAATGAGCTTTTAGGAAATTGTGGCTGTTCGAGCAGCAGCAGTATTGATAGTAATCATCACCTTGCCAATGCTCAGGAAATTTTCTTGTTGCCTAGCGTTATTGATGGTTCATTATTGAGAAAGTCCAAGACCATTTATGCTTTTGATTGAGAATCTCACACCCTCAAACATTTTGATCCACTTCTACAATTTTGCAAGAACAGTCTACCACGCATAAGTTCTCGGCCATATGCAAATTCGCGCTAGGTCAAGCTTAGTATTAGCTATTTTCAACTCCGGATGATTGATTTGCCAATCAGCGTGCGATTTACTATAGTTATTTGGCCTTGACCTCGACTAACTGATCATCTTCACTTACGCGCATCGCTCAAGACATCAGATGGAACCAGAAATAAAACAAACAAACAAAAAAAAAAAAAATCAAAGATTTTCTTATTCTCTCCTTAGATTGATCGTTGCTAAAGACAATTGTCTTTCGGAAAGATGCGGCCAGTGCATTAACAATCGGCAGAACAATAAGTATTGAGTCGCTTGCTATTGTTTCAATAGCCCATGAGCAAAAGGCAAATATTGTGAAGGGAGGAGGGTCCAGAGCGACGTGCTGCGTTCTGTACGTTTTTGGCAACGTCATAGACATATGGACAACAAGAATTATCTTCTGCCGGTGTTGGCTGTTACCGAACATCCGAATTCCTCGTTGCATTTATCACACACAGGCTGGCAGTTTGGCAGTTGGGCAGTTTGGCAAATGTTAGAGTCATGGGACGAAGAATTAGAAAATAAATGGATGAGTGGATGGTTTCTTACTTAATCCAAAACCGGCTTCTTCTCCTTGGCTCGTGAATTGACAAAGACGAATTAAGAAATCCATAGTGGGGGTTTTACTCATGAATGTGTGAGTGAATAAATGGCTCTTGTGACAAGCAAAAAAGAAAAACCAAGCTAAGAAGCTCGCTAATTAGTTAATTAGTTGATTAGTTGATTATTTGACTACTGTGGCTGACCCTAAATACTGACCACAATTTTGTGGTGCCAAATTTTTTATTTTTGTTTTAGATTAATCTGCACCCACCAATATATTAGACCGGCTTCTTTTGTTACATTAATAACTACTTGGCCCGAAAAACTACTTCTGGTCGTTTATGTAAATGACGAAGCGAGTTGCACGCTGTTGGACTGTATTTGTAATGCGTATACAAATATAAGCAATAGCCACCGGCATACTCTACAAAGTCAAATTAGAAAAGGTTCAGAGTCTGCCAGCTTTCGAGGATGACTACGGTTATAACTGCCAATGCTAAAGACATATTAAACAGTCTGCTTAATAGCAGCAGCACCATATTTGGTGTGCGTGTAGCAACAGTGTAGTGGTTTAACGTGACTCGCACATGACTTTTTTTTTTTTTTTTTTTGGGCCCTTCAAACGTATAACCTCAACGCTTTGCTGAGTGCCAAGTGAGTATATTAGATTGACAGAACAGACCAACTCAGCCATCCTGAAAGCTGCCCCACATTGCCAGCTATATACCGGTATTGCAACAATTACAAGCACAACAATATGCTCGATTCTCTCCGCCCTCCAGCAATAGCATGTTGGGCCATTTGTGTGGCCCTTCTTGTTTGTTCCATGCTTAATTTTGCTAAGGTGGATGCATTAGCGGTGCCTATGCCGCATGACAAAAAATACTATGACTTGTATTCTCCAATAATTGACGACAATACCAAGAACGATATTAATGATGATGGGAATAGTGAAGACCCGTTGATACTGAAACACCTACGGCAACAACAGGTTCTTAATTTCGAGAAACTAAAACAGAGGATTCCTGGGCTCGCGAGTCCAGAGACTGGCCGAGGAAGTAATAGTGGTGGTACGGTAGACGATGAAGATGTTGTTACTAATGCTACCAGTGATGATGATGATGAGGAGGAGGAAGAAGTGCACTATCTGAAAACTGATCCAGAATTATGGCCAATTGATTTAAACCAATACAAAGGCTATGTAGTTGTCAGAATACAAACGCCTAGAAACATTAACGATGCAATCAAGGATAGCAGCAGCAGCAGCAGTAGCAGCAGCAGTAGCAATTCATTGAAGAGTAAAATCATGGCTTACCTGAAGACTCATCATGTTGATATTTGGTCCAATGGTCGTGAGTTTGTCGACTTGAAAATTCGCAATACTGACATTGATCAACTCATCAAAGAAAACAATATAACAAATGGCAGTTTCAAAGTTATTATTAATGACCTCCCGCAGCGAATTTTTGAAACTTATTCTTCAAGTAATAGCAACAACAATAACGACAACGATATCAATACTCAAGATGAGCTTTTCTTCAAAGAGTACAGACCCACTAACACTATTTACGCATGGTTTGATTTGCTTGCCGAGACTTACTCATCACTAATGAGCATTGTAACGTTTGGCACAACTTTTGAGGGCCAGCCACTCAAAGCCCTATATATTGATACTTCAAATTTTTCCAATGCTAACCCAAACAACAAGACCATAGTCATAACTGCTGGAATTCACGCAAGAGAATGGATCTCCATCTCATCGGCAAACTATATCCTTTTCCAACTTCTTACAAACTACGGCATACATAAAGCAGAAACCGACTACTTGAACCAACTCAATATTTTGATTGTTCCAGTTTTTAATCCAGATGGGTACTCTTATACCTGGTCTGGTGATAGATTATGGCGTAAAAATCGGCAAGAAACATTCATGCCTAGATGTTTTGGTATTGATATTGATCATTCTTTCAATTATCATTTCAGCAAAAATAGCGATAATTTTTGGCCGTGTGATGAAGACTATGCTGGAGAAGAAGCATTTGAAGCACTCGAAGCATTTCAATTTGGCCAGTTTTTGAACTCTCTGGCTCAGCAATATTCAGATGAAGAACAGCAACTGTCACAGCAAACGCCAAAGCATCTCAAGATTTATGGGTTTTTGGACTTGCATTCCTATGCCCAAGAGGTCCTATACCCCTACGCATACAGCTGTGATGCTGCTCCAAGAGATAAAGAAAATTTGATTGAGTTAGGCTATGGCATGTCAAAAGCAATCAGATTAAGCAGCGGCAAATATTATGAAGTTTTACCTGCGTGTGAAGATAAAAGCGTTGATTTGAGTCCAGGGTTAGGATCCGGCTCCGCATTGGATTACATGTATTATAATCAAGGTGTGGGCCAGGGATACGGTGGTGGATCGGAGGGACCAGGAAACGGGAACGATGGTGATCAGGGAGGCCAAGGTCATTGGGCGTTTCAGATAAAATTGAGGGATAGTGGGAATCACGGATTTTTGCTACCTTCGAAATTCATCTTGCCGGTGGGTGAGGAGGTTTATGAAGCAGTTAAGTACTTTTTGGATTTTATTTTGAATCCAGATTTGTAATATTGTGGGCTTTGTTGTGTTGAGCTTATTGAATTTTTGGGACATGAATTTTATACCAAAGAGCAAGAAATCTTTGTTTATTCTTTTGGTTAGTTTATTTTTTTTTCTTCTTCTTCTTCTTCTTCTTCTTCTTCTTTTAAATTTTGCTCTTTTCCTACTAGTTACTTTTTTTTCTAATCCCTTTTTTTTTTTTTCGTTTATTTGCTTGCTTTCTTCAAAGGTTCTTTATTTTTTCTTTTTTTTATTTTTGTTTAATTTTTTTTTATTGCTTTGGAGTGGCTCTAGAATATTTACGGGTTGTTGTTATACGCCAAATGTAGAAAGCGCCTCAAGATAACAGCTAATACTGTACTACAACCATTGTTTATCAAACTTTTGATGCGCTTAAAATTAAAAAAATGTTATGATTCAAAAACGTAGCATTTTTTTTTGAAGTTTAAATTCAGTTTAAATTTAGTTCAAACTGAATTTTTTTTTATGAAGACTGCTGACTTCTAGAAAATGTTGGAAGAAAAAAAATAAAGGAAAAATAGAAAACAAAATATATACTAAAGAACATTAAGGATAAGAATATCAAAAAGTACAAGTGAAAGCCTGTACAGGTGAATTATTGATGAATCAAGCCATATTTATTAGCTATATACGACTAAATAGAAAACGGCGAACGCTTCTGGTTAAATAGACGGCTTCAGAACGTGTCGCGCTTGTTCCTTCAAATGTTCCTTCAAAGAATGAAGGAAGAGAATTCAATGGATACGTTGGATTTGAAATAGATATAGGAGAGATTTTAGACTAGGATGGCTAATATTTTTTTAATGGTCATGTGACCAATGGTCGATTTTATTAAATTATACAAAACTCATAGGTCTCAACACTTCTGTTATAAAAAAACTAAAAAAGCGGACTTAGCTCAGTTGGGAGAGCGTCAGACTGAAGTTGATCTTCAATAGAAATCTGAAGGTCCTGTGTTCGATCCACAGAGTTCGCATTATTTTTTCTCCCTCTTGGGTTCTATTTTTGTTTAGAATTTCCAAAGGATACTACTTACTGTCCATTTTAACAATCAATGCTGTAACACGTCTACACGTATTTGTTGGGTTTTCGTTAATTAATAGTGTTGCGCTACACCTACTATATAAAGCTCCGTAGATTTCACACACTATGATTTCGTGTGCACTGTTATTAAAAAGGTTGCGCAATCTCACCAGATCCCTTCAAGCCGGCCTTTAACGGCGGAATATCTCTCCTTTTTCTCCATCCATCCATCCTAGCAGGCGGTTTCTGTTATAGACCACACACACTATATTACATAATTGGCCGTGGCTCCATAAGTGGCTGGTGACAATTAACCGTGGTGGTAATACACGTGACATCGAGACATCAACATTAACCCATGCACCGCACACAACTGGATAAAACACCTCGACACCTCATAGTCAGATCGAGGGAGACATGCTTCGTGTCTCCTTTGGATAATCGGCAGTGGCGGCACTGTAAAAAAAACACTTTTTTTCAGCCGCCGCAAAGCGTCTTTTGCTTCAGAATTTCGTGTTTACGTCTCCCGTTTTCTGCTTCCTGCTTCCTGTTTTCCACTTTTTACTTTTTACTTTTTTTTTTTTTTTTATTTCCCTCTCTTACCTGAACATCAAAGTCGTTGCTAAGGACCGGATAGCTTCTCAAGCCCCCAAAACGAACCCCTATCCACTATCCACCCACAGCAATAAAAATGTCATACAGACCCAATATCAACACCCGTCTTCAAGACTTGCTTGACGGGATAAGAAACGAGTTTGAAAACGTCAAGACCGAAGCCTCGGCTTACAGACTCCATAAGGACGAGTCCGACCACAAGTTTAACCAGCAAACCAATGAACTTCAGAAAATTAAACAAACTGTTTTTGAGTTGGAGAACGCTCATAGATCCATCAAGGACGCTTATGAGCAAGAGATTATTAGATTAAAGCTGGAACTCGAGCAAAGAGACAGACAGTTGGTTCAACAACAACACGAAAGAACACCTTCCCAGCACCCAGTTAGTTTGGCCACCGCTCCTGCTCCTGGCGCTCCTGCTGCTCCTGGCCATCCTCCTACTGCTCAACAACAACAGCAACAGCAGCCACAACCACAACCTCAACAGGTGCCATATGGCCAAAAATCTTTCTACAACCACCTGCCTCAATCTCTGGCTCAACAGCCAGCTTTGCCTCAGCCAGCTGGCGCTAACCAGTTGCCTCCACCTCCTCCGCAATTGGCCCCGGGCAACAATCCATCTTCGAATGGTATTCCAACCCCAAAAAACCAACCTCAACAGCTTCCCCCAGTGCAAGCTAATGGCACTCCTCAGCAAAACTCTTTGCTTACTCCAAAGCAAAACCCAATTCAACCACAACAACAACACGGTTTACCACCACCACCTCCTCCAAACCAGTATCAGCAAAATGGTCCTCAACCGATTGGTCCTCCTCAAAGAACTGCCTCTGGTCAACAACACCCACCACCTCCAGGTCCTGGTGCTCCATACCCACCGTCCCAACAACATACTCCACAACCTGCTCGTGGCGAATTAGCTCCAGTTCCAGGTGCCGCTCCAGGTAGCAGTGGTGCCCCAGGTGGTCCAGGTGCTGCTCCAGGTCAAGTTGCAGTTGTTGGTGGCAGTGGTAGTGGCAGCGGTAGTGTTCCACCACCACCTTCAGGTGCTGCTCCAGGTCAAGAAGTTGCTAGACTTGATTCTAACGCTTACACTGTTCCAGGTAACCAAAGATCGGCCCACAAAAAACTTATTCCACAATTTTTGAAAGAGTTGGATGCTCAACTTGTGCCAGCTGACTTGAAAAAACAAATGAGTGACTACTATGTGTTATACAATCCTGCATTACCAAGAAAAATTGATGTTGACTTGGTTCACTCTTTGGACCACAACTCTGTAGTTTGTTGTGTCAGATTTTCTGCTGATGGTAAATTCTTAGCTACTGGTTGTAACAAGACTACTCAAGTTTATAGCGTGGAAACAGGAGAATTAGTTGCTAGACTATTGGACAACAATGTACCACAGAACAATGGTAACGGGGCTAATGTTGCTCCAGAAGCTAACAATGGTGGTGACTTGTACATTAGATCAGTCTGTTTTTCGCCAGATGGTAAATATTTGGCTACTGGCGCTGAAGATAAATTGATTAGAATTTGGGATTTGACCACTAGAAGAATTACCAAATACTTGAAGGGCCACGAACAAGATATTTATTCTTTGGATTTCTTCCCAGATGGCAGAAAATTGATTTCTGGGTCTGGTGATAGAACTGTTAGAATTTGGGACTTGACTTCAGGTTTAACTCAACTTACTCTTACCATTGAAGATGGTGTCACCACTGTTGCTGTTTCTCCAGATGGTAAATTGATTGCTGCTGGTTCTTTGGACAGAACTGTTAGAGTTTGGGATGCAATTACTGGGTTCCTTGTTGAAAGATTGGATTCTGAAAATGAAAACGATAACGGTCACAAGGATTCTGTTTATTCAGTCATTTTTACCAGTAACGGTAAAGAAATTGCCTCTGGTTCATTAGACAATACTGTCAAATTATGGTCATTGAATGGCTTAAGTGCACCAAACAGTAATTCTAACACTCCAGCTAATTGCGAAGTCACTTATGTTGGTCACAAAGATTTTGTCTTGAGCGTCTGTGCATCACCAAATGGCGAATATATCTTGTCTGGCTCCAAAGATAGAGGTGTTATCTTTTGGGAGAAGAACACCGGTGATCCAGTATTGATGTTGCAAGGTCACAGAAATTCAGTTATTAGTGTCAGCGTTTCTAACAGCCCAATTAACAGTAGCGGAATGTTTGCTACTGGTTCTGGTGACTGCAAGGCTAGAATCTGGAAATGGTCTGAATATTAGAGACTTTCTCACCTTTCTTTTGTTCTTTTATTCAAGAAGTTGCTATCTTTTATTCTGCGTAATAGAATAGATATTTGTTAGTGTATACTATTTTTTTTTTCTGTTTTCTGTTTTCTATTTTTCTACATTATTTTTTAATTATTTATCTGTCAAAAGTGTTTTGGTACATTATCCATTGATCATACTATGGTTTCTATTGATTTATTTTATCTTGTACTGCTTTATGTTTACTAATATTTTACTCTCTTACTATTTTTAGGTCTCTTGAACTTTATACGTATTTTTTTTCTCACTTTTATTTCTCTTTTGTTTTTAATATTACTTGTTGCTATTATCTCTATCACTTTATTATATTAGTATTACAAAAAAAAAAAAAAAAAAAATACAGTTTGGCTTTTTATTCTTTTCCATATTTTTTTCAGTTTTTTTTTTTTTTTCCGCTTTAGGCTTGCTTTACCAATACTAGGTTGGTTGCTAATGCCCTGCGGGTATTTTGTTTAAAGGATTTCTGTCAAAGTTGAAATATGACATATAAATCAATCAACATGTCTCGCTACTATAATATTGTTTCCGACGTGCTTCCGGAAACACAACCTTAAAGAACTGATAGCGCACTGGCTGTTTATACACGGCTGAAGAGGGCCCTTCTTATAAGCGGAAAATTCAGAATAAAAGTCACATGGCGTCTTTATTTTTGTAGGTATGCGTCGAGAAGGAGAGAGAATGAAAGCAAATTGGGGTTGATGCGCTCGAGATCCATCGCCTGGACATGTGATGGATAAATCAAGCCAACTTAGTTGATGTTGATGTTGATGTTAGTGGTTCAGTCAGATATCATTGATAAGTTTGTTAGTGCCGCGTTGCTATTTGAGAGCTTAATTTAGTATCTCGGTATAATTCTAATACGCTAAAGAATACTAATATTGCGTACAGTACACCAAAGGACTATTAGATCAAAAGATTTCTTTTCAAACCAATACTCAAAACTTGAGAATTTCCTACTCTGTGAGATAGTCCTTTAGAGCATTCAAAACGTACATCTCTTAAAGTAAAACTGAAAAAAAAAAAAAGGAGAATTTTTATTTTTATGTTATTCTAACAATGAACCTCCCGCCAAAAACGACCCTTCTTTTCCGCAATATTCCATCATCGACAACAACTCCCCCGGTGCTTGGACTTGACCTACAATATTTCCAACCAGATCCAACTAGACCTTTCAAAGGCATCAAATTGATTGATCCTGGATTTCATATTTTGCAATTTGCGCAATCCGAACAAAGCATAAAGCATGGCTATTGTTTCTTTACCGAAAATGATCGCAGTGAAAGTGAAATACTTGTAGTAGAGTACGTACAAGAAACAGAGGAAATCAAAATAGTGAAACGATCAAGCACCTACACTAATGCACAAAATGTGCCCGCTAATAATAATAATAATAATAATAATAATAACGAAGAAGAAGAATTACAGCGATTGGTCCACTATGATTATAATTTCATGGTTCCTTACAAATCGCTTATGAATGATGAGAAGACTCAAATTTGGCACAGTTTGTTGACTGGGTATATTACGGAGGAGCTTCTTCAGAAGATTGTGGTGCCGCCAAAGACACTTATTGGCAGTGGTGGTGATGCAGATACTAATGACGCACATAACAATATTGATGGTGGCGGCATTACTGACTCTTACAGTGGCGATGGCTCAAAAATCATGGAGATTGACGAGACTTTAGATAATGAGGCTGCCATGGTCACGGAAAAAACTAAACAAGGCGGCAATGGCAAGAAAGAAGTACCGTTAATATCCACCGTAACTACATCAACCGAAGAGAATCAAGAATTATTGGATGCATTAAAACAAAGAATCCAACACACAACAACTGACACAACTTCAGCTAACCCAAATACAAACCCTAGCACTTTGATTGACGATGCAGAATCGAAATTTCAGTTTACCAGGATCCACAATTTTAAGCATCCTGCCACCATTAGACCAAATGCGACGATACAACAAAAAACACAAGACTCGCTTGATAAAACGTGGTATACGGAGCATGTTATTTTGCAGCAAAACGATAATAGCAAGGGTGGTGAAAATCGCATTAGAAACAATGAGCAGAATCTCAGCTACAGCATTTTGAGAAATCTTAATGAGTTAATTGGCGAGTTCCAGTTTACGTTTCTTCTAACATTATTATTCGCCAACTATGCAGCCGCTAAGCAATACAGTAATATCCTTAAACTTTTGACGCACTCGGAGACCTTGCTCGTGAAAACTAATTTTTTTGAGAGGTGGAAATTCTTGGATATCATGTATGCGCAATTGCAATTATTGCCAATGGAATACGTCAGTGAGTCGGCCATGGCTAATAAAAATCGAGGGAAGTCGAATGATGGTTATGATGATGATGATGATGATGATGATGATGGTGATGAAGAAGTTAATATTTATGACGATGAAGAAGAAGAACATAATGAGGGTGATAAGGAAAAAAAGACGAGTAAAAAGAAGAATGGAAATTTTCATGATTTGCTTGCTAGCAACGATATAGATGATCAGGAAGGAGAAAATTTAGTGCTGGTTACAATGGTCACTGAAGCAGTACGCAACATGCTGGAGATCATCAATGATGATCATCCTGATACTGGCGGCGATAGCAATAGTAGAGTTGCTCGCCAGAGGGCGAAAGTGGCCATGAAAAAGATTATAGACACGTTGGTTGAAAAATTCAATGTCAGTGAAGATGCCTTGATGGATGAAAATGATGAGGATTTGCCAGTGGTGGTTGAAGGGTGAGCAGCAAATCGTAAACACTAAATAAAAACGTAAAGGCAAAATAGGTAAATGTATATAAAAAATGTGCTGGGGCTTTTTGCAGTAGATTCAAATTCTGCTCAATATGCATCATCATAGAAGCTTTAATAGTTATATCTCCAAAATTCGCAGATCTGCCATATTAAAGATCCACAATTCGTGCTATGTTATCACAAAATAATGCAAGGAAGTTGTTGAATAAACATGAAGCCAAAACTGCTTGCTAGGTTCTTAAAAAAAAAAAAAAAAAAAGAAGTCTTTGCATGGCACAAATGAACAAATAAAATTCTTATATGCTGTGTCTACGACCAAATGAGGAAGGAATATAAAACTTTTTCAATTTAACGGAAAATATAAGCAAAAAAAAAAAAAAAAAAAAAAAAAAAAAAAAAAAGGATCAGGATTAGAAAACAACCCACTCGATAAGACAAAAAAGTCTGGAGAGCTGGAAAAAGAGGCGACAGTATGTTTTTTTTTTTTATTTTTTATTTTTTATCTTTTTCTTTTTTCTTCTCTTATAAAAGATGAAAGAGAAATTTCTTGTTTTTCTGTGTTTACAAAAGACAAAATATCAGAAGAGTTTAGTTTTCTTCATTTTCAAAGTATTCTTCCACACTGGCAATAAACCGTTTAGCTCCCTCAATCAACTCCTCTTTATTCTCTGTGTAACTCAATGCCAACCGAATAAAATTTGCTACTTTTTTAGTATCTTTATCAAAACTCAACCTTGTGCCAAGCACCCCCACCACACCTCTTTTCAAACCAATTTTTTCAATTTGCAGCAATGCTTTCTCCACATCGGCGCCTTGTTTGAAATTGAACTGTACAGAAACAAACATACCATGGTGCGGCTCGAGAATATGAATTTTTTTGCTTTTGAAAAGCAGAGACTGGCGCAATTCGTTTATAAAAGCTTGTTTCCGCTCGGTGTACTCGTAACTTAACTTGATAAGCCACTGAATCCAACCATCAATGCCACCAAAATGACGCTCATAAATGCTCACCACCGCCAATTCAGATAACCCTGAAGGCTGCTTGCACGAGATAGAAATGAAGGTGCGGATATGATCAATGATGGTTTCATGGGCAGTGATGGAGCCGATCCTAAGTCCAGGAGCAAACACTTTGGAGAAGGAGTCCATACGGATAACTAAACCTTTATCATCAAGTTCAATGTACGAGGTAGGAACGTACTTTGACAAAAATTGCTCGTTGGTGAGCTTTTTGGATGGATCAAAGGGGTTCTCTTGGTCATGTTGAGCCAATGCAATGAACCCATATGGGTCATCTTCAACAATAAGAATGCTATATTTGCTGCAGAGAGCATAAATTTGCTGTCTCGTTTCCAATGTCTGGGTAGTACCGATTGGGTTATGTCCTGTTGGAATGGTGTATATGCATTTTGGGAACTTTTTCTCTGGATGCAGACTCTCCCAGTTGACTAGCAAGCGCTCGAAAGCCTCAACGTCAATCCCATCGCCATACAAGTTGAGTTTCACTGGCACAAGTTGTGCTCCAAAACAAGTGATGCTGGATAATGTAGGGACAAAGGTGAACTGTTCCACCAAAACAGTGTCACCAGGATCAAGAAGAACATCAAACACCTTGTAAACGCCGTCACCAGTGCCGAATGAGACCACGGAGTCCCATTGCTTGTAATTTGGCAAGTGAGTAGTGCGGGCAATCTCTTTAATGATCTTTTGAAGAGCTGGGCTACCAAAGTCTAGACCGTACTGGAGATAGGTGCTAACATCGGCATGGCCGCTTTTTCTTGTCGCAGTTATGGCGCTAGTAGGGCGCTTACTGCCGCGATATGTTTGGAAGGGAGTATCGACGGCGTTGAATGTCACTGAATCAATAGGGAAAAGACCATCATGAGGCATACCATATTGCAAAAGGATTGGGTCATCGTGGCGTTCGCTGGAGTCGTTGCTACAGCCAAACTCAAAGTTGTGACGATACTGGAGGCGGTTAGAAAGATGTGACTGATAGGCGAAACTGGTGGAGATTGTCATGGCTGCTGGTTATTGATGGATGAATATACATGAAATTTGTTATAATTACCAGCTGTTGGTGTTTTGCCAGAGAAGAAAAAAAGAACACAAAACTGAGTTCGAAGCAGGGAAGAGCAACGGTTTATATAGTTATTGGTGGTGGGATATGGTCTTCCGCTAATGTAGTTTGACAGCGAGAAGGCACAAACGAAGCGGGAAGCTAACTGATAAAGGATGGTGGATTTCACTTCACTTCACTCACTCACTCACTCACTCACTCACTCACTCACTCACTCACTCACTGCAGCGCACAGTTGATGTTGGCGGCTTTCCGCTAACGTCCTGTGCAAGCGAGGCACTTACGCAGCACGTGGACTTTGCAGAAGGTCGCTTACTCAGCGCGGCAGTTTCCTAATAGGGAAGGAGGTAATGAAATATTTCAAGACAAAAAGGAAAATCGATTTACAGTGTAAGCGCTAGGACAGCCGTTGGTGACCGATGTTGTTGATGTTCATGTGGAGAAAGAAAAAAAAAAAAAAAAAAAAAAAAAACAGAATAAAATAAAATAAAATAAAAAAAAAGCAAAAAACAACCGCTGAGTAGAGCGTTTAATGATCTACGACAAAGCGTTTGCCCGCTCGGTGGACAGCCTTTTTGCTGAGAGCAGGAAGTCGTTCCCTCGCAGAATGGCCATCGCCCTTTCTGGCGGTGTCGACTCCATGGGATTGTCCTTCTTGCTTGCCCGTTACGTCAAGTTTCATTCTCCAAATACCAGCATCTACGCCATCACGGTCGACCACAAGCTACGTGACGAAAGCTCCAGCGAGGCCCGGTGGATTTCCAAATACTTGCAAAACAATAGTGAGCGATGGGGCGCCAAAATAAACCACATTGCTTATCCTTTGCGATGGCAGTCCCATGAGCATCACAAGCTACACAGCAGAAAAAACTTTGAGAACCTTGCGCGAATCAAACGCTACGAGGCCTTTAGCGCCGTATGCCATGATCTTGATATCACCTCATTGTTTGTAGGCCACAACTTGGACGACCAAATTGAAACCTATCTCATGCGCCGCCAGTTCTATAATGCTGGCGACAACAATAACGGCCATCAGTTGCTGAAAGTAATACCGCTGTTGCATCAGGACTACGTTGACAATAAAGTGTTTGGGTTGACAAGCATTAAAAGTAAATCATATCTTCCGCTCCAGGGTAATAACTTCATAAGGATGGATGGCAGTGTCAACTTCAGTAATTATGATATTGGGAATAAGAGTTTTACTAATCACGATAAAATGTTGTCAAACCACGACCATCGAGTCATTATTTACCGCCCGTTGCTTGATTTTCACAAGCAAGACATTATCAATACCTGCCAGCATCACGATATCAAGTGGGTCCAAGACAAATCAAACTTTGATCCCTCCCTCACCGAACGTAATGCCATTAGACATAGACTAAAAGGAGTCCTTGGCCAACGCAGCAATGATAATCATAGCAAAACCACCGCCACCACCATTACCACCACCACCGAGTCATTACTTGGTGAAATTAACGCCAACCTTGCCAAGGCTCAACAGTACAACCGTCAAATTCAACAACTCAAAACATACTTGGTCAAGCGTCATTGGTTGACCAAATGCCCTGAAATCTCATCAGCGGCTTTTAAAATTCCTACTAAATTCATCCTATCATTGCCCTCAGCGGTAATTAACCGGTTTTTCTTTGATACGTTGCTGACAATTTCCGCATCCCACAAATATTACTACAAGTTCTTGCACATGTACACCTTAAGCCAAAGTTTGAAAGAATTTGCTGTGGAAAACGTGAGGTCAACGGCGAATTTGACTTATTTGAATATGGCATTCAAGTTATCGAAAAGTAAAGGGAGCATCAAATGGAATGATAATTTGAAAGGCAAAGTGATACGCGAATTGGAATCTGACTCATCACATGGGCAACATAATCTATCAGAAGGAAAGACGGGAAAAATAATTACCAATACACACACTAGCAAGACTACTGATACCAATAACAGTATACTCGAGGAATTGCTTTTGTCAATGCAAAAAAGTACACTTGCCTCTTTAGCAAAAGTCGGCAACGAGGAGACTGAGACTGAGGTGCCGGAGTTTATCTATTTTGATATTTACAGACAACGCATGTCCCGCGATAGTGCCAGAAGCAATGGGGAAGTGATAATAAGCGTACCGTTCCATAGCAGCCCAAACCAAGAAAGAAACCGTAGCAGCGTTGCTGCTGGTCAGCAAGATAACACAGCCAAAAATACCGATGCTAGAAACAATAGTGGATATTGCTTCTCCGAATGGATAAACTACGATCAGCGTTTTTGGTTCCAAATCGGTGTCTCTAAGAAATATTTTGCCTCGGAAAATGGCGCCGATAATTGTTATTATTATAATCATAATAATAATAATAATAATAATAATAATTATAGTAATAATGCAATGATTAGCAGCTGGCCCCAGCAAAAGCGCCGCGACGCTCGATTTAAGCTCCGCAAGTATGATGCTTACAAAGACAAGGCTCTTTTCAAAAAGCAGCTCTCTTCTTCATCAAACACTCAGCATGGTGGCAGTGACGGCAAAATTAGTGAAAAATTGATTTCATCAATTGTCAAAGTAGGAAACAAGTACTGCTTACCGGTGTTGGAAGACTTGAAGAAGAGGAAAGTTCTAGGCATGCCGCCGTTTTTTGTCGTTGGCGATAACGGTGGTATCTATGGGGACCGCAAACGTGTAAATAAGGAAGCAACTAAACAGAGCGTGATTGTCAATTGGGGTGTGCCAGGAGAGTTATTTCCTCCTAGCTAAATAACCAATTCAAGCACAAATACAATCGGTTTTTATTTTATTTTTTTTTTTTTCCATTTCATTTCATTTCTTTTCTTTTTTTGTGTTATATGTCATTGATTCCTGTACCATTGCATAATTCGTTATCCATTATTCTTCTCATTTGCATTTTATCCCACTATAGCTTATAGAAACTTTTTTAGTTCTGAATAGCAGCAGCCGCTGACTGTGTAAGTTGGCCACGAGCTGCTTTCTGGTTCATACAAGTGCAAGTGGCAGAATGCTCTGTACCGTGGTTAGACATATTAAACAGCGATATGGTGGGCCGGTTGTTGGTGGCCATAGTATAGTGTCCGCAGGAGGCGCTTGCAGTGTTGAAGCAAACACTCCGACCCGCCGTGCGCGCGCGCGGTTTTCCGCTGCGTGTAGCTAAGCGGTGCTCCGGTCGGCCGTAACGTTACTGTGCGCGCTGTAACTGAGGCAGTTAGCCATATATATATATATATATATATATATATATTTATATTTATCAGAGATATATGATTGTACATTAAACAAGAAGCAAGCAGCAACACCACCAACTCAATAATCTTGAAACACTGCTAGCACTGGCTTGTTTTCTTGCGTACCTCGCTCAAACCCGCATGCTTTGACCGCTCAAGTCAAAATAAAAATAAAAAAATAAAAAAAAAAAGTAAATCAAAAATCAAAAATCCGGGTTGCTGATAAGGATTCAAATCAAAATATCGCATTACACGCAACGCGAATAGTTTCAACCAACAGGTCTACAACCACAATGCCCACTACGACAACAATGCAGGCACCAGCGAGCCCTCAGACGTCCACGGCAGCAAGTACCGCTGCAAATATCGTGGGCCCACTGGCATCTAGGCCCAACGCTGCTGCAACAAGTGTCGCCAACACCAGCACCAGCCGCCCCGGTCAGAGATCACTAGCGGCGGATATCAAAGATGGTATAGTATTGGTAAGTAGCGTGAGCAGTATGAGCCATTATTCGACGTCCAAAAAAAAAAACATCAGCAAGTACTAACCGTTTATAGAGCACAAAAATCAATTACAAGCGAATCATCCACACATACATTTATGTCCCCATTGGCTGCATCCTTGTGCTTGCCCTCCTATATGCCATCAACACCATAATTCAACAAATCAAGGTTGAATTCCCAGCGAGTGTTGCCCTCATGTTGATATTGTATCTATTGCTCCTAGTTTCCCAGCTGACAATAGGCAAACACTATACGGGAATAATAATTAAATTCATTGAAATCCCCGCAAATTTCGCCCTCAAATGGATAAATTTGTTTTTTATTCCCAGCTTCGTCACGTTGCCATTAGCCGAACGGATCAGTGTCACTGAAGCATTCATCATTGCCGCAGTGTTTGTTATTGGATATGTGGCGATGTTTGCCGGGATGGCATACTTGGTGATTGGGTTGCAAATGGCGTTGAAGCAGACCAGAAGGTCGCATATTGAAAGAGCAGAAGAGTGGAACGAGCCCGGGACCAGCCAAGCTGTTATCACGAAAGGCACTAACGACGGTGGTGCTAATATTAATAGTGCTAATGACAGTGACTTGCGGGGCAGCGGGATCCCTGGAGACGGTGAAGAAATTGAACTTGCTAGCAGAGTAAGAGGTGCCAGTTTGCCTAGTGACGAAAGTTCAAAATTTCAAATCAGTCAGAAACATGGCAGTTTCAGCGAACACATCCTTGAGGAAGATGGCAACGGGTTGGACAGTAACGACAGCAAAAGGTTCAATGGCAGCATCAGCAGCAACAACAACAACAGCAACAACAACAGTGAGAATAGCAGTATTGATTTGGAAATTCCACAAAGCGCAATCAACAGGGACCGGCAATTAGTCAGTTCCATCCAGCCATCTGCTCCGCTACACAAGGGCAAAAGCAAAGCAAGAAGTATTAGCCCGCCAGTAGTGAATCAAAGACTTTACAAAATTGAACAAGAAGCCAAACAAGAAGAACTTCAAAGAGAAGAATTTCACCAGTATGTGGCCCAACTTCCAGAACGATCTATTGCCATTTCTCAGCAAATCACCAAATATTTCGACTGGGCCGTGTATGTGCTTATTTTTGCTGCTGGAATTCCTGTTTATTTTGCCGCCAATTACAATTTGCTTCTCCATTTGTCCATCAGTGTGCTTCTTTTCAAACTTGCGCTTTTGATCCCAGCACGCTGGAAAAAAATCTTCCATCCAATCTTGGTGTCTTTTCCCTTTATGCTTTTACTCATATACATCTTCGCAGTCATCAAAAGAGACGGGTTCTTGGACACCATCAAACTTTACAAAACTGGACGCACCTACTTGTATCTCTTCAATAAGGCTAAATCTCCAACCACGCACTGGCCGGGCGCTGGCGATTTTCTATCAGCATGCATGGATATCAGCATTGTTTCACTAGCTTTACCAATGTTCAACTATCGCCAAGACCTCCGCAAGCATTACTTGGTTTTCATTCCTCCAATCATTGCATGCACTTGCCTTTCATTCTTTGCCTATCCGCCAATTTGCCACGCGGTTAGCATAGCGCCACTGAGATCATTGGGGTTTGTTGGCCGGTCGGTGACTTTGGCCCTAGGTACGCCTTTAGTGAAGTCGCTTTCGGGCTCGGTGCCGCTAATGGCTGTCAGCACCATATTGTCAGGAATCTTGGGAGTGCTTTGCGGCGATTATATGTTGAAATGGTTGAGGGTCAAAGAAGACGATTACATTACTATTGGGATAACACTAGGATTGAATTGCGGAGCTATAAGTACTGGCCACTTACTTATTAATAATCCCAGAGCAGCAGCGATTAGCAGTTTGAGTTTTTCAATATTTGGGGCGATTATGGTGGTGTTGGCGGCAATTAAGCCAGTGGCTAGTTTGGTCCAAGGTTGGGCTGGTTTGACGTAAGCTTGTTTTTTTTTTTTTTTTTTTTGTTTTTTTTGTTTTTTTTTTTTTGTTTGCGATTGGTTTACGGTATAGAATGTATTGATGTTTTTCCTTATTTAATACCACTGCTTTGCAAAGAATCAATTTTTGCATTGCAATATTGTATGGATTAGGATCAGTTAATATAATGGGCATCGCTCAGCACAACGAGACGCTCTTTTATTGATGCTCAACAAACTGTATAGTACAGCCTAGCTCAGCTTGGTTCTGCCCAAAAGCTGCTTACTGGGTTGTTTTGGCCTGGTGTTTGCTATGGATCTTTGTGTACTATTATATAGTCTTTCATGTTGAAGGATACATGCGCTATCAGGTGGCAGTATGCACGATTCAGCAGGCATCAACGAAGAGCGGAAAAAAAAAAAAAAAAAAAAAAAAAGCAAACGAGACAAACACGCTGCAAAGTGAGTGAATGGGAAAGCGTAATGAGTGTCTCCAGCACATAATACAGGCTCTAGTTCACTTTTACAAAGCTACTGAACTAGTTGTTTCACTCAATTGGTTGCTTTAGCTATATATAGTATAACTACCATGGTTTATGAAAAAGAGCTTCTCGTGGCCCAGTTGGCCATCCAGAGAGCCTCCATCCTTTCCCGTCTCATTTTAAAAGACTACAGCAAACTTTACAGTGCCAAAACCATTACTAAGGAAGACGCTTCGCCAGTGACGATTGCCGATTTTGCAGTTCAGTCAGTGATTATTTCTTCAATCACCCAATTTTTTCCAAATGACGTTTTCGTTGCTGAAGAAAGTTCTGATGACTTGCAACAGCGACCAGATTTGCAATCATTGATTCTCAAATACACAAAGCAAACCGATAGCGAATTCAAAAACAAGTATAACAATCACAAGTTGGATTTCAAACCACTCAACAACAGCGAAACTTTGTTGCTGGGCCTAGGCAAGGGCGGGTTTGAAGGCGGTAGGGATAAAAGATTTTGGATCTTGGATCCTATCGATGGTACTAAAGGGTTCTTGAGAAATGACCAATTTGCGTTATGCTTGTCATTGATGGTCAACAACAAGATCAGAATTGGTGTGAATGGATGTCCCAACTTACCAGTGAATATCAAAAGCGCCATTGAGCAGCATAACTTCTCCAAGGGCCAAAATTTCAATTTGAATGAGTATTTGAAAAAAGATAAAAAAACCGAAGCAGAAACCATTGACAAAGGGTTGTTGTTTACTGCGGTGGAAAATCAAGGAGCGTTTGTGCAGCCGCTATACAAAGACATCATCTCTCCGCTCAAGCAATCGGAGCAGATTCACATCAACAACTCGCTTCCTTCAATCAAAGAAAGCATCGTCCTTGAAGGCGTCGAAGCTAAGCATTCAAACCACGAAGCCCAATCTGCCATTAAATCCCAGTTACAGATTCCACTGTATCGTACCATCAACTTGGACTCACAGGCTAAATACAGTCTTTTAGCCCTCGGAGTGGCCAATATTTATTTGAGAATGCCAATGAGCAGCACTTATAGAGAGAAAATCTGGGACCATTCTCTGGGATACTTACTCGTTAAGGAAGCCGGGGGAACCGTCAGCGATATCCACGGCAACGATTTAGATTTTACAAAGGGAAAATACTTGGAGTCTCAGGGCATCGTTGCTGGTAGTCAGCAGTTCCACGGGCAGTTTGTCAAGGCCTCTGAAAAAGCAGTCAACTTGTAGTTCGTGTGTACGGTATAATATATATATATATATTGCAGTAAGTAAATAAAGTGAATGAAAATGAGCAAAGTTTGATGACGTATCTGATCTTGATCTCGGTGGTGACGGGCGTGATGAGCAGCAAGAGGGGGCTATGATGATTGTCGGCAACGGTGGCAATATACTGTAGGTAGATACCACCAGCAATGCCACCCCAACCGCACTGTAACACCTGGTGAAATGAGACACCACCTATTGCTGCTATTGTCAGGCTGTAAGGCACCCTTGCCTGTTGTGTCGTTTATCTTGCGCTGTATTGTGCCATCATCTCCATTCACTTTATTTGACTGTAGTACTAAGCCTGGGGGTCCAGTGGTGTTACGAGCCCTGTTATATGCCACCGCTGCTGCTGCTGCTGCTGCTGCTCAGAAATCGTTTGTGCCTGGACTCTTTCTTTTATTGCTTCTTTCTTCTCATCGCTGCTGGCTATAACCATAGCTCCATCTTTATATCCCACAAGCGTCCTGATATTTCCCACAGCATGGACTAAACAACCTGCTAGTCACAAGTCGCTTGCCATGTTTCACACGCCACCAATAAACCCTGAACGCTCCAATTTGTCCCGCGAGGCCACATTGGAGTCCTATTCCGGTCGCCAGTCTCAGTCTCAGCCTCAGCCCTCATCTGATGCTCCTGATAATCATGATAGTGCCACCACTAGTGCCAACCACGACACAGTGTCCATTGCATCTCCAGTGTCAGTGGACTCTGATGAAAGTAAGAGAAACTTGGACGACCCAGCGGCTGGACACTTGACTTCCACTATCGCCCCCACTACCGCTACTACCGCGGCAAGCATCAGCCATCACAATGATGTTGATCCATTACATAGTACCGGCTTTGCCGCTGCTAATGGCGCAAACACTACCGCTGTTCCAAATCATGCAAACAGACCCGTTAATGCTGCCATTTCATCGTCTTCCTCATCTTCTATCAACATTGACTTCAATCCAAAGCCAGCTGCAGCACCAACAACAGGTGCAGCAGCTACCGCAACCGCAACCGCAAATGCAAATGCTGCTTTGAAAAATGGTATTCTGGACTATTGCAGAGAAGTAAGACTTGTCAAACTCCCTAAAGAGCTTCATACCTTGATTGATGGGTTCTTGAAAGACCTTCAAGCTCCAAAATATTCACAACCATTGTCTACTGACCAGGTGTCTTTGTTATTCCAGCAATTTTACACAAAATTTGATGAACATGCGTTGCAATATGCTCAAAAACACCATCCCTCAACATCGCTGCCATCGGAGTCTTCCAACAACGATAAACCTAACACCAAGAGTGATGCAGGATTGATCAGCAAGTTGCACAATGATTACGTGGAGCATATGGAATATTTACTTTGTGCTAATAAATTAATCTACAACAAAATATATCAAAACAATGTCGATGATTTGAAGATACAAGTCAACATTTATGAAAAAGTATACGTGCTTCGAAATATTGTGCAAATCACTTTTGAGCAGTTAGAATTGGATTTAAAACAATTTGAAAGTAGCTTCAATGAGGAAACATTCAAAGAAGATCTAGCAATTGTGGAGAAAAGTTTCAATAGGACAAACCATGTTAAAAGCCCATTAGAAAAGCTAACAATTTTTTCCAACTCATTTGAATTATTGGTTAAATTGACTTGTAAATGCAAAGAAAATGGTTCCTCTTCCACTTCATCGTTCATGACTGCAGATATCTTGATTCCTATTTTCATATACTTTGTGGTTCATCGGCATGTAGAAAACTTGTTTTTAAACTTTAAATTCATTAGAAGATTCAAAAACAACCAGTTTTGGATTGGTGATTCCAATAATGGCATTTACTCATACAATATGACAAATATTGAAGCGTTGTTGACGTTTTTGATTAATCTAGATTACAAAAGAGATTTGAATTTAAGTGACGAAGTATTACAGAAATTGCTTCAAGAATTTCAAATTAAAAGATTTGAAAACAACAAAAAAAGCAATTCGAGAAAATTCAAGGAATTCAAGGAAGATAAAAGCGCAGAAATTAGCAAGCTTAGCCATATAAATAATAAATCATACTCAGAGAAAAAATCTCTTATTGAAAAGATTGACCATTTTAATGATGAAGACTGCAATATTACATTTTTCGACAATATAACTTTGCAAGATTTGCAAAAAATCCTTTCGCCATTTGATGAAGTTCCATTTTTCAATGAAGCCACAATCCTTCCGCCACCAGCAAACGGTACTAGTAGTTATAAAAACAACAACGTCTCTACCACCGCTCCAAAGTTAAATGGGCGCAAAAAATCCAACTCCATCACTTTACTCAAAAATACCTTGCAGGAATCGCTATCTCATTATCATAACATTAGCCCGTCATCATCATCAATATCCTCTGTAGGAAGTAATGGCGGTGGTCATGGTGGTGGCATGAGACACAGTAGTTTACCTGTTGGCGAGTCGGGGCTAATTTCCCCATCTGGCCGTAGTTTGACGTTTTCTGACGCTGCTCAAGTATCCAGTGGTTTAGTGTTAAATGTCGCGGATCAAGGGTTCAAGAATTTATCATCAGTATTTGATTCATCAATAAAATTTTTAGGCACAAGAATGGGTAATAATAATAGCAGTCCAAATATAAATACTATTGGCACTTCACAAAGTACAAACTCGCTAAATAGTTTGCTTGGCAATAGAAGCCGATCAAATTCAGGTAACAGTTTTGGTAATAGCAGAAATCGTTCCAATTCTACTTTGAATAGTGTTTTCAATAGCAATTCAATCAGCACTATCAATGAAAATGGGGCGTCTGCTGGTTCTGCTACTACAGACCAAAATGATACAACAGAAGCTACCATAACCTCAAATGAAAATAATAACAATAGTAATAATAGCAATAATAACGCTAATAACAACAATGCCCAACACCCATTGAACAAGTTTATGCGTTGGAGAACGGGATCAAGTTCTGCATTAACTTCACCTGTGACATCTGCTCATTCAATTAGCAGTACTGAAAAACCTGATGATTCTGCCTCAATTAACTTGATAGAGAATGCCAATACAGGTACAAGTATAATAGAAAATGAGAATTTTAATAATAATGTTTCGGGCAACAACAACAATAGCAATAACAGTAACAGTAACAATAACAGCAACAGTTATAATGCTGACAATATTAGGCAGAACCATTCAAGAAGCGGCTCGCTTTCGCTTATAAATACCCTAAAGAAGAACTCCCAAAAGATTTCGCTTCTCGGCAATGCTAACAACAACAACAACAGCAACAGCATCAATAATAGTGGCAACAGCAACAGTATTACACCAATTGCATCATCTTCATCAAGCACTAGCGCCACCATTACTAATAATAGTATAAGCAGCATGAATGCTGGACTCAATAGCAGCAACAGCAGCTTACAGGGCGTAGGTGCTGGTCCAGGTGGCGCCACGGGAACAACAGCAGCAAAAAGTAAAGTATTTAAAAAGATTGATAAAAGCTTTAATGAGTTGAGTATTGCAGAACTACATGATTTGTATGATAGTTATAATCAATTAGTTGGGATTCTTGGTGAGTGATAAAAAAAGGAAAAGAAAAAAGAAATAAATCATCAGATTTGACTTTGTAGATCGAAATTGTGGTATTCATCATCATACAGTCCATTTTGCTATTTTAGTGATTCTTGTATAAAGAGTTGTTTATCGTTCTCAGCTTCATGTTTTTATTGTTTTTGTTTTCAGGGCTTGTCCTCCATAGTCCATGCTTATTCATTATGTTTCATCATTTTTTCATTTATCATCTATCATTTATCATCTATCATAACCTGCCTGTTTTTTTTTTGCTTTTTTTTTGCTTTTTTCTTGTTTTTTTCCATTTTTCCATTTCTTCACTTTGCCATCCCTGATATATTATTATTATTATTATTTAACTTCAACGTGTATGTTTCATTTCATATCATTTTTTATTTTTACTTTTATATTAACGAGTTCAAGCTGGTTGATGGAACAAAGCGTAAGTTAATTGTTGAATATACCAATTGTTTGCTTTACTTTCAACATTCTCAACATGTTCAATGTCCTTACGCAGATATAACGTTTGTGAAAGTTGACTTATAGTCGCGCCGTGCTAATAGAAATTGCAAAATATGAAGTACAGTTATAAGTTCGGTACACCTTATTCGCCAACTTATTTTTATTCATGGTGTACTCTACAGCTATGTCAGGGGACGCGGAAGAGGCTCAAGCAACAACAGCGGGGGGAGGGGTGAGCGGAAAGAAGAGCGGAACGGGCAGGGTTACAATGTCTCCGCCTCTATTTTTTTTTTTTTTTTTTTGTTAACAAGAGTGGCATCGCGATCGGGGAGTTTTGATATTTGATATTTTGATGTTCGATATTTTTTTTTTTTTCGTCCTGCATCGCATCACTGCAAACACTCTTGTCTTGTTTTACATACAATTGAAGCTATTTACTTTTCTTGGATATCTTGATTCTGACGGAACACTCAAATTATATTTGGCGGCTTACTATTGCTTTCCAAACTTCCCACAGCTAATTTTGGCATTTCAAGTATAATTAAGCTCAGTTGAGACCTAGTGCTTGGGCGTTTAAGCATAACATCAAGCGTAGAGCACAGAGCTCTGGGTTACTGCAATAAAGGCTAAATTTACATACCCGATAATTGGAACCTTTTTAACCACATTCGATTCCATAGTTTTTTAAATCCTCGAGGGGCTTCTGGATCTTCCTTGAGAGACACATACACAATTCAACAAGGTCATCTTTTGTACCGGATTTCAAGTCGCGTTACAAGTGCTTCTAATTTCAGATAAACACAAGCAGATCAACCTATAGCACTGCGACATTACATTAATAACTTGTTATTGATTTGTAAATTTGAACTGATTATTTAAGGTACAGGAATTGGAAACTGCTGTGATTGGACTAAGATCGAGAACAAAGAAATACAACTTTGTCATCATTGTCGCAATTCTCAAATCAAGAAAACCACATTATTTTGATTGAGAAGTTTAAATTCACGTTGTATGTCTTTCATTGACAAATCATCACCTCAAATAATATAGCAAAAGCCACAAAAGCCAACCTGCCATCCAACATGCCCAAGTCAAAAGTACCAAGAACTTTTTTCAACATTATCCACACTGATTCTGAAGGCACCACATTCCACTGCAAACTCCACCACTGTACGGGAGAAATAACAGTAAGGAAAAGCCGCAAAGGGAACACCAATCAACTTTGGGTTCATTTATTTCGTGAGCATGGGTTGACTCGACAATTTGTTCTTGATTCAGTAGCGCAGCGTATCCCATTTGATCAGCAAATGATTGTTTTGAATACTTTGGGGAATAGAATTGGTCATCCTTTTCAAGTAGCATCAATTATAAAGGCAAGCAAAGGCGTTAAAAGCGACGCTGTCATAACTCCCAACAAAAATAAAGATAATAGTGATTTTGATCAGAGTGTTGATTTTGATGATGAATCCATTCCGCAGCCGCTGTTGCAGCAGCAGCAGCAGTCACAGCGGCGTCAAAGCGGCGACAGCGGCAATGGCAATGGCATTGTTAATGGCGGTGCTAATGCAAATCACAGAGTGAGCGCCGCCGCTTCCGCCGCCGCCCTGTCATCTACCAGCGGTACCCTTACCGTCAATCTAAGCACTCCGGCGGCGGCGGCGGCGGCAGCAGCTGCAGTGGCGGGAGCGGAAGAGGGAGCGGAAGCTAAGAGCGGAAACTTGAGTTCCGCAACATTGGGGGAGGATGAAGGTAATGAGTCAGAAAGTGAGACTAATGATATCGACGAGTCGATTTTGAGTGACAAAAATGGCAAAAATACTAATGTTGCTTTGATAAACGGCAGTGGCGTCGCAGAATTGCGGAATCACATCACTAATGGACATAGTCTTGGATTTACTCCTCACCATCATAATATCAAACGCAATAACCACAGTGCTAGTAACGTTATCAATAGCAATGACAGAGAAATATACCAACAACATGTCATTGAGGAGCTAATAGCAAGACAACACGACACTAATGACGACAATGCTCAATTTGACAAGGGCCGGTTTGAAAAATTGATGTATTTGTTCTTGATTGATAATCGGTTACCTATTGATGTGGTCACGAGGCAAAGTTTTCGCAGTCTAATTCATGAAGCCAGTAAATCAAATGAGTCAATTGAGTTTGTTAATGGGATTGGACATGATGGTGGTAGCACTAACAACAGCAACAGCAGCAAAAATAATAATAATAATAATAATAATAATAACGATAATAACAGTACTGCCAACAATAGCACCATCATAACCACTAATAGTAACGGTAAGCAGTGACATGCGTTTTCAAGCACCGTGGCTACTGACAAAAATAAATTGTCCTTTTTGCATTTTAGAAGCGTTTTTTAGTTCTGAAAATTCATTCACTCTATTTATCTAATTATCCCCTTCCCTATTCTAGCTTATTGTATTCTTTTACTCGTCATTATTTTTTTTCTTTATTTGTATGTTCCAGGCTGATATTCAATTCCAATTTCGTTGTTTTTTTACCTTTTTTTCTCTCTCTTCTTTCATATACAGTTTTGGGTGTATTGTACTGTTGTGCTTTATATATTGTATCTTTTCATGTCTCTATAAAATATAATGAAGTATTATGCATTTTGGAACCTCTGACAACATGATATTGGCCGTCAAAACGTCTTACTTGCTTTATATAGCGAACGAACCGAGCAAAGATTGCTGCATATCCAAATGTTTCTCTGCAGCGCGTCTAATTTTTGCTGCTTAAGATCTTTAATACTTGAGATTTTGACACCTTTCTCATAATGTCAATTATCTATAGCTTTTAGTGAAATATGACATTAAACGTTACTTTGTAATCTTCAAATTCTTTGTAGAATGCATGAAAGCCTTTTTTTGGCACTTGCTTTAGTGTGCAATGTTTGGATATACTACTTGCTTGGACAGCAAGATGCTTAGTCATCGATACGATTCCTGATATAAATTAAGCGTGCTTATTTACAATCCTCGGACCGATTGACTTCGGACATTTTATACCGATGGCTGCTATGCCAGTTCTTCTTCGAGATTTTATGCTGGCCATGGAGCTATAGCTATACAATCTCCAAAAATCAAGTTTTTAAAACTGATATTCATTACGATGAAAAAGTAAATACATATTTCTATATAGCGAAAAAAGCCGGAAAAAAAAAACATCCCAGATTCGTGATACCATGCACGTTACGGCGCAAATATGCATTGCCATCCCAATGCTGTTCAGTATACTCATTTCAGTAACATTGCACAATAACTCATACGTTCACTAGCACAAATTGCAATAGTTGCTTATGACGATTTGGCTTTGAGTAATCCATAGGTCTAAAAACAGTCCCTATATTTGTAGAGGGCATATACTTATGGAGTAATTAGTGCCAATAAGCAGTACGCCATCCATTCAAACAGTTCAAAACCACTTAAGCAGAAAGAGCAGAAGCAAAACGAGATTCAGCTTCTTTCCAGTTAACGACATTCCAGATAGCCTTGAAGTATTCAGCCTTAACATTTTGGTATTGCAAGTAATAAGCGTGTTCCCAAGCGTCAATGGCCACCAATGGGACCAATGGACCGGTGACGGTGTCTTGGTTGTAACGTTGAACAACTTCAATAGCATTGTTTTCCTTGTTCAAAACAATAAAAGCCCAACCGGAGCCTTGGATACCGGCCAATTTGGAGTTAGTCAAGCCAATCAATTTGTCCAATGAGCCGAATTGAGTGCTGATTTGTTCAGCCAATTTACCACTTGGTGGTTCACCACCGTATTTGGAAGTTGGGGACAAGTTCTTCCAGAACAAGTTATGGTTAACAAAACCGCCACCGTGGAATTTGATGTTCTGCTGCAAACCAACAACAGCTTTAGCATCGTTTTTGGATTCAGCAACCAACAATTTTTCACTAGCATCATTGAAACCATTGACATAAGTTTGGTGATGCTTCTTGTGATGCAATTCGTTGATTTGACCAGAAATGTGTGGTTCTAAAGCGCCATAGTCCCAGTCCAAATCTGGCAAAGTGACTTTGGTTCTAACAGAAGATAAGACACCAATTGAGTTTCTGGTAGAGATCAATTGAGCTTGGTTTCTGACAGAATGACGCAAGGTGCTGGCTAAGATGGAAGACATTATTAGAGTTGTGTATTTAAAAATTGGCTGATCAATTGATTCTTGATTGGCGTTTTACTGAAAAATACTCAATGGATTGGGGTTTTAATAGCACTGAGCAAATTGAGGTGTAAAGGAAAGCAAGGAAGAAGAATTACAAAGCAGAGGGAAGCTAAGAAAAAAAAAATTATTTGGGGCCGGCGGATATATTTATTCAAGGAGCGTCTTTTTTTTGGATTGCGATTTTTCTTCTCCCATCGGCCGTGGACAGCGGGTTCGCAGTCGGAGAATCAGGACGAAAATTCCAGAGCAGCAAAGCTACGACACTTTACACACAATCACCAATGGCAGTGTTGTGATGGTGCTAATTGCTTGTGTGGTGGATTTAGTTCAATAATCAATTACAACTTAAACAAGCAAAATAACCAATTGATGCCTGCAAAGCTTATTAGCGGTAGTCGGACATAAGCAGTGAAGCCTCTCCACACCCCTATGAAACAACAGACTTCAATTTGTTACGCCATTAACTGACAATATTGTTCGGCAATACGTAGTAGAATACGCTAAGCTTTTCGAAAACACACAAAAGTATTCTAACATGAAAATATGTATTTGATTTTGCAAGTCACCGTATCCATAACTAATTTTTTTCCTAGTATTTTTGGCTTTTCGCAACCCTTCAACAAGAAGATCGCTCTGCTTTTTCATGTACCATATGGAGCCACATTTTACACAGTTGTTATTTCCCCTATATATCCACAGCTCGGCACAACGTTGTGATTGAAGCATGAAAAGTTTCGTATTTGATGATTGTATTGGCTATTGTATATACGCATATCAACTACATAACAGTCAGCAAATAATATTATTGCAGTTTAACGTATTTTTTTTCTTAATAGAGTTATCATATAAAAAGGATTCAACTCCATATTGTTATGAGCCAAATATAATTATCTCTGAATAATACGAATTTTTATCACAAGAAGTCTCCTATTAGTTGTACCAACCCCAATGGAGAACTAAATTAAATGAATGAACTAAAAATAAGGAAAAGATAGAATACTACAACAAAACCTAGAAAGAAAAAAAAAAGAATGATTTCGCCCAGGATCGAACTGGGGACGTTCTGCGTGTTAAGCAGATGCCATAACCAACTAGACCACGAAACCATTACATGGTTGTTGAGAACATTTTCTCTCATTGTGTTCGCATTCCTGATCAGTCTGGGTCATAACCGACAGTCGAGAAGTTCAAATTCCAAGGTGAGGGATGTAAGTGGTGCTCCGAAGATTTATCACGTAAAAAGCACAAACAGCAGTCATATGAAGATGCTATCAACAAACAAATGGAGCACTTTTTGGTTAAATGTCCAGTGGCACAAGCATTATGGAAAAAGTTACATGTAAATAAAGAATTGAGCTGGGACAGCCTCATCCTTCCATCCAGTGATACACGAGAATTAATCCAAGTCGACAACTACTTGATATTCCAAAAGAAATACTCCCGCCTACGGAAAGATAAGGGCTTTGATTGGAAAACCATTCCAATCTCTAGTCTTGTTTACTACATCACCACGGTAATGAATTAGATAACACATCAGTGTTATCTTAGTGAGTGGAAGATGGTATTGAAGTGAGACCCCTTTCTTTTTATCTGTCGACAGCAAAGTAATGATCCTCAAAAAAAATATATATATATATATATATATCATCCATCCTAGACTATTATCTCTCCTATATTTTATTCAAATCCAACAGATCCATTAAAGTCTTACTAATACTAACGGGGTTTTCACTTGTATAAGTTTCCCCTATATAATAACAACTGAACTATACTGTATAGATAAGTTTATAAGATTATATTTTCTATCGTTTATATAGAAATAATAAATCGATATTGTGTGTGAAAAAAAAAAACGACAGAAGGATCCTTCAAGTTGTGGTTAAATCTTGTATAAATGTAGGCGTCAAGTTCCTTCTAACTTGTGTATATAGTGATGGGCGGAATAAAGGATAAGCCAATATACCCATTTACCACAATAATAATCTGAGTAAATAGTCTGCAGGAACATCCCCTATATTAAACACAACAATTTTCTCCCTAGTATAACAACTGAACTATGCTTTTTATGATATAATATATTCTACAAGTTTATTATGAATAGTCAATTGCTCTTATGTGCAAATAAAAAAAACAAAAAATAAAAAAGTAGCTGTAACTAAAACTCAGCCGGTCCTTTGAAAAGTATACAGAGTACTATGTATATGTATATTATTGTCACTCAAAATAAAGACCTAGTCATTTATAATCCTTAAAAATGCCAAATATCGGCAGGTCCGCTAACAAAACCTATATCAAAGCCTAATTACATTCAGAATATAAAAACTATTGGCGTGTAAATTATCAATAAAACTTAGAAATGTCTCAGTATGCCTTTTTTTTTTCAAGCTAGATACAAGGAACCAAATGCAGAATATTTGAGAGGAAAAAGTAAACCCCATAAAGCTTTACAAAGCTCTAAAACCTTTGATATTTAGCATCTGAGCTGTTTGCTTGCCATTATTCATACAAAGAGCTATGTCAATACTAATGTTGTGATTTTTTTTTTTGGTGAGAGAGGATACACGCATATGTATGCATACTTATACGTCATTGGTAGGGTAAATTATCCAAAAAAATCACTTTGCAACAACCAATTCGGAGGAATTGATAATAATGGTGATGACGGTGATAACGAAAATATCAGTCCAGGCCAAGAATAAATTCAACCAACTCGTTCTTTAAAAATATCAATGTTTACTTTCAAGTCGGTGCAGTACATGCTGCCGAAAGCATTGTCGCGGCCACAATCACTTGTTGTCTTAAAGCGATCCCTTATTACATTCAAGCAAATACCACGGATATCAATCAAGCAGCGCTCTGACTCCATACTCGGACAGAGATCAAATATACACATCTATCAAAAACGCCACGCTAGTGATTTAAAAGCAGTCAATATTAACGAGTCTAATAACAATAGCGAAGATAGAAGCAAAAAGATTAAGAATGTCGTGGTTTTAGGGCTTATGATCTTGATGCCGATTCTTTGTTTCCAATTAGGCAATTGGCAATACCGAAGACTTCATTGGAAAAAAGAGCTAATTTATAAATTGAAAGACCGACTCAATGCTCCTCCATTGGATGTATCCAAGCTTGTTATTCCTAAAGATAAGAAAGACTTCGAGGCCTTTGCTGAATTGGAAGATAATTTGGAATTCACAAAATACAGGTTGAGAGGTAAATTTGTGCACAATGAAGAATTATTTGTTGGCCCCCGAGTTAACGATGATGTTAAAGGATACTTTGTCTACACACCTTTTATCATAAATAGCGAAGGACCAAATAAGGGCAAAAAAGTTATGGTGGAAAGAGGATTTGTGAGCGAAAAAAATATCACTCCGCAGAGCAGATTTGATGGGAAACTTAGTGACTTAGCCTTACCAATGAACGAAGTTGAAATTATTTGCACTCTTCGAAGAAAAGTGAAGCCTGGGAATTTAGCATTGGAGAACGAAAAGGATATTAGACTTCTTGTTTATGCTGATGTGCAAGATATGGCAAAAAGAACAGATTCGTATCCAGTGTATTTCCAACAGCTTGAAGACATGACAGATAAACCATACAGAAAATTTTCTGAAAATGAAGATACTGTTAGCAACCAAAAAAGCTCTTCTCTGTGGAAATTTTGGTCAAAGGGTTCAATGAAGCAAGATCAAAGTACATCAGATTTGACGAGCGCGCATAATGGCAGTCAAGTTCAAGAAGAATATCATGAATTCACAAAAGGACAGTTCATTAGAAACGGGGTTCCATTAGGCGCTGTTCCAGAGGTTAGTTTGAGGAACAATCATTTGGAATATATGGTAACGTGGTATTCTTTAGCGCTTGTTTCCTCTGTATTGATTTTCTTTGTGGTGAGAAAAAAGAAGATTAACCCATTGCAAGAAAAGCTCAGACATGCTAAAAGGTTTCAATGATTGATTATTTATATTTATATAACCTGTAAATATTCTGTACATAAATGTTAAGGCAAATTCCAATCTCTCAGTTTCGATTATATTCGCTAATGAGTAGCAGGAACATGAAAGCTTTATACTGTAGATCCTTCTATAGGGAAAAGCATAATCATAGAGAAAAAGGAAGCTACTCAAAATATAGCAGCAATTGAAAAGTTGATGCGTAAACCAGTCAACCATGGGAAAAATACTTTATTTACAGAAAGAAAAAACAAAAAAACAGGAATAACTTTGCTGAACTGGGAAACTGGCAGCGGGACACTTGATTGTCTCTACGCAGGCCTAAATTTCAAAATGAAAAACTTAACCTCTGGTTACACTTTGCTACAGTTTTGATCAGAGTTTATGAAACCATTACTCAAAATAATCCGGAAGCCGAACGAAAGCAATCAAGAAAGACAATTGATATTCAAGACACACATTTGCAAAACGGGGGCCCAAGAAATCAACGAAAGGCTACGGATAAATAAAAAAAAAATAAAAAATAAAAAAAAAAAGATGAATGAACCTTGGGAAAAATAGCATATCACAATGTCAAAATATACAATGTAATACTTCTGGAAAACTAAAAATTGTAGTCATCTATAAAGAATGTAAATAAAGGCTTTTTTTTTATCCTGACTTGTTGAACCTCGATAACTTGAAGAAAACTTGAAACAAGGAAGAAAGTAAAACAGCACCGAGATCCGGCTAATTAGACTTTTTCCTATTGCTTAAGTCAATTTTGTGCATATACGGAAGCAAGGCTGGATCCAAAATTTATAGTATAATATATGGAGACGGTACTAGTTCAGATAGTCTTCAGATTTATATAGCAGAGAGTGACAATTGTCAGGAATAGAACTTAGTATTCACTCTTCTGGCTAAAAGATAACGTGTATGCGCATAACTGCTCCGGACTTTCCAAAAGAGATCACGATCGCATTTTAGCTCCATAATTTAGTACCTACAATATACACAAGAAAAAAAAAAGTGTAGTCTAAAAATTTTCCGCAAACACATAAACTCAACTAAAATTCTTACTATTTTTTTGGCGCAAATGTTGTTGGTTTGTCTCATCTGCAAATTGTAAGCCTTTGAAAGCTTTTGGACTCTTTCAATTTACCGCTGATGATGTAAGTAGAAGACGAGAAAATTTTTTCTTTTACAGAATAAGCCAATGGCCTGTTTAAAGCGCCATTTAGCGTTTCCGTTGCTTGGCTGCCCAACAATAACTAGCTTGACGCACCCAATGTCCCCCCTGTTTTTCCGTACTAAACAAAATCGCCCAGACACAGGTTGCCTTGTTGTTTCAACAAAACACTGAAAGTTGGCAATCACTGGCCTGGCTACTGTACAAATGTCACCGTCTAAAGATTGGTGAAGATAATGTTACGTCTATTGCCAAGGAAACAAGTTTTTTTTTTTTTTTTTTTTTTTTTTTTTTGTTGAAGCTGTGCCTTGATAATTGGAATTTGAAACCTATATTTTCCAGAGTGGCATCGCCAAAACTGTGGTTTAGGAGAATCTCACGGGGAAAGAAACCCGAGGTGGCTAAAACATTCACATTTACAAAAACAAAAAAAACACTTATGTTTTTAGTCTGTGCAGATGTACCATGTACCCCGATGCATAATAGTCCGGAGAAAGCCTGGAGAGATTTGCGGAGTGCGCTGGGGTTGAGAAGGCTTAGTACTGATCCATCAACAGTACTCGGATTGGCCAGACCGGGTCGTTGGTTGTCAACAATGCAAACATGGGAACGGGTTATCTGGGGTGCTGCTGCTGTTAGGTGGTGTCTAAGTATAGTTACAGCGGTATTTATCTACTGTCACACTCAGACAGCTAAGCAGTTTAATTGCGACGCTTCCTTCTCGGAAGAATTTTGCAGTAAATTGATCCTCTTTCGATCGCCATAGCACTGACAATGATCAGACAAAAAATTAGCAAATGAGATATATGTTTTTGTTGAATAATGGGCTCCAGTAATGCAAGAATTGAAAGACAAAGGACAAGACGAAATCGCGTTTATAAGCAACATCATATGAATTAAAGGCAGCCTTACAGGCGGCGCCGCGTTAGCTTTTCTGCCACCGTAAATTGTTTCAATTGTTTTTAGAATCGGGTGCGGTTGAATGATATCATCGGAGAAAACTTAAAAGCGAAACGGGAAAAGGAGAAATAGAGCCGGCCTACACTTTTGGTCACCAATTCTTTGGTTTATTCATATAGACCTCTAAGAGGAGCTGAAAAAAACTAGCGGCGCTTTCTTTGCTAAAATGTTTATAGTAAAAGGTAACTTTTTCACTTGTATCTTAAGGAACTTGACGCTTTTTTTTTTATCATCTTAACACCTTAGTACGAGAATCGCTGGTGCCTAATGGCAGACTGAGTTTCCCCGGCCTCTGTCAGTTTTCGGGTGATTACCAAGCATGAAACCGGGCAACCTTGTACCTCCGCAGCGGGGTGCGTAATAATCCGTCATAATAATGCAGAAATAAAATGTCTCATTATGCGCAAAGTACGACTACATGCATTATGCGGCGCTGGAGTGCAGGCTGGAGTGCAGCAGAAAGCTAGAAATTTAAAACAACAAGAAAGACAGCAAAAAGATCAAAAAGAGAATGCGATAATAGAAGTGAGGAGCTTAATGTTGTGCTGATTTTTCAAAAAAAAATAAGTATCGCTACACCAGAACATCAAGTACTGGCGTTCGTACGATTTATAGTTAGTATAAATCGCCATCATCAAAGATGATGGCAATACTTCCAAAGATACAATGATGGGGACTGCCGGTTGATTTCATTAATGAATAGTGTATCCTAGTCTCGCTCAAGACGCAAGTGTTTCTCCGTAGCTAAAATAACATGCGTCTGCAAAAACAATCTTGCTATTGTTCGCCGACCGTGGGGTCAGTTTTTCCACCTCCACCGTGTTGCTGTTTCGTAGTCGCTAACCGTGTTTATCAGTGTATATATAAAGTCCAGTGGTTTCCCACTTTTTTTAGCAGTAAAGGAGATTTCTATCTTATTTTTTTTTTCTTTTTTTTTTTTTTAGAAAGCATTATTATAATAACACATCTTTTTTATCTTATAAACAACTTTCTTTTACAACCACGCTTTTCAATACCAATACCGCTCAACTATGGATATTGAAGCGAGTGCTATAAACACCTCTAGCTCTGCTGGTAGCAACTAGAAAACTTGGCAGCTTCCGCCAAGCAAAACAGAAGCTGGTTCCAGAAACTAACATCTCTTGAGTACGAGCTTAATTTCAAAAATAAAAACCATATGGTGTACCTTCTTGGTGCCTTTGCTGCTGCCGCTGGTATTCTTTCTGGTTTGGATCAATCTATTATTTCCGGCGCTTCTATCGGTATGAAACCAGCATTAAATCTTAATGACCATGAGGACTCTTTAATTTCATCATTGATGCCTTTGGGTGCTATGGCCGGATCTATCATCATGACTCCGCTTAACGAGATTTTTGGTAGAAAATTTTCCATTATTATTTCTTGTATTTGGTACACTTTGGGGGCTGGGCTTTGCGCTGGTGCCCGTAATCATCACCTTATGTATGCTGGTAGATTTATCTTGGGTGTTGGTGTTGGTATCGAAGGTGGCTGTGTTAACGTTTATATTGCCGAATCTGTGCCCGCTGCGGTCAGAGGTAACATTGTCTCTTTGTATCAATTCAACATTGCTCTTGGTGAAGTTCTTGGTTATGCAGTTGCCGCTATCTTTTATGAAGTCAAAGGTGGCTGGCGTTATATGGTCGGTTCTTCTTTGGTCTTTTCTACTATTCTTTTCATTGGTATGTTCTTCTTGCCAGAATCTCCTCGTTTCCTTGTACATCAAGGCAGATATGGTGAAGCTTTCAATGTTTGGAAAAGATTGAGAGACATCAATGTGACCGAAAATAAAGTTGAGTTCTTGGAAATGAAGCAAGCTGCAATCCAAGAGGATGAATTGGCTAGAGAAGAAAGCAGAAAAGAGTTATGGCTTGACTTGTTCAGAATTGCAAGAAATCGTCGTGCTTTGGTTTATTCTGTTGTCATGATTACCTTGGGTCAATTAACTGGTGTCAATGCAGTCATGTACTACATGTCCACTTTGATGGCCAAGATTGGTTTCGACACTAAAAACTCTGTTTTCATGTCCTTAGTAGGTGGTGGATCTCTTTTAATTGGTACTATTCCAGCTATCTTATGGATGGACCGTTTCGGTAGAAGAACTTGGGGTATGAACATTTTTGGTTTCTTTGTTGGTTTAATTCTTGTTGGTGTTGGTTACTTGATTAATCCAGAGACCCACAAAGCAGCAGCTGAAGGTGTCTATCTTTCCGGTATTATCTTATATTTTGTGTTCTTCGGTGCATACGCTACTTTGACTTGGGTTATTCCATCTGAATCTTTTAACTTGAGAACCAGATCTGTGGGTATGACCATTTGCAGTACTATGCTTTACTTGTGGTCCTTTACCGTTACTTATAACTTTACCAAGATGCAACAGGCAATGACTTATACTGGTCTTACTCTTGGTTTCTACGGTGGTATTGCCTTTTTGGGTGTCATTTACCAAATCTTGTTCATGCCAGAAACCAAAAACAAGACTTTGGAAGAAATTGATGATATTTTCTCTAAACCAACTTGGGCAGTTGCTTCTGAAAACATCAAAAACATGAAAAACTTCTGGGGAAGATCATAGTATTGCAATTTGAGAACCTCTCATGATATAAACACTTTTTTTTTTCTTTTGTTGCTGTTTTTCTCTGATTTGCCTTTTTGCTTCTTATGCTTTTTTTCTCCTGTGCTTTATGTGTTTTTGATCTTCATTATTTGAGTGCCTCTATGATAAACGGTTTATAAGCCACTGCGGCTGCCTTTTTGCGATTTACTTTTTTCTTTCCCTCTTTGACTTAACGAGTTATGACATACACGATATTTCTTCTTTATGTTCTGCAGTAATATGTAGCTCAATAAATTTCCTAAACATTTTATGCTCCGCATGGGTGACCATAAGCATGGATTTTTGTAAAAAGTCATTATCTTAATTAACAAACTTGCTCAACTTATTGTTGTAATTTTTCCGTGTCATCTATATGGAAATCGTCGTTGCCCTAGCAAGTTTTTCCGAAACGGCATCAAAAACAAACAAAGTTTGATTCTATCAACTATAATAAAGAATGTTCCGCTGCAACAATAGCTCCCAGCATTAATGAGTTCAGAATGCCAATCCTCCCTCGGGTGCAATATTGTCTGGCCACATATCCGGTCTATTTGAGCGTGACCAGTTAACCGGAAAATGTGCACATCAGAATTCCTGATATTCTTTGGGGCCAGTCAATGCCGTGGTTAACAGCAGCATTTATCAATGTCTCTACTGTCTAAGTAAAGCAGACAAAGTTTAAACACAGAATTAGTTGCTACCAACGGCTTACAAAATAGTCGATGACCATTTCACCAATGTTGAAGCAGACAAAGGAGACAGCCATCCCAGCCCAGCACCAATGACCGAACAACTTACGTTTGCAGTGTTGTTTTCTCACTTATGGAATCTTGCAACCCTAAACTTAACAATTTAGTCGCTTTCATCACAAGGTTTTCTTTATATGAATCTTAATATTGGAATTTTACCTTAAAATCAAAGGAGATAATTGGTATATGATTCTTGTCTCCCGTTATTTCCACTGGTGCCCCGCTATCTCCGTTATTAATACATGTCGGCCAAGGCCACAATATATATAGTCGCGAGAGTACCCAGAGAAGCAATGATGATCGGAAAGCACACAAAAAACTCAAAGCTATAAATTAGCGATATTCTTCTTCTTTAGTATCTTTATCTGGTTTAATCGCTAAAATTATGGCAACTTGGTTCATCACCGGCGCATCTTCAGGTATTGGATCAGCGATCGCCGATGCCGCTCTTGCCAAAGGTGACAAAGTCATCGCTGCTAGCAGAGATGCTCAAAAACTTGTTTTAGTTGAAGAAAAAGGGGCAATTTCAGTAAGCTTCAATATCAATGGTAATGGTGAGGCAATTATCAGCTCAGTACAAGAAATTATCAAAACTCATGGCCCTATTGATATTGTTGTCAATAATGCTGCTTATGGCCAGTTTGGCAGTCTTGAAGAAACCGGTATAGACCTTCTCGAAAAACAATTCACAACAAATGTTTTTGGCCCAGTGAAAGTAATTAATGCCTTCTTGCCACATTTTAGAACTAAAAAGGCCGGACTTTTCATCAACATCGGTAGCAGAGTTGGATATGAGTATGTTCCATATTACTCCCTTTATGATTCATCCAAAGCTGCACTTCAAATCATTAGCGCTACATTGGATAAAGAAGTTCAGGAATTCGGTATCCGTTCAGTGCTTGTGGAGCCAGGTGCTTTTAAGACTGCTTTTTTGGACGATGCTATCAATTCTTTAAGAAGTGATGAAGACAGTGAACAATTTCCTGCTAAGATTTCCGACTATGATAAGACAAGAAACACACTCAAGGGATGGTACGCAAGCTACTACGACAAGCAGCCTGGTGATCCACGAGTCCTTGCTGAACATGTGGTTAACTTAGCACATAAGGAGGGAGCCTTTGCTGATGAAGTGCCAGAAATTATCTCTTTTGGTAAAGACTCGGTTGATGCCATCAGTAAAGCGGCGAATTATCACTTGGAAAGGCTTGAAAAATGGAAGGATGTTTCTTACTCCACCGATAAATTCGCATGATGATCCGGTCCATGGTAATGCTGATAAATAGCTCGTTTTGCATTTTAGGTTCTCTAGTTTCTCCTTGATTAAGTATATTCCAGTTTACTCCAGCTTATTTTATCCACCTTCGATAGCAAATGAAAACCCTATCGTCCACACTTCAATGTTGTGTGGAACGTTGCAATACATGGGCTTCATTTCATTTATAAAATAGGAGATTATATGGTACACCACACTAGGGCACTAAATGTAATCCGACTCTGACATTTCGGAGAAAATTCAAGGCTAAACCGAGCTGGGTTTATTAATATTTTAATCTTGTCTTGCATTGACAGCATTAGTAATCTAAGCGACAGCGACTGTCGTTAGTGGTTGTCGTATCCGGAAATGCAGCTGCTATCTCCGAGGACGATCCCCGACATGCTTGTATATAGTCCGGGGGTATAAATGCAGTGTTTAAGCCGCGCTTTGAGAAAACTCACGTCTAAGATTGAAAGTTCTTCAATAACAGCTTATTTCATCTCCTATTAGACATTAATAATTTTTCCTAACTTTTTACCAATGACTACTACTTGGTTCGTTACCGGTGCCTCCTCAGGTATTGGTGCTGCTATCGTTGAAGCTGCACTTGCCAAGGGCGACAAGGTAATTGCTGCCAGCAGAGATGCTGCAAAGCTTTCATCATTCAAAGAAAAAGGGGCAATCACAGTCAGCTTCAACGTCAATGGCTCTAGTAAAGCTGTGGCTGACTCAGTTGAGGAAATTATAAAAAGCAATGGTCCTATTGATATTGTTGTTAACAATGCTGGGTTTGGTCAATTAGGAAGTCTTGAAGAAGCCGGGGCTGATCTTTTACAAGAGCAATTCAACACTAATGTTTTTGGCCCTGTTAAAGTTATAACCGCCTTTTTGCCGCATTTTAGATCCAAGAAGTCCGGTCTTTTCATCACCATTGGCAGTAGATGTGCATATGAATACATTCCATTATATTCTCTATATTGCTCTTCGAAAGCTGCCATTCAAATTATTAGTGCCACTTTGGACAAAGAAGTAAAAGAGTTTGGAATCCGCTCGGTCTTAGTTGAGGCTGGCGCTTTCAAAACTGGATTTATGGATGGTTTTCTTAGCGGCTTAAAGACTAATGACGATACCAAAGTGTTTCCAGCCAAAGTTGCTGATTATGAAAAAGATAGAAGAGCTCTCAAAGATGTTTTTCTCAGCTATTATGATAAACAACCAGGTGATCCAGCTGAGCTTGGTCAACACTTGGTCAGATTGGCCCATCAAGAGGCACCATTTGATAAGGAGGTTCCTGAAATTATTACTTTTGGTAAAGATGCAGTGGATATTGTTGAAAGTTCTGCCAAATATCACTCTGAGAGGATTAACAAATGGAAGGAAGTTTCTTACACAACTGATAAATTTACTTAGTTGGTTTTGGATTGCTAGTAGTGTTGTCTTTTAAAGTTTTTTTTTTTTTTTTTTTTTTTTTTTTTTTGTTGTTGTTTTTTATCATTATATACTTTTGACTTGCAGAATTATTTCTATAAGTTCTAATCATAAGTGAGTCATGGAATGATTCATACGTAGGAATTTTTCAAACAAAATTAACGACAAGATTATGGATGTCAGCAAGCTTTGATATTTGACGTAGCCAATTTTCAGTCACGCAAGACCCATTTTCTGATATACAAAATAGTCCAAACTATAAACTGTTTAAAGATAGGGGTAGTTGGCACTCGTTATTTTGGAGTTTGAGGCTCATGTGAATCGAAATATCTGTTAAGCAGACACACTTACTTGTCCACATGTTTGTCTCCCACTAGCAAGCTGATCGACATAGCATGCCACTGGTGTACGCCAACACGGCATCTTACCCAATGACCGCTTTCGGATGCCCAAAGCGTAAAAACATCAACTGCTGGGCATTTAGAGCAATGCAGGACTCGAAAGCACTTTTGTCAATATGTTTTATAAAACTGCTGACGTATCGTAAATAATCGAATTAGACTACTGCTCTCCATTTAAATCTAAAAGCCAGCATTGACGTATTTTTCCGGTAGACATTGATGCTATGTCATAGGTCTAAGATATCTAGATGCCCTTGCACACGACGAAAACGGCATAATTTTGGTCTTTCCAAGTTTGGAACTGTTACCGTCAAATAAAACCCGTCATTGTAATGGTTAAGTTTTTGGCACCTGCGGTCTGCTATTTTGACACTCTGTCAAGTCTAGTCAAACCAAGAAAGTAAGAGACTTTACTTTATTCAGCCATGTTGCATACCAAAATTGAAGTTTAAGTTTTCCTGCGAGCGAGTAACATTTCCTTGATTTATGTTCCGCAGCTAGAACAAAGTCTATGTTTGTTATTTTGTGAGCTTGTAGAGCTGCTTTCTAGGTCCTCAAATAAAGACGAAAAGCGCTGTTTTTTCATATGTCTCTTTTTCTATACGGCAACTTTTGATCCATTAGGTTACCCAACGCACTTGCGAGCCGTACTTTTCCGGTGCGCGCGCTAGAAATTTTTTTTTTCTTTTAAAAAAAAAGCCAACCGCACAATTATTTTACGCCAAGTCTTCAACCTCCAATTGTCGATTTTACTTTTCCAGTCAACCCAGATTAAGTATATATTTTTATATACTGAACACATTTGCAAGTTACAAGCAGAATTGCAAATTAGTACTGTAAATACCTGCAATGTGCAACTTGCAACTTGCGGTGTTACAGCAAATATGTGACAGCATGGATCTCGAACGGGACCTGAAACAGAATGTACTGTCATCCAAAGTAATAATATGAGTTCAATCAAAGTACTGGTTATACTAGTAAACTATTGAGAGGCCAAGTACAAAAATACAAACATTGTAACACATGACACCTTATTTTTATTGTTTTCCAAGCAATAATACTGAGAATTTGATTAAGCTCTGAGAAAACATGCCAAGTAGGAAATCAGCAATATTCTGAACTTCAATAGATAATAAACAGCTTAAGAATCAGCAGTGCAAAGTCAAGTTCTGCACACTAGCGCACCTGTCAAATACGCATCATAGGTAATAAAAATAAATATAAATATTTAAAAATAAATATAAATATAAAATACAATCTTGAATTCGGCAACTCATTTTCGAGTAGTATGAGAACATACTTTAGTAGCAGTAATTTTGGAGACAAAACTGGATATTTTCTGTATCACACCAAATAAACGACTAATAGAGAAGGACTCAACGAAAACTCAAACGGCCTAAGCTGTCCACAACTCATTTCTGCATCTTAAGTTATTTCCTCAATACATCCGTAAAACACCAGCTTGGTTTCTTCTTATTACCAAATTCAGCTATTAGATGTAAAGAGGCCTATTGTTGGCCAAGTTTAGCTTCGATCGATACACTAATTAACCAATCGGTAATTTTACGCCAGCGAACGAACGAAAGAATGAACGAACGAACGAACGAACAAACCTGCAAACTTAACAGCTACAATGTCAAATTAGTTGATCATGCTGATTGACTTTATTCGCTCTGAGTGACCGTCGAGGTAGATAATTTTAACAAGGTTGTAAATATTGGTAAACAACTTGGTAAAACTCTCGGTGGGAAAACAACACGTACAAAGGTTTATAAGCAAAAGCAAGTAGGGGTTTCCGATAGTATCTCATCTCAATAAGTAGCCGGTATTGGGTTGAGCTGCAGAGATGCGAAAAACAGAAAAAAGTTAAAACTACAACACTCTACTTCAATTGGGCAAATAAAAATGCAGAAAATTTGAGCCTACCATAAACGTACCTCACTATACACAATACACAGTATTGCGCTTGAATCGATGGTCTGGATTTTTCTTTTTTTTTTTTTGTTATTAAACTGTTTCTGTACGTTGAGTTTTTGCGCAGATTCATTTGTTGGCTAATTAGCAAAAATTTCCCAGTTTGAGATCTTCCGCAGAGTTGCCGGCCATATGTCTTCCTGTGCTCCGCAGAAATGCAACCAGAAAGAACTAAGAACGTGAATTTATCGGTTGGAAAGGTCTCTTAGAGGTTCACGTTAGAAGATTATCTGAGCGAAAAATACTAAATTTTGAGAAGGAGAAGCTTTATGGTTAAAATAAGGGAATAAATTTCAAATCAATTGTTCAATTGTTTTGCTTGAGGGAGAAAAATGCGTAACAAATCGTCATTTAGAGCCCTTATAATTACGGCTTTTTGTCTTGTGAAAATGGGCTTCTTTACCGGAAGAGGAAAAAGGATGGTGGCCTAGAAATATTTGGCTTTTGTACTAAATTTTCCGAGCTACTGCTAATCTTTAAAGAATATTTGCACTTCTTTCAAATTGATTATTATTTGGGGGCTAGCTGATTTCAAAAATTATGGCTTTATTTGGAAAGTAAGACAATCCTACTATTTAGTGCGCGGAAACAATAACTTTCTCGGAAAAAGAACTTACTAAGAGAGCTTAGCTGATACAAATGTTGCACTGGGTTGGCTGTTTTATAGCATTATGTTTGGGGAGGGCATTAATACTGGTAACAACCTTTTACATCTTAATTTTTTTTTTTTATGTATTTTTCTCTGCTACACTCATTGTTTTTAACTTTTCTTTTTGTAACAAAACAAATCCGCCCCTATTAGTTGAACTTCAGTTGTTTCGATGCCTTCACCATCATCTCTATGTCGATATCTTGATAGATCTGATATGGTTAAACGAATGATAAAATCAACATCAGACGTCAAACATGCGGCTTGCAGCATTAGCACGCACCACTAAAGCTTATACCTTACTCTGGGTGCACGTTAAGGTTGGCAAATTGCAGCGCTGCGATTTCCGCAGACAGATACGTGTCACCGCGTTAAACAGCACAGAGCAGGAGGTATACATTTTAAACGGGAATACTAATATCAAGAGACAAAGAGGCAAAATCAGGGAATACCGTAGGTACACAGGAGCGCCTTGTAACATTACACTTTTTAGTTTATCACTAGCAGCTAAATAATGTTGATATATATATATATGCCAATTTACAGCTCTTGGTATCGTGTCGTTGCTGACAAAAATATTGAGCTACGTTGGCTGGTCCTGGCCCTGGTCTTGGCGGGTCCTTGATCTTTTGGTAGGCTTTCCACAATAGTAATCTTTGCAATGGCCTGGTTGTTGTTGTTTTTTTTTTTTTTTTTTTTTTTTTTTTTTCTCGCGTTGCAGCTGGCACTGCGGAGAGGGGTTAATGTGAGTACGGGTTTGTGCACCGCAAAGGAGAGGCTCTGACATAAAGCAGAAAGAACGAGCTCAACTACTGAGCAATGAATAAATGCTATGTAAACGCGTTTGCGTATTGGTAGTTTGAACAGACCCGCGGTCCGTCCTCTCCCAGATTTTTTTATTTTTTATTTTTTATTTTCATTTTTTCGAATTGCAACGCCCTGTATTAGTAAATAGAAGTATGATGGGAACGATACAGTGGTATGGCAGTAACTGTAAAAAGGTGCGGCCGTCAGAGCCCCCGAGGGCCTTAAGGCGTATCGCCGTCATCATCATAATCATCATCATCGCCGCCCTCCCATCATCATCACAAGTGGCGCCTGCTACTCAAATTCGTTTGTCGATTTGTTGGTGGATGCTTTTTCCAAAGGCACTGTGCTGCGAGACAATGCTTGGGAATGACAGGATGGTGCAGAAACTCGCATGTAATAAGCTGCAACTTTTCTACTCTTTTTTTGTTTTATTTTTTTATTTTTATTTTTGCTTTTGTTCCCGAAGTCTAATTGACTGCAGTCGATTGTGCGATTGGTGTTAGCTGAGTTTTGAGCTCGCTAAGGGCTGACATTCTGTTTTAGGCAAATGTTTGAGTTTTACTCGAGCCGATTCCAAGCGCACATCGCAGAGTTAAAAAAAAAAAAAAAAAAGGTAAAAAAAAAAAGGACCGGCGCTTTCATTAGTGTGGGAACCTGACCTGTAATTTCGTTCATTTAGTCAATTTATATATACGTAAATTCCTCCATTTCTTTTCCTCTTGTTTCAATTCTTTCACAATTTTTCTTTTCTTGTTCATTTTGATTGTTGTTTACATTTTCGTCAATCATTCAATCAATCAATCATTGGAAAATAATATTCCTATTTTTTACCCACTTATCTGTCTTTTGAGAAACTTAGGCTGGTTCCTATTCTACAAGAAGACAAGCGCCGAACAACACATTAACATACTCACAATGGCTAATAGCGATGTATCTTGGAGACTTCAAAAGCTCAAGGAGCGTCAAGAAAAACTCCAAAAACTACATCAAGAGCAGCAACAGCAGCAACAGCAACAGACACAATCCAACAGAAACAGCGACTCTAGCATAAATTACGCTTCCCTCTCCGCTGGTAGCGCTAGTAGCAGCAGCACTTTGTCTTCTAGTGATCAGCTCAACAGCAATAATAACAATTGCTCTAGTAGCGATTTGCCATACAGTCCAGAAGAAGTTGTGACTACATATACGAACCCAAACCCAATATGTAAGTTTAGTCCATTGTACGCAGCAATCAATAATAATAACAGCTCCAGCAATTTTGACTATTTGGGCAATAATGTTGGCGGTAATTTAGTCAATAGCAGCTTACATCAAAGCAGCAATAGCTACAGTTCTAGCAATTCAAACAGCTTCGGCAGCACTTATCCATCATTTGCTAGAAGACATAGTGATTTATCAGCTGGCGGTACCACTTGCTCATCTTCTAGAAATAGCATGTGCTCTAATGCTTCAGGAAGCTCGTCAATGACTAGCGGTAGTGGAGTCATTAGTGCTCACTCATCTACAAATGTTCAAGGCTTTATCAACAGTAATACCATTGGTGCTGGTGGTAACAACAGTGGTACTCTTGCCTCCAATGGAGCAACGCCCACTACATATGGCAAAAGAAAAATTTTAAACAACAATATGCAACAGCAGCAACAGCAGCTAACCAATAGTCCAGACGGTCAACAATATAGCAGTAAGGATACTCAACCACCGGTTTCATCCTAGATTTCTTTCATAGAAAATTAAAATGATAGATAGTTACCTAGTAACTAAATTAGTGGAGTGGTTTATTCATGGATGCTTTATTTTTCAAAGAATGAGTTACGACGGAATGAAATAGTTATGTTTATATTTTTGTTCATCAATGCTTTGTGTTTTTATTGTTTTATTATTTTGCTGTTTTTCAACATTCTGCTGTTTACATGTTTTGATATTCTTACCCTATATTTTTTTCCTTTTTCTTGCTATTTGTTTTGGTTTGTTTGTTTTTTTGTTTGTTTTTGTTTGCGATTGGTTATTTATTCATACTACTAATATGCTCTTTGCTATTTCTTGACTTGTCTTACTACGAATCCTGAGAAGATGTGATATTATGATAAAAGTTATAAAAGAATTCTTGTGTTTTGTATAATGTAAAACAGAAAGTTTGTGTTTTCAAACACTAAATGTACTTGCTTATCTACATTCATTGCCTCTACAAGTTGTCTCTCTGCCACATGGACACAACAATGTAAACAAGATTGTAAACAAAACAAGAGCCTTTTCATGTTTGTCATAAACATATCGAGAGACACTGTTTGCCAAACTTGTTCAACCAAATCATGGGGAAACCACTGCTGATCCAGAGGAAAAAAATTGCAGACATTTGGATAAATTCAAATTGAAAAAATTTCGCGAGTCCTCGTATATAATACAATGTAACATATGGAGAATATACATCCATAAAGAAACAAAGTCAGCAGTCTCATGCCACAACAGAAGCAGCATCCTACATTTACAGAGCCTCGCTTAATTGCACGCTAATATAAAATATAGCACATTTGTTAATACCAATATTACTACTATGAATAGACATTACGGACTGCAGCTGTCCAACAGTTGAGACATGCAAAAGTTATGAAATTAAATGTTTGCCGTTATTGCTGAAAATTTCGTAAATTGAAAAAAATTTTCATTTTTAAATTGTGTAAGATCATAATCAAGATATTGCCTGACTTTTAAAGCACGACAGCGGCAGCAGCAGCAGCAGGGTTCGCTAAGATGTATGTGCGCGGTAGACTAATATCCAGTGCATTTGCCTCAACGTATACTATATATACAATATTGTAACATTGCAGATATGAGTGACCATTCTTTCCATTCTGCAGAAATAAAAATGTTTACGCGTTTCAAGGATATGTGGTTTTATTTTTTGTTTGAGGGCCACCCATTCCATTCAGCATCGCATCGGCTCGTGGATAAAACACCAGCGCGCCCACAGGTTACGCCTGCGCATTCTTCCATGTCGGTTATTATTCAGAAAGAAATGTAAACACAACTTAAGCCGCAGTCAAGGAATTGATAATTAGCGACCATATTTCAAGCAAGATGCTTCAAAAAATCCTGGAACAATACGTAAAAACATGTTTCTAAACAATTTCCAGGAATGTAGATGTACGATTTTACCTAAAAGTTTGAGCTTAGGATATGTTTAACCTACGCTCCTTGTCCAAAATAATTTAAATATTCCTTTTACCCGTATATCACCAATGAAATTCTAAGCAACATAGTCCGCATTGGGCGACAAGGCCAGTTTTGATACTGAACTAGAGTTAAGTTTACATAGTCTGTTGGTTTTTTTTTTTTTTTTTTTTTTTTTTTTTTTTGCTTTTAGCTGTAGGATGGGCTAAGTTCAACATTACATAATGTAATAACTTTATCTAAGAAGTTTAGCGACAGTGCTACTTTAATTCACTATATCACAGCGGGTCTGTATATTAGATTCCGACCACTGTTAGCCAAATTGGGACGCCGTAAAGATACATACTTTGTTGGTGATGATATCAGGTCTTGATGGCTCAATTTTGAGAGGATTGATTTGTCGATTGAAGCGAAATAGTGAATGGTAACTGTTTTGGGGCTCAAGAGAGTTCATGCACAAATCAAAAGAGGTTTAATGCCAACAGAAGGCAAGATGCTGCTCAGCACAAATATATTACTGACTTTGTATAGCAGCTGTACATCGGAGAGCTGTTATTATCAACGGATCCATCTTTTGCATCAAAAAGCAAAATGCCTCTATAACCGTCGTTATGAACTATTACAACAATTATATATAAATTTGGTCTATACTACAGCTTCAAGTTAAGATTACTTGTAAATACCCTATACAGGCTCATCGGTATGTTTATTTAGATAATAGTCTGTAGAAAAGATTTTCTCTGTTTCTTGCTTCACAAATTTAAACCTGCTTGTCAGTTATTTTTTTTTCTTTCTTTTTTTCTCTTTTATTTTTTTTGACACAGAAGACCGATTTATTATATATAAATAATTGATAGCAAATATAATTGTATTGTATATAACCACCTCTAATAGTATATACAAACCCCGGTTTTGTTGGGGGAATTCGGCTAATTTATTATAAATAATCCCTCTAAAAATGAAACTTTGTTTTAGGTAAACTACCGGTAGCCTTTGGGAGGCTAGCACTGAACAGGTTTCGCGTCAGATTAAATTATGGGGTCACTGTGCAAATTAAAATAACAATTATTGCCATCTCTTAAGACTCACCAATTACTGAGTAAGCAAAAGTCTTTATATGCATCTATGTAAAAATATCTAAATGGTAAAGCTTTCGTCTACATATGTGGCTCTCCGAAATTATACATTCCAAACGGGAAGCTGTTAGCTTTTCACGTGACATATGACACACTCTTATTACTTGACCTAATTGAAATGAAAATTTCTTAATAATGGTTTCGTGGTCTAGTTGGTTATGGCATCTGCTTAACACGCAGAACGTCCCCAGTTCGATCCTGGGCGAAATCATTTTTTGCTCTCTTTCTTCAATCAAGATCAAACAATTTTTGACACAGGGACTCAGATATTCTTTCAAGACTTTGAGCAAGTATTAGGATTGGATCGTTATCAAGTGGTCAATGAGCACCCCTGGGTAATATCATTTTTTTATTTTTAAGAATGCGGTATAAAATAGGTACTTTGTTTGTAGAACAATTCTACCTGCTACTGCTACGCTAATGTCCACATTGTTTGTTGTATACACTTTTTCGCAATTCATAACACAGTTATTATAATTTGTCTTCAACATCATCTCAATTCACTATGACAAGTGAAAGTTGACTTTATCCTATGGAAATAATTTAGCGCAAATAAAGTGCTCCACGGGCCCGAGAAAGGTCTTTACTCACAGTCAAATGGAGTGCGTTTACGAAAAAATAACCGTCACATCATCACCTTCACCAAAACAGGCAGAAGATACGGCTCACTATACACTATAAAAGGATGCCCTTTCTGTTTGGAAGTCTGCAGTGTTGCTGGCTGACACCAATTTTATGGAGCTAGTTGTGTTTTGTCTCGTAAATGTGTTTATTGCCCCGCCAAATCTGGAGTAAACCAACCTCATGTCCGCCTTTTTTTCTCTCGATCATCGCACGCCGACAGCACATGCAGAAAACCCAGAAAAGTAAAAAAGCTAGAAAAAAAACTTCACCCTTTGAGCATCCCCATATTATCAGTGTGACAGCGCTGCAAAATACATACAAAGCTGTTTACCAGCAGTATCCAGACTGAAAATTAAAACTACAAAATCAATACAAAGGCTATTTTTGTCTTTTTATCTCAAGATTTAAGGATTAGTTATAAATGACATTGAATCATAGCTAAGACACTTATTTAGTATATACGATTTGGGGAAGTGTTACAGGAAAGTCAGGCTTGAGGACAATTTTTATAGAGATTGGCAATTCGAAACAACTGATACTCACTATATATAGTCAGCCAACAACACACTGAGCTGAAAAACTATTAAGTCTCATAACGATCAAGAGATTTAGATTACAGTTGACTGTCGCTTAGTATTCACTCTTTTTAATTCATTGATATACACATATACTGACTGCCAAGTACAATGAGCGAAGTGCTACCTGTTAGTGAAGTCAAAGGGTTCTTCCAAAAAGACCTTATAGCATCCTTCATTGCTGGTGGTGTTGCTGGTGCGGTATCCAGAACGGTATGTCCTTAATGTTTCTTTTTTTTTTTTTTTTAATACTTTTTACAGTTCTTTGTCTGCCCTCATATGTTGTCAAGAACGTTAACTTAACTGTACATAGGGGCGCATTTTCACAATTAGTCAATCTACTAACATTCAACCTTTACAGGTAGTGTCTCCATTTGAGAGAGCCAAAATCATATTTCAAGTGCAGGGACCAGGCGCTGCTAACTACAATGGTATGTTTTCCACTATATTCCATATGTGGAAAGAAGAAGGCTTCATTGGGCTATTCAGAGGTAACGGAATAAACTGTGTGCGGATATTTCCTTACCAAGCGGTACAATTTCTTACTTTCCAATACCTAAAAACAGATGTGCTTCTAAGCTCACCAAATGCTGAACTTACAACCGGCCAAAGATTACTGGCAGGTGGTATTGCTGGTGTAGTGAGCGTTTTGGCAACATATCCAATGGACTTGGTGAGAACTAGATTATCTATTCAAACTGCTCAAAACTTGGCCAAGTTGAAACAATCCAAAGTTAACGCCAATATTGAAAAACCACCGGGGTTTTTGCAATTGTTCAAAATCGTGTATGCCAAGGAGGGTGGACTTCTAGGGCTTTACCGTGGCTTTTATCCGACAACTTTAGGAGTAGCGCCATACGTGGCGATCAATTTTGCGGTTTATGAAAAAATAAAAGAGTTGTGGCCTAATCATGGCCCAGTGGTGCATCTTTTGGATGGGGCAGTGGCTGGTGCAGTGGCGCAAACCTTGACATATCCTTTTGATTTGTTAAGAAGAAGATTTCAGGTGTTGACTATGGGTAATAACGAACTAGGATTTAAGTATACTTCTGTCATGGACGCCTTGATTACAATTGGTAAAAAAGAAGGATTTAGAGGCTACTATAAGGGTCTAACTGCAAATTTGTTCAAAGTAATTCCTTCAATGGCCGTGAGTTGGTTCACATTTGAATTAGTCAAGGACAGCATAGTAAATAGCTAATTAGCAAACTTTCCCCTCTTAAACTTCCTCACTCTCTCTTAGTTTTCTTGTATCTCCTTCAACCATATTCATTCCAATCCATTTTAATAAAAACAAATTTGACCATATCTACTCTTCTGGTGCCTCATGTATGTTGGAAAGCATCGGTATACCATCGGCACATAACCTCAGCAAGACAACCAATCACGTTTCGTTGTTATCAAAGAATAACGCACGTGATCTCAAATCAGCCCAGAATTTTCTTCTTCTTTGGGCCTCTTTTTTTTTTTTTTTTTGCTTACTTCAACTTGATATTTAATTTCAATTTCCAGCTAATAACGGAAATCACAATTGCTCTTGACGTACAAATAGTTGCTTAATTCTTTTTTGTTGTTGCCTTTTGCCCAATCAAATTAACACAGTACACCCCAAGCACTTAATTCAACAAAATGATCCCAACTCCTTTCAGACAATTCAGAACTACCCGTATCTCTGCTATGAGACCATCTAGTTACCTCATGAACGCTGCTGGTGGTAAGAAGAAGGCTTCCAAGCTCAGTATTCCAGTTGAATTGACCCCATTGTTCTTGGCTATGGGTATTGCTGTTGCTTCTGCTATCTTCTTCACCGGTAAGAAATTTCTCGGTGACGAATCTTTGAGAGTCGGTAGAAAGAACCCAAATCAGTCCAACTTGCACAAAGTCTTAAACCAAGACTCTGAATCCAAAGAGTAAAGCATTCAACTCATATCACTTAATTAATTGATTTTTTTTTCTTTTTTGTTCTCTTCCTTAATAGTCTTGATGTTTACGATAAAGAAATTACTGTCTTGTCAACCTCGCGTGTGTAAGTGATACTGATGAGACAGAGTGCATTCAACGATCAAAAGTAGCCTTGTATGTTTTAAAGATCTGGATAATGTGCTCAAAAGAGAAAAAAAAAATCGAAGAGGACATGGAACAAAAATCAACAAAAGCAAATCAAACATAAAGAGAGTTTTCAAAGAAGAAATTGTTATGAATTGAACAGTTTATAATAGTACAATTACAGCTTGATAAAAAGATTAATTTTTTTTTATTCTCTCACATTTTACGCTAGTTTTTCCTATTTTTATTTTTATTATTATTAATATTATTAATGTCGCTATTATTGTTATTTTGTGTTTTTGTTTCGCTTACTTCCGGTAATACGATCAAGTTACGTATAATCAGAATTACTTGAAGACGTAGAAAGTTTTAACGCAACAATAGCTATCTATATTGTGGAAAACACCACGATCCATGACAAATCAGCTATAATTGTCACTAGTGGGCAATTTATTATCTGGCGATAAGTTCGAGTATCAAAGGGCATTATTTAAAGGGTCATGCTAATCGCACTGTGCTTTGCTTTATCAAGGTCATGTTGCATATGACCGAGAGCAATGATGAAACACGATAAAAAACAGACTGTTTTACAAGAAGCTCTTTTAAATAACACTGTATGTCTATCTTTTGAGTAAAGTAGTAAAAAAAATCAAAAACAAAGTAAGAAATAAAATGTTTAGTAAATTTCAATATGTAAATGCCAAAGATTGTAATAGTACAAGTATATTTCTAAAAACCAACTAAAATGAAAAAAACGTTTGCTAAATAGGATGCCCCATTATTTCAATGCAACCATTAACCGACTTTCATCAGTTTTATCCAACAACAATAATGACGAAATAACCGGCAACAACTGCTTTCTTTGTTCTTTCTTCTCTAAAAATCCAAGGAGAACATTTCTTATATATGCTATACTCTCATCCTTAATGCCATTGTTGTTATTGTGATTAGCATTAGAACGTTCATCATTCACTGAATGGCTGTTTAAGGTTGGGAAATTAGCAGACACCACAGAGTTTGATCTAGATGAAGTTGGGGTGGTAAATGGACTTTTTTTAGGAGTTGATGGACCACTACCGCCTCCTACTACTGACGATGATGACAAGCTAGTTGATGATGATAACCTGTCCTTGAGAGACTTGTTTTGTGAAACCATAACTTTATAATTTTTGGTTAATCTATCAACTTTCATTGATAGGTCATCATTTAAACGTTGATATTTGTTTATTGAGGCTTCGTATTCTCTCAACTTCAATTCTGAAAGTTTCAACGAGTCTTTCAACTTTGATACAATACTTTGTTCGGCAGCGTTGTTGCTGCTAGCTGCGGCATGAGAGGATAACATAGTTTTCTCGTACGCAGAACGCTCTTGAGCCAACTGATTAAGCCTATTGTAGTAGTCACTTTTGGTTTTTTCTTCTTCTTTCAAAGATTCTGCAAGTTCTTCGATTCTAGATTTGAGTTCGTCAATGACACGGTTTTTCTTTTTTAAATTCAAGGAAGACTGGTTGCGAAGCAGTTCATTCTCTTCCTTGATTATTCTCAATTGATCGGTTAAATCTTTCAAATCGTGGGCTTTAGATTCCTCTGCTTCTGACAAAATTCTTCTGATTGAGTTCGTTTCAGAAGTGCGTTCTTGCACCGATTTTTGCGCATCAGCCAAATCCTCTTGTAGACTTTCGAGCTTTATTTCTAACTCTCTGTATCTCATTGACAATTCTTCGTATTGTTTCTTGGTATTATCAATTTGGCCATTTGATGATGAATTGGCTCTTTGGAGTTGCTCAAGTTCTTTACTGACATTCTTATACTCAGTCACTTGCTCTTCTTTTTCTTGTTTCAATTTTTCCAATTTTCCAAGCAAGTCTTGTTTAGTGTTTTGCAAACTTTTGTTTTGGCTGTAAAGGTCATTGACTTTGTCTTGCAAGTACTTCTCAGCATTTTTCAAATTATTGTTATCAAGTTTTAATTTCAAAATACTATCATTTAATTGTTTGGTACTCTCAGTTAGCTCTTTAACACTAGCTTCACTATTATCAAGTTGTTTGGTTTTGTGCTCTAAAGTGGTTTTCAACGTAACAACCTCAAGTTTCAATGAAGTTTCTTGATTTTTAGATTTTTCAACATCTTCAAGCTTATTCTTGTAATCCTGTGCTTCTTGTTTTAACTTTTCATTTTCTGTTTCTAATTTCTTTTTCTCAGCAATTATTGTCTTAATTTTTTTTTCTTTATCTGCGCTGCTCTTTGCTGCACTCTTCAAAGCTGTTATTTCTTTTTCCTTCTCCGTTAGTTGCTTGGTCTTAGTCTCAATCTCCTTGTTAAGGTCTTTAATTTTCTTGTTCAAGTTTGGGACGTCTTTGACTTGTGACTTCAATTTGGTTATCTCAGTCTCGTGCTTGATAATCCTGGTATTGAGCTTATTCTTCTCTTCTTCAGCCTTAGTAGCCAGTTTCAGTCTAATTTCCGCTTCCTTTTTGAGCTCCGCTATTTGACTTTTGTAATCCTGTTCTTTATCATTATAGTCCTGCTCCATATTTGCTAGGCTGAGCTTAATTTCAGCGTAATTTTTCAACAATTTGTCGTTTTCTGATAGACGTTTTTGCAATTTTTCTAGCTCCTTAACGCTTGACTCTTCATTGGTTTTATGCTCCTTTAGTTCGTCTCTTGTAGTAACTAAGTCATTACCTACATCTCGTAGCATATCTCTCAAATGTTCCACTTCTTCAGCATCAGCCTTGACTTTTTCGTACTTGGATTCTAATGTTGAATAATCAGATTTGGTTTTTTCAAAGCCTCGGAGTTGTTCTTTGAGAGTCTCGTACTCGGACTCTAATTTTTCGTGCTTAATTTTTAATTCCATGTATGGGACATCGTCGTTGTCCTTTGGTGAGTCAGATGGTTCAGTCTTCTCAGACGCTTCAGAATTTTCCTTCAACCTTACTTTAAACATGTCCAAGAGCTTTTGGTTAGATTCTAATGACTTTTTTAATGTTTTAAGTTCGCTTTGGATTTTATCGACGTGAGCTTTTTTTTCAGAAAGTTGCTTTTCGGAATCTTGATTCTTTGACTCAAGTAACTCTAATTTTTCTTTGGTTTCATTTAGCTGGGTTTTAGCTTTTTCAAACTTCTCATTCAATAACAACACACTCTCTTCATGGTCTTTAACAATCTTCTGCTTGTTTTCTTCTAAAATCTTTATCTTTTCTTTGAGCTCAGACGCATCCTTCTGTAATGCATCATTTTTGTCTTGAAGCTCCTGTTTATCCTTTTTGGAATTTCGTTCAAATTCCTTTTTGATATGTTCCAACTCGGATTCTTTGTCATTAAGCTGATCATTTAACTTCTTTTCAATCTTTTTTAACGAATCTATTTCAATGTTTTGTTCACGTACCTCATTTTCTAAAGAGTTTATGGAATTCTGCAATTTGCTAATCTCCTCATTATTATTTGATGTGTTTTTAGTGGCTTCAACGCCCTTTTCATCGTTGGAAACTTCCTTTGCAGGGACCTCTTCTTTTCTTTCCTCATTTTCTTTATCTTGAAATGTGTTCTGCATAGCACCTTCGCTTTTCTCAACCTGCTGCTCTTTTAAAGAACTCAACTCAGCGTCCATTTTTCTGTTCTCCCTTTCAACTTCTCGCAACTTGGCTCTCAATTCATCGACTTTCCGGTGGCTATCGGCTAACTTTTTCTCATTGGCCTCTAAATCCTTCTCTGACTGTTTAGCCAAATCCACATTTCTTTTCTCTAATGTTTCAATTTTAATGTTACTTTCCAAAAGCGTGTTATTTGCGGTATTCAACTTACTATTAAATTTTCTTAGCTCGTCATTTAACAACTTATTTTTCAAGTTTAACGAACTGATAAAATTTTTAAACCCATCAGCTTCCAAAATCGAGTTCACCGGCGTTACTTCTTTCAAAATATTTTCAAAACCTCCAATAAGTTCTGATTTCTTCTTTTCGGTCTTGTAAGCATCTAAAAGTATTGGATATTTTTTTTCATACTTGTCAAACTTGCGTAGTTTTGCACGAATTTCCGGGGATATTTCAGAAGAGCTTGTATTGCTTACTGGTGCATCTGTTTTTGGAATTGGTGTAGCGGATGGTGATCTTGTAATTGCTGAACTTCCCTGTATTGCCTTGGTGGAAGCATTGTCACCTTTTTCCTTAATCTCATCTTGATTCTCACCTCCATTTTTGGTGTCGTCATTGTTGTCATTATTTTTCAGGTCATTATCTGTCGTTGACTCAGCAGTGACTTGTGATTTCTCTATCAGATCATCGTTTTTCATAAATGAATCAACTTCTTCGGGATTTGGAGTCTTTTTGTATAATATTTTCTCGTCATTGTCCTTGTTGCTATTTGCAGATCCCCTGGTGCCAAAGAGTCTGGATCCATCGTTCAGCAGCAGTGAAGATGTAGGTTGTCCTCCTCCTTGCTGCTGCAACGAGTCCTGCTGTTGCTGCTCACTGAGCCTAGAAAACTCGTCCTGGAGATTTTTACCGAGTTGAGAAAACTTCTGGAACATTAGCTATAGCTGGCGTACTGCAAAGCCTACTTCAAATGAGAGTGCTTGATGCCTCTTGCTGGCGTTTATTAACTAAAGGTGCCCTTTGAGAAAACAGAGGAATTGCGGTTCTTTGGGATCGCTCTCGGAAAGTCATGTGCAGGAGTGACCGGAATACCAATTGGACTGCCGCAGGGCCCCTTGGCGCAGTTCTATCCGCTTCAACATCGCCGCCAACTGTTTGTGGTACCAGCTCATTACCATACAGACCAACAATAATATCAATACGCAGAGCGTATGTGCTATCTTCAAACTAGCATAGAATGCGTAAAAGTTCAGCAAATGGTGATCTTCTAATTACGAGTCCTCAAATAATCGCAAAGCCTTCTTGATATTACAAAATAGGGTTTTGGTGCTTCATATTTCAACAGCAGAGTGTACATCTTGAGAGGTTACTGTATGGCGCACTAGACCATTATGTATCATGGCTATGTATGTTAGTTATATACACATAAACTTTGTTTCTACAATCTGCTAAAGTTTCTCCCAATATGGGAAAGTAAATGTTTTTGCTTGACCTTTACTCGATTGAAAAGCCCCTATTTTCTGGCGTATTGCCTTCGTTACTGAGTGAAAAAGGCATCGCTTTTCCATTCTTTTGTGATGCGTGAGGCATCAAAATTTGACATGAAAGGGCTAAAAGCTTCTTTTTTTTTCTTTTGAAAAGGCAAAAAGGTGTTTCAGCGAGTCATAGACTGTATGCCTTTCCCAGTCTAGTTGCTCCACCGTATAGCGCCGTTATAATTGTGTGGCAGCCCTGTCTACAACAATGTATCATGGAAAAAAAAGCGCCTGCATCTTGCAACAAAGAGAGAAGGCTCTTCTAATGCGCCTTTTGCATTCGTTCGAAGATCTTACCAAATAATATCTCAGACTTAGCGTTGAAAACCACAGAAACGTTTACTTTGCTTTCCGCTGCTTTCTCGGCCGTAGGCTGTTTTATGCTTTGTTTTCCAAGGCAATAGTGTGTATGTCTCTCGCAAACAGCTTTCTCCTGTTTGAGTCATAATCTGTAAAGCAGTTGAGGAAAAGGAAAAGGCATTTTCCTGTCAGACGCAAGGGCCCTTTGACGAAAGCCTCGTATGAAACATAGGCGAGGCAAAAAGGGCTAGAAATGAAGGGAAAAATTTTTCTTTTGACGTTTCGAGGAATCATAATTATCGGAGTATACTGGGCGTCGTGCAGCACTCAATTTTCTCTATACATACTGAAATATTAAAAGACATCTTTAAAGAGGCCTTTTTTTCTTTGTTTTTGTATAAAAGATCTCTATTTGCTTAAAAATTTTCTGGCTGTTTACAAAATATATTGGCTGCTTTTTATCTTACTTTCTTATTTGGCGATACCAATGATATAACCATGCAATGAGTGATGCAGTAGTCCAACTACAATTTGCATCCAATATTAACCCCAACTTAGATCTCATTAGTGCGAATAACACAAGCAAAATGAACTTCAACTGGTCAGGATACCTGCCTCAATGGCTTGACCAACAGCAATTACAACAACAACAACAACATCAACAACAACAACAACAACAACAGCAGCAGCAGCAACAACAGCAGCAACAACAACAAAAAACACAGTCAGTGTATCCCCTCTACCAAATACCACAGCACCAGCAAAAGCAGCAAGCCCAACAGACAATAGCGGATCAGGTTTCGATAATCTCTGAAGAACGAAAATTTTTAGTTCAGACCATAAAAGCAACAGTGGAGAATAGTATTGGTAAGCAATTTAAACTATTACGAGCCGACATCATGCAAGATAATAAACAATTTAAAGACATTGTCATGTCTGAGATTCAAATATTGCATAAAAAGCTAGATGCCTGTGTTGGTAAGCGAACCCCTTATGCGAAATCCGTTGCCTCTGAAATGCCCAAAGAAGGAAGTGCCAGCTTTGAGTCAAAACCATTTGGGATCAAAGTGGAAACGAGCAAAACTAATCAGCTACAAAAAGATGGTCAAGTTATTTACAACGGCGGCGCTGGGTCCAGTGCTGACAAAGAATTTATTGATTTTAATTTAACTTTTGATAATTTTGAAAATAAGTATGGCTCATTTATTTCACCATTATTGCCAAGTCAAACTCCTGCTTCTTGTATAAATAGTTTCATGTCAAATAAAGATTTAAAGGAAAATAACAATCCTAAAGATATTCCTAAGGTGAAAAAAACCACATGTCTTGCCGACACCAATTCTGATTCTGTTTCAAGTAAACTTGGGACGGGAGGTGATCTGGTAGACAAGCTAATTCAACAGCATGTTGCCTACAAAAACCAACAAAACACACAATTACACGAATCACTTAATCTTGCCAGTTGTGGTTCAGTCGGAGGTGATGCTGATGTTGATGAAAACAGCAGTTTGAATAACACTCCCCAATATCAACACAAAAGGTTGAAGACAAATAGTCATGATTATAATAATAGCAGCAATTATAGCTTTCAATCAACTAAAAATCTTAGTGATGCTTGTTTTCCACCGAAAAGACTCTCTTTAAGCCCAGCAAAGGGCTTGCTGATGCTGCAAATTGCGCAAGGTGCAGACACTACACTGATCGGTTCCAAACACGGAATATCTTTATCAGTCTCATCGATACCAGTATCTTCGGAAACGAATGAAACTACTACTGAGAACCCTAGAAGAAAAGTTCACCAAATTGCAATATATAACAAGAACAGTGGGGTTGAATCTCCAACAAGCACCACCATTAGCGACAACAACAACAACAACTCTCATCCATCCGAAAATATGAATGTCTCCAATCACAACACTGCCCAGCTTTCGTCTCTGCCACCGCCACCATTCCACATGGATCGCAACATTTCCACCATTTCTGAACTTCTCAAAGAATGGTTTCATCCAAACCCTGATAAATTCAATCAATGTGTACAAAAAATGGAACGCAACTATAAGACCCAGTGGCGGCATAAGGCAGGAGATAAGAAGTTTTTTCTCAGTAGAAAGCGCATAATTGATTGGATCCTTAAAGAGATGAGGGCTGGCAAGCCTGTCGGAGTGGTGGTTGAAGAAGTTGAAAAGTTTAGGTATAATCCAGAAACTGGTTCGAAAATCAGTTTGGATAAGTTGAGCAAGGTTATTAAAGATGAGAAATTGTGAAACTTGTTGAGAATGTCGGATATGCCGAGGATTTTTATGCTGTTAGGAAAACCGTAGCAATTTTCAGGAAGTATTGGGATTTGTCTTGTAATTATTGTTTGTGTTTCTATGTAAAATAATAGCAACTAGCATATATGTCTTTAAAAAGCTGGATTAGATAAAAAAAAAAAAAAATAATGCATATCGTGACGCATGCTGTAAAATTGGTGCAGAAATCGGGTTTTTGGCCCTACCCGAGCTACAAGCTACATAAGCTATAGCCATACCTTTTAATTGAATGTAAGCACTAGTTCTTGATCGACACTTGGTGCAGAAGGCAAAGAAAAATTTTTTATTCCCCTTCATTATTTGAGTATGGAATCAAGTTGTTGGTTTACATGTAATTTCATTTTCTTCACAGCACCAATTAACTCACAAAAACAAGGCCTTGGACGATTATGCTAATTAAATTTTTAGCCATGCCATGCGGATACTTACTTGAACCACTTGCCTCATTTTTATTGTCACTGGTATTGGTCTCTATTGCTTATCACAATATATATAGATGAATGAAAGTATTGAATGGTGCTTATGGCTTATGCTATATGTGACGTTATTTTGTGAAATGAAGCCTTGTAACAGCAAAAAATTAAAGAGCACGATTCAATAATTGCATGCTTAGAAAATTAGCAACTTTACAGTAAAAATCTAAAAATGATTGAGCTTAATGAATCCTTTTGAACAAAACCACCGTTTAATATTATAATGATATACATAAAATAGACAACTAAAAATACACATCTTGCAAAGTAATAAATAAAGGAAAAACGGGAAGATTGCAAGTAATGGAAATAAGAAAAAAAAAAAGTAAATAAAGATATAAAAAAAAGTAAGAGAGGAGATACAAAAAATCACATACAAGAAAACACACCATTATAAAAGCCGCGACAAAATGGAAATCAGTCTAAACAAAAACACTAATGGTAATAGAAAAAAGTATCAAGTCCTTCACAAATCATGAAGGAAAAACAAAAAACAAAAAAAGATTCTAACAAAAGTCAGAAAAGAAAGACCCACTTACACTATAACAAATAACCAAGCATCAGCTCAACCAACTTGGCGTGCCCGGTTGGTGATGATGGTGATGATGCCCCAGCTGACGATGCTGGCCATTCTGTTGTTGGTGTTGCTGGGCTTGTTGTTGAGCTTGCTGTACCGCTTGCTGAGCTTGCTGCTGAACCTGTTGTTGTACTTGCTGCTGTACTTGCTGCTGGACCAGTTGCTGCTGCTGATTTGGCGATCCACCTGGTCCACTGCTAACGCCGCTAACACTACCAACACTACTGACACCAGGGACACCACTGACGCCGCTGATACCACCGCCGATATTACTGCTAATGCTACCACCTCCAGTAGCTGGAATAACACTAGCTGGATTCTCGTTTTTAATTACTTGAAGTAATGAAGAGTACAAATTGTTAAGCTCATTCAAGTCCAAGATGGATTCTGGACGCAAAGTAAAAATCAACTGGCGGAAACTTGGAGTCTTTACAATATTAATTGGGAGTTTGTTGTCCGTCAAGAACCGCATAATATCCTTGTGAAACTTCATTTGTGAATATGACGAATTGTCAAACTCTGCGGTATCGAGAAATGTATCGCCTGTCGGAGTATTGAAAATATTTAAGCGAGTTGTAGCGGAATTCGTAACACCTGTAAGACTGTTGGCAGCTGAGTTGTTACCGGCTGGCCCAGGACTATTTGAAGATCCTCCAAGCCCACCAGCAGTGCCATTACTTCCAGCTCCTCCAGTAACTGCAGATACTGCAAGAGCAGAATGATGATGTGGGTTGAGGAATGAAGCACGGCGTGGATTTGGAGTCTCCTTGTTGATTTTATGAGTTTTCAAATGCTCACTGAGCTTTTTTGGGGATCCTTTATCACTAGGCAATCTTCTAATAATTTTAGAGCAGTGCTCACATGTGGCCAAATTGGTATCTTCACTGTCTTGAATAAACCAATTCCATACCCATGATTTTTTCTTAGCGCCGAATCTTTGACCCGGTTTGTTAATTCGGTGTCTGACCGGGGTGGTGGCACTGGTGTTAGCGCTGTTGTTGTGATGAGCTGGGGAATGATGATGAGAGGCAGTAACTGATGTGACGCTACCAACATTGGAACCATTATTGCCAGTATTTGGAGCATTTGGGTTGTTGCTTTGGTTGCCTCCTGGAACCGATACACCGCCATGGGCTGACTGAGTGCCATCTGGAGTGCCCATTGAAGATGCAGCAGTAGCAATACTTGAGGCAGCAGCAGCCGCAGCCGCCGCAGCGGCTACATCCAGTTGTTGTTGTTGAGGCTGTTGTTGATGCTGGTGCTGATGTTGTTGCTGATGTTGGTGCTGGTACAGTTGCTGGTGTTGAGGAGTGCCCGGATGAGAATGTTGGGCAAAATGGGAGCTAACTTCCTTTTGAAGTGAATTCACTTGATTAGACGATGGAGTAGTGGACTGACTAACCAGACGCAAACCGGACGATGGATTCCTGTCATTGTAGCTACGAAGCTCTTGATCGAGTGTGCTTTCAAGACTTCTGTCGTAATTTAAATTGACAAGCGATTGAGAAGACATCAGGCGCTAAGTGAAAATTGTTGTAAATTGAGCCTTCCTGTTCTATTGATTTGGTCCGATTATATGGCTTTCAAATGAATTAGTAAGTTTCAGAACGCGTCTCCGTTGCAAAGCTGACAAGATGATAACTTTAAGGAAACAGTACAAATGGATAATATCAGAAATTCGCAAAACACCGCAATTCAATCTAAAACAGACATACCAAAGAAAAGAAGTGAATGTGTTTGCTAACTATACTTTAGTAGAACCTCCAAAAGAATAAACAAAAAAATTAATAGAGCCAAACTAGAAAGAACAAAAAAAAAAATAGGAAGACTGCCACCGGTGGGGCCTAACTTCAACCGTTTTTCCTCGCCCTTTCCCGGTACCGACGCCCCCGCTTTGGTGTGCCCTCGTCGGGGTCACGTACCCGGTAGTCATGCAAAAAGCAGTGAGGGTACCCCGGCTTCCCGGCCGACCGCAGAGGGGCCCACGCCACGGCGCAAAAACAAGAGCAGCACAGTGCGAAGGGTGGTGGCACCCCCGGACCGAGCCAGAAACTTATTAGCAGCCGGTGCAATTTGTAAAGCGCGGTGCTGTAAACCGGACACCCCAGTGCCAGTACAAGCTTAGACGCGAGATAGCAGACGTTCTGTGCCACTTCGCTTTCGGAATAGTTCGGGACGGAAAGCGACCGACGGACGTTATGAATTGATGGTGCACGATGCCTATGCCTATGCCGATGCCCGATGCCCGATGCCAAAGGCGATGCGTGTACTATAGTGGTGTGCACAGAAGTTCAAGATTGTATATAGTTGGCAGTATAGTAGAACATGGCGTATGATGGTAGTAATATTGGTTTGAGAACAACGAGGAGAACTTTTGCTCTTTATTGCGTCTGTGGTTAAATTGTTTTTTTTTACTGACACTAAGGCAAAAATAAATAGAACCCACTCCCTTTCATGCTGCTCAAAGGAGAGATTTTAATGTTCGAGCAGACGTTCAATTAGACGGTGTATAATAATTTTGTTTAGTAGTTATGTCAGTGACATGCATTCAGGAGTGACTGAAGTCTACCGCAATCACATCTTGGATCTGTCTTGATTCATCTCACAGTAGAAGAGTTGGTCAAAGAAGATAATTTATTGTACATTATACAGATACGCAAGTTGGCAAATAAGAAAAAAACAAGGCAAGGCAAAGAGAGAAAGATGAAAGCAAGTAAAAAAAAGCGCCACTTCTTTTTCAGAATGCTATGAAAGTTGAAATATCAAAACAAAACAAACAAAAACAACAAAAAAAAAAAAAAAAAAAAACGCAAAAAAAAATGAGTTGAGAAGATTAGAATACAGAAGCATTTTTTTTTTTAAAAAAAAAAAGAAGAAAAGGAAGATATAAAAAAAAGTTCAACCCTCATGATTGAATACCCGCCACCGCTGTCAAACAATCAACCAAATTCTCATACAATATTGGTGCTTCATCAACTTTTTTAATCAAATCACTTTCTATTGCTTTCACCAACATTTTCCCTTTATCATGTACCACCAACCCCGTCAACAACAATGATGTGCTATTGCCAATATCGGTGATTTTTTTGGGCTTGTTAACCATCGCTGCCATAATGTTCACTGGTATTTGCTGCGATGGTAAACTCTTATCGGCCAATGCTAAAGGACTAGTGCCGTCGGTGCTATTAGCAGCAGCAAGCGCAGGATTGGCGGCTTCCAAGTTACCAGTTTGAATATCTGCAGGCACATGTCTTGGTTCAATACCCTTGATGATAAATTTCCGCTGGTTTGTTTCTGGGTTAGTGATCACCATTGCGGCAGAGTTAGGGAAAGCATTAGACACATTTTTAATGAAATCCACTGCTGGTAAAAGTTTTTTGCCTCCTTGACGACCATGTTCTTTTTGAAATTGCAGCTCATAAGATTTCCAAAGAGAGATTTGCGTCACATCACTTTCTTGAATTGCTTTGAAACAACATCTCATCCAAATAGTAGCTCGCAGTGGTTCATCAAGCTTGTTAACTTCTTCGTATAATTGGTCAGAAAGACGTTTAGCCACTTCTGGAGCCGGCACTCTTGCTCTTCTAATCAAACGTAATGGCTCCAGACCAATAGTTTGCGGTGGGATTGTAAGACCGTGGGTCAAGAGACGCGGTAAGACGTCCATTAGTGTTAGTTGTCTAGTGGTAGATTTAAGCAAGTTTGTTATTCTAATTCCCCCAGGCAAAATGTATTGATACAAGAAATCCAACGCAGTTAAGATCAATTCCGGATCAGTCTCAATAAGTAAGAAATTGATAACTGTATCGAGTACATGAGAAGTAATGTTTTCCGAAGCGTATTGCGTCTTGGTGTTGATATTAGATCTAACCAAAAGTCTAGAAAGCGATCTTAATATAGAAATAATAATGGATCGATCAGTAGATCTGGTTAACGAAGTCACTAATGTAACGAACAACTCATCGTCTTTATAAGCTGGGGCAATATATGAAGATATTGACTCAACAATATCCACTGTAAATTGTAATAAACTGCTAGCTGAATCATATGTTTCTCCCACTGGTAATTCGTTAGTGATGATATCACTTTGCAAGATCTTGATGGCAGTTTCTTTAACCACGGGATTCAATGATAATATTTGGGCGCTATCAGTATCCTGCGACAAGTTTCTCAATGCTAACGCGGCATCAACTGAGTTTTCAATCTTGATTCCTAATCCATCTTTGCCAAGATTTTGCAACAAGTAAGGGTACGTTGCTTTATATTTCACTGCTGGGTCTATAAATGGACATTGACGATAATGTTCAATCAACTGTTCTGCATAAAATACATTATTTTTCAAATTCAACAAATGAGGAATGTTCTTAGACATGGACACAAGCTGAGTCAAGGCCCATCTAACTTCTTCTTCCAATCCTGACAAAAGGGCAAACTTGAGTCTGGTTTGCAAATCTACTGAAGGCACACCGACCCCAGGAATTCCCGTGTAATTGAATGGCAATAACCCTTTACTTTGCTGTCTGTTATATAATGCGGCCTGTTGCTGTTGTTGGAAATTGTCAAACTGGTTGTTTTCATTTATTGGCTTAGCCACGATATATTGCTGTTGGTCAAAGCCGCCATTAATGCTGCCACTGTTAAATCCTCCCATACCATTGATGGTGCTAAAACCATTGCCATTGCCGTTGCCGTTACCATTACCGTTTCCATGACCATTACCAGTAGTTCCAAATACTCCACCTTCAAAAAATGAAGGAGGATATACTGAAGGAGGAGCAACGGCGGCAGTTGGAGTAGAATGACGCGACGACGATTGGTTATTATGGTGTCGCGGTCTAGGATTGTGGGTCTCCGGCACAAAAGGAACATGTGGTTTCGGAGCGTGTCTTAGCACTCTTCTGTTTGAATCTGTTGACATTGTGCTATGCTGCTGGTCGGAGTATTCGTAGTAGGGCCTTTGTGCTTGACCTGATTTGCAGCGGTATTTTGCTTTGTTTTGCTTTAATCCATTAAATTAATATTTTATTTTTACTATTTCAGCGTCAACTGTTTTCTTGTATTTTGTCTTTTTTTTTTTTTTTTTTTTCGTTCTGGCGTTGGAGTGCGGTTAGGAGCAATGTCATGCACGATTCTCAACATTGGTGTTTGCTATATGCTCACCATGTAAGCATCCGTTCACAGTCAAGTAGAATAGGAATTATAACCACCATAGGCGTTTCTCAGAAGCCACTGCGTAGAAGGCTGTTTTATACAGAATTTTTATTGTATAAACTACAATACAAGATACTTAAAACTCAACAGTCTTTTTTATTACTGCATGGACATATATCTCATAAAAAACTTATGAAAGATCATCAAAAAATCACAAAATGAAAATAAAAAGTATTCATTTAAAACACAACATTCGTTTCCCATTAATATATAAGCTAATTAATTCAAATTCATTTTTGTTAAAAAAAAGGAAATTAAACTAATTACACATAAACATGTTCACCAAGAACATAGTATCTAAAGTTAACCTTGGCATGCTTATACCAAGTTGTTAACCACGAGTCTGTTGGAGATACCAAGTAGCTATCTTTAGCCTTCAAAGTTTCTGGAACAGCCTCACCAGTGAACCAACCTCTGCCCTTGTACCACCAGTTGTATCCATCAAGGTACAATGTGTTCCACCAATGAGCAGCAGTGACTTGCAATGAGTCAATTCCAGACTTGGCAGAACTCTTCACATCACTGAGCTTCTGAGAAGCGGCAGCTTGCTGATTATCAAGTTCCTTAAGAATAGTACCATAAGCACTGGTAAATGTGTTAACTGAACGGTCATAAAGTTCTTCAGCAGAGCCTTCAGTAGACTGTTTATGTTCTGCAAGCCAAGCTTGAAGACCTTCGATGGACCAATCGTCAAAATAATCATGAGCAATATCGTTGTATTTATCAGCAGCCAAGTTGCTGTACTTGTCAACAGTTTTTTCTGCAGCGCCTTTGTTGGCCTCAGCCTTCTTTTGAGCTTCTTTTTGTTTCTTGTTGAAAAGCTTATTGAATCTGTGCTTCTTATGCTCAGCGTCTTTACTCAAGCCATGGTATGTGTTGACGGCACGGTCATAAAGTTCATCAACGGTACCTTCGGTGGATTGCTTGTGTTGATCAAGCCATAACTTCAAATCTGAAATGTAAAGGCTTTCAAAAAGATAATTGGAGATAGTGTTGCTATCAACTCCTTCGGTGGCATCGTAATATTTATCTTGAGCATCATTGTACTTTTCTTGAGCCGCTTTGCTAATCTTGTTGTAATTCTTGTCAGCATGACCCTTTTGTTGAGCATAATAGTCATAAGCACGGTTAGTGAGGTCTTTAGCGCTACCTTCGGTGGACAACTTGTTAGCAGCCAACCAAGCCTTAAAATCATCAGAATCCCAGTATTGGAAAGCATTAGAATCTGGCTTAAAGTCTTTATACTTTTTAGCTGCTTCTTTAGAAGCTTCAGAAAGGTACAGACTAGCACTATTAGTCGTTCCAACAATGCCATCCTTGACAGAATTGTATTGATTCTTCAAGTAATCATTAGCAGATACATTGTAAATGTTCTTTCTAACCTTGTACAACAACTCATCTCTGCTGTCCTTGGCATGATATTCAATCTTGTGCTTAGTTAACCATGCTTTCAAAGAAGCAGTGTTCCAAGTGTCGTATAACCATTCACCAGGGTACAAGCTAGAAATCTTCTTCTTTTCATTATTTTTCAAAACCTTAGTGTCCCAGTTATCCTTAATAATGTCAATTAATTCCCTGTTACTCAAGACTCTAGAAGATTGGTCCTTGGAAAATTGGATATTGTTCTTATGAATGAACTTGTACAAATCTTGTTTGGACCAAGTGTCAAAGATCCAATCTTTGTAAGATTGATCATAAGCAAGAGTTGGACTACCAGAGAGCAAGTTTGGAGATCCATCCAAAATCTTTTGTTTAATATCACCCCAGCTGTATTGAGAACCAGCAACTTTGTTCCATTCAGTGTTAGCCAACCTTCTCAATTCTTCAGGTTTGGATCTGCGGTTGTAAGTTAAACCACGATCTCTCAAAAATTGCTCAACGTCATGTTGACTCCATCTGTCAATGACAGTGCTGCCATCATTACCAAAAAGGCTGGCAGAGACGGCAACAACGTTCAAAAACGCAAGTAGGTAAATTGGATTGTATAGCTTCATGTTATTATATATAGGGTCTCGTTCAATTGTATCTTTATCGTACCAAATCTAGCAATTTAGTATAGACAAAAACATAAAAAAAAAAGATATTTTGCTACAAGAACAAAAAAAAAAAGCAAAGAAAGCAGAGGGGGAATTGAGTCCATTTAAATGTGTTGTATATTTATAGTTTAGTATAGTGGTTAACTAACCCCAAGCCACAGCGAAACAATTCACACAACTGTAATTTCAGCCCTTTGATGTAGGCAGAGAGCAACGACCGCAGTCAGCTATGGCATATAGTCGAGGGAAGGTTGCTCGCTGTAGTTTCTTTGCTCTATTGCTCGTCTCCTCACTTGTTGAGTTCTCGCCTCCTTGCCTCATCGAAGTTGCCAGAGTGGGAGGTTGGGGGTGTAGCACCCTGCCAGTTTCATCTATCACTTAAGACACAGTTCGGGATACATTGAAAGATATATACAGGCTGTATGAATTATTCACGCCATAACTTAAATAATGTGACATTGCCGACGCGTCAATACCATTGGGGTGACAGATGTATGCTGGAAACGAAAAAGGAGACATATATAGCCGCATCGGCTTTTAATTGAGTTTAGTTGAACAGAATTCCACGAAGCAGCGGCCTAGTACTGTTTGAAAACTGTTTATAAAGTAATGAGTGGACAGGATTGGTTTACGCTTATGGTAATATACGTGATAAATGAATTGCTATTGCAAGCATCCAAAGATGAACGCCGTTTTGCGCTCGACTCGCTTGTCAGATATTATCCGCCACGCATGGACCTTGGCTCGGAGAAACAGTTGGGCTGTGTACTATGGGATATCATATTTCAGCGAGAATAGAATGGCAGAAGCACGTTGAGGTCATGAAATTCAATGATGCAATGATGACGGTTGAGTTGCTGCACCTCGAATAGGGCATTATATGATAGAGCTGGAGCCAAGCAGCAAAGTAAAGTAGCCTCGATCACATAATGACAAGAAAACCGTTAGATTGCGCAGCGATGGATTGGTCAATATGATTGCATTGGCCAATATGATTGCATTGCCAGTTAGTGTATCCTATACAAACAGGGGTTTTGACATCAATTAAGTGAGCCACACATTTGGATTATACCAATGAGTTAAAGTAATTGCTACTTGTTGACCATGATAGCCTAAGTAAAGCAAAAACTGTCAAAAAGTGACGTTGGCTGTACTGAGCATGAAACGGGGGTGCTACACCTCTTTAAATTTCGCGCCCACACCACACACCACTAAATAGCCAAACGCACCTCAAAAAGAGCAGCAGCTCAAATCAGGTGAAAAAATCAAATTAAACACCCCCAAAATGACCTTGAATTACCACACCACGAACCCCCTAACAGAGATATCTTGACCCAAGGGTGACCCGCCCATTTTCTTTTTGGCAGCAGATTCGCTCATTCATTCGCTCACTCGCTCACACGAATTATTGGTAAACGCCATCATGATGGCAAATCGTAGTAAGCTTACTGTATTAAAAGTGGCTAACTAGACTACGCGCTCTGAAAAGAAACCAAAGCTGACTATCCCACCCAATTGTCCTGTATTGCTACAGATCCTTTGTTTGAGCCGTACTTGATTGTTTCTACGGCACTCATCGCTACTCTTTGAAGCCATTCAGAAGAACAATAGAGGAAAAAAGATACACACAGCAGAAAAAAACAAAAAAAAAAAAAAGATCTCTAAGCGAATCAGTTGATTTTTTTAAAACCACTTTCGAAGATCTTCACTGGCCTCAAATTTTTTGCAAACAACATTACCGGTTACTTGATATATTTGCATTACTGATTTATCAAGTTTATATAATAACATTCACGTCAAGTTTCTTGCCTTTTCTCATACTCATAGCACCCTCACCACTCGGCATCGCTGTTTCTGAAGATGTCCTCCTCTTCACTTACTCCGAACGCCGTGCTCCCAGAGAGCATCAAGAAGTTTGCTAAGTTGAGTTTCTTGCACAAAACTTGGGCCAATACTTTTACTTGTTCTCCACAATATTACTTCCAACCAGAATCCATTGATGAAGTGATAGAGCTCGTAAAGACCGCCAAATTGTTTCATAAAACTTTAATGACCTTTGGGTCTGGCCATTCGCCTTCCGATATGACCATGACCAAAGAATGGCTTGTTAACTTGGATAAGCTTGATCATATTCTTGATGTTAAACATGATAAATCGGGAAAATTCGCTGACGTGACTGTCGAAGCAGGTATTAGAATAGAACAATTGAATGAACAATTAAGAGAAAAAGAACTTGCATTACAAAATCTCGGATCAATATCCGATCAGAGTATTGCCGGGTTGATTTCTACTGGTACACATGGTTCCACATCCTTCCATGCAGTAGTCAGTCAACAAATTGTTGACTTGACTCTTGTTAACGGCGAAGGAAAACTTGTTAGATGCTCGCAGGACGATAATTTGGAATTATTCAGAGCTGCATTGTTGTCATTGGGCAAAATTGGAATTATTGTTAAAGCCACCATTAGAACTGTGCCAAAATTTCAAGTGAAATCTTTACAGCAGGTTATCACTTTTGATAATTTGTTAAATAACTGGGAATCGATTTGGGTTTCGTCTGAATATATTAGAGTTTGGTGGTTCCCATACACTGGCAAGTGCGTGGTTTGGAGAGCTTCTAAAACTGATGAACCAGCAATTACTCCAAAAGGTGGATCCAAATTTTGGCAAAGTATTGGTAGATTTATTCATGAATCATTATTATATATTTCTACTGCGATTTATCCAAGATTAACCCCAACGGTGGAAAGATTTCTCTTTAATAAGCTTTATGGTTCTTTAGAACCATTTCAATTGGAGGGTGGGGTGCCAAACAACAAAAACAACTATCTGGTGCAACATTCGTATGAAGCTTTTAATATGGATTGCTTATTCAGTCAATATGTTAATGAGTGGGCTGCTCCTTTGAATAACGGTCCTGAAGTATTAAGATTATTGAACCATTCGTTTTTAGAAGCTGCCAACAAGAATGATTTTTATATTCATGTTCCAGTAGAAGTTAGATGTTCTAACAATACAGTTTCTGGAGATTTGAATAATTTGAATAAAAATTTGGACACAAGAAAAGCCATTGATATTGGTCCAGTTAAAGGCAACAATGTGACTCCGTTTTTGGACAGCTCACCAAAATTGAACTACGTTGATAGTGTCAGTTACTTGACTTCCACTGTTAATGAAAGTAGCAACAATTCTGATGCTGCCTCTTCGTTGTTTTCTAGTGAAGTTTCCGACTCCTTGCTTAAGACCAAAAGCTCCATTCCTAAATTAAACACTAACGCTAACACTATTCTCGATACCCCAATCACCAACATTACTAATTCTCAACTTACATTATACATCAACTTAGTAATGTATAGACCATTCGGATATTCTTCCCCAATCAACAAGTTTTTCAAAATTTTTGAAGAAATAATGACTGCTGCTGAGGGCAAACCACATTGGGCTAAAAATTTTATTGGTTCTACTAGCTATTTACCAAAGGGTGTTGAAGCTAAGTCAAGCTACGGTGAGCACGAAATGATTGGATTCAGTGAAAAGGTTAAAGAATGGTTTGGTGAAGATTTGAAAACTTGGCAAAAAGTTAGAAGAGAACAGGATCCCGATGATGTGTTTTTAAGTGGCAAAGATTGGGCAGTTAGAAATGGGATTGTTGATATTGATGAATAAGAAAGTGGTTTTATCGATTTCTGATTGTTGATTTTTTTTTCTTTTTCTTTTTCTTTTTTATGAATTTTCTTTCTAGTTTTGCTGTTTATGTTGAAATTGGTGAACCAAGCAAGTTTAACTGTGGACTATATTGTTTGCTTGTGTAGTTGAGACGCCAATCCAGAATAGATTTTGTTTTTTCCTTTTTTTTATATTCGTTTATTATTTTTATCTTTCATTAGTTTTACTTTTTTTTGTTGTTGTTGCAGACTATCATCATTTATGATTCGTAATCCTCACATTTTTCAGTTTATTTCATCTCATCTCCGCTTCATTTTTCTCTTCTTTTTCTCCTACTCTATTCCTTCCATTACTCTTACTAATTACTATTCACTAGTTACTATTGTTATTACCACTACTATTCCTGTGTATAAATTTCTTTGAACATTGATTTAGTAAAGCTTGAGCTTTACATTAATCCATTGATCTACGTTTGGTATGCTTATCTATAGCCTATATGCTATAAGTCCAAGCACCTTCTTATATGTAGATGTTATAATTTTCTTGGTCAGTTTCTGACTCTTACACTGATTAGTGACTTTAAAGTTTTATATTTTATTTTCTGCATCTGCTCTTTTCTTTTCTTTTTTTTTTTTTTTTTTTTTTTTTTTTTTTTATATAACATACCGTTACATGTCACTACTTATCACTTTCTTTTTGAATTTTCATTATTGGACTTGATTTATGTTCTTTGTGAGCTTTAGTAGGAGTTGTTTTAGACTTTGGTTGATGGTATTGTAGCGATTACAAGTTCCGATTTTAAAATATTGTGAAGTCACCCAGTGCTAGTCGACATGGAAGCAACAACTACTTGCCTACATGTCAGACAGTGAACATGAGCACCTACGGTCAAATGATAACGTTATAACAAAAAAAAAAAAAAATATGGAAAAAGATTAAACGTTATAGTATATATACATGTTATTATATTTCAAATATGAGACATTGTATGGAACGCAATAGATGAAATGAAGCAAGAAAACAAAAAGGAAAAGAGAAGGCATAAAGAGTGACCACCAATCAACGTTTGACCCAAGTTGGTGATTTTCTGGACTTAACTTTACCTGGTTTCTTTCTTTCCACACTTCTAGAATCTCTAGTAACACATCCAGCTTTTCTCAATCTTGGTTTCAATAACGGATTGAAAATCACCAACGCTTTGGAGATGCCAAGAGCGATAGCTCCAACTTTACCACTAAGTCCACCACCGGAGCACTTAACAAAAACGTTGTATTTTCCCTCACCATCAACCACTTTCAATGGATACATGATTTTGCTTCTGTCGGATAATCTTGGGAAGAAATTATTCAAACTCTCCCCATTAACAATGATTTTCCCCTCACCTTTGACCAAATATACTTTAGCGCTACTGGTTTTTCTACTGCCGACGGCAATAGCTCTACCAAATTGATCCAAACTCTTGTACAATGCGGTGTGCGATGCATCAGCAAGTGGCTTTCTGTACTTGTTCAAAATATCAACAATTTCTTGATTAACAAGTTGTTTATCAATAGCTTCCAATCTATCCAAAATTTCCACCAAATGAGAATATTGCACTGGTTTCAATCTAGTACCACCACCAATCAAACGATACTCATTGATATTAACCCATCTGTAATTGCTCAAGGCGGAATTCTTGTTTTCCCTAACGGAGCCGGTTTTCTTGTATGGTAAATTGACATATTTTCTTAATGCGGTACGGAGGTCATTCATGTTTTGTTCATGGATCGGATTAGCAGCGTAAAAAGTTTCAAGGGCTGGAACAACACGCTTACGTTCAAGTTCAGGCACAACTGGAGCTCTTCTTCTAGCAGTGCTTTTCACCGTGAGAACAGAGTTGTCTGATATGTCGGATTTGGATGGGATCACTTGAGTGACTCTGTGTACTCCTGGAGCAAAAAATTTAAATGAACTGGCACTGCTGGCATCTTGCAGTATGGCGACGGTGGTACTGAATAGACGTCTTGGAAATAGGCTTCCAAGGCGCGGTATATTGGATGCCATGTTTCTTGATGATTTTTGGCTGGGTTTAGGATTGGTCTTCCACTATCAAGTTGTTATTAAGTCCTTTAAATTTTTCATTATCCGTTCATTCAATATTCATTCATTGAGAGAGAAAATCAAAAAACAAAAAAAAAAAAAAAAAAAAATTTCGAGAAGTTGTCGGTCATGTGATATACATAGTTATGAAGCGATGGTGCACAGTCAGCAACGTCTGGAGAAATAAAGATCTACAGCCACATCATCATCATCATCATCATCATCATCATCATCATCATCATCATCATCATCTCATTAGTGAGAATCACTTGAATAACGTTAAGCGCCACACAAAATCAAGCCAAAAATGCAATTGTTTAATAACTTCATTCTAGTCTTCTTACTATCAAGCTTGCTAGCAGTGGCCAGCAATGTCATTGAAGCCACCGACAAGACATTTGACACCATAATTAATCAACCAGACGCATACACCTTTGTTGAATTTTATGCCTCTTGGTGCGGTCATTGCAAAAATTTAGCTCCTCTCTGGGAAGAATTAGCTGATAGTTACGCTAATGTTAAGAAAGTTCAAATTGTCAAGATTGATGCTGATAAACATTCCAAAACTGGTAGAAAATACGGAATTAGAGGGTTTCCTACGTTGAAATTGTTTAGTCCAATAGATAGCGCTAACGGAAAGCAACAACATCCACCAAAAGAATATGAAGGCGGAAGAGACATTCAGGCTTTCAAGGAATTTATCACTGCTAATACTGGTGCCAAAGCACCTGCAGTAAGCGCTGAAGATCATGTTATCCATTTGAGTGATGATAATTATTTGAATCAAATAGAAGGCAAACATGCATTGTTTTCTGTTACTGCATCTTGGTGCGGTCACTGCAAAAAATTGAAACCTGACTGGAGCAAATTAGCAGCTGTCTTCAAGAATGATAAGGACAGCGTTGTTATTGGTGATGTATTGACGACCGACGTTGATGCTGAGGCTATCATGGAAAAATTCCAAGTTTCCAGTTTCCCAACTATCATTTACGTTGCTCCAGAAGATGTTCATGCCAAAAATCCAGAATTTTACAGAGGTGGAAGAAATTTGCAAGATTTGATTGATTTCGTTAATGAAAAGACTCAGATTGGTAGAACTGCTGATGGTCTATTGGGTGAGAATGCCGGTAGATTGTCTGTGGTTGATGCTAATATTGTCAAGATTATTCAAGCTGCTAGTGATGAACAAAAGGCATTGATTGCTCCAGTGATAGAAGAATTGCAGCAGTTTACTGATGCTGCCACTGCTTATTCCGTCAAATACTATACCAAGTTGTTAAATAAATTGAGTAACGGTGAGACTGATTTTTTCCAAAAAGAATACAACAGATTGTCTAATATCTTGACCAAAAATGCTGGATCAATTAGTGGTAAAATCCATGACAATTTGGTAAAGCGTATCAATATTTTGAAGAAGTTTTTGGATGTTGAAAAAGAAGAAACTGGTAACGTTAGAGACGAATTGTAGGTTATCGATCGGAGAATTGATAAGTAAGCATTTATAGCCCCCTTACATTAAGCTAACATGAAAATAATTAAGAAATATTACTTTATACTGTAGATTACAAAAAGCCATATTCAGCGATTATGATATCAGCAAAAAACAAACAAACAAACAAACAAACTAGAGGAGCTTTGGCAGGAAGGAGTAAAATAAATAAAAATACTAACAAACAAAAATATACAATAATATAGAAATTAAATATTAAGCAAACAAACGAACAACAACTTCATCTCACCAACTAATGGCACAAGCTCTTTGAACAATTCTTACTTTGTCAGGCCAAACTTTTCCTCCACCCAAAATTGTCTCATCAATCATTGGTTTCACATTAGCAGGATTCATTCTTGCTAACCAAATCATTTCTCCCGTTTTCAAATAAATAAGCACATTAGCGGCATATTTGTGACCACCAACATGATTAATATACAGCACATCGACTCCACCTGGTCTATCATCACCAAAATCTCGAAGCAAATCATGTTCTCTTAAATTTGTATCAAACTCCTTTTTCATTATTGGGGCAGTAATACCGCATCTCTTATCTCTTGTTCTATGGGAGCATAAAAACACAAATGCTTTCTCTGGGGCAGGCGCTACCGCAAATTCACCAACCTTCTCAGGAAGCGCTATTGGCACTTGCTGTTGCTGTTCTTCTGGTTCTGCTACATTTTGCTCATTATTTAAGATCCGCTGAGCAAGTTCAATAACTTCTGGTATCACTTTTTCAAGTGCTTGAGTGACATTCTGTGGAGTGATTTTTTTGATCCACACAAAATAAGGCAAAATCAACACATCATTTTCACTTTCGTTATAATCTTCCTCAATATGCAAACTGCTGACACTGACTTTGATCTTCCCGCCACCAATAATTTTTTCAGCAGTAGAACTGCCAGCCCATCTAGCTACTGTATTCTCTACAGATCCAGAAGTATCAGTAGCAGCATGACTCCAATCAGTTTTTCCGGTTGGCACAAGCAAATGGAGCTTGTATGGACTTGTAGAATTATTTAAATTGGTCAAGGTGTCAATTTTTAAACTTGCTGGGAATTTAGTCAGACAGGCTTCGCATTCTGATGGGCAATCGCTTAGCGGAACAACCTTGGAGATCTCTTCGGCACCACCTTGAGAAGCGCCATCACCGCCTAGCTTGGCCAGCACTTTGCTTAACAATCCGAAAACCATTTCTATTGTTTGTGGTGATGTGTGTATCTCGATTGCTGTATTGTGATTTCTGCGTTTATCTAGGCCGAAGAATGAACACTGAAACTGAAAAAGATAAGAGAAGGAAATATAAAGACACTGACTGCTTTTTCAAAACAGATTTAATACAAAATGTCAGAAAAGCGCCCTCATAAGCGCCAACATCGGCACTTATATACGTAGTTTGTGTGCTGAAATTTTTGTGGATGGCGTTCGGCGCAGTTGGTGCTGGCGGAGATACCCAATGAGGGTAATCACCGACACTTAAGTGATAACACTCCGCGGAGTTACTCCAAATTAGTCGCAGTTTAAGAATGGTTGAGAGTATTGAATAGTCATTACTTTTTGAATTAATTGGGCGCCCGGTGAAACCGCAAATCGGGTTTGGGCTTATATGTGGTAATTATTTGGAAGCGTTCAATTTTGTTGGTATTCTCGGGGAACTTGTGGACCAAAGAGCATAAATATATTTGATGGTTGGACAGCTCGCAGAGAGATAGACAATAAGCACATTCCTGAGATATTGTGAAGATTAGATTTGACAGATTGTACAATACTTACTAAAAGATAGCAAGTAGATCAATCTGAACATTGTCAGGGAGTTCTGGTTTAACATTATCTAAAAACTTGCCAGAAGATCGCAAGCTCATAAATATTGCGACTTACAGTTTGGCATAAATACACAAGGAAAGGCTACTAATTCAGTATATAGCCAAAATCTACCATCTATGTTTGTTTATATAACATCGCGATTTTCTACTCTATGATCGAAAACTAAAGCTATGCAAAAGGTTAATGTTTATTGTGTTGGTCGCCTTAATCATAAATCATGAAACAAGAAGATTTTTAACCAGTATTTTAACGGGAAAGTTTCCAGTGAGACTGAGAAGAAAACGGATGACAGCGACCATTAACAGGTCATATGCGATGAATACCAACAACGTTTTGGAAGAATAAATAAACACAATCTCAGTAAACGGACAAGATTGATGATGTGAGGATTGATTTTGTATAGAAAAGTTCGACAAAAAGTAAAAACCGAAATGAAACAAAGCAGAATAATATATATAGAAAAAAATAGTAATAGTTATAGATAAATGGAAAAAAATTGTATAGTTTACATCAAACTTATTTTTCACTAACAAAGCCTAATGTGTCAGGAAGTGAGCTCTTAACATTAATAACGGTCTTGACACCGTCTTCATTTTTGCTGTTGTTTTTCTGGTTAAGCAATTCACGCTTTATGGTTTGAATTCTCAATTTTTCTTTTCTATGGTGAAGACATTCAAAATAGTCATCAACTTTAGCAGTACATTGTGATGGAGATTCAGTTTTGGCACTGGTGTAACATTCAATATAACGCTGGAATTCTGTACAATTAGGGTTAGTATTAGAATGAATATCAAAATCAATATCACCAGTACTTGGCCGGCTTTTCAAATGCCAAAAGCGGAACTTCTGAGCTCAATAAAAAGATAACAGACATACCACCAAAACAGCGGGATTGACCACCTCTCAAACCATAACCGGAAGACATTGTGTATGTAGTATTTTGTAAGTTAATTAATTAAATTGAAGATGTATCTTGTGCTTCTTCAGCTTTCTTAATCTAGTCAATCTATTCTAACTAGGCCTTCACTCTATCTTTTTTTTTTTTTTTGTTTCTGGAGTTTTGATTATTTTTCTTGGTTTTCATTGGGCTAAATAAAAGTCACGTGATATAAATAAGTGTTTATGTAATATCACTGCCTATGTAATATCACTACCTATGTAACCACAACTACCTCTGACCATCATAACCTCCATAAATGAGTTGGCATTTAATCTACGCATTATTTGACTTTCTGAAGCTATATCAATTAAATAATTTTTTTTAGCTAGAAAGATACTGAGTAATCAAATCTGCTCTGGACAATTAGCATAGTAAGCAAGGTAGCCTCATGTAAGAATCGCAGTTTTACTTTTCAACACATACATAATAGTTCTTAGAAATAATTATTTTACTATCCCATGTCATTTTATTTTATTATATATGTAGTGAAATTTCAATTCACTAGCAAAAGAAACTAGCACATAACACTGTATACTCTAGATTAGAAACATCTTTCATAAATCAACGTACAACGCAAAGAGAACATGCATATCAAACAGAATTCAAAAGAAGAAAAGATAAAAGAAACAAAGCATTACAAATCATTAACAAGCACATAAAGAGACCTAAGCAGTTTTATTATGTTTTGAAGTTGAAGTAGCCATTGATCGCACCATCGAAAAGTGCAGCTAAGCCAATAGCACCTGGGTCAGGAATACCAGATTCGTCATCATCAACTTCCAAGTTATCCGCATCATCACCACCGCTACCACCAGTAGACTTGGTATGGAAATTCTTGAATTCATCTTTGGAAACATATGAAGCTCTACCAAATTTAGCATCCAACTTTTTGGTACCTTTGGCGTGTCTAATAGATGCACTTCTAGCAGCCTTCAAGTCATTGTTCTTCAATAATGATTCAATGAATGGCTCCAATGCGTCAATCAAAGTCTTGTCACCGGTTCTAGCTCTAGTATATTTGAAAAGAGATTCCAAAGCATTTTGTAAAGAGTCTGCCAACACTTTGACAGACAAGGACTTTTCTGAAGACTTGGCAGCAGCGGTTTTCAAAGATACAGCCAAAGAAGACATGAAGATAGAATACAATCCGCCTGAAGTACCACCCATGGAATCTTCCAACAAATTAGCTACTTCAAAGATAGCAGCCACTGGGTCACTCAAATTTCTGGAGAGAATGGAATTAGAATCTTTCAAGGAGTTAGTAATTGCTTTGCAGCCACTAAGTAATGTTTCACCGCAATCGCCGTCACCGGCAACCGTGTCGTATTCGGTAATTTTTGGTTCTAGTTTAGTAATGCGTTCAATAGCAGATTGCAAAATGGCCTTGAGCAACGCAGTATCAATCTTGAAGTTGGAGTTGACGGAGTCACCACTCTTGGTGACATCTGCAGTAGGCTTAGAGATAACTGCTGGTACTTTGTTGTCAGAAGCATCTTTCAAGGCCTTGACCCATTGAACAGAAGAGTTCCAGCCAGAAGCATCGGTTTCAGAATCCAAATACTCTAATATTTTGTCACCACCTGCTTTAGTAGTGTTAAGTAATGTAAGACTGAACCCGTTTCCGTTTAAAGAAGTAACAAAACTGCCAACATAAACCCTTACCGGTTTGATGTTGTACTCTTCGGCGAGCTTGTCAATGGCAACGGCAGCCAATGCATGAAGTTCTAAGTTGCTAGTACCTCCCAAATTGTTTACCAACAAGATAGATTCATCAGATTTGTCAAATTTTAAGAATCCTCTGTCTTCATCACTTTCGTCAAGCAAATATTTCAACAACTCGGAAATGAATTTGTCAACTGGAGCAATTTTAGTTCTTTTGGCGCCTGGTTCATTGTGGATACCCATACCGATCTCAACTGTGTCGCTATCCAACTTGTTGGAAGCTTCTTCATCATCTTCTTCTTTGGAGATTTTTCTTCCTGGAATAGAGCAATGGTCTAATGAAGCACCCACAGTGACCAAGTTTTTGATGACATTATGTGCAGCTTCAGACACTTGTTTTAAATCAGCTCCAGAAGCAGCAACGGTTCCCGCAACTTTGTGAACAAGGGCAGTTCCAGCCAAACCTCTTCTGCCAACTAGATGGCCCTTGGATTTTCCAACAGAAACATCATCTTCCACGATAGCCAATTCCACTTTAAAACCAAGTGACTTGACCCTTTCGGCTGCCAAACCAAAATGCAAAACATCACCAGTGTAGTTCTTTACAATGACCAAGAATTCCTTCTCTGGCAAGTTTCTTTCCTTAACGAGGTCATTGATGGTAACGATAGCCGAAAGAATCTGTTTAGTAGATGGAGAAGCAAAGATTGCCCCAGCAACTGCAGCATCAAGAAAGTTCTTACCAACAAACCCAGCGTGTAATGGTTCGTGGCCACTACCACCACCAGACAAGACAATGACTTTCTTTTTTGGGTCAAAAATCTCCTTTCTATTGAATATAACTCTTTCGCTTTCGATTAAAGACAAATTTGGATTAGAAGCGACAATACTCTTTAAAGCGGTGGTAACAAGATCAACAGTCTCATAGTTCCAATGCTTGTGTCCAGACATTATGGGAAAACTTAGTAGAGATAATATTTCCTGATATTATTAGTATTATTAGTATTATTATGGCAAGAGTGCAATTAATTAATGGGTTTCTAGTTTTCGTTATTACACGAGCAATCGATATATGAACTTGGAAATAAAAAGCTCAATTGAAATTGATTGCCAACAACGTTTTAATATGTAATTGAATTTATAGTCAATTGATTTGAACAGTTCCCTGATTCTCCGAAACAAAGGAGTAGCACAGTCCAAAGTGTTGCAATCATTCGACCTTTTGTATTCGGCTAGCGAAGCTTCTCCTCATCACCCGCATTATGCTCCTCCGCCAATGAGACACTATGTGGTATGGTTAAGCAGCACCGGCCACCGGTTATTGGCCATCAATAACTTAACCAAATTATAAATGTCAAAACTGTCAAAAAGATGGTCAGTCAATTATGGTCATTATAGAAGCCTGTCAGCATTTTTTTGTTTTTTAAGATTAAGAAAACGGAAACTTTTAAATATGCTTTTGAATATGCTTTTGAAGATGCTAGCGCTCTAATTTTGATAACCAGGAACGCTACTATCACCGATAGTAGGAATAAATATACTTGTGATTCGTTCCACTTTTAGAGTACAAAACGGAAGATTGAAAGTCTCTGTACACGACGCTAAAATCGACAGCGCTTCTGGATCTTGACTTCAGGAATATGCATCACACTCAAGCAAGATATCACTAATTTATTTTACTTACTTCCTTAAGTTATTCAATATTGACAATCATTCTTATCTTACTCAAAAGGAAAAAAATAACGTGTTTTCTCCTACATTGACAATAGATTAACAGAAAGCGAGGTTATTACAATTACACCTGAGAATGCTTGTCGACCATCCGGATAAAAATACAGTTGTTTAATTGTCTTATTTTTGGAGTTCAGCTATCCACAATTCTCATAATTCAATACTAAGGGTGTGCTTTGCCGTGCTACCACTAAGCGGCAACCGGTATGCATTACCGCAAGCTAGGATTTACGGCAATAATGGCTTGATCATGTCCATTTTCATCCGTTTAGTATAGACTTGCAAGACCTTAGCCTATAAGCTAATTATTTTGCTTTTGGATATGAGAACCTTGATGCTTCTTGTATGGAAATGTATTCTATCGTTTCTACAGTCATGCATACTATCGAAAAAGTGAAGCCTTTCGGTACATAAAAGAGAATGTTGGCGAGAAGTTCGCCAATGAGTCTGTCTGTTGACATATATAACTCTGACAATTAGTCCGACATTTTGCGGTAAAAAGTACAAGAGAAAAACAAAATACCTTGCGAGCTATCAGATTGTCACATTTTCCATCAGCATCTAATATTTTCGAGACATGAAATTTTCTAATGTTTTTGCTTCTGTAGCAGCAGGTTTAGCTATACTCCAGTCAAACTTTGTGGAGGCAGCCTACCTGTCTAACGGAAAAAACAATGCGGTGTATTGGGGTCAAGGTGCCAATCAAGAGTCACTAGCTACGTATTGTAATAAAGGTGATATCGACATTGTCATATTGTCATTTTTGAAAAACTGGAACAATAAAAAAGCAAGTTTTAATTTTGGTAATGCATGCGGGGGTGACTCGTGCGATCAAATTGCCAAAGATATAGTCACTTGTCAAAATAAAGGAGTTAAAGTGTTGCTTAGTTTGGGAGGTGATTCTCGCACTGGTACTTATGGCGTCAAAAATGATAATCAAGGACGCAGTGCAGCCAAAGTTATTTACAATATGTTTCATCCAAAAGGGACAGGTAAAGTAAAGCCCTTTGGAGATGCAGAAATTGATGGAATTGATTTTGATATTGAAAATGAAAAACAAGAAGGTCTTGCTGCTTTAGTGGTTGAGTTAAGAAGACTTTGGACCACGAAAAAATTAATTGTCAGTGCAGCTCCACAGTGCCCATATCCTGATAAAAATGTTTTCAAGTTATTGCAAAGTAAAGATGCAAAAGTGGATATTGCATGGGTACAATTTTACAATAACCCAGCCTGCTCTTTCAATAATGAGTCTGGTTTCAAGCAGTCCTGGGAAACGTGGTACAAGTTCGTTACTCAACTGTCTGGCAATTCAGATATGAAGATATATGTTGGCGTTGCTTCTTCCACTGAGGACTCTGCCTATTTTGTTGACGCTGATACTACGGCCACAAGATCTCAAGATATACTTAGTCAGTCGGCATTTGGTGGCTTCTGTTTATGGGATGTTTCGTCTGGTACGAAAAAGGTTACTAATGATGTCAGTTACGTAACAAGCTTGAAAAACATTCTTGATGGAAAATCTGTGACCAAGCGGAGTTATGATGGTCCTCATAAACAATATACGGTATTGGCCCCTTAGTGGCTCAACGGCTATCATGGCCCATAAAGCCCATAATATTTTGTTTTTCTTATATCTTTATTTTTCTCTTATTTTTTTGTTTTGGGAAAGTTAGCTGGACTAACTCTATTAATTTCGTTGAATATATACATTTATTTTTCGATGTTACATAACTTTCTTTAAAGTTTAAACTTCTACTTCTACAGGCTCTTTTCGTTTTCTATGCCTCATAATAGCATTAATAATACGTTTGGTGTTTCTTCCTCCTAGACAGTTGCAACGTTATGGTAGAATTTTGAAAATATTGCATTTTTAAGCGCAGGAAACAGATCCTTAGATATGGACAAACACTCTATGCTTAGGAGAGCTATTTGTTACTCGAATATAAGCGCAACCCTTGCAACCCAAAAATTATAAACGTTTTTTTTTTTTATTCAAAACATATCTATTAGTGTTGGTTCAATGGGTTGGTTCGTACGAAGTAGCTTTAATATCAACATTATTCAGAGTAACAGCAAAATTTTTGTTCTCTTGATCATCTGGTTTCGGATCCTCGACTAGAGAAGCCGCTAAGAAGAAAGCAATATTACCAGAAACTACAAGCCTATCCTCATAACACACAGACACCTGAATAGTTTTGAAGTAATTACCAGTGTCATAACAAACGTAGATATGATACTCTTTTGAGTTTGTCATAGTACTGTAAAATAACACAACAAGATGCCACAGAACAGAGAGAAATTTGCTAAGCCAAACACTTCCACATCAAGTCAATAGAAAGTCTCCAATTAGAGCTTATGGGTCCTTGAGCAATGCTTTGTTCAGTAATTGCAGAATTCTATTTTTTTCTTCTTTACTACCACCACACAGGCAAAATAATCCCAAGGGGGTTTTTAGCATACACTTTTGGTGAAGTCTAGCTAATTCCACTTTCCATGAAGTCAATACCAACAATAATCCATAAACAAGTACAAAAACATCAGCATAATCAGAATTTTTTTACTTTCATGCTCATGTGCCCCTCCGTTTTCGCAGCAAGCATAATTGTAAGAAAAAGACCACCACAAAATGCAGAAATGGCAAAGATAAAATAGAAAAACCCTTCACATCCTTTATAGCTCATTAGTCTGTGCAAATGTTCTACCCAGAATCGATCCAACACCAAAAAAGGAAAGAAACAAGAGCAACTGCAAGTTATTTAACTGCTATAGCAACTGCTTTTCCAAGGAAATAATTACCATTCAAAGCGTATCCACTAGGCAGAACTCTGCTTCAGAAATACCATATAATGTTCTAAAGACAACCAAAGCAATTTCTGAATTTTGCAATAGTTAATACTTTGATATAAAAACAATAAACACGGTTGATACACCTAAGGTATCTTAGCAAATAAAGCACTGAACAAGTCAGCAATTGAGAACAAAGTAGTCAAAACACCCGTAATGCTCAAATTGTCAAAAATCATACAACATAGTATAAGAATATTTAGTAAACCTTTTGTTTGAATATTTATTTGGAACAACAGTTCTTCCACATGTGAAAGGTTAATTGGCCTTTGCTAAGTTCACTTGGTTGATTATTATAATTTATTTGGGCTTGTAGTCATGTAAATTGTTTCAAATTCTAAAGCCCAAATCATTAAATTGGTAGTTATGTTATATTAGTCTTTCTGAGAAACAAATTAAATCAAAAGAGAACGTGTTGACATCTGAGTAAATTCCAACTGTTGCATTCAATCGCTCAAAGCTAGTTATGTTCACATCGGCATGCATACAATTTCCTGCTTGCTCAAAGGACCGTTCAGAAAAAGACCTTCACCAAGTCAAGTAATTAGCTTTTAAATATACTTAAATCATGTTATTATTATGCTGCACTTTAATTTATCTGCTTTATTAAAACATTGCTGAAACTCCGTTTGTTTTCAAGAATATGAGACGCATTATTATTATTATTATTATTATTGGCTACAAAAAAAAAAAAAAAAAAAAAAAAAAAAAAACATAAGAAAAAAAAACCTAATAGGAGTACTTTTGGTCGCATGAAAGTATACTGCTTTCTTTAACAGATAAACATCTATGAGATGCAAATAAATAGTATTATCAGCAAAGCAAATTATGTGAGTGTGGGCTGAATGTGGATAGAATCAATTTCGTCTTCAACATGATGACCCTCGGCCCTCAAGTCATTTAAATGGTTATTTGTTTGTGATTCTGACTTTGGATTTTTAACAAGAAATGATGAAATAAAAAAGGCGGCATTTCCTGCAATAGCAACATAAAGTGTATTATGAAATTTTTTGTATTGCTCCTCTTTGTATTGAGGATCCCCTTCTTTGTAAACTAACTCCCCAAGAATACTAGAAACTATTGCGCTAGCAATAGCCACTGCAACCTGACCAGCAGTTTGAAAGACTCCTGATACAACACCTTGCAAGTGGAGTGGCGCTTCACCCATAATAGCATTGAAGTAAACCATAAAGAACCAATTACAACCCCAACCCCACAAGAATTGACTGACAAATTCAAAGATCCAGAAGCTGTTCTGGATTTTGTAATCTGTTCTGGAAACCCATATAGAGCATCCAAGTTGTACAGTTACTGTCATCAAGATAAACCATTTTACAGTGACAAGTTTCACAAGTTTTTCATTGTATAGTACAGCACCAGTCACAAGACCAATTGATACTGGAAGAACTTTCAAAGCAGCAATCAAAGAGCTATCATTGTCCACATAAATGTGATACTGAATTAAATCAGACATTATACCAATTAGCGCAAAGTATGCCATAAAGTAACCTATGAGCAAAGGAAAAAAGTTTGTTAATTTAAACATCTCTTTTGGGAACATTAAGTCCACATTAAGTCTCCAATCTGGCTTTGGTAAACCTTCGGAATTATACTGATTTAAAGATCTTTCATTTTCTTCATTATTCTTACCTAAGATTTCTTTATATGCATCACTATCAACATATTTTGATTCAGAAAGTTCATCTTGATGCTTTTTTTTATAGTTTTTCAAGTAAACGTTTTCGAACAATACCGCCGCCACTAGTAAAATAACACCAATTGGAATTGTAACATAGACCTTTGGAGAGTTCCAGGAAATACCACCTTCTGTGAGACCAAAAATAATTAGTAATAAGCCAATAACAATCATGGCAACCCCAGAAAAATTTAGGTTCTTTAATTTCATTTTTTTATGTCCTTCAGTTTTTTCTATCGGTATGATCGTAAAGTAAAGGATAATGGCACAAAGCGTTGAAGCAGCGAAAGTAAAATAAAAGAAACCTTTGTAACTAATATTGGTCGAAGTGAAGGCACCGCCAAGAACAGTTCCAATGCCAAAACTTGAAGTCATACAGATAGCAAGACCTCTAATTGCCTTACCCAATGCCGGACCATGAAAGTAATTTGCTATAAGGGCGTATCCGCTCGGCATTAATGCTGCTGCTGAAATACCTTGAAGTGCTCTAAAGACAATCAAGGCAATTACAGAGTTTTCAATAGTTGCCGTAATGAGCGAGAAGAGTGCCATGGTAGACACACCTAAAAGGAAAACTGTATGCACCCCGATAACGTCCGCTAATTTACCAAAAAAGATAATAAAAGATCCTAAAGTTAGGGCATAAGCAGATAGCACCCAAGACACTGTAGTAGATGAAGCATTGAACTGGTCGGCAATAGAAACAGATGTAGTCACCGCACCGGTAACATTCAAATTGTCAAGAGTCATGCAACATAATAACAAAACGTAGGCAAAACTCTTGCTTCTGTACTTTTCAGGCACAACGGCTCTGCCCCAAAGAAGAAGCTCTTTGATTTTTGCTAAACTCATTATGTCTTTTTCTATCTCAAGTGAATGCTGTTCTACTAAATGCGATAAATTAGTTTCAATTTTATCAGATATTAAAGCGGCTTCCTCATTCTTATATACTACATTTGCTCTAAGTCTCGCAAAAGATTCTTTGTGAAAATAAGACCAACGACAAATGTAAAAAGCATGCATTAACTTGATATGCGCTTGAGATGCATGCTGGTTGGCATGCATTGTCAAAAACTGCTCGCTCAAAGTAGTTCTCAACGCTCATTCGGATTTAGAGTTCTATTTCCGGTGCGCATTTAGGAGGGAATTCTCGAATAAGAGTCCACAAAAGCCAAAGCAGGTTGAACAATAACGTGGGTTTGCTGATGTGCTGCAATGTTATGCATAAAAAATTTTCTAAATTACTTATACCTCCATCATAAGATACCTGTTTTACTCTGCATCATATTGCCGATATTTCCGTGCTCTGTTTCGTTGAAAGCGATTATTAATACCAGTAGTTTCTCCCCAGAACCCTTGCTCAAAGTTAACAGGCTGAAACACGGCTGAAAGTATGAAATTTGAAAGGGCAGGTTAGGATCAACAATTTGTTATCTTTATAAAACAATTTAGTTCACGCACTCATTATTTATTGCTATGAACAGTCTCTTGGTAATCACACTACCACAGGAAGCACACCATACTATTTCAAAAAGTTCGGCAGAGTTGGTTCGATGAACCTTATTAATTGGCATCATTACACTTAAATGCCCTGTTACATTAACACAGCAGATACAAATGACTCTCCTTGTATAGGCAAGGCCGATTATTGCAGGTCAACTACCACCACAAAACAACTTTAAACAACAGAAATAATGAATTAAAAGCAGTGAACATAAACCTAAAGCCTATACGCCTAAAAAGTATGTCAAAGGGTATCTAAAGCAAAGATAGGAACATCGAAATAGGGAAGTGATCAAAAATAGACTACAATATTACTGCACTAAGAATATAGTCTCTTAGTACGTCAGTAAATACACAATCGCAACTTCAAAACAAAATATCATGAAAACATCAAACAACCAGTACTCGAGAACCCAATCATTGCAATAAACACAATAAACTTGGCATAACTACTACCAGTGGGTTGCTTGCCAATAGAAAGTCCCGAGATTGGGATCCCAGCCAATAAAGCGAATGCCACCACCAAATAACAAGTAGCAAACCGTTTACCGAAATCTTCCACTCTTGAGATTTGGCTGATACAAAGCGGAACTAAGCTCATCACCGACGGAGAAACTAGACCATAAGCCACCGAAAATGCATACAATCTACCAGTAAATATTGCATAAGAGTCATAGTATGTCATGGAACACAAGAGAAGCATCACTGCAAAAGTTATGCTGGGGGTACAGAATAAGAACCGTAGGTAGCTCTTTGAAAGCATTGAGATCCACCATGGTGCCAAAATAACCAGCCAACAGTTGAGGCAGAATCGTTGACTAATTGGTTGTGGGAAATTTAAGTTTTGATGGCCGAAGTGCCGTTGACTACGCCATATGTGGTGGTTAGACCAAGATATGATCAAAGGACGCAAAGCCAGGCTTTGACGCCGCCATTGGGGAAGTGCGCAGCAGCTGTGTAAGCATTGGAGGTAGCGTTGGTAGAATCATCATCGTCAACGTTTATGGTCAGGTTTTCTACACTGCTTAGCTTTGGATCTTTCAACACAGCTCTTAAAAAGTTATTATAAAGCTCATTCCGTACTTGCTAAAAGAAAAAGAACAATATTCTTGTACTTTTGTTCTTTTTTATCTTTTTGAAAATACAAATTTCACTGTAAAAAACCCAACCACAAATATACTATCCATGAACTTGAAATAAGAGTCACCGAATCGGAAATTAAAAAAAAAAAAAAAAAAAAAAAAAAAAAAAAAAAAAAAAAAAAAAAAAAAACAATGAAGTTAGTGACCGATAATCTTCATACTTCCGCGATAAGGAAAATGATAGATGTAGGTTGTTGAAAGGAGCCACGATGAGTAATTGCTTGATTATCACCACCTACCGCAATCACTTACTTATTTTTGTTTTGTGAGGCATTAACTGAACTTCTCCTACGCTCTACATATATTGATTATACACTTGTATTTCAAACACTTATATTTATAGTATGCGATATCCATAATCTGTTCTTCTTTCAGTATCAGTAGCATGAAGGATTTACATCTTGCACGAAGTTGTCATGATAATGAAGCAACTACCGGAAGGGACTATACACAATGAAGGGCTTGAAATTTGTAAGAAATTTAGGCTTTCTAACTTATTGCTGAGCCATCAAGCATCTTTGTATTCAATTCTAAAAACTTTCAAAAAGATGCAGTTAAAAATTTATAATTAAAAATAGTCAACATAGTGCAGGCCTATTTGATAAGGAACAATAAACTATAGCCTAAACGTTTACCCGAATGAAAGTTCTTACAACAGCTACTCAATGAGCTTCTGGTTCTGTTTCTGAGAGATAAGCTTCAACATCCTAATAAAATTGTGGGCCAGATCATTAAGGATACCAAAGAATTTCCCAAGTTTCATATTCTTGTAGCTTTCAATTTTGTCTGTTGCGACTATGATGATTATAGCGTAACTGATAAAAGTGCAAAGGGAACAACCATGGCTCAAAAAGTAATGTCTAACCCAGGCCCATGAAAATAATGGGCAGCAAATGTTCCTGATTAAATAATAATAAAACTTCCTGAATTAAAAGTCACTTGTGACTCCCCGAGGGTTAATATCCAAAACACTATTTCCTAACCGGGAATCCAAAGTGATAAGGGAAAGATAATTGCGTGAACTAATCACAGACTTATGTTACAGCCTAATGTTAATACATAAATGGACAATACCCAGGAAACAGTGGTTGATAATGCGTTGAGTTGATTAGCGATACGCAAATAAGACTCAAGTCACAGTAAAATGTTCAAGTATCATTGAAGCAATTATGAACAAAAGCACAAACCACATTTCTCTGAATTGTCTGGGATCATTTTACTATCACACATAACAACTTTTGCAAACACCTTTCACCTCAACTATGATCAGTCAAAGTAACATTAAGTTCCCAGTTTAAATTGACACTTATTGGGTTTTCTTCTTTTTGACATACAGTTTTGGATTATCTATAGCGAAAAAGGCATTATATATATGATCACTGTTTCAATTACTGCCAATAGTTAAATACAAATTATGTGCACCGTGCTTTGGTGGCATACTATGTATACTTTTAGAACAATACCCATGTCCAGCAGTTTGGACCCCTGCCAGACAGAAAAAACTACCTCCGAACTGTCAATTGCTCAACCGCAAAAATCATGCACACTGTACGTTCTTACTTGGTGCACAGAAATTGAGCTGGGCTGTAATACCTCTATATCCGTGTCTATGTTGAAACTAAAAACAATTTAGGCAATCGGGGAACCCTTTTATGTCGCTATTATTTATTTTTAAAAGAAAACAAATACGATTCAGTTCCAAAATAATAATTATCAAATAAGATCGTTTCATTATAAAGTTTGGTTAATGGTTTTTAGAAGCTACAATAAAAATTTTTAATTGATTGTTTATATTATTAGCACAAGAAATTAAGATATAATATAATAATTTGAATAATCAAGGTTGAAAGAGAAATGAATAAAGAAAAGGAAAAGAAAAAGAAAAGAAAACAAGTGTACCTACCTTTGATGTTCAGTACGATTTGCTTCAATGTCAACTTCATTCGCAGCGACTTCTTGCTCTGTTACTGGTTTTGGATTCTTAACAAGGAACGTTGCTAGAAAGAAAGCAGCGTTACCAGCAATGGCGATGTAAAAGGTATTGTGAAATTTCAGATATTGATCTTCTCTAAAGCTAGCATCACCTTTTTTATACACTAGCTCACCAAGAACACTAGAAACAATAGCACTAGCGATAGCCACAGCAACTTGTCCTCCGGTTTGGAATATGCCAGATACAACACCCTGCAAATGCAACGGTGCCTCAGACATAATAGCATTGAGATACACCAAAAAAAACCAATTGCAAGACCATCCCCATATAAATTGGCTGATAAATTCGAACTTCCAGTAAGTGTTTGCTATTTTGTAATCTATTCTTGATAACCATATTGAGCATCCAAGTTGAATCAATGCTGACAATATGATAAAAACTTTAATTGTAGCAAACTTCACTATCTTGTCTGAGAAGCAAAGGGAACCAAAGGTAAAGCCAACTGAGATTGGAAGCACTTTGACTGCAGAAAGCAAAGCATTATTATATTCCACATACATGTGATATTGGATCAATACTGACATGATACCAATGCAGGCAAAATAGGCCAAAAACACCCCACAGAATAAAGGGAAAAAGTTTGTAAGACCAAAGACCTCTTTTGGAAACATCAACTCTACTGAAAGCCTCCAATCTACTTTATCGGAGTCTTGAGATGTGCAATTGTGTATATCCCCAGTAGCATTGTCATCAGAAACACTGTTCTTTTCTTTATCATATTCATCAGAGTTGACGTTAGATACTACCACTTTATTTTGGTGCTTATTTTTATAGCTTTGCAAGTAAACAGTCTCAAACAACAACATAATAATTAAGAACACAACCCCAATCGGGATGGTAACATAAACCTTTGGTGAATTCCAATTAACGCCACCTTCAGTGAGCCCGAAAATTATTAGCAATAAACTAATGACAAGCATTGTCACACCTGCAAAGTCTAAGTTTTTGAATTTCAAATTTTTGTGGCCCTCAGTTTCCTCTATAGGAATGATTATAAAGTATAGTATGATTGAGCACAATGCTGATGCAGAAAAAGTGAAGTAAAAAAAACCTTTGTAACCGATATTTGTCAAAGAAAATGCACCACCAAGGACGGTCCCGAGGCCAAAACTGGAAGTTAACGCAACAGCCAAAGCCCTAATTGCTTTGCCTAATGTAGGTCCTTGGAAATAATTTGCAGTTAAAGCGTATCCACTAGGCATCAAAGCAGCGGCTGAAATACCTTGGAGTGCTCTAAAGACAATCATTGCAATTGCGGAATTCTCAATTGCCGCCGTTATGAGGGATAAGATCGACATGGATGAGATGCCCATTAGAAAAACCGTATGCACGCCTATCACATCCGCTAACTTACCAAAGAAGATAATAAAAGATCCCAATGTTAAAGCGTAAGCAGATAGCACCCACGAAATGGTAGTGGATGAAGCATTAAATTGTCTAGCAATTGAAAAAGAAGTTGTTAAAGCCCCAGTGATATTCAAGTTGTCAAGAGTCATACAGCATAATATGAATGGGTAGATAAAACTCTTGCTTCTGTATTTGTCCGGGACAATAGTCCGGCCTTTTTTAAAGATGTCAATAATTTTTGGCATTTTCCCTTTGTCTTTGAGAGAATAGCGTAAAACAGAAACGGCGTGCTCAATCAGTTGCTTAAAATATCCAGAATTACTAGAAAATTAGAAGGTCGAGTATTCAACAATTATGAGCGTCCTTTCGCCCTATTTATATTTTGTCGGAGAAAGATCTTTAATCCGACCAGCTATTATTAATCAATCGCTTAAATGTCAATATTAAAGTTGGATTCGGACTTTAAATGCATCAGCGTGTTGATAGAATTCTGCTCAGGCCCGCTAAAAAGCGTTTTTCCCGGGCTGTTGTGCGTGCTGCGGCTGAAAAATAACAAAACATCAACATGGTTGCTTCATGCAGCACCACGCGCGGTTTTGTGGCTGTCTGCTTTTATTAATAACACGATTTGCAGGAATGTAATATATGTACTACACTCTGTTATAACTAAGTTATTTGCACACTTGATTACCTTAAAATACCGGTCAAATAGTTAAAAATAAAAGCAGTACTCTCCGGTAGTCAGTTTAACAGGGCCGTGTCAAATGCTAAAGGGGTTGGTAAGGGATATATTGTGCTGCAAGTAATTTGGCCTAATATTTGTCAGCAATAGATGATTTATCAGCAAAGCAGTCGTATCATCAACGCCGGAAATTACCCGTGCTAAAACAGAAATTTGAAAAATCAGCCATGCATAATTTTAGAATTTTGCGATGCAGCCAACAACAAAAAGTTTTTTAGTCTTTATCATTCGTTTTAATGCTTTTGATTTCTGACAATAAGCAAGTAACAAATGTAGCTGCTTCTTACACTAAGAATCCATTTTTCATTCAAAGCAAAGGTACCTGGGCTCAAGAATTGTAGAAAACTTTGGGGTTGAAAAACTAAAAAGAGTGTTATTTGCAGGGGAAAAAAATAACTACGGCTTACCAATCCTCAAACCACAAAAGAAGGGCCCTGCACCCCGCTGCATCGCATGCTCCTCTTGCTATGCTTTGCTCCTCTTTCGTGTCGCCGGTATCTCCGAGTTCTTCATGCAGAAGAGACCCAAAAATATGGAAAATTCAAGCTTGATTGCACAAGTCGTTTTTTCCCTGCCGTTGATAAGTATTAAGATATTTTCGTGCAATTTGATCAAATGTATTATTCAAGAATATAGTTCCATTTATAATGTACAGAAATTTATACTGGTTCTTTTCTTGGATTGTGGCAGAAGGATTAAATTAAGCGATGCAGAGATTATGATTGTAATACAAATGCACACTGCTTTGATAACAACCTTCTCAAAGGCAGCAGGTTCTCTTAGCTTGTGTACAATTATGACATTTTTGAGCTATCGTATACATTTTTGAGAAAGAACAAAAAAAAAAAAAAAAAAAAAAACAAGAAAAAAAACACAAGAATCATGCATGAGAAATTATTAATTTGACTATATTACTGAGAATTAAAAGGCAAAAATTTATGAGATAATACGACCCTTACATAATGGTAATTTTTTTCAAAATGATCAGCAATTGTAAATGAAAAAAGTCGGATGAGCCAGCAACCGGCTTTAATGGAATTATTTCAACAGCACCAAGCGGCTGACAAATTTCAAAGTTCATTTATAATGAGGCTCCACGAAAAGTCCTCATTTTTATGGACCTTGAATTATTTGCATCAATCTCATTCTCATTTTGAGGGTCAGTTTTTTCTTTCTCAAGTTTTGGGCTCTTGATGAAAATTGCTGCTATTAGGAAAACAGCATTAGCAGCTATAGACATATAAAATACATTATGAAACTTCTTATACTGATATTCTCTAAACTGAAGATCACCTTTCCTTAGTTCAAGCTCACCCAAGATACTAGAAACTATAGCACTAGCAATAGCCACCCCAATTTGTCCTGCAGTTTGGAATATTCCGGCAACTAGACCCTGCAAGTGAAGCGGCGCTTCAGACATGATGGCAATCAAGTACACCACATAGAACCAATTACATGCCCAACCCCATAAAAACAAATTTATAAACTCAAATTTCCAGTATGTGTGCTCCACTTTATAATCAGCCCTTGATAGCCAGATTGAACATCCTAGTTGAACTGCACCCGAAATAATAATGAAATGTTTGACAGTGACAATCTTGACGAGTATGTCTCTGTATACAAGTGATCCAAAGATAAAACCAACAGAGAGTGGAATAACTTTGACGGCCGCCATTAAAGTGTTTTCATAATTCACATAAAGATTATATTGAATCATTGTTGACATGGTCCCCACAGATGCAAAACAAACAATGAAAACACAAACAAATAATTGGAAAAAATTAGTAATCTCGAAAACTTCTTTCGGAAACATTAACTGTATTGAAAGTTGCCAGTCTTGTTTCTCCTCAGCTTCTTTTTGTGATGTGGTACTATTGATAAAAGTCTCAGGCTCCGCTTGTTTTTTTTCTTCATCCTTTGAAACCACTTCGTCTATATTAGTTACAGCTGTTTTGTTTTGGTGTTTGCTTTTGTAATTTTTCAAATAAACATCTTCAAACAAAACCATTGCAACAAGCAATACAACACCAAGTGGGATAGTGACGTATACTTTTGGCGAGTTCCAACTGATGCCACCTTCGGTAAGGCCAAATATAATAAGCAACAAGCCAACCACAAGCAATGTGACGCCATAATAATCCAAATATTTCAATTTCAAATTTTTGTGATGTTCAGTTTTTTCGATAGGCACAATGGTGAAATATAATACAAGTGCACTAACAGTAGCGGCCGCAAAAGTGAACCAAAAAAAGCCTTTATAGCCAGCCTTAGTTAACGAAAAAGCACCACCAAGAATAGTTCCAAGTCCATAACTGGCGGTTAATACCACAGATACAGCTCTAATTGCTTTTTTCAACTGGGGACCCTGATAATAATTTGCAGTGAGCGCATAGCCACTGGGCATCAATGCAGCCGCTGAAATTCCTTGAAGTGCTCTGAACACAATCAACACTATTGCTGATTTTTCAATGAGTGCGGTAATGAGGGAAAACACTGCCATTGTAGCTATTCCAATCAAGAAGGCATTATGCACACCTATCACATCTCCCAATTTTCCCAAAAAGATGATGAAGGATCCCAAAGTCAAAGCATATGCAGATAATACCCAAGAAACGGTAGTTGATGATGCGTTGAATTTTTCAGCGATGGAAAATGACGTGGTTAAGGCACCAGAAACATTCAAATTGTCAAGGGTCATTGCTATCAATATGAAAAAGTAAACTGTGCTTTTGCTTTTATATTTAACGGGAACCACAGTCCTGCACCAGGTATTAAGTTGTTTGAGTTTTGCTAGGCTCATCTTTATTTTCGCCTTTATTTATTTTGGATATTGATAGTTTGTCCAGTAGCTAGGAAGATTGTTTTCCAGGAGAAGTATGAAGTATGAGTAAAAATAAAAATGAAAGTGTAAATGAAAAAGGGTCCAACTCAACAGCTTCTTGCCTTGTTTTTTTTTTTTTTTTTTTAAGAAAAGATTCTTCTAAAAATTAAAAGGAGTCTAAAATCCGTCACCAAATTAAAGTAAATGATAGAAGCTAGCTCTGACCTATAGGCACATAAACACCAACAAGACAGCCGTAATACTGTACAAAAAAAAAACAAAAAAAAAACAAGAAGGCAGCCAACCAGGGTCACGACTAGTTTAATCTCATCATAATTTGATATTTGATATTTGATATTTGATATTTGATATTTGATATTCTGGCATATCAGGCAGTGAAAATTTTTTATGTACCCTGCATGCATGCACTTACTTATTTTACTTTAGCCCAAAACTCCAGAATTTCCCGACGGGTGCTGCCGATAACGACAATAATGCAGGAATTCATCAACTTGATATGAGCCCGTGATTACCTATCTTCCGGGATCAACAAAACTCGTATTATTGGCACCGCCGTACAGAGATACGGCTGCTCGTATATATATTTATAAATTTGTTTCCATTAACAAACCTAAATCGGGCTTATTTGCAACTGGTAACAGTACGGTGAAGCCTTCTCTTCGTTAGTTGAGTGCTCAAATTAAGATTTTGATTTTACATTTCGTAAGGGTCCAGTTTGATGATTTACGATGCCATTATTATATGGATTCAAAATGTTGGTTTCAAATGGTTAGAGTTTATATCCGAATTTTTCCCTCAATGTGCCATTGAGTTTCTATGATTAAATAATTTAGTATGTACTTATCAGTATAGCAGCACAACAAACACATGTGTGCTGAAAGCTATCCGGTAATCTGAAAGACACTTGTAATAAAGCATGCATGCACTTTATAAAACAACATCTGCTTTTGCCCCCTAGCTCAAATTTGCAAAATTAAATTTTAACAAAAAAAACAAAAAAACAAAAAAAAAAAAAAAAAAAAAAAAAAAAAAAAAAGGAACAAAAAAAGAAGAAAGAAAAAAATACCACAAGAACCACTTGGATGAAATGATTGCAAAATGGATTTTCAATAAAATAGCACATTGTCGTTGGTCAACAAAATTAGTTATTCTAACGCTATTATTGACGACAATACCAAATATAAGAATAAAGGGGAAATAAGGAGACCAACCGTAGCGAAGTAAGGTCAGAAGATTCCAGACAGGATGTTCACTTTATGCAATGGCTGCATAAGACCCAAGGACTTATCCTTAACAGCTTCTGCCGTGCTTGGGCCTATCGAATGAATGCTGTATTGTTTGTTTCAACATAGTGCCGCCAAAAAATAGAATGGATGAACCTTAGCTAACAGGGGCCCAAATTCATGGACGCACTTGTGTACCTTCAACGACCCTTAGTCTAAACCAAGGATAAAAGGATGGCAATTCTTTTACATTATACTGGGTTCCCAAGGGTTTCAATATCTATTTCACTTAAAGATACGAACAAGTCTTTTTTGAAAAAAAGGAAAAAAAGAAAACAGACTACCAAAACAATAGATAAAAAAAAAATATATTTATATATATGCATTTTAGAGGCAAAAAAAAAAAAAAATAGCGAAATTATGTTTTTTCGGAGATACTGTAATGCATAACAAAAAACAAAAAACAAAGAATAAAAAACAAAAATATTAATGAAATATAATATAATAAAGTATGAAAAAATAAACTATAACAAAATAAAGAACTTTACATAAACTGAATTCAAAAGTTGACAATGTGCTTATATCAAGTGATAGCAGAGTGAAAAATTCCTAAATCCAAAACCGTATCTATCTAGAACTCGATATAAATTTTTAGCGAAAAAGTTTTTCAGAGGAAAACTATTTTGACGAAAAATCAAATCAAGTTACCGCATGTGTAGACTCAAAAGTCTGAAAGGAAAAGAAACAATGTTAAGCAGAATTGAGGTTTACACCCACTGCAGACAAATAAATTTTTTGGAAGGCTTGTTCTAGTAGCAATGGCAGAAGTGGACAACCGGAAGTTACCTACTAGCAGTTGGGGAGAACATTGATTTAGTTGAAAAGTAGCTTAATAATTTGTGGAATAGAAAAATGACAACGTAAGCTTCATAAATGATTTTAACCGCTAGATGTTTCAAATGGAGCATACTGCTCATCATCTTCATCATGTTCTTTCAAAGGTTTTGGATTTTTGACAAAAAACATTGACAAAAAGAAAACAGCCGCGCCAGCAATCGTCACATAAAAGGTTTTTTGAAAATGTTTGAATTGCTTCTCTCTGAATTCAGAGTCTCCCTTTTCAAATTCCACATCCCCAAGAATACTAGAAACAATAGCACTGCAAATTGCCGCCCCAACTTGACCACCGGTTTGAAAAATACCAGACACCACCCCTTGCAAATGCAATGGAGTATTATACATAATCGCATTAAGATAGGCCATAAAGAAAAAATTCAATGAAATTGCCATGATAAACTGACTTGCAAATTCAAATTTCCAATATGAGTTTTTTATCTTATAGTCTGCAAAACTCATCCAAACTGCGCAGCATGGTTGAATAACGCAAACAGCAATGATAAAATTTCTGATACCTGTTTTTTTCACTAATTTTTCCGAATAAATGAGTGAGGCAAAAACAAGGCCAACAGAAAATGGTAAAACTTTCAAAGAGGCAAGTAGTGGGGTATCGTAGTCAATGTAAATGTGGTAATGGATAAAAGTGGATAAAACAGCAATGCAAGTAAAATAAGCAAAGAAAGCGCCAATGAATAATGGGAAGAAATTAGTAATTTTGAAAACCTCGCCAGGAAATAGCAAATCCATAGAAATTCTCCAATCAGATTTTTTTCCCTTTTCTATGGCAAAGTTTTTATATTCAAAACCAGGTTCACTGTTATACTACTTATCCTTTTTGATGGTATTATCACCGGTATCAGCTTCCGTATCATGAGCAATTTTTTCGGTAAATTTTTGCTTATAGCTCTTCAAATAAAAGTCCTCAAATAAAAACATTGCGACCAACAAGAGAAATCCTATAGGTATGGTAACATAAACTTTTGGCGAGTTCCAATTAACGCCGCCCTGAGTAAGTCCAAAAATAATGAGAAGCAATCCCACCACCAACATTGCAACCCCTGCGTAATCCAAATTTTTCAACTTTAACTGTTTTTGTTCCTCAGTTGGCTCAATTGGATTGATAAATAAAAATAAAAGAACTGAACATAATGAAGATACAGAAAAAGTAAAAAAGAAAAACCCCTTGTATCCCAACTTTGTTGCCGAAAAAGCGCCCCCAAGCAAAGTACCTAACCCAAAACTACCATTCAACACAATAGTCAACGCTCTAATTGCATTCTGTAACGCTGGACCGTGGAAATAGTGAGCAGCAAGAGCAAACCCGCTAGGCATTAGCGCTGCTGCTGAAATCCCCTGGAAGGCTCTAAAGACAATAAGCGCAATAGCTGATTTGTCAATAACCGCAGTTATCAACGAGAAAACAGCCATTGCTGCAGCGCCAACCATGAAAACATTATGAACGCCAATGATATCGCCCAATTTGCCAAAAAACACAATAAAAGAACCCAAAGTTAAAGAGTAAGCAGAAACCGCCCAAGATATCGTCGTTGGATCAGCTTTGAGCCTCTCAGACATAGAAAATGAGGTGGTGATGGCTCCTGTGACATTTAAATCGTCAAAGATCATGGATAGCAAGACAATGCAAAAGACAAAAGTTTTTTTTCTATACTTTAGAGGCACAAGGGTCCGGCCCCGTTGTATAGCACTGCGTACACCAGCAAGTCCCATGGTTCGTTGTGAATGTATATTGCTATTGGATAGATGCTGTTTCCAATACTGGCCGAAATACTTTGACTGATTTTGTTTCTTCTAGCATTTTGTTGATATTCTTTTAATTTTTCGCAGCTTACAAGGGGCCCTGCCACTGGGAATCATAAATCAGCTCAGATTTTTCCCGCGCAATTCTCGCCTGCATGGAACGTCTGTTGAAGCCCTCGGTTTTTTCAGGCAGTTGCTGGTCAGCCACGAACAATCTCCAGGCTCGTAACTTCTTGAGAATTGCCGCAGGGTTCGCAACCCACAGCCACGAGGCGATCGCTCCGAAGAACAAAGTCGTGAAATGTTTCCGTCTCGGTGGGAAGATTTTAAGTCCGCATTGCTGAGAGTTTGCGGCTGAAACTGCACCATGGTGGTTTCCTCAAAGATGGGGGTATCTCGGAGATGTGCCACCGGCATATACGGAAATCGGCAGGCCCTTGGAAAACCGACTTTTGCACTGCACGTCTCTCGGAGAAGGCCAACATGATTTCCGAGCCCCGAGATTGAAAAAATTTGTATAAAAGCAATACAAGCTCCTTCTTTTTCTTTGTCATACACCTTTTTGAGGGACTGATTTAAAAGCACCAAGCAACTGCAACTGCAACTACAACTACAATCGAGTTACTACGATATTTACTACAACAATGATATACGACGTTATTGTGATTGGGGGAAGCGCGGCCGGATTGGCCGCTACTTTGACATTAGGCCGTGCTCTTTGCAATGTTCTATGTATCGATCTGAACTTGCCTTGCAACAGGTATGCTCATGAATCACACAACTTTATAACTAACGATGGGAACAATCCGCTTGACATTAAACAAACTGCAAAAACCCAAATTCAGGCTTACCAAACTGTCAATTTTCTCAATGATAAAGTGACTAAACTTTCCAAAAATGGTAAAGTTTTTAACATACAAACTTTGAAGCACAATTTTGACGACACTTTGCAAGCGCATAAAGTTATTATCGCGACTGGCGTTACTGACCAGATAGACAAGGTCGGTATCACCAACATCGAGCAATTTTGGGGCAACTCCATTATTCATTGTCCATATTGCCACGGCTACGAATACGCAGAAAAAGAAACTGGTCTATACTTTGACAGCCCAGCATTTCTAACAAAAATGCTACCGGTTCTCCATAACTGGAGCAAAAATGTGCATATCTTTACCCCACCGCTGGTGTTACAGGCATTAGACAACGCTTTTGTTGAAACGGCAAAACTGAAAGGAATTGATTTCATTGAGGGGAAGATTGAAAAAGCACAAGGAATCGGCTCTCAACTACTAAATGTGGTTCTTGACAATGGCAATAAAGTGGCTCTTGACGTTTTGTATATTGCGCCTCCGCCGTTATTGAATCTTGAGTTTGCGGAAAGCTTGGGCATTGAGTTGCAGGACGGATTGGTCAAAGTGAATGATTTCCAAAAGACAAACGTGGATGGTATGTTTGCCTGTGGTGATTGTACTTCAAGGATGAGATCTATTGCTAGGGCTAATGGTCAAGGTAATTTGGCCGGGACAATGGTATCACATGAACTTGCAAACCTCAGATGGAATAACAAGATTTAAGAGTGTTTTTTTAAACCAATGTTGAAGCACTAAGTAGATGATCTTTTTCTTGAATTAATTTTATATAGTTTCGATAATGCATGAGCTATTACTCATTTGTAAACACAAATAAAAAAAACTGTTTGTTCTACAAATACCAAAATATTCCATAATTTGACAGTATACATTGTAAGTACATACTAGCTTGCTAACAAAAATTGGTTAAAAACAATAGCTAATGTCCATCCTATTAAGCAGCACGGAAGACAAGCTTTTCACCACTTTGACGACCATCAACAAGAAGCTCCAAAGCCTTGTTAACACTACCAAGTCCAGCAGGCAACACTGTAAGCTTAGCAGTTTTTATCTCATCCAAATGTGGAGGCAATTCTTCTTGCCAAAACTTGGTGTAGTCAGCGACCAACTCAGGACTAGTCTTGCCCAACAAGTGCCCGTATGCGTAATGGTCTTCGCCATTAATTACATAAACTAAAGTATAATGAATATCAACGTTACGCTTGCTATCAGTTTTGATATCTTTTTCGCCCAAAAGTAGCAAGTTGTCAAGTAAAACATGTTCCGAACCTTCAGTGGCATCATAAGTCTGCTGGAAAGTTTCTTTAGTGGCGACTGTGTCCAATGCGTAAGCGATGTTTCCATGAGCATAATTCTTAATATTGCTGACAACTTTGTCATCTTTGTAGTCAAAAACTTTATCAGCGCCGATACTTGTGAGAAATTCGTGATGTTTGGCTGAAGCAGTAGTGATTACATTCAAACCATATACTAACTTGGCTACTTGAATAGCTAATATTCCAGTAGCCGTGGCACCACCCCAAATCAAAATTGATTTGCTTGAGTTTTTGGTCTTTTCTTCAGCCAGCAACTTGAGATTATGAGCAAAAGACAAGCCAACCGTAGCGAGACCCAAAGTCACTGAAGCAGCTGCTTCAAACGTATTGAGATGCGAGCTTGGATTGGTGCCTTCTGGCAATATTTTCTGCTCATCAAACTTAGCCTTGTCGTACTTGATGGCCAAATTTTCCTCAATAGCAACAAATTGAGCAAATCCGCCATTTTCTGGACTAAAGTTTCCTCTTAATGTTCCAGAAACAATATCTCCTTCATTGAGTTTGGTAACTTTGGAACCTCGTTTGACAACATAGCCACTCAAATCCGTGCCCACAACGTCACCTGGTTTACCACCAATTGCTTCTCTGTGTCTGAAATCAGTTGGGTTAGCAGCATATGCAACAGCCTTGACCAAGACTTGAGTTTCCGTAATTTGAGGAATTTTGATGTCAACAATTTTGGTCAATGTGGCCTTGTCAATGGACTCGTGGAAAACTGGGGCTTTTTGTGTGTTGGACATAGTTAATCTTGTTATAAATACTTTGAAATATTAGAAGTTAGTACCTGATATTATTACAGTAATGCTAAATGGATCAAGTAGAGTGGACTAAGTACAAAAGCACTGCCCAAGCGAACAAAGCAGGCGCACCCCTTATATATATAAAGGTTTAAAGCACATCCAACATCTATGGCTTGCTATTGAGAAATTATCCTTGCTGACGATTTCATTTACATAATTCATGTTTTTTTTCGTGCTTTTTACACACACACACACACACACACACACACACACACACACGCAAAGCTTATTTATCGATATGGTTGCTTTATGCATAGAAAGATTATATTGATAAAATGCAACGTGCAATAAGTTTATTCATTTTAACGTTCCGTGCTTCGTACACACAAGTTTTCCTACTGTCCATAAAAGATCCTCAACCAGTCAACGACATCTCCTTTTTTCCATAAATAGTTTAAAGATGGGGTTAGCCTTAAAACTGCAGATCCAAATTTTGGCAACATCTTCTTAATAGATAGTCTGTAAATGATTCTGAACAACATGTGGTATATACACCAGTTAATAAACATTTGTAATTCTCTTTTTCGGCAGAAGGAGAATCCCCGGGTGTTGGGGAAGTAAAGTTCATCCACAACAACTACAGCAGTCAAGGTTTGTATGTTATCTGAGCATTCGAGGTTTCTATAATATCTCAGCAGCATCTAGATCTATTCATGCTTTGCGAATATATAAACCATCTCAAACTATATCAGTGAGGTAAACCTATATAATTATACAGATATAGAGATGTTTCGAGCCCCGTGTTCAGTATACCACTAATGCGGTAAGGGAAAGCAGCTGCGGAAAAGCAGAAAATAATAAACAATCATCGCCAGGAGTATCCAAGACTCATCCTTCATAATCTTTATATTTTCAGAGCAATACAATACCCAGTCAAGTTCAAGCACCATTCAACAATGGCAAAATCTTCTGGCAGCTCTAGAGGCTCCAAATCTGGCAGTGGTAGCGGCAGTGCCAGTGCCAGTGGCAACACCTTCACCAGCAGCAGTGGTAGCGGCAGTGGTAGCGCTGTGTATGCCAATGGTGGTAACAGCAACGGCAGCAGTGGCACCACTAGCCAAAATTTCACCAAGAATCCGATTGAGGAATACAAACTTCAAGAAAAAATTACTAACGAAGAATACAAAATGTGGAAGAAAACCGTTCCTTTGCTTTATGAGACAGTACAAGCGTTTGTCCTCGACCAACCATCGACAATATTCAAGTGGATTTCTACTCCAGAAGGAATTGAAATTTCTGAGGATAAAAACAGTCTAAAAGCAAAATTTTTGCTTAGTAGAAAGCGGTCAATCAGTACCTCTTCTACGGGTTCAAACACTCAAGGTGCCGGTAGCAGTGGCAGTGGTTTCACCCATAGCTCAAGTAACAGTGATTACGGTTCTTTTGAAACGATTTTGCAAGTCGCTACGGTGGAGCTTCCTTCAACATTGAGCCCACTAACCGATAATACCATCCCTATCCCTTCAGGTCCAGCGGAAAATTCTAAATTCCAAATAATTAAGGAGTATACTATCAGCAATAGCGGGGATGAAGAAGTGACAAAATTGAGCTTCAATGGTAAAAATCAAAAGATTGCTGCGTTTTTGAGTAGCGGAGACATTGCCATTTTTGATTTTATAGCCACCAACAACACCAATGCTAGCAATAACCAAAAGGGAATTTTTACCAGACTCAAGTTCCATGAAAAGCCAGGCAAGGCCCTTGAATGGTCGCCAATATTTGAAAATCAATTACTTTCTGGCTCAGAAGATGGGAAAATTGCATTCTGGGACTTGTCTCTGTCCTCAACAAATAATGAAAGCTCAGCCATCATAACGCCACAAAAAATTATTGATACTCAAGCTGGAGCAGTAAACGATGTTTCTTGGAACTCAGCATACCCATCAATAGTTGCCTCAGTTACAAGTGATATTTCGCTCCAAATATTCGACTTGGACAAACAACGGCACCAGCAGCTTGTTGAAGCAGAACATTCACCAATAATAATAACCACTCCGATATACCACATCAAAAATGCACATTCTGACCAAATCAATACCGTTGCATTCCACCCACTGACAACTTCTGGCACACTACTAGCCACCGGTTCCTCTGACCATTTGGTCTCCCTATGGGACCTCCGCTATTTTGAGCGTCCATTCCGTAACCTCTATGGCATAATGGGTCCTGTGACCCAGCTACAGTTTGACAAAACTCAGGCAAATATCCTAAGTAGCGCCTCTGAAGATAAGAGAGTTTACATTTGGGATTTGAATGAAATTGATGCCGGAGATTTCGACGACGAGATATACTCCAAAGATCCAGATAATGAGGATCCATGTTTGAAGTTTATTCATGGGGGACATATTGCTAAAGTATTGGATTATGATATAAGTTACTCGTTATTCAATGTGTATGGCAGTGTGGCTAGTGATGGAAGTGTGGAAGTGTGGAAACCTTATTTTGAAGAAGAAGAGGAGGAGGAGGAGGAGGATGACGAAGAGGAAGAGGATGAAGAGAAAGATGTGGAGATGGCTGATGCGGCAGTGGAAGATGAAGCTGGAAGGAACAAAAAAGAAGAGAATAAGGAGGAAACTAAAAATGAGACCAAAAATGAAAAAGATGAAAAGGTGAAATATGAAGGTCAGCAAAAAGCAGAAGCAGCAAATGAAGAGGATCCTGTTCCTAATCATACTTCTGCCATCACCACTGATGAATCAAACGCGACAAAAAGTGAAGAAAATGGCAAGGAAAGTGAAGGCAGTGATAAGACCAAAGATGAAACTAATGGCAAAGTCAACGAAAAAACAAACGACCGAGGAACCGAAGCTTAATGATTAATGGTGTTTTTTTTTTAGAAAAAAAAAAAAAAAAAAAAAGGAAAGAGAAAATAGACATTTACCTTTCTGCATTTTTGTTTTGACTGGATTTAGGAAGTTCAAAAGTATGAATAAATGTATGTATATTAAAGCTTTCTTTTTGAAGTTGTTATTATCAAATGTAGGTTGGTTTTCAACCCTAGAAGAAAACACATTAATAAACTTGTCTGCACAAGCTTGAGCACCCATGTCTCATGGCCGAGAGTTAGCATTCATTCAATACTACCTTTAATAAAAAAATGAAAGATATCTTAGCTTAGCTGCACTTTATATTGCCTCAGATTAATTGATCAGCTCTCAAATCGTATCTGGTCCGTAAAGCACAAAAATTTTCAGCCCTTCATAAAATTATAAGCTACTAATGACTCCAATTGAAGTGCACACTTAAAATTCAAGAAAAATCTTTTATTTTTTTTTTTTTTTTTTTTTTTTTTTTTTTTTTTTTTATTTTTTTTACGATTTTTTAATAAGGATATATAAAGGTAATTAAGTGCCCAAAAAAGTCTGTAGGGTCCTAATTTTAGAATGTCTTTTTTTATTTTATTTTATTTTATTTTATTTTATTGACTTCCTCTCCTTTCCCAACAACCTCGATAGAAAAAACCAGTCAATCAACTAGCCAACAAACTTAAAACCCGTTATCATTGAAAACTTTCAAAATCGATTTATCTAATCTGTTTACCCCTTCAATAAGTTCTGTATCATCGTTGGATGCAGCAACGAATGTTGTTCTAAGAATGTTTCCCTTGGTGGCGCTAGCATCATCACCAATTGCCAAAGTACTACCAGCGATTACCACATGAACCCCAACTTCGGCGGTGACATCATTTAATTCATCCAACAATTGCGCATAAGTTTTGCCATTGGTTGATTTGAAAATACGTTTCCCATCTTTTTCTTCCTCAATAGCTCCAGGAAAGTTAACCCTCAAGCTAATAAACATTCCTGCTGTGGCTTCAATAAACGAAATCCACCCTTTTTTAAAACTTTCGGTTTCCTTAAGTGCACGATAAAAGACATCCCTTCTATGTTGGTATACTTTACTGACCTCGATACCCCAGTTCAAGTATCCATCAACACCGCCCCAATACTGAATTACCGAATACACAATAGCTTGAGCTGCTCCAGATGGAAACTTGGTGCTCAATTTGGTTAATTTGGATACTTTGTCAAGGAAGAATTTGTGACCGGCAACAAAACCAAGTCTAATACCAGGCGAAATCAATTTGGAGAAAGATTCGGCACGTAGGACACGACCATCGGTATCAAAATGTAACAATGATTTGTTAATGTGCTTAGCGGCATACTCTTCCACACTAAGGTTATCAAACGATACAGAGTTTTTGTTGGTAGCATGATCAAATGGAGGGAGAATAATATAACCATATGGATCATCTTCCACAATGATGAGATCATGTTTTTGGGCTACTTTGTAAAGTTTGGCTCTGGTTTCATAAGATTGACTTAGCCCCGTTGGGTTTTGGCCACTGGCAATGGTATACAAAACATGAGGCTTCTTTTTAGATGGAAAGGTAGTTTCCCAAGTTTCAAGTAATTGGTCCAACTTAACAGGATCAATACCGTCTTTTTCTAAATCTAGCTCAACCGGATGCACATAGCCTCCAAAATCCTCAATGGACCAAATGGTTGGCACAAAAGTGAATTCTTCTGCAAGAATAGTGTCCCCTGGGTTGACCAACAAACTAAACAATTTATTCAACCCATCACCACCACCGTTTGTGAGAATAGTGCCCCATTGACTGTCATCCAATGGTGGAGAGTGGAGCTTGGTGATGAGATCTTTAGTAAATTTAAGCAATTGTGGGAACCCCTCGAGGTTAGAATACTGGAAAGAGTCTTTGATATTGATTGAATTTGCCACACTACTGGTCTCCTTGGTAATGACTGCTTGAACAGCAGTTTCTCCAACGTTGGTGTTTTTGAAACCGGTAGCGGATTCCTTCGGATAGATATCAGTTTCAGTTTTGGATTTATCACTTCCCTGATATTTGGCAACCGCATCATTGAAAGCTGGCTTGGTGTGAATGTTTTGTTGAAAAGGTTTTTCAAGCAAGTTGAGGACAATTGAGTCAACCGGAAAGAGACCATAATTTGGGGTTCCTGGGGCAAGTTCAATTGGGTTTTTAGCAATCACTGTTCCAGAAGGTGGTTCTCTGGAGAAGTGCTTGACAACTTTACGCTTGATGATTCTTTCAGCGAGGTGGTGGGCGAGTGGGAAGTCAGACATGTTTTTCTTTTATTTTTTTTTTCTGTTTTTTTAAGGGAGAGTATATTTGTTGAGATTTGACAATTTTGTCAAGAAGAAAATAGCCAGAAGCCACAATAGGATCCCCGAGGAGGTTATACCCTTTATATATCCTTTTGCACCACTATATCCACGTCTACTGGAGATCGCGGCGACGTGCGCCACATTGCACCATCGCGCACGGATCCACGAAAAGCTATTTGTATTACTATTCTATTAGTTGTTTATCTATCAGTGATAATTATACCTGGCTGCTGGTCCTTATTACCATTTATGGATACTAAATATGCTCAACCTTAAACACGATTCCTTCATCCGTATTACTAACCAACTTCACGCTTGTAAGATCCTTTACAACGTAATCTGCCCCAGCACTAAACAACACTTGTGGGTCCTCAAATGAGCTCAAAATACCAACCACAATAGCCCCGGCAGCCTTACCAGCTTTAATCCCCGCAGGCGCGTCTTCAAAGACAACTACCTTCACATCTTGAACGGCTTTGGTCAACTTGATTTGCTCAGTGACGAGTCTAGCACCTTTTAAGTATGGTTCCGGGTCTGGTTTCCCGCGACTAACGTCATCAGCAGTAACAAATACCTTGGGTTCAGACACCGGCAACACCGTCTTGAACCAAGCATGGGCCAACCCAGGGCTACCTGAAGTGCACACTGCCCATTTTTGCAGCTCAGCAGACTCATTGATACTATTCAACAATTCTGGCGCACCCAAGATTGGCTTTGCCAAGTGGCCGTTGTCCAAAGCAATCAGCTGGTCAAACAACTTTGCAGCCACCGCAATGTCGCCATTGCCTGTTTGGTCCGCCAACTGAGGGAAATACTTGGAGAAAGTTTCAATAGTACGAGCACCGTGAGATTTCTCGTACAAGCCTGTGAGATCGATGCCGTATTTGACATGGTAATCTTCCCATGTTTTCACCACAGAGTCGGTGGAGTCCACTAAGGTGCCGTCCAAGTCAAAAAGCACAATGTCGGTGGTAATATTAACTGATGGCATTGTTAATGTGAGTTATGATAATAAGTATGAGTTGTCGTGTAGCTATCAGTGATGCTTCGGTGTTTACTGGGAAAGAAAGATAAGATAAGAGATAAATAGAGAGTGTGAGATAGTATAAATACGTGGCAAAGAGAGTGAAATATTCGCTATTGCAAGTAGATGCTATGGTTGTGTGTTCCTATTGGCTGCCTGCTGTAGTCTATTCTTAGTAGTAGATACCTCCGCAAAACATATGCAATCAAGGGCACACAACCAGAACCATTTAAATACTATGAGAGAGGTATCACTAATCAACACCAATGGCAACACCAATGGCAACACCAACGTCGACGGTAGCGTCTCTAGCATCCAGGAATGGTATTGATAAGGTAGCAAATTTGAGGTGTTTTTATAAAAGCCTCAGGCTGACTCTTTTTCGAAGAAAGACATTTCACAATACGCTCCATTTGATAGTGTAATCTGCGCTCTGAGAGATGCCTAATTGGGAAGTAGGCCATTGCACGTTCTGTGATACTGTGGTTCGGAGTTTAGAGACACTATTTTGAAGTATCTACCACGTTTAGTAGCACATTTTAGCAGCTAGCTGGAACGGTGCTATTTTATTGCTGATAATAATTAAGGGCTGCTTACGGTATAGTTAGATATTGCATATGATAAAAATGCATTACAGTAAGTGTACCAAAAAAAAAAAAAAAAAAAAAAAAAAAAAAAGATCCCTTCATTGATAATGCATGCCACTATAAGACCCTGAGAAATGCGAACCTTGATTTTAAAATCAAAAACCTATGAAGCACGAATACTGAAAATAGAGGTTATGACGTCGCGCTCTCCACGGGTTACGACCTAGTAAATATAGAGTCATCAATCACTATGCACCAACCAACTGATTATGAGCAACACCGTTATTGAAATTATTAACAACTGCTCCTTCTTCTTCTTCCTCCTCCTCCTTCTGTTCCCAGTATTCAATCACATATCGTCTTTTCAAGTCTTCTTTGGCATGTTCCACTTCACCTTTCGCCACCTTGAGCTCATTTAATCTGATAATTAGCTCTTCTGCCACTCTTGCTTGCCAGCCAGTATGTCTTTGGCATTTTCGTCTTTCAAGTAAGCATAAGTTGGAGAATAGAGTGTCATTGTCATCATCACTGTCCTCGTCATCTTCATCCTCAGGTTCGTTGAGAAACTCCTGGTATGCTTTCCATTGCTCTAGAGTGGAAAATCTCTGTTTAAATTGTACTAATTGATCCTGGAAGTAGTCTTCGTTGTCGACGTGTACTTTGCATAGCTCCTCTTTCTTATCGACCTGCTTCTCCTCCTGCTCCTGTTGTTGTTGGTTTGACTCGTGAACTTTGAAAAATTGATCACTCTGGGCATCGTGAGCAAGATAATGCTGCCACTGAGTCAAAGTCTTGGATAAAATCTTATCATATCCGCACACCTCAAGTTTCTTTGGTCCTTTCTTTTTGCTCTTGCTTTTACTTTTCTTTGAACCTTGCTGCTTTTCTTGCTGCTGAGCCGCAGAATCACCGCCACCGGCCAAACTGGTCAAATAGTCATTGATTATTTTGACTTTTTCATTGATGTTGTTCAAGTATTCAAGCTTTAACTTGTAAAAGCGATGCTCTTTATTAATATGGGATAACTCTACTTCTTGAGCATGCTGTTCAGCAGCATATTCGCTTTCTTCGTATGCTTCTTCGCCGCCGTTATCATTGTACAACTCCACAAATTTAGCAAACTCGGCATCAGGCACCTGAGGCAAGTAGTTACCAAGTGTCTGCAACTTCGCTACGGTTAAGTCATTAGTCTTTTGCAAAATAGCACTGACTTCATTGATAGTCAACTGGGAAGCTTTATTCAAAGCACCCCCAGTCAGCGATGATAGCGCCTCTTTTGTAAGTTTCTCTGTCTGCTCCTGCTGAGCAACAATTTTCCCTTTGATCTGCTTAAAATATTCAATCCCATGATCTCTGGAGCAAAACTTGGAGTTCCTAGAAATCGGATTGAAGCACTCGCGAAGCAAGCATTTCTTCTTATATAATGACCTTAACCCTGGATCTTCTTTCTCACAATACGGACAATAATACTTATAGTACAACTTTTCAAATTTCTTGTTCAATTTCAAGCAACGAAAATGGTACCAGTCATCGCAGGAGTCACAGCCCACCATAAGCTCGCCATTATCAATACTGCGACATACACAATACAAAGGTTCGCTGTTATTATTGAATGCGCGTGACGGCTTGGGAAATGGAAGTTTTGTGCCGTTGTACTCAATGAAGTTTGCCGTCAACAGTGGCTTTTGCTGCTCATGATGCTGATGCTGCTGCTGCTGCTGTTGTTGTTGTTGTTGTTGTTGTTTGGTAGGCGATCCGGTCTTTGGTTTCTTGGACTTGACGGAAAGCGTTGTTTTTTTTCTTTTCTTTTCTTCGGTCATATCGAGAGGTGTCTATGTCGCAGAAATGGCTTGACGTGTAGTAATGAATGTGGTGTGTCTTCCAATATCTCTTTGGTTTGTTTGAATCACGAAATATAAAAAATAGAAAAAAAAAAATAAATGAAAACAAAAGAGACGTGTGAATGGTATGTGCCTCATATAACATCACTACACATGATATCGCATACACCAATAGCGACCGAAAACAGCAAACACGGCAATCACCAAAGCTCACCAAAATGTTCACTTTCATCAACTACTAAACCATCAGTAAATACAGCAATTACCGTGTCAGCCAGTAAATTGTTACAATGGGAACAATATTTCACAAAGAAGTGCCACCGTCTGAGCCCAGCCAAACTGAAATGCTGCCCAAATATCACATCATCGATACTTTCAAGTCCGAAACGGTTTTTAACTGGGTATACCAATTCAAGGTCCCATTATTCTACCATGACCCATCTAAAGGCAAGATCGATATTGTGGCCAAAATTACCCAGCTTTACAAAGACACCACCACAGAATCGCGACTTAGCGGGCCTGCGTTTGCTGAAAACGACAAAGTGATTGTTTTCTTGCAAGGTGGGCCCGGATTCCCTGCTTATACACCATTAGCTAACGAAGGTTTCATAGGGGCTCTTTTGGACAAAGGCTACACTGTAATCAACTATGATCAGCGTGGCACGGGGCTTAGTACCCCCTTGGATATTCAGACGTTTACCTTTATGGGCTTATGTTTGGGCTACGGCAAGGATATTAACGATAACAACATTGACCAATATTTGGAATTAGTCAAAGCATTCAGAGCCGACAGTATAGTCGAAGATTGTGAAACTATTCGAAAGTTGCTTTTCAAAGATTTCCCTCAGAAAAAATGGTCAGTGCAAGGTCAATCATATGGTGGCTATTGCTCTCATACATACTTGTCCTTTTATCCCGACAGCTTAGAGGAAGTCATTTTAACTGGTGGTATCCCGGGTCTTGGTGATGAGATTGGTCCCGATGAAGTGTATAAAGCGACATACAAACGTACTATTGAACGCAATGCTCACTATTACGCTAAATATCCACAGGATGTCTCCAAAGTTAAGCGTATAGTTAGCTACTTGTACTCTCATGACGTTGCATTGCCAAGCGGTGGGAAGTTAAGTGTTGAACGGTTTCAACAATTAGGACTTAACTTTGGCGCATCAGGAGGCACAGACAATATCAGACAGCTTATTTTCAAATTTGATCATGAGTTGAAACAGTTTGGATTTCCTACATATAACACTCTCAGTGCCATTGAAGCTAACGTCGGTTATGACTCTAATGTGATTTATGCGCTTTTTCAAGAGGCCATCTATTTAGACGGACCGGGGAAAAAATCCAACTGGAGCGCAGATAGATTAAGATACTCACCAGAACACAAACATCTATTTGCCATTTCTGAGCATATCCACCACTTAAACGACCAGAAATGGTTAGATGACAATGAAAAAGAGCCAATCTATTTCACCGGCGAAATGTTTTTCAAGTCAAGTTTTGACGATTATGTCGAGTTAAAGCCATTCAAAAAACTAGCATACAAGATTCATCATCACGATAATTGGGGCCGCGTTTATGATCCGCCAGCACTACGCAGAATATATGATTCTTTGGAGAGCTATGTTGCAAAACAAGCAATTTTACCGCCAAATTCACCATTGAAAGTTGATAAAAAGGACGTGAAAATTGTTAAAGTTGTTGCTGCACAGTACTATAATGATTTGTATGTTGATTTGGGAGTTAGTAATCATACGATTGAGAATTATTTTGGAAAGATTCGGACTTGGGTCACTTCAAAGTATTTTCATAATGGATTGAGGGCTGATGCAAAAACAGTGATGGAGAATTTGTTCATGTTGTTGGACAGGGAGGTTGATTGATTGGCTGTTGAATTGTCACATTGATTATTGTGAACCTGGTATAACAGACTCTAATTATCATTAAAGCTTGAAAAAAAATGTTTTTTATTTTTTTTTTCTTCAAAGCTTTTTATTAATCAAGTATTCTTGTTTGTCTCTTTGTGTTATGACTCAGAGAGAAAGAGTCAAACATATATTACTAAAAAAGTGGCTACATCTGCTCAGCATTAAAAGGCCCTCTCTCGCCCTTGTTGAAAATTTTTTTTTAATCTTTATTTTTAGTCACCAAAATAATAAAATGGTCTATGCTGGTTTCTATACATAGATAAATAATTTTTTTTTTCTTTTTTTGGTAAAATATATATAAAAACAAACCTCTCTCTTCTCACCTGCAGAGATTTTCTAGTCTCTCTAATCTTTAAAATAATATTTCCACTAGTCTATAAATTTTCATTTGAAATTATGAAAGATTATTTCCCAAAAACCAAATGAAATTTGACCTGTCTATCACTACCAGGGTAAACATTGATTTGTCTTCTTCCTCTAGGCACAGCATCGGCACTCCAGTCGCTCTTCCCATTCAAGCTAAGCTCTCCGGTTTCCTTATCATACTGAAACTGCATTGCTTTGGTCTTTCTACCACATACAAGCGCATTACCACTGCCTCTAGTCACCGCACAGTACCCTGCTCTAGTTTTCAAGTTGTGTCCACCAAATGGTGCTTTTTCTAAATAATAAGTAGCACATCTCCCATCAACGTACCATTTCCCATTTCTGATCAAACAACCATCCTGGCCACTAAGCTTAACGTAGCCTCTAGTGCCTCTACCATTGCCTGGTGGCGATGGCGATGGTGGTTGCCTGCCCAAAGAGCCCTTTGGATAAAACTTGATACCTTCTGCTGGGCAATTTCCCTTGTTTAAAGTGTCTATTGGGAAAAACTCCTGTTGCAAAAGAGACCCTTTGGAGTTGTGGAAGTACCAAATTTCTTGGATACCGTTGTATTTGTTGCATTTGATAAAAGGCAACGCGTTAAACTTGCGGCTAAGTGCTTCTTCAATTTGTTTTCTGGAATATGTGATTTCGGTGGATGGGTGGATGCCGGCTTCCGCGAGCCATTGGAAAGTAGGAAGTTTCTCGTACAAATTCATTGTAATCTTCATGAAATCCACCACATTTTTGTTATTTTTATACGTGGCGCCACCATCAGTGAGCTTCTTGTAACATGATGGCTTAATTGTATCAACGCATGTCCCATGCTTGTTGAACTCGTGAAGCCATAAGCTCTCATCATCATGATTGATATTCAACCAAACTTCTTGCATTTTCTTTAACAACTCCTCTTCGCCAAACTGCTGAAGAATCTCTGTTACATTACGGATATTCATCTTATTATCGCAGAACTGCTCATAGCTGCCATCACAATTATCTGGCCAGAGGCCATGTAATGTGAATGTCTCGTTGCCGCCAATGGCGGGGTAGTAATTCCAGAACTGGGTGCTAAGAAATAAAGTGTTATCAAAACAGCAAGAATCAGCAACTTGAGTTGTGTTTTGACATGAAAGTGGAAGACCTCTTGGGCAGTGTGGGGCTTGGATATCATCAAATACTTGCTGATACTGTTGCAGTTGTACTAAGTATTGCTGCAGTTGTTGCTGTTGGTAGACAATATTTTGGTTTAAAGGAACTACCGAGGCCAGAGCCAACGGCACAACCGCTAAGACAGACAATATGTCAAGTAATTTCATAGTAAATAGCAAACTGTAACTCCAAAAAAAAAAAAAAAGAAAAAAAGAAAAAAAAAGAACAAGAAAATAGCGCCAGAATATTAGATATAAAAGATCGTGAATAAATAGACCGCGCCTGGATGAAGATACAGACTGGGTTCAATGTTCAATTTATACTTCCTCCAGCCACACACGTTGCCAGCTGGAGGCGTTTCTCGTGTTTTTTGATTCTGGTTATCGCGATGCCCATTGCGCGTCATATCGCATAATCTTGCGTGGCTGAATATGCTTTTTGACTAACCTTTTATGTAATTTTATACCAATTTCTTGGGTTTTATAATCAGCATAGTGCTGGCTATCCGTGAGACGATACAAGTTGACAGTAAGTCTTTTATAAAGACGAATAGAAAAACTGAAACTCTAGCCAGTTGAGAACGAACCAACTAGGGTACTACTTAGTAGCCACATCAGCTTTTACTTGAATAACAGGCGCACGTCACCGTGATGTTTGAAATCCTACTTTGTCGTAATCAGTAACTATTACTGCGTCCAGGTACAACATCAAATCAGTCAAATGATTAAACATCATATAGATTTACTATAGACATAAATATAATACACATCTTCTACCAACAGACGAATGTCATTTCTTGCTTTCTGCCTCCTCCACCGTGTCATAAAGCTGACTAATCAAACTTTCTGTCTCAAGCTTCACTTCCTGCTTCTTCTTGGCTTCTCCCAACGACTCATCTTCCAAATGTCCATAATGTTCACTCTCCGCAAAAGTAGTCTTTCTAATCCCTCTTGGTAAATAATACTGTTTGACTTGTCCATCAATATAATCTGGATTATACTTATACCCATCACTATATCCCAAATCCTTCATCATCTCCGTTGGTGCATTACGAATATGCATGGGAATAGATAACAGCAACGCAGTTGGATTTTTGTCAAAAAAGTCCTCAAGTCGTTCAGCGGTTTTAGTAATTTTTCTAGATTTGCGAGCCTGGCACAATAAGTAAGTGAATTGGATTAAAGCAAGGTCGCATTCAGGTAGCCCAAGCTTAGTGACGACGTAGTAAGCAGTGTTGCTAAACTCAAGCAACGAAACATGGTTAATTTGATTATTGTGATTATCGGATTCGTCAATCTCGTTAACGAGGATGCTGTGCAAGAAGTTGGCAATTTCTAGTGGATCAGGTTTCGTTTCAAATATATACGCTAAATATATTATGGCGGCATTAGCATCACTGCCAACCACTGATTTGTACAAAGCTGAGAATAAGTCCTCAACCTGGATCTTGGAGTTGCTGCCAATAATGGTGTGCTGTAAGAAATTCTTCAAATGATCAATATCAATGCAAATTCTTTTAGGATTGCTACTGATATTACTAGTCTCTTTCTTGATAACATCAACTGATTCGGTTGATGACTGCGACTCTTTAAGCAACGCTTTTTGATCCATCTCCCCCAAATTATCAGGATAGCTGGTGGCAATGGTCTCTAACAGATTCAAAGCAGTACGGTAATCACCATCGCAAATCTGAGCAAGATAACTTTTTGCCTCCTTCGTGATAATCAATGGCTTTTTCTTGTATAATAATATTCGCGACTTATTAATGTATAATAACCCTTTATTCACCACTGCTAAAATATCACTAGCCGAAGCTCTTTGTAAATTAAATATTTGGCATCTTGACAACATTGCATCATTAACTTTATAAGATGGGTTTTCTGTGGTACAGCCAAAAAATATCATTTCATTGTTTTCAATCAAACTTAAAAAGAAATCTTGCTGTAACTTGGAAAACCGATGAATTTCATCCAAAAACAAAATCATCTTCATCTCAGCATTGAACCGCTTCAACTTTTTGAATTTTTCATACATTGCTTTCAACTCTGCCAAATTGGACGATACCGCACTCAACTCGTTGATCTGGTAATACTTGGAGAATGCACTATTTTTAATTTCTGTTAAAATTAACCTTACCAACGTAGTCTTGCCAACTCCTGGTTCACCCCAGAATATCATTGACGGTACCACGCCAGTATATATGAACTTTCTTATTATGCCATCTTCCCCAACAATATCGCTGTGGCCCACATAGTCATCTAATGTCTTTGGCCGTAACACTTCTGAAAGCGGAAAGTTTGTGTCATATTTGAGTTTCTTAACCTCAACGGTTTTTTCATCAAGTAAATAGTCTAGTCGATCGTAGTACTTCGACAAATTAGTTGGAGTGAAATTTCCTTCGTCCATCTCAGGTACTTCTGCTCCGTCGTCGTCTTCTTGATTATCATGATGCAGTCCGCCTTTCTGGGTAGTGGTCTTGCTTGATTTCCAGTGCATGTTCAACCCAAGCTGCTTAGCCCCTTCTTTGGCACTTATCTTTGGCTTGCTAGAGCTTTCTGAAACGAACAGCACATCGCTGGCATTATCACCGCAATTGTTGTCTGAGTCGTCATTGTTGCTAAACAGTGGCGCTTTACTTGATATTGGAGATGTTGAGTACCTATTTGATTTGGTTAACGGCTTTCTCTTAGAGGTTTTCTTGCTAGAACTTTGCCCAGACCACATATTGAGGCCAAGTGATTGAAACTTTCGCTTCTTTGAGGGCAAAAGCTCTGCACTGCTGTGAGGCACGCCATCCTCAACATCAATTATCTCTACATCATCAGCAACAGAGTTACCGTTGATTTTAAACTTGGTTTTGATCTGTTTGTTCAAAATGGACTTCCCTGTGGCAGCAACACAGCGATGATTCACCAAATCCTGATATAGAAAAGCTTTCCCGCATTTCTCACAAGGAAACTCAAGTGCCCCCATGATTAGTAGTGTTGTGTTCCTGAAGTTGTTGTGATCTGATCATCTGGTTAATGGCACACTTTGTATTTATGACCACTAAAAGATGACTTACTCCTCCTACAAATCACGACGCGGTCGCGTAAGAAAAAACGAAAAATGAAAAACAAAACCTGATTATTAAAAAACTCCGCTTTTCGGGCGATGAGCTAATGTCCGGATGTCATCGGGGTTGCCTATCACTCGTTTCTTTTTTTTACTTTTTTTGCCTCTCACAGCGCAAAACTCTATGGGAAAAACTGCTTCCCAACTTTAAAATAAGGAATTTTTCAGTTAAAATATTACAGAGTGAAAAACTTTCATCTTCTTTCCGTCCCATCGCAGAGCTACTTTTCACTAGAAGCTGTTCACAAGAAAATCTAGCTTGGATAAGATAGTAAAGATAACACACCGATGGCAAGACAACTAAGGAACGGAAAGGCTACAGCAACTAACTCCGGCGATGAGGAAGTCAAGAGAGAAGATGATGTCGAGCTTGTTGAAGGAGGAGGTTTCATTATTGAGAAGAAGAAGAGAAATTCTAGAGCTAGGAAGCAGACCTTGAAGAACGAAGAGCAAGGAGAAGAAGTTAGCCAGCCAGCAACAAGAACTAGAAGAAGATCGAGAGCTGTTATTGGGGATGAGAACGATGATCATATTGTTGCTGTCGAAGAATCGCCTCAGGGCACCAGTTCAGCTAGATCTACCAAAAGGTCTTCGCGAGAAGCTGTTACAAAGCCAAAAAGACAAAGAATGGCTAATGGTAGATCTAAGGCAAAGGTCAAAGTCCTAGATGATGAAGATGGCAATGAGGGGTCTGACACTGATAGTGGTGACGAAGATTACGTTCCTGATGAAGCTTCATCTAACGACGAAGCAGATGAAGCAGCAGCAGCAGAACCTGAACCTGAGCTTTCTGAAGAAGAAGAACCGCCAGCTCCAAGAAGGCGTGCTCCAAGAAAGAAATCCACTGCTCCAAAGAAACCAAGAAAGAAAATTGATTACTTCAAATGGATGACAGAAAAGCTTTTTGCAAACCACGAGGAGTTAAAAACAGTATTTGATGACTTGAACACCATGAAGCCCATTTCTGTTGAGGAAGCACCTCAGCCTATTGGTATGACCATCAACCTCTTGCCGTTTCAACTTGAAGGACTTAACTGGTTGATCAAACAAGAAGAAAGCGCATTTCAAGGCGGTGTATTGGCTGATGAGATGGGCATGGGAAAAACCATTCAGACTATTGCATTATTTATGAGCGATAGAAACAAGACTCCGAACTTGGTTGTGGCCCCTGCGGTGGCTATTATGCAATGGAAAAGTGAAATTGAAGCGCATACCAATGGGCTAATGAAAGCATATATATTCCATGGTGCCAGCAGAACCAACAATATGGAAGAGTTGTTGAAGTATGATGTTATTTTAACTACTTATTCTGTCCTTGAAAGTGTTTGGAGAAAACAGCAGTACGGTTTCAAACGAGTTACCGGCGTTCATAAAGAAAAAAGTGCCTTACATGCCATTGATTTTTATAGAGTGGTTTTGGATGAAGCTCATAGTATTAAAGATAGACAATCAGGTACGGCAAAATCGGTCAATAATTTGAAGTGTGTTAAGAAATGGTGTTTATCTGGTACTCCATTACAAAACAGAATAGGTGAATTGTATTCGCTAATTCGCTTTTTGAGAATTCAACCATTTTGTGAATATTTCTGTACTAAATGTGAGTGTCGAAGCATGGAATGGAATTTCATCAATAACAGTCTTTGTGCTCAATGTGGCTGTCGTCCAATGCAGCATACCAATTTTTTCAACCATTTCTTTTTGAAAAATATTATCAAATATGGTATCACTGATGCAGAAGGTAACGTGAAAGAAGAAGAAATTGCTGAACGTCTTGAAAGCAATGTGGAAGATGCAGTGAAAGTTGTTAGTAATAATGAGTCCGCTAGAGGTGCAGAAGCATTTACTAGGCTTCAACTTTTATTGGCAAGAATCATGTTAAGACGTACCAAGATGGAAAGGGCAGACGATTTGGGCTTGCCACCAAAACTCGTTGAAGTTAGATATGACTTATTCAATCCTGAAGAGAAAGATTTGTACCAGTCATTATACAGTGATGTCAACAGACAGTTTAATGATTATGTCGAAGAAGGGGTGGTGCTCAATAATTATGCCAACATTTTTACCTTAATTACTAGAATGAGACAATTAGCAGATCATCCGGACTTGGTGTTGAAAAGATTGAGCAACCGAAAAGTTGCTGGATATGAAGCGATTGTGTGCGAGCTTTGTGATGATGAAGCAGAAGATGCAATTGAGAGTAAATGTCATCACAAGTTTTGCCGATTATGTATCAAGGAATACATTGAATCTTTTGACTCTTACGACAGCAAAAACAAGCTTGAGTGCCCAGTTTGCCATATTGGACTTTCTATTGATTTGAACGCTCCTGCTTTGGAAGTAGCAGAAGAGTTGGAAGCAAGAGGAAACAAGAAAACTAGCATTGTTAATAAGATCAACATGTCAGCCGGTAGATGGAAATCTTCCACAAAGATTGAAGCGTTGGTTGAAGAATTATACAAGCTGAGATCCAACAATCATACCATCAAATCGATTGTTTATTCTCAGTTTACTTCTTTTTTGGATTTGGTAGACTGGCGACTCAAGAGAGCAGGTTTCAAAACTGTTCGGTTACAAGGGTCAATGTCGCCTCAACAACGTGCAAACACTATTTCTCATTTCATGAATAATGTCAATGTGGAAGTCTTCTTAGTGTCTCTTAAAGCCGGTGGTGTGGCATTGAACTTGACTGAAGCTAGTCAGATTTTCATTATGGATCCATGGTGGAATCCTGCAGTGGAATGGCAATGTGATAGAGTGCACCGTATCTTGCAAATGCGACCAGTGCGAATTGTCAAATTTTGTATTGCTGACAGTATTGAAAAGAAGATTTTGGAATTACAGGAAAAGAAAGCAGATATGGTTAATGCAACAGTGGGCGGTGATGAAACTGCGGCTAATCGGTTAACTCCTGCTGATTTGCAGTTCTTGTTTAGTACTTGAGAGAAACTGTATTTATTAGGAATAATCTACTTGATGTATTTTTTTTTTTTTTTTTTGGTTTTTTTTTTGTCTAAGCTGTAATTTAGTACTGTATATATATCACCAAATCTAATGTTTAATGATACCCAAGTTTGACAATTGTAGACTTTGGTAAAACTTTACTTTAGTGTTAGCTAACTTTGCCTTCCAAACAATGCTAACGTTTTGATATAGGATCTACTCCAAAGCGCACTGCGCAGCATGTCCAGTCAGTCATGGCAAAATTGGTTCACAGAGCACGTGTAAATAATCTACATGTAGTCCTATTTTCTATAGTTGATAGCTTCTTTGTTTTGGAAAAGATGTGTCAGGAAAATTTTACTGAGTGAAGGGTAGGCTTTTTCCAGGTTTCTAAAACATTTTTGCTTATCCTTTGTTTTGTCTCTAGAATACTTTTTGTTTTTTACTGTATTTTTTTTTTCTTCTCCTAACTTAGTAGTGTTCAAACATCATCGTGGAGATTCAACTAGAAAACATTTGGCAACTAGCAAATATTCAAGAGAAACATTTAGTCAAAACATTTATAGTAGATTACAGATAGAACTATAAAGCAAAAAAAAAAAATAGTCAATCTTTTTTTTTTTTTTTGTTTTTTTGGCAGATTGACAGACATCTTTCTGGAAAAATCTGAAATTTCTATTTCCTATGAATTTGAAATTGTTTCACAATAATCCTACATTACTCAATACAAATACCAAAAAAAAAGTCTGCTTTCAATCTGAAAGAATATTGATGTGTTTATAAACGCAGGGTGGAGGCCTTGATTATAACTTCCTAAAAACATTCTACAGAAGGTTACAATTTAGCTGCAGAAAGGTTTTTCGGAATTGTCTGACAAGGAGCCGAAGTAGTGAAAAAATTGTTATTTAAAAACAAAGAGGCTTAAGGATTACTTTTTTGCTAAGTTGGAAATATGTTCATAAAGTTGTACTCTACTATTCAAAAAAAAAAAAAAAAAAAAAAAAAAAAAAAAGCATTGTCAATTCACAAGTACCATTTTATCGAAAAATCCCATTCAAAGTCAGGCCAAAGTTCTGTTTAAGCGCACACAATAGATTTTATTCTGGCTGTAAATTAAGAAGCCGCACCAAGTCTGACAGTTCCGAAAAGCCAATATGTACATCTGTCTATTTCTATTTCTATCAAAAAATTGTCTAGTCTTCTTTTACATATTCTCAGTGATAATAATCACCATGGCGATGCTGGGAAACATTGAGATCTCAATGTTGAAAATAGCAATGGTTAGGAGCACCGTCACAAGAAACCGTGCATGCATGAGGTTGTCTTGACTATAGGGATTCTAGCCACCAGTGGCGGTGCAAACTTTCTGTCTCGAGCGATTAATCAGTTAGAAAAAAAATTGCAAACTCTGTGGAAGGGAGAGTCCATCGGTGATCTGGATGGAGCGGATTGATTAATTCAATTTTGGAAACATATCTTTGAAAGACTTGTGCGCAAACTGGATAACAAGGAAGTGCGTTAGAGTTATAATTATAATTACATAATCATGGAAGCTTGTCAAGTTTTTCAGGGGGCTTCGAGAACGATTGAATTGAGCTAGCTTGACATTGCTGTAAGCAAGCGAGACAGCAATATTGTTATTCAAACAGCTATAGCAACACAAACAAAAGATACGCTACGGTCTGCTACGCTACGCTATACTATCTTATGTTAAATAATCTATTGATATATTGATCCATATTGCGGTTGACAACTGTTATTAGCAACACTGTATATTTTTATTATTATTGTTATTATTATTATTTTTTTTTATTTTTTTTTTTTTTTATGCGCTATAGCGGTACAGTGCTGTGTTGGCTCTATTATCTGGTTTGTCATTGCGCATTTTCATTAGATCATCACCGTGGTTGTGGATCCGCTAGTTAGGTCATACCTGTCATATTCTACATAATCATTACCAGTACTGCATCTTATACTACATAGCCGGTGTCATAATTCAATTGGAACTTACACAAGTCTGATTCTATTTGGGGTTGAAAGATATCACATTATCATAATAATGAGCAATTCGGTGCATGCAGGGGATGCAACAGACAATCCTCAGACCAAAGAAGGGGTTTTGGTTCAACAGGAGCATCAATATGAGGTTGAAAATGATGATGAAGATGAGATCATTAGACAGATGGTTGAGAATGCGTTTAGTGATGAGAAAATCGAGGCGCTTACTCAGCAACATATCATGTCATTGATTGGAAAGTTATTTCACACCATTACGGTAACACCTTCAACAACAACAACAACAACAACCAGCAGCAGCATTGATGCTAATGCTGCTAGTAGGGGCAGTAGTCCCGATGCCACCACTATTGCTACTGATAGCGCTGCCACTGTCGGAAAAACTGAAGTTAGAGTTGACGAAGAAAGTTTAATGCAGTTATTTAACTTTTATCCAAAAGTCTTGGTGAAGGCTTTTAGAGTTTTGGAGTTTGGGTTGATTAGAGTTTTCAAGTTGAAAAATGAGCTGGATTCAGAATTGTCGATGGCACAGGGGTCAGACAAGCAAGATCAAAAGCCAATGCAAAAGTCAATGCAAAATCAAAATCAAAATCAAAAGCCGGGGCCACATGGGCAGCAGCTGTTGGGAAAGCAGGATAATAATTTTAATACTAATATAACAAAGCAACAACGTGGTTCTGGCACTGCATCGCGGGTATCCGGGGGGAATAATAATAATAATAATAGCAATAATACCGGGGAAAAGAACATTGACAATAGCAATTTCATCAGTGAGTTTGGATATGTGGATGAGAATGGAGAATACGTGCCCACCCAAAGCTTCGAGACCATGCTACAGGGCCAAGCCCAGGGACAAGCCCAGGGACCGTTATCAATCGCCAGTAGCGACAATGTTCTAGATGTTGGCGGAGAGCAAGAAGAAATAAGCTCAAAATGGGAAAAATACCGCAATTTTGAAAATCTTGTAGCTGGAGATACAGAAATAGTTTTCAAAGATATCAACTATCTCTCTAAAGATCCAGATTCCGATGATGAATTCATCAGCACATATAACTCGCAAAAGAAATATTATAATCGGAGAGAAAGGCAAATCAAGTATCAATACAACACAGAAAAGCATCGTTGGAACCTTAATGTGGAGAAAGCGTTAGGGGTGGCAGTGAACAATGTCACGACGCTGAGACAGTATGATGAGTTTTTAAGCAAACATTTGCAGCACGATGATGATAACTATGCTGCAAATTCAAGACAACATCGTCATTTGGGTGATGATGGTGCAGCTTTTGGAGATGGAGATGGAGATGGCTTGAGACTTCGCAAAAAGATCAAAAGAAACGACATTGTTGACTATGAGCTAGTGCATTGCGATTTGAGGTCGTGGTACTGCAGTTGCGATTACTTCCAGCAAATGTTGTTTGAGTCACCAGCCACGCAGCGGCGTGGCCATTTGAATTCACAAGCCACAAATAAAATGCAAGCCGCAACTTTAAATGACAAGCACACTAGCCACACTAGCCACACTAGCCACCGGAGGAAGATCTTTTGTGGCGCTGGTTACAGCAGAAACAGAAACAAAACCACAAATACCGGTAACGACGACAGCATTGTTACTTGCGAGCATCTTCTTGCAATGCTTATTGTTTCACAGCACTACCCGTTGCTACGCGGCAGGATTCCTATAATGGAGCTCAGTAAGCAGCAGTGGTTCAGTTTGCAAATGGAGCTCGCTGTTTGACGGCCGATGGCTCATGGTGAAAGATATATATAGATGGAAAATTGAGCTGGGAAAGAACGGGAAGGTGCGATGGCTGATGGGCCATAACGAAGGGGAAGCCTTGGCTATGCTATGGGTGGGAAGCAATACAACAAACAATCCAATCAAGGATGGGATGGGCAATAACGATAGGTTAGTCAATCTCTGAAAAGGGATTGGATTACAAGACCAGAGACGAGATTGATGATAGGCTAGCCAATATCTATGTAGGGTTTGTATAATAGGGTCTATTTTAAAAAAAAAAAAAAAAATTACTACGGCATTCTTTTATCTAAAATTTTTTTTTCTTTACCTTTTGTGCTACTATCGGACGAGATAACCAAATTAGCTTGAATGCTAGATTGTACAGCAGTAAAAATAACTCTTCCTTTGATCTGATTCCACAGTACAGTAGACCGTTTTGGCAGCCCAGGGCATATAAAAATAGAAAAGCGTATTCTACAAGTCAAATATAAGCAGAAAAGACAAAATGCGAATTCGCACAATGCCAATAGCAGCAGCAGCAGCAGCAGCAGCCGCTGCAGCACAGGCTGGCGCCACCTCCACTTCTCCAGTTTTCCAATAGTGCCGAATTTTCCTTGCACGACCTGTGAGTGGCTGGAGCCCCCGGCGCAAAACATTGGTCAGCTAGGACCAGCTACATACAGGCTAGCTAAAATGCCAGCTAAAGACTAGCCTGGGCACTCTATGAAGGCGCGATATAGCACTTTGTAGCACTTGCCCCGGTCACGCTGCCTGCATGATGTCTGCATGAACTATAGTGATTGTGCGTGGAAAAAAAACAACCTGTGCTGGGGACGTTCGCAACTGCGTGAAAAAGCCCGCAACTCCACCAGACTTCGCGCTGAGTGATGCACAATGGCGCATCTATCTGCATATAATCGCTAGTTTAGCTGCAGTTTAGCTGCACGGTTGGCAAAATTTAGCGCGCAAGTGTGGAGACAGCAACCGGCTGCCCAGCAAACAGCACTGTTTTGTAGCACAAATATAGCAGCTCCACTATGGAGAATATCTCGCTAGCTCGCTAACTAGAGTATCACATGACAGTACGTATCTGGAAAGTCCGAGGTGCGCTGTGCATTGACGTGCAGGGCCCCCACAACTCCACCCGAAGCCCCATGACTGACTGGCTGACTGATTTCATCCTAGACAACAACAGACAGACAGATGGCCCCCCCGTTTCCCCAGCCAGGAGGAAACTAAAGGAAACGAAAAAAAATTTTTTTTACTCTGAAATTAACACTTTGCCCTTCAAACCAGCCATTTCATATCACGCAAACACCCAGCTTGGCTTCTCAAAACACATTTATTCTACACCTTCCTGAGGTCCTGTAGGCCTCAGCACTCTAGTCATGCCCATATCATGGCTGTGTATAGCAGTAGATAGCAATTGCTATGACATGTAGTATGATACATTCTATACGTTTCTATCGTACGTGCGCGCGGCTTAAGCGCTTCTGCACCGCACCGCCATGGCTGTCCGCAGCCGCCACTTCCCCAGAGTTTTTGATTGCTGAGAACTAAAGCAAAAAAAAAAAAAAAAAAAAGTCCGCAGCACCCCAACAGTCAACCGCCTTTGTCTGCCGATCTTTGTTGCACTGCAAACCCTAAAATCCGGGGTAATTTCTTGGGCAATAGGGCAGAAAATAGGAGCTTGCTGGGAGTCCCGCTTCGCTGCATTGCCGACTTCTGGTCGCTCGAAGTTAAACTCGGGTTTGCAACGAAATTCATGCTATAAATACTTGCCATTACCTCCTCCCCAGTTCCCCAGGTTTTTTTGTATCCTCCTTTTTTTTCTCTCTCTTCTGTTTTTACTGATTCAGTTTACCTTAACTTTTTATCTATAAACTCAATATCAAACAAAACACAACAAAACACTTCTGACTATATTCTACACACACACACATACACAAACACAAGTACACTACTGTTTATGATCTTCAGTTTGATATGAGCGCCCCAGAATTTATTCCCTTAATCGCCACTATAGACGTTGGCACAACGTCCACCAGAGCCATTCTTTTCACCAAAGATGGCAAAGAATTTGCTAAGCACCAGATCGAATACAGAACAAGTGCAAACTCCACTTCCTTGGACAAGAACTCTCCAGTGTTTTCTGATGAAGGTATTGCTATCACAGAAACGGAGTCTTTGGAATTTGAACAACCAAAAAATAATCCAATCACTTTGATTTTCCCTCAACCAGGATGGGTTGAGTGTAACCCAGTAAATATTTTGGCCAACTGTTTGATTTGTCTTGCTGCCTGTTTGGTCAAGTTGGGTAAAGTCAACAAGGAACATGCTGCTACCCAGAAACAGTTGTACGAAATCAAGACCATTGGTATTGCTAATATGAGAGAAACCACCATCCTTTGGTCCAAAAAGACTGGTTTGCCTTTATACAATGGTATTGTCTGGAACGATACCAGAACCAGCGAAATTGTTGACCGTGTCACCAAGAATCATTCTAGAGAAGAAATCGAAGCTTCTAGAAGCAAATCTGGTCTTCCTCCAGCTACTTACTTTTCTGCATCCAAAATTAGATGGTTGATTGAGAATGTTGATGAAGTTAGAGAATTATATGAAAACCCAACTAATGATGATTGTTTGATGTTTGGTACTGTTGACACCTGGTTGGTTCATAATTTGACCAAGGAAAGATCATATATTACTGACATTACTAATGCCTCTAGAACCTGTTTGGTGGATATCGAAAGCAACGAATACGATGAAAGTTTATTCAAGATGTGGGACATTGATCCTTCTAGAATCATGTTTCCATCCATCAAGTCTTCATCGCAATTTTTTGGTTCGTTTAAGATTCCAAACTTGAAGAGTTTTGACTTTAATACCAGATTGACCGAACTTGCTTTTACTGATTTAAAAAAGTACTTGAAGGGTGTACCAATTACTGGTATCTTGGGTGATCAAGCTTCTTCTATGGTTGGCCAATTGGTTTTGAGACAAGGTTCTGCTAAATGTACTTATGGTACTGGTGCCTTTTTGTTGTATAATACTGGTAACAAGAAGTTGATTTCATCTCATGGTACTTTGACCACCCTTGCTTATTGGTTCCCATACTTGAAGGAATCTGAAGGTCAACCATGCTATGCTTTGGAAGGCTCCATTGCTGTTGCCGGTTCTATCGTCAACTACTTGCGTGATAACTTGAAATTTATTGAAAAGGCTTCTGATGTCGGTCCATTGGCCACTCAAGTTGATGACTCTTGTGGTGTGGTATTTGTGCCTGCCTTTTCTGGTTTGTACAGTCCATACTGGATCAACACTAGAGGTAATGTTTTTGGTTTGACTCAGTATTCTACCTCATCTCATATTGCTAGAGCTGCTATTGAAGGTGTTTGCTTTCAAGTGAAGGCTATTTTGCAAGCTATGGCTCAAGACGCTAACGAATGTGGAGTTGAAGCTCCAGAAGTTATTGAAGAAAGACAAAGGGAAGATGAAGATATGAAAATGGTTGGCAAGGATGAAAACAAACTTGATGTTCCACCTCATGGTATGGGTATCGCTGACATTACGCCTAAAAACTCTGTTGGTTCTGTGGAAATGATGGATATCGACTCTGTTAGACCAATGTACTCTCGCCATAACAATGACGATAAGAGAATGCCATTGCATGATCTTTCTGTTGATGGTGGTATGTCTAAATCTAAGGAAGTTATGCAAATTCAATCCAACATATTGGGACCTGAAGTTACTATCAGAGAAGCTGTTTCTGCTGAATGTACTGCTCTCGGTGCTGCCATTGCTGCTGGATTTGGCTTCCAAGATGAAGATGAAAGATTATGGAAAAACTTTGATGACTTGAGCAATACCATTGCTGGTTCAATGAGCTCTGAAGACCAAAATGTCTACAAGTGTAATGAGGCTAGTGAAAAGAGAGAAAAGCAATGGAAGTTGTGGGAAAAGGCAGTTGAAAGATCTAAGGGCTGGTTGGATGATTTCTAAATCGGCCTTGTATGATTATTTCATTCTTTTATTAATTTTTCATGATTTTTTTTTTTTTTTTATTCTCTTTCTCATTTTGGTTTGTCTTCCCTTGTTCATTGCATTTTTCATTTTTTGTTTGGTGTTTTTTAAATGTTTTCTTTGCTTTTGGTTTTTTACTTTAACCCTTACTTGGTGTCACGATGTCTATGAGGTTTCTTTTTGTTGCTTTTTTAATCAGTTTTTTATTTTTTTTGTTTCAATTTTGGTTGCATTGTTAGCTTTGTGATGATTCATTATTTACATTTACATATATATTGCTTTAATAATTAATAGACTTGTGGTCATATTCAATATTTCTTCAATGTAGATTAGTTCTCTTTTTGTCTTGACGACTGGGGAAAAAAAAAGTTTGTTTATTTGATTATCAGTATATATGCCATGTCAGGGTATATACATGTTACTCAACGCACTTGCTAAAGTTATCAGAACTTCTTCACCTAATAGCCGGCTATATTGTACGTCTACTGTTCGCGACAATAGTAGCGGTGTGATTACCGCTGATGTACGCGTAGATCATTGCCGGTCACGTTAATTCGAGTGTAGTCAGCGCTTAAATTTTTTTAGTCTTTTTTTTTGGAATCACGGAAAATACAAAAATTACCAGAAAACCCAAACCGCATTGGCGATAATGATTACAACAGCAGGAGTAGCAACGACAATAACAACAATATCAGCATCGGATATCACCACTGCTTATTTTTATAGACCGAGTGCTGTGACTAAGACCGCATTGCCTGGCTGCTACCTTTAGCAATAGATCCTTGATAATATTTATGATAATGGGCAATCCCAGTTTTAGATCGCCTTTAAAAGAGTCCTACACCAGCAGCAATGAAGACAACATTGCGCGTTACAATAATGCTTCTGCTTCTAATAATGGCACAGATCTTCCCAAAGACAAATTAATACCCCAGAAATCTCCCTCATTTAAGAAACTACCACCAATTAGCGTCTCAAAGAGATCCGTTTCTTCAGCAGACGCAGCGCCAGTATCGTTGGCGCCAGGGTACGATGAAGATTTTGAGCACTCTATCAACTCAACGCCCTTGTCACATAAGGAAAATGTGATACCGGTAAAATATGTCCAATCCAAAAATAATGAGAACCGTAACAACAACAATTCAAACGTAAGTATAAACCATGACAACGACAGTATAACATATTCGCCGCCAAATTCAGCAGCTGAGAAAGCGCTTAATCAAGCCGCAATGACTATGACGCCAAACATCAATAATAATAAAACCAGAAATGTTTCTTTGTCAATCAACAACTCTCCAATTCCTGATTTAACACCACCCCCGTGTTCTAAACCAAAAATCTATGATTCAATACTCAGCACCCCAGTGGGAAATAAAAGTAATTCAAAGGGCAAACGGTACTTTTCAACGCCTTTATCTGCTTCTGCTTCTGCTTCTGCTAATTCGACACCGTTATTGGCAAGACACTCTGTGGGCTTGCCTAGACCTTCAGTGCCGCTGTCTGGGGGCGTTGGTGTTAGTGCTAGTGGTGGTGGAGTTCGTAAAGTGTCCTCACCAGGCAGCAGCATTTTCCGGAAAAAAAGCAGTACCGGATTAAGCAGAAGCATGTCTTCGTCTTTATCGTCCCCATTAGCATCTTCAACTAAAGCAGCACAGCAGTTCAAATCACCATTAAAAAATCCATTGAATGGTTATGGCAGCAATAGCGGCAGTAATTTAAACACTCCAATTAAAGTAACGAAAAGACAGCATTCTGCTAGTCTTGCTTTACATTTAAAAGAACTTAGCAAGCAAAATAAAACAGCAGCAGGGCTTCTCGCGGTGGAGAAGCAACTTGATGCGGAAATTGATGATTTGACCAAGAAAACCACCATGCTCACCAGCTACAAAAATTTGAAGCTCCATGACCCTAAAGTGCCAAGTAAAGACGCATGGCTAGTGGATAAATGGCTAAGTATTACCAAAAAGCTATCACAACATTTACTTGAAATGTACAGTGAGAAGATTTTGCAAAAACATGAATCTTTCAGAAATTACAAGTTGTCTAAATATGACAGTTTCCGCAAAAACCTAAAATGGCAGCTCCTTAACACTATGGAGGACAAATACAATGAGATCACTGAGAGCGAAGAATATGAGAAACTCAGCGATTATGAAAAAAGCTGCATCGAGAAAGATTACAATCACGCTAAGAAAACGGCGTTGGATGATTTTAATAGACAGTGCGATTTGAAGTTCAAAGAGATGTTCAAAGAGGATATTGAACAAACGAGGGCGATTAGTGGCAGTGGCACGAAAGAGGAAGGATATGGCAATTATGCAAATAATCCTAATGATATTATTGATGAGTATGAGATGAAGGATTTATATAAGGATTTGAAGTTGGATTTTGAGTTGGTGTACGGAAAACTGAACAAGCGTTGATGGCTGTTTTTAAAAAAAAAAAAAAAAATATTTGGCAAAGCGATATAAGAAACTAGACTGGTGATAAAAACCAAAGCCAAAATTGATTAGTTGAAACACCAATTTTTTTTGTTTTATTTATTAATTAGCAGCCAAGCTGCCTATGAGAGATAGTGCACTCAAAGATTTTTTTTTTTTTTCTCTCGCGCGAGATTGCAGTCCAGCATATATCAATGCGTGGTCTGGGAATCACAATATTATTTGAGTGGCGTGTATCAATAGAGCATAAGCCAATATAATTACTAGGGCACTTATGGTGCTTTCGGTGCTACCAATATAAAATTGCTATTTCTGGTTGTGATAAAATGTAGAATGTCAGGCAGTAAAATCAGGGCGGTGACTTTATACTACAAAGAGAAACTACAGGTATGTTTACATCTATTATGCAGCAATAGGAATGTATCTAGAAACAAGATATCATGTATGGAAAATAGACACAAACACGAAGCAAAGGAAAATGAAAACATATGGTCGGTATCTTGTTTTACGGGCCAAGTTGTGAAGTCGGTACTGTCAGTTCATTATATAGCTCTCCTATATTTTTTAATATGGGAGTACTTGTGAATATGAAATTTGTCAAACGCTTTCTTCAAAACCTCACAATAGCTCTCCCAACAATTTTTCCTTTAGCCATCTGTTTAAAAACCTCTGGCACATCTTCTAATTTATACTCCTTCACCGGCATTTCCACTTTTTTCTGTGCTGCTAATTCAAGACAGTCATTCAAATCTTTTCTTGACCCAAGCAATGATCCAATAATTCTAACATCATTGAAAATTGCCTGGGTTGGTTTCACTGACAACACAGTATCAACCTCAGTTATCCCCACGCAAACCAAAGTACTATGTTTTCCAAGCACCAGTAATGCCTGATTGTACACCAGTTGCACCGGAGGTAACACAATAGCTGCGTTTGCTCCACGATTGTTAGTAAGTTCATATACTTTCTTACCAATATCCTTTACCTGTTCAGCATCAATGAACCACTCAGCGCCGTATCTCAAGCATGCCTGCTTTTTGATGTCGCCAATATCCACGGCAATAGCTCTGTACCCAGCACATTTGGCGTAAAAGAGCCCTAAACTGCCTAATCCACCACCGGCACCGAAAATCACAATCCAATCACCAGCTTGCAAGTTTGCCCTCTTGATGGCTTTGTACACGGTGACACCTCCACAAAGCAAAGGGCCCGCAAATTGTTCAGGAAGTCGATTCACTTCTGGAACTCTTATCAAGTAACTGGTGTTTAGTGTGGTATATTCTTGCAATGTGCCGTCACAATGCACACTAAGTTTTTGTAAATTATTACAATATGCTTCACCATCCGGCGTCAAACAACTATCACATTTATGGCATATACTTTTAGTCAAAGGCATTCCAACTCGAAGGCCGATAGGAAATTGTTTTTTCTCTTGCTGAGTGAAGTTTGGACCATGAGCGACAATTCTCCCAATACCCTCATGGCCTACTACTTTGCACTGCATTGATGGATGATGAGGGTACCATTCGTCAGTAAGCATGGATAGATCGGAATGACAGAGCCCAGTTGACGTTAATTTGACAAGCACTTGGCCAGCTTGAGGTTCAGGGACTGGGTAGTCATTAACAATTTTGAGCTCATAGTCTGCTCCCGGTTTGTCGCAAATGGCAGCTCTTTGGATGCGCGGGATTATTGGTTGTTCTTGTGGTTGTTCATCGGTTGTCATTTTTGAGACTAGTATCTATAGTTTTTTTTTTTTATATTGAGATTCGATACAGTCCTAACAATTGTTGGTAATAACGGAAATATTGGCGATTGTGGTAGCCTGATAGAGGATCAATTTATGTAGTTAATAATGATTTGTTGTGACTGAGTTGGTCGGGTCAGTAGGAATAATGTATAGCTTGGTTTAGAAAGTATAGTACAAAACTCAAAGCAATAGAAGAGACACAAGTTCAGCAGCGAATGCTCAAGATATTTGGAAGCTAAACCCCATTTATAAACCGACCCTCCCTCTAAAATGCATCAAATTCATAGGGGTTGAAGAAAATTCGCTAATCACCCTTGTCCACGGATTTAGCACTATCTTCAAACCTCGCCGAGCATAAATAAATATACCGTTACTAGCAATGCGTCTCGCTTAACTGGCCAATAAATTAACACATTCGATAGACTCATAACCAAAGCCTACAGGTATTCACAAATGATAATACTGAAAAATGTAAAAGAAGAATGGCTGATCAAATTAGGTACTTGTTGAGGTGCTGCTGCTGCATGATCTAACCAATTAGTTGCAGTTAGTAGAGCCTTTCGTACCATATGGTATCTAGCAAACGTAGAACGTGTTCATAACAAAAAGAAACTACGATTTGTTTGATACTGTTTGCTTTGGACAACTATTGTTACTTCTGCTATTCTTATTTTTGATATTTTAATTTATATTGTTAATGCTTTATTCACCGTAGTTAATCTGCATGGCTACTATCTCCATTACGATTTTAATAAACCGCAGCTGAAGTGTTTTTCAGTACTAATTCAAATGACGGAAAATTCGTTAAATCCGCCCTTTATAAGGCCACTCGTTCATTGCATTAAAATTGCTGTATCAGTATCAATGGCAAGTTCTAAAAAAGAAAAAAAAAAGCTTATGGAAAGCCGGGGAGTAGCAGGTCAGAATAGTTCATCTGGCTTTTTATATACACCTTGTTCTTGCCTAGATGCTCTAAACCATGGATGTACCGTAATCGAACAAGTCCCGAAATACACAGAGTTTTTGAGCCTGACGCTGCAAACATTGATAAACGTTAGACTGCACTTGCGCATTTTACACAATAGTTTCCATTGAGCTCACGAAAAAACACGGCACTTGTTGATCAAAAAATGTTGTCTTATACCTTACAAAAATAAGGTGCACTGTTACAACTTCATAAAAATTGCGCGGAGATTAGCGAAACCGCTGTTTCTCCTATTGTTGTTTATGCATCATTGTGTAGCTCTCGATCTTCGGTGTAGTAGCCTGCATTTGTAGCGCATTATAATAAAAGGTGTAAAATATAAAAATGAGATTGGCAACTTTCCAAAGATAGGCCTTGTGAAGCTTCCGGAAACTGTCTGAGATAAGGAAGAAGAAGCATAAATACAACTAAAGCGCTGCTTATATTTAATTTGGGTAAGAAACGGAAGAACACCATAGTTATAATTTTTTAATTTTTTTTCTTTTATATTTACTGTTAGTTGAATGGAGACTAAGAGACCAAAACAACAACAAAAAAAAAAAAAAAAATAAAGATAGAAAGACGGATTTTGCAGTGGTATTATTATATAAAGTTAAACATTAGGTGATACGGCTGACTGGTCGGTAAGAATTGCCTTGGTGGGTCATGGTATTATTTGAGTGAGTAAGAGTAATTACGATGTTCATATCCCAGACACTCAAGTTTATTGGCCTGTTATAGGCATATACAAATGTAATTGCCAATAGATGACTACCAAGAACCGACATGAATAAATTTACTTTGCATTTTCTGTTTTGTGAACTCACGGCGACTTAGCCACTGGTTACTATAGAAATATATATATAATTTCTCGAGCAAAAAACAGACCAATATAGGTAATTACTGCTCATGTATGTCAAAAATAAATAGTGTTGTCGCACAAAGTCACCAGATTCCTATTCTTATAACCAGTACCAGCAACACATTGAGTATTTGCAGACACACTCGTTCGTAAAACATAAACCACCATGGAAAAATTGCCTCAAAGGAAGGCTAATGTGAACGGAACGAGACTAAGCAACAAAACAGATCTGTTTACCTTGACCAGCCTAACTCAATTGAAGTCGATCTTTCGTGGTATTAACACTAAAGTCAAACAACTAAAACTAGTGACTTCGGACTGGGGGCAGATCCTTCTTTGTACTGACGCTAAAACCAAAGAATCAGAGCTACTGATTTCGGCCCTCAATCCAGTGGAGGAAGTTGCCGGGAATGCAGCAATGAGTCGAAAACGTTGATGCAGCTAGCTCTGCATCTTTCAAGAACTTTTGTAAAGCGGTTGTCCAAAACTTGAACGGTTGAGGTTTGTTTATGCAGGACATAAATGCAGTCTGAAGAGGAAAATTAATCCTGTTTCCGGAAAAACTGTTTAAAGGCAAATTATTTTTTTTTCCTGTGATATTCAAATCGCAGACGAATGAGATCTTTGGGTGCAATAAATTTCGCGATGCTTAACAGATCCTCGATCTAGGAGCAGGTTGAGATGGATATATTGCTGCTCAAAAACCACAGACAAAAGATAACCAATGTAGAGTTAAGTTTATATGTTTGAATAATAAAAATACGAGGCAAGAAAGTGAAATCAATTTCGTAATATTAAGCAAACTTTGAGGGCTGTACGCAAAAAACTAATCTCAGTTCGAAAACCAATTGTTTTATATTTTAGAGTTTATTCATATATTTACCACGGGACTATGTATTTCTGGCTTTATGCTTGTTTTTTTATCTAATCATATTTCAAAATAGCTCTACCAGTCAATTCTCCTCTTGCCATCATATCCAACACTTCTTTGCATTCCTCCATCTTGTACTCCTTCACAGGGAACTTGATTTCTTTATTAGCAGCAATTCTCAAACAATCATTCAAATCCTTTCTTGAACCAACCAAGGAGCCAATGATCTTGACGTTATTGAAAATGGCCTGGGATGGAGCAAACTCCAACTTATCTTGCAACCCAGGGATCCCGATGCACACCAAGGTGCTGTGTTTGCCTAAAGTTGTCAATGCTTGAGTGTATACATGCTTGTTTGGTGGTAACACTACACACGCATGAGCGCCTCTCTTGGTGTATTCCCACACTTCCTTTCCAATATCTGGGGTTTCTTTGAAATCAATAAACTTTTCAGCGCCATATTCTAGGCAAGCATCTTTTTTGTCCTTACCAGTATCGATAGCAATGACTCTGAGGCCGGCGTGCTTAGCATAGAAGATCCCCATTGATCCCAAGCCACCACCGGCACCCAAGATCACCAAGAAGTCTCCTGGCTGCAAGTTGGCCTTCTTGATACCTTTGTAAACCGTGACGCCGCCGCAAAGTAATGGGCCGGCGTATTTGTCTGGAAGGTTTTCGGGAATTGGTATTAAGTAGTTGCTAGCCAAAGTGCTGTACTCTTGGAAAGTACCGTTGGTGGTAATAGCAATAAATTCAATGTTGTCGCAGTAGACTTCGCCATCGGGAGTCAAACAACTTTAACACTGGTGACAAACAGTCTTGGTCAATGGCAAGCCCACTTTCAATCCAATAGGGAACTTTTCCTTGTTAACATTGGCCCCATGAGCGACAATGCGACCAACACCTTCATGGCCAGAAACGTCGCATTGCATGTCAAGGCCTTGCCAGTGGCCGGTCAATAAGGAGAGGTCGGAATGGCACACTCCACTAGAAGTAAGCTTGACAAGGACCTCATCAGGCTTTGGCTCTGGAACTGGATAGTTGGAGTCAAGGCGGAGCTCGTAATCAGGACCCAGCTTGTCGCAAATGAGGGCTTTTTGTACAGCAGGAACCATTGTAATAGTGTGAATGTTTCTGTAGCAAACTGGTTTGAAATTATAAGTTGCAAAAAGATTCGCAAATAGTGGAGAAATAACAGAGTTGTAGTATCAGGGCTGGACACTGAACACCTTTAAATGTATACCAAAAGAAGAAGAAAAAACAGAGGATAATGCATGCTATATATATGCGCACACATCTCTACGTATACCATTCCCAACCAGCGCAAAAACTAGCATACGGTTACTATTCTTGATAAACACCAGTCCCTGGCCCCCCCTCGCTGCTGCCAATCCCTAGCAGCAGATCAACACGGCAGGTCATAGGTCTTGTCTCGTCATGTCATGTCATAGAACAGGCAGCCGCAGATACTGCATCTGGTGTGAATTTCTCGCCTCAACATGAAACTGTCGGAACCGTAACTAAAAAAAAAAAAAAAAAAAAGCTGATCAAACAATGCGAGGCAGCCCACGCTGCGGTAGGAAGATACCTCAAAGCGGCTGACGAAAACAAAGCCAAAAAAAAAAAGAGAACCGGAATTCAATAAGATATGATTGATGGTCGCGGCACGATAAGACGCATTGCAATACTAACAACAAAAGCAATACGACACCGCCTTTGGGCTGCCGCAGCTTAGAAGACTGGGTCGGGATTGCTCAATGGGCTTTTAGGAAAGATAGACTATAGACTACTGCACTTCTTGGCCAAAACGCTAGCTAGAAAAGCAAAGATGCCGAGGGGTCAAAGCGGTAGTGGTGCTTAGCTACCCCACCATATGTCACTGCTGCTGGGCCGTCAGCTTTAACAACAATCCGGTTTTATTCACGGATAAATCGAATAATGTTAGCGATGGGATGGAGGGGCTGTAAACTCCTCCAGCCGCTCCTCAAAAAAACCTTAATTACAGCGAAGTCTGAAACTCGCTATCGTTGAACGAGTTGCAAGCTGCTAACTTTCCGATCAATGAATACATGCTGATCATTTATCCGCTTCTCAGTCGCCAGCAAAGAGAAGCTATAGTCTGTAGACTATATTAGTATATAGTATATAGCCAGAAACAATAAACTGTCCCAGTCTAGCTCTAGCTCATTTTGCCAGGGTTTAAAACCCATGTGGTGGTATATCGCGCTTGGCGAAACGCACAGCCCTACCGGCACTCGTATAATCACTGGTCCTGTGTCTGAAGGAAATGCTAGACTCAGTAGCATAAATATATATATATATATATATATATAAGATGCTTTGAGCGACTGTGGGGAGACACTGGCACTAGTTTAGCAGACGAAGCGCGCAAAGACATTAATAATGTCGCGCAATAGAAAGACAGCCAGCTTTAAAAAGCAACAAGATTTTTTTTTGTTTCATGTCTTCTATTCATGTTAGTTGTATTGCAAAACAGGAAATACAACGAACAGGAATAGTCATGGAACTAATTGCACTCAAAGCGAGTCTAAAGCGTTTTGGCTGCAATTTAATCATTCAATTACTGCTTTAATTGCTAACGTTCGCTTAGTTGCCTAAAATGGAAAAGTCAAAATAATGCGGGGTTAAATCCGGGGTGTCCACAAGCTCGCGGCTATTGTATACCGGCAACGACAATAAAGGTCAGCTTTCACTTGCCAACCAGTTGCGCAAAGAAGAGCCCCAGGCGAGCGCAGCCCAGCGATATAAAAGCATCAATCTGAATTGTTTTGCCCAAGCAGGTTTTTCAAAGTGGTCTAGTTCGTAGCAAGAATACGGGGAAGCAGAAAGATTCATGACCCTGTCTATCTTATATAGCCAGCTTACCATCCATCCATATAGGAAAACAAAAGCTTGCACTACGAGACGGACGGACGACGGGACGATGCGCTGGCTGAATAACAGCGCCTGCTTGTTTCTTGGCCACTCCCACTAAAATTCTCCAATGGGCCACCATCGGTATAGGTGTCTCCACAGAGACATTGTAATCCCGGCGGACGTCTTAATACGTATTATTACCGCTGCCAAGACGGGCACATAACCAGCTGTCACTTTCTGAAAGCTAACTTACTCGAACAGAAACTCCGTCGGACAACCACAAAACCAGTCCCCGGTCAGCAATTGCAGCTGCTGCGACTTAACTTTGGAAGGCACATGGGCACAAAAACTCAACTCAACTCAATTTAACTCAAAAATAGAGGCATCCGCGCGGTGTTCTGCGACTGCTGGCAGCTGGCGGGGTATAATCAATCGCAGGATTTTTATTCTTTTTTTTTTTTTTTTTTTTTATTTTTTCTTTGTATTTTTTTTCTTGCATTTTTGAGAAAAGTATGACTGTCGTACGTACGTGTGGAGGTTAGACGCAGTGCTTGGACAGTGGTTGCGGGCAGCAATTTGCCAGTTTGTCATCGTAGAGCGTATTGTTTGCAAAATTTGGTTGCAAGAGACTGCCATCTTGGGATTAATAAAAAAAAAAAAAAAAAAAAAAAAAGGGTGACTACTCCTTATCTGTATACCAGCTGTTCTGCTTGTTTGAGAGCCGTAATTGTTATGATGTATTCATAACAAGAATGTATATATACTTGCAACAATGTCTCTTTACTCGCAGTCTTTTTCTAAATAAATTTGAATGAAAATTTCTAGTAAGCCAAAGGTATTTTTTTTTTCCTTCTAAAAAGTAGAATCAAAAAGCTTTGCCTCTATTACATTATTTTTCATTTACAAACACCGCTAAATCGCACGCCATGTCTATGAAAGCACTTATCTTTCAAGGCCCCGGCAAGATTGCCTTAAAAACCATTCCTAAACCGAAATTGCTAACCGCAAAAGATGCCATTGTCAAAGTATCCAAGACCACCATCTGTGGTACCGACTTGCACATCATCAAGGGCCACGTCCCAGAGTCCATTCCGGCCAATAGGCAAACAAAAAATACCGTTTTGCAAGAAAAGGGCCTCATTTTGGGCCACGAAGGGATCGGTAAAGTTGTTGAAGTTGGTGACCAAGTTAGCAAGTTCAAGATTAACGATAAAGTGATTATTAGCTGCACCACTAGCTGCGGCGAGTGCTATTACTGCAAGAAAAACTTACAATCTCTGTGTAATGATGGCGGTTGGATTCTCGGACACAACATTGACGGTACACAGGCTGACTATGTCAGAATTCCATACGCAGACCACTCGTTGCATAAAGTGCCGGAAAATGTTTCTGAAGAAAGTTTGCTTATGCTTTCGGACATGTTGCCTACCGGTAACGAAGTTGGATCCTTGAAGGGAAAAATTGAGAAAGGCGATACTGTGGCCATTGTTGGTAGTGGTCCTATTGGCATTGCTGTGCTTTTAACCTCCCAAATTTTCGAACCATCTGCAATCATCATGATTGACGTGGACGACGAAAGATTGAGGGTTGCTAAAGAAAAATTCGGGGCTACTCATACTATTAACCCAGCCACCGAAAATGTGCAGGAAAAGATCAATAAAATCACGTCTGCTTTCGCAAAGGGAGAAAAAACAGGGAAGAAGCCAGGAGTCGACGTGGCTATTGAGTGTGTCGGTAGCGAAACCACTTTCCAAACCTGTCAAAACATTATTACCCCAGGCGGCAGAATTGCTAATGTGGGACTTCATGGCGGCCCAGCTAGCCTTGCTTTGGACAAATTGTTTTACGAAAACGTCGGCATCACCACAGGCGTGGTTTGTGGTTTCAGCACTCAGCAGTTGTTGAAAAATATCGTTAACAAAAAGTTGTCTCCAGAGGATTTAGTGACCCATAGATTTAAGTTTGATGAGATTGAAAAAGCATACGAAGTTTATGCAAATGCAGGCAAAAACAAAGCTATTAAAACTTTTATTTCTAATGATTTATGAGTTAAGAGTTTGCGCAAGTTGTCTCAATTTGAGAGAATATTGATGTGTTTTTGTATAGCTTGCATCGTATCCCTTCTTTGATCTAAATATTTGCGGTTTTAACATTTAGGAAGGGCTCGTCACTGTTTCCTTCTCTATTTCGTATTCAAAGTAATATACGTGATGATGAGATGTATTAAAGCGCTGCTTTATTTTTTGATGATATTTTGGCCAACAAGAGAATTTTATCATATAGGCTAGCAAACATTTATTTGTAGCACCGCGCTTACTAGTTTCTATTGTACACAAATTCGCGGTGATATTTTTCCTCTCCATACTGGGACCGACGGCATGTTTTGCCGTCCAGACACTAATTCATGTCAATTATGTTGGAAATTGTTGCAAAATGTACATCTTTAATTGAGAAAAAAAAAAAAAAAGGCATCTGTATGGTTGTGCTATAAAGGTGTGTGTTGATGATTTGGGAGCTTCATGCTTCATTTAAGCGCTGAGAAGTAGAACTGGAAATAGAAAACTGCAGTGACTTGCAGCAACTTTATTCCTTGATGATGAGCGTTAACACTTTTTAGCAAAAAGCCTATGAATGTTCAAATATTGTCATCATCAGAGATAACTACAGGCCGGCTTGTTTAGAATAATAGCTTGCGGATATCTATCCTGGTTGTAAGCTTTCTGTTTAAAGTGCTTAGTCTTTTTTTGTTTTTTGTTTTTTTGCTAGAGCGGTGGTTATCCTGATGAGCGGTCCCAAGAAAATATAAAAAAAAAAAAATAAATGAAAAACAATTTTATACTTTTTTTTTTTTTATTTTTTTTTTTTTTTTTTTTCCTTATTCAAGCAGAGAAAACTCAAGCAAAATTAAAGTCAAATTGAGAGAAGAGAATAAAAAGTAATGACATGCACTGTCAGGTAAAAAAAAATAAAAAATAAAAAAGTAAAAGAGGCAAAAAAAAAAAAAAAAAAAGAAAGCAGTTCTTTTGATGAACTTGGGCTAACTGTGGTGAGGACCACCAAATATCATCAATTTTGTCAATAACAAAAACACAAGAAAACATGCTCAATCAGAACGCTCAAGAATCATTCATATACAAAGAATATCGTGCACTAATATAAACTCAAACCGTTTCGTAAATTCATTTGCGCACAGAGACAAGAGACTCTGGGGGTCTATGGAAATTACCGCCTCTATTAGCTATTCTCCCTGCTGCAATACCATATGATTCTTAAAAGAGTCAGTGCATTTACACCCCTTCGCGGCTCGATGCTGGATCTAGGCTTGAAATAACTCTCTGTTTTCTAGCAGTGCAGCGAATGCTTCCAAAATACCGCAGTATTCAACCATCAAAATCTCGGTTTGCATGAACTATAAAAATAAAAGTGCGAGAGTGTCTTTTAACCAGAAGCAGTGACAATTAATCTCGTCACTCTACTTTGTTCCCAACGACCTACCGTCAATGTGACATAAGGGCTTAGACGCAACCAAACAGTTATCGCCATACGCTATTTAATACAAAAACTCAGAGGCCCGTCAAACCGACTGGTACCTCAGTACTTTTGCTTTTGCGAGGCTATGTGAAACCAGGTTTTGAGAGAATCCAAAAAAAGATAAAAAAAAAAAAAAAGCTGACGCTTCATTATGCTTTACAAACTAGTGGTAATAAAGGCTCTATAGAACAAGATGGCTGCTGAAGATGGGCTCTTTTCATGTTCACTTGGTGCTAAGTGTTGGAAAAACTGCAAAGCTTCAGTGATATGTATGATGTCAGCCGTCCTGCTTTGTTAGCTTTTTATGCGTGCTCAACGGCCTTGCTGTTTGTTTCTCCTTTATGGCTTTTCGCAGAGGAAAATTTTTCGTTTTCTCTGCTTCAAACTGCATGAAGTAGGAAGATGAGATGCTAAAAATTAAGCAGGTCTTTTTTCCGCAGCGCAGGAAGCACCACGGAGTAAAAGTGCAGTGAATGTACTACCCAGTACATAACTTTTACTCAAAAAAAAAAAAAAAAAAAAAAAAAAAAAATAACAATAATAATAATTATAATTATAACAATAACGATAATCAAAAGCTGTCGAAACGTCAAATGCTGTGCTATTTTGAGAGAACAAACAACACAATAAATGAAATGAAATTTTTGCCAATTGCTTTTCTTATCTGTGCAACTGGACAGTAAGGGTACTCTACGGATAAATATACTGTAAGAATTCACTCAGACAGAGAAGCTGATCGTACCGTTGATCTGGAACAGGTTTTTGTGGCACGAGTATAAATATACTGTACTTGAGACTGGAATACAAAATTTCAAACAAAACGGTATGGTGTGTGCTTTTGATAGTGATATAACATTTAAGATGTTAAATTGATGCAAGTAATTAGTTGCCTTTAAGAAAGGACCTTTGAAAGAACAAAAAAAAAAAAAAAAAAAAAGAAAAGTAAAGTAAAATTAATAAAGATTTGGAAAAATATCTAATGACAGGCGTGAAAACATAGCAGATAGAATTGGGAAATAATTGAACAAAAAGAAGAAAAAAAATTGAATGCATAAATCAGAAAACATGAAAAAATCAATAAACATAAATAAAAGAATTAAATAAAATTTAAGACCACAATAAATGAGGAAATACACGTAGTACAAAAAAAAAAAAAAAAAAGCAAGAACACAACTGATATAGGCAGCGTCAGCTCCCTTCCTAAGCTTGTAGGGATCATCAGCAAAATTTCCAACTTGCAGCGCTTTTTTGCTTTAGGATTATGATAAAAAAAATAAAAAAAGAAACTGGTAATATGTAATTCCCTTTTTGCTCTAAAAAGAATCTTAAAAACGAAGGAGGCTAAGAGATACAAAATAGCAAATGAAAATAAAAATAACCAAACAAAAAAAAAAAAAAAAACGATTTCAGCGGAAAAAGATATAGCAATATAGCAAAATCAACATATAAGTTGTAAACAGACAGAGCTTTGGCTGTTTTGAGTTGTCGAGAAATAGCAAAAGTCAGGGTCCGTTAGTTGTCACAAAGTGGAGGAGCAATCAGAAACTTTTGATTTCTCAATCATGCCCCTCCCGTACCTTATCAAAACCAGGAAACATCAGTAAGCTTTCCCAAAGTCTCACAATTCACCAATTTCCAATATTTTTCATTCTGTCACGATAAATCATTTCGGCATAGACATTTCTAGAAAAGTAATGGCAGTTTCTGCAAGCAGTGTGAGAACAAGCGGTGCAAATCAAACTCAACTTTTTCTCCAAGAAAGGAACCAATTGATTTTCATACTCGTAGTGAAACTGCTCAGTGCCACAATTGCAGCATCGCCAATCTTTAACAGAGTAATATCGATTTCCAGGGTCCATTGGGTTATCAATGGCCCTTCTTCTCCGTTTTTCGTCTCTCTCGTTGTTGTTCTGCAACTTGTCCGATTATTTATGATTCTTGCTACTTCCGTATTTTTCTTTCTTTTTTCTTGACTTGCCTCTTTCTTTTTCGCCTTGTTTCAATAGATGCGTCAGCTCTTGGTTGGTCAAATGAGTTTCCCACAATAATTATATCCTGGAACAAGAAACCAGGGCTAAGACTGAATAATGCCTAGTCAAATATTCTTAGTGAAGGCAGCAGATAACCAGAATATAAGATTAACTCAAGAGCAAGTGGGCAGTGAGATATGTTGCCACGAGCGGGCGTATTCTTATTCAAAAAATGCGACACAAGCAGAAGCAGGAGAAAAAGAAGAAGAAATGTAGTGAAAATAGTAAGAAGCAAAATATAAAAAAAAAAAAGAGAAAAAATCCGAGACTGCCTTTCACTCAGTCTAGGAAAATTTGATGCTTTTAGGCGAAAGACAACAAAACCGCAGAATATTTGATTAGATAAAACCGGAACTTTAAATAAATAAAAAAACCTATTTCCCCAATACTAACACGCACCAAAAAACAGATTGTTGCAGCTTATCCTCTAGTAATCAATTATTTGGCCTGGGTTCACAATTTTATTTATTTATTTTTAATCTCGATTTTTTTGAATCTTTCTTCAGTAATGTTAAACTTGATCCTATCAACTCTTGGACAACAAAAATATTCTGACCTGTAATCAATTGATAGCCAAATATGGTTGAAATTGGTCGAAAAATTTTAGCATAAATTTGTTTATGAAAGTTTCCAGTTTATCTATAGTGCCTCCAGCACGTATTGATTTCCGTTTAAGAGGTTAAGACAAGGCAACTGTATCTTAATATGAATACATACAAGCAAGAAGTGAGTTATTAGTATAAGAATAACACAGCCTGAGTACTGAAGAATCCTGCATAAAAAGACTGTGTGACAAAACTATTGTGCAATGATTCAGAGAAAATTTTGAAAAATTATAAAGAATAAATCTGCAAAACAAAAGAGTGCAGTAGCTCAAGCACTAGTCATTATAAAAACCAGAAGCAATAACGAAGATGGGCGAATGGCAAATTTTCGGTCCTATTTCCACGTATGTGCTGTCATTATTATTCATCAACTTATGCGTAGTATCAATCATTTGTTCTACATTCTGTTGATTTTTTTTTCTGCCTGTTCGTTTTTCTTTTCCTATTTGTGACCAGCATTATGTGATGCAACCCAAAGCATTCTCAAGTGCGCATTTAGATGCAGGCGCAGGTGCTCTGGCTTTTCTTTTTCAACTGCATATTCTACAGTAGTCTCTGCAACATACTGCGCAGCGTGAAGAAACGGAAAGATGCTACTCATCTCGAGAGCCGAGTATCTTGCACAAGTCGCCGAGACAATCTGGAGAAGCATGATTGAAAACAGTTTTCTTTACCAGGCCACAAGCTATCAGCAACTATTAGAGACATTAATGAATTTTTCTGTTCAGATAAAATACGCTATGTATGACAGTGTGTTGGTAAGGCAGTAAAGTCCAACAGCACTGAACAAAAAAAAAAAAAAAATAATTAAGAAAAAGAAACAAAAAAAGATCTGGCCGCTTTTGCACGTATCTCGCAGCTATTGATGCCACTAATGTCTGCCGCAAAAAAAGATGTAAAATAACTGAGCGGCCATACCGAACTCCTACATGATTTAACAGTCGGTCTTCATGTACAACAAAGCATTATTAATGCAACCAAATATATTGAACAAATTACGAAGGTTGCCTCTAGGATTATCTCCACAATTTGAGTTGATAACAGAGACACACAACTCAAGTCAACAATAAATAACTGGCTCCATAAGAAATAAATATTGACCTCACTCTTTCGCTGATCTAGCGCTCTTCACACTTCTTCTTTACTTGAGTTGTTCCTACATGCGGCCTCAAGTATGCATATGTGTTGGTGCGCCAACAACAGGCCGTTGCATTATGCTTCTGTCTATTATAGCTAATGCCGACAGAATACTACATTTGTCAAAAACTGTCCATCACATGCACACGCATGCACACGTAGCTACGTGCAAGTGGCGGTGCCTACAAGTGAAAAACAGCGTCTGACACTGAACATGTTGAAACTTTAAACAGTAAGACCACAGACATCGTCAAGACTATAAACACGAGCATTACCATGAGATGTTCTCTTGATTTTTTTTTGGCCTTTATTTTTTCCTTTTTTCTTTTCTTTTTTCTTTTTTTTTTTTCCAAAGTACCTTCAATGTTCCAGTTATTTCTTAACTACGGATGATATGGTAATGTCAGCTCGAGTTTTTGGATATCTGATTACTAATGACTAGAAAATAAGGCACATGCCAGCAGTAAAAGATCTGTTGATGTACTTGACTACCGCAGAAATTCAAGTTGCAAACGTTCGACATGCCGACTTTCCATATGGAAGCCGCAGCTTTAGCACGGTAGTCGGTTTTATTTGAGAGAAAGAAGAAGTCAAGTTTTTATGGGTTACTTTCATAACTCACTGTAAAGAGCGTAATTGTCATGACATTTACTGGGCAGCTGTAGACAACTATTTAATAGTCCCACATTGATCTTCCTGGTGACATTAGCAGACGTAACTGTGGATGCTAATGGTCACAAAGAAATATTAGCCGCTCCTATCTCCGTCTATGTTATACTAGGCAACTACAGTGTGGCTTTGGCTCCAGCTGTGAATTCAACTCTTCACGATTTCATGTTTTATATCCCATAGAAAGCATAGATAATCAATGAAAAATGGTGGTGGACAGACATCAAAAAAAGAAAAAAAGTGTAAATATAAAACTAGAAAATATCTTTACACGGATAAATAGTGATGAGAAGAACCACGAGGGTTTTCACTACTTGTCAGAAGAGGGGGTGTGGATCTATCGTTAATTATGCTGACTTCTTGTCAACATCGTATTCAAAAAACCCGCATCAAGTCCCTTTTTTATTGAAGAACAAAGTATATTTGATTTGAGTTGGCTAAGCGCTTTTCTCTTTTTTTAGATCACTCTCAAATTTAATGCATCACCAACTAATCGCTGATCTTATATTTTTTCTGTTTAACATTATTTAAGATTTGCTCTTTAAGGTTTATGTATTCGCAAAAATGCATAACCCACATTGCTTTGCTTCTTACTGCGCAGACTGTGTTGGCATCTCAGAGATGAGAAAAACATAAAAAAAATTTTTTTGGTGGTGATAATTTAAATTATTACTGGTCTGTATTGATCGTAATATCTGTCTTTACCAACATTTTTAGTAAAGCTTTTGTAAGCGTTAATGTATATTACAAATATTATTACAAATATTATTACAAATATTACGAAATGTTTTATTAAAAGAATACAAATAAAGAAAATCTCAGAGCACCTCACAAAATACTCAGCCCACTAATGTACGAACGGAACGTATAAATGCAGTAAAAATAAGGCTATAATAGCTAAACTACTTCAATTCTGTGTTCTACGATACAACATTGTATTTGACCAAAAAATACGTTTTAAAAAACTTCACTAACAGTAAGCTACTACTAGTCCCATAAAGCAATGTCTTCTTTCTGGTAAACGACATTATAGTGATTTTTTTGTTTCCATGTTCATGCACCCTGAGGCACACTAAGCGGTATTATTATTTTCACCTTAAGACTCATACGAATGCAAGCTGGATGAACCAGGCTTATAAATCTAAATGATCAAACCCATATATATATTTGTACATATATACATACTCATGTATTTAACAACATCTTAACATTATAAATTTATCCAACAACAGAATTGGAAGTGTTCATTTACGGTAAAACCTGTATGAGCTATTGTGGTAGGCAGGAAATGACAACTCTGTGATTTCGCATATGCTGCATACAACTTTGTTTCTCAGCAGCACATATTTCTCAATTAGGCAAAAAGCTACTATCCCATCAGTTTTAGAGTTAAGCTTTGGCGATTATAAAAGAAATTTTTTTTTCTGCCATGTTTAGGTCCTTGGATGTCAAAGAGCTTAATTTAGTGCAGTAAATTATGTGCCTCACTAATTGTCCCAACGTTTCTCAGTCGGCCACCCGAAATATAAAGATAAAAATATAAGGCATGATATAGTTAAACATAACATTAATATTGACTCCCTGAATTTAAGAAGCACATATTCTTCCAAAAAATAGAGAACAAAAATTGTTTTACATGTCAAGGTTCTTCTCAGTTTAGACCCTGTAGATTGTTAATTTAGGGTTCGGCTTCTATAATAATATATGTCTGTAATTCTCAAGGGGCAACAACCGGGGATGACTAGGATTGGAAACGCGAACAAAAGGAATTTATTATTCATTTTTAGATTAAATTTGAATAAATACAATAAGACAATGTTTTAACTTGAGACTATTTATTTTGCTATTATTATTACTGTCTAACTTTTTTTTAGTTGTTTTCTCGCCTACGTCCTTTTTTTTCTTTTACTTTTTTCAGCCTTATTTTTATTTTCTTGCGCAGTTTTTTTTTTTACTTTTTTTTTTTATTTCGCATATTTTTTTTCAATGATAGTTTTGTTTATTTTGGTATACACTTTACACCTATAAATAGAGAAGTGCTTCAAAAAATACTTTCTAAAATTAAAATAGCGACATAAAAAATGCTTAGAGAGTTCTTGTCTTCAATAACAATTACAAAAATAAGTAAATAAACTTCCAACTTATGTTTTTTTCAATAACACTGAGATATTTAGTTTACAACTGCCTCAAACTTGCAAAGACTAAATTTATCCTGTTACTCTGTCAAAAGCCTACAGCCTTTACAGACATCTTTTAACTATCACCAAAAGCTTATCTTTACTCAGCTTTAGGCTTCAAGCTTAAGTAGTAATATGATAGCTTTTAACGAAATTTGTCATCACAAAAAGGCTAATGCAATCTTTTGTTTGCAAAACCATAAATTTGAATACAAAGCTTTTCAGTAGTTTGCCTTGGAACAAACATACCTGTACAAGAGTCTATAGGGTTATGGGATATGATTAATTTCAAACGTTTTGTTCAAGCGGTTAGTTTTAGATACAGAGAAGATAACTTTCCCCAAAGAACCCTTAGATTTGTACGAAATCAACATGTTGGATAATCTGTGGGGCTCGGTGTTTCTCTATTCTATTATTAGGTGATTAAAGGCTGCAACAATACAGCATAGTATTCAGTTTAATTTTATCTCTCTGGTCTAAGTTTCCTTTTTACCATATTTTCGGACTATTTACCTCAAAAGTCACAGCTGTATATTCTTAGCCCATAAAACGTTTCAGAGCTGAGATTCGTACTCTTGTTGCTCCAAATAAGCAAAGATGTCAGCAAAAAGAAAAGTTTTTACTCTTTGATTTGCAGAAAAGAAGACAACAAAGAAATGCATGCGTTTCGGAGTGGCCGTTTTTGATCGTATGCGATAGTTGAGCAATTAAAATGTAAAATTGCTTGCTTACACCAAGAAAAATTGAACAAAATTAAGTTTTAGAGACAGAAATCAGTACTGTTTTTCAATTTTGGTCTAGCTAATAAGACAAAGTTCTCTGGGATTTTTATAAAGTAGTGCAGGAGAAAATTGGACAAAGTTGTACATCTGGTGAAAATGCTCAGCAATGCCTATTGACAAGTATAAGTCACCTCCAAACCAGTGCTACAATATCACCCTCCCTCAATCAGTATAATGTGCTGAAAAGAAATATTATTGCTCTTTTTTGAGCAAAATGCTGTTTATAAATATGCAAGTGTTGAGCCCTTACAATTTTTTTTTTCTTGCTGTTGAATTAATTACTTAGCTACAATGCATACATCTTCTTGATGACTTTTTCAGCATATTTTTATGGAAATATATACAAAGTAAGTTGCAAGGAATGAATAATAAGCCGATCTACTTAAGAGATAAGACTATCATTTTCAAACTAAAATATTTCAGTACTTATAGATCATGATACACTGTACAAATATTGCATTGGAAACATATATATTTGAATATTTATTGTAAGGAATGCCAAAAGATAGAATGATGAACAGTTAGCACAAGGAAAGGTTTTGAATTTGAGATCTCAAAAGATAAAGATCTTGAATGTTTACTTACATAACGAGTGGAAAATAGTCTTTCACGCTGTTGCTTCCCGCAGAAGGCAATCAGCCAAAAGCCGGATATTTTTTTTCTCTCTACTGATGGGAAAGCCGAGGCATTTGCATTGAGGAGAAAGTTGTGTAGAAATATTGAACTGCGACAGTGCTTCTACACCAGGGCTCGTGTTTTTTAAGGAAAGGATGTGGTGATCCTCTTTCTCCACACCCATTTTCTAAGTTATATCAAATTTCATTTCAGCCTGAAAGCGGCACAAAATACACTATCGTTAAAAAATGGTTTTCTTTGTCTATAGCATATATGCTCCAGCAATCCTTCATAGAGTTACAAGTTCGAGTACCACGAAGCTTGACTCGATGCCACTACCCGCTCAGTTTTAAGGTTGTCCCCGTCCTCCTTTGGTCCAATACAAACGGAGACAGGGTCACCGGGCCTGCTGTATGCTGAACTTAAATGTATCTTAATATTATCGCCCATCGGAAATACCGAGGAGCTCATCCCTGACTGAAAGTTCTTGTTCTCCGTTACTACCGTCTTTCCAGCGTACGTGTATAAAATTGTAGTCCCTCATTACTTTTAACAATGGTTTGATGTTATGAGCCACTAGTGTTGATGATATTGACTTTCTGAGCATATATAAGGGGCCCCCAGCGGCTTTTATTTCCCAATTGTGTAAAAACCAACCTACTACATTAGAGCAATTCGTTTTAATTTGCTTACATTAACTTTTTTTTTTCACAATTTATACGTCGCCATGTCTTCATTCTTAGCTAAAGAGCATCAAATCAAGGGTAAAAATGTTTTAATCACTGGAGGTGTAAAAAACTTAGGCGGAGCAACTGCTAAAGAGTTAGCCAAGTTTGGCGCTAACTTATTTCTCCATTACCATTCCAGCCCAGATGATACTGAACTAAAGAAATTTGTCTCTGAATTAGAATCTCATGGCATCAAGGTTAAATTATATCAAGCTGATCTAGATGGGGCCCAGGATCTTGCCAAACTATTTTCTGAAGCTAAATCCGCGTTTCCAAACGGTATTGATATTGCTATAAACACTGTTGGCAGAGTCTTGAAGAAACCACTTGTTACTATTTCTGAAAAAGAATTCGATGGTATGGACAACACAAACAACAAGATTGCTTTCTTCTTTATTCAAGAAGCTGCTAAGAGTTTGAATAAGGGTGGTAAGATTGTTTCTTTGGTTACATCTTTGTTAGCTGCTTACACACCTTTATACAGTACTTACCAAGGTACTAAAGCTCCCGTTGAATACTATACAAAAAGTGCTTCAAAAGAATTGCAAGACAGAGAAATTAGTGTTAACTGTGTCGCTCCAGGTCCAATGGACACCCCATTCTTGTATCCGCAAGAATCTGATGACTCTGTCGAGTACCTCAAGAGCGTCGGCACAGGCAGCAGACTTACCAAGATCACTGATATTGTTCCAATTATTAGATTCTTGGTTACTGAAGGTGTCTGGATTACTGGTCAAACCATTTACGCTTCTGGCGGTTTCACTGCTCATTGAATTCGACTAGGTTGATGGCTGATTTTTCGACGTGTTTAGATCAACAGAAGAGTTCAGTTTGTTTATACGAATTTCAGAGTCTCTCTTTAGTATATATGTAATTTTTAACCGTGTTTATGAAAGCCAAGCCGTAAAGACGTATGGGTCAGCATTCCTGTTAAAAATGTTCGCTGCAAACCTGTGGTCTTCTGGAAATCTGAGACACCGCGCCGTTGTTTTGGATTCCAGGAAGTACGCGCATCGACGCTAATGCCCGTCTGCAAAAATGCCTTTTGATGACAGCTGCGGCAGGGAAACCCCCCTGAAAACAGTATTGCAAACGCGACAAAAAGAAAAAGGAAAAAGGAAAACAGAAATGAAACCGAAAGAGCATAGCCAGATAAGCACAACAACTAATAAGAAGTCTTCAACTTCCAGCTGCTTTTGTGTTCCCATTTCAGACCACCACCCTTATCATTATTAGGTGACAGATACATTAGTGACGCGTTTACATTTTTTTTTGACGGTGATAATGTTGAGAAGAACGCGCAGTATATCGCCCTCAAAATTAAGGGAAAAGGATGTGAATATATCGCCACAAAAGCCCAAGCAAAAGTTAGGGTTCACAATATTTCAAGATACCCAGCTGCCACAGAAAACTTCTACCGTCACAAAACAAGAGACTTCATTGGGCGATCGTAAGCCTTTATCAGACAGCAATGAGAGTCTGTTCACCGCTATGCCTGAAATTGAATCTGATGATAAAGAAAATGAAGTGTCTAAAGAGAATTTGGAACCTGCCTTAACCGCTGACATCTTGCATTATGATAATATCTTGAACAACAAAATATTGAAAGGCAAAAAGCGCGGGCTTGATTATGAAGGATGTGAAAACCCTGATACTACCGTCCAGATGGAAAAATTTGAAAGATTTCCCTTGTCATCTAAGAGCATTGTTTTATTTCCAGGTTTCTTGGAGATTGCCGACCAGTCATATACCCCATCAATTACACAGAACCACAACGCAATCAATACATTGTCCGAAAACAGAAATAGCAGTTCATTAAGTTTATCAAATAATAATAGGGAAGCTTTGGGCTTTAAAAGTAAACAAAGAGTATTACATTTGCCTAGAAAATCTTCGCCTCTCAAGCCAGTACCTTTGGGCGTTGACCAAAATAATGAAAATAGCATGTCAGCTGTTAGTACACCAATGAGACTCAAGGTTAGAGAACTGTCAAATTCCCCACTTACATTTGGTAAAGAGTCTGTCAACAGAAAAAATGTCTCAATTTTTGCATCACCAGCAAGCTCGCCAACCAAATCCAAGTTGACAAACAAGCTTTTATCGATAGCGTCTAGCGAAGAGGACCTTAACTATAGTCACAATAACAGTAAAGAGTCAGTGGCATCAAAGTTCAGTAGCAATAGCAGTGCGATATCACGGTCGAAAAGCAGGCTTTCTGACAAGAGTGTGTTAGGTATTCCTAATTTAACCTCATTTAGCTCGGATTCTTTACAGAAGCATAAAGTCTTTAAGGATGAAACACATTATCCAAGTGCAAATACTTCTCCAAAAAAAAAATTTAAGAGTGCGCCACTTCAAGCCAGTAGCATCCCTACTTTATCTGCAAGATCTTCTTCCACGTCGTTGTACTCAGATTATTCCGGTCAAGATTTTGCCTTAAATTCACCTTCAGATAAATCAATTAGTAGCCAAGGCCAAAGTGTTGAAGATCTTCGCAAAATTAAACGGCTCGACGAGTTGTGGATTCTGGACCAAAACGCTAGCCACACGCCTGCTGTTTCACATGAAATCAAAAAAAATGTTAATTACTTGCTCAACAAGCAATTGCCTAACTACATCACACCTCCAAGAATGATTAACAAGAAGCTTCTTTACCAGCTTTTGAATGATACGCCTGATGCTAAAAGCGTGAGTTTAAAGTCACTGTTTCTAAAGAAAAAGCGTTTTCCAGACATTATCACACCAAATATTAAGAGAAGTGCTTCGTCGGAAGAGATTTACAAGATAGGCAAACAGGCTGAGTATTCCTCTAATTTGGAACAAGTGCTTTTGAATCAAGTGAAACGCGATAGGAAATCTCAAGAAAATAACAGAAACTTAAGAGATAGTGTCGAAGATATAGATTTTGGTGAAGGCGTGAACGATGGTTATAATGGTGCTAATAATATTCCCAAAAACGTAAAGGTGGATTCAAATAAGTTGAAGTTTACTATTTTCAGCGACTAGGCATTTACAGATGTAACCCAGTTTGTCATAATACTCATTTAATTTTTTTTTTTTTTTTTTTTTTTTTTTTTTTTTGCACAATGTATCAATAATTACGCGATCAGTTCACTATAGTATGTATTATGAATAAATTTATTATACCCCTTATCCTGTTTCTCGTAGAAATCTTATTACTGTGTTGCTAATGCTTTCGTTGCAGTGATACGTATAATTGCTGCTGATTTAGGCGTGCGCGCCTAACCTCCGCAAAAATTATGAAAGGTAGAAAAAATAGAAAAAAAAAAAAAAAAAGGATATTTTGTATACCGACGCGTTTCTTGTACTTGCTTTAAGACTGATATAGTTAACATTAACAAATGCACAAACAGCTAGGAAGAAATGGAGCTGTATAATACATATAGACATTAAAAATCTTTTCCATAATACAGAATCATGCTGAAGAGTTTCAAGAGAAGGAAAATACTTGATGAGCTACAAGAAAGTAATCTTCTCAACTTATTGAATGATGATGCAACTGTAGCTATACCTGATTCTGCTGAGAGTGCCACGGCTGCAGTAGACGATCAAGGAAAGCCAGATAAGCTAGATCGAACTGCTAGACAATATGCTAAACTGGGGTATATAAGGCATCGGATTAGTACAAAGTCAAAAAAGCTTGATGCTCTTTTGAGAAGAGACCATGGTCATGGATCACTGTTATTGTGCAATGCACAACATCAGTGCTTACGGCATGAATATCAAAACCAAATCAAGAGACAGCATCTCGGAGGCTTTGAGCCTGGTGCAATATATGAAATTTATGGCACCCCGAGTTCGGCGCGTAACGACTTGATGTTGAATATTATCCATGATGTAATCACTGAAAAGAATGCAAAATGTCTATATTTAAATTCTGAATTTGAGCTACCAATTTCCAGATTAACCAACTTCAAAGGATTTGAACCAGCAGACTTGGAAAATATAAACATTGTTAAAATCAAATCGAATAGCCTGATTCAGATTCGTGATGTCTTTGCCAAACTCATTGTCAACTGTCGCCAGGGAGAACGAAGCAAAGAGAAATCAATGGCCGAAAGGTATAGGTTGATCATGATCAATGATTTTCCTTTGATTATAGCTAGTGAGATGGATGCGGTAAACAAATACATTGCCCAAAATTACCAAACAATCAAAAACATCAACAGTAAGATTTTTGAAAGGAGGAAGTTTGGGCACAACTACAGACTCAGCGCCTTTGAGAAAATGTTAAAGTATGGTAGCAAAGCCATAAATTTGAAAAGTAAAGGACTCAATATGATCGAGTCATTAAGGGTGGAGATGGATCTGCGGTTAACTACTTTGATTCTGTTATTCAAAAAGTACTTGGCCTTGAATGAAGGTTGTACGATAATTTTGACAGGCAGCACAGGCGAGAAATATACTGTTGATGAGGTTTCTGATTCAAAAGAACGCTTAGTCAACAAAGTATTAAGCGAAAAGTTTCCAGATGAAGAACCACCGAGTTGTTTGTTATTTGAAAATCAGCCATTATCGTCTGAAGATACAATGCCTGGGGACCATCATTATAGTCAGCCAATAGCAACATCCACTCAGGGGGCCATGATCAGCTCCCACAAAGAAGCATTTAATGAAGATCAACCCGTTTCTAGCAATGACAATGACGTTATGGCGGATGTACAATCAGCAGCATTAGCATCCTCATCAGATGTGGATACTAATGAGCCAATACTTGCATCTGTTTCAGAGGTTGAGTATGATGTAGCTGCTAATGTGTATGATGAGACCGCAGTCGCTGTGGATTTGAACAATTATACCGATAACAATGATGGCTCAACAGTCGCAGCTCAAGGTCTGACAGCATATCATGGTAATACTTCTGAGGCACAGACTACAGTACATTTTGCTGAAAACAATTATAATTCTTACCTGACTCATCGACCTTCCAGGGCAATTTACACTGGTATTGGTAATATTTATAACGAAGAATATAATGTAGTCAACTCAGCTAGTAGTGCTATGGATCCATTTGCTGAAAAGATGGCGGAGCTAATAAGACAGGCTAAAGAAAGAAACAACGAAAATAAGAAGCAATCAAGGGTTTTACCATTGACTCAAAAGGTGTATAGCAGGCACCAAGAATTTAATGTTGATGGCAATGAAGATAAAGCAAATAATAGTAATAGCGACAACGACAACGACAACGACAACGACAACGACAACGACAACGACAACGACAACGACAACGATAACGACAACGATAACGATAACGACAATGATGATAATATTAATAATGATGGCAATATGAATAATGATAATAATATTAATAATGATAGCAACCTTGATAATGAGAACAATGAATATGCTAATAATGTCAATAATTATATTGGCATAAATCTTAATAATATTGAAAATGATATTGAGACTCGGGATGGTGGCAATAGAAAATTATTTAATCTTGACCCAACTCGTCTACCTGCTTACTCACAGCCTTCACAAGAACCATTATCCCAGTCAAGCCATGCAGATGTTTTACCGCAGACAGCCCACCTGACTCAAGAGTCCACGAGTTTTGATATAGGCAATGCTTCAAAGGTGGCTATAACGGCTACACAACCAACATCCACAAATCCAGGTTTGTCAATGACACAACTTACACCATCTGAATCATTCAGCAAAAGTACAGCCTACCATAGAGTAGTCTCATTAATTGGCCAATCTGAAATTTGGTCTGATTCTATCGAAGCGAGAGTATTTTTGCTCAAAGATTGGCTAATTAGGCCAACAGAAGAAACTTTTATTGACACCTTCATGCCGATGGATGTCCTTTCCAAAATTAGAGAAGATGCAATACAGTTTCCTATGTATTTTGACGCTGAATATGCAGTCGTAGAGAAGCGTGATACCAGCTTTGCACACAAGAGCACTATGAGTGGTTTAACTAGTGAATTTGATAAACACTTAGTCATAAACAGTTTCCATAGCAGTATGCATGATTTTGAGAACGGGGTGAAGAAAGTTAGCAATTTTGCTGTTACTAAAACTGGGGAAATTGTTGATTTTCCGGAAGGACTTGAGAAAGTCTTGCTTGCTGATAAAAACTTTTCAAGTAATGCTGCGGGTTGCGAAAAAGCATTGGATAAGAACAGATATGCTTTTGATATACCTGACTTCGATTGGAATAACAATGGAAATGTTTCTAAAGCATTGCCCAAAAAGGTTGATTTACTTTCCCAACCACGGCTCAGTGAAAATTACATATCTAATGGTAAAGATGTTTCTGCTGAAGAATATGCCCTCGGTGATTTTGAAAATGAAACAGTGGCAGAAAAATTTGATACTGACATTAACATACGTATCGACAAAAATGTTTCTGTTGAAGAATGTAATCCTAACGATGATGAAGGTGAAATCGTGACAGACAAGTTAGATAGCGAAGATAAATTACAACTAGAGCCGCTGGTCAAGTGGTCGCAGGCACCAATTTCCAGATCAACACAAACGCAACCCAGATTTTCTGAAGACCATGATTTGGATAACTTTAGCACACAAGAAAGCAATGATAGCCCTCAACAGGCAAAAGATTATTCAATTCTTGTTACTCAAAAGTATGATTATTCGCCGGCCAAAAGTAAAATCAAGAATAACGGAATGGAAAGTGTCACTTTGTTAGACGACAATGAGGAGGATACTGAAAAGGAAGAAGAACACGGCGATAAAAAGGAGAGCAAAAAAGACAATAAAGAAGATGAAGATGAAGATGTGGCCAGTATACCGGACTCACAAGCACCTTCAGAGGACGAATTGGAGTTAAATGAGAGTGAGTACGAAGATGTTGTTAAAGCTCTTCAAAAAAAGTATTCCGCAGATAAACAGTTGCATGAAGCGTTGAATGCTATCAAAGTGCGAACACGCACTCTGAGTTAGCATAATATTAATTAAAGGCTATTTTTTGTTTTAATACACGCTTAATAGCACAAGAAGCAATAGTAACTTTTTACGGTAATAGAAAATGCGCCTTAAGTAGAATAGTCGACTTTATATCCATATGCATACATTAAGTACATGTCACGTGAATATAATAGTTAAGAAACCTGACTGCTAGAGAAAAAAATTTGGTAAGCTGATTTTGATCATCTTTATTTTTATATGCGCTATAAGTTAGTATAGAACCTGTAAAGGGGTCAACAAGACAAAAAATTGTCAATGCCATTTTACTGCAAAATGGAATTGAATGTAATAAACCTTGCTCAGACTTTGTCTGCGACTCTTGAGCGAGACGCACAGGCTAAACTTGCAGAAAACCAATTGAAAGCTTGGGCTGCTGATCCCCAATATTACTTGTACTTGCAATCCATATATCTAGACATCACCATCCCAGTACAGGTAAGATGGTTGAGCATCATTGAGTTCAAAAATGGGATTGAAAAGTATTGGAGACTTTCCAAGAAAGTTGTTATTCCTGATGGAATTAAGAAACAGATCACCGGCAATGTCTTTGAGTTGGTAAATGAATCAAACTCACAATTGATGATCCAGAATGCACATGCAATTGCAAGAATAGCGAGAGTTGATTTCCCAACTAAATGGCCTAACTTGTTCAATCAGATAGAACACCTTTTACAGGAGAGTTTTACTGAAAGAAATTTAACCAAATGCTTTAATGTGCTTACAATTTTGAATCAAGTGGTGAAGAACTTGGGACAAGTAAGAATAGGTAAGGCAAAGATCTCCATGCAATCAAAGGTTCCGTCACTTACCCCATTACTTATCAATATCTATACTACGTTTTTCAAAGAGTGGACCAGTGATGTTTCTTTCGAGGATACTTCAATCATTGATCTTGATTATTTAACATTGAAAGTGTTACGCAGAGTGCTTGTAGATGGATACCAGGCACCACATACCGAAGAGATTGTCCATGAATTTTTCAAGATTAGCTTGAACAACTTTGAATCATTGTTAGCGTTTTACAAACAGGCTGAAAGCAATGGCAACAATGCCTTTGTCGTGGCAAAGATTGAGAAATTTTTGAAATGCCAAACTAAATTGTACTATAACTTTGTTCATGTACATCAAAACTCATTTGTCTTACTTCACAGTTTTGATAAAATTATTATGACACTACTAAGCATCTTGCAAAATCAAGCAAGTGACATTTATAACAATACCAGCGATGATAACGAAGATTTATGGTCAACATTAGCAATAAAATCATTTTTAATTTTGAAAAAAGTATTGTCGCTTAACAAATCTGGAGAAACGACATTGATTAAGGCTCATATTAGCAGGCCTGACCTCCAAATAGCTAAAACAAAATTTGAAAAAATTTTAAATAATGACACAATTTTAACCTTGACAGATTTAATCATCAACTGGTATTTGAGATTGAGGCTAGCAGATTTGGAAAATTGGAATGATAGTCCGGAAGAGTTTATAAATGAAGAATTATCCGAAAGTTGGGAATATCAGGTCCGTCCATGTGCAGAAAATTTTTTCCAATACTTGATTGTGTCTTATAAGGAGCTCTTGGTCCCATTTGTATTGGACAAAATTAGTGAAACTAATGAAAAAATATCAGCTAGCGGGAATGACTTACAACTAATACTTTTGAAAGATTCCATCTTTGCAATAATCCAATTGAGCGGTATTGCAATAGCAGATATGGTTGACTTTGACTCCTTTTTGGTTAATGTGCTACTTCCATCCTTGAGCATTGATGCTGATCAAAATGAAAAGCAATTCATGGAGTTGAAAATATTAAAGAGAAGAACTTGTCTTATAATCAATGAGTGGATATCTATCAAATGTTCTCGAGAAAATAGGGTGAAAATTTATCAACTTTTGCTTTCCTTCTTAGACTCCAATGACAAAATCAACAATGACAAAGTTTTACAATTGTCCACTGCTCAAACTTTAAAAAACGTGATAGAAGAATGGGATTTCAATAAGCAAGATTTTGCGCCCTATTCTTCTCAATTTATTGAAAAGTTGCTAAATTTATTAAATCAAATGGAATTAACCGAATCAAAGGTCTTCATATTAAACAGTCTTAACTCTATCCTTGAACGTAATGGACCTTATGTGCAGAAAGATGTACTTGATAGCTTGCTTGAAGCATATCCGAACATATGGACATATTTTGAAAGTAGCGAGGAAAATCTTTTAATTAAAACAATTTTAATAAGAATCTTGAAAAACTTAATTGTATGTTTCCAAGATTCAAAGCATACCAGTGATATTTCTCTTCATATAATTGACAGTTGCTGCACCTGTGGGTCTGACTATTACAACGTGCTATCAGAAGACGGTTTCGAATTATGGGAAGCATTCTTGAAATTTTACCCAAATTATATTAAAAGAGATGATGCTTTGGAATCACTGATTTTTTCCAAGTTTGAATTACTCATTGAACCATTAATAAACACAACTGAGATCTTACCTTTGATATTATCCATCATCAGAAGTTATCTTATCTTAATTCCAGTCGATGTGATATTATCCAGTGATGATTTAAAACAAGCATTGTTCAAAATTTTTGCCAGTCTTGCGCCAAATATCTCCATGTTGAGAGACGATTCTTTGGATGCGGTGTTGTCCATTTTAGATATTTTCTTTGTTAAGGTCTACTCATCGTATACATTCTCCAACTTCGATAACACGAGCAATGATGCACTTATCTTTTATGAGTTGATGAAAGAAAGTGGTGTTATTAAATTATTGATTGAAATTGTTGCTGATGATGAAAACAACTCTATATTAACAATTAACAAAGTGATCTTGATTGTTTCCAGATTTTTCTTTGGTAATGCCAACTTGGTAGTGAAGATGATCTGTGAGATCTTTTCAAATGGAGCAGAGCAAATATTCAAAACCTTTTTGAATAATTGGTTAATTAACTCTAAAAATGTGTTTGATGCTAGAAAAAGAAAACAAAACTTGTTGGGCATAAGCAGTTTGTTTTGCATTAGAAACCACGGTTTTAAATCAATTGTTTTCATTCCAGAAAATATTAATTTAATTTTTTCTATGTGGTCTTTACATTTAGATGAAATCAACGAGAACTCTAAAGGTGATTGCGATGCATACTATAGAAACTTCAACTATTATGAATTTGACTTGGAATTCACTGCTATTAATGAAGAACAGGCAGAAAGATTTGATGTGGGTGCTACTTTGGAATATGGGAGATACGAACATTACTTGGTGCATTATGATCCAATTCACTTGCTTGGTTTAAAGTATTATATTAAAATTTTACTTGAGCACTTGGAAATATCCTTGGGAGACACCAATTATAAACAAATGCTTTCGGTGGTTGATCAAGGTACCTTAGAGCATCTTCAAATGAGAATTCAATAATATAGCTGACCGTATCTTACGAAAATAAAGACAGGTAATATATGTTTTTGAATCATAATAGACTTTATAGAGTTGATAGAACTTCAAATCTTTTTACAAGTGTAGTTTACTATGCTTTGATATATTAGAAAAAAGACTATGAAACCAACAAAAGTTAAGAAATTTAAAAGGAATTAAAAAAAAAAAACAGACAAATGAGACAACTCTTGTTCTCAATACCTATATGAACAGCACCCTCTTTAATGTACAAACATGATAACAATATTCTTCGATACGTTAAACAGTGTAATGGAGTGAAAAAAAATGAAAACAGCCCTTTGGCGAATTTTTGTACCGCCTTGATAAAGGAAATAAACCAGTAACAATTATATTGTGAAATGTCGTTGAAAAAGTTAAAAACAAAGGCAACTGAACATATTCAGACAACGCTAAAACTGAGTCTTCTTAACCTTTGATTTTATGAAACAGGAATGATCGCAATGGCTCTAAAAAATTGTAATAGTAATCTTTGTAATAGAACCTAACTGATTTCCTTCTTTTCCAATGGATTGTATTTCAAGAATTTTTCAATAAGATCCACATGCGTCAAAACCATTCTTCTGCAACAGTATCTCTTCAATCCCAACTTGTCCAAAGCTTCGCTAAATAAAAAAGTTAGTGGTAATTCTATTGAAGATCATGAAGTATGCTGAGTGAGATAGTTCCTTCAGGTAATGTAACCGTCTCCAGTAACCTCTTCTCAATACATCAACAAGTGATACATACGCTTCCGTGAGATCTTCTTCCAAGTATGTTAAGTATGGCTCCCACTTATCACCAACAACCTTACCACAAGAGAAACAACGAATAGGAATAATCATCTTGAACTACTGTGATTTTTATGGTTCTATCTAAAGACTTGATGATGACTACTCTAACTCAAACCTTTCTTATTAATCCTCTTGGTTTATTATTTTTTGTGTTTCTAAATTCCAAATTTTCTTTTTTCCGAGATGCGCTCTCTCTATGGCAAACGGGGCCGGGTGACTTTGCGATGCCCTAAAAAAAATTTTTTATAGGAAAAATAAAATTTTTTTAGATGAGATTGCACAGCGGTTATTAGACTATTAGACTATATCACCTTTTGAGCTGCCAGACACATTGTGAAGAGGTCCGTGTGTTTTACTCGAGCCACTCGAAACCAAAAAATAAGTTCACAACATAATAGAGGAAATGCCTAGTATAACAAATACAGAAGGTGACTGGGACTTAGCTATGGTGGGCGGCGGCAAGCCGTTGAGAAAAGGCTCTGCTTACTCTTTGGACAATAAGTACTTTTTGCAGCCTTTCAATACTCTGTTGAAGGTTTTCTATATATCCACTAGACAATGTATCAAGACAATCATTAACTTGAGCTTAGACAAATTAGTGGATTCTAAAATTGATCCTAGTCAGCCAAATTTAATATGGCTTTTCAAATCAAATGGTGAAGTAATCATAGTTAACTGGAGAGATCGTCTTGTGAATGCAGTGATAGCAGAGTTCAAGTTTCCAAGGTTAGACAATTTGAATTCCATTGTTGATTTCAGATTCAACTACAGTTTACAAAGTTACGAAGTTCTTACTATCAATGGTAAAATATCACGTAAACGTGAGCCGGTCCATCCTCACAAGAAGACCATAAACAAATTTACATTGAAAATTAAAGGAAATCCTGCTGGTTCCAACCCTAAAGTTCAAGCGCCAGAAATTCTTGAAGATAGTTTTGATCTCAAAGAATTATTGATAGTGAAAAATGTGTTTTTGTATGCTAAGTCTTTACATTCCAAGTCATTGGCCTTTCTCACAGAGAACACCAGCCAAAGTAAGAAAAGAGATCAATTATTGGAGTTAAAGTTAGTGGAATTGAAATCCTTTGGTGTGCATAGTGAGCAATCACTTGTTGTGAAAAAAGATAGCCGTATTACTTCATTAGCAGTTTCCAATAGCAATTTGGTTGCTATGGGTATGTACAATGGTGTGGTGGAAATTTTGTACAATTTTGTTTCTGCTACTAGTCAACAAGCTAGTAATATCAACAATTCCAAAATTCTTAGATGGCATATAAATGCAGTTGGTGCTTTACATTTTAACAAAGATTCTACCTATTTGTTGTCTGGTGGTAAAGAAAAGGTATTGGTATTTTGGCAAATTGATAGTGATAGATTGCAGTTTTTACCAAGACTTAATGGTGATATTTCATACATTTCCACAAACTTTTTTTCTCAGGACATTGATAGCACAATTGCTAATAATAACGATGGTATTGATTACTATACGTTAATTCTTGATATCAACAATAGTCAAAACAATGAGCTTGAATACCTTATCTTGAATTCTGTGGAACTTACATCTAGATTATCCATCAACAGTATCAAATTGAACACTAGAGTGCCTCTATCTCAACTTTCCAAAGAAAGAAAGAAGTTAAAAATTTCCGATAATGTCAACATTTACAAAATTCAAAATGATTATAGTGCCCAAGTAGAAGTGAACCCGGTGGATAAAAACTTGTATTTGGCTAATGGTTCGGAAATTCAAAGTTACAATTTGGTGAAAAATGAACAGTTTTTCTCATTGAATGTTGTGCCAAAGATTTCTATTGGTAAAGTTAGATCCGAAGTGCAACTTAAAGATCCTAGGGTCAACACATTCAAGTTTACTGAAGACGGGAAATGGATGGTCACTTTTGATGAATACGAGACTCCAGTGTTGGATAAGTTGATTTCGAAAGGTGAAACCAAATACAATTTGAAATTCTGGAAACTCAATACCACTGAATCTCAAGATAATTCAGCCAGTGGCGGCAATAATAATATTCATTGGGAGCTTGCCACCAAGATTGTTGATCCACATGGGCCAAATGTTAAAATTGTGTCTATAACTTCCGCACCATCCAGTTATTTTAAAGGAACTGCATTCTTAACAGTGGATAACAAAGGTGGTGTCAGATTATGGAGACCGCAACAACCAAAACTTTCTTATAATGTGGCTAAGGCCAACAAGACCCAGCCAACTGCATGGACGTTAAGAAAATTTGTTCCTGCATTGACAAGTAGAGATATAAGTGATGTTTCAGTAGCCTGGTCTCGTGATGCCACTTTGATTATTGTTAGTTTGAAGAATGTGCTTTATAGGATTCCTGTGGCTAACTTTGATGATTGGGATTATTTAACCTTGAACAGCAGCTTAATCAGCAGCAAGCCAATCAAGTTTATCAAGTTAATCAATAATGATTCCAATTTAATCATTTTGAATGATGAACATTTGATCAATTATCATTTAATCAATGATTCTGTGGTATATGATTACAAACTTGATAAAAACAACTTACAGTTTAATGAGAAACTTATTGCATTTGATGGCTCAAATGGGGATTTCGCCATTGCGGTGAATTTCTTTGCTAAGCATAAAACCACTGCTGTTAACAAAGCAATAATATTACTCTTCAAAACAAATGAACATAAACCATTTAAGGTGCTTACTCACAATTATTATATTTCTTCATTGCAGTGGATTCCAGGAACTGCCAACTTTGTCATCATAAATAGTCTTTATAATATTGGAATAGTGAACAAGAGCAGTGGTAGTAGTAATAGTACTAGCAGCAGTGCTATTGATGCTGGTGAGAGTACTACCAATCCAATAATCTCTGGCAATGCAATTTCTGCCATTCTCAATGTCAAGTCTCAAAGTGACTTGACTGACGAAAGTGGATTTTCAAGCAAGATGGTCTCATTGGTGCAAAATACTCAATTGAATGGTGTAGGTAAACAGCAGCAACAGTCACAATCACAATCACAGCAGCAGCTAGAGCAGCAGAAAAACGGTGATGTTATGGATATTGATGATGTTGATAATTTCTGGTACGGTAAAAGAATTAACAATCACACATTTGACTCGTTGTTGAATAATGATTTGGATGGTATGGATATGGAAGATTTGTTTGATATTGTGGTCAAAAGCATTTGAAATGATTTACTATTGAGATATCTGAGTTGAGTTAATTGATTATTGTTAGTTTATGCAATAGAATAGAATTATTCATTCAATCAATTTGTTGATATGATTTGCGTTTTGTACAGTTATGGTTTTGTTTTTTAAAATTGCTTTTTCATAGACTTATCATTAATTTCATGAACTTTTTTAAACTGGATATATAAGGAAACCTTTGTACATTTTTGGGTCTTCAGTAAGTGCTAAGTCGCTTAACAATTTACAACGGGACAGAAACACTACGTAAATCAGTGTTGGGATCAAGCCAGTAGTAATTTTTACATGGAAGAACGATAAGGAAAAAAAAATATCTATTCTAATAAACTAACAAACTAAGACATTGACTAAAAGTAGAAAATATAAAATAAAAAGGGGAAAAAGCTAGCAGACTTGATTATTGTTGAATTTCGTTATCATGATCATCTTCTCACAAGAGAACAATAGCAACAGAAACACAGATGGAAAGAGCCATGAATGAGTTAATGGCACCAAAAGTAGAAGCTGCTGCACTACTACTACTACTGCTACTACTACTAGATGTGGTGTTACCACTGGATGAATCGCTAGAAGAACTGCTGCTTGAAGAGCTCGAATCTCCAGAAGAAGTAGAGTTATTGCTTGCAGAATCTGAGGAATCGGCAGAAGTACCGTTAGAAGTTGTGCCACTCTTGGATGATCCACTTTTGGATGATCCAGTGCTAGACGAAGAAGCGGAAGAGGAAGTGCTATCGGAACCTGTTGAATTAACGTTGCCCAAAACTTTACCATCCACTGCTTTAATAGAACTCCAGTCACCAGAGTCATCAGTATACTTGTATTCCGAACCTGTTGAGTAATCAGTTACTTTGAGTTCCTTCAAGCTCAAAATAAAAGGTGCTTTAGAATAATCAGTCAGACCACCAGCCCATTCAATAGTCCCTTCAGAATTAGAAGAATCGCCACCAGCCCATAATCCGATGTACACTTTTGAAGGGGTTTGAGGAAACCCGTCACTACTGTCATTGGACAAGGTTCTCACAAGCTTGCCTTCAACGTACCAGTTGACTCTTTCATTATTCCAGTCAATAGTATAGTTGTAATAGTTATCTTGAGGGTTATCAATGTCATGATATTTGCCTCTGTCGTATGAAGTTGTGTTGCCCTTTGAGAAAAAGTTACTTTGCACTTGGGTATCGTCGCCACCAAGCCATTCCCAATCAATTTCATCCTGATCATCAGACTGCAAGTATACAGTTGATACGATACCCGTACCGTTAGCTGCTTTGATTTGTGCTTCGATTCTACCAAAGAAAATGTAGAAGTTTGACTGCAAGGCAGGATTATCGTATTGTTCAGCAAGAGTTAATTCAAGTCCACTGCTGCCATAACTGATCCGGTTGCCATAATGGTAGGTTTCAAAATAGCTGCTGTTTTTCTTAAAGTTTTCAGTAATGGAAGTTGCTAGAGCCTTGTCTGGCGATGTAGTGGAAAAGGACACTGAACTTGAAGTGGCAGCTAGGGCGGTTGCTCCTAGGATAAGAATCGAAGATAGTATATTGGTTGGGATCATTTGTATTAAACAAAAAAGAAAATTGCGTGCAGCGAATATTAATGAGCAACCTTTTAAGAGAAAAGAAAACCTTACAAGAAAGAAGTATCGATTGATGGATAAAATTTATGAAATATAGACAGCATGGCTAGTTCTATTATAGTATATTATATAGTATTATTATATTTACGCTTTTGCATTTAAGATTGCAAGGCATGCCTCAAACCTTAGCCCATAGGCCAATAGCCCCTGGACATACTCGGTATACCATAATAAGTGCCTGCAGGGCGGTTTGTTGTGTTTTGTCTCTTTTGCGCATTTTTCAATAGGCAAAGCCTCGTCCTTTTGGCTGGGTGCCATTGTGAGCGCTGCACAGTTCCCAACATGTGGCTGTGCTCCAGCACCGCGTCTTCCGTTGTAAAATATAAAAGCCACCAAAAGCCATGTTGTTGTTGGCTTAGGTAGCGATCATATGAGGCGTAATGTGGCCAAACAGCTACACGGTAAGTTGGAGTGGGAGTGCAAGTGTGTTCGTACTTGGTGCCTATTTACGATTTCAATTGAAGTAAATAAAGCGTGTAGTATTCTATAAACAAAAATCGTCAAACTGTGGTTTAACCCAGTATGCTTTTGCAAAGCCATTCTTGAATGCCACTCTGCTGAGTTTCAACAACAACAACAAAAAAAAAGTCAAAAAAAAAAAAAAAAAAAAAAAAAAAAAAAAAAAAAGACAGCTAACTATAGTAAAACGTAAGAGAGAAAATATGTGAAAGGATAGTGAAATGTAAAGTGTAAAAATAAAAGCAAAAAAAATTGAATATCAGAAATATAAAAGTAAAGAATAAAAGACAGAAAACATTAGTCAATCAAAACAAAAAAAAAAAGATAAAATAAAATAGTATAAAAAAGAAAGAAGGAGAGAAAAAAAAAGCTTAAAAGAACGACAAGGCTGCAAATACCAAAGAGCTAAAAATAGAAAACGAAACTGAGCCATAATCTTGTATCCCAGCAGCAGAAGACGTAGAAGAAGAACTGCTACCCTTATTACCGCTACTGGAACTACTTGTAGTCTTGCCAAACACTTCATTAAATGCGTCTTGTACAATATTCAAGTAATCACCATCATCATCATCAGCATTGTTTAGCACTGCAGTAGAGGCATCCCAAATCATTACGCCGCCAAAGCTTCCATTTCCTGCAGCTTGAGAAATTTTGTCGCTCAACACTGAGGTGCTTTTAATGTAGCCACTACTGGCTGCTGTGGAAGAGCCAGGAAGACCAAGAAAAAGCTTCATGTTTTTATTTTGTGCAGTATTGTTGACATAGTTGGCCCAACTTTCCCAATTAAAGTTCTCGGTGGAAGCGTCACAGTTTTGCTCATTGTTGTAAAATTGAATAAATGCAAAATCAATATACGTATTATTCAAAACATGAGATAAAGCCTCATCTGGGTAAGGGCACTGCGGAGCAACGCTCAAATAATAATTTTTGGTACTGGTGCTGTTGATCTTCTTACCCAAATAGTTTATAAGCTCAGAGTATCCGGTATCGTTTGCAGTTTCTGCATCCAAATCAAACCCATCTATAAGAACATCATCACCAAAAGGTCTAATCAACGATGAGTTTGTCGATTCACTTTTTGGTCCAAACATATTCCATAACACTTCACCGAATTCTGTACCTTGCGATCCAGTGTCAAACCCATAATTACTGGTCCCTTCACCTCCCAAAGAGAGCATCACCAACTTATCGTTGCTTTGACAAGTTTCAATTTGACTAGCCAATGAAGTTAATTCATGTTGGTACTGATACGAGTACTGGTACCCGTTAAAAGTCAAAGTTGGCACATTATTCGTACCTGGAAAATGGTCCAAAAAAGAAAGCAAAATAATGTTAGCATCAGCATTTTCACAATAGTAGGTCAAGTTCATCTCATTGGTGGAGCTGTTAGTAAGGGTATTGATGGAGTTTTGACCCCAATAAAGAGCAAGGTTACGCTCACTGTCTATGTCAAAAGCGAGAGTCGTTTTAAACACAAGCAACAATAGAGACAATGAGAGAAACATGATTGTTAGATATAAAGCTTGCTGACTTGTAATATTACTGTATCAAGGAAATAATAATGTAGTTATTATTAAAATGTAGGAACTCTCGAAGTGTTTTGTGTATGAGCAAATAAAGATAAAAGGGGAGGAAAAAGAAACAGCGCCATTATGATGTTAAATACTCTCACATCTGAGGAGTACATCGCAGCATCTTTACAAGCCTTGGTGGGATTGTCTTGTAGGAAACGAAGGAAAACACCCAGCTTTGAGTTATTGATGCATGCGACCATTATAGTGAAGGAAACCATTCAACATCCGCTTGCAGCCACTGTCGTCACCGAAGGAGGTTTCAAAAAGCTTTTACGAGAGGCACTTTACAAAACAAAGCACATGTGTCATAAAACAAAGCAGCAGAAGTGCATGTTAGCAGAAAGGTGCTTAGCTAGGTAAGAATTTTGTAGTAATTTGGGTAGTGGATCGTCTCACCGCAAAAGGTACTAAGCCTGGTGCTTAGATCAGAAAAATTTCATTCTCCGGAGGCTTGAAAATAGTAGATAAGGGCTTTTCAGTCTTCTTGTTAGCAAGAGCCCCCCGGCAAATTGGCAATGTTGACATTCCAAGTATAGCAGCAGGTCCCAGTCAGAGAGCATGAGAGTACTCTCATGTTTCCTCCCAGGGGCCTGTCATCACCACGAATACAGGAAGAGTCTCGATAATGCAGAACACTGCAAGGGTACAATCAGGGCATCCTTCCACCAGGAGCCCAGACTACCTTAAAAAGATAGCTGTAGTGAAGACAATAAAGGTAAAAGTAAAAATAAAAATACAGTGAAAATTTTTCTTCTTTTGTTCTAGCTAACATACATAGACATAACCTGACTAACCAGCATCATCATACTTCGTTCCATCTGCACTGCGTACCAGTACTACTTACTACTAGTACCACAACCAACAGCACTTTGCACTTTCTCCACTCAACGACGAATCAAAAGGTAAATGTTATCCTGTTTCAATGAGGACAAGCTTCTATAACTGCCTTCAAGGCACATCAACAACCCACCATAGGATATGTAAACCGATATGTTGTCGTTTTTTCCTTCATCAAACTTGTAAACCGTACCGTACATTACGTAATCATAGTCATCGGCCAAAGATCTCTCGCCTTCCTTTGGAGGTCTCCAACTAGCAGTTTCAGTTGCCTCTTCGCTCAACGATGAAGCTAATGCCACAGTTAAAGTTTCTCCATTTTCCACAGGAAACAAATCGTGATTTATGTCCAAAGTTAACTGGATCTCTTGAGATGACTTAGAACGGGCTGTTATTCTGGAGACTTTGTCGTAGTTGGCGGAATCAATGTCCGTTATCACGAAAACATCGTCGAAAAGAGTGAGTGACATGGTTATTATATTTGGCTGTTTATATGTGATAATTTGGAGTTTTAAGCAGGCCTAGCTGGCGTGTATGGTATATTTCTATCCTTGTTGTTATTTGGAGATGGCTCTATAGATTGTATTCGCTTTGCATTGAAATTTTTTTTTTTTTATTTTTTTATTTTTTCTTGAAGCGCAATATCGCATAGCTCATAGGGTAACCCTTTGTATCCCACAGGTATAAGCAGAGCACTGGCTGAAGGATCCATGCCAACACCAAGACCCAAGGCAGTTTGCCAGGCTTTTCATTGTTTATTCTCGCTGGTATCGTAGTTCTGAGCATATATTCATTAAGACTTGACTTTCCGTGTGTACAGAAGCAAAGGCTTACACCGCTGTAGCTTAAAACAACAAGTAACAATTCTCGTATCGACAAATACTCATAGCATTATACTTCTCCAAAGCCTATTCTACAAACCTTCAAGCCCTAATCTACACTGAACAACTGAGAGTCAACATCGTCCCAGCCGTTCGTTGATTCTGTCACTTCAATGAGCTTGTTGATGGTGCCAGGGCCTATACACAAAAACTCTTTCACATTCTTTTCATTGTGCAAGTGCTCCACTAGTCCAACAAAATCCACTACCTTGGTGGTATTGTTGATTATGAAGTCAACTGCCTTCTTTGTGCTAGTAATTTCCGTAAACCGAAAATTCGTCACTATTGGCTTAGTTAGTGTTTCATTCTTAAACTGTATCTGATCAGAGTTGACCAATTCATGTAGCTCCAGTTGAGCGTCTTGCAAAAACTGAGAATGGAAAGGTATCTCCACTGGTAAATCTTTAACTCTGAATCTCATCCCGGTTTTCATTTTTAGTTCCTTTAGTGTTTCGGCTATCAAAGATTGTAATCCAACAATCACAATCTGTTTTTTTGAATTAATGTTGGACAAATACACGGGCCGTTGCAATTCATTCTGTGTCAAAAATTCAAGCGTGCGGTCAAACTTATCGGGGCTCAAAAAAATCGATGTCATTTTGAAACTGTCTTGTGATGAGTCCGTTTGAGAGTCCTTGTAGTATTTATCGACACATTTTTCCATGAGAATTCCTCGCTTATGAACCAATTTTATCGTATCTTGCAAGCTTAAAGCACCGTTGAATAAAAGACTGGTAAACTCTCCTAAAGAATGACCAATTACGTAATTGGCCTGATTTAGCAAATCAGTGCCCTTTTGGCTAATCAAGAATTGATTTATCAAAAAGGAAGACGCAACTATCGCTGGTTGGGCATTAGAAGTCTTGTGGAAGAAGTGACTGGAAGCATCGTCTGACAAGAGATGATGAGAGAAATTGCACTGTAGAGTTTCGTCAATGAGGTCAAAGTGTTTGCTGAAACTGGGTTCTGCTTTGATGAGCCGGCTCAAGAAAGAGAAGTTAGCGATGCCTTGACCTGGAAATACTAATGTCCTGCTCATGGCAGCTAACAGTGAGGGCTATACTGATGACTAGAATATCTTACTCTTTTCAGATATTATCTTTCTTTGTCTTCTCTTGTGTGATTGATTTGGTCTCCGCTGCGACGCCACTTTTTTTTTAAAAAAAAAAAGAAAAGTAAAACCCCTAAAAAAAAAGAAAAAGAAAACAGAAACGACGCGTTACTTCTTTCTGTCCCACTGCGCTAATCACAAGTTATATTCCAAATATCTCTCTTATTGCTATTTATATCAACCCAATAATATGGCAATATGGTTGGATCTCCAACTGAACATCGTTTCGTCCAGCTGATGAGCGCTCTTGCCAACGATTCTCACAGCGCGTTGCTGCTGTTTGACAACACTAGTGTTGCCGCTGCCGCTCCTGAGTTAGATTTAGAATCAGCAGAGATGAACAGCATCAACAAACAAAATCAAGATGGTGATCTGGTTAAAGAGCACCCAAATATAGACTCAAAAGCCACTGAAAAAATCAGCAAGCAACCGACAGCATTTAAGAGTTTCAAAGAAGAAGATGATGATGAAAAAAAAGTGGAAGACGTTTTGCGATCAATAAAAACAGAATTTATCGGTGATAATACTATCCCCCATACTAACAATGCCAACACCAATGCCGAGGATGACGATGAGATCACCGAAGAAGAATACAGAGAACTCAAATACGAAGCGCAACTCTCGCTAGCACAAAGGCTTCGGCCCAAATATTTACATGATTACATTGGTCAACTTCAACTAGTTGGCGAAAATGGTCTGATTATGCACTATTTGAATGATGACAATATAGACAAGATCAGATCTTTGATTTTCTGGGGTCCACCTGGCGTGGGGAAAACCAGTTTAGCTAAAATCATATTGAGCAAAAGCAGTTTAAAATCGTTTGAGTTTTCAGCGTCTTTGGATTCGATCAACCAAATCAAGCCAGTGATACAGAAACTAGAAGGTCAAAAGAAATTTAAAGCTAGTGAAGCAGATTTAAACAAGAATAAAGCAATTTTGTTCATTGATGAAATACATCGGTTCAATAAGGCACAACTCGATTACTTACTAGACGCTATTGATCGAAATTTGATAGTTCTTATTGGCGCCACTACGGAAAACCCATCGTTCAATTTGACCAAGCCTTTGGTTTCTAGATGTTTGATTTTGACGCTAGTTCCTCATACCATTAAACAAGTAGAAAGTATTATTCAAAAGGGGATTGATTTACTTAATAGGACCAGAAAACATATTTTCCACTTTCCCGCTATAAAGTTTGACTCCTCAGCAATCACCCATTTAGCAAAAGTGTCCAATGGTGACTTGAGAAACGCATTGAAATTGCTCGAGTTGTCCTTTTTGACTCTTACCAAGTTTGATAATAAAACCAAACAAGTGATAAACATTGAGTTGCAAGTTTCCAAAAACGACCTAAAGCACATTGCGGTAAAAAAATTCATAAATTTCGATCAAAAGGGCGATCAACACTACGACACTATATCTGCATTCCATAAGTCAGTGCGTGGCAGTGATGTTAACGCATCATTGTACTACCTCATGCGAATGATCAAAGGTGGTGATGATCCATTATTCATTTGTCGAAGAATGGTTAGAATGGCAAGTGAAGATATTGGCATATTGGACAACAGCTGTCTTGTATATTGTGCTAATTTGTACGAATCGGTACTTCGGCTAGGACTTGCAAAATCATTAAAATTGCTAATTCAATGTACGATTAGAGTTGCCAGTGCGCCAAAATCGATTGAAATTTATCGTGGTTGGGGTCTAGCTAAGGACTTAGCTAAAAATAAACCCGATATTCAAATTCCCTTCCATTTGACTAGTCGGCAGAGTGACTTGTATAACAAATTGCATGATCGGAATGATTTTGATGAAAAGTATTATAAGAACAATGTGGATTATAAGGATGGAGAAGTGAATCAAAGTTATTTGCCGAAGGAATTGAAAGGAGCTAAAGTGCTTTTAGGTAGACATTTAGGAACCGAGAATGATCGAAGTTTAGGGGAGTCGTTTAGTGATAGTGAAACAGATTTTCCAGATGATGATTTTTATCACCAGGGAGATAATGAGGATAATGATAAAAACGATGGGTTAGGTTTTCAAGATGAAGAAGAGCCGTTATTTACCTCATCTCCTATAAAGCAAGAAGCGTCTCTATTGCCACCGCCATCGTCATTGTCTGATACCTTGCTGGTCAAGAAAGAATCAAATGATAATGAAATGGATCAATTTAGTCTACATTCGGTACCATCACTTGCTCCGCCAAATGGCAAAAAAAGAGCTTGTGAAAATGAAAATGGAAATGAAAATCAGGATGAAAATCAGGATGAAAATCAAGATGGCACTAGAGCCAATATTAAAAAACCATGTTTGCCGAGTTTTTTAACTAGCAAAAAAGCTAGCAAATTGCGCAAAACCAATTATACGGGAGGATCCGACAGTGAAACAGATTGTGATGCTGAAAATGAAACGGTTAGTGGGCTCAGTGGTGCTGCTAATGGAGAAAATGACAGTGTTTATAATAACAGAAGAACACTAATATTACCAATTGAAGCAGTAGATGCTGTTAATGATACCAATACTATCAATGTGGATGAAAGTTTTGTGGCTGATTATAATGATGACGGTTTCCAGAATGATAATGTTAATGAAAGCTTTCGGGATGATAATGATGATGATGATGATGATGATGATGATGATGATGATGATGATGATGATGATGATGATGATGATGATGATGATGATGATGATGATGATGATGATGATGATGATGATGATGAGATGATGATGATGATGATGATGATGATGATGATGATGATGATGATGATGATGATGATGATGATGATGATGATGATGATGATGATGATGATGATGATGATGATGATGATGATGATGATGATGATGATGATGATGATGATGATGATGATGATGATGATGATAAGCACATTGATAACGACGACGACGACTCCAAGGATGCCGACTATGACACTAGCAAAGATAACCTCAATGACAACCCTGTGGACAAAACCTTTGCTGGAGTTTCAACTAGCCCAACAAATACTTCTAAACCAGTATCAGTACGGAAAAACCCTTGGGTTAAGACTAGATTAGGTAGATCAAGAAGACAGAGTTATATTCAACAAGTCAATAGAATGTTTGATGAATATTATAATCCGGTGAGTTTGTCTTTGCCGACTACTGAAGGAGATGATAATGCTGATAGTGGTAGTGATGGTGCTGCCAAACCCAAAAAAGTACGCTTCTTGGAAGAGTAATGAAACTTTTTTTTCATTTCTATTTTCTTTTTTTTTTTTTTTTTTTTTTTTTTTTGCTATTTATTTCTTGAAGGAAAGAGGGCGTTTATCAAAAGACGAAGCTTTGCGCTCTATCCATTTATTTATCTCTCTTTTTTTATATCTATTCTATCTACATATATATATCTTTATTCATTTACTAACTTATCGTGATACACCTTACTTTGCTTTGCTTTTGCTTGTTGTCTATCTGCTAATTTATTTCCAAGGGTTTCTTGGGGCTAAATACACTACCATATTGCTCTTCATTAATTGTTCAATCTTTTAGTGTTGTAACAAATGAAAAAAGATAAGTATGTTGTGTTGGTTAAAGATTCTTGTTGTTGCGGGCGCCGTTTTGGAACAGTGGTGAAACAACAAAAAAGGGAAGCAAGAAAGAGAATTAGAGATTATAAGACCCTAAAAGAAAACAGAATGCAACGCAACCGCACATAGATGTGATAAAGTACAAAAGAATATAATTGAACAGGTCAGACAGGTGCAAATCATGTCCGAGGGTCTGCTCTATTATAATATTATTGTGTGACACGCACCATAGGCTAACAAACTAGTTAGGACTGACAGTCCGATATGGTATATATTGGAACAGTATGCAGTTCCAATTTAATGGACGGAGTGACTAACCTGGTGATTACTTATCGTAACTCCTTTCAGCAACGTACAATTATCATTTTGCTTATCGCGCAAGTACGAAGATTATTAGTCACTAACTTCATTGTTTTTTTTTTTTTTATTTCCGATTTTTTTGACTCTTACTTCAAGTTCATAAATAGTATATTTGTGGTTGTGTTTTTTACAGTGAAATTTGTATTTTCAAAAAGATATTGCTGTCCGTTATAATGGAATAATTTCTGAAAGATCAGATTAAAAAGAACAAAGTTACAAGAACAACATTATTCTTTTTCTTTTAGCAAGTACGGGATGAGCTTAAATAATAACTTTTTAAGAGCTGTGTTGAGAGACACAAAGCTAAGCAGTGCATCGTTAGTGCTGGACCAAACCATCAAACTCAAAAGAATCTTTGCAAAAGACTCCACCACTGATCAGTTAAGAACTGCTAGAAGATCGAGCGTTAATTCCACTACTAACAACAACAATGACTACATCACCGAGCAGACAGCGCATCATTCAAATCATAGCATAGCTGGCAGTGCAGAAAACCTGACCATAAACGTTGACGATGAAGCTTCTACCAACGCTACCTCCAATGCTTCCACTGCTGCTGTGGACTTCCCCGATGGTGGTGTCAAAGCCTGGCTTTGCGTCCTTGGATCATTTCTTGGCCTAACCACCACATATGGCCTAGTCAACAGCACTTCGGCCATCGAAACTTACATTTCCCACAACCAATTAGCCAGCGATTCTGCCTCAACTGTTGGCTGGGTATTTTCAATCTATTTTTTTGTTTCTCTATTGTTTGGTATTTTTGCAGGCACCTTATTTGACCATCATGGACCAAGAGTCTTGATTGCCATTGGCACCATGTTGACCTTTGCAGGAGTATTCGCTATGGGAAATTGCACTACTATTTATCAATTCATTATTGTATTGGGAATAATTGCTGGTCTTGGATACGCGGTGCAAGCTACTGCGTTGGTGGGGATTATTTCTCATTATTTTTATAAACGTCGCGGAATGGCTATCGGTCTCGCTACGATGGGGGCATCTCTTGGTGGAACAATTTTCCCAGTGATGCTTCGTGTATTATACTCACAGCTTGGGTTTGTTTGGGCAATGAGAGTTTTTGCGTTTGTCCTTGCGGCGTTGAATTTGGGTGCTTTAGTGTTGATTACTCCTCGGTTTCCGCCATCGTCAACAACAACTGGAACTACACAGAGACGACACCAAGAGCAAAGGATTTCGCCTTCTTCTTCTTCTTCTTCCTCTTCCTCTCCTTCAATGGCCCGACAACTAAAAAGTTATTTTGGCACCATGGTGGATTTCAATGCTTTCAAAGAATCACGGTTCTTATTCTGCACTCTCAGCATAACTTTTGCCGAAATGTTTCTCTTGTGTTCCATGACATACTATGGCTCTTATGCTTTATTTACTGGCAGATCAGAAAACAGTGCCTATTTGCTCATTACCATTTGCAACGCCATGGGAATAATTGCTAGAGCACTAGCAGGTTATGCTGCTGACAAACTAGGCAATTTCAACCTCATGACGGTAATGATGTTTGCCGCAAGCTTGTTTTGCTTGATTATTTGGCTTCCCTTTGGCCGCTATACTGGTGGATTGTATGCCTTTTCAGTGGCTTATGGTCTAGTTACTCCCGCGGTGATGAGTTTAGCCCCGCTTTGTATTAGCCAAATCTCAAGAGTGGAAGATTTCGGTAAACGGTTTGCTACTTGTTATTTGGTGGTGGCATTCGCTTTATTGGCTGGGATCCCAATTTCTGGACTTTTTATTGGCAAGCAGCCCACTGATAGTAGTTATGCCAAGTTTATTGTGTTTATTGCAATGATTGGGTTCTTGAGTACTGGTTGTTTGATGGTTTCACGGTATTTTGCGGTGAAGTTGCGCTTATGTATTTACTAAATTACTGCTCTCAATATATTAGTCTTTACATCATTCCAATGGTCGTAGTTTTTGCTTTTGGTATCCTTTTGATCTCTGAGATGCATCCATCGGCTCTGTCATGAGTACCAGTGGTTCGGATCATCAAATCGCAAGGAAAAAAAAAAAAAAAAAAAAAAAATGCGATGGCAATTGCCAATGAAAGACGAGCAAATCATAAGCAGGAAATGACACTAAAGAAGTATACCTCAGTGGCACTAGGCTCCAAGGCAACTCCATCAATATTATATTACCATGTCAGCAATCTCTGACAGTTATGGCTCCTTGAGGTCAGTTGACCCAATTCCTTTGAACTACTCTGAGGAATTCAACACCGCCGTTGATGAAGATGGCAATGATAGCTATTCCAATGATACCAACAGCCCAAGCAATATCAATGATACGCGGAATAAATGGTTCGGGATAAGATTCAATACCAATTCAATTATCAATCATACTGCCAGCATATTTCAGAAAGTTCAAAGATATTCATCGTATTCATTCACTGGATTTTTCATTCTCCATGGTCTTAACGTGCTTGTTTTCCCTGCTATTGATTTGGACATTTCTGAAGAAGTAATGATGATGGCTAGAGATATTTACCAAAAGGAATTCGTGGAAAAATATGTGGTTTTTGGTTCAGTTATTGCTCACGTTGTGTCTGGGGTGGCGTTACGGTTACTTAGGATACTTAAAAGAAAGTTGAATAGTCCATCCAAGCGACATGTCCATCGTCTTCACAATAACAATACTTCTGCTACTACAGGTGCGCTGCACAACAACAATCATAATAGCAACAACAATGCCTACCAGCGAAGATCATCATTCAAAGATCACATAAACCTTGAAAAAGAAATCAAATTCAATCCACGTACCCAGGACTATGAAATTAAAAACGATTCAGTGGGACTCGGTGGTTGGTTCTCGGTGCTCAATGTAGGACTTCGCAAATCTTTCATCACCAAAAGACTTGGTCTCAGCCCGTTACAATTCTCTGGCTATTTACTTGTCCCATTACTCACATATCATATTGCTAGTGAAAGATTAGCTCCGCTTTTTGTTGATGGGGATTCTTCCCTCATTAATTTAAAATTTGTGGCACATGCAATATCTACAGGAAACAAATGGATAAGCTATCCTGGGTTTGTAATGCTTATTTATGTCACTTTGTATCATATTGTTAGCGGGTGGCTTAAATGGCTTAAGGTGTACTCCATCAAAAAGAAGAAAATTTGGTTCTTAGCAATCAATGCAATGACTGTGGTTGGGGTATTTAGCTTGAGTAGGGTGGTGTCAATGGGGCCAGAGTATGGTAGTTTGGCAAAGAGTTTTGATTCTTATGTGGGGTGGATTAAGTCGTATACTTATGTTTAGGCTGTCTAAGGGGATGGCTTTTGTTTATTGTATATATGTATAAATCAGCGATTATAATTACAAATTATATTTATAGATCATTTATAAGGCGTGCAGTAGAGTAATTAACAGTATGACCTATGACCTGATTTGAGACACTGTCCTGGTAATGAAATCAAGTGGACATATAATTATTACCATAAATCTTTAGAGTAATGTGTTTTCAGGCAAGAATTAAAGGAGATTCTCGTTTTTCAATCAGGTATAAGTACACATCCTGCTTGAATTCGCAACTACAACGTACATCAAACAAAATGATTTAAACCTCAGCATACTGACGAAACTAACTTGCAAATTTTACAATCTAAATCTATTATACAAACTTCAATATATTGAAATGAAAAAGGAGCTAGAAAAAGTAATGTTCGAAAATAAGATAAAATTTGAATTATAATAAAGGGTATACAAAAAGAATGCAGAATAAAAAAAAAAAAAATTTTTTTTCATCAAGAAAATAAACGATAGCTGATTGTAACTATTAAATTGTTGAATACCATCAACTTAGGTCTTATAGGACAATAAACAGATGATAGAGCTCAATTTATTGAAGTCTATCAAACAAAAATAATAATAAAAAAAAAGGGAGCATCCATCACGTCTATTAGAGTTTTATCATGCGTGCCCTCTTTATATAATTTATTTTTTTTTTTTTTTAAAAAAAAAAAGTCTAAAAGTCCACATCTTTAAGTTCCAGCTTATTGTTATCTTTCAATGGTTTGTCTTCAGTGGCTTCATCATCGTCCTTATCCTCGTTGGTAAGAATTGATTCATTGTCATCAAATGTAAGTTCAGCCTTTTCAGCAACTTTTTCAGTTTCAGTCTTTACTGGTTCTTTCTTTTCAGTTTGGGTTTTTGGCTTTATTTCTTCACTGCTTTCAGTTTTGGCAGTATCATTTTCATCTTTGCTTTCTTTGGTGGTAGTGGTGGAAGCACCTTCTTTAGCTTCTTCCTTTTCAGGTACTATAAGGGTTTCCTTAGGTAACACAACATTAGTGGTTGATGAAGAACCAGTAGCATTTTCACCCAATCTTGCAGCTGGAAACTGTGAAGTAGAAGATAAACGTGGAGTCGATGAGTTTGATGGTCCTGATACAATTCTAGGTTTTCTTTGCTGGTGAGCTCTTAAAGGCGCCAAGAATTTTTTTTTCAAAACGTCCAAATAATTCAATGGTCTACCATTTTCAGCGTACCATAATTCTTCTTCAACTTCATCGACAATAAAATTGCCTTTTTCGTAATCAGCAGCAACGCTTTCCAAAAATTCTGACCATGAATTGGCAATTACAAATTTAGTATCAAAATCTTGACCAAAACAAATAATTTGGCCCCATTTACCCTTTGGACCAGGAGCCAAATCCACAGCTATATTATTACCGGCAAAATCTTTGACAAGAGGAACCCAGCCAGAGTGAACGTATACCGGCTGAATTGCTCCTTCTGGGACTGAGCGTTGATGAGCAACAAAATCTATTCTAGGTACAGGAGGCTGTATCTTTTTCTGATGAGCCAATTTGGAGTTTTTATTACCATCGCTAGAAGAAGCAGCATTAAGTTGAGCCATTTGGTGCTTATAAGCATTCAATCTCTCAACATAAAGTTTTCTTTCATAATCAATTTTTCTTGCAGCCGTTTGCCAAACACTATATTCTTCAGCAATAGATTCAAGATCCAACAATGTCAAACCAAAAATAACCCCACTTGGTCTTCCACCACGTTCTTGACCATCATGAATCTGATAACTTTCCCTGACATCCAAAGGCAAAGATACATTAATGTCATTTTCTAATTCGTTAAGATCGGCAGCGGTTGCTGGTTCACATATGAATTCAACCAATTCAGGATATTCTTCGCCAAAGAAATGGTCAAGTCTTTCCCAAATTTCAGAAATTGGAGCAGCATTACCGTAATCATTCAATGGAATTTCACCGTCATTAGTTGCTTTTGATTTCAAACCAGGTCTATAACCAACATTTTGATTTGATCTATCCAAAGACACATTTGAAGCATTGTTGGAATTGCTGATAAAATTTGCATTTGAATTTGTTCTGCGGTAAGTGTTCTGACCGGAATTCAAGTTATTGGCATTGTAAGGAGAGCGAGACGTGGCATAACGGTCGTTTGTAGTAAGACTGAAGATGAAGTCGTTGACACCATCTTTAAGGTTGTCGAAAAAACCGCCCATAATGGATGAGAAAACTAGTTGAGTCGGGGATCAAACAAACGGAAAAAAAAAATAAGGATTTGAGTGAAACAGAAAGTTGCAAACAGAATGGGATGAATAGAGAGATAAAATGGCACCAAAAGGTTACAACTATTATTTGGAAGATTGGATACTGATATAGTTCCGAATTAAAATCGGAATGGAGAATATCAAGAGGAAATTCCAGTATAAGTCCGTCTAATTTGAGCTGAGCTGAGTTGAGCGGATTTGAGAGTTAAGGACAAATATTAACAAGGAGCGCGTGAGGGAAGAAGAGGCGCGGACTCAAGCTGGGGCGGTGCAGTGCAGAGAAGAAGAGAGGCGGCTGGGTTTGGTGGAAATGTGTTCTGGTATAAGAAGAGAAGACACAAGAACAAAGTCTGAGTTTGTGGTAATATCGAGTTGGCGATGATGGTTGTTAATAGTGGCTGAGATGTGTTTTTGTCTGGATCTCGATGAAGTTGAAATTAATTTTACTTTGAACTGACAACAAACTTTTTTTTTCTTTTTCTTCTGTTTTGTGTTGTGTTACGAGCACCGCCGCCGCGCATAGAGCGGAAGAAAACGCGGTTCGAACTGCGCTCATCGCAGTTTCGGGTTAATTGATAATATTAATCATAACATCCCTGGTAATACTCTATAGGGCATACCCTAGCACGCCGGCGACAAAAGATAATCTTCCCCCTCTCCCTTTTTTTTTTCTTTTGTATAGGATATTTCGTATAGAATATTTCCATGTACAAAGAACCATGTAAATCACCTGTTGACTACTTGCAGCCACTTTCTAGCTCAACTGGGTAGCGATAAACTCCCACATATACAAGTGGACGCCAAACGCAAACGCCACTCAATAGAAATCTTTCGCAGCTTTCTTAGTTCACCCGCTGAAAGCCTGTATGATATACGGGTAAGGATTGATGTGCTTATGTTGTAACACTAGACAAACATTGGGGAAGAGTGAAGAGCCTCAAATAGAAACTATTTATATCCTTTTTGTTTGCAGAAACTGCTGCTAAGAGACAAATATAGAAAATTTTAAGCATGTAACTTCTTCTTCTTCTTTTGAAAGTACTACCAACCATCCTGCCGGCTATTGAAGATGAGCATACTACACAGTTTTCTTGATGCACTATATAGAATATAAGTTACTCGAGCTGTATCGAATAAAAATATTTCAAGCTTATTTATTTATCGATTGGATCACTTTTCTTTGTATTACCAACCTTCTTAACCACATCAAACCAAATACAAATACAACTACTATTACTCAACAATCAAAGCAACAATAGCAATCGAATAAGCCTGCCAGTTAGCATTTTGGTACTTATGCTTCAACTGCTATAATTTTTTCAGTCAAAATGCACTAATTTGAAAATAGTGAGCTTATCATTACATGCAATTCCCCATGTTATTCATACTGTTCAAGTAAGTTTTTTGATCCAAAGCGCTTTTATCATACAAGCTATTAAGAGGTCGAAAAAAGAAATAACTTTGGAAAAGGGGGTCTGGTATGACATGGTACAATATGGTATATAGTGATGGTTCTGGATATGAAGCTATGGTTGAGTTTGATGTATTATAGATGATCTAACATTATTATAAAATGATCTAAGGCCCCGCGTTATGTAAATAAGTTCGTAGAGACCCTAAACCGAATCTAAAATTTTAACCCAAAATTTAAGCGTAGTTGGTAATTCGATAAGTCGAGCAGTCGTACTGCCATAGTTGAGCAAAGTACCAAAATTGAGCAAAGTTTAATCTCAAATGGCCGTTGGAGTTTAAGGCATTAAGTGCTGCGTCGCGATGTTGGATAATGTAGGCGGTGCATGGAAAAGCTAACTCTGCTATATATATATATATATTCACAGTGTGGTTATAGAGTTAATCTATGGATTTCCAATGTAAATTTAGACTCAAATCTCTAAGTATTGGTAGCACAAGCAGTGAAAAAACAAAAAAAGAAAAAAAAAAAAAAAGAAAAGAAACGACGGCAAGCAATTCAAGTTAGCCTGATAGAAGGCCTCAAATAATGATTGCTGGATTAACAATCGTTAGGGTTATCAAAAGTTGTCGCTTGTTTGACGATGTTAGTATACTGAGCACACTTGTAGTTGGTAAGAGCAAGATTAATACATTAGCCTTTTTATTGATTACTTGCTATGCTAGTGGGTCGGTCATCTTTGTGCACTTCCTGATGTACGGCTGTCCCGGAATATTCGAATATTTTCCATAACAGATTTTCATACTCGTGTGCTACAGCCGAGAAAGCAAAGTCTGGAACTGTTTTACAGTACTTTATTGTATGCATAATATTATTGTGTTAGTGTAAAGACTCTATGGTGTGGAAAGGCCCGGTATGATTGATAATTTTATTACTCTATTGCCAATCATTATTGTGTGTCGACATGCAAATGCTTCTACCAATGTTCTAGAAATTTCGTTTCATTATCGCCGAATTTTTCATGAAGCCTGAAGCGTGGCTGACGATCCGCGCGAAAGTCGCGGTGTTATTAGCTGCCAAAACTACTGGGCGGGCGGACTACGCTATGTAACTGCCGCTGGCATTAGCATTAAAAAAATATTGGCATTAATTTCTATTACCAATAGTACCAAAAGATAAATGCCCAATACACAGCATCACAACCATCACCAACCAAATGCCCTTATATTGGTTGCGTGCCCTGGCTCACAGCCAATGACATCACAGCGACGCTGGTTCCCTTTCGCAGGATAGGCGCTGTGCTTAGCTAAGCACTGAGGTGCACTATAGTGCAGTCAGCTGACATGGATACGTCATATAGTGATGTGTAACAATGTGTAACAATGTGTAGTAATGTATAATAATGTGAGACAAGGTGAAACGATGTGTAGTGATGTATAGCACTTTCGGGCGCTTCGCTTGTGTGGAGGAATTGCAAGTATGTTGTTAATCGCTGATGCATGGATTATTTCCAGCGATGATGCCAACAATAAGTGACAATTCAGTCAATCAACTTTGGTATTTCTACTCCACCATTTCCTTTTTACTCTTTGTCTAATCTATGCTCAAGATGGTTGTCTTTTTTTTTTACTTGTTTTTTTTTCTTATCCAGATACTTGTCTTTTTAGATATTTCTTTTCTCAGTGCAACCTCACTCGCTTACTGCCCACCAGCATTATCATCATCATCGTTATCATCATCTTCATCATCATCATAATCCAGTCAATGAATGCGCCATGGACATTGTTCCCATTAGCAGCTTATATCTCAGCAACAGCGCCAGCGTCTGTCATTCTCAGTCGTGCCCGTCACATCCACAGCAGCAGCTCACTCCTGCCGCGTTCGACTTGGCTCGCCCAAACAACATTGTGCTTGACTTACGTCCGTTCAGCAGCTATCAACAATTTAGAATCACGAATTCGTTCCATGTCTCGGTGCCTTCAACGTTACTTAAGAGAAAATCGTTCAATTTGCTCAACGTCATTGATGGATTAGACCCTTATCAGCTGAAAATTTTGTTTTCTTTGCTATTTGAGAAAAAACAAAGCGGCGGCAATGTTAACAACAAGCAGCGGCAACTGCGCTCCACATGCAGCAGCGGACACCTGAGCGGAAAAGAAAAACCGCAATCCGCTGCAGATCTCGACAACACTAATGCTAATAGTAATCAAAACGGAAATGGAAATGGCAATGAAAATGGAAATGGGGATGAAAATAAAACAGTCAATCATTCAAATACTACCGGTAACGATATCGAAACGCCTGCAAACAATAACAACAACAACAACAACACCATCAATGTCCTTTTTTTCAATGTGGGAAGAAACGCCGAAAATGAATGTGATTTGCTATTACAAAAATTCCATAATTTTGCCGCTGCTAATGATCCATCATCGTGTATCAAACTCAAGCCAAACTTAAAGTTTCATATGGTGAATGAAGCACCACCACCACAAGCGCCGCCAAAAGAGGCAAAAATTATTGATTCAAAAGCTCTTAAAGTGGGCGATGTTCCAGAGCGGCAATTACACAATTATTCAAAAGACCAAATTGATGATGAGTTGGTTGAATCAATCAGCCAGGAAGTTGCTAATGCAAATGGCAAAAAAAGATCGAAAAGCAATAGTCCTCCATCGGGTCTGCCAATTAATGATTCATTTGACCTTAATTTATCCAGCGGCATCCCGGTATCTGGGTTTTCGAATTCAAATCCAGCGACCAATCAAATTCACAAGCATAACAACAACATGGCAATACCGACTTTGCTAAAGCTCTCGCCAAATAATCATCTTAAGCCGAACTCAATGGCAATGCCATTGCCAAAACCCAATGCCAAAAAAAAGTTCCAACAGTTAGTAGCAGGCATGAAGACTAACGCCACCAACACCAATAACGGCTCAAAAAACAACTTTAATTCCACTAGTAACGGCAACGGCAGCGTTACAATAACGCTCAGTGAAAAGAGTCCCAATTTACAACAGTGTCTAAACAGCTACATCAGCTACGAGGTCATGCAAGAGCGCAATAAGAATATTAAAGTTGATGATTTGCCTGCGTGGTTTCAGTTTTATGTTTCGGATCGCAATGCTAATGCGATTGTTAATGAGGAGTTCAGTAAACTTGAAAAACTACAGGAAAAAAGATTAAAGATTGTTTATACAACGGGCGCCGCCGCCACCACCACCACCACCGGTATTAACAATATCTTGTCCAACACAATTAGTAGCCAAGGACTACATTCACCTTCAATATGCTCACCAAGTACTCCATGTCCGGCATGCGATCAGGTGAACTACAAAATCCCATTCAATTATTTCAAATTAGATGGGGCAAGTCACAGCGCCAACGGATATATTCATGGCGGTGGCCATTCATCACCAGCATCATTAGCCGGGTCAAGCAAATGGAATGGCTTGGGGACTGGCAGTACTCCGGGCACGCCCACCACCCCAACCACCCCTGGAACAATGTGCGCAAAGAACCGGTACTCCAATATTTTGCCGTTTGAACATTCTAGAGTCAAGGTGAACTTGAGGCGGTTTGTGGAGAAGAGTGGTGGAGATTGTGAGCTGGCCAGCTCTAGAAGCAAAATCGATCCTCAAAGCAAGAATAGCCATGCCAGTAAGAGCCATATCTGCAACAAGAATCGTGCCAGCGATAAACACAAGGACCAAGCCACCTTGGAAAAAGAAAACTACATAAATGCAAACTTCATCACGGTGCCGCAAATTTCACCAGAGGTTTACATTGCTACCCAGGATCCGGTTAAAAATAATTTTTGTGAATTTTGGAGCATTGTTAATCATTTTGAGAAGTTGATGTTGGTGGTCAAGTTGAATAGTAATGTTTGGAACATTGACTATTATGAGCAGCAGCAGCAGCAGCAGCGGGGTATTGGAGAGGTAGAAAATGGCGATGGCTACAATGCCGCTCAAACCAAGGGCGGAAACCCGTCAACGGGGCGGGCGGGCGCTATTCAGTCTCAACAATCTCAATCAAAATCGGCAAGACAAGGTCTGGAAAATGCAGCCAAGCCAATCAAATTCCATGACATGAATATTGATTTTGACAACCCTGGGTCATTGAGTTTATTGAGAGAGAAACTATTTCAAATCAGCGATGCAAGTAAACCAAGTGGAAGACACCTAGATCCAGAAAACAGCAAAAAAGTGTGTTTTAAATTGCTCGGGAATGGCGGTGAGCTAGTGTTTGGTGATAATGATGGCAGCAACAGCAACAGCAGTAGCAAGCGGACCTTGCCGGATTACAAAAGAGGCTCAAGCAGTGGCAGCATTGGTGGTAATACCACCGCGCCAAAATACTATCAGTCACAGCAATTTGTGAAAAACGGAATAATTTTGCAAAACTCAAATAACGAGATTATCATCAATAACCAGTTCATTATTCGCTGTGGGCATTTGGTGGAACTTGAACAGATTGAGACACGTGAACTTGATACAATTAAGCAAAAATTGACCAATGTGTATAAAAGCAGCGGCGGCAGCAGTAGTGATGATGGGGAGCATAGCGATGCAAAGGCAGACCCGGCTTTTGAACAAATGTTTGCTATAAAGTCGAGCAAATTCATAATCCAGATAGAGTTTCTCAACTGGCCGGATTTTGCAATCATAAAGAATCTTGAGTTGATTTTGTGTTTAGTTAAGCTCAAAAAGTTTTTGATTAGCGAGGTGTTGTTGCCGATCAATGGTGCCCAGATCAACAACAGCAGTGACGATGGGGAAATGGGCAGCAGCAACAGAAAGTATCAAAATGATTTAAATACCATAATCCATTGCTCTGCCGGCTGCGGGCGTACCGGGACATTCATAGCCATCGGCATGGTCCTCAGCAGCCTTGAACAGCACCAGAAAAGCAGCAGCACCACCACCGCTGCCAACAACACTACTGATCCGTACAAAAGTGAGAAAAATCTAATCTATAAAACGGTTTCCGAGCTACGCAAACAGCGATTATTCATGGTTCAAAACATCAACCAGTACACAATGTGCTATGATGCGACGCTACAGTATTTCAAGCAGTTGCACTTGAAGCAAATGAGACGGGCAAAGCAGCAGCAAGTTGACAGGATGGCTAAGGGTAGCGCTGGCGTGAATGTTGACAACGTTGAAGCAGGCATCGAGGAGAGCGGTGGCAAGATTGTCGTTGCGGCGGTTGCTGCTGCTAAATCCAAAATCGATAAGATGGGCAAGATTGAAGCAGCGGCAACAGAGGCAAATGAGGAAAGTGGGTCTCCAGCAGAGATTCTGGGAATATATCGCCCCCTCGGCAGCGATATCCAAAGATGAGGAGCTTACTACTATTGGAACTGCCACTACACACGGGACCGGAACGTCATTATCGACGCTGATGTCTGGTGAAGAACAAGGACAAGAACAAGAACAACCACCAAAGAGTCCGATGGTTGCCAGTTCTTGACCATTTGTTTTATCTTTCTTTTTTTCTTTTCTCCGTAACAAAACAACCTGTTTGCTCTAGTTTTTGCTTTTGCTACAGTTACTATTCTAGTTTTTTTTTTTTTTTATATCTTTCATGTTGTCGTTGCTATCGACAATCCAACCTGCATTTTAGCATTAAACCGTTAATAATAACTGTCTTATTTTTATTCCTTTTGTTTGGTTTTTTATTTTTGTTTCAAGATCCTTCCATCCTATATAATTAGCTAGCTCTCTAGCCACGATTAATGAATAATGAGTAATGATTAACTAACCAACCAATGGCGAATAGGTTTTTCCATTTTGACATACGCTTTTTCACGTCTCTTTAGACGGAAAAAATGCACCGCCACTTCACCGCTTTTACGTTTCTTGGTGGCGATAAGTGGCGCTTTTTGCCCCTATTCTCAGGCATAGGCATTTTTTTTTCTTTTGGCCCTTTTTTTTTTTGTTCTGGTTTACACTGTGTTTGGCTCAAGTATGCTTTTCTTCATATAGAGTAAGCGACTCTTGGCGGAGACAAAGGAGGCAGAGCAGAGCAGCGCAGAGCCACTTGCTAGTGGAGAGAAACGAGAAACGTTGCTTTGTCTGCCGAGGCTGACTCTCGAGTTGCGAAAATCGCTCATTGAATTTGTGGATGGCCTGTCTATAGCAGTAGTGGTATACCACTCACTGTAGGTACTGCTACTAGCCTAGCTATAAGAAAGACGCGAGGACGAAGGGGGTGCAGCACCCCAAGAATACCGTCCGGAGCTTTGCTCGAGTGAGTGCGGCTGGCAAATGCGAGCCTGGCTGTATTCAGCACAGTAATGAAATAGGGAAAAGACAGGCTAGGGCGCAGTGGGGCCACGAGATAGGGGTCCACGGACATGGACTGCCAGTAATTGGCTCAGCCATAACGGTTAAATGGTACATACAGAGCATTTCATCAGTCTGCAAGAGCAAATCTGGAAAGAGGCAAAGCACAAAAGATGCTTCAACTGACTGACTGACTGACTGACTATAGGAGTGTAGCACACGGCGCTCAACAGTGTCGGGCCAGCACGGCCACCAGATACCACGTGAACAGGCATGTGACAAGTTACGGGCGTCAGACGGCGTTGCTCTGCGTGAGATAGCACCGCCAAGCGCAGTACGGAGCAGTTAAGCACAGCTCTATGCATCCGAGCGCAGCGAAGTCAGCGGCAGAAGGAAAAGATAAAAACTGCGCCACCTGGTGGAGCAACGAGCGTCATTGTGCGTGGAAAAATGTGGCTGGTGACAGCTAACGGTCGCTGACACAATCAGAAGTAGTAATGTATATAACCAGCAACCAATCCACTGCTGCTGTTGCTTCTCTTTTGCTGGTGTCAGAAACTACTCATAGTAGAAAATAATATACCATTTTACGCACTATCAATATCAATACCGCTCAAATCACAATGACCTCGGTCTTTTCCCACTCTCAATCATTGCACTCCCGTCTCAACACGTCTCCCTTACTCGCCAAAAAGATGCCTCGCACCACAATCATCCTTTCGGACTTGCCAGCCTCTGTTTTCCAGAAAAGCCAAACCGCCAGTCTATCCCTTGCTGATGAAATCAAAATCTTTGTCTTGAACAGCAACGCCAGTGGCAGCGCCAGTGGCAGCGCCGCCGACGTCGCTTGCCAAATATACTACTTTTCCACCCTAGCCTCCCTCCAGCGTATAGTGATTGTCTTCAATAACGAGTCAATTGCCAGCCATATCTACACGCTTCTCAAGTCTCACCAAACATTCAACAGCTTGGGCAAAATCTCTCTTTCCGAGACGTTGATCAAACCGCCAAAATCAGTCAACAATCGGCACTTGAATATCGACTTGCAAAAATACGCTCCGTTGGATGGGAACTTCACCAACGGCGGGGTGGATAACAATGGCCGAGTTGATGATTTCATTGCCAATTATGAAGAGCCAATGCCGGAACCGGCAGATGACGAGAAGGACATTGAAGATGAGATAAATAATGATGCTGGCATCAATAATAACAGCAATAATAATATTAATAATATTAGTGGCAGTGGCCTCGATAAGATCCGCAGCAAGGATAGCAGTAGCGCTAGTGTGAATAGCAAAGGGTCCACCAAAACTCTACTAAAGTCAATGGATTTGAAAATAGATACTTTGGCTGGCGCTGCAACCAACGCTTTTGAAAACAACAATAACAATGACGGGTCTCGGTCACCGGCAAGTCCTCTGATTACGTTGGACAACTATGAATAGAGCTTGCTGCTGCTGCTGCACCTGGTTTCACATTTATCTTTATAGTCATCTCTTTGCACTCGTTCTATATTATACTACGTTATATTATCATAATTCATATTGCACTGCACATTCCATAATTCCTATCGCTCATCGTTTTGTTTTCTTTCTCTTAACTTTCAACACCAGGTTGATTATGCTAATCATGTATTATATGCCCAATGGCAAATTTCGTTTTTCTTTTTTTCTTTTCTTTTTTTTTTTATTCTCTGCTCTATTTTCATCATTTCCATCAGCATCAAAGACGTACATAAAACACTGATATAACATTTCTCTGTTACTCAATCATTTCTGTTGATTTACTCAAAGAAGGAGAGGTAACAATAACAATAAATGTTTTTTATTTTTTCTGATCTAGCTGCCAACGTATTACTCACAGTAGGGATTCGTCCATTTTCTCTATTTTGGGTTTTTTGTACTTTGGCACTTTTTTTACTTTTTTTCAGTGGTGGCTGCTGTTTATTTAATGTAGTTTATATACTCAATGCACTATCGCTTAATTCGTCAAACCGCCCATGTAATGCTTATACTTCCCTCGACTGTCCTAGGCGTGCTCTTGTCTGATTTTATTGTTACTGCTCTTTTACCAACTTATTTCTATCATTACTAGATAGGATGGGAATGCTGTTTATTGCAAAGAGTAGTATAGATTGGATCGGTGTAAGGGTGGGATGCTTGCGCGGACATCCGCACACAACAGCAATTCCTCTCGTCCTCGTCCTCCTCCTCCTCCGCAAACTGCAGGCATCACTGGCACTTGGGTATTTTGGCACTTGGGCATTTTGGGAGGAGAAAAAAAACGGTATACTCGTGCGGTGCGCATCAGTCGTATGCTTTATACCTTATAGTGTCAAGTGGATAAGAGGCGGCTAACGTGGCAAACGTGTTCAGAGTATCAGACGGCAGGAACGAAATATACTGAATTGCCAAGGGCACATCCAGTCAAGGAAGGAAGAAAGGACAGACAAACAGAGTCCAAAACGAGTGAAACAGAACCAAGTGAAAGTGATACTCGTTGATACTGCACAACTACGGGGTCATTTAGTATAATCTCCTGCTATTCTGCCCAATCGTTTCGCTTGCTGTGATAAAGCAAACCAAGTTAAATCAACCCAAAAACCTCAAGTCTCGGATTGTTCATTTCAAACTCAGCAGATCATGTCTGGAAACAATAGCAAAAGACCATCCCCTCCATCAACAGGTAATGCAGAACCGGCCAAGGATGAGAGCCCCGGGGCTGCTCAGGGGCAATCAATACAGAAGAATGCGAATGATGGTGGCGGTGGCGGTGATGGCACTGTTAACGGCGGTACTGATAGTAACAGAGGTCATAATAATAATAATAACAACGACGCAAACGCAAACGAAAACGAAAACGAAAACGAACAAAAAGCTACAGTGAGCATCAACAGCAATAGTAATAATAGCACTTTGGCCAATTCTAATCAAAATGCTAACAATGAACATGAAGCTAATAATGAAAACAAAAACAGCAGCAGCACCACCACCACCACCACCACCACCAACGTCAACGTCAACATTTCGCCAAACCCAGCACAAAACACCACCACCAGCACCACCACCACTACCAACCCAAACAACTCGAGCAACAGCTTGTCATCATCGTCGAAAAAACGCAAAAAAAAAGTTCAAATCGCATGCATATTTTGTCGTCGGTCACATATGATTTGCGACGATAAGAGGCCTTGTACGCGATGCGTTAAGCGAAATATATCTCACTTGTGCAGAGATGAGCCGATAAACTCGAGACAGAAAAAGTTGAAATCTCCGTCAGTTGGAGCAGCAGCAGCTGGACAGCAATTGTTGGTGCAGCCGCCTATTGTACAGCCAGCGGTTGGTGGTGAATATGGCCAACCGGTTGGTCAGCCAGTGGGGCAATTGATGGGTCAGGCCTTTGGACAAACTGTGGCACAGCCAGTAACTGGACAGCCAGTAACTGGCCATTCTTTAGCTGCACAACCTCCAAATGCTCATGTTTCCGTTCAGCAGCAACAGCAACAGCCAGGGGAAATAAGGGCTTCAGAATCACCATCGGGTACTGGTTATAGTCATGGTAACAATGCGAATAGCAATGAGCCGGCCACCGGGGTTGATGCTGGTGGTCTTGCACAGCTGGATCCAAATTTGGAAAATTCAAACCGTAATGGCAATAACAATAGCCATGGAAATGCCAACGGTGACAAAATAAAACCAGAACATGAGTTTAATGGCGTTAGTGGGATTGGTGGCATCAGTGGCGGGCATTCATCGTTAAATAATTTGTACTCTACTTTTGCTGCTCCACAGCAGCAAAATCAACAACAACAACAACAACAACAACAACCATCACCAAGCAATAATACCACTACTTCGCCAGCAGTTCAACCTGTATCATCAGAAACTGCACAGAATCTCGACAATACCAACAATAACAATAATCCTACAACCACCACCACTACTAATGCTACTACTACTACTACTACTACTACTACTACCAATCATAACAGTAGTAATAATAACACAGCCAGTAATAGTAGCAACTCTTTTGGCTTTGCCAACAATGTTCCCAGCAATTCAGGAATATCCCTACTATCCCAACTTCACCCATTCACAAACCAGACGAATCCTTTCTTCTATTCCGAACACGCAAACTCCGAGTTCAGTTCATTGAACGAGTTCTTATCAATGATTGACGATCCAGACGTGGTTAATAGTGTTAATAGCCAGTACGGGAAGAACTTGAGTCAAAGCAATAGCTTTACGGATTTGACAAATTTGCAGAGTTCAAGCGTTGCAAGGCGGGGCGCGGGTGCTGCTGCTAATGGAAATAATGGTGCAAACTACTCGCTTTTTGGCGGGGACCCTAGCAGTGGCAGTAATGGGAACAATGGTCAATATTTGGATGGCGGTAGTAATACAAACGGCTTCAACAACCAACTAAGCAGCATCAGTGAAAATGCAGTTATTGGCAGTAATGGTAATAATGCTACTGCTAGTAATAATAATACTAATAATAATACTAACACCACCAACAACAATAATGACAATAATATTAATAATAATAATGGCGGATTCAGCTCCGCAGTAAATCCTACAACTGCCAATAACAACATCAAGCAACAGTCAGAAATCCCAATGATTTCCGACTCAGCAAAGGATAAATTCTTTCTCACTGCTGCTGACCCATCCACCGAAATCACCCCCGAAGAACGTCTTAAGCAAGTAATTAAAGCAAAGTTAGATGCCGGACTACTCCAGCCGTACAACTATGCCAAAGGATACGCCCGCTTGCAAAACTACATGGACAATTACATGAACCAGCAATCTCGGCAACGAATCCTCAAGCCATTGAGCATCTTCAGGCCCGCGTTTCGCGCCATTGCCCGAACTTTGAAAGACGTGGACTTGGTCCTCGTCGAGGAAGCTTTTGAGCGAATGTTGCTAGACTATGACCGTGTCTTCACCTCCATGGCCATTCCTGCCTGCTTGTGGCGCAGAACAGGGGAGATATACCGCGGCAATAAGGAGTTTGCCCAGCTTGTGGAAGTCAATGCGGACGCGTTGAAAGACGGCAAGTTGACAATATATGAGTTGATGAGCGAAGAAAGCGCAGTCAATTTCTGGGAAAAGTATGGGGCAATTGCGTTTGATAAGGGCCAGAAGGCCGTCTTGACGAGTTGCAATTTGAGGACTAAGGATGGGCGAAAACGGAAAAGCTGTTGTTTCAGTTTCACGATTAGGAGGGACCGGTATAATATACCTAGTTGTATAGTAGGGAATTTCATCCCTTTGGATAATTAGATTGGATAGTTGGGGAGATTTGAACAGGTTAAAAAAAAAGTTTGGTTCATGTTTTTACTTGTCATTGTTTGATTGTATTTTTTTTTTTCTTTCCCTTTTCATGTAATTGTTTGGATATTCTGTTAATACTTTTTGTCATTGTCTTGTTCATGTTGTCTACTCTTTTCTTTTGTTATCCTTTCCTTTCTCTCATTATCTTAGATTAAACAAGATTTTTATAGATTTTCAGATGCACTTTTTACGTATTCGACTAAAATTTCTTTTCTTTATGTCTTGCAGACTTACTGCTTTTTGACATTGGCGATTTGACTGCTTTTTTTTTTTTTTTTAAATAGTTAAACCTCAACTTTCAGTACAGCAAATCAAAACAAAGAGAAACAAAATACCTACACTATATAGCCAAAGCCACAGCTTCAAGACATAAAGTGACAATAATAGAGGCTAATACTAAATCAGTGCAACCTTGTACTTCAAACCACTCTTACAAACAGTTAGTAATTTGTTCTGCAATCCATGTCCATTTATACCGCGTTTCGACACTTTGAGAAACACCTTTGGCTTAACCAAAAATAACTAAAAACATAGTATCTCATCTTCTATTAGCTATAGCTCCCGAGCACAAGTACTTTCCCCAACTCTTATAGGCACCGCACCAACTTGCCTGAAGCTGCCATTTGCATTTGCCGCGGCTCTGTTTTAGGTTACGCAGCCCCGCGCTTTGTTTACAATTGGCGGGATCATACGTAAATAAAAATATCCCAAATCATCATCATTATCATCATCGATTATTGAAATCACCAAAGGGAATAACGATAACCAACACCACGAGGCACGTCCCACCCTCCACTAGGTACAATAATACTCTTCCAGCGCAGCAAATATGTCCCATGATGCTCATGGAATGCTATACGCGTCCTTGTCACATCTAGTGGATAGCCTTATTCCACCCGCCGTACCCAATGAAGTGCGAAGTAACATATACAATCAGCTCATATCGTTTGTCGACCAGAGCCAAAATCAGAATCAATATGCAAACTACGACCTAGGACAAGTATTCAGTGATCATGAAAGTATATTCAAGGACCAGCAGAGTTGGCGCAAGTTCCAGCAAATTGTAAAGTTGTTGCTCAAGTACAGAAACCCGGATCAAGTAGCTAGGTACATCACTCTTTTGGATTCGTTCGCCCACGACAGACCAGTATCAGCAACAGCAGCAGCAGCAGCAGCATCATCATCAGCTGGCGCCGCAATGCCAGCAACAGTAGCCAATGACTTGAACAATAAGGCGACAAGACTATATAACCCAATGTCAGTGCCCCAGCAGCTGCTGCAGCTGCAACAGCAGCAGCAGGTACACTCTGGATATCATTTAAATTCTCAGCACCAGCCCAGTATAGCATCGCAAAGATCTGCTTTCACTACACAGACGATGAGGAATGTTCACAGTAGTAGCGGCAACAATAATAACCATAGCAATAATAATCATAACTATAATAATAATAATAATAATAATAATAATAATAATAATAATAATAATAATAATAATAATAATAATATTCCCTTGAGCGCCGACTCGATGTTTGAACCAAATCCAAGCAGCAGAATGTTTTCTCGCAACTCGTCTGGATTCCATGACGGCTCATCTAATATCCTAAACAACAATTACAATAATTCTGGCTCATTGACAGACAACGCCAGCAAAAGACGCCGAGGCAACTTCAAGTTTAATTTTAGAGGCTATGCCAACCAGTCTTTAAACGACATAGTGAACGCATTATATGCAGAATTCAACCCCATCTATACTGAAGAGTCAGAAATGTTACAGTATATATATTACACGCTACTTGGCTCAACATCAGAATTATTCCCCGTTGAGAAAATTCTCAATACTATCAATATACCCGAATCGATCAGCAACAGTTATAGTGGAGTTCTTCATTATTTGTTTGAAGCTAGTTTATTATACAAGCACTTGTCAACGATCTCTAAGCAGAATTCGGATTCTCAAGTGAAAACCGCATTTTTGAGTCACGTTCAAACTTTTTCACAAGAGTATATGAAAATTATTAATGAATTATCAATGCCAAATAACGATGTGGGGAAAACCCTTATTGATATATACAAGCATTTGATTGATAAAATAGACAAACTCAGATTTGTCTACTCAGTGTCAAACCAATTGGATGCTTTACAAGGAAACGAATTTTTATCTTTAATACACAGCTATACAAACTTTGGTGACTCTATAATAAAAGACTTGTCTCAGAGCTTTTTCATTGTGAGTTGTGAACCATATTATAATATACTAGAAAACTGGCTACTAAATGGTACTTTGGTTGACAACAATGATGAGTTTTTTATTAAAGTTGATAAAGAGAAAATAAAAGGAACTGCTGCTCAATTTGCTAGCATAGCAAGCCTACAATTCGACTCTGAAAAGTTTCCAAAGTTTCTTCCATTGAAAACAGGTCAAAAAATTTATCAAATTGGCAAAACTATAGTATATTTGAGGGATGTGTGCAAAGAATACAATTTTCTCAATGGTTACAACCAGAAATACAAACAGTTTTTACAAGACCAAACACCGGGTCTCAAGTTCTTCAACCATAATCAATTTTCCTTGTTGATTGAATCCCAGTACCAAGAGTTGACTAGTTATTTTAGCCATGTTTTGTACAATAATTTCAAAATTGACTACCACATAATTAATCTTAGAAATTTTTTGCTTCTTTCAAAAGGTGATTTTATTGCCGCATTGATTGATAATTCTTCTTCAATACTAAGTGAGCCATCTCAATCATTGTCTACAACCCAGTTATCACAAATTTTAACCAACTCGATTTACCGATCTTCATTGAAAAAATACCCTAGAGATACCTTACTCAGGTTAGATGCAAAAATTCTTTCCCTAAATACATCGGCAAATTTTGGTTGGGATGTGTTTACGCTTGATTATAAACTTGAAGATCCTTTGAACTTGATACTCTACGATAATTTTAAAGGTTTAAAGACATATCTTAAGCTATTCAATTTCTTGTGGAAGTTGAATAGAGCCAAGTACATGCTTGATAAATCTTGGCTTGAGTCTAGCACAGTTTCCAAACACAACTTGAAACTGATAAGTCGTGAAGTACTAGCAATCAATATCGAAAGGAAAAAATCAAACGGTACCATTGCTCTTTCACGCACTGAACGAAACAAATTATGGATAACCAAATCTCTAACTAAGTTAAACATTATTAGAAATATGTTTGTGAAATTTATTTCCAAAATTTTGAACCATTTACACTCAGAAGTCATTGACAATGAATTCAAAGAGTTATTTTCCAAACTTAATAAATCAAAAGACTTGTTTATGAAAAACTCTGTCGCGAGAAGCAATAACAACAACAACAACAATAATAATAATAATAATAAAAACAGGCTTTTTAATTACATGTCCAAGTTCAACCGTGTTTTGCTTCCTAATAAAGCATATCTGCAGCGATGCAACGAAGCAATTTTTGCCAACGATTCCACTAGCCACACCACCGCTACCTCGCCAGTGGGAAATATTTTTAGCAATATCAACCAAAATTATTCAACAACTAATGAAAACTTTTTGATACCCAAGCCGGAAATTCACGAAGCAAATTACCAGAGCTATTCCATTGATGAATTAATTCAACTTCATTCAGAATATTTGACAAAAATTAGCTCTTATAAGCTCATTGACTCCTCTCGTAAGCTGTCGATTGGGGTTTTTTCAAACAAATTTTACATTCATCAAGTAAATAATTTGATAAGTTATATTTTCAAGTTTCTTCAAGCCGAGGATGAGTTTAATAATTTGGTATTGGAAATTGTCTCAAAGCTAGAATTAGCTGGAGACAATAGCAACGCAATGATGAATGATGTTGATGTTGATAATAGCAATGATAACGATAATGATGATGGTGGTTTTCAAAGCAATTGGGCTGAAAATTACAAACAGTTGAGAATAGTATACAAGAATATTAAACAGAATGTTTTACTTGAGTATACTCAAAAACATGCTATTTTTGTAAAAGATTTAATTAATGATAATGCAACAGAAATGAGAAATTTGGGTTACAATTTGAATGGGTAACAGCTAAAATTTGTTCAATTTTTTATTTTTACTTTTTATTTTTTTTTCCTTTTTTTTTTTTCTTTTTTCGTATGTCTTCTTGTGGAGTACTGCCTTTCAATTTTATATATGAACTATAGTTTTGGATGGCAACTTTGGCGTGTTTTAGTTAGTATCAGTATGTTGGTGTTTGGTGTATAACTGACGATCAATATAAGTGCGTGTACATGAAGCATTAAAGTAAACAGCCTGTTTTTGTAGAGAAAAATTTTTGTTAGGAAAACACTATCAATAACATTTTCATGTCGTAAATAATGTGTAATCCTCTCGCATTAGATTTTAAGCATGATGCAGTATGAACAAAAAGATAGATAGGCTTGCTTACTATTATATTTTAAAAGCTTTCAATATCTGAAACATCTTACGGGTTCCAGCCATAATTCTTATTCCTCCGAAATTGAAAAGTCTTCAAAACAAGCATTGAGTAGCTGTTCATTTGTGACATTGGCGTTTTAACGTGAGCTAGATATACTATTGCCTTTCATGTGAGCAGCGCAAACTATGATAAAATGAAATGAAATGAACAGAAAATTTTGTGGCATTCTTTCTTCGGTGCTGGACAATACTGATATCCCTTATACTGTGAAATTAACAACTGTATAAGAAAAAAGCAAAACTACACATTATTACCATGATATTTTAGTGCATTTTACCAGATTTAATACTTTATATAGCATATACTCAAGTTTGGTTCAACGTTGCTACGGAGTTTACATTGCAGTTTTTATAGACTCTCATACAAACATCGAATCCGGATAACTCAAATACTCTCAGTGCCTTATAAGAATGCTGGGGTAATCCAGAAGAAGTTCAAGACACAAACATACCTAATACCGATATCTGAACAGAAAACAATAGGGCATCCTAAAATTTGTGATCACACCCAAATAAAAATTGCTTTGTGGTAATGTATTGTCGTACAGTCTCTGGTTATTGCATTCAACAAAAATCTTAACCGTATATAGTCAAAAAAAAAAAATAAATAAACTACAATGTTTAATAACTGGAATATTTAGTAATCGATTTTCTATCCTTTAACTCCGTTAATATGCGTTACAATTGAACAAAATAATCTTTATACTGGTGTAATGTAAAAGTAATGGTTTTTCTCAATCGGCCATTTTGTGTCCTCCGTTGTTCTAAAGTTGTTCCCTGGATATTTAAGTTTGGAGAGTATAGGCCAATGACAGGGGTGCTACAGTATATGCGTAATACCTCTTATACTCGATTGCAAGTTATAAGCAGCCAAGAATATTTTTTTTTAAGTAAAATTGAGAACCGATAACTTTCGATACATAGTAAATATATAAAATATTACTCTCTCTTAAAGGAACGCCATCTTTAGTAGATTTGATGGAACAAAGTTATCATCATACTCCATTCAAATGTTTTGAAATTCTATTTCGCCCAAAAAGCTATTTATTGGAGAGTTTTCAAAACAGTTTCTTCAACCAATTCTTATTTCTTCAATTTTCTATCTTTTTTTTTCTTTACTTGCAAGTCGTATGAGAATTATCGACAGAAAGCTTTATGGATAATAAGCTACAGCTTTTTCAAATAGCTAACTATAGTCAGCAGATGCTTGTTACTCATGGCTGGGCAATGGATGACCGGTAAGTTTTAGGAAAAAGGTGCACATTTGAACTGCGCTGTTAAAAGGAGAATCTGCCCAATATTACACATATGACACAATTTTTGCTAAAATTATACTAAAAACTCACACAGAAAGCTGTTGCCATAATAGAAATGTATAGCATTTGTCTGCGCTGTCTTTGTCCGTTAAGAAGCCCTGGTGCGTCTAAAAACATCGCGAAAAAAAAAATAAAACAAAATAAGAAAATAATAAAATCAATAACAAGAACGTCGACAGTGGTAAACGGATACTGCCAATCTATCCATCACCGGTATTGTCATTGACCATAGCTATTTTGCTGCTTGGTACTGGCCTCCAATTTGCACCCTCTTCATTGCTTTCTCCATCTATTAATCATCAATCCACTCATTCATTGAACTTTCAAATTGCTATCTTGATTAGCTTTCTGCAACCTGTTTTACTATTTAAAGAGCATTCGAACCAGATATTACAAATTATCCACTCAAGTTCAAATCAGCATTCCAACCTGAAAGATTCACAAATATCTACATCTACGCTAAAATTGAAACAACATCGCAATGTCTGCTAATAATAATAATAACAACACAAATAATCCTAATGCTAATGCCAACGCTAATGCTTCGGGATCAAATATAAACTCAAATGCCAACAGAGGCACCAACTTCACACAACCGGCTGCTAATACTGCTCCAGCTCCAGCTCCAGCTTCACAACAAAGACCTCCACAAGTTCAAGCTCAAGCGCAACAACAACAGCAGCCGCAAACTCAAGCGCAAGCACAACAACCGTCGGCTCCACAACCACAAGCGCGTGGCTCAACTCCGACCACTGCCACTGGTTCTGGGAGACCTCCACAGCAGCAGCAACAACAGCCTCCACAGCAACAGTACTCACAGGCAGATTTGAACAAGATTGTATTGGAATACTTGAATAAGAAAGGATACCATAAGACTGAATCAATGCTCAGAAATGAAAGTGCTAGTGTTCCTATTGGATATGGGCAACAGTTCCCAGTGACTCCGGCAAATACTGCTATACCTAATGGTCAACCACCATTGGTTAGACAGCAACAACAGCAGTATCAACAAGCTGCTAATGCTAATAAGGCAGCTAGTAACAATGCTGGTGGTGCTGGTGGTGCTGGTGCTACTGGTGCTACTGGTGGTGCTGGTGCTTCTGGTGGCGCTGGTGCTGCTGGAACAGCAGCTAGTGGTAATACTGGTGCTAGTAACACTGGTGCTAGTAACACTAATACTAACAACAATGCTACTAATAACAACAATGTGACTGCTAATGCTAGTTCGAGTGCGAACAATAATAATAGTGCACAGGCTACAAATGCTGGTGGTAATACTGGTGGTAAAAACGCCGCAAGTGGTAACACTAATAACAATGGTTCTACTAGTAAAGGTAATGCTGCTAACAATGCAAGCACTTTCAAACTTGTAAACAAGACTCCAAGCAGTGAAATACTAACAGAAATTAATAGCCAAAACAAAAATCCAGAATTGTATTTCCGTGGGTATAAAATTTTGAGAAACTGGATTGATTCATCTTTGGATTTGTATAAACCTGAACTTTCTAAATTGTTATTCCCAATCTTTGTCAATTGTTACGTTGACTTAATCTCTAAAAATAAAACAGATTTGGCCAAAAAGTTTTTTGATAGTTTCAAAGATGACCATATGATTTTACATGGTTCTGAAGTTATTGAAATTTCAGCCGTTTCTTTAGCTGATCATTTGAAAATCAATAATTTCATCAAAAATTTTAGAGAAAAAAAGTATAAAGTGATTATCTCCTCCATTTGCTTGTACTTGTTGTTATTCTTCTTGAATGAAAACAAATATGTTGGTGGTGAGTTGATCATTAGATTGATGAATCAATATTTGGATTTTGATATAAATAATGATAGAGTGAACAGATTCAATGCTGTTGATAGTTTGCTTGATCCAACTGAAGGAATCCCTGATTTCAATGAACAAAATCTTGAAAAAATGAATAGCAAGAAATTGAAATTGGGGAAATTTCCAAGAGACGAGAATTTTGATAAAGAAATTGAAAATGAATTGAAATCAAAAGATGACAAGGAGCAACAAAAACGGAAAAATAGTAATTCTGCTAGTGCCGGTGCTGGTGCTGCCGTGGATAACAAACGAACTCTACTCGTGGATGAGTTTCAAAAAATCAAATCGGAAAATGCTAATCCAACAGCAACCGAATCACCATCATCATCTGCTGCCGCAAAGAAACCAGGAGATGATACAAACGCAGACAATGCAGACAATGATAATGTGAACATGGAAGATCAAGAAATTCCTAGTGCTGGTGGTGGTGGTGCCACAGCTGACACCAGTGGCACGATTTTGGACAAATTAAAGAAAAATGATGAAAATTTTGAATCGCCGATGAAGGAAAACTTACCATTACCTCCTAAAACCATATTTGATTTAAAGAAAGAAATCCAACTAGTACAGGATTCAAGATCAAGATTGAAGTTATCATTTGACAAGAACCAATTTTCACCGCCATCTATTTGCATGTACACTTTCCATAACACCCTCAACGAAATAACTTGTTTAGAATTCAATGAAAATAGTAACTTGGTAGCTGCTGGTTTTGAAGACTCATATATCAAATTATGGTCCATTGATGGTAACCCGTTGAAATCCATTGTTAAAAGTGATCCTCAAAACAAGCAAAACACAAGAAGATTAATTGGTCATTCAGGTACTGTTTACGCTCTTAGTTTTTCCCCAGACAATAATTATTTACTCTCGGCATCTGAAGATGGTACAGTTAGATTATGGTCCTTGGACACATACACTACGCTAGTAATTTACAAATCACATAATCTGCCAATTTGGGATGTCAAATTCTCTCCCTTTGGACACTATTTCGTCACTACTTCACACGACTGTACTGCCAGATTGTGGTCCGTGGATCATATTTACGCCCTCAGGATCTTTGCCGGTCACATGAATGATGTTGATTGTGTCGCATGGTTTCCAAACTCTTGCTACTGTTTCACTGGCTCCGCGGACAAGACTATCAGAATGTGGGACATATTACGTGGTGATTCAGTAAGACTTTTCGTTGGCCATAGCACCCCCATTAATGCGTTAGCCGTGAGCCCAGATGGCAGGTTGCTTGCTAGTGCCGGTGAAGATGCAGTTATCAATTTATGGGATATTGCCACTGGACGGATCCTCAAATCAATGAAAGGTCACGCTATTAAAGGATCAATTTACTCACTTGATTTCTCTAAGGATGGTAATGTGCTCGTTAGTGGGGGTAGTGATAATTCAATCAGAGTATGGGACGTTAAGAAAAATTCTGAAAATCAATTAAGTGAGCCAGAAGTATTTTTGCCTAATCATGCTGCTTCTGGTGCTGGTGCTGGAGGTAAAGATGGCAAGGATGGTAGTGGTAGTAGAGGAATTGGCGATATCAAGACTGCCACAGTAACTACCCCTGGTGGCTCTACAGTCAGCCAAGCAGCCGATAACAATAGCGTATCAGCTAAGAGTGGCGGCGGTGTAGGTACTAAGAACGGCGCGGCAACTGGTGCTGATGGTGGTGCTGGTAGTGCGAATGGCGGCAATGAAGCAACCAAGAAAAGAAAAGAAGTTGGGGTGTGTACTAATGATCACGTTGGTGCATATTTTACAAAGAAGACTAGCGTTTATAAAGTTCATTTTACTAGACGAAATTTATGTTTAGCAGCGGGGGCTTTTCTGGCATGAGCTTAATTGATTGGCTAATTTTGTCAATTTAGCTATACTTGATACTCAGTGTTGTTATTTGTTTTTGGTTTTATTTATATTTATACTGTATATTGTAATTTTAGTATTTTTTAATCTCAAGTTTCTAATTTCAAGATTTTTTAACAAGTCGTTTTGTTAACTAAATTTATTTACTTATTAACGTGTCTAGTTATACTTTTTTTTATAGTTTTTTTTTTCTTTTTGTTTTGAGTTCGCAACGCTACAATATTCAATTTTTGATTAAAAAATCGAAAAAGTGCAGCATAACTTAAGCCGAAAGTTTTGGGAAAAGCTTGAACAAGCGCGTAAAGTTTTTGCAACTCTTTAAAAAAAATGGTAATTATTGTAACTGCAAAGTAATTACACTTATGTTTTATCCATTAAATTTCATTCTACGGCAAGTGACCAATGTCAAAAAAGAAATTTTTAAAAAGATGACGAAATGAAACAATGTTATTTAGACTAGCTGATATTATAACAGTGATAATGATGTGAAGTAAAAGCAATAACTAGTGCAAAATAAGAAGCAATGCGACAAAAAATTTGATAGAAATGAAAAAACCATGAGGGTGTGACTTAGTGATGAAATAAATAAAAAAATAGTCCAAAAATGCAACAAACAAACAAATGATGGGGAAAAAGAAAGTATATGCAGAATGATTGAGTAGGAAGTGTCCTAAAAAGAAAAGGGAAATAGATAGAGATATAGATATATCACCAAGAATCCAATCCAAAGTACTCACGTTCACCTAACAAGAGGTTGAAAGCAGTACCCTGAGTATCCATGGTTGAGTTAACAACATCATTTCCCCACCAAGAAGGCGCACTAATGTTTGGGAATGTCAAGCAAAAGAAAAGCAACAATGAAGCCCAAGCCAACCCAATGTCCAATCCAGCAGACAAGGTATAGTTATACTTGGACCACCATGCGAACCATCTTTTCTTAATGAACCAGTTGAAAGTCAACCCAATCATACAATAAGTACCATAATTGTAAGGTGATGCTGGAGGAATCATTCCTGTACCACTAAAGAAAACTGGCCAATTGAGCCATTTGATTGGTGAGTTTGGCCATTTGCGTAAGATTAAATAATTTACTACCGGCAAAATTGCTCCAATTATGAAAAAGTACATCAATCCATGATATAATTGACCACTGGAAAATTGACGTTGTGGGCCGATAACACCCCAGATGATAGATGCATTAAAGAAGACTCTTCCGTTAGGACAAGAGAAGTGGTTCTTCTGATGATTTGTGCAAAGCCCTTCAATAGATCCTTGAGCCCATTTCATTACACAAAGTTGAACAAGTGATCCCCACATAGTGGCAACGAATTGAGCAGCAAACATCACTCTTGGTGCGATTTTCATATAATGGCCCAACTTCATGTCCGAGGCAAATGTGATAGCTTGAGAATTTGTAATGTAGCCAAAAGTTTTGAAAAACATCATGCAGATAGGCTTACCAGGGACCATATAACCAATAATGAATTCTGTTAACACGTTCAATCCAATATTGATGTTTGTAATGGCAGCAATAATTCCCACTGGAAACAAAAAGATGAAGGAGATGAGCAAAGCGACAAAAAGTGACCATATTGGCATTTCGGTGTTCCAGCATCTCATGGCAATGATTGCAAAGATAAGAAATACCACAAAACTTACAGCATACCACCAATCAGGGCATTCCTTGTAAGCTTTCATTAATCTGTTATGAACGTCCTCTTTTTCTTTGCTCTTTAATTGATTGCGGATATCTTTAACGTAGAATAATAAAGTGTGCACCACGGTGGCAGTGATAGCAGCAAATGATAAACCATAAGACATGGAAAAAGTGGTGGATAAGTAAATTGGAGAGTATTTTTCATATTCGTCCTGCATGAAAGTCAAATTTTCATCAACAATTTTGGAAACGTTATAAACTTGTTGGAATCTATCGTAGGAATTGGAATCTGACATTGGCAAATATTTAGCAAACCAAACATTGGAGAAATGTAATGCTGGGCAAATGATCCAGAAGATCGAAACCATGGAAAACAAAATAGTGGCGATGGCACTAGCTGGGGGAATTAAAGGAGACCCTATATACCCAGCAACTTGATACCAGTCAAAAGTTACTGGAATCATTCCTAACCCTGTGCTGCTACCGAATAATTGATTAACGGTGGCATTTTGTGGGAAGATCCAAGTAATGAAGGCAAAGGAAGACAAAGCTTGGAACAAGTAACCTGGGATCCAATACCACACAAAAGATCCAATGAAGACAATAGCAAAAAATTTTAATCTTGAAATTTTCCAGCCGTTAGCAACGTGATTGTTGTTAATGTGAATATTCGTCAAAAATGTAGCAGTGATCAAATTTGATGGCCAAATCATTGATGGTGGAGTCACTAAAACTTTTCTAGCTAATCCACCCAATGATAACCCAATGCATTGAGTAGCAAAAAGAGCCAAAATGTTAAATCCCCAACCAAAATCTTTACCGTAAAAGTTATTTAATGCCAACAAGATATCAGTAGCATAAGCAACCCCAAAGGAGACATTTGCCATGATGGTAATCAATGAATGTTCTTTCAAATTGAAAGGTCCTGGGTTTAATGGTGCGCCGAAGATATTAATATTTGGTAATACTTTAGCCCAGGCAACACCAATAGGCCAAGCAAGAATAGTAGTGACAAACACCGAGATACTGAAAGATGGAGCACGAAGGGAGAAAAACATGTTCAAAGCAGCACCAATAGTAGACATGAGTAACCCAATAAACCAAGCTCTGATGGTGTTATGAGGAATGGTTGGGTCATCCGTAGGTGGAATAGCGGCTCTGACTTCGGGGTATACTGAATCATCTTCAACTTTCAAACCAGCATAGTCATCTTCAAGAACAATCTTAGAGACGTTGGAGACCACTGGGTCAAACTCTTGGAAACCGGGGTCGTTTTTTTCACGGTTTTCAACAATTTCTTCAGCCGTGACATAATCATAGACGTCTTTCTCGTCTTTTATGTTCGCATCCCGCGATACATATTCTTTGATGGCTTCCATTATTTTGAAACAGTAAACTGTGGAGCTTTGTAATTTTCTTGTCCTCCTTTTGTTACTATAAAAAATTGTTTCCAAGACTTTTTAAAAATTACGGATTCATAGTTTGATTTATACAATAAAGTCTTGGTTTCTTTGAATAAAGCTTGGCAGCCGTAACAATTAGAAGCATGATCAGAATGTCCCTGAGGCTTTCCAGCATAGCACAACACTAAGGATTCCATTAATAAAAATCAAGCTAAAGACTGTGTAGCTTTTACAATAAAACCGCCTCATTAGTGTGCTAGTAAATTATTCAAGCGGCTCTCATGTCAAGAATTTGGGATATTTGCACTGCATTCCGTTTGTCTTTTGCACAAGCTGCCTTCGATAGCGCATGCGTCATATCATATATGCGTTAAACCGAATAATACCACATAGTTGCGCATACGGACGGTCGAAAAAATGCCGCATGAGCTTTGTTTTTTCAACATCCTCTTGAGTAGATCTATAGCATAAACCACAATTTCTCTACAGTAATGAGAAGAGCCCTGTGTTTAGCCTATAGTTGTAGATATACTGTGGTCTTATCGGATAATTTTAGATTGCTTGTATATGGATATCATCATGAATGAAAATGCAAACGGCAGCTGTGGCTTTCTAGCATATACATATAGAATATCGTGAAGTCATTGAGGAACAAAAATTTCTCCGAGTAGCTATCATTGATTATCGTGGGCAGGCCACACTAAAATATAATTCATTCCTCATTAATTTTAGGTTATCATATTAATAATGCGGGAATAGTGGTAGTAAATTCAAATTATGTATTCACAATTGTAGCAAGCTTGTCTGTTCTTATCAGGGTTCGCCATGATAGCTTATAAGATATATAGATGACGAATATCATTGATGAGTTTTAGTACTTCCTTATTAATGCCTTGGTATTTTTTGTATGGCTCTCATTTTCAGTGGAAGTAATCCAAGTAGTTACTAGATGCAACAAATGTTGCGATTGACGCATGCATGCATCTTGATTTAATACTCATAAACTTCAACTTAGCCAATTGATCTCAATTGTATCCTTTTATGTTGTTGTTATTAGAGAAATATAATTGTATTAACTTAAGGAGTTGTCAATTTTGACTCTTTCTTTGTGGACTAGAAGTTTTTTAAAATAGTAATATGTCATCTACAGGATACAAATACATTGAAAACAAAATTTGTCCAAAAACTGCCCAATTAACTTTTACTGATTGACGAATAAAAGCAAATATATGGAGAAACTATTAGGGTATTCGTTTTGGAATAAGAAAAATAATGTAATTAAATGGTATTGTATTGAAAACAAATAAAGTCATGAAATGTATGAAAAAAAAATATAAACGTTAAAAACAAAATATCATATTTGCGATTGCAAGCTACCAAGAGGAAAGACCAAAACTCTTGCCTTCCGCCAAAACTCTGTTAATGGCAGTATTTTGAGAGTCCATTGTTTCCTCAGAGACAGTATTGCCCCACCAGGAAGGGAAGTCAGTATTAGTCAAAGTCAAACAAAGGAAAATGATTAACGAAGATAACGCCAACCCAAGATCTAACCCTGCGGACAAAGAATAATTGTACTTTGACCACCACAGGAAAAAGCGTTTTTTGCACCACCAGTTGAAAAACAAACCAACGAAACAGTATGCCCCAAAGTTGTATGGTGTTGCAGGTGGGATCATGCCGGTACCAGTGAAGAAAACTGGCCAGTTGAGCCATTTGATTGGCGAGTTTGGCCATTTCTTTAGTACCAACCAGTTAAAAGCTGGCAAGCCAGCACCAAGGATGAAAAAGTACATCAACTTATTATATAATTGACCGGCAGAAAATTGTCTTTGAGGACCAATGACACCCCAAATGATTGATGCATTAAAGAAAACTCTCCCATTAGGGCAAGTAAACTTACTTTTTTGGTTTAGGTTGCAAAGATTCGTAATTGCACCTTGAGCCCATTTCAAGGTTGCAATCTGCACAATACCGCCCCAAATAGCAGCTGAAAGCTGGGCGAAAAACATAACTCTTGGGGCAATCTTCATGTAGTGGCCCAACTTCATGTCTGCGACGAAGGTTAAAGCTTGTGCGTTGGTAATGTAACCAAAGGTCTTGAAGAACATCATAGAGATTGGCTTGCCTGGCACCATGTAACCAATAATGAACTCGGTAATGACGTTCAAACCAACTTGGATGTTAGTGATGGCAGCAATGATACCGATTGGGAACAAAAAGAACAACGCGATTATTAAAGCAATAATCAAAGAGTAAATTGGCATTTCGGTATTCCATCCCCTCATAGTTCCAACAGCAATACCGAAGAAAATAAGGAAAGTAATTCCGTACCACCAGTCTGGACATTCTTTGTAAGCACCCATCAATCTGTTGTGAACATCCTTCTTCTCCTTATTTCTAAGCTGTCTCCAGATATCCTTGGAGAAAAACAAAGCAGTGTGAACAACGATAGCGGTAATAGAAGCAAAAGACAAACCATAGGAAATTGCGAAAGTTGTGGATAAGTACAATGGTGAGTATTCTTTGTATGCGTCTTCTTTGAAAGTCAAGTTCTCGTCAACAATCTTTGAAACATTATAGACTTGCTGATACCTACCATATGAGTTGGAGTCTGAAATTGGTAAGTATAATCCGTACCATGTGTTGGTATAATGTAAAAGTGGAGTAATAAACCAAAAGATAACAGCAAGTGAGAGCAAAATTGTTGCAATCGCTCCAGCAGGCGGAATTAAAGGTGATCCAATGTAACCGGCAATCTGATTCCAGTCAAATGTAATTGGAATCAAACCCAATCCTGAAGTGGCACCAAACACTTGGTTGACCTTCGCATTATTTGGTCTTATCCAAGTGACCCAGGTGAATGTTGACAAAGCTGTGAAGATGTAGCCTGGAAACCAATACCAAGCAAAACCAGCAGCTGTAACCACACTGAAAAACTTTAATCTGGAGATGGTCCAACCATTAGCAGGGTGGTTGTCATTAACATGAAGGTTAGTTAAAAAGGTGGCAGTAACCAAATTGCTTGGCCAAATCATGGAGGGAGGAGAAACAAGAATTCTTCTAGATAATCCTCCTAATGATAATCCTATACACTGAGTGGTAATGGTAGCCAAAATGTTGAAGCCCCAGCCAAAGTCTTTATAGTAATAATTGTTCATTGCCAACAAAATATCCGTAACATAAGCAACACCGTATGAAACATTGGCCATAATTGTAATCAAAGCATGCTCTTTCAAGTTGAAGGGCCCTGGATTTAATGGAATTCCAAGAATGGAAACGTTGGGAATAACTTTGTGCCAAGCGACACCGATTGGCCAAGCAAGAATTGCAGCAACATAAGGCGTGATGGTAAATGTAGGCTGATGCAAAGAGAAGAACAAGTTCAATGCTGACAATATTGTAGTCATAAGGATTCCAAGGAACCATGCTCTGATGGTGTTATGTGGAACAGAAGGGTCATCGCTGGATGGAATGGCTGCTCTAACCTCTGGATATGGAGAGTCGTCTTCAACTTTCACACCGGCATAATCATCACCTAAAACGGATCTTGAAATATTGGAAAGCACTGGGTCAATAGCAAAAAGTGGATTATCTTCTTGTGCCTTTGATACGACGGCTTCAGCATCTTTAATATCCAAAACATTTTTTTCTTCAGAGACAGGAGCGTCTTTAGATATTACGGATCTAATAGCCTCCATGGTAGCCAACTTTGACGTTTGTTAGTGTTGGTGATTTTCTCTTTTTTTATCAGAAAAGTGTTTCAATGTCTCTCAGAATTCTTAAATAAATCCGAGACCCAAATTGATATGTGATTAGACAGTTAAAATGCTAGGTCTTTTTTTATTTTGAATTTTATTTTATTTTATTTTATTTTATTTTATTTTATTTTATTTTATTTTTTTTTGGTTTTTTGACAAAGGATGAGAAATTGTCCAGTGAGGTACCAAAATAAGTAAACAGTACAAATTTTCTGAACGAAAACATGACACAGAGTTGGGCCACATTACCGGGAGATCTTCTCCAATATATAGGCTAAAGTGAGTGAGTAGTATTCCATTCGTAGAAAACAGCACAGTAGAGTAAAACAATGAAATGGCATGGTTTGACCTATTCGTGTCTCTGCAAACAATCACTATTATCCTCGCTGCAGCAGAAATATGCAGCTGTACTGTATATGGCAAAAATATGCATTCCGATGCACGCTTTTTTTGGCCGGCAAAATAGGTTTTACGGTGTGTATAAATACTGACCAACACAAAGAGCAGCTTGATAATGTTGAAGATTTGCACTGTATTGGGATAATTCATTGTGTTGTTAAACATGAAAAATTCAAGACTGGAAGCAACTAGGTGAACTTCTTAGTCTTCAGCTCGCATACCTCCGCTTTAGGTAAGTATTCTGCTTGACTGGCCCGCTGAAGCATACGGTGTATAATCCCACGGGAAAATGCTTGACGTGATGCAGCTACCTTGACAGCCGTTTTCAAAAATTCATTAACGATAGAGTGCCCTTGATACTTTGGCAAGTCATTATAGGATAGTGAACTTTTTGCAGAAATCATTTGTAATGATTTAACGGGAAAAACACGATGGTGGTTTGGTATATATACCAGACAAAATTGCGACTTTATTTTGAGAGACAAAAAACAAAACTTAATGAATTTCAAATAATATGGATATTAAAATTTTTATTAAAATTGGTTAAGTCCTGATTGAAAAGCAAAACGAGCTAACTAAAAGACAAAAGAGAACCAAAAGGGTGGTGTAAAAACTTCAAAACTGTGACGAAAAAAATAAAAGTAAAAAAACTATTAAGCAAGAAAAACATTTTGAACTAAAGGAAAGACCCTTTAATAGAAAAAAAAAAATATGAAACTAAGTTGAAAACCCCAGTTACCAAGAAGTCAAACCAAAAGACTCACCTTCATTTAAAATGATGTTAATGGCAGTACCTTGGGTGTCCATGGTTGAGTTAACAACATCATTGCCCCACCACGATGGGAAGTCGGTGTTAGTGTAGGTCAAACAAAGGAAAATAATCAAAGAAGACCAAGCTAAACCAATATCCAAACCAGCAGACAAAGAATAGTTGTACTTGGACCACCATGCGAACCACTTCTTCTTAACAAACCAGTTAAAGAACAAACCAACAAAACAGTAAGCACCATAGTTGTATGGAGTAGCTGGTGGAATCAAACCAGTACCAGTGAAGAAAACTGGCCAGTTGAGCCACTTGATTGGAGAGTTTGGCCATTTCTTTAGTACCAACCAGTTGACGACAGGCAAGCCAGCACCAAGGATGAAAAAGTACATCAACTTATTATATAATTGACCGGCAGAAAATTGTCTTTGAGGACCAATGACACCCCAAATGATGGAAGCGTTGAAAAAGACTCTACCGTTTGGACAAGAGAAGTGATTCTTTTGTTTACTGTCACACATGTCTTTAATATTACCTTGGGCCCATTTCAAGACACAAATTTGAACAATACCACCCCAAATAGTAGCGAAAAATTGGGCGAAAAACATAACTCTTGGGGCAATCTTCATGTAGTGGCCCAACTTCATGTCTGCGACGAAGGTTAAAGCTTGTGCGTTGGTAATGTAACCAAAGGTCTTGAAGAACATCATAGAGATTGGCTTGCCTGGCACCATGTAACCAATAATGAACTCGGTAATGACGTTCAAACCAACTTGGATGTTAGTGATGGCAGCAATGATACCGATTGGGAACAAAAAGAACAACGAGATTATTAAAGCAATAATCAAAGAGTAAATTGGCATTTCGGTATTCCAGCCTCTCATAGTTCCAACAGCAATACCAAAGAAAATAAGGAAAGTAATTCCGTACCACCAGTCTGGACATTCTTTGTAAGCACCCATCAATCTGTTGTGAACATCCTTCTTCTCCTTATTTCTAAGCTGTCTCCAGATATCCTTGGAGAAAAACAAAGCAGTGTGAACAACGGTAGCGGTAATAGAAGCAAAAGACAAACCATAGGAAATTGCGAAAGTTGTGGATAAGTACAATGGTGAGTATTCTTTGTATGCGTCTTCTTTGAAAGTCAAGTTCTCGTCAACAATCTTTGAAACATCGTAACTTTGCTGGAATCTGTCGTAAGAGCCGGAATCAGACATTGGCAAGTACATACCGTACCAGACGTTTTTATAGTGAACAATTGGAGTGATAAACCAGAAAATAACCACCATAGAGAACAAAATAGAAGCAATAGCACTTGCTGGTGGAATCAATGGAGAACCAATATAACCGGCAATTTGGTTCCAGTCGAAAGTGATTGGAAGCAAACCCATACCACTGGAAGCACCAAATACTTGGTTGACTTTGACATTGTTTGGTTTGATCCAAGTAACCCAAGCAAAGTAAGACAAGGCAGTGAAGATGTAGCCTGGGAAAAAGTACCAGAAAAATGAAATAATGAAAACAATAGCGAAAAACTTCAATCTAGAAATGTTCCAGCCATTTGCAGGGTGATTATCATTGATGTGAATGTTGGTCAAGAAAGTGGCGGTAATCAAATTCGATGGCCAAATCATAGATGGTGGAGTAACGAGAACTCTTCTGGACAAACCACCCAAAGATAAACCAATACATTGGGTAGCCAACATAGCCAAAATGTTGAAGCCCCAACCGAAATCTTTACCGTAAAAGTTGTTCATGGCTAACAAAATATCGGTGACATAAGCAACACCGAAGGAAACGTTGGACATAATAGTGATCAAAGTATGCTCTTTCAAGTTAAATGGGCCTGGATTCAATGGTACGCCAAAAATGTTGATGTTTGGCATAACTTTAGCCCAAGCAACACCAAGTGGCCAGGCAATAATAGAGGTAACGAAAATGGAAATGGAGAAAGATGGGGAACGCAAAGAGAAGAACATATTCAAACCAGCACCAATAGTGGTCATGACGAAACCCAAAAACCATGCTCTGATGGTGTTATGTGGAACAGAAGGGTCATCGCTGGATGGAATGGCTGCTCTGACTTCCGGGTATGGAGAGTCATCATCAATTTTGACACCAGCATAATCATCTCCTAAAACGGATCTTGAAATATTAGAAATGACTGGGTCAGTTGCGAAAAGTGGATTATCCTCTTGAGTTTTGGAAACAATTGCTTCTGCCTTCTCGAAATCCAAAATCTGCTTTTCATCAGAGATCGGTTGATCCTTTGATATCACTGATCTGATAGCCTCCATGATTGAAGAGTGTGATGATGATTATTTGGCTGATTGTTAAAAAACAACTGACGAACAAAAGACAAAAGACCAAAACCTAACACACCGACAAAAAAATATATATACTATAAATATGAATTAAATTTGGGAGTGAAATTTGCAAAGCCAAGAAGATAATTTGTCTTATATATAGCTTTCCTTGGCTTTGAGCGACACCACAGCTGCTTGGTGCTTTTGATGAGCGACCAGGGACGTTCATGACTCTCATTCAAGATAGCATTAGCCTACTGCATGATAGCGTGCTATAAAGCGGCCTGCTGTAGACTTTAACATGAATCCGCCGTCGATAACGCAACAGTTCACATAAACATGCAGATGGTAGCATATAGAAGCATAAATTATGCGCCAATCGATAATTACTTTGTGGTTCTTTTAAGTACATGCATAGGACCGCAGCACACAACAGCGCTCAAATTGGGCAAAAAATGGCTGTCCGCACTGTGCGGCCCGGGCGGGATTGATCTTGCCAGCTCCTCCTCCGGCCCAATTGTGTTTTTACCCAGATAGGAGAGACAGAAATTACACAAGAATCCTTAAGCCAAATAGGGATGCAACCTTCGCGGCTAGGTGTTGGCTACATTTTTTCGCAGGCAAAACATGGAAAAAAAAAATGAGGGTAAAGAGGAAAAAAAACAGCTAACCTATCTATAGATAGTCTTCTTCCAGATACTCGCACTTGCGGGTTCCTGAAAAACTAACTTACTCCAATTATGGAAAAAAAGAAAAAGAAAAAGAAAAAAAAAAGAAAAAAAAACAATCTTTCTGTGTTTAGGGCCCTTTTACGTTACTTTTTTTCACAGTTTTTCTTTTTTTTTTTTTACTTTTCCGGTTGCGCAATCAGTCAGTACGGCTATCAGCAAATATTAGGCGGAAAAGAAATAAAAAATAGATCAGGGGAGAAGGCGGTCCTGCGCTGATAAAACTTGCCTGGCAGAGGGCTAGCAAAATAGCGTTTCTCACTTGTCGTAAATTGCAGTAGCTTTTGTCGTGAAAAAGAAATTCTGTTAAAGAGTTGCGAGAACGGTTAGTCGATTTCGATCTCATATTGGAAGATACCACTTTTGACGCCGTGAGGTTTACATTATCTTTATGAAAAGAAAGAACCATATTGGCAAAAGCAAAAAAAAAACAAAAAGAGAGGAAAAAGAAAGAAAAAAAATCTAACAAAATCGGCTAAAATGTGTTTGCGTTCAGATTTCGTTTCTTGTTCTTGCTGGTTACATAGCTGTTGATCAATGTGGACATGTAAAGGAGCTCTCACAGAAGCACATTAGCCATCGCCCACTAAGCTCGGACACCTTTCACGCAGATCACTTATTTTGGTATCCTGGACGGCTTATCACTTTGACATCCTCATTAAGTTCCAATTAGATAGATTGCTCCGTCGTGAGCCCTTAGTATATGGCTAATACGTATTTCCTTTTACTGCCTGCCAACCAATATCTATGTTGTTGCTTTTTGTCCGTTATTCACCAAAAACCTGTAACAGATAACGGTCAGAAGAAGCTACGTGCATACAAAAACACATATTGCATCGTACGTGTTCACAGCAGTGCACACTGTAGTGGGCTGCTGATAAGGTGTGGCATCTAAATATTGTCTCTTGACGAGGTTGATCCATACTCTTTTATCCCTCTGCACATTGCCTTACTTAGCACATCCTTAGCGTGCATATCAGTGCGTTGTGCACAGCATGTGCATGCGTATGAATTATACATATGCGTCAGATGCAGCTACAGCCAGCGACAAGTTACGGACAGGTCTTGATGTTGATAGGTTTTGTATATGGGCAGACCAGACCGGTGAGATTGGAACAAAAGCAAACAATCATAAACGTTGTTTAGGGATGTTCATCGATTAGCGAGTATTTCATAACTGAAGCTCTTTGTCTGTGCTTTCTTAATTTTGACACGTTATTGAGTGCGATGACATCCAGGCTCTGCTGTTGCAGTAATTGGTCAGAATTATTTTATGTGCGTGAGATTAGTCGTTCCAGCCATCCTCGAGAAAGAGCTTGAGAAGCTTTCAAGTCTGGCTTCTTGTTCACATATGCTCATCTACTTCTCGCTTCTGTAACAGCGTAGTCCCCGAAATTGTTACGCTATAACTTGAAAGTGGCCTTCGTTTTTCAAGATTACGGTACGTCTGGTGAGCGTATTGTTTTGATAAGAAATCGCTTAGCACAACTTAGTGAATAAAGCCTCCGCAAAACTATCCAGCTTTGTCCTTCGAACACAGGTTTTGCTACTGTGTGCCATTCACTCAAATGGCGGTTTCTAACCGAGTTACTTGTACACGGCATAATGAACTAATTATATTTAGCCGAGATGCCAAGCAGCCTCAAAGCAATGATCCAAGGTCTTCCAATTGCTTGGGGGAAACCGTTGCAAAAGACATATTAGGCACAACGATGCCGTAAGTTCCCTCATTTCAGTTGAGGAGAAAACACTTTTAGTTTATAGTAGATATGGTCTATGAGGAGATGTTTGTTGAGGCCTGATATCCTTTATCTGCATGTTTACGAGCGGAAAAAGTATCCAGCCGACAAGTTTAACTTTGGGGCATTCAACCTGTTTGGATGGTTTCGTTTTGCCAGATCGGGTGTCTCCATGAATATGGAAAAAGAAAAAAAAAAAAAAAAAAAAAAAAAAAGAAAGAAAACAGTAAAGCATGAAGTAAAAATAGAAGAAACCAAGGGTCATCTTAAAGTTGTTTTGATAATCAGTCACAGTCGCATCATTAACAGCAGCTGCTGCTAGCATTTCACTATTTTTTTAGATGCCATGTATGAATACTTCGTGCCAAGGTTTTGAATGATGTTGCAAAGTACATTCTTTTGGGAAACGGTTTGCCGGTGCAGCCATGATATAGTGTATGACCAAACTGTACTCATTTATTGAAGAGTTTGCTGGATGTCGAAACGACCAAAAAAGAGCGGGGATAGATAGTGTTGAAAGAGGACTTTGAGCAAATAGAATGAGCAGTCTGACTCAAGGTGCGCGTGATATGCGAAAAACCTCGTAGCCGCACGGATGATGTTTTAGTGTAGTTTACCATCATTCTGTGGCACCCCAGCATAGCTCGAACGAGAAAAGAACCAGGAGAGAACAGATTCATCTCGTTCAAAAGAAGCAAAAACATAAGCTGGTTGGCTGCATGCCGTCGGGTGGGTGCACCTATAAGCGGAATAGGCAAAATTTGTTGTCACAAAACTTTTAGCGTGTAAATTTTGCTAAATTGCCAAAACTAATATTGAAACTGTTTTTAGTGCCCGATTTCAGCTCGCTAAGAAATATTGGACTTTTAAAATTTATACCGCTTGCAACCGAATCCCGAGCATGCCATTATTTTTGCTTATCGTTATCTAGTTAGCTAGTGTCCTAAAACTATAATCTACTTCGGGCAAAAGACGAGCAGCCATTCAAGCGTCTACACCAAGCTATAAGGCTTACATTAAGCTATAGTGTCTGTTGCTTAACTAGCCTCGGCCCAAAATGGCTTTGACTGGCGGCTTATTTGGAACATAGGCCCAAAACCTTTTTGGTAAGTGTATAAGACGTTAGTCTTGTCAATGACAGGTTTTCGCTAGTTTGGCCTCTGGCGTGTATCAAGGCCTATCAAAATAGTTATAAGCTTTTTTTTTTTTTTTTCATTCTCTCTAGCAGAGCTGCTTTTCTAAGCAAAGGGGTCAAATATCAAGCTGGACTATCATTGTCGTTTTAAAAAAAAAAAAAAAAAGAGAGAGAACCATAATAATAGTCTTTAGATGATGTCGTGAGTGGTTTTTGTTGCCAGATCAGAATTTCTAGGACAGTATTACGTAACATCAGTATATGTGATTATATAATATCAATAGACTGAAAATGACGGCGATCGTCAACTGTGGTAAAAAAAAGCCAGCAGACAACAAATTGGCAAAAACTGCCACCGATGATACATCGATATAATAGATAATATCGATATTACAAGACTTCGGGCTCGTAATGGCAGGGAATCATATACATACGCAAATTGCTCTTGACATATATAGTCGGTTTTTTTCCGAATTGGTACCCAAGGAAGGCCCTGATGGCGATCAGTACTGGAATGATTTTTTCAACATAACCATCATTGAGCCTGCGTTGATCGCGACGTTCAATTCCATTAATTTATCAAGCGAATCATGTACATATACAACTTCAATTTTTTTCAAAAACATTACGTCGTTCTTTTCAGATCTGTATAGAGATCACAAAGATGATGCATACTTGCTAAATAATCTACTATTGATCTTGAATGCCTTTATTAAGCAATTGAAAAACGTTACTAATGATCAAGGCAAATACTACCATAATGTATCGTTCTATGACGAGCAACCTCAACTTTCAAATAGCCAGTTGATTACAAAAATACTCTTCAACATAGACAATCATGCTGAAGAGAAACCTGATATATTAGACGAGGAGCAGGAGGAAACATTGCTAACTTTTTTTCAAGTCATCAAACTGGGGCTAAATAGTCCATACTTGTTAAAATCAAGCTTGCATTTGCTACTCAACGCTATACTTGTGTTTTACAACACAGTATATTTTGATTATTTTTACAAAGTTGACATGAACACAGAACTTTATGAAAAAGTTCTTCTTCGCCAATTTGACAATGAAGCTAGTGCAGATGATGAATATGACAAACTTTCAGCCATTGATTATAACAGGGTTTTCATAATATTGAGCACACTTGTGAATACCTCCAAATTTGGCAAGCTGCACGAGAAAAACATTTATAAAATCCGGCTTGCTCAGCAAGTCAGCAATCCTAAAATTTTTGAAGTCATAAATACCAATCTATACCATATAATCTCCTTCAATTTGATTTTGTTGGACAATATGAAGCCCGATCTTATTGTACAAAAATCATACAGTGGTTCGTTTTTCAATATTCTAACATTTAATAAATTCAACAAATTGAATTATTTTTATGACGGCTTGTTAAGTAACCAGCTAGATGATGAATTGCTGGTGTTGCTCAAATTGAAGAAAAAAACTATCCAGGAACAGCAAGCGGAAATAAAAATGACTACTCAGAAAATAGCGGAAAAAACAACGAGAATTAACAAGATGTCAAATGAATTTTTGAAGCAAAAAGAATTACAAAAATTGCAAAAAAATATTGAAAATGAACAGATCAAATTTATTGAATCCCTATCGTTTAATTTAGTCTTGTACGCCTTAGTGATTAATAGTGATGCCTACAACAGCTACTTGACTTCATATTTGAACGAAAAAGATAAAGAAACCATTCAACAACAACGAGATGATTCAGACACCTCCAGAGCAACAAATAACTTGATTGATTTGATTTTATCATATTGTTCATTTATTTTCCAAAACCAACACGGTAATAAAGTCAATCATATTGTATCCCGTTTGAATTTGTTATTGGTTTTCAAACTCTTAAGCACCAGTACTGACGTATCTAGTAATTTGCTAAGCACTTCAGTTAATCAATTCAAGTATAAGATTTGCCATCATTTGGAGCCTCTGATTAATAATTTCATCAGCTATAAAGACTTTGACGATAATGCGCAATCTCTTGATGAAGACGACTTGGAAGACAGTGAATACAAAATCAAAATATTGTATATCGTTGATGTCATGCAATGCTTTTTGAGATTCAATTTGACGGAAAATTTGGATATCATCAGTATCAAGTTATCAGTCGATAACATTTTATTTGTGTTGGATATTTTAGTCAAGAATTTCAACATTGCCATGCATGAACAACAGCAACATGTAGAACAAACCAATGACGATAAAGAAGATGAGCAAAGCACTGAATTTGACTTCCTTTACGAATACAACTGGGATGATTTATTCGTTACGATTTTCAGATTGTTGAAGTTTTTGAATTCGGAAAAAGTAATATCTCGGAAAAACTCATCTGCTAAATTTTTCTCCCTCGTTGAGGAAATTTTTGTGTTGCTTGATTTCATACTAATCAACAACGAAAAACTTTTCAAATATGAAAATTATCTAATTGAGTTGATCTACAAAATACTCGAAAATAAGCAGGTTATTGTGGAGGTTTCTACCAACTTGAAAAACTTCAGAGCAGCAACAGCAACAAGAAAACAAGAAAGTGAGCTGTCGCAACCAGCGCCGGACTTTTCAATCTATAGCAGACTTATTTTATGCATTATTCATTTCATGAACCAAAAGTTGGGTCTTAATGAGGATAACGAAATTCTCAAAAAGTTGATAAATGTTGAAGAGGTATTAGTGCCGGATCAGCAGCCACAATCCCCACAAATTGAAAAAGGAGTCAAGACAACCAGTAAGGAAAGCAATATTACAACACAAAAAGGTAACGCGACTGAGGATCCAACTGTTAGGAACAACGACAGCGACGCGGGCTTTAAGGAAAATTACAGTGATGGAGATAATGATCATCGTGGTGGCAGTAGTAATAACGTTGACAATGTTAAAAATGAGGAAGCCAACGAACTAGAAACACGAATTGAAAAATTGGCGTTGACAGAGAATCATGATTTTGATTATGGTCAAATCGCAAACATATTAAGAGACTTCATTGATGAGCTTCCGATAACATTATCAACTAACAAATTGTTGTCGAACTTTGCTACTGCTGATAAAGATAAAGATAAAGAATTATTAAGCGAAGGTAACGGCGAAGATACAATTAATTTGACGTTAGATTCCTTGCAGCTACTAATTAACTGCTCACAATTTCCTTCTGAAACTTTAAAGTATTTGGAGAAGAAGGATTTGATTTTTGGCAATTATAAAATCAGTTTGGTTGAGGAAGGCATCGATCTTATGATTAATCAGTTTGACCAAATGTTTGTTTAATTATTATGGGGCGTGGTGTATGTAAATCCAACGAATATTTTTTTTTTGTTTTGTTTTGTTTTGCAAAATTGTTTGTAACCTTTCCCCCCAAAGAATTCGCTAATTAAGCTCATGTTTACTAATATTGATAGCATATACTAAACTACAGGCCGCAAATAATTACATCTAGGAGCACTTCCAGATAATAAATTCAAATATGTTTTGGGTCATATTAAAATGCTATATTTCCCACTCATCTCAAAATATCTTTGTTCAAATTAATAAAGAGCACATCCTTGTTAAGATCATTATCGTTAATTTGCTCCAAATATGAATTTGTCAAATTAACAATTTTTTCCAAATCTGAAATAGAGGATTTTCCCAGCTTTCTCAAAATAAACGAATTCAATCTATCAGTGATTTTTAATTTAAGGTTTTTGAAATTGCGGGATTTCAAAAGATGTTCAAAAGATCTTTTATGTTTAGAGTCATAGCTAGCTATTGGGCCCTCGTCTGGTGTCAGGGTTTTGTCACTGTTGGTAGAATCTGTAGTGGCCTCTCTTAAATTTGCAAACTCTATTGCTTCTTCACTGAGTAACTTTATAGGTGCATCTTCGGTATATTCATCTTCAATACTGTCATCATCATGGTCATTATCAGGCTTGTTCCATGTTTTGGAATTTGATGTGATTAGTAGCTTGAAAAGATCATTCAATAAATTAACCTTGTATTTTGAGTCACTGTATTGCTTGATCAAAAATTTGGAAAAATCAATAGCCTCGTCAACATACCTACTATCATTCTCACTTTCAATACAGTCTTTGATGAGCTTTATCAATTTAACGCACTTGAGCTCAAAGACTAAGTCTCTTGCCACTGTATCTTGTTTGTCGTCTTTGATTTTAGAAAACTTTTGGTAGTCACTAGTGTAGTCCAATTCGGTAATATTGAAAAAAGCATTGTAATTGGTTTCAAGAAATTTTAGCAAAAGGTTAATCTCTCCGTTTAAGATATAGTTGCGAATTATTTGCTTATTACCAATTTCCGTTGATTGTTGAGTTTCTTCAATTTCTAGTCCTTCGCTGCTTTCTTTCTCAGAACTAACATCAGTCATTTGAACGTCAGTGTCATTGGATTTACTTTGTTCTTTTGAGTCATATCCACTAAGCTGGCTTTCGTTATCCAAATCATTCATAAATGCAATTTTACTATTGACATAACCTAAATGCTCAAAATAGTTTTTAATGAGCTTATTGATCACAGTTTTACATTCAACATCTTTCAAAATTAGCTTGTTATTTGAAGCTGATCTGTCAATGTCTTGGCTAATTAACTTGCTATCTTGATGAGCAGTATCACTAGAAGTTGAATTACTGAACGGCAGTTGATCCTTAGTGGAAGGAAGTTGTCTTGGAATTGATCTCAATGCAGTGAAAAAATTTGTGGCTGTTTCTTTCTCTTCTTGTAAAGTTGAATCTGTTAAAGAAGTGGCAGTATCTGGCTTTTTGTCACTATTGAGCAATGATGAAATGCTAATATTTTTTGACTCAAACTTTTCCGATGAAGTTTTCTTTTCTGTGACTTGTTTATTCTGCTTTTGAGTTTCAAAATTTATTGATGATTCCCAATTCTTACCTAATAATAGATTAGACTTATTCATTTTGGTAAATATCTTTGTCTTCAAAGAGCTGATGTACCCGTTAATGTCAAAATAGAAATTTCTGCTAACAGATTCAGAGAACTTACTGAAAGTTTCCTTTGGACCGGTAATTATCCCATCTTGATGCTTAACAGTAAAACCAAAATTGGTATGCAAGTCATGCAAAACATAGTTATTATTGAATTTATCAAGAGAATCTCCAAAGGATTGAAATCCTGGTGCTGCATCCTCTTGTGGTCTATTCAAGTAAACGCTGTTAGTCAACGAGCGAACAGAATTAAGTTGAGACTTCGCATGGCCTTCATCATAACTACTATTGAATCCAATTATAGGAACTGCGTATTCACAATCAACATCCTCGAACGCCACGCCCAAATATTGACCATTCTTGGTGTAAAATATAGTATCATCATAAAAATTAATTCCGCAACCAATTATATCGTTGCTGCCAAATTTTGTTCCATATTGTTTAGACCCAGTATTAAAATATGATACCGTGCCCAGTTGACCATTGAAACCGTATGTAAACTCTGCCACACCTGGTAATTCGTCAAAAGAGATATCACTGTTAACTTGACTTGGGTCAACTTTAGAAACGTAAACGGAACTGGATTTAGCAAAACCTATTGAAAAATTGTAATGTTTAATATCTGAATTGATCTTGACTTCAAAATAAAAAATACCGCAATTGTAGGGAACATAGTTGTTGGATTTGAGCAAAAATGTGACACTCTCAGGTTGTCTTGGAGTTACGGATCCAAATTTGTTATAAGAGACAGCATGGATAGCCAACCCATCGTCAGAAAACTTCAAAAATTCTTCTTTTTTGTTTTCTTCTGTCCCCGTTACTAGCAACTTCTTCTGCGCATTATTAGCAGGAAGCCATCTTGTAGGCAATGGATACCCCGAGTATTTGTTATTCAAATTCTGAATCAAAATATACGATATTGGGTCAGAAGGATGAAGCAGTTTATGATTTTTCAAAACAAGGGTGGAGTCATTGTCGAGAAGAAAGCCGTCGTCTTTCTCAAGTTCATCGTCGTGACTATTGTCAACGTCCTCCTCTAAAACCTCGCTTTCAGATTCGACCTCTGCACCTTTATTGACGCTGGACTTATCCTGTCTAGCTAGTGAATTCTCCAAATCACTCTGCGCTAAGCGGTCATTGACTATAGAAAGAACATTGTTGTAATAGGTATGATTTTCAAGTAACAGGGCTGGATTGACACCCATTACTCCTTCGGCAAGGAGACGGTTGAAGAGGCTGTCATTGGGGGTATTGGGAGCACTAGCGCTGCTGCTGAGATACGAAGAAAGTGAGTATCCAAAGTTGGTGTGCAACAAGTATAATGGTGGAATGATATGAGCGGGCATGGTAGTGGAAGTAGTAACTGAGTGTGGATAGATGGTGATAATAGCATTAACACTGTGTTTAAAAGGAATACTGGTAGTGATAATTATGGTTGTTTTGCTCATCGCCGACTTGCGGCGCTACGCGCGGGAATCGGCCGGGCGACAGGCGATGCGATGAGCTGCCACCGCTTAAGCAGGATAAAGGAAGGATAAAGAAACACCTTTAGTTGATGGCAAACACCAGCACTAACAGGCATACAATCCAGCAGACATACATTACAACCGGTCATGTCAGAGCCCTCCATTGACTTCTTGCTCCACTTGAACGAGCCCAGCTTCAGGGTTCCCTTAGAGCTCTACAAAAAAAACTTGAAGGATATCAACAAACTCAACGACAAGCAATTCATCACTGTCAACAAGGAACTATCGCAGTACGAGGCAGCATTTTCTCCAGAGGAGAAAATAAATAGGCTTGAGTGCTTGATTTCCAACTTGGAGTCCTACCAGCATAAGCTAGAAGACAAACTAGAATTTGAGTCAAATTACAATGAAAGATTGGAAAAAAGATTGGACAAGTATACTCAATTGAGCGAATTCAAGAAGGGAAACTTCAATTATGGGGTGCAGTCCAACAAGAAGAACTTTTTGATCAATAAAGTGCCTGACAGCAAACAATTGAGTAACTCTGCACTGAATTTTGATGGTGGATCTCATAAAACTAAATGTGAGGTCACTGTGGATAACAGCAGATATTTAAACAACTGGTTCAAAGACCAAATTAATGTCTCAATTGCACACTACTTACTCAAAACCTCTGACTACAACGATGCACCGCCAGGATTTCTCAAGAAACCAATTAATTTCCACAACTTGGATGACAATTCCGAAGCCATAAAAGAATATGTCAACTCAAAGCCTGCTTTATTATATTTGCGTAATTTCAATAATGCTGACTTTGTTGATTATGAGCTAATTATTAGATCAAATCTAATATCTCATGATACTCTAATAGACAATTTCAAACATAATATGCTTTCCGCTTGGGTTAAGGAAAATGAAAAGTTCTTGAGAAAAATCCAGTCCAATTTGAAGTTTGAGTTCTTGCTATCAACTTATATTGAGCTAATTAAAGACAGTGTTCTCAAAAATGAAAATATTATTGATATATCAGATTTCTCAAACCGTTTGCAAAACGAAAACAACTATATTGAAGCTTTAATATTCATGAAAAGCGAGATACTTCCAGTCAATAAGGATGAGAATAACAAGTACATTGATGAAATCAAGATTGCTATGGGATTGTTGGCAGTACCTAATAGTATCATTTTATTGTTTCTCAAATACGAACAGTTTTTAATTAAACACTATTATAAGAAAAAGTTTCTGTTGAAAAATCTTGATTCTTCAATTTACTCACTAAACCAATACAAGAATTTCAAGATACTTGTAAATAAAGAGGTTCTCATCAAATTTTTAAATCAATTTGCCGGATCGAAACAATTAAAGCTCACTTATAAAAAATATTTATTTGACAAAAACTTGTTCAAGTATTTCAAGTTGCTTTCCTTCAAACGGTTCAATTATATAAACGATATCTTCAAAGGCTCCATTGATCAACTCTACAGTATCAGCAATAATGGATCATCATTTGAAGCGATATTGTCATTAGGTCTCAGCGTACTAAGAACAAGAAACTGTATAACTCCAAATGATTTGAAGAAAGCTTCATCCCAAGCAAACTTCGACAGTTTGAATCTCAACATTGCAAACACTAGTCACGCTGTACATGCCAGCAAACATCGGAAAAAGGCTAGCAGTAAGTTGAATGAGAGATTAGTGAAAATCAAATCAAAACATTGTGCCATATGCTCATCACTACAACTTATAAAGTTGAGTAACCAGATTGTATTTTCCCATCATTCGAAATCAAAGCTTGGTTACAGAAATCCAATAATATTGCCTAACGATAACATTTACGACCGAGATGACTTATTCAAATTCAATGAGCAAATACTTGTGGCATTCAAAAACCAGATATTATTATTGGATAAAAATCAATTACAACTGCACGAAGAACATCAAAAATGCGTGCATAGTGGATTGATTAATGATTATTCCAATTACTTTGCATGCTTCAAAGATTATCTAGCACGACATCCAGAAAGTTCCAAGAGCTTTTTAGCGGATTTTGATAAGATTGTGGATCCGCTAACAGGTGAGTTTTTCACTAAAGATCAATGCAATGAAAAGGTTTTCCCTACGTAGTTTTGTACTAGTTGAATAATTTTCTTCTATTAAATTGTTTTATTCGCTGCTAATTTCACCTACCTTTGTTAATGCAAATTTATAAGAGCCCATGCCAATAATAATAATGATAATTTATAAAGTAATAGTTATAGTAGATCCACATCTATGCGTTCCTAATTATTAAGTTTAAATTTCTGCGTTATTCATCTTCAACTGTTTAAATCTAGACACTTTATTCTTATTCTTTCTTGTGTTACGTCTTAGTGTCAAGTTGTCATCTTTATTCGCTGCAGAATTTGTCATGGTCTCATTAGATTGATTGTGTTCATCTTTATTAGTGAATGCAGCATCAATCACTTGATTCTCCACAATACGGGTAGATACAATATCATGGAAGCTCACATCCTCTTCCTCTTCATTGTCGGCAGATGATGAGACAGAGTTGACAGTAGCATCATTTGAATCGAAACCATTAATCTCTATAATTCTGTGATTATCGGTATTAATATTTGGCACGGAAGTTCCATAAGTTGCCATATTTGCGCTGATTTCTTCCTGAATCTTTTGATAATCTTCGCCAAACACATCCTTGTATAATTTTTCAACCTCAAGTTTCTGCTTCACTTCTTCCGAAATATTTTCAACCTCTTTAACCTGAATAGTTTCAGAGAACTTGACTGACTTTCTTCTCGGTTTTTCTTCTCTCTCTTTCCCTTCTTCTGCGTCAGTTGTGTTGCCTTTTGACAATTTCAGGCCCTTCAAATTTGATTTCAAGTCACTGTTGTCAATGGAAGCTGATGGCTCATGCGTAATGTCAACATGTTCAACTTTTTCGCGTGGCAGACCTTCTGTTTGAGTGTTGATTTCTTCAATTGGTTCATTGTCTATTTCATAAGCTAACTTGTCCTTAACATCATTTAATATCGATTCTGAAATTATAGGCTTTTCAATTACCAGAAGGTCATCATCGTCGTCATCATCATCAGCAAGGTTCAAGTTGAGACCTTCAATAGTAATTTGTTCTTCAGTTTGATTGGACTGGTTTGAAGTATTGCTGTTGTTGTTCTCTCTAGGTGCAATCCATGGGAAAATACGTCTATATAACTCATCCTCATCAAATCCTTGATCGTCCATTAACGGTTCATCTCCATTCAATTGATTTTCGTCATTAACAAACTCACCAGATAAAAGCTCAAGCTCCAACATATCCTCTCTATTTATGTTTGGTCCAGCAGAGTTCCATTTTTCAATAGGCACTTTATCAATATTATTCTCTAGAAAGCCCTTCTGTTCAACATGGTGTGGTTCTTCTTCACTTTTTGCAATGTTAGCGGTATCATTAGATTTAATGCTATTATCAACGGTTTTCCTGCTATCATCCTCTTTTTCAGTTACTGTTTCTTCGCTGTCAACTTTCTTTTTGTCATCGGAATTTTTATTAACCTTCGGCAATAATGGCTTGACACTTTCTGCTGGCAAAACTTCAATCTTTTGGTGACTATATTTTTCCTTCTTTAGCGTTGGTACTTTTTTTTCGGTAAGTTTATCGTTCCTCTGGTCGCTTGAATTTTGGATATGCTCCTTGTCTTCAGCTTGACGCACTTGGTATGTTGATGATTCGCTGACCTTTTTGTTTTTTCGCACTGGGCGTCTAATGAATAATGAGCTAGTATTCTTTTGTTTCATTTGCCGTATTTTTTCCACAGACTTATCTTTCTGGCAAGGTTTGACATTTGTATCATTGCTAGGCAGTGGAAACACACTGCCCACTTGGGAATTTTTTACCTTTTGCACCTTTGATTTAGTATTAGTGAGATTATTACTATCCGTTCCTTGACCAGATCCTTTCTTTGCTTCGTCTTCCAATTCTGTGACTTTTGGCTGTTGCAATTTATTGTCTCTCAAAAAGTTGTCATCAATTCCCATATCTCTTAGTAATGCAGTTAAGTCGCTCCCATTATCATCAGCATAATTTTCATTTTTGGCATCTTTCAGCTTTGATCTTTCATCTTTGGCATTCAAATCTTGTTTTTGTGGCTTTGCTTTCCTACTTGAACTACTACTTGATAAAAATCCTTTCTTGTAGGCTAATTTACCTTTATCTTTACTCAAGTCTTCGAGATCATCATGTTTTTTCTTATCTTGATTCAGCTTACCACCAAAAGCGTTTTCGGCAGCACTGGGATCTATTTTCTCCAACTTGTAGTCAATAACATTACCGTCATCATCAATCTGCTCGGTGATATTTACGAAATGGTCGTCGTTCATATTGTCATAGACTTTCAGTTCGATATACACTTTCTCATCAAGTTGATCAGAATACCGATGTTCATAATAGAATTTTTTTTTTTCTTATTTTGAAGCGCTTTAGTTCATGGTTAGTCGGCCCCTGCACAATGCGATGGCGATTATAATCAAAAACAGGACAATCATCAACTAATAATATATTAATGGCACTTCATTTGCTCTAAAGATACATTGACAGATATAGTTTCCATTTTTCGCTTACATATGAATTAAAGATAAGATGTCAGTAGACAAAATCGTCAAAACAGAACTACATATACGGTTTTCCGATGGCAAACTCAGCGACTTGGTTGTGCCCATCGCCAATGCAGATGAGCTAAAGAAGATAAATAACAGATACTTGCGAATGCTAGTGAGAGACAAAACCCCAACATTGCACAATAGAACCCATAACAGAAGACTCCGATTTATTTATAACGGTAGGCCTGTTAGTGATTCCATCAATTTTCAGGAGTCTTTGAATAGCTTCAATCGATTGATAAGCGATGATAGTGACGATGATGACGATGACGACGATGATGACGAATTCAATAACAAAGGTCAAACAGTGCAGGAGTCATTGGTTAGCAAAAGCCTCAAGGGAAAAGACAAAATACCCACTGAATCAGATAGTCTGCAACTGTACAAAAAAGTTCGGATACACAAGATATACATTCATTGTTTAATTGGGGATGTGTTGAGCAAAGAAGAATTATTGAAAGAAGACCAATTAGATGCAAAAGTACCCGAAACAACAACGACACCAGCACCCATCGGTTTCGATAGGCTTTTGAATGCGGGGTTTTCACAAAATGAAGTAGCGGAGCTCAGACAACAATTCCAATCCATATATGGCTCTTCATTGAATCAGAGAAATACAAATGATTTGGATGAAGAGTTTGACGATAGTGACGAAGAGTACGCGGATCAAAACACTAGACGTTATCCTACGCAAATGGAAAGAGCAAATGATGTCGGCACTAGTTCTTCTGTTACTGTTACTACTAACAATGAAAATGATATTAGGCAACTAGAAGAAAGATGGATTGAAAGTTCAGCTAATGATCCTACAAATTTGACAGATAATACAAGCACAGGATTCTTCGGGCTTGGTTTAGCAGAACAAGGTGATACCAACAATCGGGATTTGTTAATTGGTGTACTCTTAGGATCAATGTTTGGAGTTTTGTCATTGTTTTTATTGAGAAATGATTATAAACTTGTGAATAAAAGAACAAGGATGGCTATTGTTGCAGGAGTTTTTATCAATTTTTTTTTTGCGCTTATCAGACAATTTTCTTGAAGACTACAACGCTTCAAACGTATACTTTTTAAAGTTCCAATAGAGTATTTGTCTTTTGTAAAAGAATACATGTTATACAAATTTTATTATTACCGGGTAGTGTTGAAGCAAGCCACATATAATATATTTGAATGAGTATTAGAAAAAGAAAGGGAAAAAAGGGGAGCTTATCATTACACTAAGGGAATATCGAGCAAATATAAAAGTTCTAGAACTGAAAGAGAAAAAAAAAGTTGAATCTATATTGTCACCGTCTAAAGAAAAGAAAAAAATAGATAGCAGTTGCGATAGCTGATAGAAGCAGCTAAATAACTTTGGTTACCAATAATTCAAAAGATTGGTTGGTTTGGAGCGACACCTGCCCATCTCAATGGTTCAGCTTCTCTCTTGAAGATTGGTTGGTTTGGAGCGACACCTGCCCATCTCAATGGCTCGGCTTTAGCTTCTGGTTCAGCTTCTCTTTTAAAGATTGGCTGATTTGGAGCGACACCGGCCCATCTCAATGGCTCGGCTTTGGCTTCAGCTTCTGGTTCTGGTTCCCTTTTAGCAACTTTCTCAGCTGGTTCAGCATTTGGTTGAGCAATTGGAAGTGCCAATGCAGTAGCAGCAAGAACAGCGATAGAGTATACAAATTTCATTTTGTTTTAATATAAGAGTGGATGTGGAGGTTGGAGAATAAATAAATAGGAAGAATAGGCTAATAATGTTCAACAATATTCGTTTTTTGATTATTATTATTATTATGATGATGATGATGATGATGATGATGATGATGATGATGATGATGATGATAAGAGATAAAAAGGAGCATGTCCTCAAACGTGTCGATTGTTTGAATTCATCTGCTTACTATTTATATTAATTTTCCTAGAGGTTCAGTAGTAAGTCCTTTGATCCCCAATTGGGAAAATGTGTCACTGGAATTACTTTTTGATCTGTCAACTCAACACAAAGCCAAGGACTGTTAAGGCGCGCAGCATTGTGCTTGGTGTCATCTTTGTTTTCAGGATTGGTACAGTTGACACTTTTGATGCTTCGGTCTAGTCAAGTCCAATAAATCTTAGCTTTCCCAACTTAAGGAACCTCTAGTGGCGAAATTTTTTGAAAACTGACCAAGACCAAGCAAGTGCTTGAGCTTCAGAGTTCGCCCATAGTTTCTATTATGCATGAAGCTGTAGATTAATGCTTTTGAATATGTTTGTGAAATGAGGTCCTGAACCATAATTTTTCAGTTAGTTTCAAATACTCGTCGTCCTTGATGCAGATGATGATTATACTGATGAGTAGGAAACATGTGTCATATCTGTGTTAGCTTAACTGTCGGAAATTATGAGTTATTTGATAATATCTTCTATTTTTGTCTCACTGGTTTTTGCTGCTCTTTGCTACTTTTTGTAGAAGCAGAAGACACTTACTATAGATAGAATAAACAACGTTATACTGCTTAGCTAAGTAAAAAATTTATGCCAGTATACATTTTGCGGCTCGATTATTCTTAGCCTTTCTACAACTTTATTTTGCAGATACAATACGACAATATAGTAGAAAAAGTAGGAGGGCTCGGTATCATACAAGATGATGTAGATTTCACGTCAAAATTGATTTAAAATAAGTACATTAGTATTGTCGCTAGCGGTGATGTTGATCCCTTTAGCTTCCAAATTAGGTAATTTCCTAGTGTACCTTCAGCACCGCTTGCGTCAAGAACAATTTTCGAGATGCTGACAGGGATGCCAAAACATAGTTTCACAAACATTACTGAAACGGTCTTTTTTGTACCTTTAGTGTACTTACACAACCCTTTTCTGTATGCCTTTTTATATTTTGAGGCACTAGGATGGCCTATAGGTTGTAGATTAGGAGAGAATTGGCACTTTACCAAAAACTAAGTTTTCAAGTAAGGATCCGTTTAATATTGCAAATTACCATGCAGGGCCATCAAAGGAAATAAGTATTAATATTCATGACTAAAATTGTATAGAAAATGCTTCTCTGGCTTTTGTTTTAAAACAAAAAGCAGCGCAAGTGTGCAGTCAAAGGACACTGTTGCAACGGTTAAGGCTGGTGAAATTGAAAACCCTGCAGGCTTCGCAACTTTCACGGGTGTAAACACCCCCTTAATTATCTGGCTGTTGATCTGCGTACGCCATTTTTTCCTTTGGAGATGGGAAAGCGGGAAAAGAAAAACGCTTCGGCAACTGATCCATCCATCAATCGAGCAGTCAACCACTACGCTAGACTTTTAACTACTGCAACATCAATCTTAATAAGACTTAAATTAACGTCAACTAAAAATAGAAAACACGGCAATCAGAAAATATTCTCTAAACAATGATACTTCAGAAATCAAGCCTAAAACACCTAAGTAGAGCAGTTTCATCGACCTCTCCACGAATTCTCCTTGCCAGAAGATCAATTGCCTCATACAATCTCCGCAATATCCAATCAACATGGCCAAAACTCAAAGAAGAAGAAAGAGACCAAATTATAGACTACTTAGCCGCAAGACAAGAAGAGCCATGGCGTGGCTTGAATCAAGATGAGAAAAAAGCATGCGTTTACATATCGTATGGCCCATGGGGTCCTAGAATGACTACTCCAGAACAAGCACAAAGTATCAGCACAAGAATCATTGGTACGCTTACTGGGAGCATACTTATGATTGCGGTGGGTTTAACACTAGTCAATTATGTTGCTGATGAAGAAAAATTGGAGGAGCTTAATCGCTACGAGCAGGCTAATCCCGAACTTTGACTGATGGTGTGACAGTATTCTTGAGATGCTTTTCCACTTCTACTATTTTTGTATACTATTCCTTTCGGGGCGTGAGATTATATATGATGTTCTTCTACATTGTCCTGTAAATAAATAAAGAAATTGACCGATTGTTGTTCGACTAAGTAATTAGACAGCTAGCTAGCCGAGCTTTAACTTGCATTGCACAACTCTTCATTTCAATTTTAGTTTGTTTCTTTTTGTTTTATTTTTTATTTTTTCTCTTTACAAAAAAATGTAAGCTCTTTCCCTAATAGGAAGTAAATCGAAAACTCATATCTAATGCTATAATTTTTGTGCATGCATGCTTGGTTTTCTTGGTAGATCAGTAATTGAGATTTGTGTAAGTTTTTTCCTAAAACAAAAAAAGGGGGGAAAGTAACTAAGGTTAAAAATAGATTCTTCTTTACTTACAAAGCGTGCTAACAGCAGATTCTAGTGCCATACCAACAGAATCTAATTCCATAGAGTTCAAACAATTAAGCTTTAAGAAAACTGAAAGCAAAAGCAGGATATAGATTTCAGTTGAATTAAGTCAAAACTAAGACTAAATAAATCCACAATTCAGATCCACATCCACAATATTCTAACCAATCATTGATCTCTTTCTACCTCTTAGTCTAACTGCCTCTAATCTTTTTATAATCTCGTTATGTTTGCCTCTATACACCTTACCTGCTGTTTCTCTTTGCCCCTTTAGCTCGTATGCCTTTTGATATCCTTCCAATATCCATTGAGAATATTGTTTAGCAAACAATGGATGGGTGCTTTCTAAAGCTTTTTCCAAAACGTACAAGTCAACTGCTTTATCTTCAATAAGTGAAGACTGGTACGCAAGACCAAAATCAATCAAATATGGCTCGTACACTGGCTGCAATGATGATTCTTCAGCATCAGCAACACCGGATTCATTCAATACAATATTAGACGACGTCAAGTCGCCATGAATAACGTCAAACAAATGCATATTTCCAAGCTCAATCCCAACAACTGTCAAAAGATGCTTTACTTTGCTATTGAGACAAACCACCCCGTTTTCTTTATCCTGCACTGTTGCCACTAATTCATCACAGTTTTGTACTGTAAGTTTTTCCGATAACGAATCAGCGAAGGTCTTTTCAAGAAGCCACAAGTGATTTTTCAAAGATGATGATTCTCCATTTAGCAAAGTGCTGTTAATGTATTCCATAAATATAAAACCATTGATGACATCTAAGCTAATTAACTTTGGACAATTGACTCCCCCGCCAAATATTGTTTGGTTGTCCTTGATCAAGTCGTCAGAGATTTTACTATTGTTGGCCGGTTTCTTTTTATTTTTTTGATTATTGATCTCGCTAGACGATAACTGGAATAGCTTGAATAGCACTCTAGATTCCGATACTGTACGCTGTTTAATAATTTGCTTGTCTAGTAGAGGATATCTATATGGCTTCTTAGGTCTATATTTGACAATTGTCTTGTTTGATATTTTGCTAGGCTCATTGCTGTATGGATGGCCATCAGTGAGAAAGATTATTGCTTCTGCACCTTGCGATATCTTGGTAAGGCCCAAGGAGCCAAGCAATGACCCAGCTTTCTCTATATTGTCCACTGGCATTTCAACAGTATATATATGTGTGTATTGGATTGTGCGTAAGACTTACTGTTGAGTCAGCAAATCTCGAGTTGCACTATCATCGCGGTCATGGAAATTTTAGTAAGAGGCAAACGAGAAGAGAAAAAAAAAAATCAAAATTGCAGTCATGGGCGTATATGTGCTCTTCTGCATTGATCTGCGTGTATCATTGCAACGAGGTGTTCAGGAAGACATCACTCAACTGATTTAACGACGACGATGGCGGAATAGCAGTATTAGCACCAGGTTGTGGAGATTGAGCACCACTTGATGAAAGCAGTGCCTGTTGACTATGATTTGGCGTTTGTTTTGGTTTAAGGATTCCATCACCAGTGGTGACGCTATCCAAGTATCCTGGGGCGTAATGTTTAATGTTCTCGTTGAGCCATTTCTTATACTGTGCTTCTTCAGCAGCGCCAAACGACTCGATGGAGTTTTTAATGTTTTCAATCTCGCCAATCCAGGACTCAATATCTTTTGTAATTGCACTATTTTTTGCATCTTCGGCATTCAATGATGCAGCATTGTTACGATAGTTGGAATAGTAAAGTGATGGGGCAAGCTGCTGCGGAAGCGACTTGTATGATGATGGCAAACTCACCTGTTTTGGCGGGTTGTAGAAAGGAGATATGATGAGGGGCACTTGTTGCAATAATCTGTCGTCTGTGACATGTTAGCTTTATGTATCAAAATGCACTAGAAGCCAGGCCGAATACATACAATCGTCGTTACTCATGGTTTAGTGTAGTGTCTTGGTGGTTTCAATAGTATCTTGAGTAGCACAGTTTATGGGAGTGTTGCTGCTTTTGGGTTTTCTACCTTTTGATCGGTGATCCGTAACTTGAGAGTGCGTTTAGTAATATTTGGTTGGCGTATAAAAAGAAAATCTGGATTAAAGCATATATTCTCGGATGATGAGGAAGGATGAAAAGAACCACGGATGATGTCTCTCTAATCTTGCCCTTCTGTTTTTTTTTATAAAAGCCGCGTAATTAAGTTATTTTTGTCAAGTTTATCTACTTTCCTACTTCGCTGTTAGACATCAAAATGATAGGAGAACCAATCAATATCCACAAATGGGTCAAGGAAAATGAACACCTTCTCCAGCCCCCAGTTAACAACTTCTGCTTGCACAGAGGCGGCTTCACTGTGATGATTGTTGGAGGCCCTAACGAGAGAACGGATTTCCATGTCAATCAAACGCCAGAATGGTTCTACATGTACAAGGGTCATATGTGTCTTCGTATAGTGGAAAATGATCCAGGATACTTACAAACCAGTGAAGACATTTACAGCTATGAGCCAAAATTCAAGGACATTATCATTAATGAAGGCGACTCATTTTTGTTGCCGGCTAAAGTGCCTCACAATCCAATTAGATTTGCCGAGACTATAGGAATAGTGTTGGAACAGGATAGACCTGAAGGTATGGATGACCAGATTAGATGGTACTGTTCCAAATGTAAGTCGTTGCTATACAATAAGTCATTTCATTTGACCGACTTGGGCAAAGATATCAAAGATGGGATCTTAGCTTTCCAAAGCGACAATGGCAAGAGAACTTGTAAAAAATGTGGTACTTTCAATTACACTAAACCACAGTGAGTTTGTTGCTAGTTAACTTTAGCTTGTGCTGCTAATGAATAGAGCCAGCTGTTTCATTGTTTTCAGTCTTTTTTTAATGAGTTATGTAGTATAGTACCCACAATACAATGAACAATCGTTCCAATCACTTGTTTTTACAACTTCAAAAAAAAAAAAAAAAAGTAGAGAAAAAGTCTTATAACACATGAATTACAAGAAAAGATGTTTGAGATACCAGCCCATGATTTTACAATACCGTCCAACTGCAAGCTTAGAGGTGACATATGAAATGTACAAAAATCACAAGGGCATTAAGATTCTCAATCTAGTCTCACCAAAAACTTGACACCTGCAAACCAGTAGGGTCAAAAAATATAGATTTGCAAGTAACACGTAATGTTTTGGTTGTCCGCACTTTAATAAATAAAGATTAAAGAAAGGGAAAAGAAGAGGGGAGAAAAGAGTAAGAAAAGAAATCACAAGATTTTGGTCCTATTTATACTTTTTTTTTTCTCCTGCTTGAGCGATCAGGATCTCCGCTGAAAAATTTCCTGTGTTTCCCGGCCTTTGAACACGCTGCTTGTTTTTTCTATTTGTTTTTGTTTCCGTTTAGGCGCTTGATCTGTAAACACGAGATTTGGCAAATAGCGATGGCAATAGTAACCATCCAGCTCTAATCCGTTATCTACAACCCCAACCAGCAATAATGGCTCCAAGTACACTTCAAATCAAGACCAGAGCTCTCGAAAGGCTCATCAAGGAAGAGAAACTCTACCGAGAGGAATACAAAGAACAAGAAGATTATGTCAACCAGCTCAAGGCAAACCCAAAAACCGATGAGTTTGACTTGAAGAAACAAATTGAGATCTTGAACGAAAGTGAAAAGATGATCCCAGCCATCCGTGGCAAAGTCGCTGAACACCTCAAAGACTTGAAAGAATATTTGAGCTCATATGATGGTAGCGATGATACTGGTGCTAGTCAGAAAACCATTGAAGCCGCTGAAAAATTGGTGAACTAAGTACAAAAGCAGGCGTGTCATGGCCAAAATCATAGATTTCAACTTGCTCAAGTCACACGGCCCTTTATTGCATATAGTTCTGTATACTTACCAATAGTAATGATACCCTTTTAGATGATTCAGCTTCTGTGGGATGCTATAGTGCAGTAGTACAGGCGCTTGTAGATTTACACGGTGTTCTTTATGAGGCTTGTGGTGATGTTGTTGATAGCTTAGGTAACATTGGGAGACAACGGTTATAGTAAAAACAGGTATTCTCCGAATCAGTAGGCGCAAATTGTTGAATCATTGGTTCTACAACGTTTTACTAATCTCTCTGGCGAATCAGAGTTCATCGGGCAGCCACTGAATATTGGGGGGGGAGGGGGGGCTGATCTTGATTGTAAAGACCCGTGGAATTGGCGTCGTGCTGCTCGAGAGAAAAAACGTGCAGTGAGCTGCTTTATCAGCCATAGTGTGGATGAGCCGCGGATAAATCGTTGTCCACGGAACAAATATATAAAGGATGGATACGCTGATCCTATAAGCCGTGGCCTCTCTGAAAACCTCTCTTGAGTCAATTATTTCATCATCCGGAATTTATGCTTTTGCTGTTGCTTTCTTTGAAAGAAAAAAAAAACTAATAATAATAATAATATTCTTACCACTATTATCATGACCAAAGTACCATTTGTTGAACTCCATAATGGCCACAAGATCCCAGCTATCGGCTACGGAGTAGGCAGCGCCTGGAGAGTGAAAAAGACCAACAACAACGACAAGTCCCTCAGTGCTGAAGAAAAGCTCAAAGTCAATGAAATTGTCGTTCATTCAATTGAAGATGCAATCAATACCGGTTTCAGGCATTTGGATGTTGCTGAAGCATACTTCACTAGAAAGGAAGTAGCCGCAGCTACCAATAACCTAGCCCAATCAGTTCCGCGCAATGAACTCTTCATCACTGATAAATACTCCAATGCCAATTGGCACAAGGATCAATACATTCCTCTCGATGAAGCCTTAGAAACCGCATTGCAACAACTCGACACTCCATATTTAGATCTTTGGATGTTGCACGCATTACGCGAACACCCAAATTCCAACACCATTGAAGAAAGATGGGCATCATTGGAAAAAGCGTACAATGAAGGTAAAATAAAAGCCTTAGGAGCTTCTAACTGTTCTTTGGAAAGCGTGCAACGGATTTTTAAAGTTGCCAAAATAAAGCCTCATGTTTTGCAATTGTACTACCATGCCCTCTGTCAGCACTATTACGATGACTTGATTGCCTTTGCTAGGGAAAACAATGTGGTGATTGAAGCTTATTCTCCGTTAGCTCCAATCACTCAAACATCCGAGGTAGAAAACAAGCCACAGCAGGAACTCTTGCAATTTTTGCAACAGTTGAGCAAAAAATATAACCGTACTGAATCTCAAATCTTGCTTAGATGGACATATGAACAAGGATTTGTTCCAGTGACTACTACTAGCAAAAAGGAGAGAATTAAGCAATCCTTGGAAATATTTGAGTTTGAACTTGAAAAAGACGATAAAGATAAAATTACTGAGATTGGGAAGAATAGCCGGGACACTTTTAAAAACATTTCTGTTAAGCAGTAGATTGTGGTTGTTTAGCTATTTTCATATAAGCTGGATAGGCTATTTTTTAATTAGACATATATTCATGGACAGGAAAAAGGTTTCAATTTGTAGAATGTTACGTTATCTTCAGGGGACTACGCTCAAAATATTTGCAGCGGCTCATATTGGTTCAAGTCTCACATTTCCAAGATCCATGTATCTTTAATAGATTTGTTAGTGAGCGGGATGTATTAGTTGCACTTCATTGAAAGCTACTTTGCCTTGCTGTAGATAACTTCTTCGTGGTTCAATGCAGGAGCAAAACTGAAGACATTGTGCAAACCTATCCAAGTAAATAAAGGCAGGCATTACTATTGAGTAAAAAACTTTTGAAGAAATATAATTTTGTAAATCAACATGATACGTAGTTAAGTCCCAAATAAATATCTTTTTTACGCCCTCTGAGAAAATAAATTGTTAAGAAGGTGAGATCATTCCGTTGACATGATACTCAGCATGAGACATCCGTACAGCATAACTAGTAGCTAAAGTACATGTTGTATAATAAAACATTCTCACAACGATTAGAGCCAAGTGTGGTTGTGTCTTGGAAGTCCCCCGGAATAACCAAATTAATACATTGAAATTTGTGATTCTTCAAAAAAAAAAAAAAAAAAAAAAAAAAAAAAACAATTACTGCATTTTTTTTTTCACACACAATATCGATTATTATTTCTATATAAACAATAGAAAATATAATCTTACAAACTTATCTATATAGTATATACAGTATAGTTCAGTTGTTATTATATAGGGTAAACTTATACAAGTGAAAACCCCGTTAGTATTAGTTAGACTTTAGTGGATCTCTTGGATTTGAAATAGATATGGGAGAGAGTTTGGTCTAGGATGGAATATATATATATATATTTTTTTTTTGAGGGTCATTGCTTTGTTGTCGACAGTTAAAAAGAAAGGGGTTCAAAATACACCAAAGATGTTACTGCCTAAGAAGTACTATAATTATGCTGCTAGAAAGATTTGCGCACAAGAGCAGGGGCTTAAAGAATAGCATATGTATATAGAGGAAGTAAAGAAACATCAAAATGAGCTTACAATATCGAACCTAAATACCATGATTATCTCAAAAAATATAAACAACACAACATGTTTAGAATTAAAAACCCTCATCTTTTGCAAAACGATATTTTCATTTTATAAAAGTGGCAAGTGGAAATAATTGCTAAGTACAGTTTTTAGTTTAGTTTACCTCTTAAACGCTTTGAATAAAATATCTGGAAATTTTAAAATAAAAACTGTGCAGTTTGCTTTCACGGTATCAGCTCTAGAAGGTATTATGGTATCAAGGCTTGCTGATACTCTTTTTAGAGAAAATAAAAGGTGGAATTTTTTTCCCTGTACTACTAATGTATTTAGGTAAGTTTTCTTCTGCTAGTACCCAGACAATTATAGAACCAGGGCAAATAATACTTGTGTTTTTGGACATTGTTTCTATACTATTTTCACAGAGTACTTACTAACAAACACTTTCCGCCAGTATGCAATAAACTGTATGATACAGTATAGGTATGCTACTATATGTTTGTGTCAACATCAAAAATCATCTGATTACCGTATTTTTCTTTTTTTTTTTTTTTTTTTATCTTCTGTCTAAATTTTCAGCTTCTTTTACACTGCAAAATTTCAACACTCAACATGAACCCATAGTCTAAGTTCAAACGATAATAACACCTCGTATACACCCGCACCATGATCGCTGTGCGCCCCTTTGCTGGCATACCTTTTTCCAGGCTCAAGACGCGGTTTACTTTAGTCTCGTCGCCTAGAATATCACCCTCATCTTTCATCCTCGCCTCTCACCAGCAGTCTCGAGTGCAACTAAATCTTCAGCTTGCAAGATTCAACTCATCCTTAACCAACAAGAACAGCAATAATGATGAACTCAAACACCGCCAAGCCCAAAACAACCAGCTAACTCCAGAGCAAAAACGTGATGCTAGCGTATCCCGCCAGATTCTTGAAAGTCAAGTGAGACAACATATTCCTGGTGAAACCCCACAAACCAATACCATTTCCGATAGAATTCCTAGATTTCCTTTTACCAGAGACACAGTACCAACATTGATCCCGAGACCGAATGTGCCGAAAGCCGGTTCGAATTTATTTAAAATGGCACAAACTTTGAAAACCAAAGAAGCTCCTGAACTCATTTACGAATCAGAATCACATCGGTTATACTTTGTATTTTGTGGTGCTTTTGCCCTTGTTTGTACCATTTACGGGCTTTTGTTTTTGGAATGGGCCGCCAGTTCTGCTTATGACATTTATGTGAAAAATGAGGACGACTTGCCATTTGCCCATAACTTCACCATGTGGTGGGCTCGTAATGCCGTGACGTTATTGATTTTTGCATTTCCTGCTGGCTTAGCCGCTTTGTTTATGACCATACCTACTAGATTGATCAGAAGAATATGGTACATTCCTAGTTTTGCCAACGAGTTGAAAAACAATCCAGAGCCACTTGTTAGATTCACTTCGCATCCATTCTTACCTGGCAGACCGACTCCCGTGCATACTATGCCCCTTTCGATGTTAAATAGAAGTTACAAATCCAAGATTTTCACCAACAATGGGTTTTACTTGACGTTGGATAAAGGCTCGTTTTTGTTTATGTTGAAGGAGGGATCTAAGAAAATCCCATGGATTGTGGATAGAAAAGGTTTCTTTTGGGGCGATGGTAGATTGTTTGACCATTTGTTTGGTAAAGAATCCATTGAAGAAGCAGACTTGGGGATTTCGTATGATGACAAATTTGGTGCAATTAATCAGAAATTGAAGCAGGATATAGGCAAACTCAAAGAAGAGAAAGGACCCGCTTGGCAGTTCAAGGAGCAAGGAAGATTAATGAAGGAAGACATCAAGTCACTTGCCAACAAGATCAAGACCGCTAACAAGGCATTGAATGCCGGTAAAGAAAGTGATGCGAAGGCCAAGAAGTTGCCAAACTCGCCAACTGCTTCTGCTGCTTCTGCTGGAGGTGTGGCAGTGAAACGAAAAAATAAAAAGACTGCCAAGGGCAAAGGTCGCAAATGATCCTCGAGCCAATTTTTGATGTGTATATAGATCGGAGCACCGTCTACCCTAAAGGAACTTGCTTTTAAACACTTACACTAGACTACACTGAGATGGGTGCAACCCGCTTTTAGATGGCTAAGACAATTCACATACTGTACATTTATTTATTCTATTTTCTATGTGTATCTAATATCAGTAACTAACGAACGAAAGAAAGCGTAAAGCCACAGTAAGCAGCAGCCACCATAACCCTCGGAATTGTACCGGATTCACTGCTATCATTTCGCCGGGTACACGTTCCGAGGCTTAGGTGTACGGTTTCCGGCCGAGGTTGGAAGCTCTTTTTTTTTTATTTTTTTTTTTTTTTTAGTTTGGTGATATGATGGATGCAAAATTTAGCAGCGCGCGGTGCTGACGATGAAGCAGCACATATTCAAGTTGAGACCTCCTCTTCTCATCTGTCTACCAGACAATAGCAATATATCAAACTGCTGAAAGCTGGCGTGCGGAGGATCAGAGAGACCAAAAGGCTGTCAGCATGACTTTCATATTGGGCTGCGGCAACGTGGGCTCCCTTGTAGCCAATGCGCTACTGAAAGTATCCAAATCGGAGCTTATATTAATTTTCCAAAACCAAGCCAAACTTGACAAGTTTGTCAAGAATGGATCTGCAATAACGATACACCAACCCAAGATCAGACAGTTTGATACAGTAACATACAGCCAAGTGGTGACTCCCAAACAGTTGGGGGCGTTGTCCCCGGAAAATTCTCTATATTCCTTATTTAGTACCCCGCAAGGTCGTGCTAAAGTGCAGACGGGGATTTCTTCGTTTCTTGACACTGCGACCATCAACAGTGCGAATGCCAGCGCCATTAGCACCAACTTGAACAGCAAAAGCAGGAGGTTTGCAGATGGCGACGACGACGATAGCAGTGTCTACATTGACAACTTGATAATCACGACGAAGGCCCAGCATACTCTCGATGCATTAATACCCATTCTCCATCTAATTAATGAAAAAACCAACTTGATATTCATACAGAATGGCGCTGGCGTCGTGGAAACGGTAATGGAGAGATATTTTCTTCGGATGGCTAAGGAAAGCAGCAACGGCACCAAGTTGATACCTAACGTGTACCAAGGGATAATCAGCCATGGCGTGTATCTGGCGGATAGATCAAAATTCGAGTTCAAGCACACCAGTCTTAATGGGGAGTTAAAGTTGGGACGAGTGGTTTATCCAAAGGACAGACAAGACGTATCTGAGGCTGGCCAGGCATCTGACGGGGATGCAAAGTTACCCGAGATCATCAGCGAGTTGCTCGATACCAGTTTGAACGTTTCATACTATCACAACAACTTGGAGTTCCGGCTAATATATTTGGAAAAGCTCATAGTCAACGCGGTAGTGAACCCGCTCACGACAATTTTCGAATGCCAAAATGGCGAGCTTTTCCAAATGACAAAAATTCGGAAAATGATCTACCGTCTACTTAGAGAAGACATTCGGATCCTAAGAGAAAACTACTTTGCCGGCCAAGAACTCAAAGAATCGGAACGGCAGCTAGTAAACTCATATCTAAACGAGGAGAAATTGCTCAATGTTATCTTGAGAGTGCTATCTTTGACCCAGCACAACTACTCTTCGATGTTGCAGGATTTCAAGGCCAACAGACAGACAACGGAGATTTACTACTTGAACGGGTACTTTATCAAGTTGGGTAAAGGCAATGCGCCGGCAAATAAGATTGTATTGGAGATGGTGCAAGGGAAGTTGGACCTTCAAAAGTACAGAAGCGGTCTTTTGCATTTGTAGTGTAAGTTATATATTGGAAGCGTGTACCATGGGGAATATACACTTGAATCACCAATCCTTACGAGAATGTAATTTAAATCAAATCGTATATAACCATAAGCACCGGCAAGAAGTAGGCATCATTAGCACGGGCTTACAAAACTTTCTTGAATATTAACAAATACGAATTCGTGAAATTGAACTGTATGGCTGAGAAGAGAGGACGTAAAAATATAATTAAAGAAAACAAAAAAACAAAAAACAAAAAAAAAAAAAAAAAAACGCAAGGAAAATATAGACAAATTGATAAGTGGCAAGAGACGGAAAGAATATATAGAAGCAGATGCACGGTTGTTTTTTTTTTTTTTTTTTTTTTTAATTTTTTATTTTTTTGATTTTTGATTTTTTATTTTCTTTCACTATTATCATCACTGCAAGACCTCAGTGCTTACCGTTAGTGCGCTTGCGTCTAAGCTCGTTTTGCTGTCTTTCAACTTCTGGATCAAAGTAGATGAACTCGTCCAAGCCCTTGCCGCCCGGCACCATTGGCAAGACCGGCACCTTCTTTTCCACTTCAACCTCGAGCAAGACTGGGCCTGCGCTGTACTGTAAAAACTCGTCAAGAGTCGAGTGCAACTCGCCCTGCTTTGTCAACTTCATTGCCTTCACGCCCATTGCCTCGGCCAACTTGACGAAATCTGGATTAGATTGGTGAGTGTGGGAGTAACGGTGCTCGTAGAACAACGACTGCCATTGCGTTACCATTCCTTGCTCTTCGTTATTCAAGACAATGATCTTCACTGGGATGTTGAATTGCGCGGCAGTGCTTAGCTCAGTCAAGGTCATGTTGAAACTAGCATCACCGTCAATATCAATCACAACGGCATCTGGTCTACCGACTTGGGCACCAATGGCGGCTGGCAACCCGTAGCCCATGGTGCCCAACCCGCCAGAAGTGATAAAGGTGCGAGGCTGGGTCCAGGTAAAGTGCTGAGCGGCCCACATTTGGTGCTGGCCGACACCGGTAGTGACCACGACGTCCTTGTCCAACTCGAGACACTTGTCGGACAACTCCTGAATCAAGGTTTGTGGTTTTATCTTGCTTTCCGGGGTTTCTTTGAGGTACGCGTATGGATATTGAGCTTTCCAGCTAGCGATTTGCTTGAACCATGCGGCTCTAGCAGGATCAGTGGCTTCCACCTGGTTGATCAATGGGAGGAACTTGCGCAAGTTGCGCGTAACGTCGCCTTCAACGGCGACGTCTGCTTCCACGACCTTGTTGATGTTTTTTGGAGAGATTTCAAAGTGGATGATCCCGCCGCGGTGATTAGCAGCGGCGAGTTTGGCATTTGGTGCAAACTTGCTCACTGCGCCAATGACTCTGTCGTCGAATCTTGCCCCGAGGGCGATAATCAAGTCAGCATTTTGCATGGCCAAGTTGGCGAATGCGGAACCGTGCATCCCCAACATGTCGAGAGACTTCTCGCCGCGCTGGTCAAAGGCGCCCAAGGCTTGGATGGTGGTGGTGACGGGAATCTGGGCCTTTTCGCTGAGCTCCTTGAGCAACTTTGGGCCATCAGGATGATTCAAAATCCCTGCGCCGACATAAAGAACAGGCTTTTTGGCAACGTTAAGCAAGTCGGAGGCCTCTTTGATGCTTTCCTCGGCGAATTGGGTCACCGCGTGTTTTGTGATGCTGGCAAGGGTCTTGGAAGGCAAGGTAGAGTTGGTTGGGATTGGATCTCTCAAGATGGCAGCAGTGACGTCTTTAGGCAAGTCAACAAGCACTGGGCCCGGTCTGCCGCTGGTGGCGATTTCAAAAGCTTCGTTGATTCTTCTAGGCAACTCGCTAACGGACTTGACCATAACGTTCCACTTGGTGCAAGATCTGGAGATGCCAATGACATCCGCTTCTTGGAACGCATCGGTACCAATGGCACTAGTTGGCACCTGGCCAGTGAACACAACAAGAGGCACGCCGTCCATCAAAGCGTCGGCCATTGGCGTGATGACATTGGTGGCGCCAGGACCACTAGTGACCAAGACAACCCCTGGCTTCCCAGTAGCACGAGCGTACCCTTCGGCCATATGGCCAGCGCCCTGCTCGTGGCGCGGAAGAACAAAGTTGAAATTTTTCGATTCGTAAATGGCATCGTAAACAGGCAAGATGGCCCCGCCTGGGTAGCCAAACACAGTGTCGACTTTATGGCGCAACATCATTTCATGAAAGATCTCACCACCGGTCAACCCGACAAATGAGTCGTCCATGGCGGCGGCAGCAGCAGAAGCATTTTTTTCGGCAGCAGATTCAGCACCGGCAGCAGCAGCACTGGCAGCAGAAGAAGCAGAAGCAGAAGCAGAAGCAGACTTGCTCTGCTGCTGGCTGAGGAAACTGTTTAGTGCTTTTCTGCTTTCTTCAGGAGTGGTCTGGTTGAATGCTGGAGACGGTTCTTCTCTGAGAGCTGCTTGAGAGCTATTGGAGCGTATGGCAAAAGAAGATGCATTAGTGTTGTGAAGAGTGATGGCGGCAGCTTTGTAAAGGGATGCTCTTGATCCAGAACTGGATTTTATGGCGGCCCTGAGAGCAGCTCCTCGGTATAAGGACGACTTGAGCATTATTATATTGGTTGTATGTGTAAGATTTATTTATTTATTTATTTGTTTGTTTGTTTCTTTTTTCGAGCTGATTTGGTGTCTTGTGTCTTGTGTCTTGTGTCTTGTGTCTTGACAAAGTGAATGTGTCTGGTGCTGAGTGATGACCAAAAAATTGAAAAAAATGTTAATGTCTGGTGGCTGTTATTTCAGGACTATTACTGAGGATGAGTAAATTGCAGAGATTGGCAAAGGGATTAAGTGTGAGTAAAGTACCAGGGTAGTAGTCCAAGTCCAAGTCCAAGTCCAAGACAGAAGAAGAAGAATGAGTAATATTCAGCAATGGCCAAAAAGAGAAAAGAGAAAAACTTGAGCGAGTGATTTTAAATTTTTCAATCGGGGCTGCTGCTATACTACAACTGCAAGTATTACTATTACTATTATTACTACTACTACTACTACTACTACTACTACTACTACTACTACTACTATTACTATTACTATTACTACCGCCTGCTGCTGCTGCTGCTGCTGCTGGGCACTGCAAGAAATCCTTTTAGCTCCTTTTTTCTTTTTCTCTTTTCTTTCTTTTTTTTTTTTTTTTTTTTTTTCCTCTTCTGCTGCGCCAGTTCTTTGTTTTCTTTTTTCTCGCTTTTCGCTTTTCTTCGAGTGACTCACTGTCCGCTGCAGGGCAACGCACGGTGAATGTAGTGAGCAGCTGGCAGAAACAGTGTTCTGCATTAGATCACATATTGCCAGCTACACAGTACAATTTATCACAAGGCAGAGCACGTGGTTTTGACAGGAAGCGTGCACGCTGTCATTTCTTTTACACATGGATGGCCAGTCCAAAAGAAGAAGAACAACAACAACAATTACAGCAGAAAATTTTCGAGCAGCGCTGCTGAGTTAAAACCAACCGACTTTTTGCTTTTGAATGAAAATCAAAAAATAAAAAAAATAAAAAAAATAAAAAAAAAAAAGAGCGTTAACGCTTTACTCGCGTGTTCACCGCAAGAAACAGCTGTTGAAACAGACGAGCAATGTGGCTGACCTGGTCCAGAGGTTAGGAAGCCCCGAGGCCGGTAGCGGAGGAGAGGACGAAGCCTTTATTCAGGACAAACGGAGACGGCGATTGCCAGCTGCACAGTGGTGTACGGCATGCGTATAGGCGCATCAGATGGGTGATTTGTGCAGTAGTGGTTTTATTTTTTTTTGTGGAGTAAGATGCCGGCACCGGCGAGTATGGGAAAATCGCATTATAATTATTATTATTATTATTGTTATACGCGTTATTTGAAGAAAGAGAGACGTCATTCACGTCGTGGCCGACCGTCTTTTAAAGACTAGCTAGAGAGGACTACTACTTTTCGCTTTGCTTCCAACACAAAGCTCTCTGAGCATGTATGTCAGGATTGGGCAACTAAGTCTCTTGAATTCCGCGGGCAAACAAAAATGTAACGAAACATAAACAAAAAAAGCATCCAAGCTCCCAAATTAGTTTTCCCTCAGCTTCTACAATTCCGCAATTCTTTATCCGCTGAAAAAAAAAGAGGAAGAGGAAATTAAAAATGGTCATGTCACGTGCCCGAGATTCACGTTTTATAGCCCTCTGTCATATCACATGATCTTGTAAATATAGCCCCGGTACGGTCACAGCGACGAAAAATACCGCTGCGCTGGTACTTTCTAGAGCGGGAAAAAAAAAAAATTTTTGCAAGATTGCAAAATTATTCAGCCATCCAGTGGGAGAGAGAGAGAGAGAGAGAGAGAGCCTCTTTAGCAAAAAAAAAAAAAAAAAAAAAAAAGCTGCGATTTTAATACTACGACTGTCTGATTTCAGTTCCTGCTCCTGCCCCTTTCTCTCTGTGATTAAAAAAACCAGCATTCAGGACTAATAATAAACACCAACCGTCAAAATGGCTTTCGACAAACAATTAAAGACCTCTGCTTACTGCTCCAGATACCAAACTCCATTCAGAAGAAGAAGAGAAGGTAAAACTGACTACTACCAAAGAAAGAGATTGGTTGCTCAACACAAGGCTAAATACAGCACTCCAAAATACAGATTAGTTGTTAGATTCTCCCACAAAGACATCACTGCCCAAATTGTTTCCTCCCAAATTGCCGGTGATGTTGTCTTGACTGCTGCTTACGCTCACGAATTGCCAAGATACGGCATCAAGTACGGTTTGACCAACTGGTCTGCCGCTTACGCTGTCGGTTTGCTTGTTGCCAGAAGAGCTTTGCAAAAATTGGGTTTGGACGAAACCTACGAGGGTGTCACTGAAGTCGAAGGTGAATACGAATTGACCCAAGCTGTCGAAGACGGTCCAAAACCATTCAAGGTCTTTTTGGATATCGGTTTGCAAAGAACCACCACTGGTGCTAAGGTTTTCGGTGTCTTGAAGGGTGCTTCTGACGGTGGTCTTTACGTTCCTCACTCCGAAAACAGATTCCCAGGTTGGGATTTCGAAGCCGAAGAATTGGATGCCGAAACTTTGAGAAAATACATCTTTGGTGGTCACGTTGCCGAATACATGGAAGAATTGGCCGATGACGATGAAGAAAAATACAGACAAGTCTTCAAGAACTACATTGCTGACGACGTTGACGCTGATGCCGTTGAAGATTTGTACGCTGAAGCTCACGAAGCTATCAGAGCCGACCCAGCTTTCAAGCCAACTGAAAAGAAATTTACCAAGGAACAATACAAAGCCAACACCAAGAAATACAGACAAGTTAAACTCACCAGAGAAGAACGTGCTGCTAGAGTTGCTGAAAAGATTGCTTCCTTCAAGGCCAACAACTAATTTTAGTTTTAGTTTTAGCTTATGTGCTGCTGCTGCTGGTAATGGTGGCGGTTATGCGAACTGGTTGAAAAATCTAATTATACTATAAATGGTTAAAAAGCATGTAATATGATGATTAGTTGATTATTTTTTTATTATTATAATTATTGTTTATGCTGAGTGCATATTGTAGTGCGGTTTTCTGTCGCCGCGACAGGACGAATGATAAAACGCTTAATCTTTTTGAGTCCAGATAAGCACAATCACTGATGCCAACTGGCGTTTTAAAGCTTTTGTTGCCTGTCTTGTCCATTCTTTCATGTTGGAAAACGTACATGAGGATGAAGAACGCTAGCTTAAAAGCAGGTGATTGAAAAAAAAAAAGAAAGAAAAAAAAAGCACGGGCTCTGAAAAACGGAAAAAAAAAATTGGTAGGAAATAAAATAAAATGAAAAAATAAAAAGCCTGGCACTATCATTGTCATTCTCAGTAATAGATATATCTATCTAACTAGCTGGCTGGCTGATAAGTTTCTGAAGAAGGAAACCGCAACCAATTTTTTTTTTTTTATTTGTTTTTGTTTTGTTATTCAAGCGTACACACACGACATGCTCCCCAGAATAATATCATCATCATCATCAGCCGCTGCTGCTGCTGCTGCTCTCAAGCGCTGCTGCACCGGTAATAGCAGTGTGCGATTCTCCATGATGAAGCCAACCATTGCTGCCAGATCATTCTACAATGGGGTTCCAATAAGGCAGCAGCAGCAGAAGCAGCCACAACAACAACAACAACACAACTACAGCCAAAAAGACGTGCTTGAGTACATCAACTACAAGCGCAAACAACGCGATTCGTTCAGAAACCGAACTGCCATCAACTACTCTATTGCCCTCGGGCTTGGGTTCCTCACGCTTGGGTACGCCGCAGTGCCACTATACCGAGCTCTTTGCTCAAGAACTGGGTTCGGGGGCACCCCAATCACCGACCAGCGGAAGTTCACCGCAGACAAGTTGAAGCCAGTGGACACTGACAAGAGAATCCGGATTGCCTTCACTTCCGAAACGTCGGCGGTGTTGCCCTGGAAGTTTGTGCCGCAACAGCGCGAAGTGTACTTGGTGCCTGGAGAAACCGCGTTGGCGTTCTACAAAGCCCGCAACACCTCGGATAAGGATATCGTTGGAATGGCCACGTACTCAGTCACTCCGGGGGAAGCAGCTCCGTATTTCAACAAGATCCAGTGTTTCTGCTTCGAGGAGCAGAAGTTGCTAGCGGGGGAAGAAGTGGATATGCCGGTCTTCTTTTTCATCGACCCTGACTTTGCAAAGGATCCATCAATGCGGAATATTGACGATATTATTTTGCATTACACATTCTTCAAGGCCCACTTTGATCCAAAGCAGGAAGCTTTGAAGGTGCAGAATGTGGTGGAGACCGGCGGTGAAGGTAAGCTGGCCGCTGCTAGCAGTAGTTGAACTTGGACGTTATGCCCACATAGCATAGCATAGCATAGCATAGATATCAGATATTATAGATAATGCCTGTACATAGTAGCATGCCATCCATGCCCTCGTTGTTGTTTTTTGCTCCAATCTTTTACGTATATAACCTAGCGTACGGCCAGCTCCGCTGTCCGCTGTCCGCTGTCCGTCGTCCCGTCCCGCCCTTTTGAGCGGTTGCTGTGCGCTGTGCGCCGCTGATTGCCGGAAGGGAAGAAAAAAAAATAGCAAATTGCCACTGTCTTTCTACAATAAATTGATACTACATTGCCTCCTACTCTACTCTGCTCTGCTCTTTCTTCGTGCTATATACCAGCAGCCAATACTCAATTCGAACGTCGTTATTTTTCGTTGTCTACTACAGTACTCTACCAAATCTACAAGCAAGCAACTCTAGCTGCCCAATTATAAACTACAACCGCATACATCATTGATTGATTGATTGATTGACACAAACCACCATGAGCAAACCAGCCGATATCAGCCAAATCGACACTCCAATCGACCCAGCATCTTATTCTGAGTCTGCCTCGAGATTAGAGCATACCGACACCACCGAATCCAACCTCAGATACGCCGCCTACGCCAACCGGTTCCGGACCATCCTCCTCGCATCGCACAGATACATTGCGTATACCAGCGACATTGGCGAGTCTTTCCGCCCGGTGGCCCACCCGTACTTGGTCAAGTTTGGCTACGGCGTCTCCTGGGCATACATCCTCGGCGACGTTGCTTTCGAGTCGTGGAAGGCAAAGCTAAGACAGGAGGGAAGATACGTGCCGGGGTTGATGCCTTGGAGTGGCTCGGATATCCCCGCTAAGGACTCTGAAGTGGCACGCTTCAAGTTGCAGCAGATTGAAAAGCTGGGGGCAAAGGACAATTTGCCAGACTGGAAAGAAGTGGCGTTGCAAAGAGGGATTTTCCAAAGTGTGGCCAGTATGGGGTTGCCGGCTTTCACTATCCATTCCTCGGTCAAGTACTCGGCAAAGTACTTGTTCACAAAGGAGAGGTTTGCCAACAGTGCGAAAATTAGAAGTTTTGGGCCAGTGGCGGTCGGCTTAGCAGTGGTCCCGGTGCTCCCATATCTTTTCGATGAGCCTGTTGAGCATGCATTGGACTATGTGTTTGCTCAAAGCAGACAGTTTTTCCGCAGCGAGGCTACTGCCATTGACAAAAAGTTGGACTAACCTCGAGGCTTTGATTTGTTGCCCTCGCCCTATGTGTGTGTATATATATAAATGGAATGAACTCTGCAATCATTATGGAGCCTGCTGTTCTTTTTAGTCGCGCGGTAGCACTTGTAGTGCCGGTACCATGTATAGAGAGACAAGGAGAGGATAAAGACTGCTGAACGAAATTTCCCACGGAAAGACGAAACGTTAGAACCGACCTGAAGTAAGCTAAACTAAGCGCACATTGTGTGTACCCTAGAGTATAGAGATTTGGTTCCAGGACGTGATCTGTAGAACGCTTCGGACTTTGCAAAAGAAATAAAGTCCGCAGCGCGCTCGAGCAGTAGCTATCGACTACAGAAGCACAATTACGTGGTACGTGATACGTGTCCAACTTTAAACTCGTGTTTTGGGCAGATACACGAGCGACACCAAGCCGAGAAATTTAAGCGGTGTTGCTGATATCTGGAACGAGAAAACAGCAACGCACGCCCACAGCAAAAGTTTTTTTTGCTCGCCTGAGACAAGAGTCACAAATCACGAATCGCAGATTGCTGGCTATTATTGACTGTGAGTGAGGCAAAGAAACGCCGAGAAGTCCCAAGAAGAAAAGCTTAACAGTTGCAGTAGCTCCCTCCCTTGCCGATTAAGGAACTGTAGTAAATGATACATTCTCCTTGTTTCTGTTGTCTGGGTGGATGTGGGGACGGCTATTGTAGTTGTTTTTGGATATTGGGTGCGACATTCGGTCTGTGAAGGTGTGGTGTACCCATCATATATGATATAACCATACTTGAATAATGGCTGACGACAATTGCTAGACAAACAGCATAAAAGCACGCACCCCAGCCCGGCGCACTCCATGTTCTCATGTTCTCCGCACCGGGGTGCGTCGCGGGTTGCGTTGTTTGTGCGCTAGAGCGACTGCGAGCGATTGCCCAAGGCGCTACTGGTGGGCGCTTAAGAGCAGTACGAGATCCTCTGAAATAGCGAATGCTGCTGCTTGCTGCTTTTTGCTCGCTGTTTCCGTCTCGTTTAAGTTTTGTGGAGGTGCGCCAGTTAGCTGCCTCGCACTGCTACCCACGCAAACACACACTCTCTTTCTCTTTCTCAGTGGGATAATGTGCCAACTGTAGCACTGAAGTTGATCCATCCTACACTCTTCTCACTAGCCACCCTGCTCTCCCATTGGTTGCTTCTCCTGCCCCCACCCAACCTACACCTACACTTGCCACAGTCGCCACACGCTGCTTCTTCCCACACTATACTGCTCCAACGGAGCTCGCTTTCCCATGCCAACTGGAATATCCAAAATCGATACGGTCAGTGTACTCATCATGCCTGCAGCCATTGATGAATGAACTGGGATTTTCCAAAAGTTTGCCAGATTGCCAAACTGTAAAGTTTATTTTCGATTCCTGATTGTTTATCTTTTTCAATCACCGATCTGGCCTAGTCCTCGATCCAACCCTAGCCTTGGCTTTTGGTCCATTTCTTTGTTCAATCCTCCTCGACATGCGTTTTCTATAAAAGCTATCGCTTTCCCTTCCAAGGACTGTGCTTCATTAATAAAAAAAAAAAAAAAAAAAATGGAGATTGATAAATAGTTCTCATACCTTGTTATCCTACTTTCCCCTTCAGTTAGTTAGTCAGTCTGCTTGCTATCCTTCCAGATATTCCGCTCTAGCTATATCCACTGCTCAAGCACTACGGCATTCCTTCCAACATGAGCAGTAATCCCCAGCCACCAGCTGACGGTAACGCTGGCAGCAGCCCTCCTCCATACAACAACAACAGCAGCAATGACTCCCCGGCCGCCAAAACTGCTGCTGACATTGCCCCGGCTAGCGTTTCCCCTGATAACCTCTCCCGCCGCTCGCGCCGCTCGCGTCGCTCGCACTCGTCTGACAAATCGTTCAAAGAGCAGATCGACCATATTGATGATATTGACTCCCTCGACCACAAAAAAAACGAAACCAACCACGAAGAAGAACTTGAAGTTGCTATTGCCAAGGAACGCGATTCCGATGACGGCGCCAAATTAATGGAGCTCAAGCGCATTGTCGGCGAGGACCGCGAACTGCAGGAACGCAGACTTTTATGGAAAATTGATCTTCGTCTCCTACCGATGCTTATGGTGATTTATGTGCTCAACTACTTGGACCGTACCAATATTGCCACTGCTAGGCTCGATGGCTTAGAGCAAGACACCGGGTTACACGGTACGCAATACAATACCATAATTTCTGTGTTTTATGTCGGTTATGTTTTGACCCAGGTGTTCTCCAATATGATTTTGAACAAAGTTAGACCCTCGATCTTGTTGCCCGCGGTGATGATTGGCTGGGCTACCGTGAGCTCCTGCTCGGGCGCGGTGCAGTCTTACGGTGGTTGGATTGCGCTTCGGTTTATTTTGGGTTTTGTTGAATCGCCTTACTTCGCGGGTAGTCTCTTCTTGCTTTCCTCGTGGTATACAAAGAAAGAGCTCGCTACTCGAATCTCCATTCTTTACACTGCTTCGCAAATGTCGGGCGCCTTTGGCGGGTTGATTGGTCAGGCCATCTTGACGAGGTTTCAAACCGATAACCGTGGGATTGCCGCGTGGAGATGGTTGTTTATTATTGAAGGTACCATCACTGTGCCAGTGGCCCTCATGGCAATGTTCATCTTACCGGACTACCCACACAATACCAAGTTTTTAAACGAGAAGGAAAAAGCCTTGGCGCAGCTCAGAATGCTTGAGAATGCCAGCAAGGAAGACACGTACGACGAAAGTATGTGGACTTCTTTCCAAATGTGCTTAACTGACCCAACATTATACATGCTTTTGTTCTTGCAATTGTCCACCGTGACCGCTGCTACTGTTAACACCTACTTTCCAACGATTGTCGAAACTTTGGGCTACGACAGAACAAAAACGTTGCTCTTAACCGCACCGCCATGGTTCTTCTCCGCCATCTTCTCCTGTCTTTGGTGTTTGCATTCCGATAAAACTAACGAAAGATTCTACCACATCATCATCTCGTTATGCATTGCTCTTGTCGGGTTCATCATCTGCGCAAGCACAATGCAAATCGCCGCTAGATACGTATCAATGTTCTTAATGCTTGGCATCTACGGCGGCTTTAACGCCATCTTGTCCTGGATCGCCAGTTGTATGAACCGGCCAGCTGGTAAAAGAGCAGTGGCATACGCATTGATTAACGCCTTCAGTAACTTGAGTTCAGTGTACGCAAGTTACTTTTATCCAGCTTCAACAGGGCCACGATACTTACCGGCAATGGCATGCAACATTGCATTCACGGTGCTTGCTATATTGACAGCGGTGGTATTACGGTTCTATTTGGTTTGGAGAAACAAAAAGTTGGACCAGGCCAGTGAAGAGGATTTGGCCACCGAGGGGAAATTGGTGGGCGAAAAGTCAAGATATTATGCCGCCAAGTTCCATTGTGATCCGCACTATAGATTTGCTTTGTAGATGATGATGATGATGGTGATGCATGTCCCAAAAAGCACTTGCATTCCTTTTTCTCTCTCTATCTCTTTTATACTTTTAACAATATTTATGTCTCTTCACGAACATTCGTTTTATTCTCTCTGCTTCGCTGCTTTCCAACTAAATGAACAACCGTTTTATCAAATGACGTCTGCTTTCATTGGCATTTATTTGCGGATCTCGATGCATGCTGTAAACTATTGCAGGAAAAAAATAGCAAAAAAAAGAAAGGAAAGGATATGACATGGACAGGAATTGAACCTGCAGCCCTTCGATGGCACGGTATACTGGAGTCGAAAGCTCTACCATTGAGCCACCACATCATCCTTGTATTTCCGCAAAAATAAGTGGCTCATAACGTGCGTAAAGGTAGTTGCTAAAAAAGTATGCGGGTAACACGTTCAGCATGCTCATGAGCTCATACATTGCTCAAAAATCTTGTTGGCTGTTATTTGACATGCATGTAAAACGGAAAAAGATGCAGAACGGAAGGAGCGGATTGGATTTTAATGCTGGATCGCAATATAGTAGTATTTTCCAGGTGGAAATTGTATCTTTTAACGTATCTTGCCACCAAGGACAAAAACAGGCAGATTTGAGACGGAAGACTCAAGATGTTTTCAGCAACAGTGCTTCACGCGGTCTGTGCACTTTTGCACAATTCTCTAAAACGATTTTGAGAAAATTTCCTGCAGTCTGCTGTGACTATATCAACTCCACTACAGCTCGAAACGTACTGGGGAGCTTACCCTGCTTTCTAGCCGCCATTCAAATTTTTATTTGCCATACTCCGTCGGTGCCCGCCGATAAAGTATAAATTGGGGTTCTCGTCAACGGCTTAAAACTTTTTATTCTTCTTTTCTTTTCTGGAAGAAATAGCTTAGACTTTCTTGATTAGGCTTTTGCCTCAAGTCTCAATTACCTCTCCATATCAGTTCGCTTTATTTTCCAAAATTAATTGATTTTGTTGATTGGTTCACTCATTCTTTTTTTTTCTTTGGTTGCTTGCTAATTCTCTTGTTTTGATTGGGTCTCGGCTACACTGAGGCTACTCTAGTCACAATTTCAAAAATAAGGTCAATTGGGCTTACTCCATTTCGCGCTTGGCTTATCTTACTCGGTATTATTCAGTTACTATCGATAATAGCCATTTTTGTCTGCTTCAACAAAAACAATACAGCTGTTAATCTCAATATGACTACTCACTGGTTCCAGACAGAATTCACGTTGCCTGCTAAGCAAAAGGGTATCTACCTCATCACTAATGATGTGCTCGGCGAAATTAATCATGAGCTTTCAAAAGTCAAGATTGGCCAATTGAATTTGTTTGCCAAACATACATCTTGTGCATTGACATTGAATGAGAATTTTGACCCTGATGTTAGAACGGATATGGATAAGGCATTGGACCATGCAGTACCATATAACCAACCATTCTGTAAGTATTTCAACTGCCTTACAAGCATAGTAGCCCATTTACTACGGTTTTGTTTTGTTTTTTTTGCCATATGCCTGTTCAAAGAAAAAAAAAATTCCAAACTACATGATGAGACAAAAATTTTTTTTCATCTTTCCCATGAATATTGGATATAATGATTCAATAATTTTTCACTTGTATTCACACTCTGATAACACAAGTTTTGATTTTTTTTTTCCTCTTGAAACGGGTTTTTGACGAAAGAACATGACTTTCACAGTACTTGCCTTTTTCCGTTTTGGGATAATCAATACTAACATTAACGAAATAGATTTACACACCGACGAAGGTCCAGATGATTTACCAGGTCACGTTAAGGCTTCGATCATTGGTCCAAGTTTGACTATTCCAATCAAGAATGGTAGATTGAATGTCGGTACATGGCAAGGTATCTACTTGTGCGAGTTTAGAGAATATCAGCACCGCAGAACCGTGGTTGCCACAATCAATGGGTTGGCCAAATAGCTATTCAGTAGATCTGAGTTTTTTATTTTGCTTTTTTGGTTTATGAGATCATGCTAGTCGTGGTATACTTTTGGGTTTATTATTATTTTTATTATTATAGGTTGTTTACTTTATCTGCGATTATGAAATTATGAAATTATATTTTTATACTGTGTCTTTTTATAGTTTTTTTTTTTTTTTTTTTTTCAATGGTTGGATGTTCTGGGCGAGTTTATTACATTTTTAACTTGAGAGGCGACTTGCAAGGTTCAAGGGCTGCCTGTCTGTAAATCTTTTAATCGGCTGCTATCCTCCATTGAGCATTAGTCCTGAAAGCTGTAGCCCTCAGTTGTCACTACTGTTACTGTATATAACTTGTCGGTATGTTGAACCGCTACAGTGATACCCACGTGAATAACAGACGTTTCTTATCACATGATGTCCTTCTTACCCTGCTCCATCACTGTCACGTGATATATATATATAGTAAAAATTTTTTCTCATACAAAGAAAAACAAGAGAAAAAAAAAACACAGCAAAAGCGCTCCTCCCAGAAGTGCGCTGTTGGCGGGCATTTTCCCATACAAAATTGCTTTACTGCCAGAATCACCGCATCTGCGATTATTACTACTAGCTATAATATTACTACTATCTAATTTTTGACAGGCAGTCCAGCGCTAAGCACTATCCACCACCGCCCCAAGCTCAACTACGCAACGCTACTGCACCACCACCACCACCACTCACATGTCCTTCAACAAGCAAGAGGTGGTCAACTGCTTGACCAATACCTTGAACAATGATCTCCAGACAAGGCAATTGGCAGAGCAGGCTCTCGTCAATAACCTCAATCAGCCTCAATTTCTTAGCTTTTTGCTCAATCTTGCTGCCGATGGCGCTGTCGATGCCGCCATTAAGCTTTCCGCTGCCATTTTTGTGAAAAACGCAATTAGCAAATACTGGTTGAAACGTTCTCAACAGGCATCCAGTACTGTGTCTAATGTTGTTGTTAGCGACCAAGACAGGCAATTGGTCAAATCCAACTTGGTGCAAGTACTACTCAAATCATTGGAAAATCATAGTATCGTGGCCCACTTAACTTCAATTGTCCAAGCATTTTTACTGTCCAATGTTAATGACGGAAATGCTTATGGTGAAGAATTGTTGCAAACCATTGAAACTTTGCTAAAGGGTGATGGCGCTTCCAATAACGACAACTTGTTAACGGCATTGTTGTTGACATATGAGTTGACCAGATTCTATAGATGGTCAATTCTTGGCTACAATATTACCGTTGATTCCAAACTCGACAAGGGCGATCAAGTTAAGCGCTCTCTTGCCTTGATGAATAATTTGACCCAATTTATCTTCCCAATATTGATTTCTTTGCTCAACTCCATTGTTAGTAACTTATCCGTTACTTCGGACATTGTTTCTGATCATTCTCTCAACGGCCAGTTCCATATTTTGTACCTTGTTTTGAAAATTTTCAAGTATGTCACGTACAATGATTTGCCAGACTTTTTACTCACCATTGAAAACGGTAAATTTGTCAATGTCGATGACTGGATTCACTTACACTTTTTATTGCTCAAATTGCCATTCCCGGTAAATTATACCCAATTAATCCAAAGTAATACTGCATCTATTGCTGCTAGCAAAGATTATAGAATTAAATCTCAAAAATGGGCCATTTCCAACTTGAATAGACTTTTCACCAAACACGGTGGTGGGGCTACCACCAGTCAAGTTGAACCTAATGTCTTCAGTACCAATGTTGCTGAACATACAAATTCATTGAAGAATTTCCAGTTCTATTTCCAAAAAATATATTTGCCAAAGTACTTTGAAACATTTTTTATTCAAATTGATTCTTGGCACAACAAAAAGGTGCTACTTTTTGACAGCACTTTGTACTCATTGGTCAAATTTTTTAGTTACATTTTGAATAAGGAACCTCTTTTCAAAGAACATTTGGTCAATAACTTGAATTCATTGATTCAATACTTGATATTCCCATCTTTGATCATAAATCAAGAAAATTTGGCGCTCTTTTACGAGGATGACGAAGAATTTTTCCGTAAATTCTATGATTTGAATAATGATTCAAGCAGACCAGACATTGCCTCAGTGAATTTCCTTTATAAATTGTCCAACAAATATTTTGAAGTGGTTATCGCATGGCTTTTTGACTTTTTGAACAAGAATTTTAGCAAAAGAAAAGATTATAGATCAGCTACTGCGGCTAATGATATTTCAGACTTGCCAGCATCCATCCAGCAGGATATTCAAGAAGTTAACTCTAAAGACCTTAATACGTTACAATTAAACAACGCATTGGAGACTGAAGCTTCTTTGAGAGTCTTGGGTATTTTATCTTATCATCTTACTTCTAGAGAAACATCTCCAGTTAAGACTCAAATTGATGGAATGATTCAATCTTATATTGTTCCTGAAATTTTCGATCATGAATACGTTTTCCTTACTACTCGTGCTCTTGAAACTTTGGCTACTTTCAACTACAGATTTGAGGATTTAAGCGTTTTGTCTGAAGCCTTCAAAGGCATTATTCAACTCATTGACAAGGACATGATTGATGCTGGTTCATCATCATCATCATCTACATCTTCCTCATCAAACAACACTGACTTGTCTGACTCATTCTTGGTTCAAGTTGAAGCACTTGATGCATTGAGATCATTGCTCGTTAATGAAGATATTACCAATTATTTGAAGAGCCACATTAATCTGATCGTTTCAAAACTTTTGCAATTAATTTCAGAATACGAAATTGACTTCTTGACCACTATTCTCGAAGAATTTATATCTTCGTTCTCATCTGAGTTGAAGCCTTTTGCCAATGAATTAAGTGCCAAATTATCTTCGCAATTCTTAAAAATTTCTAGCGAATTATTGGATGCTCTTTCAAGCACAAGAGAAGAAGGCAATGCTCAAGCATTTGCTCTTGTTGAAGATAAGGAATCCCAATGTATTGGTGTCATTAATAATTTATCAGTGATGATTGAAAGCATGAACAACGAAAAACTTTTACTTGTCAATTTTTCTGTCAATTTTGATCCATGTATCAAATTTGTGGTTCATAATTCCATGATTGGTCTTCTTGACGAAGCAATGTCATTAGCCACTTTGCTTGTTAGATCATTGAATTGTATCACTAGATCAGTGCAAACTAACTTTGATCATATTTTGGAAGTTTTCAATAATGTTGGCTTTGAAGAGTTCTTTGACTACTTTAGTAATTTCTTTGAAATTTTTGTCATTACGAATTATAATTTCAAGTATTATTTCGAAAACGCATTCAATAGCAAAATTGAACAAGAATTACAAAATGGGTCCAATGGTGGCGTCAGTGATCCTCAATCTTTACAAGCTATCAACGATGAATTGAAAAATACTCTTAAGATTGATTACTTCACTTTGAATTCGGATCCTAGATTATTGTCCTTGATCAAGCTTAACATTCAATTAATAAACAAAGCCAATATGGAAAATATTTTGGGAAACATTAACTTAAGCTATACCCTTTTCGAAGACATTTTACTATCAGTGCATAATTCGTCATTACATAAACTTCTTGCTTCTAATAATTTACAACAACAAAACCCAGCAGATTTGATCTTTGCATTACAGAATATTAACGATGCCACCGTGGAGGAGAACCCAATAGTGCAATCCATTTTGGAAAATTCTACTAACGCATTGCTTAATTCGATTTTTGTCAATTTGGAAGAAATTGTCCTCTTGACTGAAGAAGAAGCAGACTCATCTTTTATTGATTTCGATATTGTCCATTTAACTAATAATTTCTTGAAGTTACTTTTGGTTTCATTTTTGTATAAGCCATCTCTTACCATTCATGTGATTAACAATTTCGACAAGGTGCACAACTTACTCGATTTGTTGAACAAGATTGATAACACCAACAGTACGAGTTTTGACGAATTGGCCGAAATTGATCTAGGAGCTGAAGGTTCTAAGAATTTAGCATTTTTCCAATTTTTGAATAAGTTTTGGATATCTTTGAATCGCAACAATTCTTTCGTCAAGATGTTGAAAAGTGATAAATTGGCTATCAAGTTGCAAATTTTGAGTATTTTGAAAGTGTTGAAGAATGAAGATTCCATTAAGAGTGAGTTTGTCAAGAACGAAAACAGTTTGAAATGGTTTGACATTTTTACTAAAAAGATGTATGTCAAGTTGGTCGACGTTGTTGCTCAGGTACCAAAAGCTTACGAAAATGAGCAAAAGTCAAACAAGGCAAACGGCACCGACGCAAACAAGAATTCATCCGCTGCTGTTGGCGGCTCTAATATTAATGATGGAGACGATGACGGTGAAGGGAGCTTGAGCGGTGCGGATCTTGATAACGACTTACTCGAAGAAGATTTTTACGAAGTTGATAATTTCAATTTTAATGAAAGAATGAGATTGAAGCTTTTGAACTATAATGCATTGAACCTCAACAATGGAGGTGGCACCAACTCGATAAATTTCAAAGTGTTGAAAGAATTCAGCAGTACATTCGAACAACTTAGTCAAAATAATCCAGAAACTTATGGATTTTTAGTGAATTATATTCAGCAGAAGAATTTGCAAGGATTAATTGAAAAAGCATTGGAGATTGATAGTAGTGGGGTCTTAGAGGATTTTTAAAGCGTGTCATTTTGCTTCCATTTTTTTTTTGCTTCTGTTTTTTCCGTTTTTCCCGTTTTTTTCCCATTCTCTCTGCTTCCGTAATGCTCAATGTTTACTGTTCAACGCAACGTTCTTCATCCATTAGTTCTCTCTGTTAATCTATTTATACGCTCTTAATGTTTTCTTTCATCATAGTTTTGGTTCTGGCTTCCTTTTTTCTTTTTGTTTAGTTTATCATCTTTCCCTCAACTAAAAATGTATATATTTATTTAAAATCAAATTATCTATTTGTTTTGTTTTGTTCTTATGTTTTATTCAATTTTTCTTTTTGATGATTTTTACAAGAAGAAAAAAGTAGATAAATAGGTTTGCGTTGGCAGTTAATGTCCGGAGTTGTTACTTTGCCATTTCCCTGCGCGATTATGATGATGTTTGTATTAATAATGAAAGCATTGCGATCGCTCACTTTAATCCAAGCGAAGTAGTAAATTTGAAGACGTTAACATCAACTAACAGATAGCAGTTACTTTGGTTGATTATAATTATAAAAGGTGTAGTTTTTAGTTTTCAATTGCTGTTATTAAAAAATTTTGTAAGAACGATCAAGATGGATGATGTAATGTAAATAATCTGGGTAAGAGTATTCTTCAAATGTTGAAAATTTTTATGTCGGTAGATGGTCCTTGTTTTACCTTTTTCTTTTTTTTTTATGATTTATAGCATGGGATCTATACTGTGATATATATATTTCAAGAAAGAAAAAAAAAAAAAAGATTTGATGCAATTAGCGTCAAATTTTTTTGACTTTGACTTTGTTGTTGACTTTAATGCTGATGCTAATGCTGATGTTTTGCTAAGTAGTTAGGCTAGGTAAAGCATTTCACTTTGGTATTTTGTCTGGTAGTGCATGCGGTGCTCTTGTTCAACTTTTCATGATTTGCAATATTGCAATAGATAATAGCATCTACGTTGCTCCAAGGAAGTTGGGCAGCCACAGTTATAGAGTCTACAATTGAAATAAAATGTAGATTGAAACATAACACAACACAACACAGCACGTACGAATCATTAACTAATTAGTTAGCTAATTAATTACTATCACTAGCTTTATCGACTAGCTAGAGATCTCATACTATACAAGTATATTCTCACACACTTAAAAGATAAATGGAATGTAAATTTTTCTGTTTTTTGGATACTTTTCACCAAATTCCTTGAGATATCTCTTATGTTTCTTTTGAGCCCAAACCATCATTTGCAAACTTCCAACAAACAAAAACAAATAAGAAAGAGGGTTATTATTAATAAGAGCAAAGATCAACCAAGAAAGACTTTCAAAAAAGTAGTTTGGGAAACTAACGAGGGAAAAACCATAACCAAATGGAATTTTACGTTCGGTGCTGCCGCTTTGACGCAATCCAGCCAAATTCAAATGAGTGATAAAATTAGAAATTTCAGCAAATGCCCAGGTTCCAATCAAGATCTTGTTGACCAAATCAGAATGACTAGTGGTATAAAATAAGAAATGTTTGATCCCGGTAGTTTGAGCCAAAACTTGCGGAAGAGCATTTTTGCTATAGATGAAGAATGCCAAATTGAAACCAGAAAGCAACCAATAGTGACTTGAATTTTTGAATAAATTGAATAATGGCATAGTAGAAAGAGAAAATTTGTGAACAAAAATGGTTTCATATTCACGTTTCAAGAAATGAAGCATCACGAGAACAAAACTGACGGTTTGAGTAGTAGAGTGACTTTCAAAGTTACCAGTAAGGAAATAGATCAATGGGTGAATTAATAACGGGCCCAAGTATTCCAATACGAAAACGGTTCTCCAGGAAATTTGGGGTCCAAGATCCTTGACGTACAAAGTAACGAGGTCATCTTCACCTGAAGGCAAGCCATTTGCAGCAATTGACTTGTCCAAGCTCAAGGCCAAATGTTTTGGTCTATTGTTGCTACCGCTTTTGGATGATTTTGATTTTGCTTGGGAATCATCAGCGTTGGTGCTTGATTCTTGCAAATATGTCAATCTTAAACGATTCACGCTGATATTGTTTCTTGAAGCAATAGTATTGATCAAGTCGGAAAGCAAAGTTTCTGAAGGAATGTAGTTAGAGTTGAACTCCTTAAGGGATCTGGAGCGAGGTTTGACCACAAGCTTGACCATTTCGTGATGTTTTTTGTTGATTTAATTGACGCAATTGATACGATATCGAGCCACAGAGGAAGGGAGCTTTACGTGAACAAACTCAACAAACTCCACCAACACCAACAGTCTCTTGCTGAATCAATTTTCCTTGTTTTTTCTGGACAGCGAGAAAAGTAAAAAAAAAAAAAAAAAAAATGATTGTGTGATTCTTGCGTCCTTGAGCATGAAGTTACATATAACTATAACCTACCGCAACAAATATCAAAGATCATCAAATATGGATGAAACAAGATGGATCGAATTATTTTTTAAAAGTATTTATAGAGGCTTAAAAGCTATTAAGCATTACAAAATTTGAAACGGTCTTTGTAACAATCTACATAATTTTATGTGTCTACGATTATCTAGTCTCAACTAACAATTACTATTCTTCAGAAAGTGATTCAAGTATGCTAACCTATTTTTTCGCTTTTGATTTAAAACTTACTTTATAACGGCTTTCGAGTCTTGTTGAATAGCTTGGGGTATTCTGTTTGTAATTGTGAGCATCGATATGCCATTTAGTGTTAATATTTGCCTTACCGTAACATAAGTCTATGAAATATAAGTACAGGAATGCACCATCCAATTCTCTTTCAAAACACTACTGTAACTTCCCTTTCAGAAAGATATTGTTATTCAATCTAATACGAAAATGCCTGAAAATTAAATATTTAATCAAAAGTGGTCGCTATTTTCCTATTTAGTTTTACGTAGTTAATACATTATCGCTTGATCTACCAATCAGCCTTACTACACTTACCTTAAATAAAATTTATTTAAAGATACGATTCAATCCTTTAATGCTTCACTATTGATAAATATAGCAATATTGTCCTCAACAATCAACATGCCTGCCAAACCATTATAAATGCCATTCAAAACATTTCTGAGATTTAAGACCTCCTGGAAAGAGTTGACAACATTCGCTAACATGACGTTTACAAATTTGTTAAATGAATCAGAAATTTATAAGAAAAATTTAGGCTAGGGCCAAATAATTGGCTTTCAAGCCAATATTAATTACAAGAATCAAACCAGGGGCTAATTTGGCAACCCACAAAACCCAGGTTTTTGTAAGTATTGTAAAAGTTTCCTGAAAATTGCTGTAGGGTCTTTTATTAAAGCTACTTGACTTGACTTGTCATGTCTTGACGAACTATGAGAAAAGTTGCCTTTCATCAAAAATTTAGAGAAAACAATTCAAAACTGCTAGATACCTATCTTTTTTGGGTATCATTAAATGATTACTATAAACAAAATTTAAAGTGTTCAGGCATGTTGAGCGTGCTGCGCATATAACACTTAAATTCGTATCATGTGACCAATATTTTAGCGCTTATGAATTGAAAATAAAAAATATTTGCCTATGCGATGATCTACTAATTTACCATATATATATGGAGACATAACTACCATATACCAGAAACCATTCCAGCCAGTACAAGCCAAAACAGTCCAATGAGCACAGAAGCAAGTAATCAAGTAGTGCCGCACCAGAACACCGCTGCCCAGGTGGTAGAAAAAAAAAAAAAAAAAAAGAAGCCTGCCGCCAGAGTGCAAGTTGATGCCTCAGTGCTCGATGAGGACGACAAACCACAACAATCTGGCAGTGTGTTCAATATTTGGTTTTACAACTGGGGCGCTAAGGACAAGTATCAAAAAAAGTCACCATTTCGCGTTAATGTCAAACGTGATTCTGGATATACTCGTGCTAACAAAGTTGCCGGCTCTTTTATATGTCTTTTTTTTGCCCGAGGATGCTGTCATAAGGGTAAAGATTGTGACTATTTGCACCGGTTGCCCAAGTTGGAAAAAGATGCGTTTCCAATGACTACTGATTGTTTTGGAAGAGACAAATTCAGCGATTATAGGGAAGATATGGGAGGCGTGGGCAATTTTTTGAGACCTAATAGGACATTATATATAGGTAAGTTGCTCATTGAGAGCGTGCCTAACAATACAACAATTGAAGAATTATTAAGTGCGAATTTCAAAGAATTCGGTACAGTGGAGAGAATAAGAGTGATTCATGAGAAAAGCTGTGCTTTTATTACGTTTGAAAATGAATGGAATGCACAATTTGCTAAAGAAGCGATGGCACACCAGTCGATAGTTAAGGATGAGGTGCTCAACATTAGATGGGCTAATGAGGATCCGAATCCTGCTGCAAAGGCCAGAAATCAGAGACAGCTTCAAAGAGATGCGGTGAATACAATCAAGCAGTTATTGGATAATCAGGATGAAAGGGCTAGTTATAATAGCAACGGTATAAATAATAAGACGATTGAGAGTGGCAATATCAAAGCTATTGAAAATACTAATGTCAAAAGTATTGCTGCCGATAACACGAGGACGGCAAATCAGGTGGATGCGAATAAGAAAAGGGCTCTTACGGTCAGCGAGCCAAGTGAAAGCTTAGCCAAAAAACTGAAATCAGCGGCTCAAAAGAAGGATAATGGATTGATTACTGGATACGCCAGTAGTAGTAGCGATGATGATAATGATGATGATGAGTGATTGAGCAGGCTTTATCGTTGCGTTGTATTATATTGTATATTTTTGCTTTTTACTGAATTGGTATGACTAATTATTTATTGTACGTTCGTATTAATATTGATCTTTTCAAGAGTAGCATGTAGTAATTAGTAAGAATATACAACTCGCATTGACAGTCAATGTTGGCCGCTTTGTTGGATTTTTGGTTTTTCCTGCATTTCATTTTCTCTTCTCATCTCCGATGGATTTTATTTTCATCTTTATTTCTAAGCGCTGAAGCAACATATTTGTCTCTTTGCCACTCAGCGAACCATCACAAACCAAGTAAGTACTGCAACTTCTTGAATTCTTGTTATCATATTACCACAATATGAATAAATCTCAGAAAAGACAGACTATTAATGACAATAACGACGATAGTGATGCTTTCAAAATCATCAAGCCCAAATTCTTGAAGAAATCCAAGCGCGAAAAACTTGCCAAACAGAAAGAGTTGCAAGCTAAAGAAGAAGAACTCAAGAGGAAGCAAGAACTTGAGGAGGCAATAAAGCAGAAAAAAGCCAAAAAATTAGCGCAACTACAAAATGAGCAGGATGAAGATGATACTCATGGATATCGCAATGCTGATGAGTATAATGCTAATGGAACTAACGGCAGCCAGTACAGATCAGTAAGTGAATTCAATAAGAGAAGCAGCAGTAATAACAGGGATAAAGATAGCAACAAGAAAGCAAGTAAAAGTGGTAAACTGAAGTTTTCGTTTGAATGGAGCACCGAAGAAGATACTTCTCTGGACTATCAACCGTTAATCACCGTTAATGGCACCGGGAATGGTTCTGGGAGCAACAACAACAACAACAATAATAATAATGGCTCACTAGTGCCAAAGTCACTCGCAGATAGGCTCAATTGGGACGATAAGCACTGGTCTGCTAAAAAACTATCAGAAATGACTAGTAGAGATTGGAGAATTTTGAAGGAAGATTTTGAAATCAATAGTAAAGGTGCCATTCACGAGAACCCACTTCGAAGTTGGCAAGAATCAGCCATCCCTGATGAGATCTTGACTATTTTACAAAAATTACGCTATAATGAACCAACACCAATCCAAAGAGCCGCCATTCCAGTGGCGTTGAAGAATAAGGATGTATTGGGTATTGCTGAGACTGGGTCTGGTAAGACTCTCAGTTTTGTTATTCCATTACTTTCATATTTGTTCAAGTTGCCGAAATTGACCAACGCTACGAAAAATGATGGGCCATATTCACTTATATTGGTACCTACTAGAGAATTAGCTCAACAGATACATACCGAAGTGTCAAAATTTACCAGATTTTTGAAATTCAGAGTAGCGGCAATTTATGGTGGACATCAGTTGGAAACTAATGCGTTTGATTTACAAGATGGTATTGAGATTTTAATTGCTACTCCGGGAAGATTATTAGATTGCTTGGACCGTAAGATTTTGGTATTGAATCAATGTTTTTATCTTATTATGGATGAAGCTGACAGAATGATTGATTTAGGGTTTGAGAAACAAGTGAATCAGATCTTGTCAATATTGCCTAATTTAAAGAAACAAGGAAATAGTAGTGCATCATCATATAACCGTTTTGCTAAAGCGTTAGGGATCAGAAGAAACACTACCATGATGTTTACCGCTACGATGCCCCCAGCAATTGAAAAACTAACCAAGAACTATTTAACCAATCCAAGCACGGTTGTTATTGGTAATCCGGAAAAAGCAGCTGACACGGTAGACCAAAAAGTTGAGTTTACCAATAGTGACGAGATTAAAAATAAGAAGCTTCTTGCCTTGCTTTCTCATCAAAGACAATACACTCCACCAATCATTATATTTGTTAATTACAAAAAGACATGCGATATGTTACATGAGCTTATTTCAACAAACACACGCTACAAGCCAGTAATCATTCATGGTTCCAAATCCCAAGATCAAAGAGAATACGCCATCAAAAATTTGAGAAATGGCAACTTTCAAGTATTAATAGCTACGGATTTGGCCGGTAGAGGGATTGATATTCCTAATGTGTCGTTAGTGGTAAATTATCAAATGAGCAAACATATCGAGGACTATATTCATAGAATTGGCAGAACTGGTAGAGCTGGGAATTTGGGTACTGCGGTGACTTTTCTTAATGCTGAAAATGACAAGGATGTGATGTACGATTTGAAAATGATGATTATCAAGTCGGAGTTGAGCAAGTGCCCTGACGAGCTTCGCAGACACCCATATGCGATTGCCAAGCTAAATCAGTACAGAGCCATCAATGATTAGGGTGTGCGAGTTGTACAATAAACAAAGTAATTAAAGTTTCTCTTATCTATCCCAGCTGTAGCACTAGCGTTCGCCGGAGTTGAATGGAAAAAGTTTTCATCTTTCTTGATTGAAAGACAGAAAAACGTCAAAAAGCTTCCGGCGCAGCGAGTACCAAAACACAAAGCAGCAGGACAAAAAAAAAAAAAAAAAAAAAAAAAAAGTTTCTCCGAAGCATGGAGCAACGATGACTTAGTCGCTGTAGTATAAAATATATAGACTTTCCTATCCTTAATTCTTTGTTAACAGTGCTATATGAGCTTCTATGTTTCCTGGCTGACCTACTCTGACCCTTCCCTCCGCCCTACTTAATAAACGTTAATACACCCTCGACTGACTCACTCGGCATCTGTCAATTTAGTTCATTTTTTTCTTCTTTTTGTCCGTCGTGTTGAGCTAAAACATTTCTTGCTCATCGCAATCTCATCACACCTGCCATAATCAAGAAGACAATAATAACGCACACATCAACCTTTTTTTTTTTTTTTTTTTTTTGAGATTGGAGATTGAAATAGAAGTCATGTCAATTGAGCTGGAACGCAAAGTAGTTCAAGTTGCTTGTGCTCTAATATGGTGTATCGTTGCTGCTGGCCCAGTGTTTGGGTTTGCAGCTTTGAAACCAGTACTTATTGCACAAGGAGTTTATCATGAACAATGTGAACAGCGTATCAAATTATTCAGCGGTAACAGTAACATAATCGCCAGCTTCAACAATGCTACCAGCAATGTCCAAGTTGAAAAAAAGCTCTGCTCACCTCAAGACTTATCCCTAAACTTCCTCTTCACTTTAGCCGCCGTGGTGACTAATGTTGCCTCATTGCTTGTGGGAGCCATATTGGACAAGTATGGGCCTCGTATCACTGGTATCATTGGTTCTGGATTACTTTGGCTAGCTTCATTGATTTTGTCTAACGCATATTGGTTAAAAGACCACTTTGACGCATATCTTATTGGATATTCCACATTAGCACTTGGTGGTCCATTCGTGTTTATTTCATGTTTCCATTTGGCTAATGCTTTCCCTCAAAATTCAGGCTTAGTGTTGGCGTTATTGACTGGTGCTTTTGACTCATCATCGGCTTTGTTTTTGATTTATAGATTGGTGTTTTTTTCCAGTTTGGGCGACAAGTTGAATTTGTCATTGCAGAAGTTTTTCACTATTTACATGGTGGTGCCGGTTTTCATCTTGGTTTGTCAATTGATTATTATGCCAAAGAAAACATACCAAACTCCTGTGGCTCAATTGCAGCAGCAGCAACAAGAATTGGAAGTGGAGGATCCTGAATCTGCATTGATTGATTCTATAGTCTCTGAAACTGAGTCAATTAATAACTACTTGCCGGTGCCATCATCCAGAGTCACAGCGCCAACTGCCATTGCAGTCAACAGAGGTCAATCGGATTCTATTGGGTTGTTGAATTCTATTAACGAAAATTTGTCCAGGTCATTGAATAGTACGTCACAAAGCATTTTGACCGACCAGTATGCTCATAATAGATCTAATTCGTTTAATCAAAAAGTTCTCAGTTCCAGAAGATCTTCATTGGTTGGCCATCATATTGCTTTGAATCCTGATAATCAACTTCTCGCTGCAAATGGTAACGGCAACATCAATGGAAATGATAATGATAGTGAAAGTTATCATAGCACAAAAGTCAACAACAAAATCAACGATATTCATAACACCATCAACAATGCCATTACTAAAACTTTGCTGCGCAATAGTGTTTATGCAAATGAAGCTGTTGTTACTGAGCCTACTGCTGCCACTGATGATGCCTTAGATCGTAAATCCCTTGTTGGTAATGTTCTTTCTGATAGCGTATCCATAATTGAACAAACTAAAGCAGACTATGAAATAGCACAGGAATCAGGAATTGCTGGCGCACTACACGGGGCCACCGTCAAGCAACAAATTTCCAGCACTTGGTTTATCTTGATGGCTCTATTCACCTCGATTCAAATGCTAAGAATCAATTATTTTGTTGCTACAATCAGATCCCAGGAGGAATTCTTATTAAATGATCCAGTAAAGGCTAAACTCATCAATGAGTTTTTTGATTTAGCATTGCCTATTGGTGGCTTACTTTCCATTCCTTTCATTGGTATCTTGTTAGACAATTTCAAGACTATCACAGTACTAAGTATCTTATTGGGGGTTTCTTTAACCATTGGCATAATGGGAATAATTCCAAACAGTATTGCCAATTATATTGGCATTATGTTAATGGTGGTTTATAGACCATTTTATTATACCGCTGTTAGTGATTATTGCGCCAAAGTGTTTGGCTTTACTACTTTTGGAACAGTGTATGGATCAATTATTTGTATTAGTGGGTTATTCAATTTTGTGCAAACAGGGTTAGACAACATGACCCATTTTACATTTAATATGAATCCAATTCCCGTGAATTCATTGTTGACTTCATTAACCGCGGTCATTGGGTTTGCTTTGGTTATATTTGTTCATAACCAAGTGGGACGAAAGAAGAATGATCAAAAGGGAGGTGCATTGCTCGATGATGATGACGAGATTGCTAACTATGGTAGCACTAATTGATTGATTAATCAATTGATTATTAAGGTTGGTTTCTTGTGCTTGTTTGTTACTCTTAGACTTTTCTTTATATTAGCTATATATTCGTTTTATTTTATACCAAATAATGTTTTTGTCTTATTTCTTTTTCATGTTATCGCTTTTCTATTTTTTCTCGTTCTTGTTCTTGTTCTCATTCTTGTGGTTACCGTTGACCTGTTCCACTTTTTGCTATTTTTTTAGTCTCTGTGTCCTTTGCATAGTTCACGTAAATGATAGCATTCCCAAGCGTGTCTTTGATGCTGCATCAAAGTAAGCAATAGTAGGAGTATGCGTCCCAAGCTCACTAAGAGAGCATATCAATCACTTTTAATTCTAATGAAGCGTATTGAGGTTTTACAGAAACTTACAGTGAATTTTTAAGTGTCAATATATGCTTTTATCGGAACTAATACTACACAAGTCTTATCCATGACTACACTGAATATTGCAAAATACAGCTTTAAAAAGCTTCCCATAACAGCTTTCACACAAGCAAAAAATTGAAATTTATTTCTTTATTAGAAAACACAGGATATTATACTGCGCATCAAAAAATCCCCAAGCTAATCTCATCAAACTTTGGATAAGACTCCCACGCCAACCAGTCACTAGTACTGTTAGGAATCAAACCCATATTATTTAGCTTCCATATACCCACCGCAATCCCCAAGATTTGCGCTGCAACAAATGCTAACTTGATAATCACCACATCGGTACCCAAGCCACCGCCTTGTTCACCATTACTATTACTATCATCAGCGTCACTATTTAAGAAGGCAAACTGTTCATTGATGTTAAAAATTGCTTTTATTGGGTTAACGAAAAGCATCAACGTCATGGAGATGGAAATAATCTGCAATGAGTTTCCTGTCATATAGTTCATGAATAAAGTCATTGGGAGAGACTTGATGGGAGCCATTGCCATTTCCCAGCCTTTCTTTATCTTGAGGTCATGGATATGCTGTCTGTTGTTGGATGATGATTTGCTTTTGGATTTTGTTATCTGAAAAGTTGGAGTGGTATTTTCTTTGAAGGCTTTCGGGGACTTAATATCGTGCACCGTTTTGCTGGCGGGTTGTTAGTATTGACGACGCAGTGATAAAATAAAAGAGACAGGCGAGGGACTTACTAGATTGGTGGATTGGTGATCTCTTCAAACCAGGACATTGTGGGGTTGTTCGGCTACTATTGTACGTGTTATAATGTCTATTTATATCGGATCTACCACATCAACCTCATCACTATCATCTTCATTCTCATCCTCACTATTGTCACCACCACTATCATCATCATCGCTGAATGTCGGTTGTTGTCAGTCGGAAGTCCGGAGATGTCACGTGCCATATCACGCTCCGACCTACGCAACCGGCTGGCGATGAGCTCATGACTTGAACCAAAACGAGTGCAATGCCACCTTTGCCGAATCAATAACAGATCCACGCATATCTCCTTTGCCCTGGTAACAATTGACACTAAGAAACTGCTTTATTCTGCAGTTGAGTTTACCTTATTTTGGTTTATTTTATTTTCATTTTATTTTTATTTTATTTTATTTTTTTTTTTTTTTTGGTTAATTGTCGTCAATTCCTACCCACACCATTGAACAATGCCTCCTGTTCCATTCAGAGTTCGTGCCTTATACGATTACAACTCAGACTATCCTGATGACTTGAATTTCAATGCGGAAACAGCCATAACTGTGACCTCAATTGAAGATGATGAATGGTATTCTGGTAACTACACTGATTCGAAAACAGGCGAAGTGCGTAATGGCATCTTCCCGCAGAATTTTGTTGAAGTGATTAATGAACCGGCTATTCCTGCTAATAGACCCCGTCCTAAGAAGGTTGTGTCTGCGGAGCAGGAAGAGGAGAAGAAGAATGAAGTTGAGCAGCTGACCCCAGAAGAATCTGAAAAAGAGGATGAGGATGCTGTTGAAAGAGCAAAAGAAGAGGCAAAAGAAGAAAGTGGGAAGCCTGATGTAATATCGCAATATCCATTGCCATCGCAAGAGACCTCGTCTAAGCAGTCAATTGAAAAAGAAAAAGAGATAGAAGAACCAAAATCTGAAGCTAAAAATACTTCTGAAAGCAATATTACTCTTCCACAACAGAAATCTCAGCCATTATCTTCAGCTTCTCAAGAAAAAACTGCCATTGAGTCTTCAGAACTGCAGCAAGAAGCTCCTGCTGCACCATCAGTGCAAGCAAAACCAAAGAAAAATAATGCATTCTTTAACAAAATTGCTGCATTTGATAACCAAAACGCTGCTCCAATATTACCAACAAAGAAACCTAAAGAAGAATCTTACGTCAAGAAACCATTTTACGGCGCGGGAAAATCCTCGTATATTCCATCCGGTTTTGGTTCGAGAAAGAAATCTGCTGCTCCTCCTCCTCCGTCATCAATTTCACCATCATCCTCAGCTCATTCTTCCTCTCAACCATCAGTACCAAATGTTTCTGCTGCTGTTTCTGCCACCAATGATGATGATGAATCTGCGGCCATTGCTACTGGTTCAGTGGCTCCTGTGGAGTCAGAAGAACAAGATCAACCAAAATTAAGCCTTAAAGAGCGGATTGCGTTATTACGGAAAAGACAAGAGGAAGAGGCGGAAAGAGAAGCAGCATTGGCTAAGAAAAAGTTGGAAAAGAAAAAGAAAAAAACACCACCAGCTCCAGCTTCAGTTCCAACTTCTACTGCTTCTCTACCTTCAAATTCTGATTCTGCTTCGGCGCCGTCTCCATCTCAAGAAGCCCCTTCTGTGCCTTCGATACCTTCCGGTGGCATTCCTGAAGTACCACGTCCACAACTATCAAGCAGCTCAGAAGATGCTCTGAATAATGGCGATGGTGTTGCAGAAGATAGTACTTTGAACGGAGATCAAGGGGTGAAAGACGAAACTGGGATTACCGAAGACGCTAAAAAACACCAAAGTCAAGAAGCTGCCAAAGAACAACCAGAAACTGAAAACGAGGCAACCAGCCAAAACAAGGATGCTAAGAAAGCTATCGAAGAAGAGAAAGAAGAGAAAGAAGAGGAAGAAGAGGAAGAAGAGGAAGAAGAGGAAGAAGAAGATCCAGAGGAAGCTCGCAGACGTGCTCTTAGAGAAAGAATGGCCAAGTTGTCTGGAGGCGCAGGCATGTTTGGAATGATGGGAATGAACCCATTTGGTCAGTCGGCATCTTCGTCAAAGAAAAAGCTGATATCTAAGCCAAAATTAGAGAAGGATGATAGAGCCAATAAGGAAGAAGAAGATGAAGAAAAAGAAGATGAAGAAATTCCAAGGGCTATACCTATTTTGCCTGGTCTCAATACAGGGCAAAATCAACCACCTGTGCCTGGAATTCCAATCCCTGGAATTCCTACGCCTGGAAGTGCTCTTAATGCTGCTGATTCTGAACTTGATGAAGCTGTACCATCATCAACTGCCAAGAAAGAAGTCCCTGTACCTCCACAGGCGAAGGAAACGGAAGAACAGGAAGACCACGAACAAAATACTACGGCAAAGTCGCAATCCAATGAGGTTAAATCAAACAGCGATATTTCATCAAACATTTCGGAAATAAAAGATGAATTAGATACTGAAAGTTTCAACAGTGCTTCAGAAAAAGATGAAGAAGGAGAATTTGATAAGGGTGATAACATTGGGGACGCAAATGAAGGGGCTCCATTGTTTGCTGTAGAATCAAAAAAGAGTGAAGCTACAGAAATCCCAGCCATCACTGACGAAGATAAACTCGAAAACTCTGTTGAACCTTCCGAAACCCCTGATAGACCTGGTACCAGTGAAGCTGCTCAAGCTACTGCGGCTGCCTCTCTTGCAAAGACAGTGAAACCGCTTTTGAATGCTAGTTATTCTGATTATCCTTCTGCAAAGCAGGCTAAACAACAAGCTGAACAACAGGGTCATCCAGTAGCTATTGATAAGAATAAAGTTACTTCTGATGGTGAGACCACCGGTTATGAAGGTGATGAAGATACTGAATTGCCAATTCAACATAATGATGAGCAGCACCAGCAGCACCAAGGTCAAGTGCCACATGACGCGGAGATTTCTCCTGTACGGAAAACATCTACTGGCTTGAGCAATGCATCAATAAATAGAAGATCATCAAATACTTCAAGTACTTCGAAGGGTGCTCCTCCGCCGATTCCATCACAGGCACCACCTTTTATTCCACCTGTACCAGTGCCAGGAATTGCCCATGCTAGTACCACCGGATCTGCTCCTAGTGCTCCTCCGCCTTCATTACCTTCACAGCAACAACAGCAGCAGCAGCATCGTCCGTCAGCACCATCACATGCTGCTCCTGCACCTCCTTCTAGCGCAGCTCCTCCTATTCCACCTGTACCATCTGTTCCTGCTCCAGTTAGCAGGTCTTACACTTTGCCAGAGAGTGCGGAACGCGGTAGTGGTGGTGCACCTTCTTCATCGAGCAACAAGCGCGATTCAATATTCAACAATAGTCGTCAATCTATTGATAGTTTCAGAAGAGCGTCGATTGACAGTTACAGATCCGGAGACTATGTAGTGGAAAGAACCAGAAGCAATCTTCTTAGTGCAAGTACCACTAACAATAGCAATAACAATCGCGATGCACACCAAGTCACCCCAGGGGCGAATGATAATGACATTGATGTGTATGAATCTCCTGACTGGTGGCTCAAAAATGAACTTCCACCTACATTGTTTGCCCAAGTTAACAAAACATTGATTTTTGAAGTTGATGAATCCAAGTTGCAAAAACGTAAGGGAGTGAATTTGGTCGTCAAGGATTTTTACATTCTTTTTGCGTTTGACTATCGTCAAAAATTGATCACTGTGACATTCGATGAGGCCAACACTAGCAATGTGTCATTCCAAATCATTGATATTGCTCCAACCGCACCACAATCCAGAACTAACGATGACAACAGTGGGCTTAAATTGTACCAGCTTGCAGCAAAATACAATGGTCATTCGGTAGAAGAACCACAACATGCTTTCGTTTCTAAACTATTTCAAGAAATTCCTGACATTTTATCGCCTATTGGTTTAGAAAGTTTTGGTAAATTGGTATACATTAACGAATCACAAAAGAATATCAATCAAGTAGATGAATTTCAACCGGGTGACGTTTTACGTATTGCTAAAGCCAAGTTTCAAGGACACAATAAGTTACATCAAAAGATTGTTTATGAAGTTGGGGTAAGTTTGCCATTGGTGGCGGTAATTACGGAATTTGATAATCACAAATTAAAGTTTAGAGTTTTGGAGAAAGATCCAAAGAATAAGAATAAGGTCAAGGCGGTAAGTTACAAGATTACGGATTTGCTTTCGGGATCGATAAAGGTGTTTAGACCAGTTAGTAGAAGTTTTGTCGGTTGGTGATTGTCAGTTTTTTTTTGTTTTTTTTTTCTTTTTCTTTCTTCTAAATTCATTTTCGCTTTATTTGCCTAGTCTGATCAATATAATATCACAACTATTACTAGTATAGCTACTTACTTTATATTAGTGCTAATTAACTATTAATTATTAATTAATTAATTGCACACTTATTTTTTCAAAATTATTATTACTGTGTTCAAAATTATACTATTCGTAGACTAACACCGTATAAACCAATCCTTCTTAATTATCTCTTGTTCTCACATTCAAAGAAAACACTAAATTAAAATGTATGCAAGTTAGTCGCTAATCAATCACTTACATTAATCATCAATCAGTTTTTCAGATTTGTATACTTTTAGCGAGGAGCAACAATACTAACAGAATACTGACAGCTGCGCAATACAAACTAACCAACCAATTAGTCAACGACCAGTTCGGTATATCGAGTGTTCCCTGTACGTTTTTGGTTGTTATCTACTTTGCTAGCTAGTGATAATTAAAACACTGTTCTTAGTTTAAATGTTACGCTTAATATGTGATGGTTAAAACTTGATGTCGTAGTCCTACGCTACAAGACACCCAAATCTGCTATACTTAATTGAATACACGCAAACAAACCATTATGTACTTGACAACTCTCATGGCGTGGCATAAGCAGAGCAGAGTTTCATTTATAAAAACAACTATACTACAGTCAGTCTTTAGCATCTAGTGTCTAGTAATTAGTCGCGGAAAGTTTTACCGATTTTTGGACTTGGCGGTATATCGACACGTTCGCTATTGATGCGCGCAGTAGGCACAATAATTAATCATGTTAGACCGTCGTACGACATTACCGTTCTTGCTACTATTACTTAAGGCACTTTTTGAAGCTAACTTGAAAAAGTGCTGCTTCATTAAATCGAATATGTTTTAGCATTTGAAAAAAGATCAAAAAAAAAAAAAAAAGAAAAAAAATAGTAATAATAATAATAGTAATAATAGTAATAATAATAATATTTTTATTGCTCAATCTTTTTTAGTGCTATTATGGCCTATTTTAGCCACTTTTTTTTTTTTTTTTTTTTGAAACACGAACACTCTACTTTTAATTAATTTTTATGGTAGTGGGGTGGTGAAGCTTGGTGGGGGAATCTGGGGCAGACAAAAACGCCATAATATAATGCCTCATAGAACCATAAAATAAATCTTCGAATTTTAACTTTGCACCCTGAATGTAAGCGTTCAACCTCTAGTCAGCAGATGTATATCTATAAACAACGGTATAAACATGAACTTTAAATGTGAACGGTTGCTGCATGGCCGGTATGCTCAAATCTGAGACTTACTTATTGGTTATAATGATGAAAAACAAGTACTAAAATTTACTCCGGTGACTGCATAGCTATAGGAAGTATGCACCAATTAACAGTATTGACAAGGAGCAAAATGGGAAGAAGTTAGCCCCTTTGATGTTAAACAATTCTGCATAAAACAGAGTTGTAATAGTCTAGACGACTTGAGACTATAACAGACATCATTGCTCTGCTTATACTGATATTCTTTGGTCGCCTTTTATTTTTCATGCATTCTTGGGGCGCAAAACTAGATACAATTGCGGTAGTCTAGGTTGTGTTTGGTTGGATGACATAACTCCGTAACTTGCTTCCAGTGAAAAGAACCGCAATACTCGGATATTTTACGGGTGTATTCTTTAGAACTAGTATTTCTGTCTTTTTTTTTTTTTTTTTTTTTCTTTTATTTTGCGTGCTCTTGGTCTGTTTGGAGCCACTTTTAAGCGAAACTTTAACAAGATATTTCTGTGAAACGATTTATTTTTTTATTTTCTGGTTCCCAAAATAAAAAGGATAGCAGAAACGTTAAGTTTACGCCTATCTACATTGCTGGAAAAAAAAAAAGGTTTTTGTTACTGTTTCTTTTATTTAGAATAACCCTGAGTTTATCAGAAGACCTGTTTTTGGTTCAGAAGTTAGGAATAGTTAATTTACAAAAAGCATGACCCTTATATATGTAAAGACTATATTAACGATGATACATGGTTAGATTGTACATAGTTACTAAGTGAGCAAAACTGAAGTTCGGTAAAAAGCTAACAACACGCATTGAAAGTTGACAGCGTCTTGGATTCTCGTAAAATTAGAATACCACAACCAAGACTCATGAGACATTTAGTAAAAAAAAAAAAACCTTTCCCCCTAAGCTACGGCTTTGTCTTATAGTATTGAAGCAATCACCCGATATTTGATGTATAAGGCATGCTAAATATGCTAACAAATTTTTTATGAGAAAGAATGTATGAGCCTCTCCGCGGCATGCTTCTGCCCATTAGACATAAACAATCTAAAGAGAGACATAAAGTGAGTGAAAGTTATACATGTCACAGGCATTTAATTAATCAATTTGTTAGCATTATAGATGTTCAAAAAGTAAAATTATAAGGCCACTTTATGGCTAGACATCTAGATGACACATTCCAAATATGAGTGTACTTATTACAATACCATCACCGATTCCCATTTCGTGAGATAGATGTACAAGGTTCTATATGTTTAAGTACAGAATATACCGACGCCAGACTTCTAAAGACAGGTCTGCCAGGCATTTCAGAGTCATAATTTTGATTTCTTTTAATTTTGTCTTAGGAGTTAATTATGCGTTGTTTTGCCCCTTCGATGCAGTGGTCTGTCTTATTGCAAGCGATAGCAATACGGGATCTCCGGCCAACTTTTCACGCGGGATTCTCCGAAATTGACCTTTTTTGACGGTCTCAGAAGTGTACCATCCCCTTATTGCAAAAAAGGCATGTGTGTCTACATATAGACACAAAAAAAAATGGTAGTTTATTAATCATGCTCTAATTGCATCAAGTTTGTTTGTTCAAAGCACAATAGTTTTCAGGTTTGAAGACAGTCTAAACTTTCGGTGCTCTGTCTGCTAAAAGGCTATTAATGCCTGTCTAATTTCATGTTAGATCCTGCTTATGTGGCTTCTGGGAGTCATGACAAAAGGCAATTAGCAAGCACCGCACTATCTGAGAGAGTAAAAGAAAACTTCAGAGAGCAGGTTATCTCATTATGATATTAACGACATCTTGTATTGTTAACAATTCCGTTCTGTTGTATGCATAATGTCTCAAAATGCAGATTTTAACTGGGGCTGTTTGCTGGAGTTTGGGTATCCGTTGGGGATTGATCGACGACCCAGGAAAGATTCACGATTATTTTAGAAGCAACATTCTGATTTTCAGTGAGATTTCTCAAATTCCATGATGGTTGTAAATAGTAAGGCAACTTTCCTTTTTTTTTTTTTTTTTTTTTTTTTGAGCGTATATATGCGCTAGAAACAATATACACCAATTTTTTGACGGACTCTATTCTTAGCAAGCTACCTGTTTTCTTTCTTTTTGTCCCTTTGAATCTTAGAAACTCGAAAATGAGTCTTTAGAGATACTCACTAAACAAAAAAAAAAAAAAGACAAAAAAATCAAACAATGCGGATCATCGATTATTGTTAACCGTAAATCAAAAGTTAGTAATTTTTGTTCAATCTACTGAGTTTTAGATTTCAATTTCTGTCTTGGGGAATGCTGAATTTCATTTCTTGGATTGTAATTTAGCTCGCTGTTGTTAACAATTATTTTTGAATAAATTGAAGCTAAAAGAGAAAGAAAATGGGATGCTAGCCTGTCATTTGAGTAGTATCTGAAACCGGCGCCGTTTTGGCTCTGCGTATCAAGAGACCCGTGTCTTGTGTTTATGTACCTTTTTTTGCATTACATAAGTTGCTCATGTGAATACCAGCTGTCTCGACTTAATGTGTCACTTTAATGCTGGCAGCCGTCTTAACGAGAAAAAAAAGGCAGTCTGTTTGCTTTTGACAAAGCGAGGGATGCCATGACACAACATTGCGTGTTTCAACAGTTGTCGTGTCGCTGCTCCAGAAGCTCAATGCTCATCGCTTTATAAATGAAAACATTTCACAAGCTTATCATTAATTTTTATAACTGGCTATTATATGTATGCATAATACACTCACTATGGACATGTACAAAGCTTTTAAGGATAATAATTTGGAAATTAGCTGTTCATCTAATTACCCATATATTTTTGGAACTGAATCTTTTTGTACCTGCTAATTTCTTTGCATCTCTTTTGGAAACCCCAAAATAAAAGTAAGCAGAAAAAAAAAAAAAAAAAAAAAAAATAAGGCAAGTCCTTTTAAGTTTTAGCGACTAATATTGGTACTAGCTCGTGAGTGCGTTCGCTAATGCCATATATTGCCGTATGCTCAATTATTCCTTTCCGCCGTGATCGACCAATGCAGTTTTAATTCACCGGCACAGAAGCCTTTAGTCTGTACATTAAATTGTATTTTGGTTGTCCGATTATGTTTCTTATCCACAAGAAGTTGTTGTGAGCTTTTTGGTTTGAAATCATATTATTCTCTCTGATGATCGGCCGAGCCCAACGAGCGTGATATCGGAGCATAGTTTCCGTTTCCAATTCCACAGTATTTCTCCCCGGAGCCTCACACTTGCAATCCAGCACCCATTCATTAAGACCGCCTAGTTTTTCAAACTTTATTGCAAAGAACTTCTCTTTTGGGGGCACCCTAGCATGAGGAAAAATCTGTAGATTTAATGACAAAAATAAAAGTTCGTATCTCGGGGAAAGGGGAAAATCAGCTAAGAAAAACAACACTGAAATTACAACCTGGATCCAGCTAAGAACAAACCTTGCAATTACTTTTGAAATTCGTACTGATGAGGTTAATTACTAAATACAAATAGTTTCAACGCAGGGTCATTAAAAAATAAAAAGAAAAATAAAAAGAAAGAAAAACAATAGAAAATGGGACTAAAGCTACTCAAGAAGATTACATTGATGCATTCAGAATAAATCTTTGCAGTTTTTTCTTTTGAGAAGGGCACAGAGATTGTTTTTCTAAGATTATATGCACAGTCTCTTTTTTATAATTTCCTCGATAAAAACAAGCCTGTGAAAATCTGTGTACATGCTACAGTTTAGCATGCTTATTCATACAAGCTTGGTCCATGTGTATAGTTGAAGTAATTCATGTGGAAGAATTACTTCAACTGGTTAGATCTGGTGACGGTTTTCATGTTTGACAAAATTACTTGGATGATAAGGGCACGAGAAAGAGCTTACTACCGAAAAAAAAATATGAGATAAAACCAATTATGAATAGATGAATAAGTGTAAAATTATTAAATAAGACAGGTCTTGTTAGTAGAAACGAAATGGATGAGAAATCTAAAACCAAATGAAAAGAGCAAAACTAAAAACAAATAAATATTGATAGATAAAAAATGTAAACAAAACCAACGTTTCCTCTAGAAACGCTTCAATGAAGTTTTATGGAGAATTGTAAAAGTCTATAACAATGTGTTGAAAAAAAAAGTATAAGATATGCATGATAGTAAATTTGACAGTCAACCGAAATGAAGAGAACCAGTGATATAAAAAAATGTGAGGAGAATAAAAACATCGTTAAATCATTAAGTCATAGTTCAATTCATAATACCTTGCCCGTTCTTCACCTGATTTTCTCTAAGATTATTTATTTTTCTTCTTCTAGCATTGATGAACCAATTACTTAGCTGCTGGTTAGTGAGGCCGGTTTTCATAATCAATTCAAACTTTTCTTTAGAATTAGGATATGGATTGTTCAAGTTATCGTTGAGCCAGTCAATGAGGATTTTCGTGGTCTTTTTTGGTAAGTTGCATCTTTTCTTCTTCTTGCCAGCATTACCACCAACCGAGCCAAACGTGGCGTCAGAGTCTGAAGGTGATGTTATTGGTGAAGTTTCATTTGTTGGTGTACTTGCACCGGTTGTTGGATATGAGCTAGGTGTGGAAGAACCATTATAACCTTTCGATGTAAAACTGACATTACTGTTAGAATTATCACTAGAATGCTGAGATGCTAAAACCAAATCCGGAAAGTTGGAGGTACCAGAAAAGCTTCCTCCAACATTGGCATTGTTGATAGAAGTATTTGAGAAAGGAGATGAATACTGAGAGTGACTATCTGGGTACTCCTGCTTTGGAGTAAAATTGTGCTGATTACTCAAGCTATTTTGAGTTGAAGAGACAGATGATGGAGTGTTGAAATATTTGATATCAGATCCAGTTCTATTTGGGTTACTGTCACTTGGTTCTAATTTTTGAGAAAAGCAATAGGACCTAAGAGAAATCTTTGGATTAAAAGTATTGTTACTATAGTCGTAGCTTAATTCTCTATTAAAGTCCATGAGCAGCTGGTTCAGATATGGAGATGAGCTTCTAGTGTTTGGATTATGTGAAGGCAACATTGTGGAGAAATTAGAAGAAAAATGCTGGTTGGCTGACAGCGTCATACTCAAGCATTCATTTAAACTGGTTGATTGAGTGTTCGTAAATCAACTGAAGATAATCTGGAGAGCGGACAACGTAATGTAGAGCGCCAACTATGAGATCAATGATGGATGGTCTAGGAAATTGGTTGGTTTTAAACTTGGTTTTGTGTAACTGACAACTTCAATTGGAGACGAGAATATGATTACAAGACAAAAGATTGGTCGGCTTATTTTTTTTCCAAGTATTCAAAGAAAATGGTTATCTGAAACTATTTGACATGTAAAAAAAAACAGTCAAAAAGAGTCTAAAATGACAAAAGGAAGAACACAAATGTGTCATAAGGCTGGCGGAATTCTTTGTTAATTTATATGTTTGATCAAAAGACACTTTTAGCCTCGGTGTTTAATAATGTCAGTTGGTGCAGGCGGAAAAAAATAATAGAAAAAGAAAAAATTTTGCACATACAGCATGCACAATGCAAAAGCAGACATGTATGCGAAGAGAAAAACAAATAAAGCAAAAAAAAAAATAACAACTTATAATTAAACTCGGGCTCGCCAAATGAAGGCATGTATTCTTACAAATGATCCGAAAAAAAAATAAAAAAGAGAGAGCAAGAACGTCGTCCTTACAGTACCACTGTAGCAATATGTAGCAGCAGGACCTTGAATTTGAGTTGCACATTTCTTTTTCTGGCTTGCCAAAATTTAAGCTTTTTCGAAGTTTTTTGATTCATCTGGAGTGAAACGTCACAATTCTTGTACAACAACTGAACCATTCAATTTTTCCTTAGCTTTTACAGTTTATCTTCCTGGCAGCCCTTTTGGCAGAAAAGCTTCACCCAAAGTTTTATTTTTGTGAGTGGCAAAACGAGAAACGGTATGTCTGCACCAACAAAAGTATAAGCTTCATTAATGCTATAGTCTGTTGACCCTTCTTCCCGCGTTTTCACAAGGGATTCTGAAACCTTTTAGCGGGTGCAAAGAAACATCCAGTAATTTAATCCAAGGTTTTGACTGCCTCCGTTGTGTCTTTCTACCTGTTTTTCGCCACAGACATTCTCAAACATTAGATTCAGATTCAAATAAGCTCTTAGCCTTGCATAATAACCCTATCGTGAAACTGTTGCATGTTCTTTTTCTTGTGATAGACCTGCATCTGCATCTGCATTCACAAACATCATACATTGCAGCAAGACAATACTATAAGTGAAGTGCATACAAAGCTTCCTGCATTTTTTGCATCTCCTAGCACGGCAATTGCTGCTTTGCATCTCGCATGCACCATGAGACAGGCACAGTTGGAAAAACACGCCCGTCGTTTAGCAATGCGTTTAGCAATTAGTTAGCAACAGCGGTCAAAAACATTTGTAAGGGGGCCGGAAAACCAGCTTCAATGTTGGCAGAATTCCTGTAGCAGTTGCGAACAAAGGACACATCTACATATAGCACAAGGTCGGCCACAAACAATTCTAAGCGAAAAACCTCATGACACCGATATCAGCAGGAAACAGACAACATATTTGACTCACCTAAGTTGAAAAAAAAAAAAAAAAGTAAGGAAGCAAATATAATAAATATCTAGAAATGACTCGCTATTGGTAAACAATCAACCAGCAAATTCAAAAGTTGATGTTGGCTTACTATACTATCAAAAATGTAGCATAGGGATCCGACATTCTTCTACCCTGCTTGACAGCTTTGAAGGCAAGCTTTCCATAGCGAGGCAAAACCCTACTTTGACGTTATTGCAATATTAAGGTGAAAACACTATATAACGACGATGCAATTGGGAAAAAATTCCTGTACTAGGAGTTCCAGCACTGTGCATAGAAGCTACATAAATCAGCATTGCATTACGTATTGCATTTCATTAAGGAGCTTTTATTTTGTACTTTTGCCCTCTGGCATACTTGTATGCACTGGCTCAAAACATATGCATGAGTCTCTACCGTCTGAGATTTACTGTAGCTGTCATACTCCTATAAATGAGCCTATCAAAGTAGAATGTGGAAGCGTTTCTATTGAGCGAGCCTGTCTATTGTTTTCCATATTGTCAGTAATTTTATTCCAGACCTTTATGGTTTACAGAATTGATGGCGTGTCTAGCCCTTGAGTAAGAACCATCGAAGTTTTCGAATAACAAAATTTTACGCTTGGGACATTCATGATTGTTGATGATTCGGTTATGTATTTTGTGTGTCAATCCGAAACAAATCTGCGGGCTTGTTCATCAATAAGTTTTCATTTGTTTTCCTGGCTTAGTACGCATTAAGATCGACTATTGTTAATTAGAAAAAATATAAAAATAATAAAAAAAACATTATGAGAGAACTATTGAGTAACCAACGGAATTGTGAATGATCTGGAGAGTGCTTATAGCTCCACAGTTTATCAACGAGTAATACAGCTAGTAATATGAATGTCAACAAGCATTGCAGACAATACTCATTCTACTTGCTAACAATCGGGCCCAACCTTTTTCCAACAATTTGTATAATAACGTTAACTGTTTTACAACTTAGGGGGGACAGGACCGTAACTAAATCCGTAATTTTTACTTTTTCTATTGGTTGTATATCATGTACCAGCAACATATTACATTCAAATATAGTACCTGCTGGCTGATCGACGCTCGAACATATAAACGAGCCTCAATTTTACCGATTGTTTACAGGACAACCTCAGAATGAGTAAGTTTTATTTATATTTGGTATAATCCCTCACCTCCACCATACCATTTGTAGTTAATCCCAGGCATAAGTCGCATGTCAGCCAAATTTCTAAAGCAGGGTACAGTTTCTTGTTAATTTGTATATTTTTGAGGAAAAAAAATAAAACCACCACCAACACCAGAATGAATATTCCCCTGACTTGTGAATTTTCAATCAACAGCAGAATTACACGGAAAAGAAGCTGCGATTTTGAGACAGCTTGTCTACACTAACCAGATATACTTCCTTATTGTGTGATATTGTAGTTGCGATTTGTAAGCTGCACGTACAAGCTTGTGTAGACTTGCAAATTTGTGGCATTTTCTATTCGATTAACCAAAACACGAACTTGAAGCAAAATTTTTGTTGCATTTTCCTGCTATCTGCAAGAATACAAAGAAAATTTTCGACGAATAAGAAAACAGTATAGGGATAATGCAGCCGGAAAAGACAATACAGATAGAACAATAGTATGGCACTTATTTGACGTTAAAAACCTCACCTAAGCATGAAATGTGGCTGACCAACATAAACCAAAAAAGTGAATCAACAAAATTTCATCTATGACAGCAGGATACTTTTGCGTTTTGTACTACAAATGGTGCACAGTCAAGAAATTTGACTGCAAGAATTGCAGGTATCAAGTTTGAAAGTTTTTTGTATACTTTTTTTTTTTTTTTGTCGTTCTTAATCTGTTTCCTTCTTTAAATTTACAACGCTGCGTACATATACTTGGGGAGAATAACTATGCCGATCAGCCAGCACCCTTGCAGGGGTAAAAGAACTTCGGCAACCGCTTCAAAACTACGCCAGTATCTGGCTAACAGTTGTCTGTAGTCAAAACATCAAATAACCGAGGACGCTTGATTTTCCATTCATCAACACCAAAAGAGCGTTTTGAGTACAAGTTGCGCGCAGTTGTTTTTTTTTTTTTTTTTTTTTTTTTTTTACATGAAAAAATTACGTAATGTCTCTCGCATACGGAGGGGTATTTTCGTTACAGCTATAGCAACATTGAAAATTTTAACTTGGACTTTAAAGTCTCTGTGTTGAGCTAACGAGAAATTAAAGACGCCACTTTAAGCCTTTTTGCTGTTTCCTTTAAGATTGAGATGCACCATAGCTGAAATCATCGATTTGGGTGGAGGCCCACCTCACCAAAAAAAGCCCTGAAGCTAAGAATTGACAGCGCATTATAAACTTTTCAAGGGCATCCGTTTCTGCCTGAAGCCAACGTTCTTGCAGATATTGCTACACAAAAAGCTTTTTTTTTGCCCAAAAAGCTTAAGTATGATGATACAGAAGCATGCCAAAAAGAGAGCTGTTTCGCAAAACCTTAACAGAATTGTTGAAAAATTTAGTTAAAAGTGTGATTTCCCAAGTGAGAAAAAAAGAAATTAAAAAGTCGTTGGCTATGTGTGCGTTGGTAGAACCTTATATGAACCTTATATGAATCTGCAAATAAAGCTCAAAATAGGATTTAGTTTTGGCGAAACTCTTAAAGAAGAGCAGCATGCGGCTTGTTGTTATTGCTAATATTTAGCATGATGCAATTTGTCAGCATCAGCTTGAGAGAAACCCGTTGGTAAGAAATGTTAACGTTCCCGAATTATGTGGTTTCTCATCTTTCACAATTTAGATCATGTGTAAACTGACACTATCTTTTTAGAATCACCAGCGATATAGACTATAAATTTAAAGGCTATAATTTTGTAAGCTGTAACCTCTCACTGCTATCTTCTGCGCTTGCCATTTCAAGTAGGCCTGTTTGAAACGGGCACAGGAAAATATATTTCACCACAGGGCCAAAGCCAAAATCACATATACTAGCGAGGAATTAGCTAATCACAGTAAGCTTGATAGAAATTGCAGTCAAGCTATCTTTATTCAATACAAATTAAGATTTAGCAGTGAGGCATGCAGTTCTAAAAGTTGACATCTTCAATCTAGTTTTAGTATTGTGCGCTTCAGCTGGTTTTGGCCAATGCGCAGATGAATTCTTAATCTGGCGTGCGCACCTTGACTTAATCAGTTACCGCCAGCTTTAGCATTAGTTTGGTAAAGTTTCATCTTCAGTATGACGATGTGATACAAAATTTTTGAATAAAAAAAGTTTTGACGTCACATTTTTGCCGAATCTTTCTCAATCCTCTTGCTAAGCCTTAACGCTAGTTAAAAGCCAACCGTTATTGTTTCTCTCTACCTGTCAAGGTTTCACATAGTTTGAAACAAAGTCATGCTATTATTCCGATATCAAATCATCTTCGGGAATATAAACACTCACTTCAGGCATGTATGTGCAATACCAAGATAAAAAGACAACAATCTCAGTTTTTTTTTTTTTTTTTTTTTGAGATAATTTTTGAAAACACTTTTAACGGATATCATATAAGGGTACAGAGAAAAAAGAAGGTGGAAGAGTGTCTCGGCATCTTTAAACTTAAAATAAACCAACAATAAGTACAATGACCGAGAAAAACTGTCTTCTTCAAATAGAGACATCTATCCAATTTGATCTTTTAGTTGGTCTGCGTCTACATTTCCTATTGATTTCATGTGTACAATATGCTCTTTTACTAAAAAAAAAAAAAAAACAAGAAAAAAAAACATGTAGTTTTATTTTTCCCTTGTTAAAATAAACTATACAACAAATTATCCGTAATAATTTACCAAAAATAGCTATTTTCAGTTTCAGTTCCTTAAAAATGGCTTTTTTCAACCTCTGAGATTCTCCCCTTCCAGCTTCAAAGGTAAACAAGATTGTAAATCAAAATTTCAATTTGAAAGGTAGCCAACAACGAATGCCACCTCTTAATACTATATAATAACTATTGTTAGGTAGATTATATACGGAAAGCACTAGTGTATCTCCTTTTTACTATTTTTTTCTATTACAACTGAAATAAGAACTTGAACAGAATTGTGGTTTTTTTTTTCCACTTGCATTCATTTTCTTTCTTCTTTTACACGACTGACGTACTTTCTCGAATATGAATTTAACAGTAGTAAACTTGCTTCTATCTCTAAACTTCCCTCACCAGGAAAGAATTGCTTTCAACCATAATATAACCATGTTTTACCATCGATTGAAAAACTGATTATCAAGTCTCCATAATTTGCTAGCTACACTATAAATTGGTATCAACTTTGGACATTTTTGTGCTGTTCCCCAAGAAACTGACATCTTTTCATGAAATTCGAGTTTCTCGTAAAACGTGTTGTAAGGTCATTGTATGGTGCTTTATGATGCAAAGATTAGCATTTCCTTCGAAATCATCTAGATCATAAAATTGTCTGTTAGAGAACTCTTTGCAGAACTTCAGAATAATAGAAGCGAGATTAAAAGTCCACCACAATACCAATTGCTCTTTCAAGGTACGAATCCATTTTGATTATAGACTTTCCTTTTGAACGTTTAGCAGATTTTATGCCAATTAGATCTGGCATTCTGGGCATACCTAAAGCACGCCTTTTTTTCTCACGGACTAAACCTTCAGTTATTTGTCACGCTATTTCATGATTTAAAAACAGTCATCTTCGTCTTGTTAAAATCCTGAAGGATCGAGAATCGAGTGTTTGGCTACTTTTTATTTTTTACCCTACGCGACTCAATATTCCAAATTACTATAACAGTTTTTTTTATTTGCAACAAGCAGTAATAATTGATTTTAGAAAAGCTACAATAAAGCTAAAAATTGCTTAGTTTCCGACAGCTTGTTATACCAAAAGAAAGAAAAAGAAAATCGAACATGCATAAACTGTGGCTTTTGCATCAGGCAACAGATAAGAAGTATCAATAAGCAAATGTGGTGAATGCTACTAATCCCCCCAATGAGGTATCTCACTCTTAATACGTTATAGCTCTGAAAAAATGTTTACATAAACACCCGTCTGTGAAATGCCAGTATTTTATCTCGGGGATAGCCTTGTAGTTTGAGCATATTGTAAAGCAATTTAAAACGCAAACAAGATCATTAATTCGTAAGTAAAGTTGATATTATATATTCAAGGTATATAATTCAAGTATGACAGTTCTGGAATATTTCTTGATATAAACTTCAAAAATAGAGCCTACTTCGGATGTGTTGCAAACAATCGAGAATCAAATAATATTAGTAAAGCGCGACATTTAAACGCTAACTTAATTGCGTAATTCTTGAGGCAGAGCTCTGTTTGGTATTTATCTGCAATCACTATGACCAGTTATAAATACACGTAAAGCTTGGTATATTATACCCTCAAGGTTTTGTAATTTCTTCAATGCGTTCTAATGTAAAGTCCGTCAACTTTGGCAAACCATCAGTCTTTGTGTAAGCTCTGTACATTTTATTAGGCTCAAACGTGCCTTTGACCATTTTGTCATCGCCATCAACTCTCACCCAACCAAACACATCATCGACTTCTGAACGTCTGCCATATTCTGGAATCTTTCTAAAATCATACACCGGCATGAATCCATTTCTATGATCTCCAGCTTCCAATTGGTAACTATAGTCATCATATACATTTTCGGAAAAGAATTTCCACAATTTGTCTAAAAATTTTTGATTTCCGCGAAACAAGTCGTCACTCAAACGGATCTTATCATCGGCATTTTCCGTAGTTAGGTCTTCAAATTTGAAGTCTTTATGATCAAAGGCGCCAATTGAGATATTTTGTGGATTCTTGGAGAATGATACTAATGATGACTGCTCGTCAAGGGGATGTATGTAGTAATATTTTTTGAATTGCACCAAGGTTCTAGCAGAAGTCTTTTGGAATATTCTTTTGATGGCAATTGGGGCAAATGAGGTAGCCAATGGCTTTGCAAATAACATTGTGTTGATTGGTAATATGCTAATTCAGAATAATGCACAGTCTGATTTTTTTTTTTAAAAAAAAAGCAACAGTTGCACAGTTAGTTTCAAAGCTGGAAGCTCATCTTTATATAACTCGGTCGAGCAAGCTTAAAAGCTTGAAGCAACATAGCTTTGCCCTCGAAACTAAAATGTGCACCATGTGATATTTTTTACCGGAAAAGCCTACATGCACTAAGATGCATATTTGCGAACAGATTTGCATGGGATTGCAAATTATTCCCGAGAGAGAAATCCGGTACATTGGCTATAGCCCCTTGGCGGTGACATGATATAGCATATATGCTATAGATACAAAACAACAGCTATTTATTATTCTTTCTTTTCAGAGCTACTTTCAAGTTTTGGCTTTTCTCCTTTTCATAGAGAGGGTTCAGGGGTGGGAAGTATAGAAAACGAGCTGCACAGTCGGCTGAAAAAGGTTCTCCGGGTGGCTTGCGGATTTTCGAGGTTTTTTTTACTTTTCTTTTTTACTTTTTTTTTTGTTTTTTTGCTTTGAATATCCCCTTCGATGAATGACTGATTCGAAAATCTGGATGAATATGCCATACACCCTCGTCACCCAGTACAACCAGCTTGACACATAATCACACTCTGCCCAATACCACTTTCCTTTCTTTCATATCAAAGTCACAGCAGTACAGCTTTCAGTTCTAGACAACTTGTGCGTTTTCTTTGTGGTTTTGTATTCGAGTGGAGATAGTAAAGGAAAACATCACCCGAGAATTAGAAAAACTAAAAAGTAAAATAAAAAAATAAAATAAAAAAAATAAAAAACTGTGGTTCTGGTGCAGACCTTATATGCCAACAGCAAAGCACAACAACATCTCTCAATAACAAATAAAATACTTAACTCATATCAAATGGATCCGAATCGCCAACATAATGATGCTGATCATGAGGATCAGAGTATCTGGGAAATATATTCTAATGCTAAAAAGCTACTTTTATTCAAACCTAGAATGGACTATAGATCAGAAAGAGAGAGTTGTAAAAAGGCTCAGAACTCAAAGATAGAAGCTCTCAATATAGATGAAAATGAGTGTATTGATATTGATAAACAGGTGGATATTAATAACGAGAAGAAGATTAACGCTGTCGATAATGATATGATTGTTTCGAATATTTTGAGCAATGATCCTAGCAACGATCTTTTTGACGTCTCATCATTTTTGAATTTTGACTCCAGCCCAGACTACAATTTTATAAATTTCAATAGCACTGACGATTCCTCTGTATCAACAACAAAAATCAATGTTACATCTAACAGTACCAAGAGCAAGATTACTGCAGGTTTGAAAGGTCTACATAATGGTTCTAAAGGTCCAATATCTTCAAAGTTCAATCCTGTTTTGTTGCCTTCTCCAATATCCGATTCCCACATATCTATGGCTTCATCATCAAACTCCCAGTCCAGAATTAATAGCTTTTCAGAAACTGATCTTAAAAACGAAAAGTCGCTTTTTAGAGAAAAGTATGCCAATCTTGGCAGTATTAACAATAATAGCAATAATAATAACAATAGCAAAACAGATAATGGCAATAGTGGTGCGGGCATTGCTACTCCTTTGTCATCAGCTGAGAGCCCGAGTGCAACTATAAATAATAATTATAGCTCTGTTGACGACCTTGGCTCTACGAAGACTACAAGCTCAAAGAAAACTGAAAAAATTAATATTGATATAGGGTTTGAAGTGTTAGATCATGTCAGAGATGACGGAAGCAGTGATGTGCAAATGAAGATTGACTCTGCTAATGATAGAGCAAAAAGTCAGAGTGTCTCTAGTGAAAGCAGCAATAAAAGCTCAGAGAAGAAAAATTCTTTCATTGACAGTAAAGGTACATCTCCTTCTAATGCTGATGATAACTCTGAGAAAAATTTAAAGTCTAGTCCCAGAGCATCGGTGGCCACCGGCCCTGAAACGGCCAACACTACCCCTACTGGCGCCATATTGTCATCATCAACAACCTTGTCCAAAAATGAGCCCCAGGGAAAGAAAAAACCGGCTACAACGTGTTCCAATTGTAAAACCACCAAGACACCATTATGGAGAAGAAATAATGATGGCAACACGCTATGCAATGCTTGTGGATTGTTTTTAAAATTACATGGCACAATGAGACCGTTGACCCTTAAGACCGATGTCATCAAGAAGAGAAACTCCAAGAAAAATCTTTTGAGCAAGGGTCTTAATAATTCTTCTAATAATTTATTAAATTATGGAAGAGGCTTTGCGGGAAACAATAATGGCAACCAGGCTAATTTATATCATTTTCAATCGCAGCATATTCAAAATATTCAGCCTAGTCCACATCTGCCGTCACAATTTGGTTTTGATATTAATAAGCAGCGGGGGTCACAATTTCCATCAAGACCTTTTGCCAATGGTGCTGCTGGTGCTCAAGCCACGCCAACAAATAATGATTCAACGGCATCTATTGGATCCAGTAATCATATTTTAATTCTTCCTAAGCCAAATCAACAACAGCAAGCTTCGAAGACTTTTAATGATAATAGTAGTGATTGCTCATCAACTTCTGCTCCTTCGATAAACAGAGTCACAAAGAGGGCTAATTCTATGTCATCAAAAATGAGACCTTCAAATTCATTTTTAAACCATCGTCATAGTATCAGTAACATTAATGAAGATTTTTCTTCTGCAATGTTATCACCTATTTCTCCAAATGAATCAGATTTTTCTGCCAATGAAGCTCTTGATTTCATTTCGTCAATGACTTCACAATCTAATTCGTTCGCTAGTTTGAACAACAATAGCAATCCTAACAATGTATCGTCGTCATTTGGACCACACGGTGCCCCATTTAGTATCCCACAAAAGAATACAAAAATGGCAAACGGATTCACTCATAATACTAATTCTGCTACTAATAATAATAATAACAGTAATAATAATAATAGTACGAGTAACAGTTTTGTGAAGAATTCTTACACTATGGATATCAATTCTAAAAGAGTACCATCAACGACAAATTTTGCATACACCAAAAGCACTTCCTCCACCAATCTTCAGAACAACATTAACAGCCATAATGGTAACATTAATAATAATAATAACGGCACAGGATTTCAATCAAACCTTGCAATCCAGCTTAATGCCCAAAGACACTTCAATAATACTGGTGGTAGCAATAACAATAATAACAACAGTATGAATTTGAACAATCTTGGTCATAACAACGTCAATAATTTACAAACTGACATGAACGGAATTGATCTCAATTTACTAAATGCTGACGAACTACATCATTTCATTGATGGTGTAGCTTCAGATTCAGGATTTTCAAAATTTAACGGAATTGATGGTGGTTCTGTGAGCAGTGTTAGTGGTGTTGGTGGCCATGGTCATGGACCAGCAACATTTGATATGAATTTCAGCGATTTGCTGAGTCATAGTGATATTCATAGTAATAGTAATACTACTGGCGGCAAAAGCAATGATAGTTTGTCGGGAGTTGGTAATAACCATTTGAATGGTAATTCCAACAATATGCATTTAAACGTGAACACTATGAATATTAACAGTAACAGTCAGTCATCTGGTGGTGCTACTGGACATAAGAAAGGGTCTAGTAATATCAACTTGAAGGATTTGGATTGGTTGCAGTTTTGAGTGTGTATTGTGTGCTTGAATACATGATGACTGAGTGAAAACATATTGCTGATAGGTGTTTGTTAATGGTTACGATGATGATAATTAATAATAATAATAATAATAATAACAATAATAATAACAATAACAATAACAATAATAATAATAATAATAATGATGATGATGATGATGATGATGATGATGAAGTTTATACATTTTTACATGCCTACGTGTGTTCTTAGAATGCAGGTGACATATATACTGAGCTTCAAAATTTTTACTTCTGTTTCTATTTCATTCCAAATTCTGGTTTTTTTTTTCTTTTTTATTCTTTGCGTTTCTTTAAATTCTTTCATAATTCAGGTGTTAATTCTAGATTTGCTATAAGGTTTTTTTTTCTATCGATCATTCTTTTTTGTTCTTTAATGTCTTCATTTTTTTTTTTTTTGTTTACTTCCTTATTTTTCTTTATTTTGGTATTTTCGCTCTTGTTAAATTTTTCTTGTATTCTTAGTCTTTTGTGTTCTTGTATCTTTTTTTCCCTTTTTTTTTTGGATAATTAATACTAAAGTTAGAGTAGAAATGCATTCTTGATTAATCTTTCCATCTTTTTCATTTCTGGAAATTGTTTCAATGATTGTTTCCTTACTCTTTTCCACTCTTTTTACGTCTTTTTCCTCTATTTTTTCTCTTATAATTTTTTTTAAATTTTTGCGGTGGTTGTACTTTATATTTTCTTTGTCAACTTTTAATTTTACAATTACTCTTACACAGTTTTCTTCATACATATTTCTCGTTCTGTTGTTATCTTTATCATTTCTGTTCCTATGTTTATTGCTTTCGTATTTAGCTCGGTTTGTATCACTAACTTAGATCACACTGCTCACACATAACTATAGCTTAAAAACAACCCAAGCTGTAAAGAAAAGTTGCGCGAGTATTAGTAAACTAATAAACTACACATAATATCTATACTTAACAATTTAATATTATTAACATTTTGCTTTCTATATCTGTGTTTATATCTATAATAAAATGTTCCTCGACTAAATCTTATCATTTACCTTCATCTCGAAATTCAGTTGGAAGAAACAAATCGCTACTTGAGTATAAATGAATCTACGAATATCAAGACGTATGTCTACATGAGTGCATCTAGAGCTGCATCTAGAACTAGCAGAACCGCAAAAACTGCAACAAAAAATATCAAGATTCGTATCTGGCAACTTTGTGATAAGCACTCCTCGTTGGCTTTCGAAAAGGACACTTGACAGCAACAGCTTTCATGTAACCATGGCAACGACTAACAGCTGACAGTTAACGGCACATCATACATATATAACCTTTTTTGTTCGTCAAAGTATCAAAAGGACTAACTCTGCATCTGGACGAATCAACGACCTAAAAACCGAGGAAAGAAAAAAGGTAAAAAAAAGGTAAAAAAAAGGTAAAAAAAAAAAGACAAAAGAAAACGAATAGAAACTCAAATACTCACAACGTTCAATGTCAAAAAGCCTTTTTTTTTCTTACTGTTACATGTTTACAAACAAGTTTTTGATCAGCAAGAATGTAAGAACATAAAAACAAGTAAGCCACTTCATTCTCACTTTGAATTTAATGTTAACATTGACGTTAAACGTACGTTACTAGATTGTATGCTATGTATGTACGTATGTATGTATGTATGCAAGACCAAAAAATTTGTTTTTGTTTGTAAGCATACCACATCAATGTGGAAATTTTCCGAGCCGAAACATATTTAGATAAAAAAAAAGCCACAAGACAAAAAAGTCTAAACTCTCGGAGTTACAAATTCAGAAACCCTCGCAAACTTTATTTTTAGCCAATCAATTAATCACTCAAGCAAAATTTTGATTTATTACAATGTGAATACTCGAGACTACAGGCTGTCTTCAGAAGAAAATGACAGCTATGGATAATTAGTGAGGTTTAATTGACGGGTATAAATAATAATGATGACTTGAGCATCAACAATAAATGATTAAACATTATATTGGTGGAGAAGAAGCTATTATTTTTCCCGTGCAAAAATCAAAACACATAATTGAAAATAATTTTACGGTAGGCATATCCAATCAAAGACGCCACGCGTTCTAGCTTTTAAAACACAAAAAAAAGGTGAAAAGAAAATATACGAATATAAATTAATAAAAAAAGAACAGAAAATATCAATATTAAATCAGCGCCTCAATATTTTCTCCAAATTTATAAGATTACATTGATCCTTTTCGATGCTCGCAACTGCAGTCATAACCGTAGCCGTAGCTGTTGCCACAGGAGCCACCCCCTCCCATCTGTCGAGTGATCGCATTCTATTTTGCTTACATTCTACTCAAGATTTAGCAAACTCGCTTTATTCGTCAAAACTAGCAAGAATTTTCAACACTGTACGATTAACGCACAGCTATGTGAGCGCTCCATGTATTAATAAAGTTAAAATGCTGATAATTAAAGGAACTTAAATTCAAAAAAAACTGTATCCCATGCGCTGCTCTGCAAGTACGACGTTCAGCCGTTAATATTCAAGTATTCAAACATTCGGTTATTCAAACATTCAAATTTTGAATACAAACAGATGTTCTCTCATATTTCTAAATTAATGCTCACAAAATTACTAATCTCCTTATTTAAAAAAAAAAAAAATTGAAGGGCTTCACTTTTAAAGTTAGCGTTTTTACATTTTACAAGCGAATGAAATTACAGTATATTGTTATATATTTGAATGAAAAGATATGTAAAAAACTATCCGTTTTTGTATTTTATGTCTTTTACTTTTCTCTTTAGGTACAGAATTTTAAATTTATCAATGATTTTGCGGCCGCGCCAGAGAAAACTGCAAATTGATTGGCGTTCGCATACACAGTGAAAATTTGAAGTAATTTGCCAATCATTGACGGAAGCTATTATGGTGAAGTATAGCCACTGCTAACCAAAGTATGCAGACCCATGAATTACAACGAGAGCACTTTGGATAAAATTCCTACTACTTTTCTTTTTGTATTTTTGACCTTTTTTGCGGTTTGCATATACGCGTGTCACATTTTTCAGAGAGGCGCGGTGAGACATAAGATGACTGCTTCTATAATAGCTTACCAGCTTAAATATTATTCTTCAACATGTGCCTTTCCAAAATATTTAGACGAATGGTCCCCTAAGTTTAGCGTGGAGTGTTAAGTACCTTATGGATATACCGCAATATCACAAAATGGGTTAATGGCTAAGTAAACAGTAAACCTGCTAAACCAAGTGTAAAAACACTACACTGATAAGATATGGCAATCCATTGCGTACAAATTAGCAAACATTTTTCAAACAGGTTTAATAATCAAAAGCTTGTTTTTTACTGCCTTCAATAGCTAACATCTTACAAAATATAATCTCAAAACATTAATAAAAAGATGCATTTTATTGGTCGTTAATTTTCATAAAAATTGAAATTAATTAATTAACCACATAATTTCTTTTCCTTTAAGCATTATCATTATTACCGTTAGACGGTCTAGAAGAACCATTGCTATTAACACTAGTATTACTATTATTTCTTTGTAAATTTTGTAATCTCCTTTTAGATCCAAGTGACATTAAATTTCTTGGTTCATCACCATTTTCACCATTTTTATTCAATCTTCTTCTTCTTCCTAAATTTGCGAAAGATCCAGAATCAAATATTTTGCTAGCGTCGGAAGTGCTCAATTCTCCAGAAAGCTCTTGCTCGCTGTTGTTATTGTTGTATGTGGAGTAGCCCTTTTGTCCAGGGAGGCTATTGCTATTATTATTATTATTATTATTATTATTGTTGTTGTTGTTGTTGTTGTTGTTGTGATATTTATTGTATCTTCTATTTGATGAATTGTTGTTGTGATTGGAATTGTTCCGATTATTATGATTGTTGTGATGGTTGTAATGATGGCCACTGCCATGATGGCTATTATTGTGACTGTTATCACCATCAGTTCTATTAGAGTCGTGAGTTGCGTTGCTGCCAGCGGAATTGTTATTAGAAGTATCATTGTGAAACTTGTATTCAAAGTTGACCCCACTTACACGCTGAGTAGAGCCAACATCTCTGGTAGTGGCGATATCTGATCCCTTAAGGAGTTGATCTACTTCACGAATAGTGCTTAATACGGCACTGCATAACAAGCGTTTTTCGTTGAAAAGAATTGGTTTTTTCTGTGGAGTTTGTAACTGTTGTTGTTGCTGCTCGGAATTTTCGTTAGTGTTAGTGTCGTCATTGTTGTTAAGTGGGTTTTTCAAAGATGGGTTGCTTTTCAATATGGATTTAAAATAATGATCTTGTACTCCTCTGTCAAAACAAAGGTTAGTGTTCCAAACAGTGATTATATCTTCATCACGTCTTATACTTAAAACCAAACCGGAAATATCATTCATCACTAATTCACCATTGATATTGTCTTCAGGAATCAAAGATCCACCTAGAATTCTCAACACTAATCTTTCCCAAACTAATGCATTTCTTTTCCGTAGTTGGCGAAACTCAAGATCAGTTTCCTTGGAATGTTCACTGATGTTGCTATTGTATTGGTATGGAACTTTACGAGAAAATTTGAATCTCCATCTACCACCTTTGGAATTGATCTTGTCTTCCCAAACTGGTTCCACTCCTGATTTGAATATAAAAAGTTCAGATCCGTATGGCAACTCGTTTGCTCTTCTAATCAATGTTAAGGCTTCCCAAAGTTGCTCCATGGAAGCAATATTCACTGTGGTTTTTTGCAATCCATTAAACACATCCTTAGTGCCGACTTCGGGAAACTCAATCTCAGTGGTCTTTTGTAAATACGAGTCCACTGATGTTGAAAGAGGAGCGGCTGGATCTGCATTTGGATCCGCATTTGGGTCTGCTGCTGTTACTGTGGTTGTTGATGCTGCCGGATCTGGCTGTTTCGTAGTAGACTCTGAATCAACAAAACTCTCTGAATTTTCTCCTTGTACTCCATCTTCAGGTCTAACAAGAGTACGGTTTTTTCTTGAATGGTAATATATAGTCCATGTATATGGTAGCACATGCGCGTCAGGAAGCAATTCAGACACGCTTGCTCTGGCTATTTGTGCAGGATCTTTTCTTTGAAAACGGGCACCACGATTGCTTGACTTTGAGGAACCGTTGCCACTGCCATTAGTAGCGGCCGGCGACGAAGACAACGTTATATCTTGAAAAAATTTAGACTTTTGAACTGTGGGTTGACCATTTGTTATGCTTGAGGTAGTTCTAGACAGAGTTGTGTTAGTAAAAGAACAAGAAAAGTAATAAAATAACGATGTAGTTAATAAACGACTTGTTTGCGTAATGCCGGAGACTTACCCTAAAGGACTTCTCCATGAGTTGGTGTTGTTGTCATCATTTGACAAGTAATTTTGTGCGAAACTGGATGATGAATCAAACATTGTAGTCTTGAGTTATTGTAGAGCAATTGGAGGGAAGGGAAGAATAAAGAAACTGGAGAAGCTATTTGAGTTTAACGGATGGTAAGCTGAATGATTTAATGATGATCAATAGAACAACTTTCTGTAGGACTATAGTATATCTCAAATGAAAATGAGTAAGACAGAGAATCTGAAAAATTGTAGGTGGGAAACAAATTGAGTGATAAAAAATACAATTAATATAATATCAGTAATAAACTCATCAGTGCGAATCAAAGAAAGTCGGCGATACAGGAGAGAGACTCTGTAGGTTATATTGCATCAAAACGGAAAAAAAAAGTAAAAAAAAAAATTTTTTTTTTTTCATCCGCGCAGGGTAAATCGCCATCTCCGCCCCCACAAAACTTCTATAAAAAGACGTATAACAACATCTACGCCTATAGATATTGTTTTTACGAGTTTCTCATATCATTGCAGAGTTCAGAGTGCTTTAAAAATTATAGTATTAGTTTTATGCTATTTCTTGTAAGATGTATAAGCTAACTAAAAGAGTTTTGCACATCAATTATCAATGCGATTTTCAGAACGAAACATTCACCAAACGACTAAAGTTCATCGTGAACTTCTTGTTTCTTCTTGGACTGCTTGTCAGTCTTTTTAACAGCCTTCTTTGCCTGCTTGAGAGTATTCCCCTTTTTAAGCAAACTCAACAACTTGAATCTCTTGCTGCCAGGACCTTCGTGTGGCGTAATGCCAAAATTCGTGCTCATATAATCAGCAATTTTTTCTTTGGATAAGTGGCCCTTGATAATTTTTGGTTCTTGGATACCAGTTTCGCTAGAATATACTAAAAACATTGGTTTTGCAACCTCTGAAGGTTTTAATCCTATTGACTCAAGGATGGTTTCTTCAGGATACGATCCTTTAGCATCAAAATAGGCAAAATCCGCAATGCCCAAATAGTCAATTGCCAACGATTTCAAAAACAAACTAGGCTTCTTTTTAGCGTCCGTCAACAATATCACCTTCACTCTGCTCTTGTCACTGTTCAAAAATTTGTGAAGCACATTAGTGTCAAATATTCTTTTAACGTAACTCTTTACTCTAGATTGGGAAAATTCCACTAATCCTTTTGAGCTTCTTTCACCTTGATAATTTTCACTACCGAAAGCAACTTTAGCCTCGGCCTTAGATTGTGGTGGTCTTTTGGGAGAATACTTTGGAGGTCTGAATACCATCACCGTTGGGAACCCCTGGACTTGATATCTGGCACATAATGGTTTATTGATCTCCAAGTCACAATTTACCGCAGCAACATTCACTAAATCTTTCAACAATTTACCAGCTTTCTTGTATGCGCCTTTAAATTTGTTGCAGTGACCACACCATGGAGCATAAAATTCCACAATCGATGTGTAGTTGGTGCCTAATACCACCTCATCGAAGCTGTCGGGTGCGAGTTCGTAAACGTCAGTGTTTTGGTAAAAGCCAGTGGCAAGCACGCTGGCAACGAGCGCAGCCCACACCAAACAAAATATGCTTTTCATTCTGTTGACAATCTGGTTCTTGGTCAGACAAGATTGTGTAATTTGTGTGTTTGAGGGGAAAGTCTCAGTGAGTGGGGTGGAGACATCTACAAGGCGCTGATTATAATTAACAGCATCGTGATGTGCTCAATTCGTCCGGGTAATATAGAGTTTTGCAAAGCAGTTTGCTGCGGGAAAATATCGAAAAATTTCACGATTAGAAGGAAGCTTTCAACACAGATGAACTACAAAGCCGCGGCGCAGTAGCAGATAGCAGCACAATATACGCATACTAAACACATATCTTCAGCACAATATGATTACCAAATATTTCACCAAAGTAGTGGTCAAGTTCAACCCGCTTAACAAGGATGGTATGTACCACTAACAGCTTCAAACATTCCGAGAACTGGCAAATCAACTAAGCGGAAATCTGGAATAATATGGCATATTCACAGAGTAAGGACTAACATTTTATCTTTTACAGGCAAAGTTGCAAGAGTGTTCTTATCTAACATTCCACCGTCATTAAAAGGTGTTTGTGCCATAGATAACCAAGTTTTGACCAATAGTGCCAAAGTGGATCCAATAATAAAAGTGACGTTCAGTAAGTATAGTTCCTTGACAGGCACCATAGCATTTTACCAATATGAGAGAGCAATTATTCATATATATTCTGTTGTTGTATTATTTTGATGAAAATACTAACATGTTTGTCAAAGAGGACAAAAAGACCATAGAAGCCGATCCACGGAAATTAAGCGTTCAAGAGGTTTTCAATTTATTTGACCGTCATTCTAGACAGTTGGTCCTCAAGGACTCCATCCAATCATAATTTTATAAAATTTATGTTTAAGAACTTTGTTTTGTCAAAGTTTGGGCCAAGAGTGATCCGTTATGAATTTTCGAAGAGAACATCTCAAATTGAAAAGTTTACTTTAAGAAGCATACTTCAAACTTCTCGCTGCAGCTACCGGTGTCAAAACTGTCTCATAACAAAGAAGTTAGTGTGCTCACATTGTTGGTTTATGGTGGCGTTATAAAGCTACCTATCAACAGCTAAAGGCACCTAACTGCTCAAATTGTCGTTTGTATTTTTATATTTCTTGTAAATAAAAAGTTAATCAATTTTAGTATGTTTTTTACGATAAAACACAATGTAAAGCTTTGCTGGAGCTCTGGTCCGCTGATAGTAAATGTTACTTAAATTGCACAGTATATTAAGAGATACTATTTAAAGCATAGAATGTTTTTTTTTTTTTTTTTTTTTTTTTTTTTGGCACGCAATGTTTGAGTAAAGTACAGCTATTATTAAAGACGTCAAAAACAGAAAAAAATTCGTGAATAGAATCCAAAAACATAACGACACCAGCAGGATTTGAACCTGCGCGGGAGATCCCAAGACATACCCCGAACCTTAAAATATTCGAGTGTCTCGCCTTAACCACTCGGCCATAGTGTCTCTTTACATTTTTGTTCAACAATACTCAATTGATAACTGTTATTATAGGCAATTTAATCCATATATTTCCGACAATCCATCCTATTGTCCTGAAAATTGTGAATCTACTAGTGGCGCTATCGCTTCCTTCTTTCCCCTGTATAAAGTGATGGAAGAGATATGTTAAACAGTCAATAACACAATTTGTTTTGCCCTTTTGGGTTTTCTTTATCTTATTTTTAAAAGAACGTGCACTTTTTTTTTTCAATCGATATTGTGTGTGAAAAAAAAAAAAGCAAGATGAACTCATTTTACTATATATAATTGATAAAAAGTATAATGAATTTCTTTCTGACCTTATTTATTGCAAAACAAAATAATTCTGTGTGCCATGTCATTAGGAGAAAAAGAAACGCTTTGTGTAACATTCGGCCTTCTTGTTTTAGTGCGGCATTGATGATTATATATCTATTCAATTTCGTCAATGTACATTTGCTCAAGCATTCAATCATTTTTTCATCCATATCAAAAAACTCCTTTTACTGAAACACAATTATTTCATTCTAAAAAATAATACGCTATCTATTTTTGAGAACAGCATAGTAAGAGCCTCATAATCTCACAATTGGGGAACTTTTATATTCGAAATTGCACAACAAAAATTCTTTTTTCTTGGGAAAAAGAATTCTATAAACAATGAAATTTGCACCTTTGATAACATCAATCATCCTGGGTGCCGTATCTGCACTTGTGTTGTTTTGTTTCACATTCTAGAAGATGTTTGTGCCTTGGTTCCTGATCTCCACAATTTACACAGGTATAGTAACGATGACAAACCGAAGTGCATCAAAGGGTAAAATTTAGATAGTGGCATCTATCGGAGTATGGCGACTAGATTCTCTACTCATACCTAAGGATATGTCTCTGAGCATCACTGGTATGGCTAGTTTCTCTGGTAGTAGTGAAGGGTACTACCTTTTGTTATAACGCAGCCAAGTTATGAAATTGAAATCATTTTACTCACCCCTTTAATCTATTTAATTACTTCACTTCTCGCACATTTGGGTTCTGGTCAAATACTTTTGCGAAAGCTTTGATGTTGTACGCCATAGTAAGGGTACTAAGTTTTTTTTTCTTCTTTTTTTGATCGTATCTGTCTCAGAGTGCATTTTAGAAATTCTACATGGGGGAAACTGAGTCTATGATGCCAAATGGTGCAATTCCAACATAATTTTTCTTATTTATCGGCTCTATATTGAAATCCAAGCAAGTAGGTATTGTATCAAGTCCTTTTTTTTTTATATATATATAGTGCTGAATGCATCAAATGACTCATTTTGGGGACCAAGCTGAGGCGCACGAGGTCCCTGAGAAACTGCCACAGGGTCCAGAATAATGGAGGTACGACGGTTATCAAATAACAACCAACAAAATTGGCGACAACGGAGTTCAAAAGCCTGAAAATCGTATATACCGCATATTCTTAAAATTACATTACTAATTGATTGTGCGTGTTATGTCCGAGAGGCACATAAATAATACAGTTGCAATAATAGCAACCAGTAGCAAAGCTATGCAGCAGATGCAGTCGGTATTATAAATCGGGGGAGTCGGCGGCGAGGTTGCCCAATGCCTGTAGACGAACTTGGTTAGCAGCTATGGGTTTTCAGTTAGGCAGTGATGCACTGCTGCTGCTGCTGCTGCTGCTGCTGCTTACCTCTGTTCTCTCGGGGGTGGGGCATCTAAGGACACGGATGTGCCAAGGTGATTCACTGTTGTACTGCTGTATAAAGAATGCCTTTCCCGCTCGTTTTACGTCTTGAGTAATCTCTTCTCGCACAATCCAAGCACACTTAAGAAAAAGATAGCCGCTCTTGTAATACTTCGCTGCATTCAACCAAAACATCTAATATTCACAATGTTTAGAACCACCATCACCAAAAAATTGCTCACTCAATCTGCCCTCAAGCCAACCACTGGCCAACTTTTCTTGAAAAATGCTCCCCGCTTTTTCTCATCCTCAGCCATTAGAAATGGTATTCCAGTGGCTTTGAAGGGAAAAGCAGTTGGCTTCCAGCAAACTTTGAAGCCAGTTGGTGGTACACAACACGTTATTCAAAATGACGGTTTTAAGGACATTGGCGGCTCAGATGCCCACCCAGACCCAATCCAACACTTGTTTTCCAGTCTTTCTGGATGCCAGCACTTGACTGCTCAAGTAGTAGCTCAAAATTTAGGGATCAAGACCGGTGAAGCTACTATTGATATCCAGGCTGAGTTGGAGCCAGTGGAAAAAGCTAAAGGGGTGTATCCTGGTTTTAACATTAGTTCTTTTACCTTGAACTACACATTAGAGACCAATGCTGATGATGCTAAGTTTGCCCAGTTGAAAAAGGTTACCGAAGCCAAATGTCCGGTGGCTCAGGTGTTCCTCAACACCTCTGGCATCAAGGTGTTTAACAACAACTGGATCAATGCTCCTTTGAAGAAATAAGATATAGTAAATATTTGACCTAGTATCTTATTTATGGTGTTTATAATGTGAATAAAACTTTTCTTACAAATTTTACAAGAGAAAAGGGTGCTGCCCACTTGTAATAGCAGTAGCGTGTACTGAGCGTACAAGTATCTGGCACTACTCTCGCTTTCTGGCCAATTTGACAAAAATCGGCCAATTTCTTGCTTTCCGAAGCCTCGAGGCTCTTGTTGGCTGCCGGTCGTTGCTCAACATCACATGTCATGGTCTGATTTGAAACGTACACTACGCTTTGTAACAGTGTATCAGTGTAGCATAGAAATATAATAGAAACAGAAGGGCGTTCGCAGTTCGCGATGTGCTGACATCATCATTGTAGAGAACATTATATAATAGCATAATAGTAGCGCGGGCATTGTGATTCCGGGAAGTAGCGCCAATCAACAGCGATAGAGCACTGTAGGGACTGTCTTCAGACTCAAGGTTGACGATGATTAAGTCTTCTTTGGTTTTTGATGATCCTGCAAACGGTTGCACAGAACACTAAACAGCCACAAAACCGCGGCAATCAGCCACTGGCACATGTCATCGTGCAATCCCGATATCATGCAGCCGATTGCATCTCCGCTGGGTCCCATGCCCTCAGTGCGCCTTCGGATGCATTGCATACTGCCTACAACATGAACCACAGTTTTGCAAATTACAACTTTTGTCATTTACTTGGCTTGAGCACGTCTCTGAAGAAACGCTGTGCAACTGTGCTAGTGCACACAGAGCTAGTGCACACAGAGCTAGTGCACACAGAGCTAGTGCACACAGAGCTATATTGAGATTTTAGAGTCTCACAAAAAGACAAGGGAAGCAACTGTTACTGCTCTCGGTGAAGCTTGAAGTTCTCTGCCACTGATTGGCTAGTAGCTGGCAGAGTGGGTGTGTTGGTGTGCCACAGTAAGATTGCCTCCGATCCTCAGCTCTAATGATTACTCGCTCGCTATTGTTTTACTTTTAGTTAGCAATGCGTTATGCAGGACAGCGAAAATTGCAAAGAAAAATAGGGCAGTAACAGTACTACCAACCATAATGGGGTGAACAAGCTATAGCCAAGTTAAAACATTCTCTGGATTTGTCTTTTTGTTTATAAATAGGGTTTTAGCCGACTTTTTTCCTTTAATACCGTTTTGTCTGAGGTTTTCATTTTTTATCTCATTTAAATTTATATATTGTTAATTTTGTCTTCCCCGCTTTACTCGTTATTGCTTTATTCTATTACTATTTTCCATATTCTTTACCAGTCATATATTCCAAACACGTCACTTATCCATAATGTTCAGATTGACTCTTAACAGAAAATTGGTTTCACCAGCTGCTTACAGACCAGCCGCTAGATTTTTCTCTTCCACTCCTGCTGCTCAAGCATTGAAAGTCAACTTGACAGGTACTGCCAATGGCTTTGTTCAAGAATTGAAAACCTTTGGTGAAGGCATTGAGTCCCACCAAATCAAAAACGATTTATTCAAGGCACTCGGTGGTAACGATTCTGCTCCTGACCCAATCCACCACTTGTTTTCTTCAGTTTCCGGATGCCAGAACATCACCGCAAACTTGGTGGCCAAGGACTTAGGAATCAATGTTGGTAAGGCTAAGATCGATATTGAAGCCGACTTGGCCACCCTTGACAACACCAAGGGCAAATACCCTGGGTTTCTTACAAAGTCTCTTACTGTGAACTATGAGTTAGAGACTGATGCTAATGATGAGCAGTTTGAAGAGTTGAGAGAGACTACTGAAGCTAAATGTCCTATTGCTCAGGTATTTATTAATTCTCAGGGACTTA